>OZ021686.1:12464406-13689891 GCA_963978505.1 Listrodromus nycthemerus
CGCATCGACTATCGAAGAGCCGCGTGAAGTCGTCGCCAATCGGAGAGAGCTATCATTCTCCTATTCAGTTTTCATGTTCGTCTACAAGGCAGGAGGGTCTTTTTTCGTCGACCGCGAGATAAGCGGACTTCGGCGAATAGTTATCGTCGGAAGGAAATTGTATTGACGATGCACGGCATTTTTTTTCTTTCTTTTATTCGAATACTGTGATAAAAACCGTGCGCGTCGCAGCCGATACCGTACCGTGGTACAAAGCTTGGCGTTTGTGATATCGTGCGAGAAATCGACGGAGAGCGAGAGAGAAAGCGAGAGAGTAAAACGAAACTTAGAAAGAAAGAACGCGATGTATACCTCGTCTAACGCATATGCCAGGTTGATAAGCTCTTGCGGTAAGGTCTCCTAAGAGAGGAGCGCCTTGACAAGTGGTTTTTCCTTTTTTTTGGATTTTGTTTCGTTGTTTGTTTCGTACCACGGCTGACCGCAGGACTTTTGCACCAAGTTACAAAATGGCAGAGAGCCAAGGAAATTCGACTAATCAATTGAATCAAGGTATTTTATAGACAGGGGGCCGTCACGTTCATTCGACACTTTACCCCGAAAAATCCAACTTCCGCGATCTTAACCCACCTGCTCCCCCGTACCTCGACTCACCCCTTGAATGCGTCGCGAATTTCATTCAACTTTCATTCACCTCGTCAAACTTCTGTTAATAATTGTTATTTAATGTTGTACTTTTGCACTCGTGAGTCTTTGACTAACCTATCATTTATTTTTTCATTTGGGTCGACCCACGGAACATGTTGAGCCAAAATGTTCTTGCTAGATATTTTCATAATTTTTGTTTCCACCATTGTATTGATCTTTTTTATCTAATTTCAGGAGGTTCTGGTCGTTCCTTCAATTTTCAACGTATGGATTTCAGATCGAACAATGATATACAGCAAGAGATGTCAGGTACAGTTATACATTGGCTATGTAACGCTTACTGATTATATATTTCTCACCCTAAAGATATCCTCATCGGATTAAGTTCCTGGTAGTTTTGACGGTTATACCTATTATATTTTGTTTTCTAATATATTATGTGTTAGTAATAAGTCTGCTTGCAGCATGAAACCAAAGCAGTCCATTTTTTTTATTATGCCAAAGATAAAATTTGATATTATGCGGATATCTTTAGGTTCATGTATGTTTTATCTAGGGATATCTGGTTTTGCTATGCCTGATTGGTTTTTTATTGTTTTCCAGCTGAGAAGCGACGGCAGCTCAAGCTCAGCTTTCCAGCACAGAGCAACAGACCGCCGTTGTCTAATTCCATTAATTCTTCTAATTCCACTAATACAACTAATTCCACGTACTCCAATTCCACAGGGGCATCAGCGCGCCTGTCTTTAGGGTAAATTTATCGATTTGCCATAATAATAAATAGTTTAGGTTTCTTTTTTCACTATCAAAAGCGAATTGGCCCTAGAAGATAAATTAACTTATCACAATTTTTGCTACTTGATGGAGAAAAATACATCAACCCACCAAAAATAAAAAGTAAATTTCGAATTTTCAAGGAATAATTCTCTATGACTAAACGATTCATAATTATTTTAACGTTACTGGGAGATTAAGTGAGCAAAACACATATGAATTAAATTTTTATGTTGCAGATTATCACGCCCGAACTGCGTCCCGCCGGCGGCGCCCGCGTCGCCTTTACCATTACCTCTACCGAAATTGCCAGCGAGACCGCGACCGATAGCCCAACGTCAGCCGCACTTTCCCGACAAAGCTCGTGATAAATTGAGAATGTGCCAGTCAATGCAATCTACCGGTAAGCTTCAGCTATCGCCCGATTGCGTTTACGATTTCACGAGCGAGGATCTTCAGGATCAGGGTGAGATCGGCAGAGGCGGTTTTGGTACTGTAAATAAGATGATTCATAGGGTAAGCGATACCTGCATGGCTGTGAAGGTGAGCAAAAGTTATTGGCGTCGAGGAATCTTACTAGTCGTGCAGTGAATGGTCGTTACAACATCGTTTCGACGAATAAATTTCGTTGTTCTGCAATTTCTAGAGAATTCGCTCGACCGTAGATGAGAGGGAGCAGAATCAATTATTGATGGACTTAGAGGTCGTCATGAAATCGAACGAGTGCCCGTGCATTGTGCAATTTTATGGAGCATTATTTAAAGAGGTGAGTATATTGAGGTAAAGCAGTAGATAAACCTGAACATACCTGAATAAACCGATACGCGACTTTCGAAGAAAATAATATTGACTTGTATAATTTTATTCTCTAAGTGAACGTTTAGGAGCGAAGTTTGTGCAATGCGAAATACGTTACGCTATGACTCTATGAAGTTTACTCTGCCGCAGATATCTTCAGGATTATAACGACAGTTCTATATTTTACGACCGATAGAACGATGAGGAATTTAAACGACGGTATTATCGCTTTTTTCTCGACAGGGAGACTGTTGGATCTGCATGGAGCTTATGGATACCTCGCTAGACAAGTTTTACAAATTTATTTACGAGAAATTGAACAAAAGGATACCGGAGTGTATTCTTGGTAAGATAACCGTAGCAACTGTAAAGGCACTGAATTACCTCAAGGAAGAATTGAGAATTATTCATCGGGACGTGAAGCCGAGCAACATACTGCTCGATCGTCGTGGTAATATAAAACTGTGCGATTTCGGAATATCGGGACAGTTGGTTGACTCTATCGCGCGCACCCGGGACGCCGGTTGCAGACCGTACATGGCGGTAAGCAATTAGTATATTATGATACAAGCGTGCATAAAACTTTTTTGGTGTAAGTGTGATATAAAAATTATTTTCGCACTCTTATCGTAATATACAATTTTGTCATAAATGCACAAAAATTTTCATTTTTTCAAGCCGTAGCGTGGCTAAAGCGTGCAAAAAAAAAACTACAGTATTGAAAAGTGTGCAAAAAAGTAGTATTTTTCTCGTACGCCTTACTAGAGAGTACAACTTTTGCAACGCGTGGTTACCACGAAGAGTTAAGATTTTCTGTAGGCACTAAAAAGACTTTCTGTGCACAAAATAATCACTGCCCCTTTACGATCTATCGACTCGCTATTACTGATATTAATGACCTATCGATATTTCAGCCCGAGCGGATAGATCCTCAACGAGCAAGGGGGTACGACGTGCGTAGCGACGTCTGGTCGCTGGGTATAACGTTGATGGAAGTAGCCACGGGGTTTTTCCCCTATCCAAAGTGGAATTCCGTCTTCGAACAGCTGTACCAAGTCGTTCAAGGCGAGCCGCCTCGTCTCTCGCCGAACGAGAATGGCAACACATTTACAATGGATTTTGTTAATTTTGTTAATACCTGGTGAGACCTGAAACTCTTAAAACGAATAATGTCTCTCACCGATTGCTTTCGACTTTGTGCCTAATCAATTTTTCTCCGTATTTGTTTTTTAAAGTTTGATCAAGGAAGAGACCCAGCGCCCCAAGTACAACAAGCTTCTTGAACACCCGTTCATAAGAAGATCGGAAGAGGCGCAGATCGACGTTGCCGCGTACATCGGCGGAGTCCTCGACAATATGGAGCAAAACGGGGTAACGCCTTTCACCACCAATCAGCCTTAAAGCAAAGAAACTGATGCAAGAGATAAAAGAAGAATTGAGAGAGAGGATGTCCCATTCCTTTGTTATCGCGATACACCCAAGATAAAACATATAAAAAACAAAGAAGAAAGTTCCATTCCTCGTTCGAGCCAATATTCCGTAGAGACGGTAACGAAACGCTCGCGCAGCGTGGGTAGTTATTCAAGTCGTTTGTTTCGTCTTTTCCGTGCGTCAAGTGGCTGTCACCTGTCCTCGTGTCTCGAGTCCTCGTCAGATCTTATCCGATATAACGAAAACGAGAAAAGATAAAAAAGTAAATAGCGAAGGAATACTCGTACGCGTTTATAGCGAGTAGGAGTTGTCGTCGTTTTTTTTTGCATCGCCCAAGCGTCGACACTCGAGTAGTGGAACGAGAAGCGGAAAAGAGTGCTCGCAAAACGCGATATTCGTTAAAAAAAATTACAAAAAAGAATAAAATCAATTTTCGTTAACCAACGCAAATCTCCGCGAAGGCTCAAACTGTGAGATAGAGGTCCCTTCGATGAATCCTAGAATTAAAAAAAAAAAATTGATACTTTCGCAATCGAAATCACGTCAGGAGCGTCGCGTCGTCGGATAACACATGCAACTTTTCCTTGATTCCGCCAGTCCCGTTTGTTTCAAAACGACTCGAAAGCCCCTCTCATAATAGAAAATTAGATATTATCACCAGAACGATCTTTTCATAGTTCGCGTTGTAATTGATGCGTATGGTATATGATATACGACCGATGAAAAAAAAATCTGTACTGTATACGAAATACCATCGGGTATCTCGCACAGGTACAGAAGCATCGCTAGCGCGCGTTCTACTACCAAAACGGCTTTTGTGCGGCTCGGATATTAACATTTTCTAAAAGTAAATGATAGCAACCAAAAAAGAAATAAACGACGCAACCACGCCCAATGATCATCTCAGTACGATAGTAAGAATAAAAAAAAGGTAATTCGAATAAAAATGTTTTTCCGCCAGGGCAGTACAAAGTGTCGAAAGATTTGCTCGTTCTGGCGAATTTATTAGAAACAAGCTTATACCAACGTTAAATCGAGTGAAAAAAATACTGTAATGTAAGAAATAATAAAAAAGAATGATAAACCAAGCACAAGAATAAGTGAAGATTGTTTGGATGGTCCCCCACCTACGTGGGATGGAGTACGTGTCCCCCACCTGATTGCTGGTCGACGAACCGTCGTCATTTTCCCCTATGAATAGTCTCTCGCGACGCGTGCGGAAAAGTGCGTCAATAGATGTTCTTATCTTTTGGTAATCACCGAGCGGGTTTGACTGCCCGCGACCGTGAAATTCTGCGGGTCCGGGTGTCCTCGAAGCCTCTGGCTGTCATTGCACCGAAGCGTTATCATCGCACCCGTTAACCCTTTCAAGCAAACGTTTTTCATTTATTTATTTATTTATTTCCATCGAAAATATAATTCCTTTAAACAGAATTCAAAAGTGTTTAACCATAAACCTAGAGGCGCATGAAATCTAAACGTAGACGATACAAAAAATGTTTCCCAAAAATTTAATATTCAATATATACATAAATATTAATATAACAGAAAAAAAGTCTAATGAACCGATGGACACATCGTTTAGCTGCATCATTAAATGTTCCGAATGATACCTCAGAAAAATTCAGCTCGTTTTTTTTTCTAAATGTTACCATCATTTATTTGTTTACAGTTTTAAACACACCGGTTAGTTATTAAGTCATTTTTCTGTATTAAATCAGATAATGCACCGTCCTTCAAGGGTCTTAAGCATTTACAGTTGACCTTCACCGACACAGAGCTTACGCTCATTTGTTTTCTAAATCGTTCTCTCTAAACCAAAAAGTAGAATATTTTGTAGAAATATTCATTCGTCATGTTTTTCATCGGTTAACTCATAATACTCAACGCACTTTCTTGACCTATTTTTCTGTAACGTCCATTATCGCAAAGTTTTTAGCAAAGTGCAGCACAATCGTAGAAAAGTATCGCCGTAAGACGTCGTGCGTACAGCCCGCCCTGATAAAAATATATGCATGTATTAGCGTATTAATGTAAGTACTGCGTAGCTTGGTGCGCACCTGCTACGACCACCACGGTGCCGGTACCGGGGAGGGCCCAGGGGCAAGTTAGAAGATGGCCGGCGTTGTTCGAGTCAGTGGCCAAGGGGATGGTGCTCGTAACGGACGTGCCACTCGTCTCTGTCTCCGACCGGCTCTTTACTGTCACACTATTCGATTTAACGGACTAACGCGAAAGAAAAAAAAATTCGACGCGTCATGTCGGGTCCGCGTTTCATTGTTTTTTTTACGAATTTTTCATTGAGAGACGCGGTCGAGTGATCTGCTACTGTCCTAAGACTTTTCTTTGGATTTCTTTGGCTGGCTGGGAAACCTATTTGCTGGTGGTTAAGTAGTTCTTCGTCGTTCTGGTAAGTCGATACTCGTGAAACCTTTTTTTAATTGCTATTTTATTACATTCGACCGATAGCAGGCATCGCGTTTTCGTAACGCGAACAGTGCCTTTGAATATGAAAGAAGTCCTTCGGATTCCATTTTAAGTAGAGTCGTATGGATAGTCTAGCATTTGGTGAGATAGTTGGTCGATGGATGGATGTTAGATGAGTAGATTATCGATTAATGGATGGTGCATAGATGGCGAAAAGGATAAATGGTGAATGAATACATGCATGGATGGTGGATGCATGGTAGATTAATGGTCGCATGGATACACGGTCGATGGATGATGGTCCGTCAATGAAAATAGGAAATAGGAAAACATCACAATATTACATTTTTCTATTCTTTATTGCTATCGTTGTCGACGATTTGTTTATTTTTCTCCGATATATTCGATAGCGACTTGTCCGAAGCTGGATGGTGCAGCGTGAGTCGCGGCCGCCGCTGCTGCTGCTGCTGCTGCTGCTGCGGTAGTGCGGATCAATTCTTCTGAATATTTTATGCGAACCACCGCCCTCCCGGAAACTATACTCGTACCCGAGTTTATATCCGTCCCCGGCCATCCGCTATTATGAGTTCTTCGTTTCGTTTTGTCCACTAGAACAAGTCCACATCATCCCTCGGGGGTGACCTATTGCGGTGGATTTCCTGTCACCGATGTATACGCCGCTCATTAATATCACCGCCGGTAGAGCTTACGAGCGATGTTTCTGCCACGTCCTACTTTTTATTTTCTTTGCCCTATCGTATTTTCAAGGATAAACAAAGTCGTGCCGCCGAACCGAGCAAACTCTGTCCGTCGTCGCGCTCTGTCCATTGTCTCCGATCAAAATTTATACGCCTCGAATAAAGTCGTACGTCTAGGGCCACGTGGAGCGCGTGCGCAGACACAAAAAAAAATAAACTAGCCTAACAATCTAGTTGCGTACGTGGAATCGACCGAGATCTTTTTTATCCCAGTCTCGAATCTCGTCGCTTTTGCAGATAGTGACGCAAGTGTCCGCCAGGGGACGAGCGAACACTGAGCGAGAAAACAAATCTCGTCGCTCTATCACCTTCGGTACATCTGCATAAGATTAAAGTATCAATGGCCGGACAGCTAAGGGACCGGCTCAGTTCCAGGCCATGCATATAAAAGCATTTTGTCATCTCGCTTGTACGCAACTTCGTCCGGCCACTGTGACGTGTTCGGTCGACTTTTAGATTATAATTTCGTTGTCTGTGTTCTCCGGTTATCTCCGACTTCAACCCCTCACTCAATGAATCCTTGTTCAACGCAAAATCAGAATTTCCCGCGACCCGCAACCTGCCAACGATTCCAATAACAAGTGAACGTCTCAGCCAAAAAATCTCTAAAAATTCACAGACGTATTTCGACGTGTGTTCTTTTACAACGCAGAAGAAAACGTATTACGAACATCTTGTCTTTAATGCTCAATGGCAGGCATCGTTTGCGATCGGCTAAAAATCCCCGGTACTCGGTTAGGATAAACGTTCCAATGACCGGGCACGGTCCAGTCCATGAAAAAACTATCTGTGCGAGAGAATAAAGTACAAATTTTCCCGCATGTCCGAGTACTGCGACTGATTCTTACCGCTCCGGCCATTGGTGTTTTACCTCACCCTCTGTCGGAACTTTCACGAGATCTGAAACTTACGAACAATTCTCCGATGCAATCTCGCGTTCATCGAGCTCTCATCACGCTCATTACACCTGCTCTCTGTCACGTGTCAATCCGTTCAGAGAATACCCGTGGTTTCGAGGAGCTTAGGCCGTTGATTGGGGCGCGAGCTTGACTCTGGCTGTAGCATTGCGGTCCGCGTGTCTACATAAACATACACATATATATGTATATATACATGAATGTATATATCAAAGCCAACGAGCGATGGTGTGAGTCATAACCTGACTGGCGACCACCAGCCAGCAGGGCAGGTGCTGCTGTTACTGCTGCTGGGTACTTTGACGCGGTGCTGTACGGCGGTGCTCTCGCAGGTTGCTCGGGCATAACGACCGGCACACGGCACCGCTGAAAGACCGGCGCGCCAGGGGGACGGATGTTCCCAGGAGATTATTGATCGGCCTCGCAGATACTTCTACTTTGACTGTGGACGACGAGAACTGGCCGGCGGACCGAGGATACCTCGCGGACCTCTCACCAGCGTTCCTTCTATTCCCCCGCCCCGTATAATATTCGGTGCGTCGTTTTCTAACCTCCGTTTCTCATTATTAACCGTCCGCCATCATGGGAGACACGTGGCGCGGGCGTCGTGAGAGGCTTGGGGAGGGGGATTTCCACCCTTGCGAGAACTTCTTCACGCCCAGAATACGGCGGCTGCGTACAGGATATCAATAGAAACGTAAATAAAATTATACGAAAAGTCGATCGATCACGGCCCGGATAACGATAATCCGTGGCCAGGTTGTACGGAGAAATAATTGATCATCCGTGACAATAATTTATAGACTAGTTATAGATTCTATATGATGATAATTCTATGGGCAACCGACGGACTATCTGTGTTGATAGTTCCATGGACCAATGTCAACAAAAGCTTACATAAAATCCTAGGGTGAGAACGAATTTGTGAACCATACAATTCTCATAGAATTTCCAAGAATTTTGTAGATTATGTTTTTACCTCGTCCAACGGTCGAGTATAATCGAACTTTTTTTTTACATCGTAAATGAGCATTTCCCGAAGGAATCGGTGTTCCAATTCTCTGTGATACGCGTCTCCTCTGCGGTATTTAAATTTGTTTCATTTTATGTCAGCCGCAGCGAGAGAAGAAGCTTCGCGAATAAAAGATGGCGGCCTCCGGGAACCACCCACGCGACACGTGATGCCGGTGAGATTGCACGCCGGTGGGGGAGCGTAAAAAAAGAATCGTACGGTCATCCCTTTTAACGCTCCACCCCTGTCACTCCGACGTCGTCGTTCCATCGCGCTGCGCGATCTTCCCGGGAAAGGCACACGAGATATCGGATACGAGAGAGCCCGGACGAATCTTTCCGAGGCTTCGCTTCCCGTACCGGCGACGACCAATGATAGAGAAGCCTCGCGCGCCGTATCTCGAATCCTATTCGCGTCCTCGTCGAATGGTCGGGGGCGTTTTCCCTCTCCCGGATACGATCATAGTTGGACGCTGCCTCCGAGCGAGCTCTCTCGTTCGATCAATGGACGTTCGTGTCCCGTGGGTATGGACATTCTTCATCGACCTTTCAATCTTAATTTTCCTCGAGAGTCTCTGTTTTTTATTATCCACTTTTACTAAATATTTCGAACAAAATACGCTTTTTCTATCTCCTTAATCCGGATGAAATCGGCTAGGAATTTTTATGTTTCGAATCGAACGATTAGAGTACGTAAGGACCAAGTTTTTTCCTTCGTCTATCGTCCGACGTCAATTTTCATCGGAAGTCGGGGGGGGGGGGGGGGGGGGGAATCGATGTACTCAGATTGTCTCAAATAAAATCCGGTTATTCCGTGCCCTTGATCCGTACAAATTCGACTATACAATTTTCGTTTTCGTATCGAAAAATTAAAGTGTATTCGAAAATAATTTATTTCTTCATCGTCTACCTCTCAACGTAAAACTTCTTAGCGCTATATTTCTTATAAAACTTCACCAATTGTCTCGATTATCATCGGACTTTTGCATTTCCTCAATGCGCACAAATTCGGCTGGGAACAAGCCCACTCTCCGATCGAACGGTTACATCTGAGAATAAATCATCTTTGCCGAAATTGGATGATACTTAATATAGGGAAAGATTAGTAGCAGTGCGAGTGGGTATAAGTTCGGCAGACACGTTCGGTTATTCGATTTTTACATGGAACTTTCATGAACTCATCGTCGATTCGGTCTACTCCCCTGCAACTGAAGCCTTCCACACAAAACGACTCTACACGTTTTGTTCGAATATTTACAACGTTTGTTCCAGCGGCGTTCCGATCGCCACGAATTTTCCATATCGTCGTGTGTAGCAGTTGCGAGCGCACGTGCCAGCTATTAATCGTGGCGAGTTAAGTGTCGTTACGTCGAAGTGAAAAGTAGCATAAAGAGCAAAGAAAGGCGAACTCGTGTCGCGGCCTGCTGTTGCCCACCCTCCTCGCTTCCGGTCTCGGTGGGCGCCCGTTTCGCGCGGGTTCCGGTGCACCACCTGGACTATGCAACGTGTTCTCGTCGCATCAACGAACTACGAGCACTCGCGGCTCTAGCAGCGTCAATCCAATTTCCTCACGTGGAAAAATGTTGGAATCGATGCGGGGTGTCCGAGCCCTGTCCTTGCATGGACGCGCCGCCTCATTGACCAATCGATAAATCGATGCCCCCTCGTATCGAACTAAACTCAACCGTTTATCGAAGAATTCGACGCGTCGACTTTGAGACGAGTCTCGGTCTTTTTGTAACAATTTTTGTAATACATTTGAAAAATGTATTTTACCATTAGTAAAGAGTAAAAGAGTTTAGTACAATTTTGTTTAATTGTCGGGATAGAGTCGTGGTTAGCAATTTTTCCAGTGCTTCCATTGAAAAATTAATTGTTTCACGGAATTGTTTATATCCAACCGGGGAACATTATAAATATATACGGTGCAAGCCCGCGACGTGACTCACCGGAGGTTCCGCATAAACGGGCGTTTGATACGCAGTGAATTGACCCAGTGACGCGCTGAAATTCCAATCGTCGATCGGTATTAATGTACGACAGTAGAGAAAGGGGGTGGTCGCACACTAAACAAAGAGGTCTCATCAGGCAGGATCGATCCTTGGAAATAGCACGCAAACTTTAATGTACGCCACCACTTCGATGTTATATGTGTCACACATGTATGGACATTATGTGAGTCGCAATGCTACGGTTCTTTCCATCGTGTCCATAAGCGACGCACAAAAAAAAAACGAAAAAATCCAACAAAAAGATCGGAGCCAGATAAAGCTTACGGATACCGGCGGAAGAAACCCCAGTGTACGTAGTTAACAATATAGTGAATAATCCATGTCGGACGAGATAGTTCAAAAATAATCTTGCTCTTTCTTAAAACCGGAAAGAGCTTCCCAAGTTCATTAACTCAGAAATGAAAAAAAAAAATGTAATATCAGAGTAATGAAAAATTAGTAAAATCAATGCACATTTTTTTTCAATCGTCCTCATCAAATATTTCTTCATTCAGAATTATTTATATCTGATACAAAACCGAAAGTTCCAATTTATTCCAGGAAAATAATATTATTTATAGGGGAGGGTAGGGCACGCCGGCCCCCTTAAACCCGTTCATTTTTTTTAAGGCCCTCGACCTCGAGGTTACTTTAATTTCATCCTCCCTTAGGAAAATTCATCGTGTTTTCACCAAAAATTAAAGACTTTTTTTAACCTGGGTCACGACGGTCTCCCTTCCAAAAAAAATTCGATCAAAACTTTTTTTTTTCTTAGTGAAAAAAAAAAATGTAATCACAAAAAATAATATTTTCGTTCCTTTATAATGTTATGGACTTTAAAAATACAGTGTGAATTTTAAAAATGCGTTTTTGATTTTTCTCATTTTATGTAATTGATTTTTCCATTAAATTTTTTTCAGGTGTTCCATCATGCCCTAGATATTACAGGGCAACTAAAAATATCTCTGAAACATCTGTGATATCTTGATTTAACCGAAAAAATAAAAGTAAAAAAATTGACCAAATTTGGTTTGGGGGGGGGGGGGGGGTCGTGCCCCACCCTCCCCTATAAAATAAAAAATGACGCTAAAACCAGTTTTCTTATGTTGGAATATGGCAAAAATAATCCTTTACAATAAGAGAATATTAATCACATTATTGAGGAGTATGCGTGTACGTATGAGGTGAGAATAAAGAGCGCGTGTGGCCTATCGATAACTATCGAGGCGACGCGGTTTTGATTTGTAAAATAATATATAAGAGTATATATCAGAAGTCGTTTTAGGTCTGCTTTGTTCTTGAAGCATACGTGACTCTTTTCTCTTGCATTCGCACTCTCAGTCTCAGTTCTTCGACGACTCTCGATACAATAAGAAGTCGGAATAAGAAAAGATATTGCTCTACATTTATAAGACGGTATATTTTATTCATTAAACCGACCCCATAATCCAAAATCTTAACTTAGGTAATGTTTCCCCGAGCTTACTGATCGATCATCACGGTCCTCTCATCGAAGCAACGAAAGGCCGCGCGGTTGCGAGATCAGTCGCGAGATAAATTTCCTACGGAAAATGAGAAAAAGCCTTGGAGGTACGTGCGGGAACCGTGGGGGTTGAGTTGAGTGGGGTGCCGAACGCGAGCGTGGGATTGCACGTGTAACGCGATGGATGTTCACCAGGCAGGCTGGAAGCGTGGGTTCTCCGGAGGGAGAGCGAATATAGAGAGAAAAAAAAAAGAACCAAATTGAAGAACAAATACGAAAGTCCGAGCGAGAGAGGGTCGTCGGGCTACCGGCCGCCTGTCGGCCTGCTATGGTCCACCTGCTGAAGCACCGAGCACCTGTCGTCGCACGCGCGCAGCCCGCCCATTCCAGCCTGTACGTGCGTGTATTTGGTACCGTAGCGAGACTACCCACACGTACGTGTGACTGTTGGCTGAGCGGGACTCGTGCTGGCCAACGGAACTTCGTATAACGTATGCGCACGTATACGTGTGCGGAACCCGAGGCAGGGTCGTGCCTGCTCGGCCACCCCCGCGACCACCAGTCGTCCTCGGACTAACCCCGCTGTTCGCACACCGGCCAGTCGTTCATTATTCCGTGCCCGCGCAAGCTCAATTTTTTTTTCCCTTTTTTTTTTTTTCAAAATCACACTACTTTTTACGCTCGGTATCACGACTCGTGGGCCTAATTCGATTTGCGATCAATCGAGAAGTTCCTTGTGCCGAGTCACTGCAAGAGTTGTTCCCGAAGGGGCGAAATCGCGCATTGGTTCGCCGGTCACTGGCGACTGGTCATCGGTGAACAAAGGCGACGCAGTAGACGGCAACCGGGAGGGGAGAGCACAGAGGAAAACCACTTCGAGAATTGTACTTGTTGTATCAAGCAATTTTATTTACGCGCTCCCTCATCAGAGAATTCGGTTCGGGGGTAATTATCCTGAGGGAAATGTGGATGTCGGCGATTCTGTGAATCGCTTCGTTACGACGATCTGGTGAGGATCGTGTGGTGACCCCGATAACGCTGCGGGATGGTCGAGGGCGAAAATCTTCTACTATTGGCTTGAGAGAGTGAGCTTTTCTTGAATTTTGCCAGCGATGCTGAGGCTGTTTGACATTCGATATCTGCGGTTGTTATCTCTACAATGTGGAATGGAAATTGCAGCGATCGTGATACTCGAACGTTTGATTTCGTTATAAAGTGCCTTTGATTCAACATTTAACATTTACCAACAAATTTAGTATTATTCGAATAAACGATATTGGGGACAGCAGATTTCATTTATTTTGTCAATTTCCTCTTTCTCAACGTAGGCACGGGATGAAATTTTATGTTTCCAAATTTAATTAAACTTACAGATTTCTTTCTTTACGACGATTATACGGAAAATACCAATTTAAAGCTCTAAAAATAACTTAAGGATAATAAATCAAGCTTAAGTTACAAAACCCTTGAAATCTTGGTTTTTAATTCAAACACTTGGGATGAAGTAAATGTATTTTAACTTGTTAGAAATAATGAATTTGTAGACATCAAGATGATTATTGTAACGAGTAACACAAGCCTAGACAAAAATGATGAAAGATCGTGTTTGTTTTTTGTGTTTGCAGGAGCGTTCGTGTTATGAACAATGGTGAAAATCGAAAGAACGGACGACGCGGCGGCGCCGGACGAGGACCAGGCTTACCTGGCTTCCGGAATGATCGATCAGAATCAAAGCAGCATGGAGTGCGACGACAAATTCGGCGTCGAGGCCGAGCTGACCAGCCTCTCGTGGCTGCAGTCTCTCGACATAACGAGTGCGTCGAGCCTTCCCACGCCACCGTGTTCACCCTCGCCGCCGCCGGTCGCTCGGCGTCCGCCGAAAAAAATGTCACCCTTGATCAAGGCTGAACTCGGTACCGACTATCAAAAATCCTTCGAAAATAAAAACAAAAAACAAAAGTTTCATTCTGCAATACGACGATACTCAAATGGTTTTTGATTCCTGCTGCAGATCTAGCTGAAAATGCGGAGAAATATCAAACGGATCCAGACGCGAAACCACCGTTCTCCTACGCGACTCTTATCTGTCTCGCTATGCGAGGTAATCGCAACAAACTCACCCTATCCAACATATACGCGTGGATCCGGGAGAATTTCATGTATTACAAGCACGCACATCCAGCCTGGCAGGTATAACACGAGTGAAGTACACTTTTACCTATTTTTTACGGATTATGATGTTACGATTTTCTGTTCTTTCTGTGTAGATATTTATAGAAATACATATATTTGAAAATATGGTATAACGTCTTTGAATTTTTATTTTCAGAACTCGATAAGGCACAATCTCTCGTTGAACAAGTGTTTCGTGAAGCTGCCGAGATCGAAGGACGAGCCAGGAAAGGGTGGCTTTTGGAAACTGGACCTCGAGCGTTTGGAGGACGGCACGCGAACAAGACGACGAGTGTCTTCGTCCCGACGCAGTCGTGCCACGAGGCAGACGATGCCGGGAAACAACAATAACAGCTCGGCAAAGAAATCGAGAGTGGCCCTTTACGAGACACCGCCGAGCAGCGTGTCGCCACCCATACCGGACAGTCTACCGGAAGTGCCTGAATCCGTGCAGGTCAGCCTGACCGAGGATGATCTCACGGGTCTCCTGATCGCCACTGTCGGCTGGGATGAGAATCAACTGGATCTACTAGATTCGCTGCTCGACTCACTGTAAAAATTCATCGGACGTGGTCAACTTTTTTTGGCTACGATTCCAGGGTTTTGACGAATCGTAGGATAAGAAAAAAATCATCGCAATCGCGTTGTACAGAGGAGTTGTATGACGACGGATATTTTTTTCTTTTTTTCCGCGACGAATTCGTAATTAGTCCACGTTTGAAGTATTATTAGAATTTTTTAAAGTACAACGATCGATTCGCTGCAATTGAATAGAAAGTACGTTTATACTTCTATCGTTCTCCAAACAGGATGCAAAGTTGGTTCGCGTGAGCAAATTTATAGATGTGAAACGTGTGACGTGGCTTTCCGCTCATGTTTGTCGGAGGACTCTCGAAGACCCGAGGTATTTGTTTCGTATCGATCGCCCTGCGAATAATCCGTCCATAATTTTTACACCTTGAGCATTTTAAACGGACTTGTCGAAGGCTTGCTCAAAAAGTGAAGATAAACTATCTTGAACGTTCGAAAGGTAATTTGTAAATATTAACGTCTTTCGATACGGAGATACGATATTGGTCGTTTTCTCCGAGCGGAGGATGTTCCCGATATGATAATTAAATATCTCGTGGAGAAAACGACGATCTTGTCGATCTTACGTGCATCAATTGTACATTTACGTAGATTGTAATAGAATAGTATAATGCAATAGGATATATATTTATTTTAGAATCGAGACGAGATACGAACGTCGGTGTGATATATCATGATTTAGTGTGTGTTTTTTCGCGCTCTGATTCACCGCCTTTACAAATTATGACCCAACCAACAAAAGTACAGTTTCCCTTTCGTCCATTCTCAATTATAATATCATACCAACAATTTATTGAGAATCGAAGAAATAAAGTATGGTATTTTACGATATTACAGTAAATATGTACTGTACGTATAATGTATCAAAATATTTAACGTGCCTTGTGAGATTTGGCGGTATTTTGCGATCCCCGTATTAAAAAAAAATCAAGCCTAAAGAACGAGAGGGTCGTCAGCCGTTTTTGATCACTATAAAGAACAAAATGCGGGCGTGATACGAAGAAAGCGCACCGTACATTAATTAGGAAGTATTGCTAATTTGTATCAGTAGTGAAGTGTGTATAGTCTAGCGATAAGGTGAAATATAGAAGTGAATGTCACAATGTTTTTTTTTTATTACCCTTCAAAGTTAATTTTTTACTACACGGAACGGAAAGATCTGCAAATATTCATGTTAGGTATTCAAAAATTATAGAGTTTTAATCGAAAAGTACAGTTAAAAACTGTGAATTGGTCGCATTGTCGGGATTGATGGTTTTTTTTTTAAATTTTTAAACTAAAAAATACTGTTTCAAACTGTAAAAACTGCAATGTGCACAGCAAAAACTGAACACCGCAAAAATCGCAAGCTGAAAAAAAAAATTAGTATGCCTAAAATATAACATCTTCAATACCCTCTGTAAAAATTAGTATCCCAATTGTAAGAAAGTTTCCAAAGGCATTTACCAAAAATTGTCATCACAATGCATAAAAATTGTCTATAACCGTTTGACAAAATCATTTTAGGCAAAGGATTAGAAATTGCAGTATTTTTAGTAAAAAATGAAATATGTACCGCTGAGTATGCTATGTTACATTTACTTTTTACAATGTCCGTTGCCGAAATTAATATTTCACAGTGTAAAAAATGTTGAGGGACATTCACCAAAAATCTTCATTATAGAATTCTCAAATAGTGAATGAAAAATTTCAAGAAAATTATTGTAGACAGAAATAAAAAATTGCAGTATCTCCAGTAAGAAATGAAACCCATACCACAGAATATGCTCTGTCATTTTTACTTTTCACAGTGTACATTGTAATTTTTCACTAATATAAACTGAATGTAGAATTTTGCCGTGTGAAACGATATTAAATATAACGGCTGATTTTACTTTTTATATCTTGAAATAAAAAATTCCATCGTCTCCTGTGAAAAATAAAAAATCTATTATAAAAAATACTTCATCATTTACACTTTTTACAATGTACATTGTAATTCTTGTCACAGACTAAAACATTATAGTGTGAAACTAGAGGTGTTGTTTCCATGGCCTAAACACAGATAAGAATCTGTATTTGGGAAGCTATATAGTAGGTCTAAAGTAACGCATGAGCAATCACGGCGTCGCGGAGACGTGAAGGGAAATCCATCGAGTAGGTTTACTGTGTATGATATACAAACGGATTTGGCGGTTATAGAACCAAACGTGCATAAGATTTTTCTTTGTTAAGCAGAGCGTCGTCTCCTGTCAGGTTGCGCTCGAAGGGGCAGCAAGTCAAGAAATCTTCATGATATTCTCTGTGTAACAATTAATCAGTGAACAAAGACTTTTAGTGAAACAATCATTTTGAAAAGGAACAACGAACGTAAGTGTATCAACGACTAAATGTAAATACATTACAGTAGAGATAATGTTTGTGTTCATTGTGTTTGTCGTCAACTGCGCCGAATGAATATCTCTTATTTTTTACGCACCCAAATCATTCATCATCTAATTCTTTTCACCAACATACTATTATTTTTTATTTGATGTAACAAATTTCTAGAAGGAAACACATTGATGCAAATTTTCATATGCTTTTTTTATTTGTTTTTTTTCGTCGGTATTTTCCAGCACAGCGGTTTGGTGAACGCACGCAAGAAATTTGCGCTTTTTTCAAAAGCGAAACACCACTAAGTTATTACGTGCTTAATAATGAAAAATTCTGAAATTGAAATAAATGTGTACCGTTCAATAATTTCCCTCACAAGACGAAGTACGTGTCATATAATGCTTGTTTTACTTTAACACGAATATGAATATAGCATCGAGTAAAAGCTAGCTCTTAAAAAATAAAGATATTTTCAAAAGTACAAACGTAAATATGGCTGTATATGGGAGCATTTTTTACTCTTAATACTGCATGATTTGTACAGGGATTTATGACACATTTTGTTATTGTCAATAGAATTTTTACACAACGTTTCTTGTGAAAAGTACAATGGTTACAACATAAAATTTCACATTGTGAACCTTTTATTCTTTGACATTGGAAAAAATGCAAAGCTCTAACAGAAATTTTATGTTTGAGCTTGAGCACTTTTCACTGATAGAAATTGTAAACAGTACAAGGTCAAAATAGAAATTAAATGTTTCACGGCGTGCACTTTTTACTTTTGCACATTGCTAAAATTTGTTCAGTGGGTATGTACTATTTCATATAATATCGGTAAACTAAACTCATGAAAATATGCAAATCTAACTGTTTAGCTGAGTAGAGGCACTGTTACTGAGAAAAACTGTAAATTTTAATGGAAATCTCGGTGATATTTTCAGTTTATTTTTTTCCATGTATCCATCGAAGTCACGTATTAATAAAAAATACCTACACACCTACGGTTTTGAAACTGTTTCGATACTCTATAAAATTATAAATAAAAAGTTAAGGTAGGTATTGGCGGTATTCATTAAGTCATAAAACGTTAAGAAAAAAAGGAGCCAATCATACCATACAATTGATGTTCGTTTGGTATGGAGGTCAATCGTTAAGTTACAGTAATTTAATTTTCAAATGTCGCCAGAATTTACTTAAACATTACAATTTTTTAGTAACAACCTGCACTAATAATGCTCCAACGTAAGGCACACCTACATATATGTTTTTTAGCCAACAACCGATCACTAAAAATTGTTATTATATTATTTTCTTCGTCGAAATTGTTCGCCTACCTTTTACTTATTTTATGATTATCAATATTTTTTTTTTTTTCAATTGAACGTTCGAGCATCAAAGTTTTATTTATGCTTTCAATGACCACCAAACAATCATCAATCGAGTCGTATAAATTGCAAATTCAAAAATAATTGTCGTATGCACCGTTAAAACTTTGTCAGTGGATATGTTACCGGGTATATGACCTGTTAGTTGCAACCGAATAAGCAGCAGCCGAAGCATTCGGATTGGCTGGCTTCGTTGCTTCATTCCCCCTTCGATCTATCAGACGTATGACGTTTATTTTGAGGTTATCAACGACATCCCGGACCGATTGTTGTTTATTGCGATTGTCGCGCGATTACTCGATGACGAAACAATGACGGACGTGAAGCAAAGAGTAATCGACAAATTGAACGCCGAATTCGGCTCGGACTTTAAAAATCTCGACAGGATCCATCACTTTCATAAACAGCTTGAAACTGAGAAGAATGAAATCGAGGAATCGGTATGGTTTTTGTGACGGCACTTTTTATAATAAACAAAAATTCCATTCTCGTAATTTATTGTTGACCGTGACAATCCGCTAGCGACATTAGAAAAAACCTGCCCTAGGCGCATTAAAAAAAATGAACTTAACACCCCATTTTTCCAGCTGTCTATGGCTTCGACTGAAGCACCCTCCAAGGTTAAGGCTGCTCTGGCCTACGTCGACAAAATAATCAGCGAAATTGATCCGCTGATCGATGAGGGTACGACGGTATCGGAAATGATCAAGACTAGACTTAAGGAAGACAATAAAATTGAAAAGGTCCAGGGTATCGTGGATAAGATACGAGACCTTGAGAAGGCTCTGTCTTACCTGCGTTTTGTCAAGTGCATTGAGGATCTCAGGTAGAGTACTCTTGCATCTACTCAGAGAACCATCCTGTTCAGTGGTCTCTCTGGGCAAGAAATTTTGATCTATTTGTTATCTTTTTTTCAGTAATGAAATGGAAATGTTTGTGCTCGCGGAGGATGAAGAATCAGCCAGTAATATATACACGAATCTGGCAGACATAAGTTGCCAGCTAAGGTCATCCTCATGTCATCACCTATTGAATTATGTTAAGGAAACTCTTCACTTCTGGCACAATCATCTAAAAGAAAAATTATCGTTGTGAGTAGCATCACGGCAATCGGATTCTATTCAACATTCAGAAAAGCAAATTTTGTGCAAATCGAATCTGTTGCAGGGAATACAACGACGTATTGAAGACTCTCAAGTGGCCTTTTTGCGGTTCTAACGCGGCAGTGTCGGCACCACCGCTGCCGGACACTATTAACAGATTTAAGATGCTCACGGTGTATCTCTTGCAGTTGCATCTACCGTATCCTTCTCACACATTGCGACGTTCAAAAATAATAAAAAATAAATTCTATTCTGCAAAGTAAACGAAAATTCAACCACAAATAGAATAAATTAATTCCATAAGCTGAAATTCAGAAATATGAGAATTTAGCCCATAAACAATAACACATTTTCTAATGCTCCAATTTTTTGCATATGTGTAAATTTCATTAATACTGTCAGCGAATCCTTCGCCATTTTTCTTTAACCTCATTCGTATCAGAGATGAAACGGCAAAGCCATCGGTGACGTCGAGTCTCCTCACGGATTTCGCGCCGGTTAGTTTACCGATAACTCTCCTCGTTCGTCCGCTTCGTCAGAGGTTCGTCTATCATTTCACTGGTTCGAAACAAACGAATCGCCACGACAAGCCCGAATGGTTCTTCACGCAGATACTTACCTGGATAAAACATCACGCGCAATGGGTTCACAAGAACGTTCAGCCGGTCGCTGATACGGCCGGTTTTACTCACGTCAATGCCAAGGTATTCGCCAAGGAACATGCAAACGCTCATCCGATTGATTTATTTGTCTCGCCCGATTACTTGATCATTAATTCTACATCTTTCAGGTTGAATTTATGAGAGCTCTCGTGCAATTGGCGGTTGAAAAATTACATTCCGAATTGCCGGTAGTTCAGTATGACGATTCTCTATTCGCCCATTTAGTCGACGAGGCTCTTGGCTTCGAGAGAGAACTGCGTGACAGCTTGTTCTATCCGACTAATCAACCTGCAACAGTTTTCGTTCTTACCCAGGCGCAGATATTTGTCAAGTGGATAAACATGGAAAAAAAATGTGAGTCGATATATGCAAACGGGTGCAACGATATCTTTACGAATATCTCGCTGAAGTCTTGCAATGTCCTTTCCTCGACAAGATGCAACGGAAAAGATGGATTCGATACTTAGCTCAGAAACAGCGTGGGAGAGACTCGCGGGTTCCGATTCCGACGATATGAAAGTAACAGAATGCGCCGACGCCTTTCTAACACTCTTGATGACGATATCGGATAGATACAATCACTTACCTCAGCCCGGACACAGGCACGTTAAAAGAGGCTTTGATTTACACGCATCATTTTAATTTTCTTTCGTTCTCGACAGATTGCAGTTTCTCGAGCTGCAATTAGAGCTCATAGATGATTGGCGAGTTAGACTGCTGCAATTGCTTCACGAGGAGTACGAGGATCCCTTGGCTTCACTCATGCCACGGATTCTCAATACCCTGCATTACGTGTCCAGTGTTCTTGTCGACTGGGGCGTAACTGTCGTACGTAAATATTTTCTTCCATTTTTTGACCATCAGGGGGGGCATGACCGACCAGTTCAATCTAGGTCGGAATTTTTACAAGTTGCATTGGGCCTGCTATTTTTATAACTGAACTAACTACTTAAAGCTTCCAGATGAGATACTTAAAAAAATTTTATAATCATTTATGATGAAGAAAATTAACTTATTGATGAGCACAATTTGATTGTCTAGAAAATACTGAAAATAATGTTTTTATATAAAGGGTTTTAAAATTTGTGCCGGAGTGTGCTGCCGTTTTATATTTTTTTGAAATTTCATCAGATTTTTTCGAGAAAACTTCGAAAAGGAACAGCTGAGTAATGATTTCAGAATAGATTGTTCGTTTTTTTGTTGTAAAGCCTAGATATCTTTTGACACTGCACACGTCGTTGCGAAAAGTAATTGTAAAAAGGGATTTACAGCTCTGATGCATATAAGGTATATCGTTTTTTGCAGCATTTTCTCCAACTTCACTTCTTCAAAAAGCAATTCGAAGCGGTAGAGACCGCAACGGACAAGGGTATCGATGTACTCGGAAAGGAAGTCGACGAAGAGGAAGGCTCGGTTTTCGACGAGGCCGTGGCATTGCTTCAGAGGCTGGAAAAGGAATTGGTTGGTGAAATAACGAATACCGTTGTATTGGATGTCAAAGCAAAGAGCCGAGCTTACAGAACGGATAAGTGGTTCGCTATGCAGTCCGAAAAAGAGGTAGCATCCTTATCGGTAACGCCAAGCGGTTGCCCCATTTTTCAAGAACTCGCTATGAGACTGAACGATCTTCAGGAAGCTCTGGCCCTGCCGCTTTTTAATCAGGCCTGGCGAAATCTAGCGGCGCGACTTGATCAGGTTTACACACGTTTCATTATCGAAACTTGTGCTATTAAGTTGATTCTATACTTTATTTTCTTCGCAGTATCTTCTAGAGGAAGTCGTTCTCGTCAATCAATTTAACACTGGAGGTGCTGCACAGCTTCAGTTCGATATCTTTCGCAATCTCTTTTCACTCTTCGGGCTGTACACCAGTAAGCCGGAATCCTATTTTCCACTGTAAGTAAACCGAGTGTGTCGAAATTTAATAGTTGCACTGGTACTGAAAGTTCGTGAACATAAACCACGGCATCTTAAATTTCTGGTACAATTGTGATGACAAATTTTATGTACAGTTTAGTGAACAACTTCAAAAATATTTTACTTTTAAGAATCTACTGTAATTTTACCGTAATAGTACATTAATGGAAATGATTTACTTTAACTCCATTACAAAAGTAGATTACCTGTTTATCACTATTGTAGATTAAATTTTACCGCGTGTCTACAGTCGACAAATTCCTTGATTCAATTCCGCAGAATGCGCGAAGCATGCACACTACTAAACGTACTGCTCGGATCGGCGATACTGTTGCTTCAAACGTTAGAGGGCGACGATTGGGAGGCGGCGAGGGAGGTACTAGCGGAAATCGGTGTCCAAAGAATGACTCCCGAAATAGCGACGATGGTGTTGAAAACCCGAACGGACGTGGGTATGCAATAAAAAGCCAATCCGAGATGAGTTTCTTTATTAAATTTGTTTATTTTTTTTAATGAAAAAATTATATCCTACTTTGACCCCATCTCCAACAGGAATTACATTTCCCTAATAGTAGGTTCGGCGATAAATACGAGTGAACGATTGATTTCTAGGAATTTGTTTAGATCAGAGTCCTGATGGACTTCGTTTTTTTTCTCCCCGATAACGAATTAACAAATAAAGCTTATGTCAAATAAAGCCGCCGCCAACAGAAATTGTACTGAATGATGTTTGGGGACCGCAGACCGCCGACGAAAAAAGACAATCGTCTTTTTTCTGGCAAATCAGCAGCCGCAATGAAAAACAATTGTCTTTTCCGAAGATCCGCGGTCTTGAAACGGCATTTAGTATTTACAGACTTTTACAGCCTCGCAGCGTATATCAGCACAGCAGACTGATTCCGCCGTTGTCGGCTCCAAGAAGTAACAATCTATTGAGCGGCAGGACAGCCATGGCAGTGATGACACCCTTGAAAGCGTCCGATCGAAGTTTCGACGAGGAGAACGAGGCTGTCGAATCAACAGCGGTGTGAACGCCGACTCTATTTGCCGTTGTGCAAGTAATGAGCTGTTGCTCGTAGACAGCCATACAGTGAACCGGCTCGGTTGCTCCTTTAAGATGATACTTCAGTTTCCCGTCCACGGCACTCCAAACAGCGATGGTTTGATCGAGCGAAGAACTGACGATTGTAGTTTCGTTAACGGCTTCGAGCTGCAGAATCTCGCACTCGTGTCCCTTCCACGAGGCAATTATTAGTCCGGTGCGAATATCCAGAATAGTGAGAAATCCCGAAGCCTGCCCAAGAACGACCCAGTTGCCGCTCGGAGCGACGGCGATGCAGCGTATCAACCCCGTCGGGTTCATCGATACTTTCATTTCATTTACGTACTGAAACGTCCTGCAGTCGATAACCCTGAGAGTTATGTCGGTGGTGGCGACGAGAAGCGAAGTCGACGGGGCCGGGCTCGCCGCGAGGGCGTTGACCGGGGCGGGTCTCGAGCTCTCCGGACAACCGAGTAATGAACCCATGAAAGGATCCCAACAGTGCACTGAGCTATCGCAAGTCACCGCGTATCTCAGCGATTCCAAGAACGTCAAAGCTAAAATGGATTTCTTGTGTCCCGTGTACGTGTACTGGCAGGACGAGACCGTACCGCCATCCCCTTGGCTCCGAAGACTCCAGAGCTTGACAGTTTTGTCACGCGCACCGCTCATGAAGCTGTTCTCGTTGTCCAACGAGTATATGCATCTTATGCTGTTGGTATGACCGCCGAAACTCTGGAGTTTTATCTGTTTCATGTTGAAAGTTGAATCCTTATCCGGACGGCCGATCTCGTGTTCCCAGTAGGCAAGCCAGTTGCCACGAAGTTGACGACCGGACGAGGATGACGAGATAGAGTTTTCCCGAACGGAAGACTCGTCGCTATTCGTCGAGCCGTGAGGACGCACGACCGTAGCTTCCGTCTGCACTTCTATTCTGTTTCCTATCACGGATATGTGTCCAAAACTGCCGATGCCCTTGCTAGTGGACTCCGCATCGGTCGAATCTTCTTGCCTGGCGTAGAGTGTGCTGGTCTGAGAAAGACTTTCGGTGTCGGTCGATCTAGTTGCCTCCTCGTACTCGTGGCAGAGTTCGCGCACCAGCTGGTGGTTCTTCAGGATGCCCTCCATGACGCCCTCGTCCACGTGACGATAGAACAACAGGTAGGCCTGATGAGCGAACCGGGCCGTGAACACTTCTTTGAGCTCGTCGAAGCCCTTATTTCGCTGCGGATTGCCCATGTCGTCGGTCTCGATTACCGGCGGCGAGTAGGAAATTGCCACTTCGGAGTTGACGCTGGAAAGTAGCTGTGAACCGCAGCCCGAAGTATCGATCAGGGTCCAGTCTTGACTGTCGTTGAGATTACTTTCCTCGTGAGCCATCAAATTTCTCGTCGAACGATCGTTCCTGCCCACGGCGAGACCCGCTTTGTGCGGCTCCTCGTTATCACGTGGTTGGCTCCTGTCGGAGCCAAAGGCCTTGTCGAAGGCGAGAAAGAATCTCTGTATCGGCACTGCGAGGTGACTTCTTGTCATCGAACTCCCGAGTCTCACGCTTATGGTGAATATCGCCTCGAGGTATTTGTCAGCAAGCGCCGAGCGAGCGGTGACACCGTTCGGAAAGTTGTATCTCGTCGTCGAGAGAACCCGCACCGTGGGATGAAGAATCGACTTTACGATGGTTTCCTGAAGAGCCTCCATGAGAAAAGAGTCGCTCAAGCATGGAGCTATGTGAACGAGTAGAGCCAGACAAGACACCAATCCTCCCTCGAGATTGGGCGTGAGCTTTCGTTTGCACAGAGTCAACAGCTCAGTCATGTGAGCGAGATATTGCAGGAGAATTATCTGTTCGCCGTAGAGGCTCGCTATGGCGGTGAGACACTCAAGAACTTTGACGGCATTTCGGTCGCCGGCGAGTGTTGTCTTGTTCCACTGACCTGCATCGGCGGCAGGAGCGAGGTTCGATCGTCCGGCGTAGCAGAGAGTTAGCATTCTCAAGAGATTTCTTGATAGGTGACGAGCGGTCAGAACAGGTCCGAGCCGATGCGACAACCAAATCACGGATTCGGCGCTCATTTCCGATACCTTACACTCGCTCGGAGCGAACTTATGTTGATCGACCTGGACGTTGTCGTCGTCGGCCTCATTCGATTTCTCGTCGGCTTCGGCGCGTATCACGAGACGTTTCGGGGCTTCCGGTTCGTTAGAATTGCCGCTTACTTCATTGGCTTGAAGCTTACCAACATAAGAGCTCACTAAGGGCATATCCTCGCTCGATGTCTTGCTTCCCACGTGACAACCGATACTGTTGAAGTCGATCACCGACTTGGTAACACCGCCGTCCGATCTACGTGGAATCGGTATAGTCGGCGATCTCACGCTTCCCGGTGGAGAACTTCTCGTTCCCTCGTCGACAACATCCTCGACGAGATTCAAACTGAGCTCCGCGTCGATGTCTATACCAGGTATTCTGTTCGCGTCCGACGACGAAGGACTCTCCTCGGTCTCCATCGAGAAAACTTCCTCGACCTCACTGTCGAGAGTCGAGGCCGCGATGTTTCGCGAACATTCCTCCGGCGGATGTTCGCAAGTCGAGGAACAGTTGATCTCGGAGTCGACCGAGGAGTCCTCGTCGAGCGGGGAGAGTATGGCCTCCCCGTCGCCGGTGCTGCCGCTTAAATCGCAGGTCTTAAGGTTGCCGCCTCTGTGGAGGTTCGTGCACGAGGATCCCTGAAGATAATCCCGATATCCACCCACGGCTTCGACGAGCGGGGTGACGAAGTTGTCGAGAAACGTTCGCAGACCGAGACGCACCATGAGCTTCAGGAGAAAGCTACGGTGATAAAGTCTCATCGTCCGGTATTTTGCCAATGACCCCGGTGGGAGAACGTCCGTGTGATTGAGACTGTCCATTATCGAGCCGTTCTCGTAGAGTTTGAGGATCGAGGCGAGAAATATGTTGGCCGTGTCCTTCGGACCGAGAGCTTTGGCGATCGGGTCGAAAAGGTGCCAGGCCGCGAGCACGGCGCTGTAAGGTTCGTCCATTATCTGACGAACGTGAGAAACTATTAATTGCAGACTCGTCTCCATCGCCGTGCCGGTCTGCGGTAAAAGCCTCTCGAGTTCCCGTGCCACGGCTTTTACTTTGCACTCGCTTATCTTGCAGAGATAACGTATTCTCGTCTTCGTCGTTGCCTCGGAGTCGTCGTCTTCCTGCAGGGCGTTGTTGAGCTCGCGCACGAGCTCGTTGTACTCCTGAAGCATCTCAACGAGATTGAACAAACCCTGAAAATACCTCGAGGACGGATACAGACTGCCGGAGAGAAGAGGCTGAAGGAATTGGTGAGCCGAAGGCGGTGGAAGTCCCATAGAAGTCACCATCGGATAGCGGAAGGTCCCGTTGCCCGTTTTGTTCGCTTCGCTCAGCTCGTTGTTGATACCGTAACTTCTAGGAATCACTTCGATCTGCAGCAAAAGAGCGACCGCATTTCTGACACACCTGGGCAATGCGTCCGGCGATACTCTCAGCATGTTGACGCAAGTCTCGAGCCTACTGGCAAAGGACACCCTGCCGGTGTTCCACGTCGCTCGAAATTTACCCGCTAGAAATATCTCGACGATCAGACATCCGAGAATTTGTTGCTCCTTTATCCTACCGGAAGCCACGATCTGTTTGTAATTTGTTATGCCTCCGTGATGGACGATCTCTGGCTTGTATATGCGATGGGAAACTTTGTTCATGAAGGCGTGGGTCGTTTCGATCTGAATGAGAGCAGCGACGGGATTATAGTCCTTCGGCAGAATGATCGTCTGCGCCGTTGGTTTTTCGGGCCTGTTGCAGTTGTCCTCGACCGCCAGCAAAGAACCGCGGGAACGACTGAGCAAACGACTGAGCGCCAGTGGTGAGGAGCGAGCTACGTTGAGGGTCGCGACTGGGGATTCCTCCTCCTCGATGCCGGAGCTCTGGCCCTCGTCCTCGCTGATCCTCTCGCCCGAACGTTCGTTCTCTGGCAAAGACCAAGCATTGGTTTTTAATTGTCGCATGTAATCGAGAATTCTAAAAAAAAATAACAGTAGCTGTGTGAATCGAACTCGGCCTCACGCGAATTCCGGTTTTATTAATGGAAAAGCAGGAATAGATTTTCCATGCGCTTTCTATGATTCCCTTAGTAGGAAACCCGCAATAATATAGTAGGTTTAAAGTTGAGGTGGGCATATAAACTAAGTACATGAGGCACGAATGTTCAGTACCAATTCCGATCCCGATACCTATACCAATATAATAATATCAATACTAATAATCGAAAATGCCAATGCCCGAAAAGAAAACTATCGCTCACTTGTTATCTTTGGATTGGAGACTGAGTTTCGTAATCGCGGTGGCATTTTGCTCCAGTAAGGCGAAGGAACCATTTTTTGAGGATGAGGCTGGGTGAAGAGTTGCACAATGCCGGAGCTCGTCAAACTCGTGTGATTGTCAGCCAATTGGAGGCACACGTTTTTTGACTTTATAGCCGCCACACCTGATAGTCTAGTTGAATGAAAGAAAAAAAGGAAATTCTGACATTCGTTTGATAGTTATAGATATGCATTGTGGCGAAATCTGACGTACTTGTAGCCAAAGGTTAAATCTATCCAGTGGTGCAGTCTCTCGGATACGTAGAGGCTCTCTAAAGCCTCGCGATGTTTCTCGATAAAGTCTTCTGGCGAACGAGCCCAGCCAGGGGTTTCCAAATTCGGCAGATCTTCGTGGATTGACTGTAATGTTAATGTATTACGATAAATGCTCTCTTCAAAACATGCATATCTTTCAAACGATACTATGTCCATTACCTTAAATACACTGGGATCTGTAAAAAATTGCGGAATACATTCGTCTGGACTCCACTCGTGCAGCCGTTGGATAGAGACTGGATATTCTCCCGGGACCCAATGCGATCTCACATGCTTGCACAAAACAGATTTGGTGTAACGTCGCGACAGATAAACGTAGTATGTGATTTCTGATAGTACATCTGAGACGTGATGCCCAACCTGAATTTAAATAAAATCATATTTTAATAGTTTTGATCAGAACTCGCCAATACTTGAAGTACCGGAAGCTTGTTTGGTACTTCAAGTACTTTTTATTATGTTAAATACGTTATTACAATTGCAAGTACTGACGTGACGTATAATTTTTAAGTACACGTTACTTCAAGTTTGAAAATTTCGTTTTTTGAGTAGATGAGAAGTAATTTATGGGAGAGATTATTCCGACTTAGAAATGTTTCGATAAAGTGCGAATGGCAGGTATAATAAAGTCTCGCAGGATTGTTTATGAGGTGGAATATAACACTTACGTCTATAGTTTGTGAATCGAAAGTAAGATCAAGCTGCCTATCGCCCTTGTTCAATCGAAATTTTGATTTCGTCAGATCTCTCCAATTTCTGCCGCAGCGGGAAGTAAAATCCGTGACCCACGGCATAACGTGATGACAACTTGGATCACCGTACCTTCTTCCAGCGAGATTGTTTAGGGCAGTTAGATAATCAAAATTCGTTATGTGACCATGAAGCCAGAGTTCGCAAAGTTTCTCGATATTTTCGTTTCGTCCAAAATCGGGACTGCCGTTCATAACGCTGTGCTTTGCCAAACTAGCAAATCTCTTCGTGTGATCCTGCTGCACCGGAGATAGTTTATTCGCTTGACCGACCGGAACCTCATCGCTGTCGGAATCGGATTTCGAATAGATATTGTCACTCAGCTTCGGCATTACCTGAAGGGTAAAGTTTAACAGAATTTCTGTTGAGCAATTTCCATTTGTCCCTTAAAGTACGGGGCGTTCTTGCTGAGAGGAAACTACCGGGCCTGCTTTGAGGCATATTAATGTTACGAATATTCATAATATATTTTCTTCTGCGTTATCAAAACACCGACGATGTAAGATACTGTGATTTTTTTCAGATTTCCCTTAGCTCGTCAAGGTATTAGTCGAATCGTTCTTAGAAAATTCTTAGTGTCTTGATACATTTTAGGTCCTCGTCGATCATTCGGTACGTAAAGGTTAAAATTTTGATAATCAACCGAGCGTATAAGCGGCAGTCTAGGGGATTACCTGAATAGTAAAATTGTCCATCAACAGTATATCACCGAGCGTAATTTCACCGAGAGCCAAACCCTGATCGTAAAGATCTCTCGACAAGCGGAGTAGTTGGTATACCAGGAAGAGGGGTTTGCTGTAGCTTGTTGACAATGCAGCAGGACTGTACATCACGCATCTGCAAAAATTGACCATAAAAGAATAGAGAATTAATACGTGAAGCCTGCGAATTTTTAAAAAGCTCCAATGGCGGATAACTTACTCTTGGAGCGAATATTGCGCGGTCTGCTCATGGAAGGTCATGAAGGCCACAGGCGACTCGACAGCAATCAATGCAGGAAGCAAATTGCAATGTGAATGATTTAGCGTTCGAGGATTGACGGCAATAACTTGTCCCTTGCGAATTTTTATCAGCGAACAGCCGTACATGCGGGACAATACTTCGCGCATCACCGCGACGTCGCTGCTGCTCGGTATCGCGTACGATTGCTCCTTCTGCTCCGATGAGTTCCACAAACCTGCAATAAATGATGATTTACTGAAATAACAGTCATTAATGAAGGGAGTAATGCGTTGTCTTGACGGTTCACTAATATCGTGTTGGGAAAATTGTTACATGTTTGGTAGGATTTGATTGACCTAGTTACAGTTTCGAGTTTCAAAAAAAAAAAATTAGTTAAATTGAGTTGAATAAAATGACAGGAATGCAATAGAATGAACAAAATTGAATAATAATATTAATAGATCGATCGAACAATCGATCCGTCTTGACTCACTGTAATACTTTTTGTATGACTCCTTCCACAAATTTCTGTAATTGGTTTCAGCTACGTAGCGCAACAACTGAGCAAAAGAGAGCTCAGGTTGTACCTTGGCGCTGGTGGAGTGTCTGTCCCTTGGAAGAGGTATGGCGTTTCTTGCTTGTTTCTCATAGACCTGCAAAAGTAATTCAGCGACAAAGTCATGACATGACACAATGTTCTATGTGCAACTAGTGACGGAAGGCTTACCTTTACGTAGATCCTCATCCAACCTGATCCCAGATCCTCGAGTGGAGGTCTCGCAGCTATCTCATCCATGGACAAACTGTTGTGTCTTAAAAATTGTATTGGACCCACGTTCCACAAATTTGCCAACCAAGTTCTATGAACGGTTGCACATATTTTCCCGTCGGTCAGTTCCATATATCGCATGGGAATATCGAGTTCCGAGTTTAAGATATTCATCGCGAATTTTTGCGTTTTTTCCAGCTACGCAAAGCCCTCCTGAAAGATGTGTGCCGAAATATCGCGGGGTTAATGTCGGAATGAACTTTCGCAGTCGAGGGGATAAAGCTCATAAAAATCTAGAGATTCGTCGACACTATTCATCTTGAGTGTGCACTATGCGCTGGAATACTATTTACAATACGCAGTATATGATACTTTTAGCCGACGGTGAGATATCCAAACTGGCCAGCGAGCGTTACAAAACTATGGAGAGCTGTCAAACACAGCTGACCGATTACGCCATCTTGGCCATAGCGTAGACAGCCGGTTCGATCCTTTTTGTATGGCGAAGTTGGTACGTTTGGGATATATAGACGTACCGACAGTATTTTAACGTTAGAGAAATTTATAATTACAAAGCTAGTGATTTTAAGGTTCGAAAATATTGATTTACGATACGATAGTGCTTTAAAAATGTTTTTTTATGAATGTTAGCTAGTGACTTTATAGCAAGGGCTAAAGGCGACTGTACCTCGTTCAAGTCCGAAACGTTTATAATATAGTGTTACAGATGCCTCGTCTGCCGACTGTCGGTCGTAAGCTCTTGTGACGCTAGGAAGTACGCTCGGTGCGGTATGCGACGTTATAGTAAAAAGGGTCTATAACGCTGAATTCTCTAAACAGGAATTATTTGAGGGTATAATTTTGTAAAATTAACCCATACAATTGTCCGCAAGGGTGTAATGTTCACGAAAGGCTAAGTAGAAGTCACTTCTATCGACAAAATCACGGAGATGCTGTTGGTTGAGTGACAGATAAGCTAAACGTCCCAGTCACCGACCAGGCAATAGACGCTCATGACGAAGCCTGAATTCCCGTCTCGTCGAAAACCTCAGTTAATCACAAAAAACTGCGACTGTTTTACCGACTATCCGACCATGGATTATCATTTGTTTCCACGTCAAAAAGCACAGGATTTCATCGATAAAACAGTGCGGTTGGAATATATAAAATGCCGACTATTTGTATTACGTTTTGCAATCCAACGATTAAATGCAATCATTAACTACGGGTAAAACAGCTTGCGAATGTCAACTTTTTTGCCCAACGAATGTTCCGCCACGGGGCTCGCAGACTGGAGAAAGGGATTAAGAATTCAGCCAGGAGAAATGCTCGAATGCTTTTAGAGAAGAAGAAGAACCGAAAAAGAAAAGGAAGGGAAATAACAACAAAAAAAAAAAGCGAAAGAGCTCCTGAAGATTGCAGAGGCAATTTCCTCGACAATGCGGCCACTTTGTTTTACGTATGAGGCAGGCTCGCTGGGTGCTTTGTGCTACCGCCAGGGCGTTACGCACATCAGACATTGTAAGCCCTCCCTGTTTTGAGGCTCGCCCTGTGAGATACCCGGCAACGAGGGAAGCAACGCGCGGGTTCAGTCTTCGCATATACCCTTGTGCGAGAGGCCACCAGAGACACCGCAGAGTCCAGTTTATCCTTGCTGATGAAACCCATCAAGTTTGTGGACTGCCGGTTTCTATACTCGGCTACTCCGAGTGTAATACATTGCGCAGTAACAAGAAAAAAGGTTTCCACTGTTACAAGGAAAAATGTTTCCGGCGATAATTTATGATATTTCATAGACAAGCGCGATAATGTTGGCTCTCGCACTCGAATCAATCCCACGGTTCACAGCGTGTGAAAGTCCATACCACATGGAATGGAATTTCGGGATTGCGTACTCCATTCCATAAGCTATGAAAACGGAATTTTCGAAAATATAGCGTGTAGGATGGAATTTCGAAATTCCAAAATCGACTGTCCGTACAATAATGATATAATGTCAACGGAGTATGGTTAACAAGGTCGTAAAGTTGAAATTGCAATTAGTATTTTATAGTAGAGGTGTAGCTGGCGTTTATACACAAGGGCAAACAAAGTTTAAAAAAAAAAAGTGTATTCAAGCTACGTTTAGAGTAGTTTTTGCTAACTGCACGGAGATTATAGTTATCGCAGCGCGATACCCGAGCCATGTCCAGTTTGTTTTCCGCGAGAACTTGCAGGGGTACAACTCTGTGTTGTTCCACGGTGGTTGTGTCGTAGCTGGGGCGCGATGGTCCCGCAGTGGTACAACACCTGTCCGGTTCAGCTCGCTGTATTTTCAACAGTATCTCCCGGACCTCGACTCGCCGCGCGGAGCAAAAACTTTACACCGTTTCCGTCCCGTGGCGTCTGTCGTATTCCATATGTAGACACATACGATTATTGCTCCCGGAGGTACTATCAGTCAATTTCATCACCGGGTTCCAGTTTAATTTAACCGCATTTAATGTTGAACCAGCCGCGGCGAAGCAGGTATACACCGAGCCAACGGTGCGCGACCGTATTACCATTTCCGATACCGCTTTGACATCCAAAACGTAATGAAATCATATTACGAGAAATCACGCGGTTCGCTCATCGCTATCGCGGATATACTTTGGCGTCCCGTATCCATCCGGCCAAGTTACGGTTTAGTTGTGCGGCGTGGCCGATGTACGAGCGTATCGTATCGCATATAGCGTAGCATACTTGTACCGTATCGTCTTCGAGGATACGTCTGGCGCTATCTTTGACGACACCTCTGGCCATATCTCTCACCATATCTTTGACTAGACCTTTGACCATACATTTGACCATACATTTGATCATACATTTGACCATACATTTGACCATACATTTGACCATACATTTGACCATACATTTGATCATACATTTGACCATACATTTGACCATACATTTGACCATACATTTGACCATACATTTGACCATACATTTGACCATACATTTGACCATACATTTGACCATACATTTGACCATACATTTGGCCATACATTTGACCATACATTTGACCATACATTTGACCATACATTTGACCATACATTTGACCATACATTTGACCATACATTTGACCATACATTTGACCATACATTTGACCATACATTTGACCATACATTTGACCATACATTTGACCATACATTTGACCATACATTTGACCATACATTTGACCATACATTTGACCATACATTTGACCATACATTTGACCATACATTTGACCATACATTTGACCATACATTTGACCATACATTTGACCATACATTTGACCATACATTTGACCATACATTTGACCATACATTTGACCATACATTTGACCATACATTTGACCATACATTTGACCATACATTTGACCATACATTTGACCATACATTTGACCATACATTTGACCATACATTTGACCATACATTTGACCATACATTTGACCATACATTTGACCATACATTTGACCATACATTTGACCATACATTTGACCATACATTTGACCATACATTTGACCATACATTTGACCATACATTTGACCATACATTTGACCATACACTTGACCATACCTTTGACCACAAACTTTGATCATACATTTGACCGTTCCTTCGACCATTATTTTAACCATACGTCATGAAGAAAATCAGTCACTCGATAGGGGGGCTTTTCGATCCGTTTCAGTGTGCAGTCCGGACATATGAGAGTTATACTACCTGCGTACACGCTGCGTTACGCATTACCTCCGCATGTTCTACATTCGTTTCACATCAAAGGAAGAACGTTGTTGCATTAAACGAAAGTTCCATGTTATATCGTCGTAATAAAAGATGTTCGTTGGGGATTTGCCGTAAAACATGGAATAGGAAAGAAACGAAGGTGGGCCAATAACGGTGCCGCGGTACGGCGGTCCCGGCTCGAAGGATGAAAAGTATATCTCAGTTTCTCTCATCCCGCATACACGCCCGCTAGTTCACGTCCCTAGCGGTACCCCCCCGAGAGAACCTCGAGGATTCAAGTGCGAGGTACCGCAGCCCCAGCTGCAGTCCAACCATCCACATGTGGAATGGCCCAGGAATGGAAATAGGCTGCAATCAGCGCGCGATAGCTCACATTATACCTGACTTCGCTACTGGGTCGAGGACTTTTGTCGACGCTGTAACTTGCACGGAAATCCCAGAGAGCGTGGAAATTTCGTGATCCTGTCGACGAGAAATAAATAAATATAAAAATGTTTTCCTCCTTCTACGAGTAATAATAAATAAGAGTGGAACTATCGATCCCGGTACGAGCCTGGTTAAACGAAACGACAGTTTTTTTATTGTGATCTACGGATGCAGAACACCGAACGTTCCGATTTTAATACGACGGATCTTTGCTAATTTCCGGCGAGGATACCGGCTTATCGTTTGGACTATATTGTGTTAACATCGTATATTTTTTGTTGTTGATAATTATCGAGGGAGGTTTGGCATCCTGCGATAGATATCGCGTCGATGGAACGAAGTACCGAAATTTCGTGACAGGATGGACAAACAAAAAAATGTTCTTTTACAATGAGTAATACTAAACAAAACTAGTGGATCCATCGAGCCGTTGGGAGCCAAGTTACACGAAGCGAGGTTTGCTTTCTTTTTTTTTTTTAATTTTATCAACGGATACAATAACTCGAACGTTTCGATTTTAATACTGCGGATCTTCGATGATGTCCGGCAAGCGAGTATATCGAGCTCATTGTTTGGACAATATCGTATCAACGTCGTATCATATGTTTGTGAAATACGAGGTGATCGAGGGAGGTTTCGAGCCTTGCGGTGAATATCGCGTCAATAGTATGCGAGCTATTACCATGAATCGGCGTCGGTGAATTTGCCTGGAAAGCCGGAGTATAACCGACGGAATTCATTATATCGAATACGTATTACGGCACGCATCGACGATTCTATCGTGGGAATGGCTCGTGATCAAATAAACATGTGTGAGAGAGGGAGAGGATGAGAGAACGTCCGAACCGATTCGAGTTCCGGGGCACGCAATTGCGTTTCACTTGGTTTGCGCGATCTTCTATCCTGTATAACGTATCTTTATTTGTTTGCATTTTACATGGGTTTTATGCCCGACGAGCTCCGTCGAGCTGACAAAACGGAATCTACGAAACTCGCCGGAAATTATTGACCCATTTTTGTGACAAGACGCGGGGTTTTGTGTTTCTATTTTCAAACAGCGACTTCCCTGCTCTCCGATGGAATTACGCCAGAATCCAGGTGCCTATCGTGTGCAACGGAAAAAAATACACGAGATAGGCTCTTTGGCTGGGTTACAGAAAGGTTTTTTTTTCTTTCTGCTGCAGGACGACGAGAAACGTCGAAAAAGGGTCGACGGAGCGGGATAAACCTGTAATTTTTCTTGCATCGCGTCCAGGAGTCCCGGAGAACTTTCTACGCATTCAGCCGTGCCGAATGAAAGTCCGATAGAATTTTTTCTCCAAACTCAAGTGAGACATCGTCAAATAAAAATATCATCCCCAGCCTAACGGTAATAAATAACGAAGAGCCGCAACTTCGGCGCTAGTTCAGGTTCGTCGATCAAAGAAGCACGGCGGGAGTAGCGCGAGGACAATGACAAACGATCAGGCGATATGCCCTTTAAACTTGTACAAACGCGAGTACTCAGACGATAAAATACAAACGGCGTATAGTACGAGCTGAACCACAGTTTGTCGGGAGAATCGACGGCATTTTTCCCCCAAATTCGAATGGGACGATATTAAAAAATAACGATTTCGAGCCTAGCGGGAATTAATAATGGAGAGCCGCAACCTCAGCCTCAGTTCGGGTTCGTCGGTCAAAGAACTGCCGTAGACGCTGTGCGAGGTTAGCGTTAAACGATCGAGCGATATGCCGTTTAAGTTTGTACAAACGAGCGTACCCAGACGATGAAATATATACGAAGCGTACAGTAGGCGAGTCAGACACGGTCGTCGACGCATTCGCCGGGGCCCCGGCGTCGGGGGACGTCGAAGAAAAGCGTGTATGCTGCCGCTGCCGCCGCCGCCGCCGCCGCCGCCGCCGCCGTCCCATTCACCGGTGCGACAGAGTGACGGTGTCGCACGGTGCGAGGCGTCCCGCGAGGCGCACTCCAATTAAGGCTAATGATTTTACGCGTTGCTCTTGCCTCCAATTGTCGACTCTGCTCCATGCTCCGCGCCTACCTTGTACACTGCTTCAACTCGCGGGCTTTCCGGGAGGGGAACGGGATCGGATGAGAGTACTCGCTTTTCGACGTGTGTACAAAACACGCGGTATACGCGGCGACCGATGACGGTGAGTTACGAGATAGAGTTTCTTGCGGTTACGTACATCCTAGTATCGTTCAGGCGAATAACCACATTGGACCGATCGAAAAATCCACTTTTTTATTTTATAATTTGTTCCCGTAACTCATCAAGAATACGAGTTCAACAGTGAAAAACAAAATTCGCGATAGCTTCGATGCTATGAGCACTTCGGTGTGAAGGCCCGACTTTTCAGCGCTGAAGCCCGCGGCAGTCACAACGGAGCGGTCGTTCAAAGGGCTCGGTTTCGGTTATCTGTTTTTTAACTGCTACAGGTGAGGATGTGTTTGCGAATCCGCAACATTGTTATAGGATCATCGAAGCTTTCACAGTATTCACTGGTTTGACGGAAATTATTGTTTGTCGAGGTTGTAGTCACAAAGTAAAATTTCAAGAAGCTGCAGAACGTGGCTTTCGTTTCAAGCCTATTGTCTGCATATTGTCAGTGTGTAATTAATCGTAGAATTGTAGTTGTCATGCGGCTCTTAGGTGTTGGATGACAAGGACTCAATTTAATTCTTAATTACATCGGCAGTGGTATAACTGCCGCTGCGGGGAAACTGTATAGGAAAGAAGGAGAACGAAAAACACGAGAACTAACGGCGACGGAGATTTGAAAACGTTCGTTCCAATCGTTAATTTGAATCGTTCCGGTGATCCGGAGAACCGAAAAAAATGAGTGGAAAAGGAAAGTTAACAGAGATTTCGTGAAAAAGCCCAGCACGTATCATAGCTTAGCGAGTCGAAAAAATGTTAATAGCATGAAGAAGGCCATGAAGGCAAATTTTCACCATACGATATCTACAGATGACAATCCACAACACGACAACTGTCCAGAGGGAGTAGACAGCTGGTGTAGGAAGCAGCAAGATAATGCACTTAAGGAACACAGCCTGAACCATGCATTGCTCCATTAAACCTCGACGTTCCAGAAAGAATTCTTTCTATATACGAAGATTTATCGAAAGACGATTTGCCGATGAGATCGTTTGACGCTCATACGCGGAACGCGAATTAAAGTTTTAACCCGACCGTTTCGCGATTGGTTCCAAAGCAGCTTCATGCTGTTCTAAAAATTGGCGAGATTGCAGCATTCCTGAATACTGCATTATTTAATGAAGGAAATTCCGCCCTTCTAATGGCGATGAAAAAATTACATCTCGTAGTTGGCCCTCAGAGTTTCAATTACGCTAAGAACATGGCTAGTCAGCGCGTGACGAGACAAAATAGGCGCACCTCGTTGGAGACGAAGGAAGCTTGTATAACTCGTCAAGTGGAGATGCAACCCCGAAGCTACGTCTATGAACAGGAATAGCGATTGCTGCATGGTGCTGGAATAGCTGATTAAGCGTGAGCAGCTTGTGTAATTAATTACTGACTGGAGTTTCTCGATTTCGCTTCGTTTTATATCAAACGCTTCTTTCGACGTTTCTTTAACTGGTGTTCATTCTAAAGCCAGAAAGGTTATTGACCAATCTTTCTGAAATTTGTTGTAAATATACTTTAGCCGATTTCTATTTCTGGAATTATATTAGTATTAGAAATATATAGGGTTTTATAAAAAAAAAAGGCGAAAATACGGTGCAAAAACAGGATACTGTTTTCAAACACTTCAAAAACATGCAGTTTTTAATTTTATTCGATCACAATTGGATCCATATTCTCAGGAAATATGTTGTTGACACAAAAAAATGTCATGATTACAAATAAAAATTGCCATTCGTCTATGGACAGCACGTTTTAACGCGACTATTTTTGGCGAAAGTTACTTCAAAAAACTCTGAAGTGTACTTTTAAACACGAGTAAAATACCCTCCAAGTTTAAACAAAACAGTTTGATGGTACCTTTCCTGTTTCAATAATTTACAACAAAAGAAACAAAAAGCCGCCTTCCTAAACTGGTTGCCTCTTTGATACATAACACTTTAAACCGTACACCGAAGCGATATAATTTACACTTGGGTATAACACAAAGTTTTACATAGAACCGTCTGACATAGAGATCTACGAAGAGAAGGATGGGTGGAGGAGAGGGGGGGTGGGACGACGACACTTTAACCCCCTAATCTGACTAATTATCCTTAGCCCGTGCGCACGATCTCGAGTGGTCTTGCCGAGTGTGCGACAGGCCATTAAATTATATAAGCATATTTAAGAGGGTTTGTAAGGGAGCACAATGGCGCCGGTTTTGCTATGGTAATCGTCCGCGCCGCTCGACGAGTTAAATAATTAGCCCTCTTCAGCCCCGCGTCCTTACCTGTTGTTGATGGTATGTTTTCTGCTGTTTGTTGCTTTTTACCGCGGGTGCGAATATCACTTTTTCGTGAAAGTAGTGAAGACGAGGAGTGGTTAACGATTATCGGAAATAAGTGAAGAAATGTGCGGCCTGGTTTCTACTGGTGAAAACGCCGATCGCGGTTCAATCATTTTATACGACGACCTGTCTGGCACTGTCGACCACATTAAATTACAACGTACAATCTTAATGAAAAATGTATGACCTTTAACAGTAAGACTAAATTATTCAAACTGAACTTTCTCTGAAGTTTTCAGTATTCTGTACGTGAATTTTTAATCGCAATTATACATGAAAGTTAATGGACCAGCTTGTTGAGCATAAAACTTTAAGCACCAGTAATTCAAAATTCATACGATTTTTTTACAGTGTATCGACGTAGTATAGAAGGATGTTTGACAATGTCTGTAGAGGAGTCCAATGGTCATGATCGATCCCAATTGACCGTGCCACTCAATAATGTACAGAATTGATGCTCTTCAGATGCTGCCGCCAATCTTTGATGGTACGGTCAGCGCTGTTAGTAACTTTTTACCGCGAAGCACAAAGATCATGTTTTTAAAAACAATGAATAAAGACTTACTTTCTGCCGGCGAAATCGTGAATCATGACTTTCTGATTGTCATGTTACGAGAAACTTATCGGATCTATTCCATCTGTCTTACCGACATAACAACTGTATCGTGAAAAAAAAAATTATTGGATGAATTCAAGGCGCATTCGTACAAAGGTATTATTCTCGTTGGCACAATGAAAATTGTATATGTTCAAATCACCCAGTTTTAAATGATCTAAAGGATATAATCATTTAAAGTCAACAATGCTTTGTTAGTACCAAACAAATAATAGATTTCAACAGATGTCATCAGGTTTTTTCGATGATTCACCTACTTTTTTTACCTAAAAATTCCGAAATTCTATTGTCAGAGTGTTTGAAATAATTCAGAACCTCAAGACTTCCCAAAATGTCAGACTTGCATCGTTTAAAAATTTTAGTAAAAATTTCACACGTTTTTACAATGTTCGAAGCAATGTTTATGGGTCATTCCACACCAAATCGAAAATTTTTTTAACTGACCCGCGTCGATTTCGCTCAGAATTTTCTATCTTTTTCTATCGCCCGAAAGACATTTTTCAGAATTTAAAAAACATTTTTTTCCCGACTCAAAAAAGTTACGAACTTTTTAAACAAGCGGCTCTTTTTTTCTCGAAAATGCTAGAACTTTTAAAAAAATGGACCGTTTGGGACCTTTTTTTTTAATTTTGTTTTTCAATGTCGTTTAAGAAATAAAATATGAAAACATTTCCGGAAGCCCAGATATATGAAATATTTTGGTCTTTTCGAAAAAAACCGTCATTTTCTTAAAGTTCGACCTGTTTTTTTTGGCTCTAAGAAAACTTCCTGCAATGATCTCTGCTAATTTCAAGATGTGATGACAATTGCTCCTGTTTTTTTTTTGTCAATAAAAATTTCTTCGTTTTGGTATATTTTATATAACTTGGCTAAAACTTTTTTGATTTCCTCGTATAATCTCTAAAGTTGAAGAATCAAATTTGATTTCAGAATGTTAAGTGATTATCGTCCAAAAATACGCTATTTTTCTATTTGAAAATGTCAAGATGAAACCAATAATTTGTTTAAGGGTATGAAATGTCGTTCTTTTTTTTTTTACTTTTATGAAAAATAATGTTTTTTTTTTTCAGAAACGATTTCGGGGGGTAGTAAAAGATTTTTAGGAAAATCGAAAGGGGTCAGGTGAAAAATTCGTCGATTTGCTATGGAATAACCCTTATGTCCCCTTCACTTATTTGGAGTCTCAATTTCATGAGAATTAGACATCGTTTAATATCAGGAAGGAAGCTGCAAAGTAATTTGCACAAGGCTTTTTTATGTCCAACTATGTATGTAGCGCACATATTTTCCTCCGAGTTAAATGTTTTCCATAGCCTCAGTTTTCGCAGCGATGCCAGATAAGGCTGAAGAAAAAAGACTGAACGCTCGGTTCGCCAGCGAAGGTACAGCACCAAAGGGATCGAGGGTCCTCGCGGGTTAAAAGGTCTCTAGGTTGGCTAAAAGCGAGCGATTAGTGCGGTTTTTTGCTAGCGGTTTCGCACACCACGCGAGAAGCTTAGGTCTAGATTGTCATGCGACTATTTAGGCACAACGGTTATGGAGAAGAGAAGAAAGCCGCGAGACCGGGGGAAATGTCGAGGGAGTGGATTCGGCCCGCGAACGGACGCGGCAGTTTAATGCGCGAACCCCGAAGTGCCCAGTGGAGCCTCTTGATTACGTTACCGGACAACTTTGTTCCCGCGGCTCCGGGCAAACGTTGTGCTTTTCATTAATAATTCCCGCTCTCTCATTCCTCCCTCTCCCGTTCTCCGCAGTCGTTTCCTTTAATTACGCCGAGCTGTGTGTATATTATACACAACGAACGGACCAACGGGAAGAAAGAGGACGTAGGAGAGCGTGGAAAACGACGACGGGGCATTGCTGCGCTCTGTTCAGGAACGGAATTGCACAAAGTGGACGACACAATGCTCAGCGTTCTATAATAGAATACTAGCGTAGAGAGTAGAAGCAACTTCGCTTCGCCTCTGCCTCGCCGCGTGCTTCGCCTTTGCTCTGCCACTCGGTCATTCCGTCTGGGTCGATCCATCTGCAGCAAACCGCACGGAGCCGTGAGTTTTAGAAACTGCGAGGTGAGCGTGCAGTCCCACCGATTCGTCGATGTCACGGAAGGGCCGGGTTTTCCAGCCAAGCGGCAATGGTAACGATTGGAACGTAACAAAGCTCCGAGAAGGCGGACGGTCATTGAACTGGCGTGGAGCTGGCCAAACCGGAACCATGGGGCAAAACGGCCGCGGGACTCCGATGAAAGACTTAGCTTGGTGACCGCTGTCGTCCTTCGGCATCTTCCAGTTCATCATGGGCACTTTTACTTCCGTCAGGAGAGCCAAATGATTGCGAACAGTGACAAATGTAGCAGCAGATCGATAACGCCGATTCATCGATGTCACGGAAGGTACCGCCTTCTGCAGTACGCTGGAATTGGTAACGATCGGCAGGTAACGAAGCTCTGCGAAGGCGCACGCTGATCGAAGCAGGAACCACCGAGGAAAAATGGACTAGCGTTCCCGATTTGAAATTGTGTCCCGACCAGTGACCGAAATCCAGCACCACCAGTTTACCGCGGTCATTTTTAATTCCATCCGGGCCGGAAATAGTGATACGGCAGTGACGAATGTAGTAGCGGATCGGTTCATCGAAGCACATCGGCGGACAGCGGAATCTGTAAAGTTATCGCATGTTGTGACCACTACAGCAGTTACATTAATCCCTCTCGGCGCTGTCTGTATGCCTACTTATTAGCCCCGCGGACTTGAGAGTTTGGCAAACTAATTCGGTCGCGGCAAACATACCCGGGTGCGCATACGGTAACCCACACACACGTGTATAAATAGGACGTGGAGAGCCGTCAGAGTTCGAGGACTAGTGAAATTTAAAGTTGAACGAACGCGGAGTAATAGCGACGAACGAAAGAGAGTCCGGGGCTTCACCGACCGTTCAAATTTCGGCCTGGTGCGGATTACAGTTTTCTGTTTGCTCGTTTTACGGAGGGCTGAATACCGCACGGCTGACTATACACCGGCTACCACTACTTGCTGCCGAGATTGTGGTGCAGCTTGGCGAGTTCCTCGCGATTCTCGCACCAACGATCTCGTCGACTACCCCTGTGAAGGATATTTCGCTCCCTTGCTCCCTTGTATCCGCCGACTTTACTTTTCTCTCCGTCAATCCTCCCGGAAAATTGACCGGTTTCCACCGAGATTCCGCTCGACTCCTCGAACTCTCTCTCCTTCCTGCCTTTGTGCGCGCACCCTTGGTCACCCAGTGATTCGGAGAAACTGTTGGCCTCAACCCCCATCTCTTCCACCCCTCTCTCCCTTGGACCCCCTTAGTTATACTATATCGGTAAGCGATAATTATTGAGTAGTCGATACACCGGTAGTTATAGCGCCAGTTACCATTGCTATCCACAACTCTCGCACGGAAGTTCGTGCACGATAAACGTTCCCGACGTGGAGTAAATGGAAGCCGAAACTCCGTCGAATGTACTACGTACACGGTTTCCCAACGTCATCGCGAAATTCAGTTTGTCGTTAACTCTGGATATACAGGCTGAAACTTCATTGATACAATATTCAAGTGACACGTAATACCTGATTCACATGACACGTTGTGCCGAGCAATTAATTCAACAATTCCGCAAGTTCAATTGCTCACGAAATTTACTTCGTTACCAATTAAAGTTTTTTATTTTTTTATTTCTTTCATAGATGAGATGTTATCATTTGTGAAAAACTATAGACACAGTGACAATACAACTTTAACTACGATCACTGTCACAAATGGGGTACTTTTTAAAATGGCGTTCCGCTCCGATCGGCTAAATCCTGAAAAATGTTTGATGTACAGATATATACGCAGCAAAAATCGGCGTTATTGTGATTCAGTCTGCTCAAAGTTCAGTGTTATGTGTTCAGATAAATGTGATTTGTTAAGCATTATTTTTTATAAAAACAGAAAAATCATCTGTCAGGGAGAATGAGATGTATCGTTGACGCGAAGCGTCTGAAAAAAATCATGACGAAGTTAAGTGAGTAATCTACGAAAAAGATATGAATGTGAGTAAACAAAAAATAAAGATTGGGAAATAAAAAATAAACAACCAAATTATATCCGGTTTATTATAATTGGTAATAAAAAGTATCTCGATTCCAGAGACTCTCAGATTGAACTGTCCCTTATTCTTCGAAGTCAGGCTACGCTCGCCCCCCAATCCTCTCCTCGTCTGTTCGCAATGTTTCAAATCCAGCACTTTACAGTTCGGTCATATCCGACTGTTGTCCGACCCAAATGCACGCACACATACATTAAAAGATCTCAATAAATTCGTCGTTGGTTAAAATTACACTTTATCACTTATTTATTGTTTCCAGTATTGTTTTTGTGTAATTCATTACTCTCGTTGATTCGGCTCTGGGCTTTCGAACATTCGGCTTCCGCCGATTGCTCGAAACTTCCTTGGGTCGCCACGGTTTTAAGTTTAGGGCTTCCCACACGCCACAACGAGGACGTTGCGTGACTTGGAAGTCCTCTGTGTCACCCAAGACATATCGGTTGTTCCGGAAAACATTTATCATTTTATACGGTTCTTTAAATCAAAGGATTAGTTTCCTTGCAACCCCTGGCGTGCTTTCAAAGTTTTTCAACTTTACATAACCGTCGATATTATAATGAATCGCTTCTTTTTTCTTTGAATAAAAGTACCGCTTATTATTCCATTGGTTTATTCGATTTTTTCGGCAGCAGCCGCACGGATCACTCTTAAATCTCGTTTGCTAGTCGACGCTGTCCTCTCGAGAAAGTCTTTTACCGAATTGACGATCTTCCCGCGTTGCTCTATCCCGAATAAGAGTATACTCGGCGTTTCGCCGGTGCTCTTTCTCTCGTTATTATTTAGAACATTTTCGATGCCGCTCGAAACTGTACCATCTGCCTTGGCAACCTGTTCCCACTCTACTTTCCCGTTTGCTTTTAAGCTACCGGTCACGATTTTGACGTGCGACACGTTATTCTCATGTTAAAATTCTTGAAATCCTTTACATGTAAAGCTACGACCGCGATCCGATATGATAACTTTTGCGCGACTGTAGTAGGCGAAATGATGTTTTTGTTGGAAAAAGCTTTGTGAACTTTACGGGTCAATCACCATGAGAGTATGTTGCTTCGAACGGGACGTTGGCCATGAGTATGCTGTGCAAGGTACCCTTTTGCTTACGAGTAACGGGACTAAGCGCAATACATTTGAGACAATCTTGCACATACGCTTGCGCTTTTTTGAACATGCTAGGAAACCACAAATAAACTTTAATCGCATTACAGGTTTTTGTCGACCGTGAGGTCACCTATCTCGTCGCGATATTTTCGTAAATCGTTCGAAATCAGCCCTCTAGAACATTAAACAATAGGTTATTGTCTACTTTTCGGTGATTCGAACCGTTACGCATTTCGAACTGCGTATGCTCATTTTTTCTAATTTTCCTTTAAACTTATGGATTGTAGGAACTTTAACATTTTAGTGTATTTTTTTATTTGCGGATAGACACTGCGTGCGGTGATTATGCAGTCTCATCCAGAAGGCGTCAATCGATTTGAATGCAATAAAATCTAAGCACTCCTCATCGAAGACAATGAAAATTCCAGGTGGGGTTGAAGAAAAAAATTGATTTGCAGGGGTAAACCACCCCCTGATTCTTTAATTTTTCAACCTACACGAAAAACTATCGAACCAAATTGAACGGTACATGTACCATTTGGAAGGGCAAGTGAAAATGAAACTGACGTGTTTTTGCATATTTGCAGGGAAAAGAGTTTGAGGGGATAAACTAACCCTTATCCATTAATACGTATATTTATGCATACAGTCTGGTTTCTTTTTACTTAGATGTCTGAATCAATTCAAAATATTCCTGTTAGTCGAAATCATTGTCGGATGTTTCTCATCATGCTTGTAATTAATTAAGTGATCAGCCTTAATCTACATTGACCGATTCGCGAATTTCTCGTTATTTACTGATGGAAAATAGTTTCCTAAAATGCATAATTCCGGAGAATTGCTGGAGTTGAGTGGTTGTATTTAGCCTGTGTTCCGGAACAGTGGGATTAATTTGCAGACATAAGTAATAAGTAACAAACAGTGGGTTTCGACAAGCGCGTTTATTCCACTATTATCTTTTTCACGTCTCGTTTTATCGCACTACCCACTCTTAATTCTCTCGCATACATTCTCAACGCCTCGCTCAGATCTTACATTACTATCAATACCGTATATAATGTAATTTATGATTGCTTTAACAATTCATCGACATGTGCATTACTGTCACACTTTGCAGCAATCGTGGTTCATAAGTCGTACAGAAATTATACTCTCAAAAAAATGTAGTAAGCACAAAGATTTTTTGCATCATGAATGGATGGCCACATTATTACAACCTGGTACTTTACCATGTTCTTGATACAATTGGCCGAAACCAAAACTCACTGGATTGTGGAATATCTCGCGCTTATCGGTTTTCTAATTACATTTAAACCATACATATTTGAACGGATTTATATACATATTTCTGACAGCGTGATGAAAGTTAATTGTATGCGAGTGACTGCAGTTTAGTTATATTGTTTCTCACCTGTTGTTAGGTATTGTTCTCAAGTATATTAAAAAATGTTGTATAGAATTTTTCCATATGCGGAAACCAGAAATGTCGGGGGGTTGGATTTTCCCTGTTTTGCATTCAGGTGTTAATTTGTGATAACTTTTTTACTCCGAGGCGTTGCTTTTTGAACAACTTCTCTTGTTGACGAAAAATACCTTTTCTGTCAGAGTTCTGTACAGAGCAAGATATTTATTGTCCATATAATATAAATCGATCTATAGGTAACATTTTTTGGTTATCATTTTTGTCCATATCTTGATTAAATTTTTTTGATTTCAATTCTGTTAAAAATCTATTTTCGAACCTGAATATATTTTTTTCGCAATTGCACCGAAGTTACCCTTTCCCTCTTTTAGAACGATAAAAAGGGGTAGACGTACTTTCCCGTTTGCATTTATAGCTGGTTCGATCGTTGTATGTACCGCAGTTATTATGTTTAAAAGACTTGTTGTTCAACCAACTGCGATATCAGCAGATAATACGCTGCTCTAGATAGCTGCCTATGTAGAAAACACGTCTTATTGCGTCGAAAGTATTTTTATCATATTGACATAATAGACACGGCGGTACAGTATTGATAAATACAAAATCAGCACAAGGAGTGAACGCCAGCAGCTCTTTAGATTTTAATTACGAAAAACGAAAATGTATGCATCAAAATACGTACTAATGGATAACGGGTAGTTTATCCCGCTAAAGTCTTTTCCGTGGGAACGTGCACAAAAACGTCAACTCCATTTTCATTTGCCTCTCCAAATGGTAAACGTTCCGTTCATTTCGGTTGGAAAGTTTTTTTGTGTAGGCTGGAAACGGAAAAATGAAGGGGTGGTTGAATCCTGTAAATGATTTTTTTCCTTTAACTGCAGTTGGAATTTTCATGGTCTTCAACGAGGAGTATCTTTTTGTGGTCTGACAAAAACTAAAATACTCATATCAATACTAAACTCTGTAAATGGACATTGGGTATTCCCTTGATAACGTAGTCAACGATTTCCTTGTGTGCGATTGAGACGCGATTTGGCCACGTATCGTTTTCGTCACAGGACTCACTGAAGGTTTAAGTGGTACGCCAATGTCTATTGTCAAACTGTTTTCGTAGAGCCAATTAATTTGGACGGGAATGAAACATCTGACGCATCGCTGTCAGAAGGCATTCGAGTGTCCACTGCACATGTTTCGACTTCGAGTGGAACTAATTTAGCGCCTATTTCTTCAGTTTTGATCCTGCAAGAATTCTTTATGAGTTGTCGTCGAAATCATATGTATGCCGAAGGAGATTCAACTATTGTTTCCACTTCCAGAACGTAACATCTGCGCCCGTGAAATCGTAAAGAAGGTCTCCGAGAACTTTCATATTTATCGGTCGCTCTGCAATTATTCGTGCTGCCGGCCTTTCAGCGTTTCGGAGTAGTTCATTCTCACGATGAGAAGAGCCAGTTCACGACGAATTAAATCGGCTTCTCTGCAAAGTAACTGACATTCATGCGGCATTTTTTGTCTCAGCTTCGATCTCATTTGTCTCCAATCATCGGTTGTATCGGCGGTTCGTAAAAGAACAATGAGCTCGGATTAATACGAAGAAAAACCGCGTTCCTGTACCTTCGCTCTTAACACGGCAACGGTAAAATCATGCGCCTCTCTCATCCTGGAATCTTACACGAATCATCGTAACTGCAGAAACATAACAGTCGCGATAATTGCTTAACCCTCAGGGTACGGACTATAAAAAAGTTACGTTCAGTACGGACATGGGTTAGCCTAACCCGGCGACTTTGATTGGGTGTATATCGAGCTGTACTTTGTCAATTTGAATAAATTTTTTTTTCATTTTGTGTGAAATTATCTCAAAAATATGATAGAATTGTCAGATTAATCATTTTACTGATTGAAAAAAAATTATAATGAAAAATGTGAACGGGTTTTGAAATTTTTTTGTAAAAAAACGTTTTTTTTTCAAAATGCTGTAACTTTTTGAAAAAAAAAGATATTAACATTGTGTAACTCGCGTTTGAAAGGTAAAAAGTAGTTCTTTCAAATGTCCATAACGGTTTTTTGATTTATTCCAAAAACTATATTTTTTTTGAAAAATGAAAATACGCGTTTTTTCGAGTTAGCGAAAAAACGTTGTTTCGTTGATTTATGATGATAAAGGTTAAAAATAATTACTTTGAGCGTAAAAAAATTGTTTCTCAGATATTGTTGAGTAGTATCATATAAATAAATACCAAAAATAATTGTTAAAGACGAATATTTATTATCAAAAGGTTACAAAAATCATATTACATAGTATTGCCGCACTCGCAGCACAGTTTCGCTACGTGCTCTTTACACATCGCTTTATGACATCTAAGACACTTATAATACGTTTTTCGGTCAAGGGAACTTGGACATAAGTTACATCTCTTTTGCTTTGGAAGTCTATTGTCGACAAACTCATCGCGAATGTCCATTTCTTCTGGCAACTCACGAAAATCCAAAAACTCTTCAATCGTATTTCGCAGACCTATCCTCGAGTGATTCGACGCGTTGCCATTTTTTTAATGCGTGTTCTGTAATAAAAAATTACAAGAAACAAAATTTAATGAGTTATAATTCACTACGAGCAGCAAAGATTTCGATATAAGACGTACGTTCAAGTGATTGAGATCTACTACAATACTTCGCTTACACCATGTACAACGCGTTATTTTGAGGTTAGAATCTACAAAATTAAGTAAAGAGTACGTATTCTTACTTACCTTTTTATTCTTCAGCGGCAAACAGACGAAAATTAAAACTTTATATTTTTGAAAATTTTGGATTTTGTAACGTTGGATACGGACTGGGTGTACCACACCCGAGTACAATGTTCATATGTGTCTAGCTCGGACACAAAGCGGAGACTGACTCTGCCGGTTGGGCCTCTAATAGTGTGTACCTATAAGTTTTTTCCCCCCCTGGTCCGGACCCCCATCACCGACTTCTCTTCGTATGGCGCTTCTTTCAAATTTCGCTCGGGTTACGGTAACCCAGTCCGTACCCTGAGGGTTAAAGTCACCGAGTGATTACAACTATCGTATTTAAAATTTATTTGCAGGTTCCGTCGCTACAAATACTTTGTGAGTTCGAAAGAAAATCTTACAGGGCCCTATTTTATTTGTTCGGAGATTTCACTTATTCGGAGCGATCTATATAAGTATCGATATTTGTCGCGTCGATAATTGTATCAATATGTTAGATATCGATAATAGCTGTGAGCGCGGAGAAACAGTGGTTTTTTTAAATTCCGTCGCGTATTATTATACTTCACGCGAATTTCTCCGACACCTACGTATACATAACAATACAGGGCGCATCGCGACAGAGATCATGGGATTCTCGAAATTAGTGGTTATCCGACTTTTGGACTGAATCCGCGAAAATGAGTTCAAAGAGTTCTCCAAAAAAATTCTTGAAAAAAATCAAAGAGGGACTAAAAACTGAACCGCATTGAAACAATGGACTGTTCCGAAGTAGCGGCATATTAAGAGATTCGGGTTTTTTTTACTGGCCACAGCCTTCGTCAACGATATTCAACCATTGATACCGTCAAATAGATGGTCTAGTTTAATCAATCGAAATCGGCCATCGAAAGTCTCAGCTTCAGGCTCGTACGTCAGCGAGTCATGCATAATTTCTTGAGGGTCAACGATGCACATAAAAAATGCGAGTTATTTTAGTAACGAATTTTTCTTTTTTTTTTATGTCGGAGAAAAAAAAAGATAATTTCGAAGTATCCAACAACTCCCCAGTCGTCGCCGTGTCCCGGTTCGCTGACAAACTACAGATCGTTCGCGGACCGCGATCTGGAATGTCGGGAGCGTGTGTAACGTGCACACGAACCCGGGAATGCGAGAGTCGAACGGACGATACGGAAACGGAAATCGAGCCGTCGAGAGATCGGGAGCTCCGATCGTAGCGTTCGAGCTTTCAAAGTGTCCTCGAGGTTCTGCCGTAACTACCCCGGCGTACCGTGTGTGGACGCACACTCACACGTTGCAATAGTGCACTATCGCGGAATATCACCGTCAACCACGGATCCGTATTCGTCGTGCAATAAACGTTTCATCTGTGGCAGCGACTCCGCACCTACACAACGGCGCTCGTCGTCGAGCCCTCTCCTCGTCCCTCCATCGCGTTTTTACCTCCCTCTCCACTCCCCTCTTTTCCAGCCTCCCTAGAATTCTGTAATTGAATATTTTGCGTCCTGGATACGGCTGAGGTCGAGTCGGGCACGGTCGCTCTCGCGTTATCAGTGATGTATGTATGTTTGAGGGGGCGCACGGTAAGGGGATGACCTTTTGGATACGCGCCTCACCCGCTCGCTGCACCGTGCGGAGCGATACCATCCCCTCCACCCTTTCCGGTGGCGTGTTCCCTGAGCCACCTTCTCTTCGAACCATCCGCCATCCATCCTCTGACCACCAGAAACGAAAGAATTTTTCTCGCTCTCATCCATTTTTCCATATTTTGCTTCTTTTTTTTTTTCTTCACTTTTTTTTTGCCTCTCTACTCTTCTCTGTACCAACGAGCCTATTTTCCATGGCGAATGGTTTTCATTTTTATCCCGAGTTTCTCCTTTCTTTGCGTCGTTCTCCAGGTTTTTTTTTTTCCTAATCTTTTATTTCGCACAAGTGGGTTGTTTTTGTGTGCCACTGTGCACAGCCGAAGGTTCAGAGGCGGCAATGAAAAAAATTCTTTTTCTATACATTTCTTCGCGAGCGTATCTTCTTTTCCTTTAACACGGTTCAATTATCACGCTCTGTCCTTCCCGTTTGACCGTCGCTCCCTTTGCAGGTGTTTGAAGCGCGGTTTCTCCAATTTATCGCCGACAAGATCGTGTTCCCCGGTATCCAGAGAAGTTACCGCGTATTTCAATACCGCGGAACACGCTCGACGCCAAGTGCTTTAAAAATATCATCACATGACATTACCAAGTATATATACTTTGCACTCAATAATCTCAAGATCGAGGTGAGGTGATAAATGCTTCAGACGCAACCAAGCAGATCAAAATTTCAATAATACTTTTATAATATAATGCGGGCCCAAGCTTTTGAACGCATCCATGCTCGATCATAACTGTTCGGTGGATGCTGAGATTTTTATTCGTCGACCGGTCAGGATCAGTACTCGGTTTGATGACCGTTTAGTTATATACCCAAAAGCCGGACAGTCGTCGATGCTGCTTTCTTCAAGTGTTCTCAAGAACCTGGCACGAAAAATGTTGTTTTTTTTTTTTAATTTTTTAAAGATTTAAACATTTTTTTAGGGCATCCAATACTTTCCGAAGATATCTTATTTGATTTCTTACTGTGGACTATGAACAATATTCTTATTCTGTTGATCTTGTATGTTGATAATAATTAATTAAACTAAATGACTCGATGTCAAAAAGAGGCTAAATCAAACCGAAAAATACGTTTTTTCCACAAAAGTAGAAAGTACTCCGAGTATTTAAAATTTGCATTCTTGTCCAGAAGATATGTTCATCAAAAGAAGCTTTAAAAATATAAAATATATATAATTATCAAAAGGATCTTAAAAAAAAACAAAAATAAAAAAAATTAAATGGTGTGGACCAAGTGGCGGTATAATACGAAAAAAAACTTCGAAAAACATGTTGATCTGCTAAGCAATCTTCAAAACAGTTAATGAATATTTTTGAAAAAAAATCCTTTATAATCTGTCGTAAAACGATCTTATAAAATAGAAGATGCTAACAATCTTGACAGAAAAATTAAGGTGTTAATCATATTTTTAAATCGGGTGATAATATAGTGAGATGCCGTAGAGACCATGGCGTGCTTTTTATTTTTATAATAGCTGCCGTACGTGGGGCTTTCAAATAATCGAGAGAGAGAGAGAGGGAGAGAGAGAGAGAGAGAGAGAGAGAGAGAGAGAGAGGGAGAAAGTGAGAGCTACTGCTACTGTTACTTGACTTATATACTAATTAGAATTATCTCCGATATTTATCTAATATTTATGCAACACTTATCCGATATTTCTCCAATATTTTTCCACTATGTATATATATGTATGTCGAAACCTTGAGAAAATTAGAAATTGGCAACTACTACGTCCGTGTCTTATAGGCCAAACAGGAACTGAAGATGAGGGTTGGATCAATTCATGAAAGAATTAATAACGCATTGGCGGAAAATGTCATATTTCAAAAAGTAGGAGACTCGGTTTTTCCCCTGTTCTTTTAATGATTTAAATAGACCATTTACGACGGCTATTGTAAAAAAAAAATGGCACGCCAAGTGTTTGTACACCTTCTCACTATATCATTGCCCGATTTGAAAAGAAGATTAAAACCGTAATCTTTTTGTCCTGATTGTTTGCATCTTATATATTTTTAAAGCTTATACTATACAGAGGATGTTTTTGAATGTATTTTTTGATAGGCATATTTTCAAAAATTTGTTCTATTTACTCGATGATCTGATGATGTTTTAATTGCCTTTCTCGAATCGCCCGTCACCGCCAGACTCTATACAATTTGTTTTTCATTCGAAGCCGGTCCAATCTCATTCGTTTGCTCTAATTCACTAGGTTTTTTATCTGCTTCTTGTTCGCATTTGTTTTTTTTTACTGTTATTTCATTCTCGAATAAACTCGTGCGAGAGATACGAGCGTGTACGGCACTGACGACACGGTCCCACGAAATCAAGAAAATCTAGAAACAATTCCGGAGGCAAAATGGAGTACCGTGGGACATTGCCGACACGAGTGGAATAGCCGTTTTTTTTAAATTCATCCCGAGTTAGGATGTACATTATTGAGACCAGTTTGCGCTATGTTCGGAGTTCGCCCTGGTCGGTCCAGCGTTGCGGCGCCCTTCCATTTTGCCCCCGTCTGCAGGTGTGGAAGTTGCGGTCCAATTCTGCCCTGCTTTCCTCCGTTCGTGCAATGAATTCACGTTCGAAAAGACATCAACACGTATCTATGAAATGAAGAAAGTTTTGAAATAATTTCGGAGGTAAAATGGAATATCTCCGATTATCAACGCCATAAGTGGAATTGCAATTTTGGATAAGTTTCGTCGACTCAGTTGGTTCACCATTAACGAATTTACATGGGAATATATCTAGGTTGAGAGTTCCCATTTTATCCCAGAGGGTGCAGCGTTTTGTACCGTTTTGCCTCGCGACTGTGTCGCATAACGTTACAGTTCCATTCCCCATCTTTGTCTCCCCTGGCCGTCTAAGAAATTTTCGTTTCAAAACGGAAAATATTTCGATACCTCTGCCGAATGCTATCGATTCCAGACAGCGAGACGTTTTCCATCAGATTCCCGAACCGTCCCACACCACGCGTTTTTCCATCGACTGCATAAAACAAATCTATTTTATTCTCCGCCGTAATAGTACACACCCGACGTATCGTGCGCGATACCTTTGGCGACGCAGCGAAACGAAAGTACAAACAGAAAACCACTAAAGTCCTCCCGTTTAAGTAAAAAAATACATAAATTCGAAGGGTCGCATAATGGACCTTACATGTGTGGTATGTCTGTCGGAAAGTGATAGCGGGGTCTTTTGGTTCCGAAACCGTGCGAACCATCGCGAGTCTCCTCCACCCATTGCTATATAGATCGCGCCCCGCTATATATACCCATATACATGTAGATACCGATGTATACCTATAACTCACAACGGGTCTGGCGGTGGTACAGAAATTCGCATGAAGCATTACCAGAAGAAGATGTTCAGAGATTGTGCCCTCGAGCAAGACGTATTCGGGTCACCCACACGCCTTCCTCCTCCCTTTCTCCCTTCCTTCATCGGTGGTCTCCTCTGCTATCACCCTCCTTCTCCTCCCCAACCGACCCCTTTATCACCCTCGATCCGACTGCAGCGCGGGACCTCCTCCACCTGACGGCGCGTCGGAGCCCGAGCGTTAGAAGGACGACGGACCGCCCCCCCCTCCCCCTCCTCTCTCCTCCATCCTATATGTCTTCTCTCGACCGAACCGTCATCCACACGTATCGTTTCGGCTCTCACGTTCCTGCCCTTCCTGTCTGTCTTCTTTCTCGCTGTTCCAGCTGCTTATTCACGCGACTGAAGCAACCGTTCGCTCTCTCCGCGTCGCAGCGTCTTTGCCCTCTTTCCTTCGGCGCCCCGTCGTTTCCTCGTCGTCCACGACCCCATGGGAATCTCCGAAATAGGAAAGTCGAGAGATATATGTTTCCCGTGTACAATATCGTAATTCCGCGCCGGTAGCTCGTCGCGAGATTCTCAGTGTACCGCAGAGACGTGGCGCGAAATCCTCGCCGGTGAGACGTTTCCGATAATTCACTGCAAACTGCGGTTCGAAAGGACTTTAATCGGATAACAAACATCTTCACGCTCGTGTCAGGGATTGTTTGTATATTACGGTGTGTAAAGTTTTTCCTGACGATACAACGGAACGATCCATCATCCTGGCGGTTGATGCCGTAGGTTTGCCGGGTGACGAAATGACGTTGCGCGGGAAAACGTTACTGACTATGTCGAAATAGCAGTTTTCAACAGGAATTAACGTCATACAGGATAACATCACTTCCGATTTGAAAATCTTTATTTCCGAGGTGAAGCGACCCTGCAGAGAAAAACGTCACTTCTGTTAGCAAAATTATATTTCCAAACCGAAAGGAACGTATTTCCGTTTGGAAAAAACATTTTCACGCTGAAAGTGAGGTATTTCCGGTGTGAGTCACTTTGTTGAAAATAGGAATTTTCGAACCCAAAGTGACGTGGGAACGAATTTATTGGCGCACTAAATTTATTTGCATTGTCTTAATCAGCCGTTCGATCATCCCCGGGCGCATCTGTTCGAGACTTGGAAATTTCGTGCGGGGTGAGAGGATTTGCTCTCGTGGCGGGCCTTCTTGGCGCAAGCGTTTGAAAATTAACCGGGGGCTCGCACTCGACCTCGAGGACATTTCGGGGCGCGTGCTACTCCGTCCGACCAACCGGCCGTTCGTGGCATTTCCCTTTCTGGTTCGTCGACGTCGTTCTTGCACGGGCCGCCCGAGGCAACGTAATCGACGGAGTCCTTTCGAATCAGAGGAATCAACGCTCGGTTCCCGAGATTTGAGAATTCCGTCTACCAGCGCGATGGGGGGTGGGCTTGGGTTTGAACAAGTTTGCAAGTGAACGAGAGATAGGTTGGCAAACAGGGATGAAGAAGGGGGACGAGCGAGTGGAAATGATAGAGGAAGAGGCAGCCTCTTCTCGCTCGTGTAGCCCGAGGGAAGCGCACATTGGCGCCAGCCAGAAATTACCACGAGATCCGAGGGAGCATAGGAGAGCTGCACATTTATACATTTCCCATCGAGAGCGCGTCTCGTTTGACTCGGTTTCAAGCTACATCACCCTATTCTCTCTTTTACTCTCCCTCCCTCTCTCTCTCTCTCTCTCTCTCTCTCTCTCTCTCCTCTCTCTCTCTTTCGTCAAGGTAACGCCGGCGATTAATTTGAGCTGAGTGCAGTTTGGTTTATTACCAAAATAAATAATAAAAAAAACATCGCTGAAAGCGAAGGTGCAGTTAAAGGTGCAGGTTGAACGAGGAGAACAAAAAATTAAACAAAAACACAGCTCAGCAAAGGCTTTTGCTAATTGAACGATCACGAAGCGGTTATCGTGGCGATGAAACTACGATCCGAATAACTACTGAAACGCCCCGCGAGAGCTTCTTGTCGTGGTCGGAGAGCTTATCGCAATGTGGAGATTACGATTAGCGGGCGGGCGAGTCGATACGACAATCCGATCTTAGAATTCTCGATACAATGAGGATTGTAATATCTGCGTATTACGGATATGAATAGGCAATCTCTAATCTATTGATATCAGGAATAAGAGGACCTTGGACGAAGGAGTAATAAGTTTGAGAGAGGAGACCGGGGGGGTTGGTTGGTGGAAAGCCCAGCCGTGGTACCAGCCGCGGCAGCAACGGCGGACGACCCAATTCGACGCGGTTCCTTTGCTCGCCATATATCATTCCAATGTCTCCTTTATAAGCGCTTGACCGACTCTGGAGCAGCATAGGGCACCCCGGCGAACCGGAGAAGAGCGAGAAAGGGAGAAAGACACGGGAGGGAACTAGAACAGGGTGGAGAATACTACAGAGTTAGCGAAAGAGGGACAGAGCGGAGACTGCATAAGCGAGGACTTTTCCTTCTTCGTTTCTCTTCTATGCTGATACTCCAAGTCGGTTTTTCTTACCTCTTTTCTCTCAGCCTCTTCACCCCGTTCTCGCGATTCGCAGAGCCTCGTCGGCTCTGGTGGAAAACCACCACCCGTTACAGGGCCCCCAAACGGCGTTCTTCATCCCTTCTGCGTTCCACAAGGGAGGCGGCCTGCTCGACGCACAGGCACGAATTTTCGGCTCGATGAATCATTATTATCTGGCGTGTGTATTTGGGCGAGACAAACGGGTATTTGCGTTTATCGCTCCGGATGATGGGATTTCCGATTTCTCACCGCCCGTCCCGGTCTCGGTCGCTAATAAAAACTGTAATGAAAAGTTTTCTACAGTAGGGAAATTTTATGATCGACAAGAAATTTTCACTCGAAGCGGATATCGATTCAGTTTCAAGTGAGGATTTTCTTTAAGTTTTGAATGATCACGGTCATAAAAAACATTCATCACAGTTTCGATTATCGAGTGCGGTAATCCATCGGCTTTTGAGCGCTCTTCGAGAAAAATACTTGTCTCCTTGTAGGTTCGACGATTTTTTTCGAGCACCACTCTGGAGATATCTGTATAAAGTTTTTCAAGTTAGAACGGCTATGTTTTGAGTTCCACGAAATTAGCTCTGGTACGATCACTGGAACTGAGACAAGGATCCAGTAAGCATTACCGATCATCCAAGACAAATGTCCATAGTACATAATAGAAAGGCGCCAGGAGGCATTCTATCACAAATAATTTCAGCGATCATCAAGAATTTTTACGATAAAATCTAACAAAAATTAATATAAATCCGATTTTGACTAGATCATTCTGTCAGTGTTGAAAATGAAATTCTCCAAGTGAGAAATAAATATTTCCTTTTGAAGTCGAGCGTGGAGTGACGTAAGTTGAACGAATCTCACCTAGCACTTCCGCATCTTCATTCTGCCGGGGACTGCAACGACACACGTGTGTGCGATAACCCGTGCATCTAGCAGATCCATCATTTCGTCGTTACACGAGAAAGATCGCTGCGAGCGCGCGGAAGATCGCTCACATAGATACGCTCTCGCGTCTCTATGAGACACTATAATGCATTTCGGGATCGCCGTGGATACGGGTTTCGTAAATTTACATACTACGCGAGTAATAGTTTACGTGAACACACGACAGAAGAGGGACAAGCTTTCGGAGTGTCAGTGAAATTCGTGCCGGACGAGTGAGACCGGATGCGGCCGAGACGGGGGAATCAGGCGCGTCGCGGGTGTCGGTGTGTATGTGTGTCGATGTATCTATACATAAGCGAGCGCATAGGCCGGGTAATTCGATGCAGCGGGCCGAGTACCGCGCTGAATGCGAAATTTGAGACCACTCCCTCCCGCATCCCTCCCCTCGCCGACGAGTCGGGTGTTATATCGCCGCAGCACCCCGACGATGCTAACAGAGCTACCCTGGCTGGAGCAGTGGCGGCTCGGAAAATATGCTGCTTACAGGTGTATGCGTCTCGGTAGCGCCTCGGTAGCTTGCCATGGTGCGCTATGTACGTGTTCGCTACATCTCTGTGTATGCGGTGCAGACGTATAAGCACACTGCACCGACACGTAGGATCGGACAATGTTGAACCTACGTGGGATTGTGCCCTGCGAGTGAAAAATGTGGAAGGGATCAACGATGGTGGAGTTGTTTCCGAAACCATTGGTATTACAGGAATGCTTGCCTTTTCATGTACAAAATTATGGAGCGGCAGGGGTGAGGTTGAAAGATCGCCGACCAGGATTTATTATACACGCACGAATTTAGACATCCGATCGAGGATCATCGTGAGACGCCGGGGATTTACACCTCGAAGTATCTCATTAATATTGCGTACCACTGTGTTGTCTCTTGTGCCAATAAAGTTCAGACAAGGGACAGAATCGGAAAAGAATCGAGGAAAAGAAGGCAATTCTTTTTAATTATTTACGAACGAATTTGTTCGTTCGCAGAGTCCTTGTTTCTTAGTCACGTCTGGGTTTGCCCTTGTTTCGCTTACGTCCCACTCGTTCCTGTCTACATGCTCGATCCAATCCAGCGTTTACACGTACTGTGCGGGCCGAAGACCACACAACATGGAACGTACACGGGGTCGAGCCTCTGCGAGTAGAGAATGTCGAAGGGATCCAGGATAGTGGAAGCGTTTTCGCCCTGTTGGATTTACATGCGCGCTTGGCTCTCCTCGTGAAAAGATGTATATTTCGTGTACACGCACGAATTTATACATCTAATCACGGATCTACGTGACCGGTCACGCTTTAACACACCGAAAAGGACCTTCCAGTCTCGCGAGTCTGTTATTTCCGACCCTCGAGCAAAAAAAAGATTAAACAAATAGACATATGAAAAAGACCGCTCAAACATAGAGCTGTTTTCACGATCGTGTTTGTTTAACCTGGTTTTTGGTCCGGTCTCACTGTGAACCAACGCCATATTAAATTTAAAGTAACGCTACTGCATGTTTTTATCCACGAAGTCGCGCATTAACTTTCATGTACATTTGTTATGAAAACTGTACAGTACATTAATAACTGAGAACATTTCACTTCTAACAATTATTTTCATTGTACTATGAAATTACGTAAAATTTGTTATCACAACTATCACTCATTGGACTTAACGTAACAAATTTTGCTAGAGAGCGTCCAGCCCGTTGCATTAAATGTACAATATTTTTAAGAGAGCTCGCCCGTGTCTCGGCTCGCTGAATCGAATCGAGATCCAGTTTGATTCCCTATGCGGATCGCAAGATTTTCTCGTGTAACGTATGCATCGATCCATCTGCAAGTCTACGGACTTAAGGATGGAGTTTTCGTGTTCGCGAATCTGCATTTCGACGGTGACATGGGCGGAGTGTTACGCGTCCGGGTTGCCAATAAACGTCTTTCGCGAGGAAAGCGAGAGGCAAGGGGCGACCGCTTTATCACGTCCTCGTATCGAAGTGGGACTTTGACGCCCGTGCTTCGGTATAGTCGTTTCGCATGGGGCAACGCACATCACGTACGGAATTCCTCCGTACGCGCCGTGTGTACACACGCTTTACCTTTACGTGACTATAGCGGTGTGATCTTTGACCCGAATACGCGGATGCGGCGAAAGCATCGGATACCCGATATACCTTGACACACACTGTCGTATGTACGAGGGGAGCTTGCATACCACGATGGCATCGGTGGAAACTGGAGACGTCTAGCCCCCTCCCCGAACCCGCGTCGGATGCACCAGCATCCGTCCCAGCGAGACATCGAGATGCACACGCATCGCGTTGTCTCATCCCATTTCGTCTTTCGAATGTATACGATATACATTTGCTAAAAGGATACGTGACTCTTGCGCTCCGGCGATATCCTCTTTCTCGAGACAAACATCTGGCCTAGCCTGCACGCTCCAAATTTTCAACCCTTTGACGAATTCTGTCCCGAAGTAACGAGATCGGTACTTTTGTCGAGCTATACGAAAAAAAAATCTATCAATTCTAAAGAACTATGTGCTTATTGCTCGAAAGAAATGCTTCGTTGATCGAACAAACACGCCGCATCGAATGATTATTCATTACTGTGACAATTATGTCGCTCGATCAATCATACAATTGCTTCGCACCCATGAGTTTGTTGACATGATTCATTTTTTTTATCAGTGTCAATTTAAAAAAAATTCTGGCGCCGCTATCGTGCTCGAGACTCGAGACGGCCGACGTAAAATGAAATACTGTGACGGGGGTTTAATGAAACAGGGGTGAAATATTCTGTTTCCTTATGGGGAGGGGAACGGGCTGCAATATTCCGAGTCCATTGGGTAGCCACTCAGACTGAAATACTAAAAGTACTTCAAGAGACGGGGTTTAAAAACGTGTCATTAACACACTCATTTCATTTTTCAATTACAGAGTAAAGAAAGGTTGTAATTTTTCCAACGAATTATTGTCCACGAACGTCTGCAATTTTTTATTTTTTTATTTTGTGGTCGTACCACCTCAGACTGAAATGCAAAAAGTACTTCAAGGGACGGGGTTCGAAGAGGTGCCAATAACTTTGTCAACTAAAGAGTAGAAAGAAAGTTTGTAATTTTTTCAACGAATTATTGACCACAAACGTCTGCAATTTTTTATTTTTCAATTCTTCAGTCATACGATCTGACTCTCGTTTTACAATCAACGGTACAAACTAAAATTGTTAACGACACGAGAAATTAAGGGACCGGTTCGTGTGTTCAAACTCGACGAAGTAACCTTGTCAATTAATTTCCGATTCTTTGCTATTATTTTTTACTGTGCCCTTCACGAGAAATTCTTCCTGGGTTTGATTCTTCCAAGTCACTATTGTGACAGCCCGGTACTTCGAAAGAGTGTTCATGCTCACAGAAATCTCTAGGTAAATATTTGATCTATTTATAAATATTTGATTCGCGCTAATGTCTTCATCGTTAGCACCTTTCGTGCGAACGCCAAAGCTTTCACGGTAGGGGTCTAGAATCTGCACTCGCGACGCGCGATCAGCGGCCGTCTTATCGCGCGTAGGAATATCGTGTCGCAGGCATTAATAGGCTAGGGTTTTGCTTTCCCCAGGTCCATTATTCAGTTAATCTCTACGTCTCAAATCTACGTCACATTAAATGAATTCATTTACAGCGTTTCGGATTTCACTCATTTATACACGCAGCCACGCAGTATCCACCTCGAACATAGCTGGCGTCCCATCACACTATTTTAGGTAAGAATCGGAGGAATTCAAAGGGAGCGCGCGAACCGCTGGGTCCACCAGAAACCCAGTATTCAAGAGCATATATAGTAGCGGCGGTTGTGTTAGCTCGCGCGTTTCGAGCGCTCGCATGGGTCGCGTGGTTTGTAGCATGTGGAAAACCATTCCATGTCGAATAGAATGTCGGAATGTGTTGAGCGGGATGCCATATTCTATGAAAAGTAAGTAAGTGGGACAAACGATGATGATAAAGCTATCTGCATGTGAGAAATTTCATCAAGATAATAAAGGTGCGTTTCGCATCGCACAAACGTCGTTCGGGGAAGTTCATTTAGATTATTAAATTTTAATTCGTGCCTCTTCCTCGAGATCATATTTGTAACACCCCTTACTCCCCCTTCCGACAGTGTCGCCATAAAGTGTAAGCCTAGGCAAAGAAATTTTTCTATCGTGGCGCGATACCAAAACTTAAATTATGGGATGCAGACGAAAGAAGAAGTCATAGTCATCGGACAAGGAAGACGAGAAGAATAGAATACGGTGAAAAATTCGGCACTTCGAGGGAAAATTGGACCGAAGGAAGGGAAAACTCCGTGGACGGAGGACTTTTGCTGTTCGTGCGTGATTTTGCAAACGATTTTATCGTTATGCAGTGTGCGTTTGACTCTTACCGAGCGGCATATTTTCGTTTGGTGAAGAAAAAACAGTACGACACCGTGACTGCCTGGGTTTTATCCGCGAGATTACGGCTCGTCAACTCGTTCGTCGGATGGTTCGCAGTCACGAGGACGATCACCAGTTCGCCGCTCAGCGCACAAAAAAAATCGATTACGAATTAGATATTCATCGATGCAGCCGTCGATCCGATCTGCGTCGAAGGATTCACGAACGAAAAAAACGAGATATTCCCCAGATCGGCATAGGTTGAGTCCGAGTTTGACACATTCGCTGGAACGTCGCGGGTTGAGGAACTCGAAAAAGCGTCAAGACGCCCTTCGCCACAGCATGCATGGAGACAATCTATTTATACGCAGCGGCAGTTATCATGAGGTAGACGTACATCAGAGTGATCGGCTTCGAGACATTCGTCGGCTGAAACGAGAACAGACTACTTGCAGAATGAGAAACGCTCTGTATCCCGAGGAAAAATTGCGCTTGCCACCGCGCGTCCGTGTCGTACTCGAGACCACAAACAAAGTGGTAGCATAACAAACTGCTGATGAGGCAGTCGGAAATGTTCCCGAACACATAGCCGCTGGTCAGAAATTCTGCAAAAAGAACGCCTGGTCGAGGGGTGAAGAATCTACTAGGAAAATACCCGTCGTCGGACAACCATGAATTTATCGCGGTGCCCAAAGTAAACGCGAAGATCACAGCTGCCGTGCAAGAGAACGTGATGTATTGTCGTAAACAAGGCAGTGCGACCTCGATAAAATTGAAGATTGTCAACTGAGCGAAGGTCGAATTGATAGAAAAATTGAGCGATGCAGGCAGATTGCTGGAAAAGGACTAATCCTTCCAAACTTGATCTTCATTGGATAATACTCTATCTTGTAGAGGGGTTGACGAGTGGCTCTTCGGTGCTGATTTGGAGGAGAAACTAAAGGCGGCAAAAAATTTGGATAGAATAACGAAGGATTTCGAATCGCTAACGAAGCAGTAACAGTCGCAGAACAACGCGGCGGAAAGAGCAAAAAACTCGTGGGGAATGTCAAGCTCGTCGAGGTGCAACTCGTCGTAAAATCGCCGGCTATCGTCAAGCGGGTGACGTTAGTCATCGTTCAACACATCGGAGACGAAGAAATTATCATACCGCAAAGAGTCGACACACCCGTACGGGAGACGTCGTTAACGTCGTTTATAGACGTGGGTGAACCAGCTGGCAGCTTAAAATTTTTTGTTAATGCTTGGGTCAAGGTAACCAAATACGACATCCTCGTGATCGAGAAATCGTACGAATGTTGTGTCGAAAGTATTCGTAAGAGGATTACGCTGTTGAAAGAACTTGGATTCGTACTCAATGTCGAGAAAAGTCTCACAATCCCCATTTAGCGCTGAAAATATTCGGAATTACTTTTTGACTTCGCGAAAATGTCCATAGAGTTACCGGAAAATAGTTGAGTTAATTCGAACGTTCAGAAAAACGGCGCGTTTCACAGCTAGAGAATTTGCGGTCTTCGTGGACATTTTAGTTTCCCGCTGCCCAGTGTTAAAATAAAGGATGGTCAAGATGAGACAGTTCGAAAAAGCACTGGAACGTGCGCTACAAGCGAATGATGATAATTTCGATGCATGGACGAGTCTTTACGAGTGTATGACAAGGATTTTACGGGGTGGGTTACAAGTATTAGCGCCGCAAGGGCGAAGGGCGACGTAGTCACGGGTTCTGGAATACCGAGGTCTTAGAGCTGCAAAATAAACGTGTTAGAGCTGAGCTCGCCTTTCTTCGGATTCAAATGTTCCGCGAATGATAAAAGACTGTCTTATATAACACCACGTCAATCGTCTAAATAAACAGAATGCGAGACAGTCGATACAAGAGACTTGGTGCCCTTACAAAAGAAACCTAGCAGTGGTGCGAGCGGAGAGAAATATGGATTTCGGCGGCATACATTCGATCCAGCGAAAATGTGGAAGCCGCTCAAGAGTCGCGGAGATTGCAACTGGAGACGAAATTTCAGATATCTGACTGCGCGTTTCGAAAGATCTTCGAAAAATATGTCTTGGGCGGGAGATCCCGGATTTATTGGCATAGATGTTGTTCACGTGCATTTGGAAAGGATGATTCTTTGACGCGTTTCCACCCTTGGAAGTGATTCCCAGAATGTTGAGGGAAATCGAACTCATTGTTTTTTAACCTGAGATTAATTTCATACATACATTCAGCGGGAAGTAAAACCTTTTGTGAGAACGCCATTCACTAGTTGTCATCAAGTTATTGGGAAGCGTTCATCCGGGGAGTCGAGATGTGAAAGGCATAATTAATAGAATCTTTGCTTTATCAGCACGAATCCGGTTTGACACCATGGTGGAAAACTTGTTCAATTTGAATAAAAATGACCCATCTACCGGCTCCTCAAGTAACGTGCTTACGTTCCTCACAGAAGAATTTAAAAAGAGGCATCGTACAGTTCACTAAATTATTATAGATCCGTGATCTTTCTCATACTAGCGCTTTTTTTAGGATAAAACGAAAAAATTCAACGGTTTTTGAACAGCAGCTCGAAATTGAGGCCAGCGGCTCCGAAGTACGATTCTACTTATCACTCGGAAATACTTTTAAAATATCTATCGCAATGGTATCCGAATGATCCGATTAGCCTAAAATCCTTAACCTCAAAACTCGTGAAATTACTAACACCAGCGGCGGGCCATCGTGTGCAAACCTTATCCCTTATAGACACGCAGAACGTTCATAAATTGCACGCTGTTCGAATTTCCATCTATCAAACTTAGCGTGTTGAGACTCTGCTACCATGCGCGATTGTAGCACTGGCTTTTCGAGACGGCTTACGCCGTACGTAAACAAAAACAAGCGCGTTTCGTACTGCCGGATTCCCCTTCGGCCCTCGCGATCCTCGGCCTAGGCTACTCACGCGTTCTTACCCGAAAAATCAGTAATCCTCCGAGCTTCGAGACAGCAACACTTATCACGCGGTACTCGATCTCGTCTTTCGTCGAATACGAAAATTTCAATTTAAAAGCAACTTGCGCTCACGCCGAGCTGCCGTCTAATAAAACTCACGCGTAACCCGCGCATTCGTCTGCCGTGTGATCCACGGCGACATTTAATAAATCCTTTGTTCAACCTATAAAACCATTATTACAGTCTGCTTCATTTTTCTCACCACCCCGGAAGATTTCCCTATCCTCCAAAATTATATACGCGTTTGGAATCGGCGCAAAAATAATATTAAATAAGATCCCACGTTAATCGAAGGGCGTGCGCGATCACACGCAGTGCGCTCTTCTTTTTACAAATCTATTCGTGTAGAGCCAACGTCGTGGTTTAATATAAATGGATCTCCAGACTCTCGCAATTCGGGATTTCAGTCATTTATATCATTCGAGAATCCCCATTAAGCGGTCGAGACTCAGACAATTGGCAGGTGGATTAAACGAGTAATTGCTGAAAGTGGTGTGGATGTTAACACTTTCTCAGCATATAGGCAGCAGTGGCCAAATGGCTGGGAGTCGGTATGACTTGATACGCAAAACAGCGGATTGGTCAAAAGACTCCGAAATCTTCGATCGTTTTTGCGGTCGGAACTTTCCGTCAGATAGCGCTGCTCTTGTCAAGGCGGACTGGTATTGTTAACCTATAATTCCCTCATATTTTATTCTACTGTTCACGTACTCAAATGTAAAGTGTCATTACCATTTTACCACTGTCTTGCGTATATAATACCAGTTCCCGTTATGTCGTTATATCAAAAATAATATCGCCGTGGTTGGCATTAAACGGTTACAACTATGATCTCGAAGTAGAGACATGAATTACAATTAACAACATTGAACAAACTTATCAAGTGAAGTTCAATCGTGATTGTAAGAGGGTCTCTTCCCCACAGATCGCTCCCTCTCTCGCAGGCATCGCGCGGGAGATTCCCTTACTAGAAGTCACGGTGATGCTTCAAGAGTGATGATAGTTTGTTTCTCTCTGCTTCAAACTTTATGGCGACATGGTCGGAGGCGGAAGGGAAGGGGGGGTATTACAACTATGATCTCTTCGGAAGGGACGCTCTTACAATAATGATTAAACTTCACTTGGTAATTTCGTTTAATCATTAATTCTCCAAGCGAACCGTTTGCTTTCTACCTAAAGGCGCATATGGACAAAGACTTACAAAAGATAAGATTCGATGTCAATGTACATATTCATTGTCCCAGGCAACAATCCAAACCGACGAATCCACGATTTTCCAGAATATATAAATAAGACAGGCAAAAAGAAAATCATGGATTACGATTTTCTGCTTATCTCCAACTATCCGACTTGAGATCAAGGAGATGCAACAGACAGTTATATATATATATATGAGTGAGCTACGGTTTATACACTTTTATGCATACGATTTTCTGCTCTGACGTCTGATTTGTACGACATACGACGACTACTTACAAGCTGCACGAATGTGAGATGTGTATTGTGAAATATACCAAGGGAATATAAAAGTGAAAAGGGGACACCGTTATCGAGAATTCTGTGGAAGCTATATCGTAGGATCTAGGCGGTACGGGGCAAGGGGGGAGGGAATATGAAACTGCGATATCAAGCGCTGATTCGGTTGCGGAGGCAAGCTCATCAAGCTCAATGTGTTTTGTGGCCCGAGAACGCCTTGTGGAAGAAGCATCAAAACGAGACGAAGATCCTCGCAGGACGTTGTAGCACAAGCGTGTCGGATCGAGAGTCTTCTGGCGGGAACCCTTTGTTGTCCCTCAGGAAAGCCTCGCCCGTGGCGTCGTATCGGTGTCCGCGATAGAGAGAATTTCACATTTCCTAGCTGCCGCGAGAATACATTGCCCACGGTGCTCCCCCGAACCCAGGCTCGGTAAAGTGTCGTCGTTTCGCGGTATGGGTAGCTGCCGGCAGGGCGAACAACAGGCGGTATTTTCAGGATCAAGCTGCGAGTCTGGAACCACATCCCCTCCCCTCGCCTCGCGAAATATATAAGGCCTCGACTGCGGTGTGGCGGACTATGAGCCACCGGCCAGCAGGTATACATCCTTATTTATAGTCAGACTCTCTATACTATAAAATCCGTAATAAAAATAAAAAAAATAAAAAAATTAGAATAGAAATAAATGGATGGAGAAAAAATGAAAAAAAAAGAGTAGTCCAAATCCCTCGTACAAATCGTTTGCAAGGGAATCGATAGTCTCCGTCCGGCGATAACTCAAATCCTGCGGATCGAAGGAAGAGCAAAGGAGGGGTAAGGTCGCTAGGACATGAACTACATGCTTTGGCTGGACCTTTCTTTGTCGGATTAAAAAAATAGGTTTCCATATATTTTACAAAAACTGTGTAAAGCACGTTGGCCATATATTGCTGGAGTACGTAATCAATTTACGTGCCAATCAGTATGGTCCAAATTGTCCACTTTGATCCTGCATCAGTTTTGAAGTGCATCGATGAACCGCCTCGCTGACGAATAAATCTTCCCGTCGTGCACAGTTACCATCCACACAGTTATTGCTCTTGGGTTTTCGCCGAGGGCGCGGAAGCGGTCGTATGGCTATCGCAGTCACCGCCGTGACAGATTACGACGAACAGGCGCGCGCCTTTGCATAACGTCACAATTTGTGTCCCATTAGTTCAAACGGGTCTGCGACCCTCGGCGGCCTCCACAATCTCTGTTCCATCTTCGACCCCGTCCCTTCCTTCCGTTGCTGTGCCAACGGCTCTCCGTCCCACAGCTTCATCGACTTGCCCTCCCTGCAAGGGAAGTGCCATGGAGCAAAGACCAGCGGTTTGATCGCGTCGCGCACACGTCGAGCGACAACGACCCGAAGATTCGAATAGGACGAGGGGGACGCCACTCAGCAATCCGAGGATCTTCATTCTCCCCGACCCCGCGGGCTCGTCCCAGACGACCACTTGTCGCTTCGCCGTCCAGGGCGCCGATTTACAACTTGATCGTACCACCATTACGTACGCGTATCACTGATTCGCTGATAGATCGTACATTTCGATGGCCCATGCAGATTTCATTTTTCTCGCACCATTTCTGTACTTCTCGAATCTTTGTCGACGTACGATATAACTTTCAATGGCGAATACTCCGTGTGTGGTTACGTGTGACTTACTTCAGCTTTCTTTTTTGTATTATTATTATTATTTTTTTAAGGAACTCGAATGTTTGTTACATGGTAATGGTGCAATTTGTGTGTTCATTGTTGTCTGACAATTACGTATTCATACCACTGATTCGCTCATAGGTCCGATATCCTGACGAGATGACTTTCCCATCGGCGGATAGTTTTATCACAGCTGTTGTCTTACTTCCGCTTTCTTTTTTATATTTTTCACTTTTTCTATTTTCCAAGGAACTGGACAGGTCCGTCCATTGGAATGGTGCCACTTGCGTGAACATTGCCCCAGTCACGAATCTATTCGGCGAAAGGTGCAATTCACTCTCGCAAATGAGCAGAAATTATTTATCGCGGGTGAGCTCGTCGTTGGCTAAATCCCGCCGGAGTGCGTCACTTCCCGACTTCCGGTAGTTCTCCCAATTTTCACCGTTCGCCCAATTATCGTCCGGCTTAACATTTCCCGCACCCGCTAAAAGTTCTCCGTAAGCCCTGACCTCTCCCGCTCCACCGTCTGTCACGTAGACTCAAATAAATTATATTTCCGCTTTGTTCTAATTACTCGGAACTTGATTGCGCGAACTATACCGCTATTTGGTACGCATATATGTATATGTACAGCATAAAACCGTATATATTTGGTTTAATAATTAATTACCCGTACCAATATAATATGCTAAAAATGTTACCAATTCATATTCACATTTCGAAGCTGTCCCGGAACTTCGATAACGAACGAGTGTTATAAACAAACAAATTAATTAATTAATCGTTATCCTCACTGATTGATTCCGAGAGCTGTGAAAAAGTAGCTCGCATCAATAACAGATAATCGACAGTCACGAGAATGGCAAAGGAAAAAATGTGCACTCGTGAAAAATATATCGCCCGTTTGATTCGTCGATAAGGGACGAGTGGTAAGAGTCTCAATCTCACATGCGCGATGGATTCCATTTTTGTTCGGTGACTTTTTACGAACGGTGAAAAACACCGTGACAATGATATTTTATCGGGATCGGGATGCGCTTTCGGAGGGACCAGGAGCCGGCGAGTTTATGGACGGAATATATTTTGTTGCGTCGAGATTTGTCAACAAGGCCTCGGAGGGCGCTGCGCTAGGAGGTTTGCCTCCGACTCGGCGGGGTGGAGACGAGGCGAGCTCGTTCCTCTCATCGAAACTTCGAAGCGTGGAAAACCTAACTCCCGCGAAGGACCATCGGGTAGGAGGATCGCACCCAGTGCTTTTCCTTCTATACACGCTACCGCAGTGGAAACGACGAAGAGAGCGTGAAGGAGGCGAAAGAGGAGTCGAGGAGGCGAGGACGTGAACTCGCGTTGCACCCATCGGTGCTGCATTGTTAAACTCGAACTTGTTAACTCGGTTTCGCGAGGTTTTCCCGGTGGGATTCCATATATACCACTATCCACGATCCGACGACAGAAGCACAGTGGAAATATATATATATATATATACGCATGTACGTATATAGAAGAGAATCGCGCTGCCAGCATATCTATCCAGTTTCTTCCCTCGTTTCCCGTGTCCTCTGCGGTTCCCTCCAGGTTTTTCCACGCGCGCTGCTTCTGCCTTTCCTCTTTTCTAGTCTGATGTTTTTTACCCGATCTTTTTTGTCCTGCCCATTTCACTTTCGTGCGACCAAGCATTGTCCCGATTCACGTAGAACTAACTAATTCAACGAACGTAGTTGCCCACCGGCAGAAGAGAGGGTGTGCGCGTCGAGGGCAGCGATAGGACATTATTTTGGAAAATTATTTGGGACGGCGAGAGTGCAGATCCAAAAGAGTTTTGATTCATTCGCGTCGATAATTCCTGTTCGTAATTCGACTCGCTCTAATTTCAATTCTCTGGTTTTTCCAAGAGAATCGATGACGCCCGTAAAATATGCCTCCAGGAGAAGAGAGTAGAGAGGCTATGAGAAGACTTCTGAGATTTTCGCATTAGTCCGAATCAGATATACATTCCTTCGAATCTCGACCCGTCCCCCTCCCGCGCTCCTTAAGTACCAACTCGGGTAAGGGGATAAAAGTAATTTAGTGGAGTCCCTGCGGCTGTGCGAGCTCTTTCCAGCTTTCGGAGCTAAATGATTAATGCAGTCGAGAATAAACGGGTGCGTGCGGTTACGATGAAAATCCAATCAGAGGAAAGTCGGTCACCACTCTTGTAACATTGTGCAGTGGATTCGCTTTTTCTTTCTTTTACCATTGTTGAATTGTATCATTTGTGCGAGGAGCAAAAGAAGTAAAGGGGGTGTAATGAACACCATGAACACCAGAGTTTTCCCGTAATTTGATCGGGAAGCAGAGTTGACGTTAATTTAGGAAATTATTCAAGGTGAAAAACGAAGCTCTCGCTCGATATTTTCACTTTTTTCGCGGTGTACGCGAGCATGCAACTTTCGTTCGTCGCGACTCAGTGCCGGACATGAAAATCGGGGCCGGAAGTAAAAATTGTATTGCCGATGTTTACCGGTACAATAAAAGGTGATACACTCGCTCGTTGTAACTGACTCGCACCACCCCGAATCTGTCAATATTTGCCACTATCGCTGGTCGGTGGGCTGTGCCACCGGCCAACCCCTACGCCGCTTCCCGTCTCGAACCTTCAGACGAGTGAGGACGGATTGAAATATACTTTTTGCCAGCGGGCTCGTGGAAGGAAAAGTTGGCCGTTCTCCTATCAACTCCAACAAGCTCTCTCTCTCTCTCTTTCGTTCCCAGACTCTCCACCTTCCAGTCCTGTGCACTCGAGAAAACGCTGGGAAAAAACCTCTCCGCCTCTCTCTCTCTCTCTCTCTCTCTGCACGGGACAATTTTCTCCAAAACTTTCCGCCGTTGGCTACGTCGTCGCCGCCACCACGAAACCGTCGTCGAAACGAATAAGCCGTGTGCCGCAGGCCACCCTGCGGCAATCCCAGCCTTTTCACCTTAAGTGGAAGGATTAAAATGACGAACGATGAAAAAAAAAAAAAAAACACGCGGAGATGGCGTGGGATCGAATAATCTTGGCGAAACCTTCCCAATCTCCATTTTCTCGTTAGGGTAAACGTGGTGAATATGGCTCGGTACAACTTCAACATGCTTACCGTGTCAATTGGGGTGGTCCATATTCGCAACTTTTACACTATATGCATAACTTGCTGATACAAGACAATTTTTCTCTTGATCCTTAACAATGTAAAACTAATGATTAATGGTTAATAATAATAAGGATCAATGTTTCTTTTTCTTTACCCATATTGTTCCCTGCTTCTCAAATTGCTTATGAGTGTCTTACAGAGAGTCGATTCGGTTGATGCCTATTACTATCCCTTCCTTACTTTTTTGTCCATTTCGGTTACGTCCTTGTGCACACAGCGAGTCCCCCTTTTCTTGGCGGTTGTAGCCTACTTTCATCTCGGTATCGCATTCGTCTCAGTGGTACGACATAGGAATAGGGAAACTCCCGACATCCTATGCCGATACGCACGGTCTCAGATTCGGTTCACAGGACCGTAGCTAAGTCGAGTTTGATGGTCAATAATAATGATGACTAATGGTTAGTGGAATAATGTTTGACAGTTAATAAGAATAATAATCAATGGTTACTGGTCAAAAAGAATTATGATCAATGATTACTGGTAAAAAAGAATTACGATCAATGCTTACTGGTAAAAAAGAATTATGATTAATGGTTGATAAAAATAAGGATTAATGGTTACGGGTCAATAAACAATGTTATTCCGTCTCAGAGTATTATTCTACATTGAACAGTTTACAGCTGTTCAATATACATTATCGAAACGCGGTTTTACGTCTCAGGAATTGATGCACCGCTCTTGAGTGTCCGGCATTCGTCCACTCTACCATGCACTTAGTTCACCGACTCCTGCATCGTTACCGGAATGCTGTCGTAATTATCTTCTTCGTTAACGTACCTCGTCCGAACACTTAAATCCGACTGTATTCGGAAGTAATTTCGCGTCGGGATAAAGTTCGAATCTCGTGAGAGTTTCGTGTAACGGCCCCGAGGGTCAGTGCGTCTCCCGCTATGGCGGAGACCCGAGAGCGCACACAGCTAGGCGAGAAAACTGAGTTAACAAGATCGCGGTAACAATACAGCGGCGATGAGCGCCCAGGCCCACTAGCTTGTCCGCATTTGACTGTAAAATCGGACGTTGATGACATTACAAACTACCGGTCCGAAGACGAGTCCTGTGTAATTCTCAGGCGTGCGACACAGAAGGAGGCCTCAAATATCCAAGACTCTCGGTACTCCACCTCAGTCCTCTCGCAGTTCAACTTTCCGTTTTCTCTACCCCATCTGCCAGTCAGCAGCAGTACCGCATGCTTTTCGCAGCGGGTACTACCGAGAAAGAGCTTTACCAGCGATACAGTATTTGCCGAACGAGGTTTTATCTGGCAAGAAAATTGAATGAGACAGCGGATAAGATTGAACCCGAATGGAATCGCATTCGAGGCAACCAGCACGTGTCTCAGCCGAAAAACCGAAGAGCTTTTGTATACTCTCCGAGTAGGGAAAATCGTTTGGGAATCTCAAGAGGAGACGGCAAGCGCAAAGAGCCTTTTGAATTTCTATCGGCAGGATGCCTGAGAAGATTTCGCTGATCCTGCAAAGAGGCTGCTCAAACGAGCTTCGAATATTTTGGAAGGAGGATGCAATTCTGCATTAGATACAGAACAATCATTGATAGGATAAAAGTTCACATTTCCAGTAATTAATGTGCCCGACATCTTTTCAAAGCCAAGCAAATCTTTAATCCCATAAATTGATCCTCACCTAACGGTTTGTAGATTAGCTCCGTGGCAGCGGGATTAAATTTCCGACGGCGAAGGGGCTCAAACAATCGGCAAACTACTTGCTAATGCGCGGTGAAGCGTTAGCAGAACGGAGGAACCGCTCCTGAGGTAAGGTTAAATCTATATGCCAGGCAGAAATAAAAGTCAGTAATAAGGGTAAAAGTCCACTCATCGATTGATTCACGTGTCAATCGGGCGGGCCATTTTTACCGGTTTTACCCATCATCTTAAAGCCAGGTGATTTTTCGACTCCATAAACTAATGCCCAACCGCTCGATTTGTAGATTACCGCCGTGGGAGTTGGTTTCAATTTGCGACGTCGAAGAGGCGTGAGCACGCGGCAAACTACTTGCTCCCGTGAAGTGAAGCGTCGATGTGTACGAGGGTATAGCGGTATCGGTGTTACAGCATTAGCAGAAGGAGGAACAGCTCGAGACGCGAGGTTAAGGCTACGGGACACGCAGAAGGAAAGCATCATCGACATAGGGTGAGGAGCAGGATGAGAGATATCCTTCTGGCGCTCGTAGCTTCGATGGAAACCGGCTGGAAGTGGCGGTATATGGCCGCGAATGAAAGCTCATTAAAGGGGAGGTCTGTCTCTGTCTCTTCCTCTTACCCGTCGGTCTGCTTCGGCGATACGACGTTTCATGGCCAGAGAACCGGAGAATAGAAGTCGGACCACGAGAGACTAAGAGCTTTGGGCGCGGAGGAGGAAGGGACGCGTGTACCAAACCGGCGTTTGCCGAGCCGCTCCTTTATCTTCGAATTTTATTACGAGCAATTAAGTCTTTATTGCTCGTGGCCACACGACTCAGGATCGTACGGAACGGCTATCCCAATTACCATTCCGGGCTGTACAGAAGCGAACCTTGTTCCCTATATATGTCTTGAGCGTGAATCGATTTTCTTCTAGCGCCACGACGAATACGATGAAGTGAGCGCCAGCCCTCATCTTCCTCCCCGCCGAGTACAAGAGCGACGACGTTACCGTGGTTTGTACGTTTACGTTTTATTTCCTCGCAGTTCTCCACTGCCTCGCCTACACACGCACACACACACACACAGAGTCACAGGATGTCTCCGCACTTCTCTTCCTTCAGTTTGGGCTGCAATGATAGCCTCCGCTCGAAACGATCCTATACAACGCAGAGAAACGAAGACGAATGGTCTGTGAAAAGTTCGTCGAACCCGTGCGGACGAGCGGCTAAAGCGGGAGAGGAAGACCTCTGATGGACACCAATTATCGTTCCACCGGCGGTGGTGCAACGTTCGCGAGAATCTCGGTGGGCCGTGAGGAAATTCGACGAAAAGTTAAACGAACTAGGGGTGGAGGAACTCGGCGGCAACAGCGGGCGTTTGGCGAACTGATTACGCGGTTTTAGCGAGTCATCGGAAAGTCGGGTTGTCCTTAACATCCCCTAGGAAACTTAATGCACAAGCGTAGTTTGTATGATGTAAAACGAGGCGACGATTAACGTCGGGCGAACGACCTAAGTTGGAGCAATTTCTTCGTCCTAACGGTTTCTCCAATGTAACAGTGATGGACCGAAGGAACGGTGAGGAACGGATACAGTGGACGAGTTTGAACGCGGACGATTTTGCTGAACGCCAAGTTCGGATCCGCGAAGTATCAGCGATGACGCTTCGATTCAAATTTCCGATCATTGGAAACCTTCTGCCTCGAACAATAAGCGGTCCATCCTTTCGTGCTTCACACCGTCGCTCGATTGACGTCCATTCTATCGATCAGTGGTAAAAAAACGGTCAAGGCATATTCCTTCGTTGATCCGGCGCAGCCTCATTCCGCAGCGTGTTCTCCATACCCCTCGGGGTGATTCCCGGCACCAAAAATACCTCGCGATACTTGACGTTAACGTATTGAAAAAAGAAACGGAGTACGAACGTTGTCATGGAGCCGATCTCGCAAAAGTTCTTTTCTTTCTCAACGTCCCTCCACTTCGTCTCCCCGTCCTGATTATCGCGTCTACATCTAACGTCAGTCTCTCAGACCTTCAGTGCCGGGTACTTGTATTCCGCCTTTCAGCTGGACTCGTTCCTCGTTCCCTCAGACCATGCTCCCTCCATCTTTCCCTTGTCCGTTCTTCGCGTGGTACCGGCTCGACGCTCGAAAGTCAGTCACAAAGAGCTCGGCCGAGCCTCCCGAGAGAGGTATCGCTTGGATTATGTAGCCAGCGCGCGCAGTTGTCTGCGCGAACGAAGCGACCGGCAAACCGGCAGCCCCGAAGATGAGAAAGAAATGAGCAAAAGGCGGATAGAGAGAATGAGGCGGTGAAAGCGGTCGTACAGTGAAAAGCGAACGATGTACGAGGACGGATATAAGCAAGGAGCCCTCGGAGCTTTGGACACGGGCCAGTCTTCCTTCGTGTTTTAAGATATTGCTCTCGGTCGTACGGGATAGACGTACCTAGGCTCGACATACCGCAGCGATGGTAAGGGAACATGCACATAACGCGCGTGGAGAGAAACGCTCGGTAGTAGTGACCGTGGAATAGAGGGAACCCGCCGGCATCTCTTTCGGATATTTCAGTATCCCGAGGAGAGATAGTCGCTCAACAAAAGAGCCGCCTCGTGTTTTCTTTCGTCTTCGACTGCGGCTCGACGATGCAGCACGTCCTCCCCCGCTGTGCGGTGTGCGCCGGTCTGTGTGTGTCTGTTTCTCTGCAATGCCTTTTCCGCCTACCACCTATCGTCCTCCTTTATATCCTTACTTATATTCCTTTCGTTTGATTTACGTCTTTGACTCCACAAGTCTTGCGCTCTTCCGGTTCGATGCCTCTTTCTTTCTTCCTCCTTTTTCTTTATTCTCATTTTTTTGTCCATATATTTCCGTATCTTCTTTCTTGCTCCAGCTTGTATCCAGCCGTTCAGCTACACGGCTATGATCCTAGCGCGTCACTTACTTTTTCATCCTGACTCCATCCCTGTATATCCAGCTCGGAGTCAATCTTCCCGACTTTATCGTCATATATACCGCCGTCATAGTCACCTCGTCGCCCTCCTTCAGGAGTCTTCGACTGCAGCTCTCCGTCAGATACCTACAAGTGCGGGCTTTCCACAGCTTGCGCTTCTCTCCCCCCCCCCCCCCGCCCTTCCCCCCACCTCGGGCTCTTGTGGCTGTTCGCTTGTCCTCCGTACCTTAAGAAGCTTCAACGAGTCGAGTCTCGAGGCATCTCCGACGCGGCGCATACTCTGTCAGTGTAATGAGATCTCGGAGATCTCCTTCGGAGCACGAGAGCAACCTAGTCAGAGGAGAATGAGACCTTTCTCGCCGGATGGAAAACTTGCCTCTCACTTGCCTCCATCACGAGGCATCACAGTTTCTCTATGAAAGACACCGGGATGCGGGAGCCTCTTCGTTTCCGACACGCACTCGTTCTCCTCACTTTACAACCCTTTCCACCAGCCGTTACATCCGCACCGAAATTCGATCCACCCGACGAGCTTCACTGTGCCGAGACGGGGACTCCGGATAGTTTAAGCCGGCTGCGATACGCGGTGTAAATGTGATTTAAAAAACAGCTCGGGCGAGTACGCTGATAGCTGGGGCGCAATTCCTGTAAAAGCGCAGCAAGAAAGGATTCAAGAGACCAGAGAAACCATCCCGCTCTTCGGTCTGTAGAAGTTCTTTCACTCTCATGCTCCTTAGGCATTCGAGAGTGGAGAGAGCCCCATCCAATTCAAGGAAAGCCCATCAGCATAGCCGTGACTGTGGGATCATCGTCCCGATATCCATGTCCATTGCGGAAAGCTGCGGACCGAAATAATTCGCCATCAAGCGTAGCGAATTGATCCACTCGGTGAACACATATGTACGGCAAGTGCCACAGGTATGCGCCCTTCCGGATGAATATATCCGATGCGTCAAAAGATAAAAGTTTAATCCGTCTGTTTCTATCAAGCTGTCTGGTGAAGGGCTCGAAGGGACGAGACGTTTGGCAGGAACGTAAGGGGGTGAGATGGAAATGGCGAGTAAAGGAGCGGGAGAACGATCGAGGGGTGCGGCGGGAGATGCTAGGGGTTCAGCTCGGAAAGGGTGAAAATAAGAGAGTGGAACTCGCACGCGTTTATAGATATAGGTGTTTTACTGTTTTGAGAGAGAGAGAGAGAGTAACGAATACCTCGAGCGTTGAGGGCCGCCGGCGTGCAGGATGCTGGGAGTCAAGATGGATGACTCGATTTCAAATTTAATCTGTACCTCCATGGCGTAATGTGTTGATCGCTCATGGTGGTCCTGCTTGCACCAGCTGATACTACAACGAGGGATGCAGCTCGGTGATCCCGCTGATAGTAGCGCGGACCTGCGAGAGAGCACTTGGCAACCATCGACCGCTGGTCGGCCATGGTACGGAATCGCCGCAGCCTCCGCGCCGCTCATCTCCGCCAGCCGCAGCGAGACCGAATGCATGTGCTAGGAATAACCGAAGGGGGAAAAACATTTAATGCTCTGAATACAGCGACAATAGTTCACTTCGTTGGTCCCGAGACTCTTATCTTTCCATGTATCCATGGACGTGTATACCGACGGGAGAGAAAAAGGAGAAACGGATGGACCGAAGAAACTTGAGCCTCGAGCAGGAGCCGCGACAAGGGCGACCCTGGAAAGCCCAGAGGTGAGTGCTCGAGCCATAGCTTTTTCTCGTTTATAAAACCCCGGCGTGCACCATGGGATATTTATGCGCTTGTAATAACGTTATGTAATATTCATCGGGATTCCGAGGGGCGCATTGAGAACGCGGAAACGGAAAGAGGGGCTCTGTTGTTCGTGGCACTCTCCTGCCGCTCTGTTGCGACGAGGTCGATGACTTTCGTGTACCGCCGTACACTTGACGCTTGTATCTGCTCTTGCAATTGTTTCTTCACCATTCACCTCGCCTTGTCCCTTTCCAATCCTCCTCTTCTCTGTTCGTCCCTCCACTATCGCTAAGGTAACGAGGGTAATTTCGATCTTATTTTTTCGATCCTTTCATCTTTGTCCTCTTCTATTCTTAATCTCCTGTATAGAACGTCATTTCTCGACGATGACTTCTTTTTCCAGACCGTAAGCGTTGGAGTCAAAAAACAAATTTTTCAAATCGGAAGTCACGTATTTCCGCTACAACGTCATTTGCGGATGCAAAATGGGTTTGCTAATCTGGAACTCGCGTCTTACAGGTATGACGTCACTTTCTCTTGAAAAACTTAATTTCCAAACCGGTAGTGACAACACAAAATTCCATTAAACATTCGCGTGAGGTCTGTGAATTAAAAGTGGAGTTTGCAAACACTCAGCTTCGTCACAGAGAAGATTTCTTGTTTTTCTCTGCCAAACGTAGTAAAATTAGGCAGTTGTAGTCCTGGGAACCACGTCCGCTGGAGCCTTGTTCAGCGAACGATATGGGAGTTCTTGCCTACAGTGTTCAGCAATGTGCAATTTTTCGAGTTACAACAGAATCCCATATGAGTCGGTCGACACAGCAGCATTCGTGTTAGGGATGAAAATGACGGTGTGCCGTCGGTCAACCTCGTGGCCTTACGGCACACACTGGCACTGCACCACTGTCGCCCTTATTTTTGCCTGCGTCAGGTCTCCCTTGTGGTCGAGTAGGCTTTAATGAAGCTACCCACGACGCGCATTCACCGCAAACTCGACAAAATAACGAGCCCCGGGGCTTTGTCCATTTCTGTCGCTCCCACCGCATCAGACGGAATAAAATTTACCGCTATCGACCACTCTCTCTCTCTCTCTCTCCTTTTTGTTTCTTGTGGCGATTAAAAGGTTGATGCCTCTTTTCCTTTATGGCTTTTCTTTTTTTCCCTCTCTTTTCGGCGCACTGCGCGCCGCCCGCGGTCTTGCGCTCGTATGTCTCGCCTGTTTATTCTCCTCTCTTTGTATTCGAGCATTCTTGCGTAGCGAACAATTCAGTTACACTGGTTAAATGTTTTTTTTTTAAGTCCGTGGGCGCGATGGTTGAAAGAGGGCAACGACGCGAGAGTGAGACACGAAAAAAAAAAGTTCGTTGTTCGAGTTAGTTTTTGCTTCCTCGCGGAGGAAGATTTTTATTTTTTTCTATTATAAAACGTTTTTTCAACGATCTCGTACAAAAATTTCGAAAAATGTTTCAAAGCGCCGGAGAAAACTTATTCGGAAGAGTTCCGACAAAGATATCTAAATGAATGTGTGTGCGTACCAGATTTGCAAAGTTTTTTTTCTTAAAGGTTTTATCCCTTGTCACATCGTTTTCTCGTTTCTGTTACCGTCGGTAAGAATCCTCCACATGGGAATCGAACGTTGGTCAGCCGATTCGCAAGCTAGACTTTGGGAATGACGATGAAAAATGAGGAGCCGATGCGCAAATCTAATTTCCATAATTATTTTTGTTATAACATGGAAAAGTCACGGAAGTTAAGCTATAGAGGAAGAAAAAACAACCAGAAGAGGATATACACGAAGGAAGAACAATTGGCCGCTGGTAATGGAGCACTTGGACGGAAGGAATGAAAAATCGGCGCGTGCGAAAGGACAAAACCTCTTTGTGAAAACTTCGTCGTTCGACTTCGTACCGATCCTTTGCTAAACTTCGTAGTGCGCGGTACATATATATAATCGTCTCGAGCTGTTCCTGGAGAAGAGAACCCGAAACATCCGATTCTCAACTTTTCGAAAGTCAGTTGGAGGAGTTTGAATAACGAAAACGTGGCCCAGCAATGTCGGATGGAATGACGGCATTGGGAGCGAAGTAGCAAAGTCACGAAGTACGAGAAGGTACTTTGAACTCACGTCGACACGTTTCCATTTTTACGATGCAGTATTTCGTTGCTATCTCAATTAAAAAGACTCATCGCAGTAAATCGTAGCCGGTTCGATGAAAGCATCCAACTGTCTGACTCTTCGGGTCAGGGGGTCGATGCGACATTTTTTCCTTTTTGCTCACAACGGAGCTGGGTATCAGTTCAGTGTCTTGTAAGATTCATTCGTCGTAGTCAAAGATCAGTACTAGCAAGAAGATATTTCCATTGGACGCATTTCCAGCGGCTGTGTTTTACATTGCAGAGACCTCACTCGGGGAAATTCAAAAACATAAAAAACCTCAAATATATATGAAAACAAGGGATAAAATAATTATGTAAATACATAAGAAAGACCATGTGAAACTCTAATGAAAAACGATATTTCGTATGCCCGCTCGCGCCAACAGAGACCTCGTCTCTCACGACCGAGGGGGGCAGCGAGCTGTAACATTTTTTCGAAAGAATTTAGTGCGGCGCGGTCGTCCGTCGAGTGACGATCGAACAGGCCGCGTTAGATGCCAGGACCGCGAGTCCTCACACACACACAAGCGCTCACCTGGAGCCTATACAAGCGCTCACTACAGCCGACGAGGTGGGACGCAAGGACAAGCAGGTCCCCAATTCCCCACCCTTGGCCCTTATACCCATCACCTCGGTGAAGGGCTCATCAAACACAAACCGAGAAGACGCAGGGGCTTCACAATCATACACGCAACAAATGTACACAACATCAACGTGGGTTTTTATTCCTGCGAGGCTTTTCCCACACGAGCCAATAAACGAAACATACCTATTGGCTCAGACGCGAGTGTTTTCCTTAATCCATTTATACCCTACCGAAATCCATGTCATTTCATCCTTAATCATTCCCCGTCTCAAAAATTTAAACTAAAACTACTAGGCAACTTCGCATTTGAAGGAACTTCGACGATACAGAGCCTACTCTCCCCGTTGATATTCGTATCTTAAGATCATTTCGCTCCTGGCGTCTTGAATGCTTCGAACGATACGCCAGTGGAATAGAACTAATCGTGTTTCTATCCGCGCATCGAAATTCGTGATATCGTTTAAACCCTCTATGGAATTGAAATAAACATTTTTTTTTCCCGACGGCCCGCGGGCGAATTTAGCTAGAGTTGCATACATTTTTTTTTATTGCTTTACCGACCGCTCTCAAAGTACGAGTCACTCGATACGACATACTCTTTCAAATATGTGACGATAATGTGCAACGCCGTACGTGTCCGAAAGGCTCGAGGACGAGTTTCCTACGGTACTCGACGAACGGCACGTTCAAGTGAGTACGGAGAGTGCCGGGCAAACGGAGGGCGTGCAAGGCGACAGTCCAGTAGGGTCAGAGTTCGCTCGAATTTTGGCTCGGACTTGTCCCTCCGCGTCGTGAAGAGCGGAGGGTGAACAGCCGTGCACGAGGGTATTCGAGTGGCGCCCGTTCCACGCCCCACCCTGCCGCCGTAACTTCTTCCTCCCGGACCGCCCGAACTCCCCGAACCGGCATTAATTATCGCTCGTTGAATTCAACTCCAAGTTGCATTCCGAACAAACGATTCTCGCTCGTAGCGGCTCCGTGGCCGATCGCGGTCGTCCGGTGTGCAAGGGTGAGACCGCGGGGAAGAGCCCGCGTGTGGTAATCGCGTGCGGCTGTCGCGCGGGACGGCGGTATACCTTTCCGTGCAGTGGTGCAGCCCCGTGTACGGTCAGACCGCTCGGGCCCGGTTCCCCGTAACCCCTCGGTCACACCATACCGCGCGAGACTCGCCCGCTATGTGCGCTCTACCTATGTGTGACATTTCGGCCGCGCGTGGTCGCTCCAATATCGCCGGTTTCTCTAACTATGTACAGTCTCTGCGTACATATACATGTATGTATGCACATATATATACACACGATAGATGTACGTGCTGCGGAAGGTATACATATAACGGAACCGCGGGACACGTTTCCATCGATATTCCATTCCATCGACTATCCATGCATCGATACTTCTTTTATTAGAGCATAGGGGAGCGAGGGAGACACCGAGGCCATCAATCTATCGTCGGGGCGGGATGAAAACTCCGCGAAAAAATATATACATATATAACCGATGGACGAGGCTCTGCGTTATATTAAAAACGATAAATTTTGTGGATTAAAGATCGTTATTCTGTACGCGATCCCGCACGTAAATTGAAATTATCGGTGAGCGTATTCGACTTAATGTCGTAGATATCGAACGCGAATGTTTCCGTGACCTTTGTCGTTGGTCTAAGGGCCACGGTTAAGGAGCACGGGGCTCGGGTATAGAGCGCGCCGCCTATTACGGACCAAGGAACCGTGAAAGAGAAGTGGCGGGATTCGGCCCAGTTTCGGGTTGTTTTCACCAGCGCATAAATGAACTCGGGCGAACCAGGTTACGTAGCTTGTTTTTGCTCCGGCGAACGATCGGTGACGGGGCACACACCGGCGGCTCGAATTTGGCTCTGTGCGCAGAGGGAGAAGCCATGCCGGGGTTAAAATGGTGCATGGGGCGGAAGTGTCCTGTTCACTCGGGGAATGACGAACAACGCCAATATCCCCTGCAGTCTGTTGTTGGCTGACGCAGGACGTCACGCCAGTCGAGCCCGACGGGTTTCGTGTACACTAGTCGTGGCCACAGGGATTTTCATCGATCTCTCTTTTTAGTAACTATTCACGGAGATCCTTTGCCGAGCGTTCGAAGAGCAATTCATTCATCGAGTATTTTGGACATAACCGTGAGAAGTTATAAGCACGATCTCAGATCCAGTAATTGTCATTTATTTTTGTCTCTCATAGCTACACGACGGTCGAGCCTGACGGGATTCGTTAAAACTCGTGCAGGCAAAACTCAGGCACATCGAAAACGCGATACTGATCTTCATTGACTTTTCTTTCTTGTCACGAAATATCGATAAGGGAAAAGAAAACTTACAAGGCGGCCCAGCGTCGATCGCGGATTCAGTAATATCCTTTAACTGTGTCTCTTTCGGTTTTGCTCCACTGCGAACACAGATGCACAGCCTGGTCGGTTTATCCCTCTGCTGCGGCTGCTGATGCTGCAGCAGCAGGTCGTCCATCGTTGTGTCAGCGCTGGAATATTAATTAATGCCCGCTCGCGAAATGAGCTACGTTCGTCCTCGTTACGGGGAAAATCTATGGGGAGGGAAAAGCAGTCAGGACTGACGGCGGGGGAAAAGATGATGAGAAGGAAGTGACGCCGCTGGAACGCCGGAGTGACACAGTGCACTGTCTCAGCAAAGTTAACATATACCGGGGTTTCGTCTGGGTCTATCGGGACCGCGCCTCGACCGTTATCGTTTGCATTTTTTCGCCTTCCAACGGCTGCGCTTTGTGCGCATCGTCAATTTGTTTCATCCGTAAACTCGAGGAGTCGATGCTTCGGCATTGTCGATCGCAACACGAGAAGTCATGCTCGGTGAAGTAGAACGGATACATGTGCTCGGGGTAAATATGGCCGGTCTGTGGTCTCCGTCAGCATTCGGTATAATTCAATCATTAACGCGGAATTCATCGGGTACTCGAATCCCGATCGGAGCAGTGCTGGCTCCACCATATCCTGTCATCTCGATTTCAAAGTTCAACGATTTTCATCTCGTTGTCGGCTATGTTCGTCCATCGCCGTATGAGTCTATATTTACAACATGTACCCGACCCATCCCGTATAGCGCATAAACGCGGCGTTCGTAACGCGGTCACAATTGTTAGTATCGCTTGACTGCAGGTATATCTGATGGGACACGGGGAGTCGCGGGGTCGATTTTACTCGGCTCCCTCGCAGTATCAAATCAATGGTCAGCGATATGGAGCCATCGGACGCCAACGTTTCGTAGTCACGATCGTGATTTTATGCTGTCGCGTTGGTAGTTTCCTCGAGTGTTTGGACCGGTGGCTCGTGCATTTGGCCGTTTTCGGCGGTAGATTATTAATTAACGCCCTCGGCGGGAGAAACGTGCCGAGTCCGTGGCGGGCGAGTTTGACCCTCACGTTAATTCCGCACGGGCGTAACGCCTCGTCCCCATTATTCGAATGCCCGAAGCTTTTCTCAAACTGGCCGCTCGCGTGAGTCTTCGCACGCGGGCGGCCACTGACCTTTGGCCTCCGGGAGATTTATAGCTAATCTCTATACGAGCCTCACTCGAATGTAGTGTCGTTACTTTTCCTGGTAACAAAAGGATATTCAACGGCCGGCATTGCTGGCTGACGTCTGACCGCATACAGTCGTATTCATTGGCTATCGCTTCCGTATGCCTTACCTCTGTCCTAAATATTTTAAATATTAAATTTTTATATCTCATCTCGTTCTATCTTTAATCTCTAATATAGCACATTCCTCCCTTATACTTCTTCGCGTCTCCATCTTTCATTCCGCGAATGCTTTACCTGTCAAAGACACGAAACTGAGTCTCTCGATCCTCGTTCCATTCTTCGAAGGGAAAGCATAAAAGGTGGGAGGTAAAAGAACCGAAAAAAAGGGAGGAAGAGGGAGAGGGATTCGTTCGGATTTCGCCCAGCTGGCGCGCGTCTGACCATGCACGGGTGGCTTACTACTTTCGCCTGACGGACTGGCGTCGACGCCACTTGGGTACGCAAGTAGAGCTTTCCCGGCACCGATCAGACGTACCCACCGCTTCGCGCAGACTCTGTGCAAGCCTGTGCTCCGCAACAAAGTGAAAGCCTCGTTGAACTACTGATGGAAACCGAATTGCACGATGGTGTACGAATTGATTAAGCGTTGCCTCTGACAATCAAATGATTCTGTATCGAAATTTAAAAAAACGCACACAAGAAAATACTGCGATTATTTGATGCCTCTGACAAATAGCGGGGATGTGATGCCCTAAGGCTGTGAGAAATAGCCAGTGGTATATATAACTGCAGAATAGAAATTGTATATATGTATATGCTTATATATAGTACGTAGCTGTTGGTACATTGCACACGAATTTTTGCGCGCCGACTCCGAGAAAGAGAGAGAGAGAGAGAGAGAGCATGCCACTTGCCAATATACACGAGAGAAGCTCGCCAATACTTTTCTATCAACGAGATCAAAGAACAACGCTTTCGACTTTGTCTGCTTCCTGTCGTTTCCTCCGATCCTTCTCGCTCCCAGTCATTGCGTCGATTCGACAAATAAATTTAAAAAAAAAACGGAAAAAATTATGCAATTCACTCGCGTCCGCTGCTGTAGATTCTTTTTCTTTTCTCCAGCCCCGACGACTTTGCAACCTTTATTCCCCCGTCTCTCCGTATCCCACACTACTTCGCCGCCACCTCCTCCCTACTCCCTTTTCACGCTTGACTTTTTCCCGCAAATTCCTCTCGCGCACCTGTGGTAATTTTCCCCACTACGAGACGCCCCGGGACCTGAAAATCCCCGGTGGTCGACGCCACGTTGTGCGAATAATTACTGCTAGCTCGCGTGCTCTCTCTCCCTTTTCCATTCTGCCGTGCCTCTCGGGAATAAAAATATGCATATTAATGAGAATAATTCTCGATTAATTGACAAACTCTCGCTTCATTTTTTTTGTCTTAATTTGCTTATTACGTTGCTTTTCCGTCCTTGCTTCTCGCGTCTCGGTTTTTGACTTTTTGATTTTATATTTATATATTTGTACATTTCGATTATGTACATACATAAATACATATATATATTTTTTTTTACTTTTTAAGAGTCGTTCGTACTCGGTATGAGACTCGTTCTCTCTTCTTCTCGTTCCGTTTTCCAGCCAAGCCCGACTATCGGCGGATTCGAGTAATTTACTTTACTCCCGGCATTTTCTTCGCTCGCATTCCTTCCACCCGATTTTTCCTTTAGCGGATTCCTTCCTCTGCCCCGTCTCCCACGTCTCTCCACGGTCTCTTCAGCTTCTTACCATTCGACTCTCCGCCTCTCGCACGTTTTTTCCCTCCGACTACCCAAGCACCCGGTAATCTCGTCCGTGCATTTTTTTATTTTTTTTTAAATCTCCCCTCTCATGCCGAATTCTAGCACACGATTAGCCGCGCTTCAACCAGGCCGACTTTGTCCATCGTCCCTCTACCGAGGTCTCACCTTTGGATTAAAGCCCGAACAGATTATTAACCCTCTGCCCAGTCAGTCGATTATCTCACTTCGGTGTCCAAGCATCAGTCGATTTCCCACTTTCGGCAAATAATTCCGTTTCAGTGGGGTTTGCGAGGACTCCGGCGGACGGTGGGTTAAACCGTATTACGATATTTGTGTGGCAACCTGATACACATAGTTTCAGCAGTGTTAGAAATTTTTAGTTTTGGATTGGAGTGTGACGAGACCATGACGAAGTCCCCGCAGGACCTGATTAAACGCTAAAAAATATCGACCGGGATCGAATAGGACAAGAATATAGTTTCGTCAGCGCTAGAAGTTTTTAAGATTTACCAGTAGACACTTTCAAGAGTTACATCGGGCTCTGTTAGGTTCCTGGTACAGCCTTATAAGGTCCTTATACAACCTTATCAGAACCCGATGTAACGCTTGAGAATTTGTTATTGGGCTTAGATTAGGCTTTGCCAAGACCTTGACCGCCTGGTCTTCGCGAGGCTTTATCCGCGCCTGTTGTAAAGTTAAAAAAAATTTAGTCGCGGACGTATGGGATAAGAATAATCGTTCAAAGTCATACGACATCATTGGCAGGTATCTACAGCGCATCTGGAGACCATGACATGTGCATCATGGCACGGAATGCGTAATTTGAACGTGTTTCCTTACCAGGCCATCCTTTTATACGCGAAAACTGCATTAATCTTCTCCGCAGTCGGAGACACATTCTTCGTCGCGCACGCGCGTTATCATTACTGTATACACTCCTTTGAACGTTTATGTCAAGAATTTTTTAATCTCACCAGTCCTTTCTCAAGGCAGATAAGAACATTCCTGACGATCCGGAGAGGCTAATAAAAAATTTAAAAAAAAAACAAAATAATAAAATAAAATCGTCGTTCCAACATAGTTCCGGCGAGTAAATTTGGTCAACTAGAATTTTATCTCGCGAGCAAAGATATGAAATAAAGAGGAAAAAAGAAATAAAAAAGAAAGTGCGAACGAGGTAGAATGACAGAGTTTTGCTCACAGAGAGCAGCAAGAAAATACATATTCCCTGGCTCTCGCACGGTAGCCTTTCTCGAGAGGTAGCGTCGCGCGAGCGAGAGAGCCGTGACGAACCAGCTACAGGGATAGAGAGTGAGAGAGACTCCGGTGAGTGAGAAGTTGCACACAGAAGATCAACCTCCAAAGAGAGAGAGAGAGAGAGGGAGAGAGAGCGAGAGTGAGAGAGAGTGAGAGAGAGTGAGAGAGAGTGAGAGAGAGGGCGAGAGAGAGAGAGAGAGAGAGAGAGAGAGAGAGAGAGAGAGAGAGAGAGCGAGAGAGAGAGAGAGAGAGAGAGAGAGAGAGAGAGAGAGAGAGAGAGAGAGAGAGAGAGAGAGAGAGAGAGAGAGAGAGAGAGAGAGAGAGAGAGAAGGGAGGCCAGCCGCAGGAGAGAAGAGCTTCCGGGATACCACGAGCTTCTGCGACTTTTCCTCGCTGGTCCAAGGGTTGCGCGCGCTCAGGGTGGGGGGAGACCGAGCGGTGGAAGGGGCTTCTAGCTGGCGTCAGCCGACAGTGGTAGTGGCGCTGTGGGCCGCACACGTACGCGAGCACCGCGCGGTCGGAACGGGGGTTGGCGGAGTGGCTGGGGAGGAAGGGATGAGATTCGTCGTCGAGGAGAGATGGAAAGCGTGGGAGCTTTCCCCGAGGGTGTGAGTGGACGAGGTAGAGAGGCCCGGTTGAGGGGTGCGAGGGAGACGGCGCCGAGGGGTGGCAAATCCGAGAGTGAACGAGAGACGGAAAGCTCGGCTTGCTGGTGGCCGCGGGAGTGGGAGGATGCGAGTGAGCAGCGAGGGTTGCAAGGGGGAAGTCGAGGTTGCCATGGGAGCTACCCGGCCGGGGCGCAGAGCTCCAGTCTTGCCGCGGCGACTCAAGCGCGCTTCGGTCTTCTCGTTCCTCGCCGAGAGCCGAATACCCGCTGCTGTCCGGTGGTGTGCGTGCCGCGCGCGTGTTGGTGTATATGTGGCTCTTCGCGTTCATGAATTTATCGCGAGCACTCGGCGCACGAACCGTACTCCCGGTACGTTTAACGTACAACGCTTCGCACGGTACCGTCAGTCCGGATTAACCCACTGCGCTACGCCATGCAGACCGTCATTTTTTCACTGTAACCGACAGCCGTGCGAGAGAGACCTCCCGGCTCGGCGACGGCCGAACAAAAATTCACCCGACTCAACCACTGGCGTGAGATAACGCGGGGGTGTGCGTGCATGTGTAGGTAACCTGTTTTGTCACGTTACACTCTATCCATGACGCCAATACACATCTTATTTTGTACACAGTTCCTGCCGTTTGCCCACTGCACCGCGCACCGATCAACCGGACAAAGGTGACGTGTTCGCGCGCTATCGTCTTATCGACGCTTGACCCTTACCACTTAACTCGCGTCACGCTGATCTCTCGACTAAGACTGCAATGCTCGCCGTCGCAGCGGGCTTCCATGGCACGCTTGTGCTGTCGAGGTTACTCGTGTAAAGGCCTCATCGTGACAGTAGCGAGGACTTAATTATTTGTCAAATTTTTTTTTTCCTTATTTTATGGAGTATGCATCGGGTTTTACTGCGGCAAGTTGGACAAAATAGTTGCAGCAGCTTTGCATCGGAATCAAATCGACATCGAGACTGGACGTGGTTTTTCTATTCGATGGTCTTTAATAAGGTTCGAACTGTAGGTAGAATTCGAGAAGTCGAGAAAATTCGCAAAGCGAACGTCCCGCAATTACATAGTAATGGCAATTCTAGGTCAGACATTAGGCACAATTTTACAAGGTATTTTGTCGTTTAAATGTTCTTATTTGCGAGCACGACGATTAGTGATTGACTCGAAGCTGCATTAAAGGGTCTGGCTCGATTAGTTTCAACTACGAAAATTTACTCTGAATCTAATTCTTATGTAACCTCGCGCGTTCCCGGCGCGGGAAGGAAATAAGGGTGTAGTAAATTCCTAGGTGTAGAGTAGATGAGAGAATGTCGATGCTCCGCTCTCAGCGTGACGAGACGTGGTGCGCGGAAGCGAGAAAGATAGATGAGTAAGGGGTACTCCAGTCATCCTCATCATCGTCGTCGTCGACGTCGTCGCCGTCGTCGAGGTTCTCTCCTCCGCCTGCTCGTGAGATTTTGTCGAGCGTGGCTTTGTCCCACAGTGGAGCACATCGTGAGCCACGCAGACTCACTACCCTACACGGAAACGAATCGTCTATGTACATTGAGCCATTCTACCCTGGTGTTTCTGTGCTTTCGCACTCGGAGCCCTCAAACGAAACAACTGTCGCGTGGTACTCCCTGTAGTCATGGTTTTTATTTCATCATTTTTTTTTTCCTTTTTTTTTCTCTATAATTTGATCCAACAATGAGGGCATAGATTGTGATGCCGTTATAGCGAAATTGAAATAACGAAGGTAACCACCACAAATTTGCTTTCGGCTACAGCGAGTTCGTGTTTTATTTTATATACTGTTAATTCGATTTTTTTGTTAATCTCAACATCAACATTTGTGTTATTTATCAATATCTAAATAAAAAATTTCACTGCCTGCTATCTGCTTCAGAATTCACGTTCGACAATAATGAGTTTCCGCATTTTTGTATTTTTTAATACGTTTTTTTTAAATAGTGTTTCAATATTACATTTTGTCGCTGTCTATTAATATCTCAATTGTGTTTCGATGTTGAAATGATTTTTGAAAATAGATCGGAAAAACTTAAGTCGCTAGACGGCAGATTAATGAAACAAACGAAACGGGACAATTTTGACGGTATTTCGAATAATAACATTCTACACTCAACAGCGAATTTATTCGATTCTACTGTACTGCGGTGTTTTTTATTTGCCTTCATTTTTTCGAATCGATTGCCAGCAGCTATCGAAGGGAACGGTGTTCCTTCTATTCATTCACACTCATCATTGCACAACGTTTTTAATCTGTTTACATCTCTTGTTTCTCGATACACACTCGACGGCCGTGGGCAACGGGTGAGATGAAGAGGTGTATAGAACGTATGAAACAAGAGAGCGTCGCTTACGGTTTGGTGATTTTTTTATACCAGTTGCTTCCGTTCGCCAACCAGTTGCTTTTCTCTCCGGGCTGACACGGTTTTGTCTCTTTCGCGATATTTCTACAATGTCTTAGGCACCGTGACGCCCTCCCTCCCTCCCTCTCTATGCTCCGACCACGAGATTTAGACGACGCAGAAACAAGGTGGCTTTCGACTATTTTTCACAATAAAATATTTTCGAATACCGTGCACAATGTATGAGAGAAATCGGCGGAACACTTTTGAACAAAAAATTCTAGATGCCGTTTATTTTTTTTTTGGAATTGTAATGTAGAATACACTATCAGTAAGAGAAATCAGCCAAATATTTTTAGCCGAAGATAACACTTTCCACAACAAAAAATACGATTTTGCAAAAGCGAAACGAACGGTCAAACGAAACCTTCACGCAAATAATTTTTCTGTAAAAATAAAAGAAAGTTCGCAAAAACTTTTTTGTACGCGTCGAATACGGATTCAAAAGCTGTTTTGTTTTACACTCGAGTGGGCCATCGGTGAACGCGCGAGCAGAAAACAGCCTTCTTTACTGTGTCCCTCATGGCGAGTTCGTCGTGAATAGCTTGCGACCCGAAATTCGTTCGACAGTCGATCGAGGTACGCCAAATTCCCGACCAGAACGTTGAATAATCGAGATTTTTTTTTAACACGAACTTTTTTTCAAGCAGAGATAAAAATCCGCTTATAAACGAAAAAGCAAGAAAGATCTATCATTGAATCCGACTCGGGCGTTAAGCTTCGTGTCAATAAATACTGAAGGACAGTTTTAACCAACTAGAATGAGCAGGAGGAGTGGGTTGTCGCTGTCGGATATACGATTATATTGAAATATTCGACGCAATAACAAATAACTACCCCACGGAGTGAATGATACGTTACGCTCACCCATAAATGTGGAATGCTTGTTTACATTCACAAACCAAAATTCAGATGCGGAAGCGCTGGGGCGCGCGTCGCCCGTTCGCCAAAGCATGTTTGCCACTATTAACAATTTATCGACAGTTTGTGTTGTACGCATATTTGAATAGGCGGGAGAGATTCTGGACCGACAGAAAAATTTGAATTGCCTCATGGGACATGGGATAATAGTTTTAGATCGAGTGTCTTTCGACGTCTTTTGGTTACCGTTGATGATGTGGGAGATTAACGTTGAAAATCTCGAGGGATCGCGAGTGAATAAAAACAAACACCTTTTCGGAGTTCCGAACTCCCGATGAATTGGAGCACAAGGTGATTTCAAAATACCTCCCGCGCATCCACCCCGTGCTCGTTTCCTAACAATAACTGTCACCGATGCCGTTTCGCGACCGCAGTTAGCTGAGAGAAAAGAAAACTGGATATCAGAAAACTGGATTCCTCGGGGAAGGTAATTTTATCTTTCCATGGTCGTTTGTGGTCTCAAAACGATTTTCGTTATAAGCTTCGATATTGATGGCGGTATTTCATGTCGCATCAGTCAAAGGGAGCTCAAACGATTTGTAAAATCCTCATTTAAAAACGATTTTCTCATGAATAGTGCCCACTGAACGGTATGCCTTGATTTTCGGCTTTCATCGGTTTTTGTATCCCTGTTGATCATTTTAATCGACGCTCTTAATCCGCTTTACCGAATTTAAAGTGGAAAGTACCGGGAGTAAAATTGATCCTTTGCAGTGCAGATTTGAACGACTTTCAAAATCCTAATTTCATAACGGATTACTTATTAACAGTACGTATTCCATATATCCCTTGATTTTCAGGTCCTGGACCTTCATAACCGATCTTAAGACGATTTTTAAAATCACCGTTTGATAAAAAATTCCTCATCAACACTGTTCAACTCCAACTCACGCTCTGATTTGCAACGTTCCACTCACGTCATTTTTATTAAAATCTCAGTTGATTATTGTAATACCAAGTATAGATCGAAAAGCGCTGGAAGTAAAATTGATCCTCTGTATCCGAGCTCGAATGGATTATGACAGAGCGTTGTCCCCTGATGGTCTCGCCGGCCTCGTCTCGTATGCGCAGTTCGCCAAGAGCCTCGGTGACATTCTTCCTCCATCTGCCTATCCCGGTCGATCTCTTGGTCTATGTGCCTTCTACGTTCTACCGACCCTCTCGTAACTCGACCCGTGCCGCCTACTTACCCACTGCACCTTGTATGATCCGATTGGGATCGATTTCTCGAGAGCTCCGCGTCGCGGCCTTTGAGGACTAAACCTCGTTAGCGCATCGAAGAGTCTCCATCCATCCCGGCATCACGGGGTTGAGCACAACACACCGTAGTCTCGTCGGAGATAAGGGAACGGAGAAATTCCGAGGAAACTGGAGATGCGGGAGGAGGCAAAAAAGAAAACAGAATTTCCCCCCTTTGGCCTGATAGATATGCTATGTGTTTGCACAAGAGCATGGCTATTCTCGTTGGTGTGGGCATCCGGAGGACATCGCGAATCATCGGCCAACCTCTCTTCTCACCGTGCAGTAAAATTTAATCCATTTGTCACGGGTGTTGTTGTTGTTTTTGTCCTTCCCTGTTATTATTTCCTCCCTCCTGGAGACAAATTCGTTATCACCCGATCCTTTATTCTTTTTCTCGCAGTATCTTGAGATACAATGCCATCTCAAAACCTTACACGAGGCGAAACTCTTTACACGAGAATACGTTGTCCGCGATCTAACACATTGTTCGTTTTGTTCATTTTATAGAAAAAAAAGGAAATATAAAAAATGTGTAAAGCCACGACAAACAGAAGTGCGAGCTTGGACATGAAAAATTATATTATCGGTGGCACTCTCAATTTAGTTATTTTCGTGCGACACATAACGATAATTGGAAGAGTGCTCGGGCGCGTTTATGAATCTTTAATTAAATCGATTGTAGCGGCAGAGAGTATGACTGTTGGATTTAATACATGAACAGACCCATAGGGAGAAGTGCGCTGAAAAAATAAATTTCAAATTTAACAAACTCGTACTTGAAATTTGCATGATCAACTTAACATGGAAGTACTTTTTTTTTGTGAAATTAGACATTAAAACCAGAAACCAGGCATTAAAACTATAGATTTTTTCCCTGAAAGTTACATAAAAATGTAATTAACAGTAAAAATCTTACCGTGAAATGTTTCAAATTTTCATGTTTCAAATTTCAGAAAAAGTTTATGGAAAAAAGTTTTCAATAACGTTGATTAATTTTCAAACAAATTCTTTTTACTATAATGTGATTTCGATGAAGCGTACTAGAAGTTTTTATAAATAAAGTGCTAAATTTAGCATACAATTGTGATGGAAAATCTATAGAATTTTACGGTGGAATTAAAGTAAATTATGAAATTTACTGTACTTTTATAATAGAATTAATGCAAATAATTCAAAGATATCTCTAAATCAATATACTGTACGGTAATTTTTCATCGATAGTTTATGCATAAAAGCATCGAGTGCAAATGAATTAAGCTTTATAATAATTTTTAGTACAGTTTGGGTTGACTTATAGAATGGTTGAATTTTACTACAATTTAATACCACAACGAATATCGTTATTCGAAGACATCGGATGAGTGGAGGAATAGGAAAGAGCAATTGGGAATACTAGTTGGATGCGGTATAAGAATGAATGCAGTATAAAGTCCAATGAGGCAGAGTGTGGAGGGCAAGGTAAAAAAGAGTTGGAGCGGAAGGAACGTGATGAAAGGAGCGGGTGAGTAGGAAAGAGATTGTGGCGAGGCATAAGAGAAGCGAAAGAAAGCAGAGAGACGCGAAGCGCACAGAAAAGTTTATATTCAAGCGCCCTGGCAAATGGCGCACAGACTTTTCCACTTCGGGAGACGAGTCGGGCGGCGCGTTCTATTCGTTGGCCAGTATGACGCCCGCCGCGACGTTCACCACGAGTTGGGGTAAAGACACAGGGGCCAGGGTATACAAGGTCTAACAAGAGGCACAAGAGCCGTCTCCCAGACGCCTCCGGCGACAATGATGTTAGTTAAAGTTGCGTGGACAAAATTTCCGGTCTTATTTTCACGTTCCCACGAGAATTCGACCGTAAAAATTGTCACGAAACTTCACTCGTCGTCGCTCTCGGTATGATACGTATCGCGGTGCGAAATTTGCAATCGCGGGCTTTTCAACTCGTTGGACGGACGATATTTTTCGCACGATTCCCACATGGAATAAAAGTATGCTCGCGAAATCTACATGGAATAACGAACTTTTGGCCGCTTCACGTATAGTCACGTATATATTTATGTGGATGAATGGAGGCTTGTGCAATGTTAAAAAAATTGTAATTTTAATATCTAATTGCGATTAAAAATGAATACTGGTTATAGATTTTTCATCACAATTGTTCATGAGATTTTATATACAAATCTCAGCATATAAACTCACAATCCGTTCCATCAAATGTTATATATTTTTTTTTACAGTCCATATTTTTTAGCTTCTCATAATTCGTGTGTTCTGAATGTCAGTCAAAATCACTTATTATCCTTTTTTTTTAAAGGAAAAATATCTTCCACAGACACCCGGTAATGCACTCGAAGTGAATTTAAATTTTACGGAAAACTTAATTAGGAAGTTCATTGCTCTTCGTTATCCGCGATAGTGAAATTTATCGTTTTTCGTCTAGCCTGTTTCGTAGGGTGGTGAGGTCTGCATCCATCGCCGGGAAGGCCGATGACGGATAGCAAACGATGATGGGAAGGTAAATAACGGGCGCGAGGGAAAAAAGAAAAAATAATGCGTGAGATGGAAAGTTTCGAAAGTGCGCGCACGTGTGAACGTGAACGTGTCGGGGAATAGTGAACGAAAGTAAGGAAGAGAATGAGATTGAGCGAGAGTGGCCCAGACGTGTGTGCGTGCCTCGAGGGGGTGATAGATTCTAGCGAGTGGCGAGGGTGAAGCGCGGCACCGGAGGTACGACGAGGACGTAGCGAAGGCAGGTGTAGAAAAGAAAGAGTGAAGCCTGAGAGGCCGATCACTTCCTTCGACTTATCCCGACAGTCAGTTTCCCAAGCAGGGAAGTTCTATACTTTCGTACAGCGAACAACCAGGGAGTGACCGTAGCTCGGAAGGGGAAACCAAATTTTTTTTTCCCTCGAAATTGAAAACAGAAAGAAAAAAATCAATCGCCTTAATCCATCGTCCGTCCGACCACCCGCCACGTAAAAATGTATGAGCCAATTGGGAGAAGGGATTTCGGAATAGACATAATAATCGAATCTCGCTCCAACAATTGGTATACAATTCTCGACCTTTCGATTTCATGTGCACCATCAAAGCTGCATGTAGGGCGCGTGTCTGCGCGTATGCGCACTCGATACCTCCGGTGGCATTGGGACAACCAGTGGAAGCAATTCGTAGCGATGCACTGATTTTAACGCGATTGACTTGTTTTATTTATTTTTAGGAACTTAATTGGATTTCGTCGCAAGGGGCGATTGTATTTATAGGGAACGGAGAAAATATATAAAACACACACACACACAATTCTCTGTTTCTCCCGCTGAAGCGTATGTTTCGTTTGTCAAATTTGTGGTTCAGAGACTTTCTTCTCGACTGCGCACGTATCCGGATGAACTGAAGGCAAATTCGTTGAACAGAATTTTTATTTTCCTACACCTCCACGTTTTATCCGGTAAAAGTCCAGAATAGAAAAAGCGCAAAGGAAACGTTGAAGCATCATTCGTACTTCACGAGAAGTTTCAATGTTTCCAAAAGAGCAGGAGCAAGGGACTTTATATCGCGGAAAAGCGGCACCGACTGCGCTCTTCAACCGGCTCAAATGAACTTAACAAGTTCTCTTCAGTCCGGTCAATTGGTCCCTTTTCTTTCCAGTTTCGCTAAATACGACCGCTGAAGAGGTATACACGAGACATAAAGAATATGAATATCAAGGACGAGAGGAAGAGTTTAAGTGTCGGGTCGTCGGGATGAATGGAGGAAAGCGAGGATATTGAGACCGGGCGACGGGGATGACGCTCGGCGTCGACCGTGCCACAGAGTAGCGGTCTAGGAGTTGCTCGAAAGTGAAGTGTCATCGTGTTGCCGGTGGACCTCGGTATTCATCTCGCTCGGCGCTGCTTCTGGTTGTCCCAACCCGAATCCGTGGCACCTATCTCCCGCACTTCCGCTTAAGATGTACTTTCGTTGAGAACGCCGAGAACTCTGGACAGGTCCAGCAGCGAGGATGGACCGGTCGGTGTTGTCGAGCACGATGAACGATCCAGAGACAAGATTATTGTGGCATCGTCAAGAGTGTATCACGTTGAAGTGCCCGGAGAGCTTTCCGACTGCCTATCTGTCATCGATGTGCCGCGTGGCAGCCTGCGAGGCGCGTCCGCGGTATTATTTTTAATTGGTGCGCATCCCGACTGGGCTTCGGTATATCGTTCGTGGTTGTGTGAGAAAACGGGAGGAAAACAAAAAAATCACCGAGGAGAACATCGAGGAGACGACAATGCATCACGGAAGCGGATATGGAAGCGGGCCGCAAGAGCGCGTTCACCAGATATCCAGACCCCCGGGTACCGGCACCCTCGACGGGACAAAGTGTCCGTACGAGACTTACCAGGCCCAGATACCGGACTGCTGCGCCGCAGCGGCTGCTGTTCAGGATCCGTATCCTCGACCACCGAGTGGATACGACGGCAGGTGTTACGACGAGTGTCACCGCATCAGGACTCCCTACCAAGATGACTCGTACTCGCAGGTGAGTTCCATCACGATATCACATGATTTTTATCGTGTATCCGACGGACGCAAAAAAGCACTTACATTATCGAGGAAAATCTCGGGAAAATGTCCCTTCCGGTTTTAACATCTTAATTTTTAATAACCTCATAGAGAACATATTTCATAGTTTGATAAATTTTGGTTTTCGACAGGATTGATGGAATTTGGAATTTTTTTTATCTACAATTATCTATTGTAATAGTTCAATGAGCATCGGAATGACAAAACCTAACGTTTGACGTTGGAGATATCGGGTGCTTAGCATGCGCGGTTATTAATACATGAACTACGGATATAAACAGAGTTCGATCGGGTGTTAAAGTCCCGAACAACAGCAGCAGCAGCATCATCGTCATAGACACTAAGCGGCGGTGCCGAGCCGTGTCACGTACCACCACGTGCACGTGCGTAGGTTGGTTGCCACGACAAGAATCATCCCCCTCGAGTTTCTTGTATCGAATCGAGTCTGCCACTTTCGACACGATGAATATAAATTAAAACGTTCACGTAAAAGCTTTAATCAGCCTGTATTTAATGAAAACAAAAAAAAAAGGAATTGCAGCAACTGTGGAATAAAAATAAATTACCCGCCGGTACTGTCGACGAAAAAGAAAATGCCATTTACAGTATCGACACTGTTCCGATTTCGTACGCGCACATGGGTCATGCACGAGTGATAGCGAGGGATAAAGGACGTTAATTAAAGTGTCAGTTAAAATGATTGTCATAACGCTTCCGCGGATCTAGGACAATATCCGGTGAAGCTGCAACGGCCAAGTTGCTTGTTGGCTACCATCACTGCTGCTGCCGCTGGTCTACTCGGGCATTCGTCCTTTTAAAGTGGCATAGTCCCTAATTGTTTGCTTTCACAGGACGTGCCTCCGACCCTCCATCGTCCCCAGTCGAGACTCGGATACGACGAGCGGCCTCAATCTCGCGTCGATTACACCTCGGACTCGAGATGCGCGAGTAGACTGGGATACGACGACACAGGAGGGGGTTACTTGGACCAGAGCGACCCAAGGATGTATTGCACCGGGAGTTACTGCATGGGTGACACGATGATGGCGACCGCCAGAGGCGTCTGCGGTGAGGAGGTCGAGCTCGATATGCGGAGACACATTCAAGCTTGCGCCTGCACGTGCAATCACATGGGTTACGGGAATTATATGGACTATCAGGTGAGAAATAGTTACTCGACGAGTCTCGTAAATTCCATCGTGTTTTTTTTACTTTTTTCTATATATATATAAATGGACATGAAAGAACACAGTTCGAGGACACCGGGAACAAAAAAATTTAACAGATTTCTATTCGAATATATTAAACATAGACTGGGAAAAAATTTGTATGGGATTTAATGTTGCGAGACTGGAAGTTTTTGCGCATAAACTGGCACATTGAATATACGGAAAGGTTGTAATGAAAAATGTAGGTAAAGTACATTACAAATAAGAGATTTTGTTTTAAAACCTCCAGTCCGAAGTATATTAAATGTGCATTTTTTTGTAACATTGTAGCACTGCTCCATATGTAAATGTCATCGCGCATGACAAATATGATAACGCGCTCAAATCCGAAGCTAGAGATGGTCATCCTTATGCAAGATTTTTTCGGCAATATTAATTTATTTTTTGGCCGAGTATTTAAAGACGCCATTATAGGAAGAGAGGGTTTGAATTATGTCGATGGTGCGAGAAGTTGCTACACCCCGGCTGTGGATGGTCGATGCGGGCGGTGAGACGACGTTAGCATGTCTGACCAGTGTCGGATTTATCCACTAGACGCTCCTTTGATCAATATTTAGCTCGGAGGGCCCGCTGCGGTACGGGAGCCTCGATAGTACGACCGCACCAGTTGACTTCCCATATCCATCCCTCAGGGCACTACTTTGAACGAGAACGTTCAATTTTTCAACTAGAGGAGAGAAGCACGAAAGCTCGTATACGTTTTCGAGGAGAAAAATCAGGGCACGGTGCGCACGGTAGTCAGCCATTGGATTTATCGCGTGCACTCGACACTCGTCGAGCAGAACGAGTGAGAGATAGGAGCTTGTCAGTTGGTCTACTGCATGGTACTCTGTCGGTTGCACCAGAGTGCGCCGAGCAGAAAGGGGGCGGGGAGGGGGCAGCGTGCAGGGGCATCAAATTGATTTAGCTTATTCGGGAATTTTACTTCTTTATCCTATTCCCATACTGTCTGACATTCCCGAGGAAATAATAACGAGGAAAAATGGATAGCCAGGCAAAATATATTATTCGTGTAGCGATTCAATAAATTTGAACAATTTTGCGTATAAGAGGGTATTCCCGGAATACCGTGGGTTTCGATGTTATTTCCGCTGAGTACAGTCGAATTCGTCGTTCCGGGAGTGGAGCGTGCAAGCGAAATTTGCAACATTGCTGCGGTCTTCTTTCACTGATTCGCGCAAACTCACACGCACGCGTTCACTGATAAACCTCGTCGAGAATGCTAAAAAATGTTAAAGAAAAAAGAACTTCGCCGATGGCGTTATTTTTCCATTGTGGGCTCCTCACGGAGCACGGAATAAATCGGTGTCCCCTTTCGAGCAAGGACAAATCTCTGGGAGAACACGAAACTAAAAAGTAAAAGAAAGAAAAATATTTTAAAAAGATAAAAAAAGCAGATCGAACGGCGAAACACTCGCCCTCGAGATCGTGGAAAAAAATCTCTTTTCCCCGGTACTGCACGGTGGTGCAAATAGTATAGTACAACAGTTGCAGTGTCCGCTCGTGACAATCGGCCACTCGCGACCTTCTCCAGATCACCACGCTTCGCCAGCCGGAAAAACAACCCCGAGCTCCGGCTCACCTCTCTCCGTCCCTCTTTCCCCGATATACATGTACTCGGCGGGTACACCGCGCCGATATTTTGCCGCTGCTGCGGCGTTCTCACCGTGACTGTGCCGCTTCCCTTTCGCCCGAACAAACTTTTTCGATCGGCCGTGGATTCGCAACTCGTGAACAGTACATTATTTCAATGGCGATTCGTAAATCCGCACAGAACACTGAACGTACACAGTTGTACGATATTATAAACGAACACCAAAAAAAAAAAAAAAAAACAATAATAATAAAACAACGTGGGCAGCAACGGCCTGGGTACAAAAATTGATTCGTCGATAATTTCGTCATGCATCGACGATATTATTCAATCCTAAAAACGATATTATCATTTAATGCGATATTTGTTTTTTCTTTTGTTTTCAATAAAGCCCTCGTTGAAATTTAATTCGCATCCAGCGCTATCTCTCGCCGATCTGGGAAGAGGGTAGGGGAGTGGACACGTGTGTGCGGATCGCAATTATTATTATAAATAGGCGTGGGAGCGCCGGGCAGTGTGCTTGCCTGGATACACCACGGTGGCCGGTACCTATAGGACGATGTGGGCCGGGGTGAACCCACACACACACATATATATACGTTCTATGTAATATACAAAAGCTGTACATACAGCTCCCGGTAGAGAAGCGCAGACGGATCTGGACCTAAAGAGCAAGAGGCTGCACCATATATCCAATGCACATGTAGAGGTAATACATACGGTGGATAGAAGAGCTTGGTATAGAGAGCAGTAAACGCCGGTCGGATTTCGGTGTACTCCAAACCTATCTCGGCGGGCCCTGCTTTTCACCACTTTGAAAATGCCACAACTGCAGTGCAGCAAAGGCGCGGAGGACCGTTCGCCGGGCGGTTGCCGTAGCGGCAGCACGCTGTGCTTCTGGCAGCTGCAGAGAGCCCGCCGAAGCTGCTGGAAACAAGAAGCACCCCGGCAGCGGCGTCGGGTGCGAGCGGCATAGAGGGGCGTCCACGTCCGAACTACCTGGTCCGTACTCCGGGTTCGGTCCCGGGCGGAGAGGCGTGTGGCTTTCGAAACTTTCACCCGCGAGCGTTCTCCTCCTTGCACACCCCTGCGCGGCTCTGCCGATTATACGCACGTACGCGAGCATACAGCAACCCCGGATAGTGGCGAGGCGAGCGGTTTATGTGTGCATCGTCCCGTAATGATCAGACCTTACTTTGCCAATGCCCCCCTGCCGTGAAAGCTCCTCCCCGCCCCTTTTGCCGGTACTGCCGATCGCGGCGAGATGGAGAGAACTCCGCTTCCCCTCGCCTACCGACCACGCCGAGTCCCTCCGATGCTGCTAATAATAATTTCGCGGATTCGAAAGAGCCTGACCCACCCCATCCCGAAAGTCCGCCTATCGATCGGACTCGTTAAACTTTGCCAAAAGCCTGCCTAACCCCCGCCGAATTATTCCCCCCTTCGGATCGGTGTCACTCGCATCGACTGCCTCGTCACGATGAGTGCGGCAAAGGCTCGTTTTATTCGGAATTAGTTGCGCGTCCTGGCTGTCAAAAACTTTTCTGATTTCTACTGACGACACAGGTTTTACTGCTGGGTCACGAGATTCTATCCAGGGGGTCAAAGTCGGATTTAAAAAAAAATTCTATCCTCGGCCACCTCGAATTATTCCCGAACGACGGTTGCCGCGGTGGTTGCGATAATAAAAGTAGAGTTTCAGATTCCTGGTTTGAAGCGTTCGTTATTCATGACACACCGTCGAGTAGATTAGGGAGGGAAGCATCTTTCTCGAGATTTTTATGGCGAGACCCTTCGCGCAACGAGGGACAGTTTTCTTTTTTGCCCTTCCTCATTGTCCAGCCCGAGTGGCTACTTATTTTGTTCCGAACCCTTGGCGACGCGTGTGGTTGAAAGTGGAAGGAAATCCCGCCATACCACCGGCGCCGCCTTCAGTCGGTCGTTCCCCACACGCGGTCCGCACTCGCGAACGTCTCGGCGATGCGTTTTCATTTTTGTCCCTTCCAGAGCGGACCCTCGACGTCAACCAAGGCTCGCCGTCAAACCGGTGATGCAGGAACTGAAGGGAGTTGCAGAGAGGGGGATGAGTTTCTCGTCGGGAATCTGAGTGCGGACCCTTTGTTTGCACCCTTCTTTCCATCGCACTCGAGAGAGTCAACGTGGCGCGCAACCCTGAAAACGATTCAGAGCTCAGGCCGCACTAGGGCCTTTCGACAGTTTCAAATATTCAGCGCACTCTCCGCCCTCTTTTGCGTCAGGCGACATGCCAAGGGTTCGTTCTCGCAACACCTCCGCTGCCTCCACACACCATGGGCGAGCTTTCTCACTCGCTTCACCGCTTGCGAGAACCCAACCCACGAACTCCGGAGTGTGGAAACAGGTGGAGAAGTTAAATGAATCCTAAGAATGAAATATGAACGCGAGAAGCTGGGCGGTGACGAAGATTGATTTATTCGCGGATATATCGGGCGATCTACTTAAGGTCGCGAGAAACTACGAAGTGAATTATCGATTGCAAGGGGCCAAGCGGAAAGAGGGAGTGAAAAGAAGGAAAAAATGTATTCCAGAAAGAATAAAAATTTACCATCATCAGACGCGGGGGAAGGGGTCGCAGTTGTGAAAATCTTCGCGGCTGAGGGATCGAGGGGATGAGAAGATAATGGAGGGCGACGGAGGTCCCTGACACTGCTCAACGATAGAGTGGGCTTTGTTTTCTCTTTTTTTTGTCGCTTTTTTTTCGAGCGTAAATGGAATCGTGTTGGAGCCGGTGATCGATTTCGATGGGAGACGATTCGGTCAATTCGACACTCGTCGTTATCTCTCGGCGGGCAACAACGATCCCCGTTCTGGCTCACCGGTCTCGCCCTGTTTGGTCTTGTCAAATATTCAGGCAGGCTCGCCGTTTCCCGCGGACGACAGTGCACGGAGATAACCATCGATTTGGGTGTAGCGCGTTGCAAACGTAGATGTACGTGTGATAATGAACCTGAGGGAAAGCTTACTGGCCGATCGAAGGGCAGAATAAATAAACTTAAAAATGAAACACGATACACGACATGACCGGAGCCAGAAATTTAGATTCCCTATGCTAATGCGGAATAAAATAATGCCATTCCGATTTGGTTCACGCGGCACGTCGGAGGGTCAACGATTCTCTCGACAAACATCGCGGACTGTCGCACACGGAGTGCGACGAGGGAGCCCCGCGGTGCAACCAGGGCGACAATCTGGTCGGGCCTATTTCGATTATTATCGATAATCGATGTCGAGGATACATCAGCGTCCGAATCCAATCGTACATAGACGCCGAAGGAGATGGAAATGAATCGGATAACCGGCGTGGGTGGCTTACGAGAATCGAGAGTTTTCGCCGAAGGATGAAAATCGGTGGGTGTGTAGGGTGTAGTGAGCATAGTAGTGAGGTGGAATATGGAATGGGCGCCAAGGAGGGAAGAAGGGGGAAACCCCACGAGCGTTGAGCAACGATTTGATCCTATTGATTTCGCGCGCGTCGCCCACGAGCCGAGGACCGAGATGGAAGACCTTGACATCAATACCGGGCACAACAGAATCCCACCCTCCTCCCACCCACTGGCGAGGACTTGGCCTAACCCGCCTCCGCCACCTCTCTCACATCCCTACCTAGATTTCTCTCACGTCGCTCTCGCTTCCTCTTTAGCTTCTTCCGTATATAGGTGTGTGTGTGTGTGCGCGCGTGTGTCTATAGAAACAGCCAGCAGCAGAAGCATCTTCCAACATGCTCCCTCGCCTTCCACGCGGCGCGCAATCCCTCCGATAGCCGCGAGCCAGCATCCTCCGCATCTCTCGCCCTTATTCCGTCCCTCCTCGAACCGCCCGCTTGGTTCTCGCACCTATACACCGATTTTCCGCGTTTTCACCGTCGCCGTCTCTATATACGCGCACCGTGTATGTATCAGCGCGCACTGTTTCACCCGCACCGCGTTCTCTTCGGCCCTCTCTCTCTCTCGCTCTCTCTTTCGCTCTCCCAACACTCCGAGCTCGGCCGAAATTCGTTCGACCAACTTCGGGAGTCTCATTCGCTAGACTAGAGACATCTGGCACGAATGTAACTTTCGAGACCTGAATTACCGGCTGTAATATTCGCTCCGGGCGAAAAATATATCGTCCCTCTTCATCTCATTCGTCCTCCCATAATCTCCGTATCGCCGCTTTAACTTAGTTTCTCGCTCTCGCGACTGGAAAACTGTCGCACTTGGGCTAAACGATATATCTTTTTGTGCTCGCGGTCATCTGCTCTAGAAAAAAATAAAGCTTTGTCTATAAATAAACAAAACGACGAACCGGGTTTAACCCTCCGGAAACACACACATTAAAACTGTTATATTACATTCCATGTACGCTTGTTACAAAAAATTAATTCTCAGTATATTAAACATATTGGAAAATATTAATTATCATTTGACACGAGTAAGAATCGTTGGCTCGATTGCATCAAACCCCAGTCCTCCCCTTACAGGGGCAACGAGAACGCGCCTCCTGTACAGGCGTCTGTCTTCTCGCGTAAATATTATCCCAAGTACAGTCAGCCGGTAACGATTGGTGTGTGCACGCGGAACTTACGAGCGCGGCGTGGCCCGTGTTATATTCCGTTGCATTAAAGATCGGTGTGTGCGCGGATCTGGAGGCACACGCCGCGCGCTCGAGAAAGCCACGGTCGGTCGACGCGCGTACGCGTGGACCGACTCTATGTACGCGCACGCTTATACGTTTGTCTACATAAATTACGCTGCTCATCAGAATAATCATACCGCTTTTGCGCCAAGACATCCTCGGGAGTGCTCTCGGGTCCTCGGTGACTGCAGCGAGCTGCTATATATAGTTCTGCCCTCGACTTCCCTGTTACTCGTCTCGTCTGCTGTGTAGATAAAATCCCACGCCTTCCGTCCATCGCTTCTTTCATCCCTGAAATAAATTCAAGCGACGTCTTCCGAGGGTCAGAGTGCACGACCCAGCGCCGAGACTTCCCCCTCGATTACGGAGCCTCGCGGATATTCATGCGCGTGGAATAATCAAGAGTCGCGGGCCGGCGGGAGATCGTCGAAGTGGGGCAGTTTGAAAAATGCAGGGTTCCCGATGGAGACACGCGCTTTAAAATTATCCCCGTCCCAGGGAGACTGGTTCGGCTCCGATACGATCTATTTCCACGCTTTCTGTCCGTGGCGGTGAGCGCAGTCCATGTCGAAAATATTTATACCGGCGATTGATCGTTTTCCAACATGTCGGGTGTTTCTGTCGTCGATCGAAGGGTGTTTGAGTTGGCGGATATAATTGGAAAGCCCAGAGTCTAAGGCGGTGAGGTCGAGCGACGTGAAACCGAAAGCTCCGATCGCTTGAACTTTAATCGACTCTACCGATGCGTTCCGATATTTCCTCACGGCAATAGCAAGAGCGCTTCGAACGCGCTTTGAAAAAATAACAGCTCGAAGCTGCGGAGGGTTTCAAACTGGAGACGAGAGCGAAGAGTTATCACTGTTTTATTAAACTCTCACGTGGGAAAATTTATCAGAGAATTAGCACCGGGGGGAGTGTGATAACCGGCATTCTTGTCCTCCTTCCGCCCTCGACGTGGCTCTGCCCCTTCGGAGCTCTCACGCGTCCGACGAACGAGTCCCGGCTAACTCAGCTTTGGGCGAATGTGTACTAACTTTACATGCATACACGTGTTTGCGCAGAGCGTTCAACGAAGCGGCTGCTAGGCAGGAGGACGGGGTTAGAGAGACGGCTCGGCATAGGGAGCCGCCGTCCTCGTCTCTAAATTCATGTCGCAACGGAAAATTAATCGCCGGCTCAATAGCGCCGTCGGCGACCGGTCCCTGGATTTTCCGGCAACACAGCGGCGCTAGCGTCCACATACCGTTGTAACCACTTAGCCGAGTGTCTCGCGCTCGCGCGGCCCCCTCCAGGAAGATCGGTTGAGGATCGCGAGAGAAAAAAAGCCGGACGAAGGGGGAACAGTTTTTTTCTTTCGTTTCTCTCGTTTGGCCGACGATTTTTCATCGGAGCCAAAATGCTGGCTCAGGTTAGTCAGAGCTTGTCGAAAGAAATCCAAGAACGTTTCTCGTAGATTAAGCCGCCCGGGACGTCTCCCGGTGTGATATCTTAGGCAAAGTGCCATCGCACGCACCACAGTTTCTCTGTTTTCCCATGCATTTTTGTACGAGTCTGTCGCGCCGACGAGCCGATGTCTCGACAATTCTGCCAGTTAAACTTTGGATCTTATCGAGAATTGGGAAGCGACGTTATCGCATGGAGGATGTTTCGTCCCGACGAGACAATTCAGCAATCCAATTATGGAACTGATATCAAAGCCCCGCAGTAAGCGCTGCAGTGCGCTAGTAGTGATGGTGCGTATCGAACAGACGTACTCTCGCTCCGTCGGTCGTTCGAGCTCATTTGGTTGGAACACACTTGTACACACATGTGTCTCGTACGTTTATATGAACTTGTCTCCCGCCTGTTATGTATACCCCTTCTCCCGTGCAGCTTCGTCCGAACTGCATACGGACGGGCTCCACCACCTCGGCTCATCGATATTAAGCCCCGGGGTCTCGACGGTCCTCTTTAATTATTACCGCTATCAATTATCACTAATGAAACGTGTATAACCCGCTGCGAGCTGTATCATACTCTTTCGATGATCTCTACTCCGCGTGTATTTCGCAAACTGACGTATGTATGACTTCAATATATCATAAAGCCGGAGCATGGCAAATTGACTTTTTTTTTATCATCGTTACAATAATAGGCCTCATGAGAGTGTTTTACTTTTTTTTTGTTATCGTTTGAAACGGCTCTTGGATTAGGAGTGCTGGCAAATAGTGCTCAGTAGTGTCCGTATTGGCCCTTGTATTACAATCCGTATGACATCATTTAATCTTAACTGCCAGTGGGCAACTTGTTTGTGGTATTTTCTCACACAAAAAGTGAAAGTTCTAGCTGGTGAGTAGTGAACTTTCCTGTGTTATAATGGATTTAGAAAGAATGGTTCCGAAAAAAAATCTGTCCCACCGGTCAAAAATTTCCATTCTTGTGAAAAAGAACACCTCCTGAAAGGTAATCCTCGACAAATCTCGTTAAGTACTCTCTCAGTCGACTAAAATGATAGAGTACCTTTAACAATTACGATAAACTGTTATACACAGTTTTTATGATTTGTGTTATTTTAAAGTCAAGAATGTATGTCTACAGAATTGAGTGTTTAAGCTATAAGGTTTTATTTTGTTACTATTTGAACACGATTTTCTGTCGTACTGAACAACTTGCAACAGAAACAGCTTTTGTTCCTCGTTTTTACTTAAGCAATCATTATACAATTCCATCACGGCCATACCAGGTTCGCGAACGTCGTTCACGAGTTTCAGGTCGCGAAAGATTATCGCGCCTTTCTAAAGGTTCAGATTCTTAACCCAGTAATCAGGGAGGAGATCGAGAAAATCAGACTTCACGCTGAATTGCTCGAGAAATAACAGAGATCGTTGTGTCACAAACTCATCGATGCTTTTCGAAACTCACCAGGCTAAATATTTGCTGTCGACAATCACTCTGCTTTAAGTCGTTACACTTTGTTGTGTTTTTTTTATCAACCCTTCTGACTTTGGTATCGATTAGTACGGTTTCATCGAATAATGCGAAACCAACGAGTTCCTCACTTAGGTCCCACAAATGACCAGCCCCATCGCGCTGCTTCAGGAACCTTAGCGTCGACATTTCTGTATTTAATCGAGCTTTGCAATAGTTGCAAGTCGTGGTACGGAGGCGTGCTGGCCATAAGAGTAGAATACCACGCTTGCACGTGAAACTCAATGATTAATGCGCAATAAGCAATGCGCAATTCACGAACAACCCGCATTTACATTCAGATTCTACGTAAAAGCATGGTTTTTTTTTACTACGCATTACTTTCACGTCCAAATTGTAACAATAAAAACCTTATAATGTAAACTACGACGAAGGAATCACAAAAATGCATTACATACTGAATTGTACAATATTTAGACATACATTTATGACTCAAAAATAAAACGAATGATAGCAAATGTGCATAACAGGTCTTAGTGACTGTTACACGATATTTATCATTCTAGTCGGCTAAGACACTACTTTGGATGGTCCGTCAAGGATTTTTTTTTGTTCAAAAAACTATTTTTTCTAAATCCGTAACAACCAAAAAGTTCACCTCCCACCAACTAGACGTTTACTTTTTGTGTAAGAAAACACAACTAAAGTCGCTCGCTGACAGTTACGTGTAGATGATATTTACCATTATGGATTCTTATGGGAAGGCAATAAAAACCTCACATTGATTTGTCAACACTCCTCATCCCCGAGGCAGTTTTACACTACCAATTCACACTTTTATCAAGTGAGACCAAAAAATCTGTAAAAATGAAACACTTTAATGGGCCTCATAAATTAGAATAAAAATGATTTTATCAGTTTATAATAAAATCATCCAGGATATTTTTTTAGGCCATCGTGGTGAACCGGAAACCCGGGCGAAAAGTAATGAAAGTTAAATTTATAAAAAAAGCGACCGGGAGAAGACGAAACAGTAATGATGTCGACGAGAGGTTACGGGACCGATCGGTAGTGATCGATCACAATTGATCGCATTCGGTGAGGATACATGACTCATAGGACGAGTATAACCCACGGTAACCTGTTTCGGTGATATCTACTCCGCGTATAGTCCGCAATCGGACATATGACGTGGATATATCGTGAACGTCGGCCGATCTTTGTACTAATTCTTTTTCATGTTTATAATAATAGTCTCGAAGAATAAAAAGAAAAATTATATGATTTTCGTTTAATAAAGACAGCCGCAGCAATGTGGAAGGGAGGAAAAATCGAATTTACACAAAGTTTAAAAACGAAATTTTCCTATCGCTTCCTCATCAAAGTTGAGAGTTGATATTTATATAAGATTTTCTCATAATGTTCCTTCATTTGCCAAGCTTTTGTTTATGAGAAAGGATTTACTACATTTTTGGCTTCCTCGTGGAGGAACATTGGCAGATAAAGGGACATTATGAGAGAGTTATAAAAATGTCAACTTCCAACTTCGATGAGCAAGCGATATTGAAATTTCAATGTTAAACTTTTCTTATCATCAACGTACAAATTCAGGTTTAAGGCAATTTGGCTTACCGGCTCATAAGTAACGCGGAAGTATACACCAATTTGGTCGAGACAAATATCGGATCTGTGCTTGGCGCGAAAATATCATAGTTATGCGTTCCAATTCTTTCTTTATTTTTCGGTTTTCCCTCGAGACTTCCAAATAACACCGTTTTTTCGAATCCTTTTAACTCCGTTATATGCATCATTTTGTGTATTCTTTGCCGTAGAAAATGATAGACATCTTGATTTTCTTGCCATCTCATCGAAAAGCAAAGAAATCGCTGTTTGAAAATACCCAAAATTACCTATTTCTGTCATTTTCGCTGTATACATCGCCGCTGAACTCTTTTGTCTGTCGATTCTGGACTGTGTGGAAATTTTAATGACATCATCGGGTGATCATATTTCGTCTGTGTGCGCATTTTTAGTCAGACAGCTGAAAAATGGTGGGTCCTGAAGCATAAGCCGAAGTTTTCATAGACAGTAAAAATGTGGTAAAGAAAAAAAGCCGAACATTTTTAGATGAAATTTTGCAGAATTACTGACTATTACCTACAGAAATGGTGTGCAAGACTTTAGCTTGATCGGCTTCCGAGTTATAACGGTTTGAATTTTTCGCGTCTGAGTCACACACACATACGTACAGACGTTTTTTCAAATGTGATTTTTTTGTCCTTTGGAGCATTCCGAACATATTTTCAATAAAATTGTGTTTTCTTTTTTACCAAAAGAAAGCCTACTCTATGAGGAAGTAACAACAAGCGGGAGAACCTGAGACACTAATGACGATCGGGATCGATTACAATCGACAGTATCCCTACTTCTTGTATAGTCAGCAATCGTATACATATACGACGTGAATATATGATGAACACCGTACAATTTTCGTATTCCTCTTCACAATAATGACTATGATATATAAAAATGAATAATGAAATAATTGGCGTTTAATAAGATTATCCGGGATAAATTGTTCCGGAAATTACGGTGAGCTGGACAGCCCCAGAGAGCACCGTAGGGAGCAAAAAACAAAGCAAAAAACCAAGCGAAACAACATGAAATACTAATGACATCGATGAGGGTTTGTTGGACCATTCGATTATGATGGCGACGGTGTCGTCGGTCAAGGGGGAACTCACGGGAAAGAGGAGTCCGGGAGTTATCGCATGATATTATCTCACTCTCTCGGTCCCTCTGCACTGTCACTCCCTCGGCAGTTACCGTCGAGCCCGCAGCATTCAACAACGGATAGAGACAGCGAAATCGAGTGGGCTGGGAACTCGGCGGGTACATCCACCATCCCGTCTGCTATACTGCTGTGCGGTATATCCGGCGAAAAAAGAAATGCCACGAACGCCTACTTTTTTCACGATGATAGAAAAAATACATCGCAAAGGGGACGATATCCTTTCCAGAAATAACGCGTTGAACGTATACATTCTATATATTCCTGCCATTCCTTGGAAGAGACTACAAGACTTTGTGAAATATATACGCTTTTAGTAGCAAGGGAGATTGGAAAATGAGAAGAGAGTCACGATTCGTGTGACTTTTTTTGGCTATGAAAGATGAAGACATGTTTCTTTATTGAATTGATAAAAAAATAAGGATGAAGACTGTACCACTGGAGGATGAAAATGTCAAATAGCCATATTTGGTATGACGTTTTTTGTAGCGTATTAAAAATTGTCAGACAATTGATTGACGATATTATCGTGAATCAAATAGTTCGATTTTATCGGTGAGCTGTATTCACTACCTTACTCCGTAGTAAAGACTAATAAATAAGGCAATTACAATCCATGGATACATTTTTTTTATAAATTGATTTAATAAAGAAATTCGGGTTGCAGCTAAACTACTGAAAGATTAAATTTACAAGAAAGTCACACCTTGCGTCGGCTTTTTTAGAGTATGAAAAATATTTAGTACTTTGATCTGTAGCGAGAAGGAATTAATAGATTATAAGCCTATTGAGAATTTTTTCACTTTAACTGATCAATCCAATAAATAAAGATATCAACTGCATCACTAGTAGATTACGGAGAGAATTTATGATGTTGCGGTTGAGAAAGTTCATGCATGCACCGCCATTGCGTCGGTGCCTCGTCCTACCCGATACTCGACAAGATACAATTAATATCGAGTTTCGATCAGGGCCTCATTCGCTCCTCTCGCGTCTCGCTCGAGGTGACGGCGTGTGCGTCGTTCGCCGACCGATTTAATCGGCGCCTTCTAATTCGCAAAGCGTGTCTACGTACTTGAATGAACGTGGCGCTGTTGCTATCCACTTTGCTCGCCAACCATACATATTTCTCCGGAACGGTGTCGAGCAAGCTAAATTTCCTTCCACACTCGCTCGCCTCATAATCTTTCTTTCTGAATTCTGTTTGTAAATTTCTATAGCAAGGCCTATTCAGCCGTGGTCAAAGAAAATTTGTAACGGCATCCGGGCTCTGTCAACTCCATGTATAATGTTCCATGATTACCTTTTTTTCTTTTCGTTTTTCTGTTGTTTCAATAATGCGTGATCGAAATAAGTGGTGTTTCCGAAAGGTATCGTTGTCGTTTTGAAATACTTCCACACAAATGAAATTCCTTGCCGTCACACTTTGCTCTTACTTTGCCGTGAATATGTCAGCATTTCATAAATTCACTCTATAAAGGGTGAATGCGGATTTTTGGATTATTAATTTGTTCAACAATTGTACTAACACCAACGACCCTTAATATTGGATTTTTATGAAAATAGATAAAGGCCCTTGAATTTCATAAGAATTTTTGTTAATCACATCCAAAATGAAGACCTCCCAAGCAAATACATCTTCATAGTAAGCCGCAAAACGCAATAATACGCGTGAGAAATTTCGACACTGTATCCTCACAAAAACATAGGCAGAGGCGGACATCGGGCATTAGTATGTCTCAGAAAATGACATTAAATCGATGGAAGTTAAAAAAAATGTTAAACAGCAAATATCGAAGGATTAAGTAAACCGTGTACGAGTTTCGTAAGCTTTACATTCCCAGACCGGGTAATAGATAACTATAAAAATAATAATAAAAGCAGCATCTCGAACGAATCCGCTCATGCAAGATCTCATAGTTCCGTCGTGTGTGCCAGCTCTCGAATCGAGTCATCGCCCTCCGGTCTCTCTCGAGAAACGTTGGTCTGCTGCTATCGATATTATACTCGGTTATATCGAGGCAGAAGAGTGCCTCTCGACGCCAAGCGTACAATAGGGAACGATCAAAATATCGAGTGTCTCGGCTGTCTCCGGGGCGCGCGTCTCCATTCGCGTCCACTTTTCTCTCCGGCTACCCCGGCTGTCCTTGCAAGTCCTGGGAATCGTCTCACGAAACGGGCGCGATCCTCCTCCTTCTCCTCGCACTCGATAAATCAACGTACAACGGTTCCACGTCTCCCCCGAGCTTTCTGTTCGTCGCCAGAAGCAGTGGACCGCAGTGGCCGGCGATTCCTTGCCGGCTCCAACACACTCGAAGTGCGAGAAACCTACTAATCTTCAGATTTCATCGGCTCCGATTTTGCGGATCGTATGAAACTGCACTCAAACTCGTTTATCAACGGCAGTTGGAAATTTAACCCTCGACTTATTATTTTTATTTTTAGCTCTGCCATCGTCGCACACAATACGAAAATACTCCCGGTGTGTAAAAAAAGAAGATAACAAAAATTACTGGACGTTAACAACGTTCTCGATGAAAAACATCTCTGCTGGAGTAGGAATGAATGAACAAACAGCAGATAATACCAGCTGAGAAAACAACGTGTCGCTCGGACGAAAAGAGTCAACATATCGAATAATAACGTAACGGTTATAGGTGTCTATATAAAGGATACCATATTTACCTACTACGCGATATTATTATACAGCGACGTGAAATGCCGCGCTGGGCCGTGCATTAAAGTTTCTACAATAATAATCGGATCGCTAATATCGGTTACATGAACAATTTAGAGTAATTAACCGTGTAATACGAATCGATGGTCAAAGTGCCCCATAGTTTACGCTAGCTAACTAATTTGTATAATATATACAGAGTTTCTCTCATGCACCAGGGAAAGTGCATTAAACCACACGGAAATCGGCCGGGGATAACGTTAAAACCAGTTGCCTCCTGCTATGGGAGTCGAGTAATGTGCTAATCGTTTCGATAATCGCCAAAGAGTGTCAAGGCACCTTCATGGAAGACTTTTTATGATTTGTCTTAACTTAACGTCAGGAATTTTCGAAGAAATTGCCTTAAATATTTGAAACCGCTAGAATTCGTAATGCGCATTCGCTCTCGACTTTTATTTGCGCGATTTTTCTGTAACGCGAGTGCTTTCAGCTTGAAATCGTTGGTTACTATCAAGACTTGCATTCTATGCGTGGGTTGCGTGACGTGAATATCTTTTCGATAAAAGAAACTTCGCCAACAACGGTATTTAAACATCTTTACAGAACACAACCCGTTATCTTGGCTTGCGCGTATCGCGTGCACTCATGGATTCCGTAAATTCGCTTTGCTTTTATCTCGACCGCAATAAGAAGTGTCCGAGCTTCACCAAAAAAGTAAAAAATTGACAGTTCCATAACGCTTCCTCATAAAAGCTGAAGATATAAATTTTCATATCGCTTCCGCATGGAAGTTGAAAGTTGAAACCATTATATCATTTTCTCTCAATGGCCCTTTCTTCGAAAAGGTCCTATGAGAAAGCTTTGGCTATATTTTTGGCTTCCTACCAGAGGAAACTGTGCGAATAAAGGGCCATTAAGGAAAGTCATACAAAGATTTCAACTTCCGGCTTTTATGAGGAAGCGTTATGAAAATGTCAATGTTTTACTTTTTTCCATACATCTGAGATGTATTTAGATTTCGGGCAAAAATACTCGATAACTCGGTTTTAAGAGGATTTAACGGATGTAAGAGCTGTGTTCGCCGCGATAAATACATAGAATTGTGTGTGTCAAAAATTTGTTCGATCTTCTCATTGTTATTCGAGAAGTTCAAGCGACACGACTTTATCTAATTATCTTAACTCCGTCATATCCATCTTCTTATGTATTTATTATCGTAAAACACCATAGGCTCCTGGATATTTTCGCGATGTCATCGGGAAGCAAAGAAAGCCCTATTCAAAACATACAGATTCGTTAATTCTTTTATTCTGAGTGTAAACATTAAAGATGAACTTTTTCCATTAATCGTCACTCTAGAACTATATTCAATGTTATTCCATGCTGATCACGAATCTAACAGTTATTTTATTTACAAATAAATTTTCAATTGAGAGATTGTGACTAGAGGAATGTACTAATTTTTCATGAAATTCGAAAAATTAAAAATGACATAGAATTCAAACGATTTAATTGATTCTCTTGCAATTGTATTGGGATTTTCGTGTGATCACAAAAAATCGCAAGCGTTAAATGTGCACAAACATTTTCGAGCAAATTAAACATAGCGTACAAGACAAAAACAACTGAACATTTTTGAACGAAATTCTGATCAGACGTTGACCATGAATCCCACATGATGTGTGCCAAATTTCAGCTTGACCGTTCCACATACGGACATACATTCGGCTATTTTTTCCAAATATGATATTTTGATGTTTCGGAACATATTGAACAAGATTTCATTAATATCTCCAAACACAATTTCACCGTAACAAAACTTCCTCTACGAGGAAGCAAAAGACCGAGGAGTGATCAGTTTCACTGTAATGAGGGCTCAGCTAAGGTTAGGAGGTGAGACAAACATCCGAACCCACAATCAAACAAATTTGCAGCTTTCCAACGTATATATAAGCCTGCATACATGTCTCAAGAATGTAATACATGGAAGTGATATTGGCCTTTTGAATCACATTCCGAGATTCTATTGAAGCCGAATTTTTTAAAATATAGTACATAGAAGTGATTTTGGATTTTGGAATGAAGTTTCTGATAGGCGTCGCTTAGATAGGGTGGCTTAGCTGACAAGGAACCAAACGAATAAAGCAATAAACGAATCGCAGTTTTCAAAGTATGTATAAGATTTTTGACGATCTTCCATGATTATTTGACTTAATTAGTTTTCCGATATATTTGCTGAATTATTCGGTTCTGTGACAATTGATAATGTACAATCGCACGCGACTTTTATTTGGTCGATTTTTTGGTGATACGAGTTCTTTTAGATGAAATCGTGCGTTACTATCGCACAATCCGCCAACAATCCAAGATCCGGACCTGAAACGTCGGGGAGTCTCGAGAAATTGAAAAATACCCAATGCACGCTTTATCGGGTTTCCCCTCCTCGCTTTTCGGTCACTTCTGTCGATATCCGACCGACCGAATATTCGCAGCGTAATGCAGGGTGATACGCCAAAATCGTTATACACCTTACAGAGTCAATCGTCCAGACGGTTTCAGATGTCAAACAGTTTCTTTTACCGGACGACCATACGCGAACATTTGTGGGATCGAATTGGTTCATTGAATCGATGTGTCATAGAGACATAAGAACCTACACTACCAATCTCAACTATTTTTCAATATCTTCCACGTCAACTCACCCCTCAAATTCTTCGAAATTCCAGCGTGAAATATTAACAAACAATGTTACTCCAATAAACCACCAGCAATTTCCAGTCCGATTTCCAGTCCGTTCCCAATGCACGTACTTCGCGTCAAGGCTGTTTAAGAAGAAGAGACAAAAAAAAATCGAAAAGTCATTACTACATCAGCTGGCATTGCCCTGTGTGTATGTAACAAGGCGGAAGAATCTGTTAACGCCTCGACGCTCCCGAATGTCGTTACACAATGTCGACTGCCTGTGGCTACATTACTGCCAGTCTTGTGAACACACCTTTGTCGCCGTCTCGCTTCTTATTCCGTGTATATAGGTATACATCTCGGCAGCTTCCTTTCGGATGTTTCGGGAGGGTCGACGGACTTGTGTATCCACGTATATGGCCAGAGCCCGGATAGCGGCGGACTGCAGCGGTACGTATACCTCGGCTACTCTCTCCACGTGCGAAGCTTACACGCCAACCCCCTCCCTCGGTCTATGTACCATGTACATCTACCGGGGCTGCAGAGGATAGTATTTGCACGCAGACAGACCTTGAAGATAAACGCCGCATTCCCCTGCAGTCGACGTAGAGTACTTCGTCTTCGTGCAAACCGTTGCCACCGACCCGAGTTCGCAGTAAAAACGTGGTCTCCGAGGAAAGCCGCTCAATTCCAAGGGGGAGATAAAGCTCTCCGTGACGATATAACAAGAATCAATTTCGTTTCTATTCCACTATTTTTATTGCGTAACTTTGGACAAATAGGAATCTGCACGTATTGCGGGCATCACCGAGATTTCTTGAAAACAGGTCGAACCACCCTCGATAAAGATTTCAAAGCGTTACGTCAGATCGCTATGAGGACCTGTCAAGCCTTAGTCAGGGCCTCTCCGAGTCCCGATGTGACGCTGGGAGATTCTTAGCGGACTCTTTTTTTTTAATTGTGATTCCACTTCCGTCTGTCGCCCGTTACGGAATTATCAGGAAGCGGATCTAACTGCGCTAGTTTCAAGGAACGATGATATCAGACCTTGATGAGATCTCATCGCGGCCCGGTCAGGGCCTGGTCAGGTCCTAATGTAACGCTCGACAATTCTACCAGAGACTCCGTCGGAGAATCGGAGAGCTGTTCTTACCGATGCAGTTCGTGTTTCCAATTGCGATCGTCACGTTTTGTGAGATCGCTGAGAAGCAACGTTAGCGGAGTAATCATTGAGAAAATGGGTCTCAGAGGAGCTCCTGAGGAACGCGAAGACACGTAGGATGTGCAGATCGATGAGACAGAAAAAATTTAAGCGCCGACTCTAAGAAGGAGAGGAAAGAAAGGGAAAGCTGGCCAGAGGCGCGAAGGCACCATCGGCAGGGTCGAACGAGAGAGGTACGTCAAAGTGGTCCGAGGTCCGGTTACCCGGAAGCCACATTTTAAGAGCGAGGGTCTCTTAAAGCGTTCAACTTCCTCTCGTCGTCGCTCGACTTTTTTTCCCCTTTCTTTTCCGTTTCTCCCGACTCTATCCGCCCGAGAACTCGGCCGGCGTCTGGTAACGAAAACTCCTCGGATGCTGCGGTATATTACATAACGACCTTTCAGACGAAACTTCGAGGTCACGACCTCTGTGGCTCCAAGAACCAGGAGTAAAAACCGTAATCCTACCGCTTGCGAACAACCTGATGAAATCTGTTTTCCGGCGAGAAAGAGGAGATATTTCACTAAAAATCTCCTTTTTTTAATTTAAAAAATTCTTTCGTTATGTCCCCGAGCACGGAGCCCTTATTTTGCATCCGAAGTATTCGCGGGAGACAACCTTCCTGCTAGACGTATGCCAAACATCATCGGGGCTTCTGGTGTTCTGGATCCAGAATCCCGTCGTGCCCGCTCGTTTTGTCATGCCAAACTGTTTCTTAAAGTGCAGTTAGGATGACTATCCAATATGCGGTAAGGCGCGCATGAATAGCGTTGCGCCGACGTTTTCAACGATTCGCAGCTTTGCAGACATCGCGATGCTCGAAGAAGTTTCGTACGAGAATAAAAAATTGCCGACGGATGAGACGAATAGGAAAAATTAAAAGGCCATGGACTACTTGGTCGCGGAGAGAAGTCATGAAACGACAGATTGATATCCCCGCTTGTATCTCGATGCAGCGTGTCTGACGTATGCGACACAATAACCATCCCTGCTCGGAGTGTCGTGTCATGGGCAATGATAGAAATTCCAGTACGTCGAGAATAGTACTCCGTTGGAATTTACGATGAAAAATTCGATACCGGTACACGAAGAGTCCCTCTCGTGTGTCAGAGAGGATATAGAGTAGAAGAGAAGTAAGATATCGCTCGGATCGGGAGTCTAGAGCGTCTCGGACCAGAGAACGAGGAAAAGAGGAAGAGAAAATCTTCGCGTACGAGAGCAAACAATGAGAAGCGGAGATGCGCGGTAAACAAGACGCGAAACGGCGAAGCTATCACATCCTTCATTGTTTATTCTGGCGACGAACAAACTTCGGTTACGTTTATCGAATAAAAATTGATAACGCGAGCTGACCAGGCACGATAAACTGCATAGTTGGCCGATGCACAGTTAGCGTTATGTTTTACCGCTTTAATTAATTTATTAATCGATGTTTTACTGGAGATTTTCTTAAGCGCTGTATGTAAGTCCCAAAAAAAAAGTAAAATGATAATGTACTATTTTACATACGTGTAGTACATTGTTGAAGGAAATAGTAAATGAGTACCAGAATGCAATTATTTATGCAAAAAAAAGTTCATGAAATTTAATGTACAATTTTCATGAAAAACTGGTGGATTTCTAGAATGATAATAAAGATAATTATTGGGATTTTAGTACTCTTATAGCGTAGTTAAAGTAAATGACTAAAAACAGGGTGTTTCTGAAATTTTTAATATACGATTTTTAATCACAATTTAATGATCGGTAATGAGTTTGCAAATGATTGATCGCATTAAAATTTGAGGTATTTCCATGTTTGAGAGCTATAACGTAATAACATGGTACAGCAAGTAAACCAGTGGTCCCGAATTCGTAGTGATACAGGATAAGGCTATCAGTGAAAAACTAATAGCAGTTATTAATTAGATAATTATAATGAAACCATTCGGTAAGCCCAATATTTTTCGGCATCATAAATTCTCGAAATCTCCGTGTTGTATTACGATTAACGTCCCTATATGCATCCAATCGCTAATTACACAATAAAACTGAACGAAAACGCGGCCGGAACCCCTTTCCGACAAGAAACCATGCTAAATCTTTCAATTATGGATTTATTATATAATATAAACCGCCGAGAAACGTGCTTAAATTTTCACAAAAATGATCCTCTATGAAGGTGCAAAATATAAAATATGTGCTTTGTAGCAAATAATTAAGCTCATGATCCTCATTTCATTAAGGCTTTGAAAAACTTCTGCTCTTATTCGATTATTAATCGCAAGCCTGCCGCCCAGTTGAACAACGAACCACCACCGCGCATGCGCGAGCGTACCCGGTGATCCCAGATTTCCCCAGACGCACCGGCCGTCCCTTTACTATTAAATGAAACGGCAACTAATAACGATTCGGTGCACTGCGCTTTCTATGTATGTACGTCATGGTCCGTGCACGTCGCACGGCATGTAAGTTAGTCGAGGTAACTATCGATGGCTCTATGACGTTAGGCCTTATCGGCTACGCGTAAGCATCGCTCTCGTGTCCTTCTGGCACTGAACCGTCGATGTCGAACTTTTTCCCGTTTAATTTTTTTCTCTCTCATTGCGTCGGGTTACACGTGGCTGGACAATCTATGGCGGTAGTCGGAGGTGCGGCCGGTTCGATTAAAATAGAGATTGGCGTGATGTACCCGCCAACCCAACGTTCCGGTGACTTTGCTGCAAATACCCCTGAGCGAGAAGGACGTTTCTCTGGTTACACGCTACGTCAAACCCCGAAAGGATTGCGACTCTACGGCTTCCCACCGGATTCCCGATAGCCTCGCTCTTTTTCTATACCTCTCTTCTTTTTGTTCCTCGTCATCGATCTTGATATCGATATAGGCACACAGAAGTGGCGATGGTCTGGCGTCTTCTTTTAATTGAAAAGAAGGGAAAATAAGGGAAACGCGATAAACATTGAACGTTTCTCTGTAACGTGTTTTCCTCATTATCGCCGAGTCGCCAGATGATGCGGACGCGATAAATAAAATAAATAAAATGCTACGGATAACATATACGATGTGCGGTTGACGTGATAAGCTAATGTTAGAATTTAGGTAAATTCACTGCGTTGTGTGTTTGCGCGAGACTGTGTGCGGAAGCGGACGAGAACACGCAGCATCACCGCCGAACCGAGTGCCGCGTTACGAGGGACGAGAGGGTGGCACGCAATACGTATTACGTATAGCACGTCGGATCGACGCCCTTCCGATCCAATGGCTCATCTACCGCCCTCCGACGGTCTGATCCGGTTAGACGCGGGCTTGAATCGCCGCCGATCATAAAAGGCTTTAAGACCCGCGAGCAGCAGCAACAGCAGCAGCAGAGAGCCTCCGGAAGCCCCTGGATAGATGCTATGCTGACGGTGCATCATTGGTCGCTCGAAGAACCAGTATAATGGGTACATCGGTAGACATACATTGGTGTACGTGCCAACGGTTTCGCACCCATCGATTGACACAGTAAGACGGATACCGACCGTCCAAGTTAGAGCTTCAATACCATAGCTGCGCGACGAAGTTTCGATAGACACCCTTCCATGGGCTTAAACTGGCTCTGGATGGCGACCGAGAAATGCCAGTAATTATTACGATGTACAATTAAATTTATGTTATTCTATGAGTTAAGCTTCAAACCATTCGAAGTTCGGCGCGTAAAATGGCGTGAATTCCATTCCGTGAGCTTATTGAAACCACTAGAAAGTTCGTTCCGTAGACTCGAATAAATTACACTCCATGAGCTAAACTTAAACCATTGGAAAATGTGTTCTAATCTGCGAGACGAAGTTGTTAAAAACGGAAGAAAACCGAGTTTCCTCTATGAGTAAACGAAAAGCGTCAAATTACTTTGCGTTAAGGTAAGTCTCGATAGAACTGTGTTCCAGTGGAGTTGCACTCTAATTCGAGTAGAGTTTAGTACGCGGTAGTTATCGTACTCATTGATTTAGACAGCACAGTAATTACCAGCCAGGGATGATCTAAATATCTCAGCCGTGTTACGAAGTTTCGATAGAGATTCTCCGATAGGGACAAAATAGGGTTGGATTTTGAGCAGAAAATACTAGTATCGTTAAGCTATGGAATAGAATATATGCCACTCGATGAATTGAAATAGAAACTATTACAACATTCGGTTCATAAGATGGGGTGGATTTCATTTTACCAGCTGAAATTCCACCTTCAAAAAATATATTCCAATCTGCGGCCTAAATTCGTTAACAATTAGAGAAAAGAGAATGAAAGTACCTTCCATTAAAGTAAGCCTTTGATAGAACCGTGTTCCGGTAGGGTTTAATTTTCAGACCGGCAGAGTTGTTCAACGGCGGAGTTGTTAGCGACTCGTTAATTTCGGTGGAGTTTTATCGATGCTACGCTCGAGATTTTAGGATGGAGTTATAATACGACGGAGGAGCTTTCCGACGGAGTTGTTAGACAGTGGAGTAATTAGCGCTGTCTTTCCGATAAAGTTCCCGGTCGGTTGAGTCGCACCTCGGTTCGGTAGCTGCAAATGTGTCGGTAAATCAGGAATCTGCATTCTTTAATTTATAATTTCCTTCTGTTTTTCCCCCACCACGTTAGAAAGACTCCACATCGACACCAACGGAATTCAATCTACGATTCACGGCGACCCCGCGTAAGATTCATGTGGTATATTAAAAAAAAATACATTATTTTTCCATTATCAGGGAAAAAAAGAAAAAGGCGGACCCCCTTGTCTCGCAATCTCACGTCCCAGGAGAAATTTATTCGAAAAGATTCGACAATGGTTTTGCTTCTCGCTGGCTCGTACGCAATGTATAGGCGGTACGTGCTTTCGGGCACAGGGTGTACCCCGTTTGGCGGCGTGGTAGTGGAGAACGTTTGGGCCTTCGATTCGCCGTTGCATTTTCTCTCTCATCGGTGCAACTTCTCCTCCGGTGCGACTCCCTTCGCCTCTTCGCCGGGAAACTGTACGTTTATACGTGTGCATGTTATGTACTTATAGTTATACAGTTTCACTTCTCCTTCCCTTGTTTCCGTTCTGCGTGGCTCGTTTTAGTTCGTTCACTCTACTTTATTTCTTCTCACAGTTCTTTTTTTTTCCTCTTCGGTGGAAAACATTCCCAGTTCGGTGGATCCGTGCAGAAATCGGTGAAACGAACGGAGCGTTCGCGAGGGAAACCGGCGGCGCGGGTTCAACCGGGTGGCGGGGGTGGTTTGGCACAGGCCGAGAGCAGTCAGGAGAATTGGACGAACGGCTGCATGATTCATCGCAAAAGCCGACCCGCCCTTTTAGTTTTGTCACCGAGGGCATCCACGATCTACCAGACCGGCAGCGGGAAAATTCCAATTTCATTGCACCCCCTAGTTTATACACGTCGTCTACGTTCCTGTCCTCACCCCGGCGTTTCGACGCTTTCCCTATCGGCGTTGGTGGCCATTATCGTAAACCAAAAACCAGCATGTAAATCGTGAACGCTCGAGAGAACGGTATGTTGTAAACGAGAGACCCAGTTAGCTGCCCTCGCATACCCGTGCTCTATGTTAGTTTGAATGAAAAACAGCACGAAAAAAATAAATAAATAAAGAAAAAAAAACACGTCATTGATCGGGCTGATCTACGATCGCTGACACTATAACCGTTTCCATCGATAGTCGGGTAACTATTATCGCTCCGGTATTTTACTCGCACGACGATTTATGCGCGAAACCCGATGGAATGAAAAAAGGCGGAGTAAACCGTGAGATAAAATAATGAAAAGAAAACAACAACAGAGAAACAAATGGTAACGAACCTATAACCATTTGTATGTCTCCTATTCTTTCTCTTGTTCCTTTCTTCTCCAGTGTGGAAGAGCGGTCGACTGGGACCGCTGAAAGAAACGAGCGCTCTCGAACGCGGATAAACGAAGCCAAAGACGTTTTATCTATGGTCCAGAGAGATGGCTGTACAAAGAGTTGGTTCCTCGTGCCCGCAGGTGCGAATGTGATCCATAAAGACCCGCGGAGACTGGTGATGTTTAATAGTGCCTGGGCTCGTGCCTCTTAACTATAAGCGAGCCGCCCCCTCTGCACTCCACGGCGCAACGCTGCGGTTCGCAGCCTTTCGGAACCGGGGCGTTCTTGGGAAAGCCGAAGCTTTGCACGCGCAACCCTCCCGGTGAAGACGTCGCGCCTCTCTACTCATCAGATCAAAGAGCCGCCACGTTGAAATACCGAGAGACGCACCCAGACGACTTTTACCTCTTTATTCCAACGCTCACTCTCCCTCACTCTCAGTGCGGGACTTTCCTCAGTTTCTCTTATACACTTTGCAACCGGTCCCGTTCCATTAAAGTGAACGTCACCCTTCGCTACCCCGCAGCGACTATCAAACCATTCGCTCTGCGAGTAATAATATCCCACGCACGTTACAGGCTCAACCATACGTGTGTTGGAAATGCAGATTACATTATAAATCCACCTCACGCCTCGCCCAACAGATGCTCGTCATTTGCACTTCAGCCCCGAGCGACCGGAATCTCATCGTACGATTTTCACCCACGGCAGTGCGATACGGAGATGCGTTGAAGTCCAGACTGTTATTGCACGACGCTAAATTGATAATCCCGTTATCTTTACAGCTTTGGCCATCTTGAATGGCCGGAGTTCTCCGGCCATTCAAGATGGCCAAAAGACCCTCCGGAGTTCTCCGGAGGGTCTTTTGGATAATTGATTGGAGAAGAAATGAATAAAAATCGTTACGGCTTCCGGCGGCGGAGAGACGTAGCGTGTAATTCGCTTCCGCGCGGTCCACGTATGACATATTTCAATTGATAGATTACCGAACTTCGGCCTCAAAGTTGGACTAACTTTGTACCGTTGCCGGGACAAGCGGGCCGGGCGCCCGGAGTGAGCGGGGAACGCCGATACGTCGGTGAGATGAGAGCCGGCTTCGTGTACGGGGACTCTTCGTACGAGGGTGTTTTCGCGTCTCTCGCCGGTAGCGTATAACGGTGTCGTACTCGGAACGATATACCACGCAAAGTTCGATTTCAGACAAGGCTCCGGCTTGGGTCGCTGCTTCTCACGTGCAACGGAGATGATGAAGTTCTAGGTGGATGTTTGCGTAACCCAAGCTTTTACCTCCGACACTGCCCCGCAGCCCCCAACGAGTCACTCAGGGGTTAGTCACATGTTTTCCAAGAAAAACCCAACGGCGGAGGGACGCATCTGTAGGGCTTTCTGAACATCTGTGAAGGGAAACCGGAGAACGAGGGAAGACTCTGGATTCCAAGAGTTCCGTTTGCCAAACTCCGTAACGGATTTAGGTGGAAACAATAAAGGAAACGTATTGTCGAGTTGCCGTCAAGTTCGTTTTGAGACCAGGCTCTGATTCACATAACTAAGATCCTTGTATAACCTGACAATTCCACTTCCGACACTGTCCTAGTGACCTGGACGAATCGCTGTACGATTGTTCATGAATTTCCAAGGTAAGACCATACAGCCTCCCTCATATCGTCGCTGGGAAACACGAGAAGAATGAAAGATACGATAAATCCGTGAGTTCCGTTCGCCAAACTGAATAACTGATTTAGGTGGACACAATAGGGCGAGTTACCATGGTAAATGCATTGTCGAGTTGCCACCAAGTTCGATCCAAGGCAAAGCTCTGATTCGCAACGCTGCTTCTTAGGTGTAACGGAGATGATAACATTTTCGGTGGATATTGGCATTACCCGAGGCTTTATCTTCGGCACTGCCCCAGTGACCTGGACGTGTAGCTCTAGGGCCATTCACAAGTTTCTTAAGAAAGACTGCATGGCTTTTCCAACAGCGTCGAAGGGATACACGAGCACGATGGAAGATGCGAGAAATTCAGTAATTCCTTTTGCGAACCAGGATAACCGATTCAGGTGGAAACAATAGGGCAACTGCGTCGTAGGGTTGTCAGGAAGTTCGATCGAAGACACGGCTCTGATTCACAACTCTACTTCTTAGGTGTCGACAGATATGACGAAGTGTTTGATTGCTGCTCGCATTACCCGAGCTTTTACCTCCGACACTGCTCCAGTGGCCTGAACGACTCGCCCTAGGCTTGTTCACGAGTTTGCCGAGAAAGGGCTAACCCAATAGCGTCTATTGGAAACAGGAAGACGACGAGCGATTCGAGATATCGACAAGTTTCTTTGGCCAAACTCGATAACTGATTTACGAGAAAATAATGGGGCGCCCTCGATGGCAACTGCAGCGCGCATATTGCAAAACGCAAGATGATAACTCTCCCATAGAGTCAAAAGCTCTGAACGATGAGTTCAATCTTTCAATAATTTCGACATTCGCGCCCGGTCGCGATGTTTTATTCATGTGTGATTACTGTCAAGTGTCGGAGACTCTTCCTTCAGAACTCGTAATAAATTCATCCGCCTGGCTTCATCGTCTCGTGACCCTCTACCCTTTCCTCCTTCGCAGTCTTTCCAGTTTGCTGTCCCAGTTATAGATCTGGGTTAGTTGGATTTATTAAGCTGACAAGTTTTCTTTGGCGCTCTCAACCAGCGAGACACTCTCGTTCGGGCATCGTGTCATTCTGTAGTTGAAGCACAAAGTCGAGCGGAGATGGTCAGGTCGAGGGAAAAGGAAGAGAATGAGAGTAGAGCGAAAGAGAAAGTTGCGAGCGAGTTCAGGATGGCCTCTGCCTCGCCGGAGGGTGCCGAGCTAGGCTCGAAAGAGTTTGCACTCATACCCGATAAATAATTAACTTCCAGTTATTATGCATCCGACGATAATCGTGCTACTTTCACACGATAAATGAAAATAAAAGAGAGCCCAATTATCGAATCCTCCGTGGAAAATAAACATTGAATGCAATTTCCGTTTAACATTCTTTTTCCACGAGATTCAAGCGGATTCAAATAGGTGAAGCTGATTTTATCGGGCAATTGCTCTACTATTCGACGGTCCCATTTATGAAACCAAGCTCACAATTGTCGTGAGATAATCGAAAAACTTGTCTTCATTTTGACGCTGAACGTTCAATATTTTTATTTTTTTTTTCTCGTAGTAATCAAAGCAATTTACTGCCAGTGGTGTACATTTGTACAGTTATTAATCCAGATTATATAGCCGATGTTCGTTATACAATTTGCCAAAGGGCCATTGACCCGTTCTTTAGCTCGAGATTTTCTACAGAATTGCAAACGTTTTTTTTCCCTTCTTCAGATTTGTAATGAGTAAAATTTTATACAATTTAATGCACCGGACTGGAAGTCTCTATACGAAATCTGGTAAATTAAATGTCATGCAGTAATTAATGTTCAGTGTATTAAAAACATGGGAAATATAGTATTTTCGCTGAGTTACTTTAAGTTCAATATGAAACAGTATATTGATTTCTCAACACAATCGTACGTTAACTTTAATCTACCAGTATTTGTATAAACCTTCCAGTTCGTGACATTAAAATTACGATATTATCTCCCAGTGCAGCGTTTTAACATCATGGTCAGGCATCCCAAAGCACAGTTTTCAGCCGTTTCCATTTTTTTTAATCCGGCTCTACAGTTGAGCAAATTTATCCCTTGCTGCGATAAAATATTATATTCGGCCTGCAAACAAAGTAAAATTACTGTTGCTTTACAGCCTTGATCATGAAAGGTGGTATCCACGACCGCGATCCCAAAATAAATCGACAGTAGGAAAGTTCAGTGCGTTGAGTGAAGGACGATTTTGTTATTTTATCTGCCACCAGACAACGTGCCTAACAGAACTGCCGGACGTTGCGCCTTGCAATGGAACGGTGCGATTACCGCCCCCCTGCGAGGACTCCCCGAGTAGCGGAAGCAGTAAAGACCGGAGGGATCAGACACCGCGGAAGAGGTGTCGAGTACTAGCGCCTATATTGCTACTCGTCGGTGCGCTTCTACTCGGTGGACTATGCCTACCGTTATTGCTGCAATCGGCGCCGGCGACGCATCAGCAGAGGCTCGACGTCATCAGGAGGATTCTCACCGAAGTGCCTCTGATCGATGGGTAATTAATCGACTATAGTATAGCACAGCGTCGTCTCGCTGACGCCGGCTGCAGCGACCGACCCCGTCACACGCAGCTGAACGCTGACGTGGGGCATCTTTTTTTTCTCGATAAAAAAACATATTGAAAAAACGCGGAAAGAACGCTCACTCGCCTGTATCCTGTTCCATGTTGCCGCCGGTCGAGTTATTAATATATATCGACGCTTTGCTTTCCTCAAAGGCACAACGACCTGCCATGGAACGTCAGGAAGTTCGTGCACAATCAACTCGGCGAGGTGAATCTGAGCAGCGATCTAGGACGCGTGAATCCATGGGCGGATTCCAACTGGAGTCACACGGACATCCCGAGATTACGCGCCGGACTCGTCGGAGCTCAGGTAAGAAAAAAACGATACAGGATCTCTATTGACACACGATGCGGTCGGCCTTTCGCCTTGCGAGGACTTTGTCAGAGCCGAGGTCTCACTTCGATATTTTGATATAAATTCGCCGTCGTAACCACGGCCCAGTTTCTCTAGGATTTCTATAAGTTACGATCGTCTCGACAGAATAGAGGTCAACAAGTGAGCGCTAATTCTTATATCCGGACAAAGGATACCACCCGTGGGAAGAGGTCGTAGCTCTGCTGGCTGGAGCGTACAAATTGTCCTACCAGTAGTGTTACTATACAGTGGAAACTCGAACGCCGCCAGCATCCTCGGCAAGATATTGGCAATCAGGAGATAGATAGATAGATCTGGCTCGGCGATTTCTCTTCCCTATCGAAAGATTCCGTTCCCTCTTCAGCCTCTCACCCCTTCCGTCTGCACTGGCTCTCCGGACCGGGCGAACGAGCGCGAAACGTCGGGGACGAGGAGACATTTTTCGATCTTGTCTCGGCGGATCTCGAACTTCCTCGAGATCGCTACCTTAACAACTTTTCTTTGGTTGTTCTTTCCGTCCCGCTGTCTCACTCGATGTCCTTATTTCACTCGCGAGTTTCGGTTCTTCGCGAAACGTCTCGGCAAGGAAAATCGTCCGCACTAGAGACATGGACATTTTTTTTTTTTAATTACCGAACATGTCACGCCCCACTAGATACGGATTTTCGATTCGATGATTTCCAATCGAGCCTTTGCGTCGTGTCGGATTCGTGCGTTGTCTTGACGATGAAACTGTCGAGAACAGTTTCAACGTACAATCATACACGTCGGGGCCGCATGTAAGCTTCCGACGTGTATGATTGACCCTCGATTAATCTGGCTGTATCGCGACAATCGTCGTATACCGGTCGACAATTGTCTCCTTAGAACGGACGGAGCTGCCGAGGCGTCACGGGGAATCAGTGGTATCGAATCTGGCCGGTGCTTGGGAATAGACCGCTGTGGATATTGCTGTTTGCCGGGAAACCAGTCTGACGCAGTGTGTCCCTGCCCACTGTGCCCGATTAGCTGAGGAAACTTGCGAATGCTGCGCGTACACAAGCTCCGCTGCAGGTTCGAATAGAGAACGCCGAGAACGCTACTCCGTTGATTACAATATAGCCATTGATAGGGCATCCCGATTGGTACCGGCGGACACTGGTCCGATAGAGTCCGGGCAATTCAAGTCGTGCCCAAGCCGGCTGGCGTGGCGATCACCATTGTCCGATTTATCGTCCCTCAAAATATAACTTGCACGCTCACAAAAAGGCTCGCGCAGTTCACAGAGCCCCGAAATTCTGTTATTTTTATAACGAAACAAAAGAATTCTTCAATCTATGAGAAATAACATTGTGAATCTTTGGGGAAGAGAGTGCGTTAATTGGGAATGTTTTTATGGTGTGCAATCTGCAAGGCCTGATCGATAACAGGTAGATTCAAATACTCAAATATCGGCCTGATAGAGGCCGTTCGACTGGTGACTGATTCGCCACAACAATCACAATTGTCCAGTCGTCGTCCTTTACAATGACGTAGGCGATCACTAAAAAGCCCGTACATTTAACAGGATTTTTTTGTCAGGGAGGGCCAAATATCGGTTCTTTTTGTTAAAAAAAAAAAAAGTTATAAAATTAACGAGAACTAACATTGTGAAACTTTGCGGAGAAGAAATGTTTTTTGAATTCCCGAAAATGTTCTATGGTGTAATTCGCACCGTCCTGCCTATCGCAACGAAAATTTTGGCAATTACTTAGCTAGCCGGGAAATGCAATAAAGGGTGTATCAATTTAACAAATTCGATGTAGAAACCATTAGATTCTGGCACGAAGAGTCAGGCATAATTACAACTTTTATCACGTTTTCATTCTTAACAAGTAGTACGGAGCTCCGAACTTGCTAAGAGTTTGCGGTTTCATTACGAGAGTCCATAAAACTTTCGTCTGTACTCCGTTCTCATCGCGCTTCGCGGGTTGCCCTTTCGCGCGGGCGAATATTAAATATTACCGAACGAACTACTAATCGGAAGAGAGTAGTCACAGTTTTTTTCGACCCCCCCGCCCAACCTCGCTGGCGGATAGTTCCAGAATTTTGTACCCATTAACTCACCCTATGTGCGTTCGTTTCTCGTTAAGTACGGCTCGGGAAACTCTGTCACGTCAGATACTTAATAAAACTTGCGAAGAGACGGGCGTTTGATACGTGAGTTTCACGGCATGAAACCGCGTTACTCCTTTCCTATCCACCGGACCCAACCATCCATTATCTATACGTACATCCCGTTTCCCACACAAATTTCACTAAATACACCGAAGATTGCTATCGGTCGGGCTCTCCACAGAGCCATCATCAGCCAACGAGGTTTCCGGTTCGCTACCTATCGTCCAGTGAAGTTTCGAAGTTCACAGTTGACAAAGTCTACTCAGGAATGAGATGGCCTTCCACCACCCTCCCTACCCTCGGAAGACTCGGTTGGCAGGTGTCGATATGCCAATCACGTTTCGAGATTGCAGCTCACCGGGGCTGCTTGCTCCCGCTCGGGCTTTTGCTGTATATACATACATACATATATATATATATATATATATATATATACATATATGTGGTATAGCTTTATCGGTGGAAAGGGTCCAGCACGGTCGGTTGGACTGCAGGAGTCGGCAGCCTAGACACAGATAGTGGAAGCGGCGACGGGCCCGAAGAGGTCCGGGGAGAGGCGGAGAACGAGCTGGATGGATGTGGTATAACCCTGAGTACGCCGAGATATTGTATATATGTATTTACGGTTAATGCGCTCTATTCGTAGCAGAGGCGTACACAGAGGGGACGATGCGCGCAAACCTAGCCGTATAGTCCGCTCGTTCATAATTAGGTCATACAAGCCGGTGGTATCGGTGGCCACGCGGCGTGATGCACATCCCGCACGAGCATCTCCCCGACACTTTCTCATTCCCTCTCCCGTTGCCCAACCCCGTTCATACCTACCGCCCTCGCCATTTTCCGAGTGTAAAACTTCGATCTCTCTTCACCAACACCTCCGCGCTGAGCCGCCGGTGTACGTACCCGGAGCAAAAGGCTGCAGCACCGCTGCTGCATTCACCTCCTCGATCACCCCACTCATCTCTTCGTCGCCCTATAGGAACTCCCGTGGCCTCTATAATACTTTGTGTCATGACCTTCCATCTCCTCCGGCGTTATGTACGTTACGTGGCGCTCGGGCTTTTCCCTCACTGGGTCACTGTCAACCCCAGACCCCTCCCCCTCTTTTCCGACCGTAGTATCACGCTTTTCTAAGCCTCCCCCGGCCAGATCCTCCCGCTCAATCACTCTACCGATGCATTAATAATACCTTTCCCTCGTCATTAGCGAAGCAGTGATTAATGCGAGTGCTCTTTTCACTCGATTCCGAATGGTGCCGGGGCAGGATAAATACGCGAAGGCGTGTACGTCGATGCGTTTGTTACCGATGGCACGGGACAAGCGACCGGGTCCCGGTAATATTCGAGAGAACATTTTTTTTTAATGACACTTCAATGTTGCAACTCGCGACAAGCTTCACAGAATTTTTCTAGGGGATCAGTGATGATTTCCTCATTTACAAGGTATTTTCGGACGTCGGATCACCGATTACCCTTTTTTAATACCCTATTTCTTTGGGTTTTATTACAGCCGAGGCTTCGAGTGGGTCGAGACTACCTGGAAATTGTCCGTGGGCAACGAAACGTTCAATTAATCTCTTCGGCGATGCTGATCTTGGTTGGTGGAAAGGCAAATTCTTAATTCGAGTTTACCGTTAACCGACAACGGATGACTATACGTGAAAAAATTGTTGCAATTTTTTTTTTACTTATCGGAAGGAAGACGCGGAATGCCGCGTCGTCTTCGGATGCACAAAAGTGATTTTCGAGTCTTAGAGCGTGGAATGTTATAAAACTTTCTGACGTCCAGAGAGTCGACGATACAATATGCGACGAACCTCGGGAAATTTTTAGGGCTCGTTGATGATTTCCACATTTACGAGGTATTGAACGGTATCGGATCACTGTTTTTAAGACGATTTTTTTTATTTTCTATTGTCATAGGCGGAGCGTTTGAGCGGGTCGGGTCTGCCTAAAACGCGTGAATGTAAAACGAAATTTATAATTAATTTTTCCTATCCATACCAGGTATTCGCCAGGTGAAAATCAAATTCTTCAATATGCGCTAGCTTTTCATCGGAAACGGTTATCCACAAAGAAAAACCAATTGATTTTTTTTTTTCAGCGACCGCATGAAAAAGGCCGCGGCGTTGTTTTGAGATCCATTACAATGATGGTCCAAAGCACAACCCTTCGAGCGTCGTGACTCCGTACCCTTTGACATGGGCAAAGAGTCGACCTTCCTGAATAAATACGCCAGGGCATTAATATAGCGCGCGTAGTCGAAATGAAGAAGATTTCTAGCCTCGACTTTAATATAACGATTTGAGTCATAATAACCGAGGATATGCGACGGTTATTATGGTGAAACGAAAGCAGGTAGGGGACGTGATGGCCGGGGGTGTAAACGTCGAGGGTACTTTTCGCCGTGCTGGAAACCTTCATTTCCGATGTTTGTCTCTATATTCCCGCTATTACGGTGACACGCTTTCCAGGATACGCAAACAACTCCCCGAGGCTGTAGTCTTTATCAGCGAAGAGACCTAAAGCTCTCGCTCTACGATTTCGTTTTTTTTTTTTTTTTCGTCTCTTTTCCATCCAGTGCCAACGTATTTCAGCTTCCCTTTTGTCGCCCTTTCCTAAACGGACGGAAAACGATGAATTCCGGAAAGCGGGACGGGAATACGCGGGCACCGGAGACAACGGTGGGTTCGGAGGGTGAGAAAGAGGCGCATCACCGAATGCCCGGACGCACGGACGGGGAGGGAGGCTCTCTTACTCGCGAATTTGCTGGCCCGTTCGAACGGGAAAATCTGCTCGGCTTCGCGGAAATTGATACCGTATTCTAAACCTCCGCCGGGCTGAAATACGTTGGCAAAAGAGGAAGGTTTTATTGATACGAATGGCTTCGTTAAATATCCGTAACACTGCAGTCTCCCGCTGGACAGGAAATATAAACGCGATCGTTCGTTCGCCTATCCTGCTCGGGACGCTCACCCCGTTCGCTGCTTCCAGGGCAAACAATCGACATGGTCCGGAAGGGCTCGTGCGAGAAAAAAGAGCGAAACTGTGTTTATAGTCTGTAAAGCGGACGTGACAGTTCGTAACTGATCCTGGCAGTGTTTCACCGGTATCGGTGGCTGGCCCACCGTTATCACTCCGCTATGACGTAAAAGGTCACTCGAAACTCGGCGTTATAGAGTCTCTCTCTCGTAAAGGTTCTGCAGAATTTCATCGCTAATTTATCGATTCAATTCGACGAAAGAATCACTTAAAGGTACGTTAAACATATTTAATTTACTAGGAAATCAAAACTACCGCAGATATTTGATCTGAAAGATAGGTCGATTTTCAATGTTTTTGTCACGCGTGCATAAGGAAAAGTTCGGGTTCTTATACTGAGTGCAAGATTTCATATTTGAGGGTTTTCATTCGTTAAAAATATCAATTAACAACGGAAACCGCATCTCAACATCTGCTCGACCGATTGAGTTGATATTTTGACAGATTCGTGATTACATAATTTTCTATCTAATGAAGAGTGTGACAAATCAGCAACCAACCAAACGAGTGAAACTAACCAAATTCTATTCTTGACAAACCTACTATGATCGGACTTTGGGAAGAAACTGAAATCGTTAATTCGTAGAATTTCATTCTCAAAGTAAACTTGCTCAGCGAAGTTCGCGCGATGTAAAAGACAGGCGTAATAAGACGATGAAATTTTGTCTCACCCAGATATCTTCAGGGTCATTTGAAATGTAACTTCACTTGTTAATAACATGCTGTAAACCGTCCAGTCATTAGATGAATGTTATAACCAGTCGTTTGTCCAAATTTCAGCTCAATCGAATCGATCGATTTTAATATACGATGTCCATTGTTACGTGTTATTGATGAGTTCATTGTTAATCAATATTTATGAATAAGAAATGACTCAAACTTCATAACACCTTCTACTAACTCTATGCTATAAAACGACCTTATTCATCTAATACCCGCGCTAAAAAAAATATTGAATATCGTTCTGGATTTTGGAGCCAATCCTTGCTCAAGTAGCTCAACGGAGGAGCGACGGAGTTCCATCGTCACATTGGTTTCTTCATCCTTACTTTCCCTCCGTGCATATCGAAACAAGTTGTGCATTATACGAACGAGAGGGTGAGGCAGAGTGAGTCGGCAAGATTACGTTGTCCGAGGAGTTTCTACTTTTTAAGATCTCCTTCGGGGTAATCCCAGTCCGGGTTTCGCTACCGTTCCGTTTCTCGCGTTCTACCTCGTATCTCGTCGTGTATATATACGGAGCGGTAAGTCTTTTCCCGTCGTCGAACTCCCGCTCGGATGCAGCGGATGCAGTATAATCCCTCGTTCCGGAAAGGCAGTGGACCAGCCCGGCTGGGATAGGAGTGCCGAACATTACAGCGGCCCGGAATGATGAACATCGGGGATACAAATAGGATAGAGAAGAACGACGAGGCAGCGGTGACAATGCCTCGTCGAGTTAACCGTTCTTCGCTCGGTTCCTTCCGTTTCTTTATTTTCAATTTCTCGTTCCTTTTTTTATAGCGATCGGCCTATCCCGGTCTCGCATATCGATAGAAAGACATCGGCGCCGAGAACAGCACCCTGCCGACGCAGACCGTGCAAGCCGTGTCCCTCCGGCCCTCGGGATAAATCCGCATCGGAAAAGTTCAGTGCTCACTTCGCTTATGCATAGATAAAAGCTTGCCGAACAGAGGGAGAGCGAGTTCGGAAAAGCGAATGACGCTGAGAGCTATAAAGAAATGGAAAAGTGAGGGGAGGATGGGAAAAAAGCGGCTAGCGAGAAAAGGGTACGAGAGTGGCACCGAAAGGATGATGGAGAGGAGAAAAGATCGGAACCCTGCGGGAAACTCCAGTCTCGAGTTCAACGACTCGGTCGCACACGAATTCAGGGACAAATACCTCGGACGGAATAAAATTGGGTCGTACGGTTTTGGGCAACGCCTTTAAAAAATATATTTGAGAGGCTCGACAGTCGAGCGGAGCACAAGTTCATTTCGGGAAATTAAACCTTGATTTCCCCCAATACACCAAAAAAACAAGGGAAACAACAATTATAGTATTTCGCGAAACTAGACTGTACTATTTAAAGGTGTATCGAATGACGACGCGGAAAGGATGATGGAGAGGAGAAAAGAAAAGAAGCCCGAGAAAAACACCAGTTACGAGTTCGACGACGGGCGCACGAATTTGCGAACGTGAACCTTCGAAGGAATAAAACTGGGCGATGAAGCTTTTTAGCTGAATAACGCACTTGACGAAAAAATTCAAGAGGTTGCATAGGGGCTCAGAGAATAAGTCGATTCAAGGAGATAAGAGAAAGGGATCCGCGTTTTTCATCTTTATCATTTGCTGCACTGAGAAAACAAATCGTCGTATTAATTAAATGTGCGGTGATGCACGTTCAAAGGTGCATTTTGTTGGTAGAAGACAAATGTTTGTTAGCGAATAATCTGTAACTAATTGTAGTTTTGTTTTACAATTACTATACAGTACAACAAAAACAGAACGAATGAATTTTTCTCTTATGCAAGAAAATTGTTTTTACGAACCTTGGTATTTCGAGTTTCGGAGATGATTTTTTACTGTGCCCTTTAACGGCAAATCGAGCGACGACACCTAAAGGATGATGAAAAAGTGAAAAGATCGCAATCCGGGGGAGACTTTAGTCCCGAGTTTGTCGACTCGCTCGCACACGAAAGCACGGGATCCTTCGGGAGGAATAAAACTGAACCGTAAAAGTTTCTGGCTTTATGACGCACTTAACGGAAATATATAAGAGGTTCGTTTACCGTCGCTCGGAACACAAGTTGATTAAGAACGGAGATCGAGTGTTTGGGTTTTTTTTTACGATTTACCTTGTCAGGTATTTCATGAAACTGGACCGTACCCTTTCACGGCGAATCGAGCGGGTTAGAAGATACCGAACGGAGGTAAAAGTGAGGGAAGCACGAGAGTCGGGTGTTGGTTTTACTCAGGAAGGAGTTCGGCGGAGAGCACGTCCATCCAAGTGTCTGACACGCATTATCCATTTTCCTTGTGAAAGGACGTCCATATCCCGTCGCTGCTCTTCGCAGGACCGAAATATCCGTCACTTCCGGCTGGATGGCTTTATCTCTCACTCGCTTATTAACCGACAAGCCCCGGAGCAACCCTCGGGTTTTCGCAGCTCTCTAAACCGCTCTCTCGTTCACCTCTCAGCTTCCACCGTCGCTTACGTTCCAAAGATGCGAGAGAGCTAAATCCCCTCAACTTCCATATAACATCCCTCCTGCTTCCACTTCCCTTTTCTTCACCCCCCCCCCCCCTCTCTGTCTATCCATCTATCTATCTATCTTTCTCTTTCGTTCGGTGGTTCTCCTCGGGCAACATACACAAGGTAAACCACTACTCGTGGCTATCCCTCTCGTCAAAGTTATCTAATGCCTTCTGGCGACGAGTGACAGCCGGAAATCCGTGTATCTGGCAACGCTTCTCTTCGTCGGATGCACGCTATGATTGGGAATTTCACGGATTTAATAGAACGCGCTACTTTTATCGACGGCATTTCATTTTTTAATTAAATCCGGTGAATGTTCCCCCCGAAATAATCGCGGATCATTTAAATGAATCTTTTTTATTCGTATAATGGATGGCACTGACGCTATTGGGGACTTTAAGCCCGAAAGGACAAAAGGATTTACGGAAGTGATGTTAAATGAGTTCCGTGTAATAATTAAAGATTTTTCGTGTAAGCGAAACATAGTAGTGGTAGTTCAGATTTTTATTTCTGTACAACCTTCAAGGGTTTTTACGCTGCGCCCACCATAAATTTTTCGACAAACTAAACGCGTATCACTTATCTCATTCTCATGTCATACTTTACGCTCCTTCCCCTTAATCAACTCTCTTACGGACGAATATACTCACACAACTTAATCGCATGTTCCCCTTTTAATATCTCAGCTGTCAACGATCACACGTCGTCTTCTCTCCTGCTCTCCAGCCAGCCATTTATAAACTTCCACGACTCTTCCTTATTTCTCCCTTAGTTTCCTCACACTGACAAATATCCTCCAAACTTCCAATCTCTCTCTTACAAATGCGACAATCTGTATTTTTCAACCCTTTATTCCTTTCATCGTTTATTCTTAAGTTTCTCCTTTTAAGGTCGTGTTCTCCCAATATTTTTCTAGATCCACTGTCGATCCTGTGTTTCGATATTTCTTGCAGCAAGTGGATCCACAGATGTTCGCCCAGTTTAGTTCCTGCTTCGTAATTATCTTCACCCCCCTCTGTATTTTGTCTTTTAACTCGGTAACTATTCCGATTTCGGATTGACTGTCACAGATTGCTTTCACGAACTTCTTTTATTGCTTTCTTTAGTTCCGGTCCCCGCTTGCTCATTAAAGATACCTCTTTTTGTTTGTTTAACCACCTTTTGGGCTTTCTGTCGTCCTCTATTTTCATTGTTTTACGCAGGTACCCCGCTCCTCTTTGCCACGGATTTATATCTATTCCTGTGGATCCCACTTTCATCTTCCATATATAGCTCGGTGCATTTTTGTTAATTCCCCTGGCGATCTTTACGTATTTTACTTGTAACCTTTTCGTCTATAGGCCTTTTCTCCACCCCAACATTTTCGCACTATAGGATATACCATTTTGTACTGTAGGGTTCATCAAATAATATGGCCCTTTGATACTTCCGATTCTCGGCGATCGAAAATATATTTATATTTATATTTGCTAGGATGTATCGGCCGCGTGTCTATCTCGTGATATATTAGTTATGTACAAATTTTTGTAATAAATATATTTAATGCATGAAAAATATATTTTCAGGTAGACTCTTTTTTGCGCCTTTTTAATTGGCGAAAACTGTGCATGCGAAAGTATCAAGGGTATGAATTATGAAGATAACGTATTTGAGGTAATAGACATACAAAACAATTCGGGTTTCTTGTGCGATTCCTAGATAACTCGAGCCTCAACTCGAATTATTTTTAAGCCCGTACACCAAGTTTTCTCTTAAAAACGGATTACAATACCATCTGCAATTTTTCAGTAAGGTGTGATTTCTAAATTACATTTTTTTTAAAATATAATGAATGTACGAAAAACATGGTTTCACAAGCACTGCTTAAATTTTTTAAGGTAAGAAACCCTCGTAGCAAATATTAAATGTAGCCAACGTATGAGACTATCCGACATGTTGTACGATTCCTGGGTCTCAATTTTCTTCTTACTGCTGAACATCCTATTTTCTTTTTAAAAAAATTGCAGCATCCGAAATTTTTCTGCAAGTCGGGACACATGAATGTTTTTTTTTATTAACAATTTTATTCCGGCGAATCACCGCTCCTTCCCTCTTCAATGTACCCATGTTCGTTTTTGTCTTTCAAAGCACATACACTCTATTGGAAACCAGCGTTTTCCTGCTGTCGTGGCCGTACGTGGCAGAGCGTGAGCTCCGTGACCACGTAGCCAAACTGTATATAGAACATAGACCGGTGAAAAGCCAAACGTGCCTCGCGCGAGGCCCGCGTACCCGGCAGAATTTCCCTCGCGATTCATCGCCGGCCCGATTGTTCAATTGTTCGATACGGCAACCCCTCGTTCGATTGGACAATCGACGTGATCCTGGATTTTCATGCGTTCACGTTGTGTACACCCGATCGGGATGAACCGAACGTGGCAAGTCCGGAAGAGATATAAACACGGTGCTTCGTCGACAGTGACGGAAGTCACGTCGGGTGGAAAAATGACAAAAAAATATGTACAATTTTAGTCTACAATCGTCAACCGAACATGTTTAATTTTTTTTTTCAATTTTTCTCTGTTTTTTTTTTCGAGGGTTTGTTTTTTATAATCTCTATCTCACACATGCAGCTCGATAACCACTCGATTTGTCCACAGTTCTGGTCGGCATACGTGCCGTGTGGTGCGGCCCAGTTGAACGCGGTTCAATTGTCACTCGAACAAATCGACGTTATTAGGAGGCTCGCCGAAATGAATGCTCAACACTTGACACTAGTCACTTCGGTCAGAGGTGAGTAAACACGAGTCCCGATCACGCCAATCGTTACTCCTGGGGCGAAACAAGCCCAAGCGTCGTCTGCACCCAAAAAAAAATTATTGGACGAGTGACCCGCGAATAAACATTTATTCGATATGAATAAATATTCATTAAAATCAATTAAATATTAAAGCTCGAGACACCCGTCAAATAAATCATCTATCTGGACGCGCGCAGCGTATCGACGTTTGGGACTATTTCAAATGCTTCGCGTCCGCAAATGTCGAAAAAATGTAGGTTTAAGTTGGTTGATGAACGCTCATTAGTAATGAAATAAATGGTATATGTTTAATGGCGTTCATGGAAAGTTCCGCCCGGCTATTGCTTATAGTGGTCACTTGTATTGCAGCAGATATGTTTGATGTAGGCAAATATTCATTCCAATGGATCTGCAAAAATAATAACTCGTTTGTGCTCATTTTCGTAAAGGTATACATTCATTCGGTTTTTCGTAAAGAATAATTTGTGAAAACGTCATATAAGGAAATATCCGAAATTTGACTCTTTGCGTAAACGTTTCAAACTTTCGGAAAGAAAAATTGTGGAGCATAAGAAAATTTTTAAAAAATTCATATGATTTCTGAAAAATCGAAGGATTCATTTAAAATTAGAGAACAATAAAATTTCTAAATTTTTCTTTGAACAATTGATCTTTGAAATAATTCGCGAAATTAAATGATTTCATATCATTAACACGGATGATTCTTTCTAGATTTTCAGCATATGCGAAAGTACGGAATGTTGGATTCAATTGAACTTACGATTGGTAACACATGCGTGATGCATCCTTAACAAAATCTGCTGTAATAGAAATAACTATCACTACGACAGATGCGTAAAAGTTTCTATAAAAGACTTGAAACATCGATGCAACGACAATGCACCGTTCGAAAAATCGGACGCTACCCGTCCTTAAGCCCTGCCATCAGCGGACTAACGGGAGGTAAGCGAAGATGAAGAATGTAAATAAAAGAAGAGAGAAAGGAAAAATGAAAGAGAGGACGACCCGTCGACCATCAAGCACGCTGCGACTCGGTAGTTTCGCGGAGCTCCTCCCGAGGGGACGGGGTTGAGGCGAAAGGTCGTCGAAGCTGCGAGGGCGGCGAATCTACAAAACGGGAAACTCCGTGGACGTAGACGCAGAATGTAGCGAAAGGTCGTCGAAACTGCGGGGGCGGCGAATCTACAAAACGGGAGACTCCGTGAGCGTAGACACAGAATGTAGCGGCGAAGATTAATACGCGGTTTTGCAGGGAAGCGAGCGAACCGCGGGATAGAAAAAACGGATAGGGAGAAGACGCGCGAGCGAGAGACACGGGAGGGCGAGATGAACCAGAAATGGATGAGGGGAAAACCCGTTCCGTGCGGCCGCGTTACAACTCGAAAGTTTCTACTTTATAAAATCCGCGAGGGGGTCGGCTGGAGAGGGAGGAAAACCGGCCTTGGGATACCGCGGCGCTGTAGCGCGGACAGAAAATAACGCCTGGGATAAAGATAGCGGATAATAGACGGCCATGTTTTAAGGCCAATTTTCTAAAACCACCCCCTTCATCCTGCTCTCGCTACTGTTTACGTCAAGGTGTTGCGCGTGTCGCTTTTGTTTTTATTTTCATTTTAATTTTTTTTTTTCACTCACAGCTCGGTCAACGCGCATTCTTTCTTCCATTCTCGGGAGGGATATCTTCGCGCGACTTATTTCAAACGCTCAACGTCTTCGTTACGCGCCGCCGCTGGCTCGGAAAATTCCGCTGCCGCTCGACAAGATCGCTCGGTCTCCTTCAGACTCGCGAGCGTAAGACGCAAAGAAAAACAACCGTGTTTAAAAAAAAAAAGATAAAGAGATTTTTTTAACGATACGGCTTCTCGAGTGACCACTTTGGGGGTCGCTGAACAGAAAAGCTGCCTTGCTGTATACGGGTGGATCCCGAAGCAATATCTATCCTCATATCGATTCGCGCACCCCGGACATCCGACGTGACTGCGAAGTTAATCCGCGTGAGAGCAAAGTTTATAAATACGAGCCGGTATTGTGCGATAGGAGAATTTTTTTTTTTTTTTTTCATATTTTTTTAAATCGTGACGCGGTGCTGCGAACCGGTAGTGGGTATGTATACAGTGGTTTCCGGGTTGAGTCGGAAGCCCGGGGAAAAGAGGAGGGGGCGAGCACAAGATATATATAGAATGAGGGGGGTACGAGTTTCATACGTTCCGACGATTCTCTCACTGCGTATGCACCCCTCATGTACTTTATCTATATTCCACTTTGGTGTATAAGCTGGAATCTATACCGCGATATTTCACGTTCGGTAGCTGAATATCGGGGTCACGGAGCGTGTGCTCACGGTTCGGATGGCGTCAACGCTGACCTTTATTTTATTTATTTTTTTAAACTCTTATTCGCGCGTCCCGCCAGGCCCATCGAATATTTATCTAAAAAAGCGAATTTTCCCTGATTAAATAGAATCCAATTCGTGGATGCTGCAAACGACGCGTTCGTTACAATGAACAGCATTGATGCACGATACATCGATGTGTGTTGACGATTGTTGCTTTTTATGTTCGAAGGTTTGATCGAGGCCCATCGGGAGGGAAAGATCGCGAGTCTGATCGGAGTGGAGGGTGGCCACTCGCTTGGGAACAGCTTGGGGGTGCTGAGAACGTTTTACGGCCTCGGCGCTCGATACCTGACGCTGACTCACGCCTGCGACACTTCCTGGTGAGTTGCAGCGAAACGTCGAAACTAACTGCCATCGCCGGCTGCTGCTGTTTCAGGGCTATTTCCGGAGACGGATAATCTTACGGTCACCGTTCAAAACCCTCACCATTCTTAGGCGACTGCTTGCTGCATGCTCCGCGATATTACGTCGCCAACTTGCAGCTTCTGCACTCTTTATCTTGATAGGATCTCCTGTTTCCCTGACGAATCGCTGAAAAACGGAAGACTCGTTCGTCGGGCGCGCTAGAGTGAAACAGTTGTCATTGGGTTACCAGACATAGAAAATCGCTTGACTCTGGATCGAAGTTTTTATCCGTTTGGCTTACGAACGTAATGCTGTTGCAGGCGGGTTTCCGGAAACAATCTCGCGGTCACTAAAACTTCCGCTAAACGAGTAAAATATTCGCTTTTTAATGACCGAACAGGAAGCAGCGCTCGACTCGGAACCGCAGTTTTTATAAGTCTTGCGTTCAGCGTACGAACGTGTGCTGTTTCAGAGGAGTTTCCGAAGATGCATGATCTAACGTTCTCTAAAAATCCCACCGCTCTTGCGCGGAGCCTCGCCGCAGGTCCGGCGATATTGAAGCGACAGCTTGCAGCCTCCGCGCTTTTGATATCGTGATAGAATCTCCCGTTTTGCCTAGCAATTCGTTGAAATATGAAAGACTCGTTGCTCGGTCGCACGGAAATAAAATTGTTTTTTTTTTCGACAACGCTACAATAACCATATTTTATACCTACAAGGTTAGTGAGAGTTGCCGATTCTTGGCCAGCGGGAGGAAAAGTAGCGTGAGGGGCAGGAAAAATAGTAGTTTTCGCCCTGAGGACAGAAGTAGCTGACAAGTCTGTGGACCATTGTAGCTTTAAAAATATGCACAATTCTAGTGCAGTCGGGAATAAAGAAATAACGCATACAACAAAATAGGAAGTGCTCTTTCAACGCCTGTGAATTCTACCGTCTCTTCGCTCCGGCATCAAATTTCCCACTGGTTGAAAAACCGCACTTCCCTCCCTTGTGGCATAATGTAGTATTTTGGATGTTTTATAGAAGTTTTAGCGGTTACACGTTCGAGCTTAACTACAAGAACGGATAATATCTCGGTCGCTAGAATGCCGTTCTTCCGCGGCGACGTACCGCACACCCTACGCCATTAAATTAGCACGTTTGCGGCTTCGACACCCTCAAAACCCTGTAAAATCTTCTGCTCTCCGTGATAAATCGTTGTAATGCGGAAGTATCGTAACTTGGTCGTTCAGTACCAAAGTGATTGATTTTGTTATTACCGGTTGCAGCTTATCCCCGGACCAAAATTGTATCGATTTCGCGTTAAACGCAAGTAGACTCACCGACGCACGAGATATGTAAAATGTTTAAAAAAAAAACCTTTGATATTAAAGGAGAAAACGTAATCCATCACCATTTTTAGTTCCCGCACGCTTTCTCCGTTTCTTTGTCGCTCGCGGGCGAAGCATCGCGGTACAGTGAAAATCGCGACAAAGTTCCGCCACGATATACAAAATATAATTTGATAAACATAGCGAGCGCGGACGAGTACGCAGAGTCTGAAGGGGTAGCTGTGGGGGGAAGCAAATGGGAATTAGATCAGGGTGTTGGAAAAATTGCGTGGTCGGGCCACGAGGAAACCACGAGGGGTTTTCGCAGCGGAAAAGCAGCACGAGGTTCCACGGTCTGGTCTAGTTAACGGTTCCTGCCGGTGTGCGGGGACCGAGCAATGCGACCTCGTGGGCTTTACCGGAGCGGTATCGCGTGAAAAGTTGGCCGGATTCGTACGTGCAGCATGCGGAAAATATTAGTCCTGCCAGTGACCGCTGCCGGTTCCTTACTCTCTCTCGCTTACTCGCTCTCTCTCTCTCTGTCTCCCTGGATTTTGACCAGCCTACACGGCCAAATATATCAAGTGGAGGAGGCGGAAATATGGGATACATTGTGGAGGGTACATAAGCTCCTACACAGCTCGCCTACATACATACACACATATATAAATATATATATATAAATATATATATATATATATATATGTGTGTGCGAGGGGGTGAGTTTCTTCGGATTTTCAATCCTTCCTCGGCCTTGCTTTTACGCGTCCCTCGACGCCCTGTGCCCGCGAGAGCGTGAGGACGACGTTGCAGGTGCCGTAAATAAACAGTTGGGCCGTTGTTGGTTGTTGGGTGACGCGGAATCACCGGCCCACTCCACGTATACCGCGTAAATTTGTGCTTCCTCCTCTCGCACTCGCTCCCCGTACCGTCCGGCCTGCACTAAGAGGCGAAGAGAGAGACCGACGCTCCGCCCCAGCGTTGATCTACGCCATTTATCGAGTCCACGAGGAAACTTTGCGAGGTCGCGACGCCGGGAGGTCTCCCGCGCGCGGTCTTTCTCACTGCTATGGCACAAATTCTCATCAACTCGGGCTTTCTCGCACTACCCTTGCTCCTTCTGCTGATGCTGCAGTGCCGCCTGAATTGCATGCCGCTGCGGCTGCGGCTGGCTGCCCTCCCTCGCCAATAAATCGTACTACCCTTCTAAATAAGATGGACCACTTCGGATGTCGATCATTTTCTTCCCTTTTTCTCTCCCTTCTTATCCGTGATAATTCTCGCTGAGATTCTTATCGAGAGGGAGCCACGCGTGCGTTACTTATCGCTACTGCGAAACCGGTACGAGGATCGAGGTGATTGCCACGCGCAGACATTTTCGAGCGGTACATTGGTGTTTGACGAGGTCCTTGTCCAGACCCTCGTGAGGTTTTCTCCGGACCCGATATCGTCCTTAAAATTTTAACTCGGGACTGTCCCGTCATATTTCGTTTTCTAACGCCTTTCTTCGACGCAAAAACCCTTCAAGCGTACGCTCATGGAAATAACTCGTGCCTCTCAGCTGTACGGTATGAGCGAAAGGCCCTCGCGAATTTGGCGTCCCGCCATTCCGAATGGGATAGACCGCTTCACTGAAAAAAAAAAAAAACTGCTTGCAGGCTGTGAAACCAAGATTTTTGTTTCGATTCTTGGAATTCCATACGATATTGAAACAAGGACGTCAAGACTGCCAAGATGACATATTTCGATTTAGTATGGAATACGGGAATTGAAAGAGAATGAAATAATATTTTGTTTACTTCGGTAGCACGCAAACGAATTCTACTCGAGTAATTGATATTTTTTTCAGTGCTGGGTGATCGACCATTTTTTGGTTCTCCTCGCTTTCTATCCAAGATAATTCTTGCCAAGATTTTTGTGGGAAGGAGACCGAGCGTGCCGCGACGAGATGTACTCTGCGCTAACAAAAAATGGATGAAAAAACCAAAGGGCGATGACGCAAGTTCAAAGGTGTTATTCGGACAAAAGTTATTTCGGACAAAAGACAACGTTTGTTTGGAGCGATGATTTTGAACAGATTGTAGTTAATAACAGTTTATAAAAGAAAATGCTTTATTTGCACGGAACAAATAACAAGTTGACGAGCAAAAGCCATCTCACCGCGACTTTTGGTTGAGCCATCCATTTTTATTCTCAATGTACTTGTCGGTAAAGTGAACCGGTGCCAGAACGGTAGCGTATCACCGTGCCGCAATTTATTATCATCGAACGAGATACGACTTCATCAGCACGAAAGCCTTTCGAGCGTGAGCAGACAGGCATGACTTACGGGAGAGCGGGGCAAAACGGTACAGTAAGGCAAAACGGGATAATCAGACAGAACGGAATTTTCTGACAACTCTTGAATTGCGGCGATGGTGATGATGCGAAACGGACTCAAAAATCTGGATGTTTCGTTGGAACAAAAAGGGACGTCGGAAAGTTATTGGAAAATGAAGTTTTGCCTTTACTGTCCCATTTTGTCCCATTATTCCCCATACCCATCGCGCCATGCGCTCCGAGAAAGTGGCCTCCGCGAGTAAAGCGTCCCACCCTTCCTCACAAGATCGACAGCTCGGAATATCGTCATTTTTTCATTTTCCCACTCCTTTTCCACGCGATGATTCTCGACAAGAGTTTTTATCGAAACCAGGCGTACCAGGCGTACAGAAACAAAATATCCTCACCCATCGGTAGAGCGAACCGGTAGCAACGTCAAAGCGATTCGTGCCGCAATTTACTATGTTCGGACGAGATATGCCTTCATCAACGCAAAAGCCCTTCGAGCGCGAGCTTACAGGAATGACATATGCACATCAGCCATCCGCCCCCAGAAAACGGCCCTCGCGAACGTTCGCGCGAGAGATTCGCGCACTTGCCTCGGGCACACTTTACGCCTCCCTCGACAGTCGTCGAGACTCTGTGCAGAGTCATAAAGAAGAAAATGTACGACGGATATATATGCACTGCAAGTCGGTAGATACCATATTGACGGCTGAGGTTCACAGGGGCTCAAGTCGCGGCGTTGGGTGCGGTAATGACGCCCTTCTGATTATCAGCGATCGAGGTAACGATGCTGTATAACCGAGGCGAGAGTAGGTTCCATCGAGTTGACGCTGCTTCATAGAAGTGCGACTGGCTTGCCGCCGGGAAGCTCGGAGGGACTTAAATCTTCGTGGCGTCTTAAAAGTTGTCCTTTCGAGCTGCGCTCCAAGCGCGAAACCCTCCTCGGCATCTTTATTACACGTTTTTATGGAGAAATTTCAGGAACAGTGAGAGGCTCGCAGAGGCATCTTATGCGCTATCGCGCCTGATCGTCGGCGATGGATGACGGTTCACTCGCTCACCATCCGATCGGTTGTTCCGTCTTGTATATCACTGTTAATGGAACACGGGTCTCGGGGAGAGCTTTCTCGTCGAAAAATCCGTGCCAGACCACATTTCACGAGAGCTTTGCCTCGGCTGACGGCGCTCTTTCTCCGGGTCGCGAAATCCTCCCGGACTCGTAAAACAAGCCGCTAAACCCATTGAAGATTCCGTGCTTCCTGTTCTAGTGTGCCACGGCACTTCCTCGGACTACGGTGCGTTATCCGACTAGGGGAATGCAACGAGAAACAGCCAGCAAAGTTAATTCGTTTGTCCACCGAAATAGAGAATCCTCGCTTTAACCGACCATTCTCGCCTCGCCGCCCTATGGACTCTTTCAGACTTCACCTGTTTCTTTCGCCCCACACCAGAGCCACTGTTTCTGTTGCAAAAACATCGCCGAACGGCATTTTGGGAATGAACTAGTAAGAATCAGCACTTACTTTCTTCCGGGCAGGGCAATCTTGTGTCGAAATATTTCCTTGGACGACGATACATTGTCAGAGAGTCTACCGTGGAACGACCAGCAAAGTTAATATGTTTATCCACCGAAGTGGAAAATGCTGCATTATGACCATCGTGAAAAATAACCAATGGATACGTACACCAAACTAAACCTTATAACGTCGTGCCAGAGATTTATTTTTTTTATTATATGCGTTGGATAGACGATTGGGTTGTATTTTCCTAAAACAACCTCATTTCTAATCGGGTAGTTTTGGGAAATTCTAAAAATCAACTTTCTATCCAACAGTAATAGTGGTTTGCGTTATGGTTGGTTTTGAATTATCAACTGAAAATCAACTTTCAGCAAGCTTAAGGCAGGGTCGGTTCCGCGTACCAATCAACTGGTTAGGTTATCGTAGGTTGTTGAAAAAAAAACGCACAAAATCAACCCAAGAATGTTACGGTTGTTTGGTCCGCGAAGAAAAGGTCTTGGACACTTAATCTGTTTTATTTTCTCCTCAATGAAGACACCCATTCAAAAACAATAAGGAACGGCATTTCGGGAATGAATTAGTATTAACCTTCATTAAATTTCTTTCAAACAGAACCGTCTGTTCTGTTGGCGCGGTACGTTCTCCGTCTACGAAGCGTTTGCAGGCGCGCGAAATTCCCGGCGATATACCTAGCAAAGTTAATTTGTCATGACCCCGAAGATATCTGCATGATACTAAATTTCATCGAGTTACAATAGCTGTGTGTGCCATCGCAAAACTTCGCCTGAGGTAGTTGAACTTGGAGAATAACATTCTCGAAGTGAACAATTGTTTTGTCTTTCAAAAGTCGTCCATTGACAGAGACTTCTATAGACGAAAATTGATGTCAGGCACGTAACTTCGAGGTCACAATGCCTTTATCCATCGAAACAGAGAATCTTTCGTCAACCGAGCATTTTCCCCTCGGCGTTCGATAGACTCTTTGAAACTTTACCTGTCCCACTCACCCTGCGCCGGAGACAAGGTTTTCCGCGCAAAAACAAGGGGGATAGCATTTTGGGAATAAAGTACTAACAACCGGGATTTACTTTCTTCTCGGCAGGGCAGTCTGTTCTGTTGGCGACACGAACAGCACCCAGGAGAACGTCCCCGGCCTCAGCGAGTTCGGCAAAGTAAGTTCCAACATTTCTTTTCGACTCGATCGTAGAATATGACGAAAATAGTGAATGTACATAGCGAGCGGAGTTTCTTTTTTTCTTCCACCCTCGCTCGTTTATCGGATGTCACCGTATACATCCTTCGTACCCCAATGCGTTTTCCGCTCGGTGTCTTATTTATCTGGGTCATTTTTCCTTCCCCCGGGGCTTTTCTTATTGTTTTTTCCTCTTTCATTCGCTATTTCTCAAATTTCGCGGTCGTATCACGTGTGCGATTCGCGCGAAGAGCGCGTTCGGTCGCCGCCGGTATTCCGGGAAAATAAATGGCAATGCCCGACGACGATGGCGGCGCTCGATTGTGCGAGAGGAGCCAGCAGGACGAGCGGGAGCTTACTGTCCGGAAACGCGGTCGTTATTATGCTTTCCCGTTCGCCGTGGTTCGACGTCTACTCCCCCCCCCCCCTCTCTTTCCTTCCGGTCGCATCTTGTATCGGCCGCTATTACTGGTTACACAACGGCTGAACAAAGTGGGCCAATGTACGTATGCGCGACCCTCCGTATGTGCGCCAGTTTCTTGGACGAAATCTTCGCTCTTCGCGTTCGCGAGGTTCTCGTTTATTTTTTTCTTGTCAGCTATATGTTGCACATAAAGCAACCTCACTAGAGAAAAATGGTAAATGCCTCGGAGGGTGTGAATCGGTGGTATTTCGGTCGACCGCGTTAATTACGGTAATTAACGCGCCATTCCCAGGACCCATAGCGGCAACGGGGCTGACGGGGTGACGACGCGGCGAGAGAATCTCCCGTCGTCCCGTTGCGAATTATTACACGGGAACGTTTATCGGACGTTTAACGATTATTTCGACAGGCGGTCGTGAGGGAACTGAACAGACTGGGAATGCTTGTGGATCTGTCTCACGTTTCAACGAGGACGATGAGATCGGCGCTGCAGACGACGATGGCACCGGTGATTTTCTCTCACAGCGCGGCGCGGGCGCTCTGCAATTCCAGTAGAAATGTACCGGACGACGTGCTCAGAAATCTGGTGAGTTTCTCGCAGGCACCTTGACACGGAGAATGATGGTGGGATAAAATAAGGTAAAGAGTTATAAAAATAAATAAAAAATACAGAATAAAAATTGAATGAAAATAAAAATTCAAGGCGAGAAGAAGTAAGTGAAATATAAAGCGAAGCGAGAGTCGTAGAGAAAACTCTGGTTGCTGTGTCTGAATTATGGAGGGTATATATATTTAACGGCGGTGAGATTAAATTTTAAGACTAGTAGAATTACATCGTCCAGTGAAAACGCACGATGCACTTAGAATCCGAGGCAGTTTTCGCTAGTTTTGGTTACCTCGGGTTCAATGACCTCTTGAAGAATATTATATCGCTGAAACGGAGCAGCATTTCGAGCCGGGAGCGAATCATTGGCGGGACTGCGCAGTTTGCTGAATCCAAATATCAGAAACTTCGGGGCGATAAAGAAGGCGCCGATGCCTTCTTTATCTTCGGTGATATTGGCTGACGGTGTACATACATACCGGTGGAGTAATGCCAAAGAAACGTAAATGCCTAGTTTCGAAATTTCCCGAAATGTTGCTGCCGGGAATTCCATGACCTCCTGCTATCGGAGAAGCTGGTATTCACCGCTGAAAGGGCGGAAGGCCGACCGGGGAAAAATATACGACTGTCATCCATATTCATTGATCCCATTGGAAAAATGTCATTTCTAATAAAGGGTACATCCATTCTCATTCGAAAGTGTTTCTTGAATAAAACAAGGATCAGCATCAAATTATAAACTTAGAAAATATCTTCTACGTCTCTGGATAGATTTCATTGTCTCGCGAAGGTTATCAGTAAAGTAGCGATGAGTAAATGCCATTGGCGATACCCGTGCAGAAATTTAGTTGGGCGACCGCGATAAGCCATAGAGCCATGACAGGCATATCTGTGGAATCCATAATAGGGAATCGAAACTATGACGTCACAGGGCCCAATATAGGAGTCAACGATAGAGTGATAAGGGAGAGTCGAGGAAATCGTAAGAATTTTAACAGATGACCTATTTGAATTTGCTGGGGATTCCATAATAGCAGTTGAAAATTAAAATCATAGTGTTGGACTCTTATGGAATATAATACATAAATCATTTAGTAGGAAAAACATAAAAAATAAGATTAATAACTCCGAAATTAAATTTATGAATTTCATGGATTTTTTTTTAATTTTTATTTATTTGTGATACGCATTATTGTGCAATTGTTATTCATTCCGTCAAGCGTTATCAATATTGATGACTTTTTGATATTTGATCATACTAATTATCGAATTGTTTATCAATGCTTAATTAATCGTTAATCATATATCGATAAATAATATTTCAATCTTATTTTCTTATGACTGGTGTGCTAAGTACACAATATGCGTAAACGTTTTATTGGATTAAAAATACTAATGCATCGATTGTCAACTAAATGTTATTAATGAAAAGTACAATATCGACAACCAAAAATTACTCGAACTATACACGAATAAATAGTTCTATTTCGTTCATTTTAATGACATTCATGTAAATGTAGCTATAACACATTCGTTCACTTGAAATAGATAATAAAAATAGAACCCAAAATGAGATGAAAACACTGAAGTAAGCGAAGGCGCAAAGCAGCAACCATAGGGACCCAGACTCGAAACCCACGGTTACGTCCTATGATTTTTTGGTCAACGACGCAACTAGACAGAAATCGATAAATATTCGACAATAAAATTATCAATACCAAACAGATTTAAAATTGTCGAATCATAACACAAAATCATGTCAGCAAATAACCACCGGACGGTGATTTCACGGTAAATATTTAATTAAAGCGTGTTTAAATCACAGAGTGACTCCATTTAGTGATCGTGAAAATAACAATCGCATACCTGACAATGTTATACAAAAAGACTATTCGACTAGCTCTCGAAGGTCATAGAAAACGGGAATACTTCTATCCTCATTGTTCATACCCATTATTTTGCTAAAAGCGCGAAAGTACGCACACAGCGGTGCAATCATAGAATCGGTGTACCCGTCCCCAAATGATTGACTGGGAAATATATTATAGGCGCTGACGAGTGCAGCACGGAGGACGATTATTAAAACCATTATAATAGCGCAATAATCACATCTCAATAATGGAGTTATTCGATATGAATGTTTATGGAGGAACACTAGTAAACAAATAATAAAATTTTTATCCAGTCGCGTCAAACTTGATAGAACGTTGGGCCAATTGTAATCGAGGAAATTATTTTATCAATTATAATAATAGTTTTCTTGTAGCTTAAGGTTAGTAAGATAATCGTCCCGTAACACTTTGGAATAGTTACACAGTTTCTATCAACTAAAAAAATAACTTTTGATAGAAACAACGCAGAAATTTTATCTAATTTTCAAAACTCTTGTAATTTACAACAAAAATTGGATAAACGATTTACTAAATTGAAAAATGATCGTATAAGTCTATATTTTGAAATTATTCAAACCAGCGACAGACATAAGTGGATGCATTGGGAACCTTAATGCCCCCCCCCCCCCCCGCCGCTCCGTCGCCGCCCCCGCGCCGATGAAAACAATCGTGGAGGCTTTCAACGAGCCAAGCGTGGTCTCTAGGCAGAAGTTTTTATTGTAAAAAACTCATCGTTTCTGAAGCGTTAAAAGGGCTGAATACTGCCGAGACCTGTTAATTGTTTTATTACTGGAATATACCATCAAAAATTAGGGCTAAATTTTTAATCCAGTCTGAATAAACGACGAAATATTTCTAACACCTTTTAAAACCATGTGGGATTAGAAATTATTATTATCGTTCATGGTTACAATTTATCATTCATTCCACCAACTTTTTCGGAAGAATGAAGGAAAGAAAAAAGAGCGAGAATTGTTGAGTCCGATATCCTCATTCATTTTCAACCATTTCTAATATCTCTACAATTAATTGTGTTCCGAATCGTCATAAGTTATCAAATCATTTAATTTTCCAATCATTTTATTCTATGTATTAATCTTTGACAAATATCTTATATTATTTACTCACCGATTATTATTCCGAATGATTTGTGAATACCTTTGAGCCATTGTTTCGAAATTTAGATAGATGTCATCAATTTTTCTCAGAGACAGCTGCCTTGAGTCAGTGCTGGTCATCAGAACGAGGGGATTCTTATTTCACTACGCAAAGTTTCATATCAGTTCAACGTAGTAAACAACGCGCGTTAATAATTGACGTATTTATTCTCAACCTATCCCCGAATGAATTTCCGAAAGGTTCGATGTCAAACGGGGCATTATTCTGATAAATCGTCAAATGTGATAAACCTGTAATAGGGAGAGAAATTTCATACAACGTGGATGCGCGAAAATGCTGATTAAAACGTAACACCACCAACCCCAAAGTAATTTACCATTTTTTTTTGGCCATGTAAATTGACTAATATTTTTAATAAGTCGAATCTGTAACGAACAATGGGCCATATAACCCAAGAAAGACGAGCAAATGAATAATTTCAATTTAATTTGCTTACTAATTGCGTTGTGAGTCAATAAGGAAGCCTTCATCGGCTCTAACAATGAAATTTATGAAGGTCACACACTTCAGTGTGAGAAGCCTAGACGGGCATTAGTTGGTGTTCCATTCTAGGCCCTGTAAAAAGTCGGGGAAGTCTAGTAGGGCCCGGATAACACCCTTGACTAAATTTCTACTCGGGTAATGCCAAAAGCGGCTGTTCACCGTAGAAAGGCCGCAGGGTGGCGTGGGGTAAAATGAACTACGTTTATCTATTTTTTCGATTCACAAAAAATAAAATAAAAGTCATACCTTATCAAGGACAAGGATTCCATTTTATCGCGAAGTGTAGGTCCGACGTCCCTCTCCGTTGAGAAAGGAATTAACATCGAAATATAAGCTTCCGTAATCCCTTCATCACCTATACATAAATTGAATTATCTCGCAAAGGTTTTTAGCGAACTAATTGGGAAACTTGCGGAAGTGATGTCAACGGGGCGTAAGTGTCGAGTTTTAATGTTGCCTAAAATGTTATTACCTGATGCTAATATTCGCGGCCGAAAACGCGCCTAGGAGAGCGAAACAAAACGGACCTATTTAACCTATTTTCGTCAATTCGCTAAAGATAAAATTAAAAAATCAGTCTCATCTTGAATAGGAGACACGTGTTCATTTTGCCCCGAAATGTCGGTCCAAACTGTCGCTCCCATGAAACGGGAATTAGCATCGAAACGTAAACTCGCATGATCCCTTCAACACCACTACACAAATTCAATTACGCCGCGGAGGTTCTCAACAAACTACCGGGAGAAGCTGGTTCCAGATTCCAGTCTATTAAGATACGAGAAATCAGTAGCGAGCAAGGTGCCTTGCTCGAGTGCCGTACGTCAGAAACGGTGGTTCCGCTCGACCATTGCGTGGTCCCTACCGAATTCCGACATCTCCACAGAGCCCGTGGAGAAATCGGTTGAGGCGCGCTACCAAGTGTTAGCACAACTACCTCTATCACCTCGAGAATGCTTTCCTGCCTGAATTTCCGACAGATGCAAATTTCGCGACACGCGGTCACCGCCGTCCTGTGGAAACTTTGACACAGCGAGACCCTCCGGAGAGATATATATATATATATATAGATAGAGTCGTCCGGAATTATTCGCTTTCACCGGCATCCGGAAACCAGGGAGGCGCGAAATTCTCCACGCTCAGGATTCGCAACTCTGCGGCAGATTGTTCTTGGAACATAGACGATCCGGTTGAATATATACAAAAAATGTATATAAGAGAACGAGCAAAAATGTACAGTGGGGTAAATCGGGAGTGTGAGGGCAAAAGTCAACGTTACAATAATTTTGGGATACACGTATCACTATCGCTTCCACGGAAGAGTTGTTGGGAAATTGCGTGTAATTTCGTTACCCTGTTTTGACCCGCTGTGCGATTTTTTACCGCTCTCCTCTAAATTCGATAAAAAAAAAATTTTAATTGCACGCGATTTTTTTAGTTCAGCGGTTGCTTTACTCTGCAGCAGAATGTTATTCGCACGCAGAAAATTCGACTCCATATGTCGAAGAAATTCAATTAAAACAAAATATTGTGCTTTTTACACAAATGGTTATTTTACGCTAAAGGAGATTATTATTTGGACATCGTCAATGCACCCAAGTATTGAGGAAAATATATATTTAGATACAAAAATAAAAATGCGAGCGCTATTCCATTCGGTTAGTTATTTGTTGACTGGTTAAAATATTGTTCTGGAAACACAGTCCATGTAGCTGAATATTCTTTAGAAGTTAAAAATTCGAGTTGAAAGTCAGAATTTTTATAACTTTGTCAGGCTAGCCCTTTATTGGCAAAGCTCTTTCTATGAGAAAGCATTCACGATATTTATGGCTGTCTCATAGAGAAAGTCGTGGGAGTAAAGGGCCATTCTGAAAAAGTGACGTGGAAATTTCAACGTTGAACTTTCAAATTTTATGAGAAACCGATATGAACATTTTAATCTTCGGTTTTTATGAGGAAGCGTTATGAAAGTGTCAATTTTTAACTATTATTTAACATCAAAGATATATTCAATTTTGAAGCAAAATTGCTAGATTACTTTGGTTTAGCCCAAAAAAAACACATCCCTTATGCTTTTGGTCAAAGCGGATGTAAGATTTGTGGTCGCTGCGAAAAATACATAGAATTGTATGTTCCAAAAATATTTTCAATCCTTTAATTTCTTCTCGAGAAGTTCAAGCGACACCACTTTATCTAATCATCTTAACTTCGGCATATCCATCATCTTGTGTGTTTCTTACCGTAGACCACCATAGGTACCTGGATATTTCCGAGATTTCATCGGGAACCAAAGAAAGCGCGGTTTAAAAATATGCAAAATCACTCGTATTCTAATTGTGACTGTAAAAATGATAAACAACGTTTTTTTTGTTGTTAATCGTCATCCTAGAACTACATTCTATGTACTTTTTCATATTTATTATGAATCTAACAGTTATATTATTTATAAATAAATGTGTAATGAAGAGTATTGCGTCCAAAAGCGAGTCTTCACTTTTCATGGACTAAACATTTTTGGACAAAATTTCGACTAAAGGTTGACTATTGATCGTACATGATATGTGCTAAATTCCAGCTCATCGATTGAAACGTTCTCGAGTTATGACCGTTTGAATTTGCTACGCACACGCATACGGACGCGCACATGCGCATAAACACGCACGCACATCCGGATATTTTTTCTAAATGAGATTTTTTGATTTCGGAACATTCTGTACACGTTTTCATAAAAATCTCGAACATTTTTGTTACCCTATAATGAGGTTCCTGCTATGAGGAAGTAGGAGCAAATAAACATAAAATTCATGCAGTTTTTGACTCGAACGGTTTTATTTGATTGCTTACAGGCAAAGAACGGAGGTGTGGCGATGATCCCATTTTATACGTACTTTATAACGTGTAACAATACAGCGACGATCAGGGACGTTATCGGTGAGTTTTTGGTAACGCGCGTTGTGTTCTTTTGATGAATAAAAAATACAATTTTACGACAAACGATGGTCGCGATAACGTTTAACGACCGTGCATTATTTTGTGTTTCAGCGCACATAAATCACATACGAAAGGTGGCGGGTATAGATCACGTGGGCATCGGCGCCGGATTCGACGGAATAAATTTGTAAGTGACGATCGGTGCACGCCGTTTCCGTACGGCGCGATCGATTTAATCTTCATCACGGCGAGAGAAAATTCATCTCGCATCGCGCAAAGTTTCGCGGATTTTGATATCTCAATCGGGCAATTGGATTTCAGCACGCCCACCGGTCTCGAGGACGTCTCGAGGTATCCGCAACTATTGGCGACTCTCCTCGAAGATCCAGCGTGGACCGAGGAAGATATAAAGAAGCTCGCCGGCCTCAATCTACTCAGAGTGTTTGCCAAAGTCGAGCAGGTACGTACGCTCACTCTGTAGCAATCAATTTCCTTATCTTCCACGCCCGGAATCGATCTTATCACGCTTCGACGATCATCCGGTTCTTTTCCTCGACCCGCTGAACAACCTCCTTTATTTCTTGCTCTCGCTGAACGGCTCATCGTTGCCTTCACAGAAATTCTGAGTCAATTCCCTTAATCGACTGAAGATTCATTCGCTTTATTCGGAAGAAAGCTTATAAAAAAAAAACAAAAATAATCATCTGTCACTGCAGGCGTAATTTCATTCTTTCCATGTCAGGGTGCACCCAATAAGTCCGTTTATTGATGTGATGATTCGCGAACGCGGATAAACACGGTTCCAATTATTCCACTTGATAGGAACACGACAACCAATGGACTCCGAGAAAATTCCTGGCCGATTTCCTTATTCCATTCGAGATCCGTTCATTCTCCTCGAGAGAAAATTAATTTAAAAAAAAAATGAGGTTATCACTTGTGACTGCACGCGGATAAACGCTGTACCAATAATTCCACTGAATAGTGCCTCAACATTTTTTCTCCAAAGAAATTCCTACCCGACTTCCTGTTATTCGAGTCGAAATCTACAAAATGTACTACAAAAACAAGAAATATCGAAAATCACCCGTGACTGCACGGGTTATTTCATTTTTTCCATGTCAGCGTGCACGCAATGGATCCCCTTATTGATATCATAATTCGCGACGACGGATGCATGCGACTCCAAGAATTCAAATTAATAGAGTGACACGACGATGTTTTTCCTGATCGCTGAACCACATCGTGAATGCACATTATTGCCTCGTGACGGACGCTGGTTTATAAATCTTCATAGATGTTGACATCGCGGTACTCAAACCGGAATGGCGTATTTTATATGTTCATCCACAAAAAATGTTTCCTGTTGACTTTACTCGCACTTTACAACGCAATATACAAATAATTGTATATATTTTATGTAATAATCGTTTATTCACAATTGATATGTTTATAAACCTGTGTATATATATACAAATATATATATATATATATATATATATTCAATTATATATACATATATATTGTATATGAGTCATTCCATGGGAAACCATCAAATTCTGCAAATTACATTCTTTAATTTAGTTAAATTTTTCATGTATTTTTGAACGTATAAATTGACCCCTACTTCGACATTTTTAGCCCTTAATATTCAATAGCCTCGGAGATATGAATTTTTGAAAATCGCAAAAAAATAAGCACACGGTAATTTTCGAATATTCATATCTTCTGATTAAATTATGGTAATCACGTTTTACCGGTGGTTATTTCTTTGTTTTGAAGTGTAGTTTTCGGAAAAATATCGCAACAATTGAAATTCCGTCTATTTCGCCGTTCTTTCTTCACTTTTAACTTTAATTTTGACGTTTTGGAAAGATCGAAATTTTTTATAATCTCGAAAAAAATATATGTTTTACTAGACTAATAAACAAATTTTTTAAGCGCTTTATCAAAGTTTAAGTTTGAACTGAAATTTAAATTTAGTTCAAACTCGCTTTCGAATTTATGAAAAATGTCTAATAATTTTGTTCAATGACCAGGTGCGCGACGAGTGGCAGAGGGCTGCGGTACTTCCGGTGGAAAAGATCAGTCCTCCGGACAACTCGGCCTGCACCTACGGCGCGTCCTGATCGGCCTTGCGAACACTGGTACCGGGATTTCTCGACAAGTCACACACACCGAAGATACGGCACGGACTTCGGGAACTTAAGACTCAGCGTTCATCGGACGAAGACAACAACTATGGTCAACACCTGCGCGGCCGAACTTTCTGAATCATCTGCGAAGATTCTTCCTGATGAACTTCTTCTGTTTAAATCAGTTTTCAACGACACACCTATACACACACACACACACACATACACTTGATTTCGTAACAAGCCCGATCGCTGTCGCGTCTCAGTCAGGATCATCGACTCGTCGACTATAAATCATTATTATTATCAATATATATATATATATATTGAATGAAAAATGACTATTAATTGAAGCCAAATAATTCATAGATTTCGTAGACTGATCAACGAACCACTGAGAATTCTGTGAAAGGAGTATAATATATCAACCGTCGTGAATATTGATGATCATTTTGCGCGCTCGACTGCCATATTTGTGTGTACACGTGTCTGTCTGTGTGCGTTCGATTGAGAGTGGCTGGAGACGCGCTTCGGGGCGATCTTTATTCCGGGAGAGACGAGAGATCGAGTGTGGCGAAGGCGAAGGTCTTGGAGATGAAGGGAGAAAAAGTGGAGTGACGAGTGTTGCCCGAAGGGGTCGAGCCAGTGTAATAACGACCGGCAGCAAAGCAGGGGTTGGATTTACTTCCCGGGACATCCAGTTCTATCGACCGGTAACTAACGTCGCTGACTCGATTAAACGCCGTGGACCCTCGATAAACTTTGCCCCCCCCCCCCCCCAACCTTATCTACCACGACCGCCGATTCATATTCGATTAACAGGTTCACCGCTATGCGATACACCGGTTGAATCACGAAATAATTGTGATTCTTCTTTTTTTTAGTCTACGATAGATCCACATATGTTTTTAGAAAATGGAATCTACTTCTACTTTGCTGTACTCGGTGTGTGTGTTTGATGAATGGCCGACTTTTTAACTCGAAATCGTTTTATACTTGAAATCGGACGAATCGAGGTGGGCGAATCGTCGGCACGCAGTATCCACGATATGTTCCGTTTCCGGTATTAAAACTGCCCACCCCTTCGAAAATGCCTTCGTACTTACGGCGTAACAGTGAATTTGTTGGCAGAGGAGAGCCGAGTAAAATTGGATATTGGGTAAAAATAGGAGAGTAAATTGTATTCGTATATGAGATGAGATGGAACGTTCTAAAATTATTCATAAATTGCGTTATTAAAAACGCAATGATTTTATGATAATATCATTTTGGAAAAATAATTTCAGGACTTCCCGTTTTTGCGCCATTGATGTATCTCGATTTTCTGTCCATTTTTTGGCCAAAAGTTCTATTTCTCCGCCGCCCTCCTCTACCCGACTCACAAGACACACACGTGTATGCTAGAGACGAACAAATTTGGGAAAACACTACCCGAGCATCGAGCCTCCGGGCCTTGCTTCCTAACTGATAAGAACCAGTGATAATTTCTTTTTTCTATTTTTTTTTCATTTTTTTCAACGTATTTTACAATACTTGTGATCCGTCGGAGCTTTTCTCCGCGTCGGCTGACCTTTGTAATCGCTGTAAGAATTAAAATGTCGGAAGATATTACGACTAATTCACACCCATAGTTGTCGCAAACTCCGTCGGTATTCCGGCAACAAATTGCGAGGTTAACCGGAGATTGATTTTATCGAAGTTGCCAAAACAAAATAAGCAAAAGGCTCGTGCAATTCCGAGACTCTTTTGATATACAATTTAAAGAAATATTTTTTTTTTTAGATCGATAACAAGCGGTCATTGATAGCGCCGATTAGCGGGTTGTTAACCTTGCTTCCTTCGGTGATCCCATCACCGTTAATGACGGAAATATTTTTCCCGGGCTACGAGATCCGTGAATACCCATCTCGAATTGACTCATCGCGAGACCGCCGAGAACAATAAGTTCTATTTCGTTACATCATCAAAGCAATCAGCGTGGGTTAGGGACGATCGATTGACATTTTTTTCTCGGCCGATCAGCTTAGCTGTCGAGCCCTCGTTTAAAATTTCCTACGAGCGAAGAATTGATTGTAATCGTCGAGCGATTTCTCGCAAATTCTATTTAAAAAAAAGTAAAAAAAAATAAACACGTAGACGTTATAACTTCGATAATCACAGAGCGATAGATGTGAAAGAGCGCGGTTGACGACATGTGCGAGATTTACCAAAAAATTTCAAAGAATAAGAAGGATTGAAAGTACGACGGTGTGTTAGAGATTGCACATAGGCAGCCAGATCGAGAATTTTGTAGATAATACAAGGAGAATGAATTAGCCAAATTAGACGAGTGATGAGAACAAAAAAGAAAAATAATTTGTATAGCGTCCCGCGACGTTTCCGATGAATGCGAGACTAAGGGATATAGATGATTAATAAAAAAAAAAAAAAGACGAAAAAAATAAAAATAAAAAAAAGAACAAAAAATAAATCTAAACAAAAAGTCCAGGTGTTAAGGACCACTGCGAATAATGGACTTTTGTATACCAAGTCCGAGTGAAGCGATTAAAAATTTACGCCGCGACAGTAATTAGATATTTAACCGCGATGCGGGAGTGTTCATTACGACGACGTTTAGGGAAGAGAAAAGAAAACTAAGAAACATGAAGTTACTTCGTTTCTCAACTGAAGAAGTATAGGCAATGAAAAAAAAAACGATTCAGGGCATACCGCGAAGAGCATGTGGGTGGCGAGACACTGATCGATCGTAAGATAACTATAACCGATTAATGAAGAATTCGTAAACGTAATAAATAAACAACACACAACTGCCTAGATCTCAGATTAACATTGAACTAATTAAATGATAAGTCCAAACGCACAAAGGACAAGTTTGGAGACGTATATAGACATAAATAGATATTGAACATATATTATATATATATATACCTTCTCGTGGATGAGTATGTAAATAATAATAGCCTTTATCGAAGGTCGAAAAAAAGTTAATATTCACGGTGGTGTGAGAGAATTTTTATTAAGAGCTATTCGAATGTGTGAACTTGGAAAGAGAGTTCCCACGATTAGATGACTATATATATATGCATATATATATATATATATATAGAATGTCGATGCCTATTTGGATCGAGGATTAATTGAGAAATTGGGAAAACATTGATGTCTGGATGCTAACAATTAATGCGTCTGTTCGGGTGTGAAAGTTTATTGGGAGTGAGAATATAATATAATCGTAATGATGTGCGATCTAGAATTTTTGCATTAAGGACTGTCTACGACGTCATGATTGCATAACACACTGATAATTACTTGAGTCCGTATGCGTGAGCGGTAAGCTTGGGCCAATTTGTTTTGAGCCAAGAGAAAAAAATGAAAACTGAGAGGAACTATGAGAGCTAAGGCGTTATTTAATTAAAGTCATTACCCTAGAGACACGAGACATCGTTATCGAAAAAAATTCCGCGTACGTGTAAGTATATAATGCATTACGAAATATGTATGCACGACAATTTTTTTACTGTCAGCAGTCATTTGATTTTCGTTTTGAAGATTTTTCCCTATTTTTCGCTTGGAATTTCGGTAGCTTGTTGAACGACGCCCGCAACGTCAATGTCGTTGTTTACTTTGCGATAAAGATACGCGTATAACGAATGCAATATTAAATTTTTAGAAAATTTTATGGAAAGAAAAAACTATCGATAACCTACTTGAGACAGAGATCGGAAAATGCGTGACTGCTGGCATGGAAATAAACGTGTGTGCGCGTGACTTTGACGAGAAGCGAGGCAAGCTCGCGAAGTCTGTTCAAGCCCGCGCGCTCAATCCTTATCGTCGAATTCTCGAGCACGCTCCGCGTTGATATTAATCAATCAATCGTATCGACAGACGTCGCGAATTGCTTCCCCGACTCGCTGAGAAAAAAAAAAAATTAGACGATTCCTTAGGAGCGTGAAGCATGGTTCAGAGACCGAATTAGTTAGCTGAACATTAACTTAGGCCGTGGAGACGAAGCAAAAAAAAAAGTAACTCATTTATTGACTCACATGCATACACACACGACACGAAACAAACACACACCTAAGCTAAAAGTACTAAATAGAAGTTTGAGTTCTCGTTTGATGTTAGACGTTCGAAGAATGTAACGCGGATCCGCCTCGACGCTAGAATACGGCGCCTTGGGAAATTGAGCTGCAGTTTTTGTCCCACTGTTGCGCGCACGAGTACCAAAAATTTCAATTATTCCCCCTTTTGTCGTCACTCCGGATCGGACTGATCGGACGCGAGACGCGAGCTTTATAAATTTATTTTTGAATGAAAAAAATACAACTGAAATGTTTAATGTGCGAGCCAGATTTTTTTTGTTCTAATCCGAGATGACTTTCCAAGTAACGATCGTTCGAAAATTAATCGAACGAATGCGATCACAAAGGGTTAACGAATAAAGTATCGAGCGGTTGTTTGTTAATTAGTAAAATAAAACATTTTAGAGGCTTGAGTGTGGTAGTTTTACCTGAATTGCTGTGCGACAGTTCTATTCACCTCACGGTCAAATTTCTTGAATGAAAAAAACACGACGCAGCTGTACAAACATTTGCAGCTTTTGCAAGCCGATGGTCGATAAATTGATGCTCGATACCGACCAATGAAATCCGATGCAGCTCGATTTCCTAGTCGACGTTATAGGCGCGTAAAGCTCGGAATAAATCGCTCTAAGACCGAGCCTCTTTCTCTCGAAGAACTCGTGAAAGTTGATTGTTTTGAAAACGAAAAAAAAGAATGAGAAAACAAAGTAAAAACTTGGACGACGAGCCCGGGAGAAAGAGCAAAACAATGCGGAAGCGTGCGTATGATAACTAGTACACATATATGTTGAGGGGAATCGTCAACGACGAGACATATATGCCGTGCACCCACAGACTCCTTCGTTCATTTTTCTTTCCCACTTTTTTTAATTTAAAAAAATATAACGTCGCCGCGCCAAGGTAAGCGAGAGTTGGAGTGTGACAAGGATTTTATCTGTATTACCTAGACGACATTGCTGGAACAATGATTTGTACGCCTTCTATGAAGGACCCTAGAGTACATTATGTTACCTAATACCACGTAAGGCACTTACTATCTAATAAATATTATTTACAAAAGGAGTCATATCAATTACGCAAGTGCATACCCTTGTTCCCGCCTCTTCCGCATATAATTTTATTCGTTTACGAAAAATTAGAGAAACCCGATGATGGAATATTCGAAAAAATTTGACGGATACGTTTGGCTCCGTAAACGACGTAACTTCAGTCCAGACAAATATACATAAAAGATTGAATATTTTATAAATTCGTTGTAACGTTTAAATTTTACGTATTACATTCACTTGACATCAAATTTAATGTATGTACAATAATGATGTTTTGTACAAACGAAATGGAATCGAGTGCGATGCGACTAGTAATGGTACTTCACGTACCCGTGACTAAGCACATGGCTATTGCCCACGCAATCTAAAAATAACCGAACGACACACGCGCAGAGCAGAGACGCATACCGATGTGTACCCAGATTTAATGTGGGTGTTAAAAAAAATACTCATCAAGGTACGAGCAAGCAGTCGATGCATGAATTTCGACCCAAAAATCTATCAAGTGTTTCATACATTAATTGTAATATATAAATTCAATGTATCACATTGATAACACATAAGTTTCATATGTTAGTTCCGTGTGAATATTACGTTTTGTACAAACGTATCGTGTCATTGAGTCGACTCGGATATGGGAATGGGGCGCACTTTCCACATACTCGGCTGAGCACGTGGACCCGCAATTTCGTGATAACCGAGGCGACGCACGTGCACCTGTGGAGAAACGCTTACCGGTCTCTATAATTGATCTCCGCGAAAAAACGCCGACTACGTAAAAAGTTTGGAGCCGTAAATTCGAGCGTCTCGATGGTGAAGGATCCGGGCGGTCTCCGAGGGAAAGTTAGCCCCCTCGAGAGCCCGTAGGTCCACGGTGGAGAAGCGCGCGACCGAGGGCTTCGCGATATAACACATCGATCTGCCCTCGCGCACGCGCCCTCGCTCGAGTATTCTCGACCCGATGTAGGTGACCGTGCCGAGCCCTTCGGTGTGTGGGTGACATCGGGGCTTGTGTTGAAGACCGGGACACCGTAACCAACAGGTGATGCTGGAGCGGAGACACTCCCTAGAGCGGGACATCGCGGCTCCGTTTCGCCATCCCCCGGTTCGCATACGTTCCCTTTCGCACACTCGTATATCGCACTCGCCGCTCATCCGATCCTTCATCGGTCAATCAATCAACCTCGGAGGATCGCGCGTTCCGTCCCTCGACCTTTCCGGTTTTCATCCCCGTCGGCGTGCGGCGAACCCCTATCGTCCGTTCGAACCCTCGAGCGGGTGTCTTCGATCGCGCGTGACACACTCCACGAAATTCATATATCTCGCACGACACTCTCTCTATCCCGATATCTCACCCGGTGGCTCATTCCGAATCACTGCTCGGACAGGATCCGACAAACCCGCTCCGAACTTTACCGGACTTGGAGTGCAGTGCTCGACGTGCCGCTGTCTTCTCCAGATCGGATCGAAATTCAATTGGACAAACACATATAAACAAAATATTTAAAGGTATTATATAATAAATAAAAATATGATTCGGTGATCGGCAAGAACGCGTTCTCGGTTTATCGATCGATCGATCATTCTTTTTTTTTTTTTTCATTTCTTTTTTCCACGCTCCGTTTATATATAAAAAGAAAATTTTATGATTATTTTTATCGAACAGCGGCTAGAGACGGTGAAATTATTATAGACTCGTCCGGGCAACACGAGCTACCAGCGCAGTTTTGTAGTGTGATCGTTAAACAAGGTTTTTGTGTAGCCTTCGACGAGCGAGCAATTAATTTTAATTGTTCGACGGACCGATCAGGGCGCGCGGCGACTTACAAATGCAGGGTTTTTTCGTTCTTTTTTTTTCAGACGGAGCTGATGTAATTCGAGTGATTGTTAAACTTTAGCGGTGTGCTCGTAGGCTGTGTAAGAATCGAGTGCCATTGTCGTTCGTTCGAAAGGCTTCGGCTCTGTGAACGTGACTACTGACCGTTCGATCGACGTCAATTATTATCATTATTATTATTATGAGGAGAGAGTGGTGGGTAGGGGTGTAAATTCAATGATTCAATCGACGAGCCATGCTCAAAATTGAAAGGTTATTCGGGTCGACCCTTCGATCAGGCAAGGGTCAAATATCGAGGCGAGCCCGGTTTAACGCTGAATTCGGGAATATCGCGTTGCCACGAACGGGAAATAATCGAGGGTAATATTTCGGTCTTTGTCGAAATGGTGTGACCGGAGGAAGATCATCGGGTACGCCGGTAGCGGACAGGTGAGTTCAATGAACCGAACTTGTGTATCACTTTATTTATCTTTACATTTTTATCATTCTCAAATATTTGTACACTTTTTTGTTCTTTCGAAGTATACATCTATATAAGTATGTATGTGTATAGCATGACCGGAAACTACGACGTGTGCTCACAGCCTCTCGAGCGAATTAACTTCGTCGAGGCTTGACGACCGAGTACGTACTATAGAGCGTGCACGAGGCTGACCAAAAGTTTCTCGTCGTCTCAGTTCCCCGTCAAAAAGATATCTCGAGGGTGAAAGGGCAACTTCGTTACGAAGTTATTCGGCCCGAGGCTAACTCGGACTTTTGGCTCTGCCGTACAATTTTCCTCGCGGCGGTCCAGTTTTGTCAACAGGTGGCCAGCCACTTGGGCTGTTTCTCAGCGAATATTCTTTTTTTTTTCTTTCTTTTTTATGAGATATAAAAATCTCGAGCTTTTTCATGACCCTCGAGAACTAGGAGCACGGTGTCACCGTGTCGTGACGTTGCGATGAAAAAGGAAAGGAGTAAAATGTTGGCAAAGAAAGAATTGTGCATTTCCGTCGAAGGAAGACACGGGTCGTTAAATAAATAAAGAGCCAACGCTTTTCTTCCATCCGGACATGGAATTCGATGAGGTGATTTATTTATCGTAGATTCTCGCACTAAAAGCAGAATATTTACAGCAAAAAAGCGTTAAAAAAAATTATGGATTGGCGGCGAAGATACAGTTCCTCATAAAATATACAAATCTTTCTTATTTTTATCGAGTACCGAAAACAATAAGGTAATTTTTCTAACATAGTTTCGGGCAGTCGGAAAGGAATATTCTTGCAACTTATTTCACGTCGAAAGCTTTACCAAAAAAGAATTTTCAATTTCCAACAAAAAAGATATTTTTGTTTTATTGAGAACCAAATAGGACGAGGTGATTTTACAAGGTGCTCGACGAGGTACATTCTAGATTTCTCAAATCCAAAGGGAATGGTCATAGGAATTATTTCTTGTCAAAAAGTGTTACCAAATGAAAAAAAAGTCTCGATGTCCATCGAAAAAAGGTCTTCGTCAAGTATGCAAAACCGTTATTTTTTTTTTTTGGTAAATACCGAACCGGTTGAGGTACTTTTTGTAGCGTAAATTAAATAAAAAGACGTTATAAAAAATTATAGATTTCTATTAAAAACAAGAGTGTTTCTGAATGTAAGAAACCGTTTCTTTTACAAAGTACGGAAACAACGAGGTGATTCGTCTGTCACCGATTCGTCCTGTCGACTCGGAATATTCATAGGAACTTACTCTCGCTGAAAACGTTAGCAAGAAAATAATTTTGTATTTTCATCGAAAAAAGGATATTCGTCAAACGTACGAAAGCGTTCCTTTCACCGAGTACCGAGTCCATCGAGGTGATTCGCGTATCGCAAATTCGTCCCGCCGACCCGGAATATTCATAGAAATTAATTCTCGGTAAAAGCGGTAGCGAACGAAAAAATGGCGCGTTCCCATCGAAGAAAACGTGTCCCTCGAACACACACAAAACTGTGTTCCACCGAGAATCAAATAGTCCGAGCTCGATTCGTCCAATCGCGGATTCGACCACTCCGGTAGAATATTCATAGGAATTATTTGGCACCGAATCGCGCGCGCGAACCCCACGTGACATGAATAATATAAAGCTATCGAATTCCGATAAGACAAAATATACATAACGCTTCGTACGAAAGGTCCCGCCGCGTGTCATTCCCGTACGAGCTATGAAACGCGTTCGGTTTCATCATGGTTCTCTCCGATATTGCGCATCGCACGTACGCGGATCTATTTTCGGGCTCTAAGGCCAACGATCGTGGTTTAATCGGGCCGTCGAGAGCGCCAAAGTTGGAACGCCACGCCGATACCGCGCACTTGTGCGTTATCTATCGACAAAGAGGCTGAGACTCTCCGCGATTGACGATCGATGCGGCACTCAACCACCCCCTGCCAGGAGTCTTCGGTGTCGAAGCATGTCGAACATTACGGATAGCAGACAATACCGGTGGTATAAACTCCCTCTCTATTCCTCCCCCTCGCCGTGTTCCGCTCGTACCCCGGCGGGCACTTTGCTTCCGATTCCTACACGCGACTCACAATTCGCCCACGGCGTGCGAGTTTCTCCGGTTAAAGCGTGCAAGTCAGTTTAACACACATCGATGGCCACATGAGGCGATGGAGGTAGGGGTAGAGAGATACCATTGTGATGAAAACAGTGAGTCAAAACGAACGGAATCCACGCGCAAAAGGATGGAAAAGCCGCGAGGGAAGCGGTGGCAGCGGCGAAAGTGAAACGGATATTACACAGATAGATAGCAACGAAACTCCCGCGTACGTATAGATTTGTGTGTGTGTGCGTGCGTGTGTGTGTGTGTGCGTGCGTGTGTGTGTGTGTGTGTGTGTGTGTGTGTGTGTGTGTGTGTGTGTGTGTGTGTGTGTGTGTGTGTGTGTGTGTGTGTGTGTGTACAGAGCTGCCATGCAGCGAACTGAAAGGAAGCCGAGGGAATGAGAAAATGCGGGAGACGCGACGTTATATCCTGATGAAAACTCTCGGCATTTCGAATCTTTAAAGAAATTGAAGATGCGGAGATGTCCTCGACGCTTCAGCGTTTCGCGCGAAATTAAATACAGGCGTACCTGCGACGGCAACTTTCACGGTATCCCGAGAACGATACTTTTTATTTGATCGTATATATATATATATATATATATTTTTTTTTTTTTTCGAGCTGAGCGGTATTACGAAACGCTGGAGGGAGGAGGCGCGATCTTCGATAGGACCATTTATCTCGCATGGTACGAGAATTTTCAGCGAGAGAAAGAAATGCTTCTCATTACCGCAGCCGCACTCTCGGCCGTGAGAATTTCCGCACAGCCTCATTTCATCTCCACTTCTTCCCTTTTTTTCATCTTTTTTTCTTCCTCTTTTGCTCTTCACTCCGAGCGAGACGCTCGAGCCTCGAAAATCTTCGTTAGCTAAAGGCTCTTGGGAATAAAAAAATGCTCTCTTTTTTTGTGTGTGTGTTTTTTTTTTGTTTCCTCGACGAGGAGTGCGAGGATGCCTCAAGGTAGCGTGCACTGGCAAGGGACACAGAGGAGAGCTTGCGGTCCCGGAGCAAATTGGAATGTTCAGGTAAATCGATATCGGGCATTGTAACGAGGGCGAGGAGTCTCGCGGCTAAGTTCCGACTGTTCGCGACTGCTACTCGTTCCGGCCGATAAACATTAATGATCCACTCGTTGTGCACTCATATCGCGTCTATATACCTGTCGCGCAGGTCGTTAGAGGAAAAGTTACGACGAGATGCATCTGGCACGCCTGCAGAGCCCTCGGAGTCGGACTGTTGCTTATGCTCCTCGGCGGTTGCATGGCCACTATAGGTAAGCGATCCTCCTCGAGCCTTTTCCGATGTAAGCGGCACTCTAACCCGATATCTCTTTTTTTTCACCTTCTTACCACCGCTCGACGCCAGGATACTTCGCGGAAAAACTGTCGGTCGCTCAGGAGATACACGGCAACATGACGGTGAAGGTGAAGAACGAGTCGCGGATATTTCATCTGAACAACCTGAGCTATGCCGGGCCTATAGTCATGGGATTCGGAGGTGAATAATAACCATTCAATTGATACTTCGTATTACTGTTTTTTCTCTTGTCACACAGGCTGACAGAGAGGAAAATGTGTCACGAAAAGTAAATATATCGACTGTCTAATTCTGAGATGGAACAAAAAAAAGCATGTTTTTATCGTCTTTTCGTCCATCTACGAGTCCGATGAAACATGCTCAGTGTGGTTTTCTATTTAAAAATCATTCGTCAATCCGGAGCTTTGGCTTTAAAAATGAAAAAATGTATTAACATTTTGCCTGAAATTTTTTTGTCGTTTTAACGAATGTCAAAATAGGGCAAAAAAGTAAAAAGTAATCATTTAATGAAGTACTCATTAAATTAATAATATTGAATTGTTTTTATTGTATTTTTGCCGTCACATGTGGAATGCCTAAATGGAGAAAGTGCCACGATGGAGAGCACACATACATATATAGATTTGTGTAATCATAATCGGTATAGGATTGAAACAAATAAACAAAAAGTATTTTTCCATTTCCGGGTGTCCATGAGTCAGTGATTCAAAAAGACTCGTCTGACAATAACAATTGTCTGTCTCGCAAGCGGAGAAAGTGTTGCGATAAAAAGGAACAATATCACTGTCCGCCAGTGAATCCGCAACTCGGTGTGGCCCGTCTGACAATAGCATTGACCTTTCCACGAAACACACTAAATTAAGTTTTCTTTTAAATTTTTAATTCACTCGCCAAATCAACCGAAAGCTTGGCCTTTTGAAGAATTCATATATGTATATATACATATATATGTTAACTTATTTCAGAAAAATCGTTATTTAAAGAAAATGGTGAAATTGGCAAAAAATAATATTTTACCGATATCTGCATGTGACTTCTACATTGTGATAAAAATATACGTCCGATCAGCATACGGATTTCCACCCGAGTGGCCTCCGTTATCTGAAGCAGTCACTCGTGCGAGATGAAAGCAAACAGTAGCCCGTATGAAAAGCGCATCGAGTCAAACATGAATATTATTGATTTCGTCTTGTCGTATAAAGCATTTTATCGTTGCTTATCGATGGGTGCATGGCGAACGACTGGCACAATCACCAAAGTAACCGCGCCAATTTCATGTAATCGAGTTTCGTTCGATTCGGAGCAAAATCAAAATGATACGGAAGTGAAAAAGAGGCGATGGACGCATCCCGCCTGATTCAGCAAAGTGCGAAGAGCGTTTCGTGCGAGAAATTTTTTTATATCTCTGTCGGGAACGGATCACTCGTGTATCCGATGAGCTTCTGTTCCGCAGTATCGTTGCCTTGTCCGAAAATAAGGGAAAAAAAAAGTTTGCCCCCAGAGAGATTTGAACTCTCGACCCCTGGTTTACAAGACCAGTGCTCTAGCCCCTGAGCTATGGAGGCTCACGAAGAGATTTTGATTATAAAGTCGTTAAGTATCCGTCGCGCTTACGCACTGGTTCGAAAAATCATTCCCAGTAGTTTTTGCAAATGTATTGTAATCGTTTGCACGGAAAATTCGCTTAAAAAAACTCAATACCGTATTATAGTCCGTGTCGGTAACAACAGTAGCGAAGAAACGTCATGACCGTCCGTCGGTAACCACGTTTTTTGCTTTACAAATTGTAATTTTCAAACGAAAAGAGAAAAGAAATGGTTCTTTCGGCACAAACATGTAAAAGTTGGATTTCGGGCATCGCAACATTTAACACGGCGCCGGAAATCGAAACCAATGTTTACTTATTTATTTCTTTACACATTATGTAATTGAATCGAAGCATCCATTCTTACTGCCAGTATCGTCATTACTTTTGTGAATAATACACAGGATTCATCGTGGTAGCCGCATGCGTGATGACCTTCGAGGCCCGCGACAGCGCAGCGAAGGTGGTACCGGCCCGTTTCCGGTTCAACCACGGTTCGACGCTGAAGAACCGCAATCAGCGAAGCCGCCGCTCAACTTCGAGCCAAACGACAAAGTGGGATCACCAGTTTGGCTTGTTTCGGGTAAATCGAACACCGAGCCCGAGCGCCCAGGAGATATACCGGAAGCAGCTGACCGCGGAGTTTATGATATTCTCGAAGAACCTTGAGGACAAGGGCGTCCCGGCTAACCCGATAAAGAAGAGTCCGAGCGCCCCGTCACTCGTGACGAAGAAATCCTCGCCGTCCGCCAGAAAATCCTTGAAGTACGCCGGATGCACGCTCCTCGATCCGGAGCTTCTGCAGAGACACGCATTGTCCGTCGACAATCCGGACTACAGTCCTCAGCACAGAGCGTCCGGTGACGACTCCGAACGGAACAATATTACCGGAAGTCAAGTTTCCATGGCCATGGATCTTCACATACCGAACAAGGGACCGGTAACGCTCAAGGTCAAAGACCGATCGGACACGGCGAGACGGCATCAGCTTCTGAGGCAGACGAAAATCGAGGACATGGACGAGGCCGCTGCCGAAGAGTCGCGGAAGTGCGCTGGCCGTTCGAAGAAGCAGCCGCAATCTGGTACGCGATTTTATTTCTTATATTTTTTTTTTCCTCAAGAATCGATTATACGAGAGGAAAATGAATTTTAGTCTCCAATGTCTTTCCGCAGACGTATCGAATTTCGGGCTGAGCGCGTACAGCAAATTTCCCGACGACTTCCTGCCCCGGAAGCGGAGTTCGATCGATGTGCGGACCCCCGACGAGTTCGGCATAACGAGCTTCGCCGGAGGTGGCTGTTCGCCCAGGGACTTCAGAAAAATCTCGTCGCCGAACTTTCGCAACATGTCCTTCGATAGAATCAGCGGCGAACGGAAGATGGATAGATCGCTGGGAAACCGCAAAGCGAGCTTCGAGTTCAGGCGGAGTCCCGACTTCCGGAGAGCCGACTACAGGCAAGTTTGGAGGAGTCGCATCGCGAAGTTATCAGGGACTTTGAAGGGCGATGCGAGAGGCGTGATCTTGGTGCAGGGTAATAATCGGATCGTACGTGCAATCTGGAGAACGGATAGAAGTTCGTATCTTTGAAAATAAGAAAACTCCTGTTTTTGGCAATGTCGCAATTGATATTTGTCGAACGGGCAAAATTTGCATTTTGAGAAATAGAAACATTGACATTTTTCGATATGAGAAATTGGTATTTTTGGAATATAACAAACGTGACTTTTCTGGAAATGAAAAATAAGTATTTTTCATCGGGGTATTTAAAAAATATTACCGTACGTAGCATCCGCGGTTCCTACGATTTCACACCTGGCAATAACCGATCCAAATTACCGTCATTCGCTAATAAGAACTAATGGATTCCTTTACACCATACGGACCATCATCGTTCAAAAAGCAAACAGTTACGTAAATCTGCATCGATATCCGATCCCCTGAGAACTGCCGTTTGAATAAAAATGATCGTTACTCGTCGGACGATCAATTATACCAGTTCGTGTTACCGACCGAGCCCGTCTTGGACGGCGTGGAACGGAAGTCACGGCGCAGATCGATTCGTAAACCGTTTCGTTTGTCGACAGATGCGTGCCGGACGAGGCAGACACGAGGTCGAGGGCCAACACCGGTGAGAACCTTCGTCGTCCCAGACGCCCGAAGCTCTATCACTCGAGATCGGACGACAACAGGCGCAGATCGTTCGACAAGCACCGAAGGGATTCTCAACAATCGAGCAGACACTCGCTGAACACGCAAGTGGTCCTCGAGGGTTGCGATCCCGAGTACGAGCTCAAGTACTTCGCGACCACGTCGGTCGAAAGCGATCAGGGCAGTCGGGCCAATTCCGATGAGAGTCGCGTACTCGAGTCCGACGAGCAAGCCCAGAACGCCGCATCCTCCGAGAACCCCGTCGAGAGCGACGCTCTCCTCGAGGAGCCGGAACTCGAGAACGCCACCGACTCGGAAACCGGAAGTTCCAGCGACGACATGGAGCTGGACGATGAAACCGCCGACTCGCATCTTCGACCGCAGGGCTCCAGGAGCTCCGGCAAGAGGCGTCTAGTCGCCCAAGACACCGTGCTTCACGTGACCACCGATTAGGCCATTCCAGTGTTACGCACACTTGCATGTGAATCATCCGATATTTTTTTTTATCTTTCAATTTTTTTATTCTTTTCCCCCAAAGTCTTTCGGAGGTACGAAAGTTACGATTAGTTCCGAGCCTCGACAGGCAAGAGGTCATGCGCCGTTTTGTGAAATGAGAATGTTGGAGTCGTTTTTTGGAATTGCGTTTTTTGACGAGACAATCATTTATCAAACGAGCGGGTCTCGGTTGTCAGGCTCGAATCTGCCGTGCTCTCGATATGGTCAAACGATATTGTAAGGATATTATATTGTATATTTAAAATTAATCGATATAATCGGAAGACAGGGAGAAACGAGAGGCGTGTATAGCTTTCGACGAGAATTTACATAAGAGAATTAGGATTCAAAGTCGGTCGCGATTTTGCAATATTTGGTATTGATATCATACTGAAAGGTGCTCCGATGTTTCGCTAGGTTTCGGGAAGTTTCATTCTTCGCGTTATCTTCTCGTATTTAATGTCAGTCCGATAACACCTTTTGGGCCTACGAGTCTTGTTCGCGAGAAAATGGGCGATTGAAAATTATTTCGCTCAGTGTCTCGACGTGGACGCGGAGTTTATCAAAAAAAAAAAAAAAAATACGTCGGTTACAGCTTACAGTACCGTGTTTGTAGATGGTTCAATTGTCGTGAATCATATATAAATATATTTTTGTACCCTGTGCAGCCGTGAAACCCTTCTGTCACAGTCTCAGCATCATCGCTGACAAAGCCACCCCTAATGGAGGACTAACTAAACTATCGTAACTGATTTATCACTTTCCTATCTTGTTGACTCAATCGATTCAGGCTCTACTCTGAACACTTGTGGAATTTTTGGAGCGTTACATCGGGTTTTGACAAACTCCCGAAAAATTCTTATCGAGATTCGCCTTCATGATTGACAATCAAAAAATTATTTGCCTCGTGGACACTCTTCGATGAATATATATATAATTTTTTAACGAATATCTCTTAAATACATTTGAATAGTTATCTATTTTTATTGAATGCTTGTCCAATTCGATGAATTATTCGTTTACATCAAATATGTGTTCAATGAATTAATTTAAATATTTACTTGCGCCAAAGACATGATCATTTTTATTTAATTAAATATCGTGATTGGGAGTCCGATGTAACATTTTGAAATGTTAACCAGGCATGCTCTTTAACTGCACTATACGGGTTTGAGAGCGTATGCTGGATTTTGTATTGTCTCGCACACCGATTCCTAACTTCAAATACTGAAATACATATATATATATATATACATAAACATACATAAATGCTCTCAATTAGCAGCATTAGTAATACGTCTTCCGAGTTACGCTCACGACTGTTAAAACTCTTTAGATTAGCTCTGTACTCTCGAGTCTTGGATTTTTTCTATATACCGAATCTATTTGTCACGGTTCTTTACCATGTCGAACATCCGCGGAGGGCGGAGGGATAATGCGGGTCGGTGCTTGACGAAACTAGTCCCGAATAATTTTCCTCGAAAAAACGATTATCTACCCTCCGCCTGACCCGCAGAAAAAAACTCTTTGTACAATCTTTTTGAGGCGGTACCGCGACGCCTGATACGAGCAGCGAAAAAGCCCCAACGTTGAAGTGTTATATCACGCGAGTGTCTTCGTTCCACGACCACGGTGTGTGAGGTACATTATCCATAATCGTTATACAATATATTGTAACGTGGTACGTTACTATTTTCCCCCCGGCCTAGCTCGAGGTCCCGCCACTCACCGAAAGGAATGAGAATAAAATAGTTGTGAGAAATTAGAATGTAAGTAGGTTATTTTAGGCTAGAGTTAAACTGTGTAAACCCCTCTCGCCCAGTATTTTTTCCCTCTACTCCCCTGCCCGTTGGCCCTCACTCAGTCGCGAGAAGAAAGAAGAAAGAAGAACGGAGAAAGAAGAAAGAAGGAAGAAGAGAGAAGACCCGAGAATTTAAGGACAGCCCGCGCAGACGCCCGAAAAGACCCCCCCTTCCCGCCGGACCCCTCGCGCAGAGACAACAGCGACGAGCCCTCACCGTACCCTCCGCAGCCGTCAACATCTGGTCCACCGTGGCGAGAGAAGAGGTGAGGGGGACGCCTAGAGGAGCCGTGCCGCGCGAGGAAAATTCGGCGGAACTTCCGCCCGAATAACATCACGATAGTCGCCGCGCCAGGACCACCCACCAATCGTCCAGCCGCTAATGGCCCCCCCAAGACAATCCCGACGAGCGGTGAAGATATCGCAAAGGACCGCTCGTCACTTCGAGCTACGGCCTGTCTACGGAGCGGTGTGCGTGAGAGAGAGCGAGAGAGTGAGTGAGAAAGAAAGTGTCACAAATATCAGATTAATTACGACGACCCGGCTTTCCGCTATTTTGGACGAAAACCGCTTCGGATTAGCCCGGCACCCAAGAGGAACAGCGAAGACATCCCTGTTCTTTTATTTTATATCGAGTCGGAGCGTTGAGTGAGTACCCTTGCGTTTCCCCCTTTCACCCGCCAGTCTTGTTTGCTTTGTATCGTTCGCTTTTTAGTCTATTTAAGATTTCGTCGCGAGTAATTAGTGCGCGTGAGTGGCGGTATTTTCCGCGGTATAGGTTACAGCGTGCGGAAAACCCCCTTCGTCCCTCCAGAGCCCATTAGAGATTTTCGTGAGTCATTTTATACGATATAAAGTGTGCCGAGGTAATATCATAAAGAAGCCCTGGACAGTGATTCCACGGCCTAGAGAAGTCTCATCGGTATCCCTCCCCCTCGTCCCCCCGCGACCCGTGCCCATCAGCCCGAGCTGCCGCAAGGGTTGATAAACACTTTCGGCAGTCTCCACAGCCGGCTTCGTGCCTTCCTCTCCGCCCCCCCCCGTTACGGTGCTACGCCGAATAAGTAGCTGGCGCCCATTCCATATTAATCTTTATTTATTTTATTTTATATTCTTTCGCGTTGACTCTGTTCGGTATCATTTAAATTTGTTATTAAACGGAATTATTTACTTTTCTACTTTTTTATTATTTCCTCCGTTTTTGTTGCCTGCCCTCCCTTCCTCGCCCCGACTCAATGTAGGTGAGAGAAATAATATAACGCGAAGAAGCGAGAATCCCCGTTACAAAATTGGCGCCCAACGTGGGGCCTGTATCTTCTCTGGCGTGATCTTGTGTCGGCTGGAACGGTGGATCCGAGGTCTTTGGTGGTTGATCTATAGTGTCGAGAGAGGGGCTAGGTCGGTCAGGGATTGGTATAGATGAGTGATGTACTTTCCCTTGATGTGACATAGGGGCTCCTTTAAAACGGGGGGAAGAAATAATATCAGGACTAGAACTATCGTTAAGAGTCGGCGGAGAAACAGGTGTCTCATCGTTGGGCACAGTGTCAGGGTGGTCATCTTGGATTCCCTCCCCTGATGGCTGAATCTTGCCAGTGGGATCTATGGGCATCAGGCTGGGAATGGGTATTTCATTGTGCAAGCCAACTTTCTTGGTGGCCTCCTGGAAGCGGGCTATTGCTTGCCTCAAATCCTGGATCGACGACCATTGTTGCAATGATTACTGTTAAGTAACCCGAACATGGTCTGAGCATACCTGACGGTCTCCATCAGGCTGCTGTCTTCATTAGGTATCGTTTGTCGTGACAAACCAACCAGGACCTGTAAGGTTGCATAGGGTTCTTGGAGTGTTTCGATTATAACTGAATCTGAGAGAGACGTGTGGGTAACCGCTAAAAAGTACTCAACCATACTCACGCTCTTGTTGATATCGTCAAGCACTGACTGGAGATCATCACCTATATAATCTTCAATGCAGGGGAGGGCCAGGTCAAAATGATGAGTCCAATGACTGATTATTAAGGGGGCTGTCGGAAGTTGAATTGCAACTACGCCTAATCGGTCACTTACTTTCACTCCGCAATCCCCCTCCCGAATTTGGATCACCAGGATGAGGATATGAACCAACTGTAGAGAGTCCCAGGTCATGTTAGTCACAATAACCACTGAGGATTGTACAGGAACAGGGATTGGGGAAGATATACACGTATAATGTTCGGTTGTCTGGTGTATCTAGTCCTGATTGGTGGTATGAGAGTATTTCTTGCTCTGTTGTTATTTTGTCTAAATTCCGTATAATAGGGATTTCGGTGACAACTTTCAAAGTATGGCCATTTTGGAAAATGACTTTCACCCTACTCGCCCACCACTCATTAGTTTCAACCATATCTGGAGCTGAGTAGGATGAACCAACCCGACTCGAGATAACTGATGCCAAGGTCCGAAGGTCGGAATCACTGACGATTGACTTGCCAATGACCTTGTTTGAAGGTAGAGAGGCTAGAGTTGTGTAATATTCCTCAATCTTCCTTACGTCGGATCGAACAGCAAGACTGAATCCGGAAGCTACTTGTAGTATTACAGATGAACTGTGTATGGCATTTACCCAGTCCACGATGAGGAGGGAACTCGGTGTGTCTAGTGATCGTGATATGAGTCTTGTCAACCATCCTTCCAGAGTGGAGGTAATCGCGCGCATATGGATCCTTGCTGGGAGGTCATCATAATTAATGTTTGTAGTATGGGACGAGAGTGACAGGGTGTTGCCTCCCACAATTCTCATGTTGTTATTCGGAATCCCCGTTACAATATATATGTATATGTATATATATACACACACATTACGATAATCGATGAACGATCAAATTTAGAAAAATTAAAAAAAACATAATCGATCTGTGATGTAATCGTTTGTTGTTAAAGAAAGTGGTAAGACGAAAAAAAAAAAATACAAGAGGCGGATAATGATTATATACTGTAGTGTAGTGAATCCGAATGGAGGATGACGAACCAATCAACTCTGATAGATATCCATGAAACCATCGATCGATGGAGGGCGCGTTTCATGAAACTCATGCGTACGGTAAAAAAATAAGTGATTAATGTTACTGCAAAATTTGGGCGTTGAGGAAAAGTCGTATTGGTTTTTTCGCAAGCCGAAAAAAATAAAATGCGGTCAACGTTTTGAAATGTACAAACGTTCGTGTTACTGTTCGCGAACGTTTGACGACGATATCGCTGAGGAGCGCGAGTGAGAATCGCTTATGAAGCGACATTGTGTAATCAAGTTGTCGCGAAATATATTCTCCCTCATCCAAATCCGTTCCCTCGAAGTTGTATTATTACTCTCGCATGCTCATTGTTGTGACATCGTCAATAAAAGAAGAAGACCAGTTGTGCCTCGTTGCTTCTATTGTTTTATTGACTTTTTTAGTTTATTATAGCTTGCAAGGCGTAAAGACCGATAACAATGTCGACGAGCGGCTCAAACTGAGCAAACGCGTATCCATTATTTATCCGTTCAATTACTTTTTCCCTGAATCATGACGACAAAGTTGATCGAGCAGAACCACTGCAAGGTTCTTGAAATTCTCTGAAATTATAAGATAAAAGCTACGGTGAGAGTGAAAAGTTTAGCACCGTCGATAAGGCAGCGAGTGAAAACGAGTATCGGTTCCATAGTCCACGAAAGAAGGAGAGCAATTTTATCCGTGTCAATTATTATTTCTCGAATAATCTGTTGCGTCAATGTGCGGGCATCGGTCAAACGCGAAGGTAAAATTCGACGAGAGCGAGGGATTTGCCACTGTCGATAAGGCAGCAAGTTAGACGCGAAAGGTGCGGTGAATCGACCGGTCGAGCGGCAGCGGCAGGTGTGAGACGCACAGGTGGGAAACGCGAATGCGCCTTACCATGAAAATCAGCTGCAGTGGGAGAATGAGAGAGAGAAAGAGAGAGAGAGAGAGAGAGAGAGAGAGAGAGAGAGAGAGAGAGAGAGAGAGAGAGAGAGAGAGAGAGAGAGAGAGAGCGAGTTGCACGGAGCTGTTACCTGGTGGGGCGGAGGATAACCAAGGTGAGCTACGGAGGCAAGGAACTACCGGGGCCCGCGAGTTCGTTCGGCTCAGTCAGCGTTCACTGTGCTCTCGCTGATGGCTACGTGGTCGCTGTAATATCTCGACGCTGCTAAATTTTTTCTGTTCAAAACTTCGACCGTCAGCTTTAGCAACGAAACGCGCGACGTGAATCAGCCGAGAGTCGGCTTCGATAATTAACGATAGTTTTTTTAAATAATTTTCGTCACGAAAGTATTGTCGAACGTTCGACGAAGAATTCGATAGCGAAGATTCGGTGAATCATCGATCGATCTATCGGACGACGAGGGTCCTGAGCTGAGTGGAAGAACCGCTGGCGAACATCTTCGACGCGTTAACGAAACGCTAAAGATTTTTTTTTTTTTTTTTTTTTTTTTTTTTTTTTTTTTTTTTCATGTAAAGTAACTGGAAAAAGATAAGAGGATGTCTTCCGAACGATTTCACAAGTAAGCAAATCTTGGACTTTATCGCTTTTTGCTAGCTCCGATAATCGCTCGAATTCGACCATGACGATGTTATTGACAAAGAAATAAGTTCTCTTAGCCTGCTAAGTGTTTTTGTTTGTTTTGCTTTTTTCCTTCCTTTTTATTTGTCTTCGTGTAATCGCAGCCGGGTCCGTGTCCGAGTTTCTCGAGTGGCTCGCAATTAATTATAACGAACGCTTAATGACGAAACATCTTATGGCGAAGCGAGCTTCTCGATGACAGTGCAACGAGCGTAATTTCAGGCTATGCCGGACACAAAGCTCGCACTTACTCAACGACTTTGTCTAATGATTAATCTTCATGATATTTTATTTGTCTGTTTTATTTTGATTTTAACCATTTTAACAACGATCAATGATTTTTGTTTGTTATTGGGAAACGTTAGTAAAAAAGAAACGATGATTCGTTTTAATCATCAACAGTTTTAAATCGCGTCGATGTCGTGTTCGAGATAGCGTAAGATCGGAGCCGTTTCGACACTTCACGAGGAAAAACAGGCCTTTATCGCGATACTTATCGACGACAGCGATAAAAATTTTATCGCCGATTGCTTTTTCCTTTTTGTTTCTATGTACATCTTTATCGTCGATAGAAAAATTAGATTCGATACGGTGCGTTTCGCGCAAGGCTTCTCTGCCCGTTGCTCCAACGCTGAGATTCCCGTGTGGAACCGGACTAACGCGAAACAAACTTCTCGGGAGGGTGAGTTTCCTTTCGTCGGAGCACGGCGGTCGTCTCTGTACAAATATGTACGCACGCGGGATCGCTGACCGTGGAGAAAATCAATTAAAAATAGAAAACGACGTATGGAGAAACTGTCGCGTATGTGCCGCGTGTCCGAACCTCTCGGGCACGTGTCCGACTCGAATTAAACGAGTTAATTAGTAAATTATAAATTACAACGCTCCGTTGGCGTAACAAACAGCGAGAGACTTTGCTTCGAAGAAAGGAATATGGTATTCGGAGAAAATTTCAAAAATTCGGCACGAACCATCGATTTATATAATTTTTTAATTGAATTCTAATTTTATAAAATACACTCTCAATCAAAAAATATTATTGCAATTGAGTAAATACACTCGAAGAATGATCTTGAATAAATGACAAAGTCGTACGTGTAAATTTTGACGAGGCAACGTGGCAAGGCAGCTCAACTACCAAAAATATGTAGAATTTTGGCTGAAGCAATTTTTATTGAACTCGAGTGGACATTTTTCAGGCATCTCACGTGTGAACCGAATTTTTTCTTCTATGTGTACATAAAAAAAAAAATAAATTGATCGTTACAATAGGCGACGCCACCGATGGATGTATTTTCTAGTACAAAGAAATTATGTTTTCCAGTAGACTTATTAATTTAATGGAAACGTTTGCCAGAATTTCGTTGCACTTTGCGTACTCGTGAAACTTTTGTCCGTTTTCATCAGATGTTTGGTCATTTCCATCAGATTCTTCTCTCACTGAATAATCCAATCGAAAAACATTTTCCGTAAAGAAATTGTAAATGTCATGTAGAATATAAGTTATCGTCCAAAAAATGCTTCATTTAATTTCATGCGCAATCGTGATGAGAAATTGATAAACTTTTTCTTTGAATTTATACCAAATTATTAAAAATAAGTAATTTCCAATGTTTTTAATACACCGAAGATCGATTAATCACAATTGCACATGAAATTTAACATACATATTTTAGCGTAAAAACTTCAAGTGCGGTACATGAAATTCCATACGAATTTTTCAAACGATGTAACGAGGCAGAGAACATTTTGTGATAAATGTAATGTTGATTCGAAGGGCCGCACGAGACGGAGCCTTGGAGATTCTCAAAGAAGCGACGCGAAAGGACTGCAACTCTCGAGATGAAGGAGGAATGACCCCGACACTATGGGCAGCCTTCGAAGGTCACATAGATGCGCTGAGACTGCTCGTCGCCAGAGGGTACGTTGCTCACCGAACAAATTCCGCGCCTCTTGTAAAACGATCCTTACCAAATCCTCGCAAATCATTCGCTCACTTATCCGCAATCGTTAATAATCGCTATGGTAATTCAAGGATAATCAATCGAGCGGATATCCTAAATAACCGTGTCGATAATTATCAATGAAACTTCGCGGACGAGTGAAAGTCGACGATTACGGCCTCGGTGACATAATGCGAATCTGAATTAAGTACGGAGATGAATATCTGTGCGGTGAAAAAAAAAAAAGAACAAAAAAACTGCGTATTCAGGCAACGGACGATTGTTCGAAGGCCTTGGTGGGATAATTTCATAGGTGAACGGAAGCGAGGGACAGAGGAAAGAGTACTCTCACCGGTGAAGTCACTCGGTTAGCTTCCAGGAAGCTCTCGCTGAAACTGTTGCATTTCACTGTATCGCGGAAAATTGTTTCTCAATTATTTAATCAGCGAGTCTCATCGGTAAGACAATTCCCGAACGGGAACAACGAGAAGATATTTTTTCATACATTCTCTTTACAAGTAAATACCTATGTGATAAAATTCATTATCTATTAAACGAAAATAATTATTCCTTTAATTCAAATTAGTATTTACCCGCGACGCACTTTTCCGAAAAAAAGAAAAGAAAACAATTGTAGTCTCATTAATTTTTTTTTCGATAATAGTGGCTCCGGCAATTACGAACATTCATTCGCAAATCCGTTGGAGCATAATACCAACGTCAATTCACGTGCCGTGACCCGCTCGACCAGTCGCGTGGCTAATCGGCCCGAAAGAGACTCGAGGCATTTTGTCGTTCCGCCCATTTGTCTTTAATTTTTTACCAGCAGAAATCACCGGTGTCATTGAAATTTACCGTTAAACCCCTTTCGCCCAAGGGCCGAAACTTGGCACGTAATAAAAAAATGGAAACTAAAAGAGCAAGCGAGAGAAAAAGTAAAAGATGAGGCTTGGGTCGTGGGTTCTCTCCGCGGTGAGCCACACCGGAGTTTCCGGTGGGTAGCATCGATATTTTTCGTCGTTCCGACATATGGTCCGACTCGCCGGAAACGCAACGTGCAATCCACCGGCGAATGAAAAGAAAATACAAGAGCGTGCAGTGTACGTGTGAAGCCATTCGTCCGCACGCACGTGCGCGTAGGGTGAGCGCGCGGAACCCCACGGGAAATTGGCGCTGTGCGTTAGAGTCCGGCTCTCGTGCCGAGAGCCGCACGACGAAAAACAATCGAGCGTGCACGAAACAAAACCGGGGCAAACGAAACGAAACGGAACGGAGCGGAATCGAGAAAGAGATGGTTCGTTGTAGCCATGCTGTACCTTCCACAGCACGCCGCGCGCCGGTAATGTTATCGCTCGTTATGCCATGCCCGAAGCTCTCGGACGGCGCTGAAGCCGACGATAGTTTAACGATCGCGGACGCGGGTAATGTCTTATCCAACGCTTTCTACGACGTTAATCGTTGCATAAATAATTCACAAAATTGTACTTATTCATCGAGCTAGTTTCAAAGAGCTATTTTCGGGACAGTCGTTTCATCGTTAAGACCACGTGAAACATCTCTCTCGGTCGGTATCAAAAATTGTAATGAACTTTTCTCACGGGTTTTCGTATGTACGGTACAAGAACAAGTCACATCCAAAGCGGATGTCATCTCGGCTTTCGATGAGGCGTTTCTTTCGATGGCGAAAGCCACAATCCGTGACGAAAGTTGGTCGAAGATTTTATTAACGACCGTGGTTTATCTTCAAGGGAAAGATAATTGACAACGTGTACAATAGAGCTGACACGATTGATTCAACGAACACCTTAACCGGTATCGTTCAGTAACAAAAGCCAATATTTCTTTGCTACATGGCTCTTAACTTTTATGAAGAAACGAGTTGTTATGAAATAATACGTTGATAAATAAAATTTGAGACCTTTGGATGGAAAATGATTAGTTTTTTTTTTTACCGACCGAGCACACCGACCCGAGAGGATTTTATAGAATTTTATGATCGACAGTGGGGACGCGGACAAAACAGATTATTTCGGCAACACCGCGCTTCACCTGTCGGCTGCCCGAGGGCACGACTATTGCGTCAAGTTTCTAGTCAAGTTTGGATGCAACATATGGTCCCTCGACATCGACAGGCACTCGGCTCGGGAACTTGCCGCGATAAACGGACGAGAGAAAATTCTACAGTTTCTGGATCTCGCCCAGGCCGAGCAGGAGGCTACCAATCGGAAAAAGTGCAAGATGCTTCGCGAGAAAGCCGAAAAGGACGCTGAGAAAAGGTATAAAGATTTACATGATATTTCATATTATAAAATGTAATGAAGTTTTGAATTTTTTTTATAATTCGTACTTCACGACAGACGCAAAGAATGAACGCGAAATATCGTGGGACGCAAGAATATCGTTTGCTCTTCAGAAATGAATACACTAGAGTCATGACCGATAGAGCAGAAACAAGGAAACTAAATTTTTTTTTATCGATAAAAAAAACAAGTAAAATGTATGTTGAAAAAAATGCTGAATAACTTGAAATATTTGACCGACGTTGCTTTTTGCAGATTGAAAGAATTCGTCAAGAGACAGAAGACCGCGGACATGAGAGCGGAGAAGGAGCACAGGAAATTATTAAAGGATCGGGCCAAGATGGACGTAGAGGCGATGAACGAGAACAACGTGTTACCTCACAGGCCTAGCATACTTACCTTCAAAGGTAGAGTAAAACCGTCCCAGACCTTCAGCGACATAGTTGGTACGATATCGACAGCGAAAGCCGGTACGACGGCGCGACGCGGCAGCGCGGTGTGCCGAAAGGCTCTGGCCCGAAAGGCCGTCACCGATGACTTCAAAGTCGTCGAGGTAACATTTTAACAATCTACCCCATTTTTCTTCAGAAAATGCCAATTATTAGAGAATTACGAAAGAAAATAATTGCTTAAAGAACCCAAGTTAACGGGTAGCGGTTAAATCTGTCGATAAAACAGATCGAGGAGGACGGGAAGCGATCGGTCCGAAGTCTGACGGGCCTGAGACGGGACTCCGAGGTAATGTACGTCGGTACGTACGAGACTCAGGCGCAGCAGCAGCAGCAGCAGCAGCAGCAGATCGGCAAAAGAGGCAGGATATCCGACGTGTGGGGAACTCTCAGCAAAGCGCAAAGTACGCCGGATCTGCTGGGCGACAGGGATTACGACGACGAGGACGCGGACCAACTGCACAGGACGGGGACGATGACCAACGTGGTCGAGGAGGCGGTTCTTCTTCAAGAACCAGCGAGCATATTCAACAGGCCCGGTTTCGGCTCGGTGGCCTTCAGGAGATCCGTGAGTCTCGACCTTCTCCTCAATTTTCAATTTTTCCTTTCGGATTGTGAAGGGTCCGTATGCGTACAAAAGGAAAATTTCAGATACAAGAAAATTGAGATAAAAAAGCAAACGTTACGGTTTTTAGAGAGTGCGATTTTTACCGGGCGCGTGGATGTAACAGACTTGTGGCATTTAGCCCCTTGAAACACCTCTTTAAATTCAGGAAAAATAAATGTTTTCTTTACAAGGCTAAAATGGCTATGATCCGGCCACGAATTTCTGAACCAACCATCACGTAGACTAAAATGAGTTTCAGTGTTGATATCAACGATGAGAAGTAAATGGTAAAAAAAATTTTCCCAACAGATGTAATCGACAAATTTCAAATTGCATTTTTTCTCAAGTACATTTTAGTTGAATTTATTATGGCTTCAATTTCGAGACACGTAGAAATTTTTCTTTTCCGCGTGGAACCCAAACTCGATCGACAAACTTTCCAAGAGAAAAATCTATGCGGAAAATTGGTACACGTTACACTGCATTTTTTTAACGCTTTTTTCGACACCCACAGATAACAGCTACGCTGGACAATCTGCCGGTAACACAGATCGAGGCGAATCAACGTCATGGCAATGCATACGCGAACGGTTCGCTGGACGGTTCGATAAACGGCCACAGAAACAGCGGAAACGGTCACAACAACGAAGAAATCAGTATTGGGAGCGCGGGAAGTCTAGCGCGAAGGCAGAGCATGTGGGACGATGATAGACTATCGAGTAATCACGAAATCATAACGCGACTCGATTGATCTAGACAAAATATTTTTATCGAATTAATCGGGTAACTAATGGGACGAAAACTGTTTTTAGGTTTTTCAGGCGAAGACGAAGCGGATGAGACCGACGAGGAATGGACTCCGCTGCAGAGATTCCTCGTCGCGAACAATCTGACCTCGATACAGAATATCCTCGAGGCGGAACAAATAGATCTCGAGGCTCTGATGTTACTGACTGACGCGGACATCGCCGCACTAAAACTCCCTCTCGGCCCGAGGAGAAAGCTCACAAACGCAATAGCCGACAGGAAGGAAGCTCTCGCCGCACCGGAAAAAATAATCAAAGACACCAGATTGTGAGAAACCGCGAAGACAAGACCGCGACACGTGTCCGTTATTTCTATTTTTATTTTTCCACGAGGAAAATGTGTTCGTAAGATACGTATACAGTGTCGAATGAGAGTATATGTACCATACTCGCCTAAAAACAATTACGATTGTAAGAGTTATTTGTAAACTGTAACGTGTGAATAAACGAAACTAATTTGTAAATCGTCGATCTGCGTTAGTCATACGCTGAAAAAGAAATTCACCTGCGGTATACCGAATACATTTTTTTTCTCAATTCTACTTTCAAGTTTCAGAATTCCTTATGTTATTGAAACAATGACGACAGGACTGTCATGACATGATGACGTTTCGATCCCATATGGAATTGCAAGAATTACGAATATAATAAAAATAAAACTTTTTTTCTGCTACGCTGCAAGCGAATTTTACTTGCGTATTTAATGTTATTACAATGTACTTCTTTTAGAGGGGATTGTAACTTAAGAGACTTTTTACATTTTTTTTTTCGCATTGATGTTAACTCGCTCGATTTCTTCTTTCGTTTATTATTAATTATTAATTCATACAAACAAGAGACGCAAAAATATACAAGCTCCTTGTGTCCAAGAACGGAACAAATTAACAGCACCAATCGTTCGCCTCGTCGTTTATTCTCTATCGATCCGATTCCAAAAAAAGATTCGTTTGATCCGATTGAAATACTCGTCGCCGATTGCGATGTCCCTCACTTTTGTTCACTTCTGATACAGAGGAAAAAAAAACAAACCCTCCCCAGCTACAAGTTGGTCGATCTTTTTCGGCGAGAACTTTAGTCAACGGATCGTAAAGTGTACTTATAGCAGCGGAACTCGTTCGGTTAACTGGTTGAAAAAAAGGTGAGGTTTTTGTACGACGACAGGGGTTTTCCCAAAGCTCTCCCTCTCATTTTTGTGCCAGAACAATACGAATAAACGCTCACGCCAATTCCTCGTTTATCACAGAGGTCCACGTTCTAGCGAGTCCCGAAATCCCGGGCTCGAAACAACCATCCGTCGCCTAGCTACACGCAAGTACTCTCTATTAATTTAACGTGTCGAATACAGACGGTCGATGTGTCATTGTGTGTATTTTAATTCTGTTGTTTGTTTTACTTTTCAAATTGTTTGAAACGGAGGCGTGGATTTCACCGACATTTATTGGATATTGCCGTATTTCGCTTGATAAATATTACGATTAAAGCTATCGAATAGTAATCAATATTAATATTAGCTTTATAACTAATTGTATTACAGCTTAACCATTAACTATCATTTAATAGTAAGCGCTCTATTTACAACCGAATAACAAATGGCTCGTTAGTTGTTCTTGGCACGGTGTACCGAGGGTCCTAATCGCGGCGTGCGGTTCATTTTTTTTCTTTTTCCAATGAACGGCAGCAACGAGACAAAGTTCCAGGACCGACGATTCTCCCGTATTCCGCAGAATATCTCGCTTTTCGTTTTGCCTTCCCCCGTCGAAGAAATTCGCTCGCGATATCTGCACGACAGATCCGCGCGAACGTATCGCTAACGATCGAGGTCCATCGAGATCCATCGAGATCCAAAAGCGTAACGAGGCACGGTGTGCACGATGCAAATAATTTACATTTTACAATGAACCTGAAACTTCGCGCCATATCAAAGACGTCGTACCCTTCGACGGTGATGACTCGCATGGTATTGTTTCTGTTTTGTTTTTCTATTTTCATATACTTACACATGTACATAAACATACACACGGAACGCGAATAGCTGCCCGTTATCGCCTTGACTTTCGCTTGTGAGCTTGATTGTTTTTTATTTTATTTTTATTTATCTAGTATGACGAACAAAACGTCGAGTGGATATTCTCTTTGCTGAACAAACCGAGACAAGTTGAACTATGCCGTACACAGTTAAAATATAAAAATAAAATATGTCGAATACCGTAGCAGTTATTCTCGTTGATACCGTGCAGTATGCGCCTGTAGATATGTAGAAATATATATATATAGTATATACGAACTTATACACTACGTACATTATACGTGTGTCATTACAAAGGAGAATCCAAGTCCGAGCTTGAGCGGCGCGCGTATTCCTTCTCTTTCTTTTTTTTACTCGGAGATTCCGTCACGCAGACGCGTTTTCGAATAAACGCAGAGGTACATGCGTTAATTGCTAGGCACGATAAACACGCAAACAACGCTGAAGCTACGGACCCTTGGACACTGTATGGGTCTGAGCACGTGAATATGTTCGGCTGGCCAAACTAAAACAAGATCAAAGTGTTATTTTACAGAATGGCTCTTTAACGCGATAATATATCGGTGCCGACTTTTCGTCGCCACGTATTTTCCCTCCCTCGGCCCTCTGTCTCTCCCAACCCCTCCCCCCTTCGCGTCTATCACCCTCCCTCGTCTGGCGGCAACAGAGCTCACTACCAAAATGATTATATATATACGTTCGTTTTGTTTATTGATAAAAGCATCCAAATATCAATTTTCATCTATAATCACATAGTAACCGTAACAATATTCCATTTTACAAGGGAACAAAAAAAAGAGTTAGTTCCGAGTCCGAAAGAATATTTTACAGTCGTACTTCCTCCCTTCCGGCGATATTATTTTATCCCCCCCCAATTCCGTTCCGATTTTCTTTTCGTTACTCCCTTAATCCCGTCGAAATAAGATGAAAAAAAAACTGGCGCAAAGTATCATGTTCTTTGCAACGTAAACGGGAGAAATTTTTTCTCGAGCCTGCGTCTCGTCGTTCCCAGCCACGATAGCGTCTCTCGACTCACGTGAAAATCATTGTACGATAACGATCGCGTGTTCTCCTCTCAGTTCCACGAGTTACGGCGAAGAGTCGCTTGTTCATTACAACCGATCGATAAATTCTTTTAATTAGAGGGACGAGGGAAGTGAGGCTACTTTATACGTCGCGCGTCGTTACATGAAACGCGAACGTTTGTGCGTCGGTGAGCCCATGTCGACGTCGTGAGAGGCGGGCCGTTTATGGTGACGAGCGAACTCGCTGCTTATAAAGGCCGACAGTTCGGTTTGCCTTCCGGTACGTCGCGACATCGGCGAACCTGCAACGTAACGAAGATTCGATTAACAACATCCACCGGTGTATTTCTCTCTTAACGCTTGTCTTGCTCGCGAATGTGAGCGGAGGGTGAGTTTCGGTCCAGCGCGCAAATCCCCTATTAATTCTCTTGAGCTACTGTACCGACACGAATATTAATTTTCATTGAGGATAATAAATTCATAATAAGAGATACAAAGCGTCGTTTCTCTTTCAAGGGCAGTTAACAACGACATGGTAAATCTTTTTCAAATGCGAAAACAATCTGTAACAAAATAAGCTTTTCACTAAGTCATTCAGTTAGTTGAACAGAAATTGAGGAAGAAAAACACATCATTGTATCGTTTTTAAGATCAGATCCAATCTGAGTTCTACCTTCCGTCAAAATACATACCTCTCAAATCGAATTACAGAAACTACATTGTTAAAAAATCCTAACAAATTTCAACAAATAAAGTATTTTTTATCTGCCTACTACATAAGTTTAATGGAGATTAAACAGAAACGACTTTTGGTATTTGTCAAACTGTCTGCTTACAATTCTCTCTGCCTATGGTATTGCCTATGGTACTATTAGAAATGTTACGATTGTCTGCTCGCATTTTAACTCCCTGTTTTGCAATTGTGCTGTTAGTATCAATGCAATTGTTAATATCAAGATTGTTTCCTTAGAATCCATCGCTTCTATTGCCTAGTCCTTAGAGGATTTATCTCGGGTCTTAGCAAACTCTATCCGTCTACCTTGTATTTTTTGGTTTCTACTACTAAGAGATTTAATTTAAAAAACCCTCCTCCTCCCAGTTACGTACCCGAGAGTGCGATGGCTTCCCTGAAAGTGTGAAGTTCGGGATCTGGGTCACCGCCGACTGCTGGCGACGGCGTGACTACCATGCTAGGTGCGGGACTCTGCGACGGAGGCGAACCACATACCATCATACGAGGTTTCGGTGAACTCCTGCAATAAAAAAAAAAAGCAATTAATTTAGAAGTTCCACATCCGCTCGTGCCGAGGTCGATAGAAGTTGCGCCGTGTGGGTTACTCGCAATAGAGCAATTGGACTGATAAACTTAATTGCGTCTTTGGGCTCGACAAACCACCTGGGCGTCCGATCATACCTGTGGGTGTGTGGTCTCGGCGGAGGTGGTTTTCCAGCGAGATACGCTATTAAATCTTCACGGCGTATCATGCGCCTCTTCTTTCGCGCCCAGTTCATTATTTCTTTACTGCACTTTTGTCTTCCCATCTGCAGTCCCAGTTCACTACATCGTCGCATTCCATCGACAGAGTCTGCGGGACAAGTTTTTTTTTCTTTTGTAGTAATAAACACAGTGTGTAAAAAAAAGTAGGGAATTCAAGGAAACTCGAGGACAATGACGAGGACATTTCCAGGTTAGTTGGGACGTTTGTAGGAAAATAAAAATTTGTATTTAACGTGAAACGTACGAAATACAATTTTGTGCAATAACCATTTTCGATTATGTTGGAATCGGTTCAGGAAAAAAACTACCCTCCATAAATGTATATATTTAATTTAGCAAAACTATAATAGCCATTTTTTTAAGATGGTCGCTGGTAATGTACATTTTAAAAGATTTGGTTTACTAATAAATTAAAAATAATTAAATAACATCAGGTAGGATCTAAGCATATCTCGAAACTTTTTCAAGGACCGTAAAAATTCGAAGACAATTTTAGGGCTTTAAGGAATGCTGAACACCGTGGTAAAATTCAGTGGGTTTGAACTTTAGTTATTTGAAAAATTGTTCAAACGCCATTAGGAGATGAATAATTAGCTAATGAAAAGTAAGGTCGAATTTTCTCGTTAATCCGACTAATCGCGTGACTGAATAAAACGCGAAGGCGGACGCTCCCTCGCCCATCAGTCGCCTATAAATTATTTTCATCGACGACGGCATCGGGCCGGTCATAAAACAAATTGGAGTTGTTTTCCCAGGGGTCTCTTCGAAACTAAACTCCGTGTACAAGATACATATCGCGTTTGACGATGTTCGACAAAGACACTTGTATCGTGCCAATCCAAGCTATTTACGTAGCTGATAGTATGATGCAAAAGGTTGGTGTTTGCGCGTGATCAATCTACGTCCCGAGTGTCCTTGCCCGTCGTATCGATAATTATCTTCTTTCAAATCTATTAATCCGACCATCGAATAAACGTATGCGAATAGACGAACGTGCATGTGTGACGCGTGAAATATAAATTCTCATTGTTGCACTAAAATTTGATCCAAGATCTATTTGAATTGTGTCCATCTGTTTATCGTACTTGCAATAACTTTGTAGTTGAACATTTACGTTTACAATTTTCGTGTGATTGTAAAAAATAATTGTGAATTATGAAAACGAATAAAAAATTTGGACAGATATTTTTAAAAAAGTTTTCATATCGTCAGGAAAAGCGGTGACGCGAGCGAAATGCATCGACAGCCTCGCGAGTCCCAACGCGTGCACGCAACAGCCTCGCATACGTGAAAGGGAGGGACGAGGAAGCATGCTAAGGCATACAGCGCGGTAGGGATGGAGAAAAATAAGGTGGGAGGCTGTGAAGTTACTCGGGAAAAAAAGTTTGGTGGGGGTAGGAGGTTTATATAAAGCGGCGGCCGATACGGCCGGTGTTTACGATAAACATTGCACGGTCCACGCACCTTTGTACAGCGACGTGACGGTCCCTGCGGCAGTCTGAAAGGGCAGCCAGAGCGACGCACCCTGCGTTCGGTCTGCAATGAGAAAGAAGAAAAAAGACATGCGTCCGAGACGCGAGAAACGCGGGTTAATAAACCAAAGAAACAGCGGCAACGAAAAAAATGAAAAAAAAAAAATGTTAAAAACACATTTTCAAGGCTAACTATGTGTGCGTTATATAGTTATACAGTATGTGGAAAGAAGTCGAGTGGACGTCCTTCCCCCACGAACGTTTCGTCCCTGTGGTGGACTCCCGTGACCCCGCAGGCCGCGAGATTCCACCGCCGAGACTCTCGCGTGCGGATACAACAACGAAAACTCCATCGAACGATAAAATAATTATTAATTCATCGTGGCATTGTCAACCGCGGACCGTGCTCCACAATAATCTTCCCAGTCCCCGAGAGAGCTTATCGCACGTAAAAACGTATATTCACAAAATGGATGATCGGGCAAAATGGCAACGCAGTTAACAATGCACACGACGGGCACCTCGTATTTGGATTCGTTCTTCTTTTGCATGCGTTTCCTTTCGAAGAATTTATTTAAGCTCATGGTTTTTTTTTGTTTTTTTTTTTTGTTTTTGTTTCAAAATCTCAAAGTCTAACGATCGCGATCCATCGAGTGGCAATGCGTGACGATCCGATGAGTCAGTAAAGAGACAAAAGTAGCTGATGATCGAGGATAGAGATAAACGGGACAATATGATCTAGAGCCGCGAGTTTTAATCCTCCTCCTATGTGTCTTCACGAGAAAAAAATATCTACGCAATTAATGACGTTACGTTTTGCATAGATGGAGTCTTCGGTCGTATGAAATAAAAATATATGTTACACGACGTGAATATATACATGTGTAGATGTGTGTAATGAGAGATAGAAAAGAGAATGAGCCTCGCCTTTGTAGAGCTGGGCTATGGCCGAGGCAGTGGTCTGAAATCCAGTCCATATCTGTTGAGAATATATTTCCTTCTCGTTGTGAAGCTGATTCTCATAATCCGGCTCTGCCTCGATTGCCTCGACGCACTGTTGCTCATAGTTACTGTACCACAGATCCATTATGGGATCATCGTCGCTTCTGTCGTCGCTCATAGCTCGGCCGTCCGTGTATTATATTTTTTGTCTTTTTTTCTTTCTCGTTTTTTTGTTCCTTTTTCTTTTTCCTTTTCACGCACCACGTCCACCCACACACATATACACACTCTCTCGCTCTCGGACTCGCACGCAACACGCACGCAAGCGAGAGGGTTTCCACACTTTCTAACTAATATAAATTAATTTACGAAATAAAAATTACTTTTACACGGAACGAACCGTTTATTCGTCTGTTAAACGACGAGACGAAGGCTCGAGGTCCAACGACTCGCACGTCTCCGATACTTAAAAGCACGGTGATCGCTCTTATGGAGGTCAGGTTGCGGCCATTACGGACAGGTCTCTGGTGCTGCTGCTGCTGCCTCGCTCAGGGTGCTGCCAAGCGCGGTGTTTTCCCGAACTATTGAACTTCGTTGCAGCTCCGCTGCCGCCGATGCTGCTATTGCCTCGCCAAACGATCGCTTTTTGAGGATGTATCACACGTGCCTTCTCGGCCATGAGGGACATCCAATGAGAATCCCTTCCTAATGGTATATAAATCATAAAACTTTCCGAGAACTTTTATTCTGCATTATAATAATATCAAAAGTTATTCACAAACCGCTGACGAAAACTTCCACAAATCGACACTGAATCTTTTTTTTCTCTTCTCCGATGGATTCGTTTCGAGAATTCAAATGAATTCACTTTCTAACTCACGTGAATTTATTCCAAATTTGTCCATATTGTTGAATTTTCTAACTTAAAATATCTTTTCTGGTCACTGAGGAACTGTCGACGTCATCACGGATTTGTCGTGTGTCGTGCGAAATCTTAATACAGAAACATTTAAAATTCACGCCTCTACATCGACTTCTCCAATTTTCGAAAGCCACCATTTTCAATCATAAGAAAATTTTTTTTTAATCACCTGTATTCTTAAAACTCCAGCGGGTCAGTTAAAATGTGCGAAAAGTTAATTTTTTCCTCGCAATAATTTGTTTATAACTTTTGCACATAATAATTATTGTGCAAAATGAAAGATCTCGAAACCTTTAGTAAGACTAATTGTTTGCAGACTTATGGCATATCTCGATAACTGAAAATTTGAACAAACTGAGCTTTTGGTCGGGAATATGTGTTCGTGTAGAAAAAATTACCTAATTCAGAATCTGAATCGGAATTCGAACGTAAAAGCGGGACTTTTGGGATTTAAAACGGATCTTCAAATAATTTTGAATGGATTTATTTTCTTTATTTATCAGTTCATTGATCGTTTTTTATAACAACATAACTACAAATGATTACATACTATCGTCACAGCAACGTCGTTGAAAAGATAAAAACCATATTATTCCTATTCGTAAAAAAAAAAAGAGATAGGCGCGGTTTAACAGCGAACGACGCTATTCATAAGGAAGTTTGACTCGAGCAATTGCGAGGATTGAGTGTTAAAATAATTATTTGGCTATTGCGAAACCGACGCGATTGTTCTGCATGTCGAATTCGGTGTAGAAACGCCCGATGAAGACGTCACCGAGAATCCAGAGGGGTCCGTTCGGGGGTGGAATGTCGATGCCCATGAATCCACTCAGGCAGATCGTCTTGCCCATCTGAGTGACCTGTAACGAAAATCGAACAATAACGTCGAGTCCATATTTTTTCGTGTACGAATCGGCGATCGTATTGGCGATAGTTCTCATTTAATCGGTGAGCCTACCTTGAGAATATAATCGTCGCCGCTCAGAGTGAACGATTTACCTCCAAATACAAAGTCAATCTTGGGCAATTGAGGAATCAAGCCGCAATCAACCTGTAATAAAGGCATAATCTTAGACGATACGTTTCAGGGATAGAGATTCTTTAACGCCGCATTTAACGACGGAAATCACATGAACTCTCGATCAATCCACGCATCACCGCATTTACCATTGCTTCGCCGGCCAGTATAGGTGTGGCGCCAATGGCTTTATTAATGGCTTCGATTTCTTTAACGGGACCAGCGATCAAAGAAGTGCCAGTGTCAGCGATGGCCTCGCAACTCTGCTCGCAAAATACTTTGTCGCCAATGTTTACCCTGTGAACACGTCTCGATTTTATGAAGAAAAAATAGTCGTAAATATAACGAATCAATAGATGAGTCTCACCTGTCCATCTTGAACTGCCAGTAGGCTTTACGATCTACCGCAACATAGGTGAAGTCACCGGTGTAATGATCGGGATCAGAACCTCCGAGAATCATCTCACCACCAATCTTCGCGGAGGGATCTCTGTTCAGATAGAAACTGAAGATCGGCTGCTGAACTAGTCCCTGCTTGACCATATTGTAGAACGGCGGTGTAACGCCGTCCACGGCGATTCGGGAGTACGCCATACCGAGTATACCGTCGAACTTTGCGGCAACGAAAGCAAGGCCGGGCTCGCTCATCGCTTCTGCGAAAGTTTGGTCGACGATGTCTACTCCGGCTAGCTGTGAATAATTTAATAAATAAAATATCTATTTTTCACCCTTCGCTCATGCGTGGACTTTGGCGCACGCTGCCTGTGCTTGTGAATGATCGTATTTGTTTGTTTTAGTGAAACTAAATAATAACCGCAGCGGTAACCGCATAAAGGACCTGGAACTGCAGCTAATCCAGTTATTCTTTTACAGGAACAATGGTTATCCGTATTTGCTACGGAGTCTTTAAGCTCATTAAGAGCGAACTTACATTAACAACATCGGTCGACAAGAATCCAGATAAACTGCCGGATCCGTAACGAATTTCGAACGCTGTGCCGTTAGCTTTGTACGTTTTTGATAATGCACTGTTATACTTGTTGTGAAGCACTGGAAATACGACATTGTTAAGATTTAATAACCCAAAAAATCAGAATATTATTTAAAATATGGTTGCCTCTGCAAACTATCTGTAAGCTTACGGCATGCAAGATTGGTGATATGGCATTTTTTTGAAGGTATCCACAGATTGGACGATCCAGTGTCAAAGACAACACTGAATTTCTGTGGCGGTGTACCAATCGTGATATAACCATAGTACTGGGCGTCCAAGTAGTTGGAGAGAGGTTCCGGCGTTGGACCACCATAGCGTAGACGAAGCTGCTGAAGCTCTGTACCAACTTCATGGAACGTTCGCCTGACAGTTTGTACTTTATATACAGGAACTCTGAAAAAGAGTTAATGTGTTTGGAGAAATAATAATACCATTATTTAGTCTTGAACCAAGCAAACAGTAAAACACAAAGCAGTAAAAAATATGGCTGGGCTATTTTGAAACAGTGTTGTGAGCGAGCGATCGGATGTGGCCACAGAGTCAGGATATTTGATGCATTATAATTGTCTGATGACCTGACCACTGTTGCCAAGAGCTAAGGTCAATATAATAAGATAGCTGTGCATCCTATACATTTTTTCATATCAGCCAGTTTATTTCTTTCCATGAAACTCCAGAGTAACCCCATGATCAAAGGTCGATCTTTATATTTACTTGTTTTTTTCTTTTTTCGAGATACAATTTTTTTCGCCAAATCACACTATCAGCAATAACGCGAAGCTGCGAAGTTTCGTCTAGAGAAATGGTTTTTTTTGTCTCGAAACGCGAAAGCGACCCTACAGTCGAAGGTCAAATATCGATAAGTACTTGTTTGTTTTTTCGTTTTACAATAGAATTTGTCTACTGTTAGGAATAACGCGAAGCAATACATCGGGGAATCGATGTAATGCGCATTTCTCAGGAGCCAGATTATGAAAAAAAAGAACAACGATGTATAGAACATATAGAGGCCGTTAAAGGCAAACGTCACCGATGGCTTCAGTGATGCCGAAAAAAAAAAAAAAAATGGATGCAACTTCGTAAAAATAATAAAATTGAGTGAAACTTACCTCACAAGATCAGCGGTAGTCACCGCTACCAGCAAGGCAGACCAAGCCAGTACTCGCCACATCTTCTTAGTATTCTTCGCGATTCTTTGTGTACTATTGAAATTTTATTACTCTTTCGAGAACTGCGTTGTTTCCTCGTCGCGTCAAAAAGCGGACTCACAGTTCACAGTCACGCGAGAACAAAGTATACAGCGCGCAGAAAGCTTGGACCGTTGACGACAATGGTGGCGCTGGCTTCGTATACATACCTCATCGAGACTTCATTGCGGCAATTTAAATAGTGCAACACAATAGAATTTGTTTGCGCAAAATTTAAGTTATTGCTGCACCGTTTCATTGCAAAAAATAACCAAAACCGGCAACAAAAGGTTGGGGCGAATGAAAGACGGTAGTTGTAAACAGAGAATTGGTTAGCTCACTGGTTAATTGATAAATGCATGTTACCCACGACCGGAAACGTCATCTTGTTGTGAATGCATTTACAATACGAAATATGAATGATGGCCGAAGAAACGCCCCAAAGTATCGTGTAAAACGATGATTCAGAAAGCTTTCTCGGCGACATCAATGGAGACATTTTTAAGTCCCGATGGCGGGAAAGGAAAAAGACGAGAGTTTGCGCAAATCATCAAAAAGTCTCTTGACAAAATTTGCCAAACGATTTCTTCGAAATACGATCCGTGTTACCGTTCAGTTAATATTAAGTTTTGGAAATGAAATTTCGAACAAACTGCATGAGGAGTGCGCTTACAAGAACCCACATGTTATCGTATAGCGGAAGTAAATACACATCGAGTGGTCGTGAATGTGCAGTGTTAACTAAAATTGAATAAATTATTTTACGGGAACAATAGAAGTTCTTTCAGTAGAATTCAACATATTTTTCCTGCGTAGTTACGTTGAAAAAAAAATGATCCAATAACAAAAGGTTTCAGTAAATAAAGGACGGGTATAAAAAGGATAAAATTGTATACGAAGAGATTATAGAAATAGTGAGAATTGCCTTGCTTACTGGTAATTGTTGTTATTAACCACATATTAACCGACAGATGACAAGATCATCAATAATAAATCTTGTCTCTCCCGAATGTTTTTTTCAATAATATGAAATATGAATAATGTATTAGGATGAGTACAAAAATATCGTATAAAAAGATTATTTAGTAAACAGTCTCGGCAAGGCCGATGCGAGCATTTTGAAAGTCAAATTCCGCATAAAATTGCATTAGAAATGCACCACCGAGGACCCATGAGTCGTTCCTGCCGGAAGTGAACGGCGACAGGCACATCGTGAATGTATAGTATGTTAACTGAAATTGAAATAATTATAAAACGTAATAAAAAATCGTTTGGACGGAATACGAAGATTTGAAATACAAGATTTTAGCAAAATTACACACAAGAGCTCGGAAATATTTTTGAAAGATTTCAATAGAATGGTTTTCAAATATCGAATGCACTTTATCATAATTAAAAGTTTTTTGACACATTTCGTAGATTTAAAAGTTTGACAATATTTTGACAATGATTACAAAATATTTCAGTCTGCAAGAGTAAAGAACTTACGTGCTGTATGTAGTACTTGGATTCGATGGTAAATTCCTTTCCGGCCAATACGAAACTTATATGGGGCAACTTTGCAAATTGGCGACAATCGACCTGATGAGAAGCAAAAGTTAAATTCAAGAAATATAAATAACTCTCCTGTGATAAGACTGTAAACTGTAACGAAACTTCTGCAGACTACCGACCACATATCTGTAAGGCCAAGTGGGTGATATTTCCTTCGCCTGAAGCAAATTGTTAATCTTGTCGATGTCCGCAGTCGGTCCAATTATTTGATTGGTGCTCGTGTCCAGTCTCGCGTTACAGCCACTTTGGCAAAATACGTAAGATTTTTTGTTGTTGTCTGTAACAATTCTGAAAAATACATCGCCGTCATAATTATCGAATACATAACATTATGGGCCAAGAATCTCATTTGATTCAACCGTACCTGTCCATTTTTATACTCCAGTACTCTTTTTCCACAACCGGCAGATACGTGAGATTTCCCTTCGCGTGAGAACGCTCGGTTGCTCCGAGCAGAAGTTTTCCGGCTTTCTCGGTCGTGGGGTCGCTTAATAACAATTATAAAAATAAATTGTACATTGCAATAAAAATATCGGCGATTCTTGGTGGTTCTTACCGATTCATGTAAAACGTAAAAATGGGTTGTTTTATCAAACCCTGCTTCAGAAGATTGTAGAAGAAGGGCGTCGTGTTCGGTACGCTCAAGCTATCATAAGAGAGACCGACTACACCATCCGCAATGTTCAAAATGAAGGGAAGTCTTGACATTTTTGTTACCTCAATGAACGTTTGGTTTGCCAGTTCAAGGTGTGCGAGCTGAAAAAAAAGTATGTACAAGTGGAGGAATTATTTGTATGGCAGGTGTATAATGAGTTCACGAAAATCAGATTTTTCATTTTCCAAATGAGTGTGCAGAAAGGACGTCTCTTTCATTACTACGAGAAAAAGATATACTGTATTTGTACTCATGCACAGTATTTTTCTCGCACGCAACGCAAAGGAGGACCTTTGCGAAGTCGGTCACCAGGCACCAAAATTGGGCTTTTACATGCATATGTTAGGAATACTACATTACGATACCAGTGCAATAAATCTGTTTCTCAGGAGCATTGGAATCACGGCAGTTATGAAAAAAGATTTTCTCATAGGTATCATAACATTTTTTATTTCACAAAGTGTTAAAATGGCAATTTTGAACACGCTTCGCATGTCTAAAATGTTTGCATACTACCCAGGATATCTACTTACATGAAAATTATCCTTGGACAAAAAACCACTCAATGATATAGATTTGCTCGATCGATCATATGGTCTGCCATCCACTTGATACGTTGATGATTTCGAGCTGTCATATCTTGTATGCATTACTAGAAAAAAAATTAGCTGACTACATGGCATTTCGTTTATAAGTGAAAATGAGACAAATATTAACGGCATGCTATTTGGGTGAATCCACAGTGTTGAGACGGCAGCCATGTGTCACCCCATGACGTGTCGAAAGTGACTTTGAATTGTTTCGAAGGATGACCCACACCGATCAAGCTGTAGTATTCCGCCTATGAAAAAGAGGCATTTTTATAAAGATTTAGAAAAAAAATCTGTAAACTTAAAGCCTCGTCTATAAGAAAACAAAATTAATCATTATTCGTGCGTCAGTTAATTGATTTCCAATATTTTACGTACATTCATGTATTTGTAGAGAACGACAGAATCGTTATACTGTGAATCCGGTCCCCGTCGCACAGCATTGTCCGGCACATAACGATGCCGATAGATATCCAGTCTGTTCGGACAAAGCAACGGTGGGCGATAATATCTTTGCGTAAGAGAGACTACATGCAACATATGAGCCGATCGCTACCGCTGATAAGGCTATTCGTGTATTTAGAGGATACGAACTGTTAAAATGAATTAACATTCGATCAGCAGGCAAAGACTTAGTGAACTTACCGCAAAGCCGAAGTAGTCGCGAGAAACGTTATCGTAACACACCAAATGGTGAAGCCATGATTTTTCGATACGGTCATTATCGGACCAAAGGTTATAACTCGACGAACGTCCCGTCCTAACTGAGACGGAGAAATGCCCTTGACGAGAACGAAGTTCGCAGATAAGCTTATTTGCAATCTCGTGCCGGGAATACCCGGTATAGCTGGACACACGCTCGGCGAGGAGACGATGACGCATACTCGTGCGTTCGATAGTAAATTCTACCGGTACACAAAGAAAAATGAACAGGATTGCAACTTGAAATGGAGGAAAAAAAAAATTACTATACAAAAATTAAATTACAATGACGAGTTCAATAATTATTATACGAATACTTCACGTGATTTATTACACTTTTTTCTTTTTTTTTTTTATTAAATTACGTTTCCTGTAATATTTAACATCTGTTTAATCGCTGTTACAAGTCAGAAAATATTCTGTTCGGCATTTGGATCTCAGCTGCAAATTGCACTGGTTTTGGGTGTACGTTTCAATCCTTGCAAACGAAATTTTAATCAGATCTTAAGAGATAATTATGATTTTTTCTTGTTCGTTTTTTTTTATCGATGAAACTAAATGCTGCGCGGGATTGTGGGCTCGAATCCGATATTGTGTTTTTCAATTATATTTTTCCGAAGCGCATCTTCCATACGATCAAATGATTTTCTACAATCGTTTTAAATTCGAAGATTGATCATCGACGAAGAAGTGTTTGTCAGTTTATATATATATGTGAAATTCAATCTTTACATAAACGTATACTTTTTGTCACAACTGTACATCGACGACACCGTTGAACATAGAGACCGCGTACGCTACTTTGATCCGTCCGAATACAAATAAGTTTGAATCTACGATTAATTATAATATGTTCGAAAAACTCAATAAGCGCTAATATCGACGAACCCGGTTAAATATACGGCACTTCGCGGTGTCTCGTCGTAATCGTTGAAGTGTGCGCTTCTTGTTTTTTTTTCTCATATAGTCAGCGACGCACAAAGTTTTACAATATGCCTTCGAACAGTTGTCATTGTAAAAGGTACTATGGATTCATCAAATTCGTAATACAGGAATGTATTCAGCTCACAGAAAAAAATAAGTTGTTTTGCCGCCGATTGACTGCGCTTTCGACTCCAGTCGTTACTTTGAATTAAAAAAAAATGCGAAAGCACGATAAAGATTATTCAGCTCGACCTAGGAGGATTATTTACCGTTAAACATTTTCTTTCAAGGGGGGGAGTCTTCTCTTTCGGTAAAACATCTAGCAAAATGTGTGGCTGTCCCTCAGAGCACCGTATCTCGTTATCCCTCCGAATTACAAATATAGGTACTTATAATATAATCCGCGTCTTTTTTCTTTCTTCTTTTTTTTTCATATTGTAACAATATAACAGGTAAAATGTGGGTGTCAATCACGTGAGAGAGAACATAGTGGGCTCAATGTAGTCTTCAAATTACGCGCACCTATAAAAAAAGTGATTGTTTTTTGTACGTTGTCTAATCACAATTTTGTCATTACAATGTCGTATGTGACAGTGTACGGAAATATTGTAACGAACTAATTATGCCGGTTTATGCAAGACATGTATACGAAGAAGTAATGAAAAAAATATATTGTGCCCATTGCGTAGGTGGGAGGCCCGACCGATGTAGAGATCTTATTATTTAGTACATGGTTTCTAATTTGCCGTTTCATCCCATACGTATATACTACTGATGATGTGTTTCTTCTTTTTCCCTGGCAATCGTGAAACGATGTTAACTTCGTCGCGTGAGTGTTCCCGACCCCATCTTGTTCTCTCCGACTCTCGCGCTGAAGATTCTCTGTGTGTTGCAGTCTGAATTCACGCTCTGAACGGTGAAACTCTGTCCATAGAATTAAGTCTGAGATATATGTCTGTTTTTCTTCCTTTTTTCTGTTCTTTTACTGATAGGTGGTAGATGAGATATATTAGGCCGCGGTCTCCGTTTCCCCGTTACTCTCGGCCTCTACCGCCGGCTTCTCGTCGAGCTTTGCTTTCTTCTCGGGACTGACACCGTCGACCGCCGACTCCTCAGACGCATCAACGCCGGCAGTTGATTTCCTCTTTATGCTGCACGCATCGGCCGTCGGTGCGTCTGAAACGCGAAGAGGGGAGGAAAGGAAGGTTGAAAAGAGATCATTAAATATCCCGTTCGTCGTTAACGGTAGTGGTTCTAGCTTTGTATAAAATTTCATCGTGCCTAGGTGCATTTGCAGACGTAATAATGTAAAAAAAATTGTAAAAAGAATATTTGTCTACATTCTGCGCTCGTACGAAGCGTTTCAAGTTTCAGTCGCTCATAACTCTGGTGACCACAATACGTTTATAATGTTATTATTTTTTTAACTATTTTTTTCTATTGTTTTTTTTTAATTATTTGTGTTTTTAACATTTACCTGCGGAGTCACCATTCTCCGTGGATTCGACTTCCTTCTCATCGGACTCATTCTCCTCGGTCGAACCGTTCTCTTTTGTCTCCTTGGCATCGCCGTTTTCGGACGCCCTGGAATCCTCGTCGGCTTCTTCCGCCTCGACTATCTTTTTCTCCTCCTCTACCACCTTCTTCTCAGGAGAGGCGACGACTTTAGTTTCCCTGTAAGAATGATTGAAGTCAGATATGATTTATTTTAGGTGTTTTTTAACGCAATATAAGTAAAAAGAAAATGAAAATAAAATCAAAAGTATTGAGCAACGATCGACGATCGCGACAACAACGAAACTGTAGTGCGAACCAGTTAGGCGAGCGGAACATCCCTATTAACCTTCATCTAGCGACGAGGGGTATCTCAATTCTTCGGTTCTTCTTGTTTCAAACTCCGGTTTGTAAGTCGCGCGTAAATTCATTTGATGATAATAACAACAATCACATACAGAAAGAAAATTCACAGAAGGGACCGTCGCAAAATACGTTTTGTCTCTATTAAAGCGTCATTCTTTTTTATCGTGAGTAGTCGACTCGTCTAAGTGCGCCAGTGGCTTTGCCGCCGGTACGTCACGGTTATTAATAATGGCAGAGTATAATCTTTCTTTTGCGAATTCGTGACATCCCGCTCGCGAGCGGGAACGGAGATGCTCAACCGAGCAGCGCGAAGCGCCATCTCTTCGAGCTGAATAACTCCCCTCACCCCTGCCACTTCTCCGTTCTTTTGTGCCGACCCGTTTCCCCTCCTTCGCTTGACCCCTTTCTCCCGCTGACTCTAAGCCGCGCTTCAGCGCTGCGCGGGCAAATCGTGGTTTTCCCGCTCGGCGTCGGGCATTGTTTTCATCCTAAAAGCGCGCGCGCGAGGGAGAGAGAGAGAGGGGGGGGGGGGAGGGGGGGAGAACACAAAGCTCTACCGTTCTTACAAAAACTCTTGAACCTTCGATGTCTTCCTATTTACAATATTATCGATATTACTTGTATACTATTATTATTATTTTTGCGTATTGTTATTATCAATTTTTTTTTCAACCTAGTCTTGTTTGCTTTGCCGACATAAGTAAAGCTTCAAACGATGACACCATGAGGCAGAGACGGGACGCGCGGGCTTTATTGTTTGCCGCGCTCTCTAACCGGCGTCGGTGAGAGCGGGTGCCGGATCGATATTCCGGCCGTTCTCTTTCGGACGCTCAACGCTCCGGCGTACAGTCTTCGTCAAAAACGTTATTTTCATACTTTTGCAATTCTCTATGAATCTTTCATCCCCCTTACACGATGAATCTTTGTCTCGCTCCTTCTTATGCCTCTCGGCTTGAGTATCGACGCTGCGTTGTGTACACAGAGCATATCTGGACATATCGCGTAACGTACGAGCGAAATTGTACACGACCTGAATAAACTTCCGACAACGTTGAACCTTTGCGGAGAGAGTCACGAGAGGGCGGGAAGGGAAGGCTATCGATGTTGTGTATCGAAGCGTTGTTTATATATATATATATGTATACATATTTATGGCGAGTTAGTTGTTTCGTTCTTCATGTAAACAATGTATCGAGGGTAAGAAGCTTTCTCGTCGAGCAGCGTTTATTCGTCACGCCGATAGAGTCGTGTCGTTGTAGTGACTGTAGCAAGAGGGAAATATAATATCGTCATGGGAATATAAAAGCGTGATGGGGAAGACGTAGGGAAGCGAGGTAGAGCTCGCAGCACGGTAAATCGTCCACGGTTCGTGAGGTGCGTAGGCCGGTAGGCAGAAAATAACTCGAACGCGGCGTCCCTCCCCACCCCTTTCCGTACCGCTTCTTTCCGCCGAACGAGGAAGAATAAGCCGTTAAAGTTTCACCTCTGTACTCGAACGTCGAGAAATTTACGTGAAATAATATATATATAACGTCGACCGAAATTTTTTTGGACGCGCAAAAAAAAAAATTACGGCGCTGCGTGCCGCCTGCGCGCGACCAAGCTCGCGGAGAATAAAAAACAGTCCACTCGTGGATCGCACGAAAAACACAAAACGTGAAAAAATGATTCACTGGCGAATAAATAACTTGAAAAACGAAAAAAAAATAATAACACCATGTCGCAGGCCACGTGGCAATAGTTCGGGGGAAAAAATAGAGTAAAAAAATATCACACGATTATCGGCGGAGACGCGCTGGTAGCGTCGGCGTGGATTTTTTTGCCACGAGAATCTCTTTGAGTTCTCTCTCCCCCCCACCGCACGATAATAATCACACACGCGAAATAAAACAAAATAATGTTAACGATTATTCTTCACTTACTTGGCATCGACGTCCGACATTATTGATGATCGTGTTGTTGTCCGTGGAAGCACAAGAACAATATCGATTAAAAGCACTTGTAAGATCCTCGGGCGGGCTTCGGCTTGGGCAACGTAACGCGTCGATCTGCGACGGAGGTAGCGGAGAGAGTAACACTGGGGCTGCCTACCGACGCGCAAATGGCAGAGGGACTCGCTCGCCGATTCGCCTGAGTCCCTCGGCGGCTTACCCGGCCGGCGGGCCGGCGGCCTTCAAACGGTTTTCTTTCCCGCTCGTTTGTAGGTGGCGCTTGGATCGATATTTCGTCGAAGCCTCCTACAGAGCAGGCCTGAACTCAGGTTTCCCGACGCGTTATGCGTTGGCCAATAAACGTGTAGAATATCTTTTTTTCAATGGATTTAAGATCTTTGTCTCATTAATTTCGGATAAATAATTTTGGTGAATTTACATCAACGTTTCGAATACTTGGACGAACATAAGTAAATAAAAAGTTGCCATAATCTAAAACCGGTCGAATTCAGACGTGCGTCGGTGCACTCGGGACGCGGCCACCTCGCTCTTTCCCCTCTACTGAATCTCTCAGCCAATCGCAACCCAGTCTGGCGCGTGAAAATAACCGGCGTTTCCGGTAGTAACCGCGAATCATTTAAACAAACGTCGTTTTCTGATACACTCGAGACTCGCCGAGGGTGTTGATTTTGTGCCGTCCGAGGACGGTGGCTCGAGATACCATTCACTTTGGCACAGAAACTACTGCCGCTCGGATAAGCCCGACAGTCATGTCTAAACGACAAACCGAGCTTACTGGAATGTTCTAGAAGTTTCGTGGATGGCCCCGTTTCCGGCGTATGTATTAAAAGGTGCGCGACGGCCACACTACTAAGCACACACGCTGCTTCGACTCGGCTCATCCACGTTCGGCGTCCATGTACAGGATACACACGGACACAGTCGCAACCAGTCTGTGTCGCGCCCGGCGGGTTAAGAATGTTGGTATACGATAGCCAGCGATGAAACTGCATAGTCGTAGAGGAATTCTCGCGTACGGCTTATCGTCGGCTGTTCGCGCTCGGATTGCTGTGAGAGCTGATGTTCGCACACGCTGTACAATGAACGATTTATCCAACGTAAACGTTCCTGTGCGAAGTGACGTAACGGCGGTCTGGAAGCGGGAAGGATTTCGTGGAGTTTCGAAGCTCGTGAAAATTTCCGACGGTCCTTCGCGTATCTCGGGCCGCGGCGCATGCGCGCGTATCGAATCGGTTATAGATCGACGACGCTCTATTTAACAATATAACGAAGGCAGTTGAATTGTAGCGGTTTTGGGGGGAGATACGCTTAAGGAAAAATTATTCGCTTTTAACATTAGCTTAAAATGCAGTTGTTTTACTGCGTGGTCGGTAAAATAGGGACCGTAAAATTCACATGCGAAACATCGACAGTTTTTTTTGTAATTTATAGCCGAGTGAATCTGCGGTAATGTTTGTTTTTCTTCTTAAAATTACTAATACTTTCAATTTTACCCTATAATTTTTTAACTAAATCTTTGCTACTCGTTTATTTTTATATATCTTGATATTGTACCATGAGTCTGATTTTTTAATATATGTATGATGAGTCGCACGCGCCGGTATTAAACGCAAGCATGGAAGCGATTATTCGAGAGGGCCACAGCTGCTGCCGACCACGCAGGTGAAGACACGAAGAGCAGATGTACCGTTTTTAGGGACTATCGGAAGCGGCTGTGGTTCGTTCGCACGCGCATGCTCGCTAAGCTGGCCCGTACAGTGATTCGCCGTCTTTTACAGACTGCGGTACAGTAGTTGGACGGCGTCGCTTCTCTTCCAGCTCAACGGAAATTCACGGACCTCGGCCAACGACTGTGTCGCCTCTTCCGTCCTCGTTCCTCTCGCGTCCGAACCCGACGGCTCTGGTTCCCCATGCTTCTCTCGGGTAATACGTACACACGATGTTCACCCGCTTCCTCGACTCTACTCCGCACACCGCGTCCCCGCGCATAGGCCGGCAAACTTACGTCACCGTTAACGATTGTATATTCTTTATTGGATTTTTTTACATTGCGTTTCATTCGCGTTTCATTGCTCTTTGACAATAAAAGTTTTATGGAAACATTTTGTCACCGTACATCGCAAGATCGAGGCATCGCAGGAGGTAAAAAAATCCGAAATATTTTTCTCGTAGCGTAGCCACGTAAGCACACAGTATAAGACGATTGTACGTTTACACAGTGATGCTTGCTCGATAATGAAGATTGATCGTCTGCTTATGTACAAGTTCGGAAGCTTTAGTGATTATTATTATTATTTGGGAATGTAGGAGAACCACTTTTTCCCCGTGAAAACCTTTCGTAAGATAACAATTGCACGAGCCATTGATACAAGCTCCAAGGAAGCGGAAGCGATATAAAATAATCATTGGTCGTTAGACGGGAGGGCGGAGGAAAATTCCCCACGGAGTAAAGAATCTTCGAAAGGTTCCCTTCCGAAAGCCGAGCACGTATAATAACCGTTACCCACATCTGCGAGGAAAGAAGTAAAGTAAAAAAGGTAACATAGAAAAAAAACAAAGTTTTTCGAATCGCCGTAATGTACATTTCCAAGAAAAAAAAAAACCAAAAAAAAAAAAATATGATTTAAAAAACAAAGTTTGTAAGAAGTTCTCACGAGACTGAAAAGGAATCTGAATGCTCGTCCGACATAGTAGCAAACGACTTTCTTTCTGTCTGGCAACACAATTCATTTTAGTCGCTGTAGACTACCCTATAATACGTGCGAAGCTCTTACATTACGACCGACCAAGCCTTATCTCACCTATAAAGTCGCAGCTCGACTGTTGGGACCGGTGGCTACCACTCGTATAGCGACCGTTCGTATACGTTCGAGTCTGATGTGTGCTGTATGCTCTCTCTCTCTCTCTCTCTCCCTCTTTCTCTGTATGTGTGTGTGTGTGTGTGTGTGTGTGTGTGTGTGAGCGCGTAACCGGATGCTATTTCGACGATGGGAACCCAGACCTCTCGCCGACTTGGTAGTGTTCGTGTACAACTAAATATAGCTCAACACATGAAGATTTTCTGCGTGCTTGGCTCCTTATCAATTTTGTGACATCAAACGGTTTTCAACTCGCGGCTATGTATTGTCGGTGCGATAGAGTCACGGTTTGAAATTTTTTATTGACAAAAATGAAATGTCAAAAATAAAGAAAAGATCATCCCCCGTCCGAGGACATTCGTTATCGAGAGTCGGAGAGTCTTCTTCGATGGAAAGTCGCGGCGCGCACGAATACGGAACGCTCGGCTATCCTTGGTTGCTCCTCATCGATATATACCTCATCGATATATACCAGATGTTGCCATACCGGCGACGACCGGGAGAGAAGTGGCTTCAATCGAATTAGCGGGGTGTGCGTGGAGTGCGCGAGGTTTCGATTCAGAGTTCGTATATTGCGGCGCTATAGTTCTCGGGAGGGGAGAGGGGCGAGGAGCATAATGGACAGTCAAACTGCATATCGAAGCCGGAATTTCGGAACATCTCATTAACGTGTACAAAATATTTGAAACTGTGATCCAGTCTGTTTACGCAAGAACGAGAGGGCAAAATAATAACGTGCTCTTGGCAATTTTCTATTTTCAACGATTTTTCATTTCTTCAAGATTCGTTTCCGTTTTGCTGTTTTTCCGAAATTTTTTTATTATTTTTCGTGTTTCCGTTAAAAATACGAAACGTCGCATTTACGTGAACACAATATTTAGAGCTGTGAGTCAATTTTCTTTTTTGCCCTACGAACCAAATTATAACGGTACATGATGTGGTCTTGGCAACTTTCTATTTGTTTTCTTCTTTGAGATAAGGTTTTCTTTTGGTTTCCTCTTGATTAAATGCATTTTATTTCGTGTCAAATTAGACAAAGTTAGTGTACGTTCAATGATCTATATAGTGAAGCGATGAAAATGATATTTCGCCGCACGACCGGATCACTAGAGCGTCCAGAAATAGCGCACACAACTTTCCATTACATTTGCGGAAGAAGGTCGACCGGCGTGTGCTGTCCCCACGAGTATGTGTGTTCGTGTGTGTGTGTGTATGCCGAGTCGGCAAAAAGATTTCACCTCGTGTTCACCCGTGTGCGGAGTGTTGCTTTGACACAGGGATAAAATTTAAACGTAACGTACATCCGGATACCCATGAAACCGTCTACTACTATATCCCCCCCCCCCCCCCCCCCCGTCCTCGTTCTAACGTGCGGCATGAAGAATGGCTTCGTCTGACGACGATCCGTATGGACCGCCTACAGGGTTCCCGGTTAGTTTTATTCCAGGAAAACTGCTTTGAAAACTTGCTGGTTGTGGAGCGTTCGTGGCTTCTCGAAGCGTCCTTCGTCGCTGTTGAATATACATAGGAGGAATATAGCGGTCTTTATTGACCTGACCTCACCCAACCGTGTAGCGCCATGACAGACTCCTCGGACGTTCTATTATCGCACACGCTGTATCGAGAGTGGTAAATTTTACGAATGAGAATGATATATTTGTCGTTTCGCGTATCGAAAACGTGCCTCGGGCTCGACACCACACGCACGCTGGCTTCTCGGTGTGTCGCGACTGTACAGTCAACTGTACAAGCTCTACCTATGCCACTTGTCCACGGCAGCGCTCACGGCGTCTGGTTATCTCCGCAGAACGAAAGTCGGAAAGAGCGATCTCTCCGTCTCGGTCTAAACTCATTTTCAAGCCGAGTCCGATTATTTGCCGTCTCGCTCCGGGATAGGGGCGGAGTGACTCGTTGCCGCCACTCGAAATTTCGTTGGCTCGGTCTCCGTCGGTGGTTCTCGTGAAAACGGCGTGAGCGAGATGAGCGAACTTTCGCTGGCTCGGTAAACCGCTCGGCGAATATCGCTCGCGGTGTAACGAGGGAACGGGGAATGAAACTAAACGATGAACGTGTATCACGGGCCAATGTTAACCGCAAGCCATGGACGCGTTATGTTTATCATTATTGTTATTATTATGTTTGCACAGGATGTTTTGTGAATTTATTATTATTATTCGAAGGAATAAATTCTCGGTGGACGGGAAAATTGAATCGTCGACATTAACATTCCGTCTCTCAGACAGTGGTGTACGTTATCGACGTCGATCAATAAAATTGAATTAATATCTTACGGTAAGAGGTCATCGAGCTTGTGGATGAATCTTGTCGCTTACCGTGCTTCGTCGTTCACGAGTTTAAGGGGGACGCTTTCCTTCTACGCCCCGCTTCGATCGCTATAAATAGACCCGAGGGGCGACGCGCTTCGTGGCGGCTGGATATCGCCGGTAAGCAAGAGTCCCGCTGTTTCAGCGATCGACGAGTCACAAGTATATCGTTTTACCGTTGTTCGATGGCTTACGGTACGAGGGTATCGTTGCCACTGGAAAACTTAGCTATCGAAAGTCGAAAACCGGACACAATGGTTAATGAGGTTTGCCAAAGGTATCAAAGATATTTACTTTCTTACCGACGACGAACATGATTTTCGGTACATCGGTTGAAATTGATAAATTACCGATTTACCATGAGAGTAGTGAGGCACCGAAAAAAAAAGATTTTTGTTTACTCGACTAGAAATTTTATGGCAGCGCGACGTAGAAAGCATAATGGGATGCAATATTAACTATAAAGGTCAATTTGAAAAGACATACATTTATTTATTTACAAAGAAAAAAAATGGAACTATATTTTTCGTCACCGGTTGAAAGAGTGATTTGTAATTTTTTCATGTTTACGTCTGTATTATCAGTTTGGAAGATTTATCGCGTTTACATCTCCGTATCTTCGGTGTCATCTCAAAGCACATAATTGATGGTGACGTGGAGGGCCGAGCTCGCAGTTCATTCCTTTCACGTCCTATCTAATCGCTGAAGCACCCGTAAGCTCGAACTCGTAATTTACTATTCGTTTGCCGCCTCCCCCAAAACGATCTCTTCCGTCCGACGAGCTCCCGCAGCCAGTGTGGAATCGCATGTTGAGATGCGAACAGGGAACGCTCGTCGATATTAATATTTCTGCATGATTTTTCCCTTATCCGCGACGATTTTTTGAAATAGTTCGAAAGAACAAAGCGGTCTTTTTGATTTCCGCTAATATTTTCAGATCGCGATAATTCCCGTGTCAAGAAGGTGCAACATGAGTGAGTCGATTCTGACCCCGGGTCAGCAAATAAAACCGAAAGTCGACGAAAAAATAGCGATCGCCCTCGTTGAGAAACTTTACGGGTTTCACGTTAAACAAATAGACGAGTTCAACGCGTACGACGACAAAAATTATCGGGTTCTCTGCGAGAGTGAAAGCACCAATACTTACGTCAGTGAAATCGTTGAAGATGGTTACGTTCTCAAGATCCTCAACTCCCTGGATTCTCGGGATGTCAGTTTCGTCGAGGGTCAAAACGAAATGATGCTGTTTCTCAATAAACGAGGCATCGCTTGTCCGATGCCGGTGAAGAATCTTCGAGGTTCGTTTTACGCCGTTGAGCAGCTGGGTCGCCCGACGAACGAGGGACACGTCGTGAGTATATATTTTTATTTATCGTTATTCATCGGGTCAATGAAAGAGGTGAAAACTTAAATTTTCATATCGCTTTCTGCAAAGTTCCGTACGCGTTTTCACGAAAATCCCGAAATGTTTCAATAGGTGCGTCTTCTTGTTTACCGGCCCGGTTCGACGGTGCTCGCGACGCCGATGAACGTGAACTTGCTGAAGGACGTTGGACGCTTCGCGGCTCGACTCGACGCGACCTTGGCCGGCTTCTCCCATCCCGCTTACGAGAAACGCTCGAGTCTGTGGATGTTGTCCGAGACTCCGAAGCTCCGGGACTTTGTTTACGCGGTCGCAAACGAGGAGGATAGAAAAATGATTCTGCGAATAGTCGAGTGCTTTGAGAGACGCGTTCTCGTCGTTGCCGATCGGCTCGAATGGGGAATCATTCACGGGGATTTGAACGAGCAGAACATACTGGTGACGGAGAATGGTGATCGGGTAGCTGCGGTAATCGACTTCGGCGACAGCCACAGAGGATGCACGGTATTCGAGCTGGCGATAACCGTTTGCTACATGATCATCCAGGCTCGCGACCTCACCATGGCAAGACACGTGATCGATGGCTTTCAGAGCGTTAAAAAATTGACGAGACTCGAGAAGGATATCTTGAAGATATGCGTCTGCTCGAGAATCTGTCAGAGCCTCGCTCTCGGCGCTTATTCCCACTTGAACGATCCGCTGAACGAATATTTGCTGACGACGCAGAAACCCGGTTGGGAAATATTGAGAAAACTGTGGCCTCTCGACGAACATGAAGTTTTACGAATTTGGGGCCTGGAGCTCGAGTGACATCTCGCACGATTTTGCCGTGTAATATACTTTTTTTTATTCATTAATCTATTAACTCAAATATAGATTAAATGAGAAATTCGAGGAAAATCTGTCTGAGAGCTTAATTACCTAGCTACAATTTTCAGGACTTTGGCTTCCTCATGGAGGAAAATTTGTTTTCATGAAAAAAAATGTTCTACGAAAACTTGTTCAGAATGTTCTGAAACGTGGGAAAACCCTGTTTAGAAAAAGAGTTCAAAGGTCGTGTTTTTCGTTCACGGAAAATAATGTTTTACTCCTGTTTACCTAAAGGTGAAAATACGTGAGTGATGCGTTTCACCGCAATCACATGACCGCCTGTTTTCTATGTGTTCAGAGATTTTTCTATCGCCAAGAAAACTCTTGTCGACGTGTGGCGATCAATCTTCAAAGAAGATTCACACGCAGAAAAGTAGATTAGATAAGGAAGCTTTTTTACGAGTGTGTCGTTGATGTTATTATTACTGCAAGAGTGCCGTTATCAAGATATCGAGAATGGTCGACGACCTTTCAATGATATGGGATTGAACTGTTCCCTTCATCAATTACGCAGAGACACACATCCGTTCCCTCTTTTATTATTATTATTATTATTTATATATGTAGGCAGTTACATATGTACATATAGATTCAATGAACAATAATAATAATACTCTCCGTACAACTCCGTATAACCATACTGTGTTATCATTTTACATAGCGGTATCGTGGTATTTAATATATACAAAAGTCTCCGGGTTTCTTTTATTAAATCCATCTTCAGTTAGCAATAATGAAATTACCTTGACGCCCGTTCGTAAAACCGCGTACACCGCGAGTCTGTTCTATTCGACAGTTATAATTTCTTTCCTCCTCGTGAGATATACGCAAGGAACGTGTTACACTGGGGAGAAATAAGGTACGTGCAAGATTTAGATTAATGCGCCGATTTCCGAACGCGTATTATAGTAATTTATTTCGTCTTTTTTCTTTCTATATTTTCTCTTTAGTACGTAGGGTATTGCAGTTTATCTCTGTGTTACGTACATCTTTATATCGCGCGATTGTGCACATTGAAAATAAAAGAAAAAAGATTGCTTGACGCGTGGTACATTCGAGTTTGTGGAATCGAAAAGTATTTTTCGCCCGCGACGACAAATATATCAATCGCCCCCTCACTTTTTCTTTCTCTATCGTCAGCAAAACAAATTTTTTCAATTCTTCGGTCGTTTTATTCTCGGGGGGGGGGGGGGGGGGGGGCTCGACTGTAAATTAAACTCGTCCGAATTTTTTTTGGCCATAATTCGTTAACGAAATATTATATTAAACGTTATTCGTAAACGTATCTTACTGATTAAAATCTATCGGCGTACATTCAATCCTTGAGGATGGTTTATAGATGTATAATAACAATAATAATTATATCAACGTTGTCTGATCGGTAATGGCTATCCTATAATTTTTGTCGCAATACGATTAACGTTGGAGTTTTTGAATGTATGGAAATAAATGGTTCGAGTCGAAGGAACATGGAAAACCAAATATTGTATAGCAATAAATACGATAGATCGGATTGTATGGAAAAACCAAATGATAATACGTGCGGATGGAATGTTCGTCTGAAAGATAGACGCTTCGTTACGATAAAATTCGTCGATGCCAATTTCTCAGCGGGAATGGTGTATGAATATTATGAAGTACCCTTTCAGTCTTGAGAAACGATTACTTTTTTGCCCTTTTTTTTTTTTAAGTATCCTCAGGAATGAGCTGGTCGGTTAAACAAAGAGCTCCTTTGTCGATTCCTTTGTCTAGCCTCGTTGAGCGTTATATATTTTTTTTTTCACAAATGCAACTTAAAGGTAAAGAAAAAAATTGATAACCGGCATCGACACACGGGTGCATAAAACATTTCAAGTCGCGTGCCGGAGGTGTCGTTTCGACGACTTACTACTTCGTTGCAGTCTAAACGAACGCTCAATGCTATTGTTCGTGAAAAACGCTCGGCTTCCATGCTCTCCGTTTCTACGCTCCTTGTAGTCGAACGCGCCATATTTCTCACCTTACTGAAATTCACATTTCGGGGAGGAATGAAAATGCACGAAACAAATGTTTTTTTTTCTCCAGTTGGAGGAAGTAAGCGTTTGACACACTGGATCAACGAGTGATACAAAATTGTATTCATCTATTGAGAAAAAAGGAGATTGAATCGTGTTCTACGTTATTTTTCGTCACTTAACGAAAATATATCGTCACGGAAATTTGCAATAATCAGTTTATATATTTGCAAATGCATCGTCATTAACAGTTCCCGTAGATTGAAGACGCATGCACGCGATACAAATTGAGTTTATTGTTAATATGTGGCCAACATTTTTGAAAAAGAATTGTGCAAAATTCAACAGTCAATTTAACCAGTGTTCCGTGGAGGAGCGACCTTCACTGACCGAACGGGATGCTGCGAGGCTGACGAGTGTAGCGGTTATAAAGATGGCGGCGACGCTTTATTTACAGCGAGTAGTGATGGACCGCGAACAAACGGCGCCGACCCGCGTCGCATCGACCATTAATACGGGTGGATCAGCTGACAGTTATTTCGCAGACGATCCGAATCCGCACTTCGTATTAAAGTTTCGATGAGAAAAGAAAAAAGCGCGTCCACGATATTTCCCCGTCAATTCTCAAGTTTATGTGACGCTTGCGATTTTGCGGGTGACGATACGTAAATATCAATCGGCGGCGACGATGGTTCGTCTGGTGCGCGTAATACTACCGCGGGAATAAGCGTCGAACTTCCTTAGCCAATCAACAAACGAGAATAAGCACTGGTTGGTCGGGCGGGGGGGGGGGGGGGGGCCGTTAGTTCGCGCGGCGGCTCTTCTCGCTCGCCGAACGTCACAGGTCGGGTATTGGCGTCGAATTTCCGTTAAGGAAATAAATATGTACACGTTCGCGATACGTTTATTCTCGCGTTTTAATTCCGAATAAAGTACGTGGGTGGTGTTGCGTCTTTAGTTAACAATCGGATCGCGACGAAAAATCTCTCTTTTGTCGGACACAATGACATTGATCTTCGGATTGAATTTTCGATGCGAAAAAAATAGGTGCCCGCTAATACGATCGTTGTAGTCCCGGAACAAAATTCAGCTGTTGCGATCAGTGAATCGCGACGAGAACGGTTCTGTTTACCGCGCACTACGAGCTCCGCTTGCGCGCCAACTTTTCGGCGAAAAAAATATATACGCGTTCGCAATTGTATGTCATTCGATATTCTCTCGGTTCGTACGAACGGACACGACTCGGCGAGAGAGACAATGCGCGCAACCGTATAAAATAGCGACGGTTTGTTTACGCGTGTAATGATACACCAGAAAAAAAAAGTGCCGAGTCGCCTGAGCCAATGAAGGAGGAGGACTACTTCACTGTGCCGGAGAGGGGGCGCAGTTGACGTTATTTCGCGATACAGCTCGGTCTTTGCGTCAAGCTGAACGCCACGCGCTCGCTTCTCGCGCCAAGTTACGCGTAAGAAAATACACGTTACGATAATCGTATGGTCAATACGTTATTCTCGACGGTACGCGGTTTTTGATCAAAGTATGCGAGTGATGTTTTGTCGTTAGTGGATAATTGGATCGCGGCGAAAACGTTCTCGCTCGTAGGACGTCACGAACTCCATCTTCGTGTCGACTTTCCGACGCTTCCACGATTATTCTATCTATAAGATATTCCAGAGTCTAACTTCCGATTAAAGTGGCTCCGTGTCATTATCCAGCGGTCACATTGTGACGAGGATGCTCACATTTCCAGCGAGAAAATAAATACGCCTTCATTTATTTTTCTTCCGACATTCTATTTTTTCCAATCGCGATTATTTCGCGTTCTCAACAGGGTGGGGGGGGGCTGTCCGCCGATGGGAATAATCCCAAGCCGGACGGAATGGACGGGATTTTTGCAGCGTCTCGTTCGGTCAATCGAACAGCATAAAACGGTCAGTTTCGCGATTTATAGCACAGTGCAGCAGTGAAAGGTGTGAATATGGGCTTTCCTCGAATACAAGCAGTGCAATAGAATCACCGTTGGATCATCGCACCCTCATCAATGATTCTTTGTGGACTTCGAAGTGGTAAGTCGTTCAGACAAACTGCGCCGCATGTTTTTCTTTTTGTTTTAAACGTCTCGCAAGTTCTCGGAACTCGAGATAAAGTAAGATGTTCCGAGGAGCTATCATCGAGCGCAATTATTCTCGACAAAGCACATGATAGAAATGATTACATGCTGGCTTGTTGCGCACGTTAAATGATTCAAAAAAATTATTTTCGACCATAAAGCATCGAGAAAAACGCTTTTATTTTTGCGTGTCGCTCGATAAGTTTTCATGCCGTAATGATAGTAACAGTGTTAATAATAATAATAATAATAATAATAATAATAATAATGATAATAATATTAATAATAATATTAATAATAATAATCCTTTCAGGACGTGCCTAGTCGATAACTATCCATCACTTCCCATTCTTATAATCTTTAACAACAAATTATTCAACTTTCAATCTTGCTTTCATCACTCCTCTCGCTTGAAAAAACGCCTACACTCGAGATACCGGCCTTATTTTTTTTTAATTATTATTTTATTATTATTTTTTGTTTAACTGGGCGTTCGTAAAATTGGGCGTAAAATAATTCTATATATATATCAAATGTCCAACGATGGTCAATACTGTATGTTTTTTTTTCTTCAGCTTCTCTCATTCTCGCTACCCCTTGTGCCGTCAGGTCGTTATTAAATTGGTTTTTCGTTTGTTTTATCTAACCTTCGCGCGGCGACGAAGCGAATGAATTTATATCAATCGTTTGTCGCGGGTAGGCTTCTAGCGGCAGGACTCGCAGCATTGTTTCTGGTAGAGCGGCACTCCACACATGTTCATCATCTTCACTTTGCTGCAGAGCTGCGAGTGGTCTCTGCACTCTTCTGAAACGCCACAATCATTACGTTCGAAACATTAATTCTCAATGGATCTATATTATTTTTTTAATAATTATCGTTCATTATAAATATCGTTTGTTTTCTCACGAGAGAACGTTTACCGGACGTTCGTTGACACGGCTGGCCTGTGCATGTTTTCATCACGGACGGACGAGGTATGTCCCTGCACGCGTTTCCCGCCGGCTTTTTCGTGCCGTACCAGACGCATTGTAGAATCCGATACTTTATTCCGTCCTCCTCGCAGGACGCTGTGCACTGAAATTATTCACAGAATATTGTGAGTTTTTCTTCTCACGGGGGACGATCAATGGAGAAAATTTCGTACCTCCGACCACTCTCCGACTCTCCAGACACCCTTGCAAGCGTCGTTGTAGCATTCCTGACGTTGGGGTGGCCTTATGCCGTCGTCGCACTTGTTGGAATCCAGCATCGTTACGTTTTGCTTTCCGTCCTCGCCGTCGTCCGTCAAACGACAGCTTATATCTCGCCTCTGCATTGCTTCAATAAAACATGGAACGACGTACTTTTTAGAATTTCACCGTGTATCTTTACGGGAATGTAGTACAGTAGAAGTTTGTTTATCCAGAATCAATGAAAATTATCAGAAATAGTGCGTACACTGCCATTTCCGCATTGACTCTAATTGAATAATTCTCTCAAGTACAACATCGAAAAAGAGATTCGTCGATGCTTTCCTCAGATTCGTAAAATTTCAAACTCTCAACATACACTAAACGAACATTATGCTTCCGCTCAGAGGTGATATTGTTCGTGTTATTAATCACGGTATTGTTCGTCGAAGCCACGATGCGCTCAGCTATAAAGCTATTGTTTAACCACTAGAAAATTGTTCAATGTCCCAGATATATTCAGATGTATCAGCGCAGTGCCAGGAACTAATAAATATTGGGCGAAACACCGAAGTAGCGCTCGACGATGGACCGACATGAAAATTTCGCGTGATGTACTCCATGCGCATTGAGAAACTGACCGGTTTTCCAATTGAAGCATCGCGATGTCTCGCAGCTCGTCCATTCGCCGGTGTGCCACTGCGGGCATCTTCCGGCTCCGCATGGCCGAACTTTCTGTGGAACAGCGAATCCCGCGTCCTCGCACAGAGAAGCACCGATCACGGTTCTCGATACGACGCGGGTTGAGTTTCCGGTATTTCTCGCCGGACGCACGGTGCATTGAGCTCCTCTCATCTGTATTAAAACAAAAAATCCTCATTAATAATTCACCGACGGATCGTTTTGCTTGCTCGACAGAGTTTCGACGGATAAATAATTCACTCGTGCCTGAAATCCTCCGCCTCCGCAAGTTTGCGAGCACTTTGTCCAATCCGTCGTTACCCACTCGAAGGTGAGGTCATCCCCGGTCACTGAAAAATATAGCCGTAATACATGGATGAAAAAATGAAATACAATGAAATAAAATAAACGTACCACGACTGAATACGTTTATGGTGCCAGCGATTGCGGTCTCGTTCGAATTATCCTCGAACGCCATTGAAGCAAAAGTGACCGTCGACTCGTTGTCTTTGTTCCCGTACGATTCGTGGCTCTCGACAACGGCGATCCTCAGTTTCTCCATGTCTTCGGCCAGGTCGTCTTCCTTGGTAATTTCGGCGCCGCCCGAGCTGTCCTCTCTGGTTGTTTCGTTACCGAACGAGTCCCAGTTCACGTCCCTTCTGGCGCCCAAAATGTTTCTGTCCTCGCCTGTCGCCACACTGTCTGTCCGATTATCGCTACCATCCGCGATTTTTTCTCTGCTCAACTCGCCGTCGTACGACTCATCGTCCTCAGCACCGTCGAGCGTCAGTTCTGTCTTGAAGTTTCCCTCCTTCTTACCGACCATTTCCGGCAGATTCGTCGTGCTCGCGTGTTCGACAAAAATTCGCAAAGTTTCTCTCGCCGTTTCAGCGTCGCGTTTTTTCTCCGGATAACGATCCTCCGTATTAGCCTCGGCCTCCCGGTCAGTTTCCTCGCTCGTCGATTTCGCCGCAACGGATTTTCGATCTTTCACCGATTCTCCAAAAATTCCCGATTTTTTTTCGATTTTTTCATCGAGATTTTTTTCGGTTCGAGATTCCGACTCCTTCGACCTTTCTTCGCCTTTCGTTGTTTCCGACCTCTCGGTATCGTAATCGGACAGAGCCGTGCCACGCTGGTTTCTCAGATAATTATCGATCGCTCCTTTTTCCCGTCTCTTCGCGTTCATCAGCGATTCCTCGACGTAGTCGACGCCCCGCTCGGTGCTCGACGTCTCCGCGCGAGCGCTCGAGCGAACTTGAGACTCCCGACTTTCGATGACTTTGGGCGCGTTCTCGTTGTGGATGGCGAAGAAGGCTGCGTCGAGGTCGTACGGATCGTCGTCTATGAAGATTCTCTCCTCGTCCGGGCCGAAGCTGTCGTCGGGAATTATCGTGTCCGCACCGAAGATCTTGAAGTCGTTCTCCCTGCTCTCGTATCGAAGGTCATTGGCCGAGTAATCGCTGCTCGGGTGGTTCCTCGGGGCGCTCTTTCGCGCGTCGTCCAGCAACATCGGAGGGACCATTCTGTGACCTCTGCCCTGGTTCGAGTCGTCATGAAAAGGCCAGTATGCCTGACGGAAAAATATTGTAACAATTAATTTTGCAAAAACTGAATTCGTGGAAAATTGCCAATTTAATTAATTAATAACACCAAAAGCAACGAATTATCCACGATGAAAATGTGAATCACCAACGCCGGCTACGCGCCAGATTTTCACAAAGCACGAGAACACTATTCGTAATGAGAAAAAAAAAAGGAAAAAAAAAAAAAACATGTTGCCATACGGAAACGGTGTCTGTATAAATTGTAACAAAAAAATGTTAGTTACTTTGCTAACAAGCACTGTAGATTAATGGTGTAACAATACGTCGTGAGGTTATTGTGATTATTATTGTTATTATGCGCTTGTGGTAGTGGTGAGAGCGCGAGTGTTTTGTGGGATGTAATGAAGAACGTTCTAACGACGGGTTTGCGGGGTTCGCTCGGTGCGCAATGCTTCCCTTGCGTGTCTCGCTTTTCACCCTCAACCCTCGGACTACGAATTAACGATGAAAATCTACACTATTAAAAAAAAAACAAGTTTATTATATTTTTTTCAGTTATTGCGGTCCCGAACTACGTTGAGGATGAATGCATAGCCCGACAGAATGAAAACGAAAAATGAAGAAATAAAAAAATATAAAAATTTGAAAAATATTCATTAACAGCGAAAGTTTGTCGATGATTATTGTTTTGTCGCTGTCAGAGGGACCCCTCACCTTTAAGCTCGAGATAAATTGGCCGAGGTGAGAACCGAGTCGCGAGGCGCCGGAAGTCGCTGTCGATTCCACCGACTCTTGGTATCCGGGCTGTGTTGTTAGTCGGGTTTATCGTACGCAATTCCCAACGAGATCCATCATCGGGCGCAAGCGAAGTGGACAAGGAAGACAAGCGTCAAGCCGTTTGTTAGAGATTAGTATGGAGAACGGGGAGATAGATTGGACATGCAAACTCGCACACATTTATTGTTTAAAGTTATGTGGAACAGCCCATTCCCCACCTAACCCGGGTTCGCTAGATACCAGAAATAGTAGTCAAATATTTTCACGTAACCCGGCAGCGACGATCAAAAGAAGAGTCTTGCCCTGAGCGAATAACACGCCGGCCTTCGGTGAGACTTTTCCTTTAACTGTGAACAACCGCTCGGCTTATAAGATAACCCTGAAGGTATCTGCACGGCGTCAAATTTCGTTTTCGGCGAATCTTTGCGAACTCATTGCTTCGGGAAGAAAACAAAGAATGTTTTTTTTGTAGAATTCTATTCTCTCATGAAATTTTCCGAACGAAGTTTATGCGATGCAAAACACAGCCGTTGGAATTGGATGTGATTCAATCTCTTCGGAATGTCCTTAGGGAAGAGTTGGTTACTTTTTTTTTGACAGCGTTGTTCTCTCGCCCTCGTGCGTGTGTAGCCGTCTTATTACTAAGATTAAAATGCCCTTTCGTAGCTACAACAGAGGTCGACCGTAGCCGATATTTGTCGGCTGAGAGAAAAAGTAATAAGTGATTTAGCGGGAGGAAAAGTCTCGAGTTAGCTTTCACTGAAACATTTGTGCTTCCGTTTATTCATTTTTTTCCTTTCAATTCACTTTTCCTTGCGTTAATTTACTTTTCCCCTCGTTAATTCACTTCTGCTCTCGCCAAATGACATTTCCTCTGGCTCGTCAAAAATCGGCCACTTTTTATCAGCGTTGCAGGCATAGAAATATGGCAATTTTTCAGCATACACAGGAAAAAAATGATGTATGTACCGCGGGAGAAAGTGCATTTTTAAATCGTGCGAATTTCTTCATACTGTGTAGAAAAAGGCACATCTTTCTCGTTGGTGGCATAGTATGCTATTTCTTAAGGAGGAAACTTCTTCCCCGCTCGAAACTGCAACGGATTTTATTTCTCGGGTTCCGACGGTTCCCCGTCAAAACCGGTCGCCGTATTTCACATGGTCACAATCAACGCGCCGCGACGCCTCTTCGGATGGTCATCAATAAAACAACGTCGCACGGATCTCCGTTACATGTTATTAATAATTCGTAGCAAACGAGACGAGTAACGGGACCGATAAATTTATAATGGGCGTCGAGGCACTCTCCATTGATTTTCCGTCAAATCGCAAAATCGTCCATCAGGAATGTCACCGGGGATGAATACTTCATGAAGTGTCCCGATAGACACAGCGATCGATCCACCAACGCAACCGAATATTCTGCGACTACTTTTTCTTTTACTTTTTTTTCTGACTATCGTAATATCGATACCCAACGGGTTATAAGACGTTACCTGATTGAGCGACGTGACGGTGTATTCTCCATGGGCCATTGACGAGTCGGGTGGCATTGAGCTCGGTTTCGGTTTCTTCCGATTGCGAGGCTTCTTCGTCGGTTTACCAGAAGCGGGAACTTCCGGGCGAGCCTCGTGACTGAGATCGTCGTTGCCGAAAGTGAAGCTTCCTTGGTAACCGGAAGCTGAGGACATATCGGAAACGGCTTCATCAAAATTCTTTCGCGATAATGTGGACCGTCCGTCGCACCGATGCTGCTTTATTTACTAGCAGTTATGTTCATGTTCCAGAAGCTCTACCACGTCATATTGGGTTTGTTTGACATTATTTTGTCGGAAAAATGTTTCGTAATTAGTTCGTGAATGCATGGACCAGCCATCCGATCGATGCTGAACCATAACGGTGTTCCCGTCATTATTATATTTGCGAGAATCTCAGTTGCCACAATCAGGAGAAAATTGCCCGCCGGATTAATGTAAATGAATTACAGACCATAATTTGAATATTACAGGGTGTCACGTTCGTTACAATATGAAGTACTTCAAGACAACGTGGACAAATTAAATTGCACTGAATTTCAACAAATTCGACACGACCCGCTCTGACAACTGAAGTTTAAATTGTTGTGACATAATAAATTGCTGAAAAATTAACAAATGCGGTTGAATACCTTGAGCAGGGATAGCTAACTTGTGTTTCAGCTGAATCTTCAGCTGATACTGTCATATTTTCATTAGCTCAACTAGGACAGTGTGCGATTAACGGGAAAACCTTGCTTGTCGTAGACGCGGAAAAATTGGTCGACGTCTACACTTTAAGATGGAAAAGAAAACAAATAATGAATTCCCACCGGCTCGATCGATTTGGAGATTTTCGCCGGAACCCGCCGACGCCGAATCGAGATTGACGTTCTGACGATGATGGACGGTATTGCCGGAGCGTAGAATTTCTTCGCTGCTCATCTGGTCACTCGGTCGAGCGTTCACAAACAGACGAATGTCCGAACGAGACTGACCGGCTGGAAAAATTAAGAATAAATTCCGTTCGTCAAGACCGATCGTTAATTTTTGTCGCGACAATTTCATTTTCATTGTAATAATTACCTATACATCCGTAAACACCGTCGTCAGCGTACGTGATGTCCATTATCCTCAGAGCTCCCTTTCGGCTGATTTTGTACTTTCTCGATTTTTGTAACTCCTCACCGTTCTTCGTCCACTCAATTTGACTCCTCAAATTAAAAGAACATTTTTTTTTATGTTCAACGACATAATTGAACGGTTCCCTTAGCATTGAAAATTATAGAAATGTCGGAAATCCTTACTTCTTGAATTTCTTGACCGGACATCGAATTTTAACGACTCCTGTGCCGGGAAATACAGTCGCCGTACCCCCGATCTTGAGGTCGACCTTTTGCTCTATGTCCCGCTGTGCGAAGCTCGTGTTCGAGCTCAGAATAGTCGGCTGAACGCCCGAGTTGACCTCGTGGCAGGATCTTGTGTTGCAGGGTTTCTCCGTTGCAGGCTTACCTCCCGGACAGTCGCGATCCGATAAATATTGCTTGTGGCCCTGGGCCATTACTTGCTCGCAGGAAACTTTTCTTCGCTTCACTCCCCCTCCGCAACTTTTTGAACACTGGAAAAAAGAGATTGAAAGGAAAAAGATCGTCAATACATTTCGCGGTTTCGATGAAAAGTGGTCAACGGAATTTTTATCGAGAACCAAGATCGAACAAATCAATCTGCAATGTACCTTCGATAAAGTAGCTCTCGAGAGCTTTTTGAAAATGAAAACTGAAGTGAAAAAAGTCGACAAGCCACAGCTTTATCGAAAATGAAAAAGGAAATTTAAAAAAAAAATGATTGTGGTTAAAAAAAACAGTTCGTCGGAGGTTTATCGAAAATGAAAGTTCCCAGAGTGAAGAACAAAGTCAACAAGACCTTTCGAAAAGTTTGGTTCTCTTAATGAATGATCAAGGATGACGCACGATTCGTACAAATAAAAAAAAAACTTGCCGCAGCTTTTTTGAAAACGACAAAAAATGCTCATACGTATGGCAGTTTTGATTAAAAAACGTGCAATGAACAATGGGCTTATCGAGGCTTATTTGGCTTATATGGCTTTATACCCTGCTCCAGCTGCCGGACTGCCACTTGACAGGGCAGTCCCAAACGTTGCAATGCTGCCTGTCGGCGGGTGGTGGCGGTTTGCACATCTGGTTCGGCACGACGACCGTGTTCCCGGGTCCTCTGGCAACCTCGTGTATGCAAGTGACGTCCCGGGTTTGTATGCCGATACCGCAGGGACTCCTGCACGGCGAGAAGTCGCTGTAGTTCCACCTGAAAGCGTTCACCAGAGGTGCTATCTAATATACGACACAACGCTACCCCACCGTTCGACCTACATTTTCCTGCTCGCCTATAGGTAAACGCTAAGGGAACGCGCGTAAGCCCATTTCATCTATTCCGACACCCCCCCCCCGCTCGCCTCTTTGTCGCACTCGACACGCGCCGTGTAGTGACTTTTGAAGTACCCGTACACTTTGCCAACTTCACTTTGCAGCAAAGAAAATCGAGTAGTGTGAAAAGGTTTACTTTTTTTTTACATTAAAGGGGGAAAAAATGGAAAAGCTCTCGAATCCATCTTGGCGATACTCGAGGGTGATAGCTGTGTATGGTTAAAGCGTTGAGAAGTACAATAAACATTTATTGGAAGAGTATTTTCGTGACAAAATGTAAACAGTCGAAATACCAACTGGAATTTGCATGAGCGAATGCCTTGTGGTAGCAAAGCGGAAGTATAGAATTTTGAATATTTTTGGGAAAATAAATTCGCGAAAAAACGACAGGATTTTTAAGAAAATGAGATATCGAGAAATATTTGCTTCAAGATTTGTCCAGTAAAATTACCCTTTCTGTCGTACGGAACAAAATTTTTACAGAATAGACAGAGCTTCACTCTACAAGAACACATAATTATTATTGATAGTTCCGTTTCCGTGTAACAACCGTTTCTCTATTTGAGGTAGTTGTTTCATATTTCTATCCTCTAATTATTCTCGTATCGACATGTTTGTATGATTCATTGACGAAAAATGCGTATTCGATTGTGAAAAACTTTTAAATCGCTTGGTAAAATTTGTGTAATCTCATTTGGAAACTGAGGGGATTCTCAAGGTAGCAATGAGTCAATATACGCATCAGGGATTGGAAAATTGTTCATGATCGTTTGAGTGAAATAAGCTTTTCGATAGTATGAAATATAAATTTGGTGGAACACAGAGCATTCGATTACTGCAGAGTACGTGACAGTTATCCTCTTCCGTGTAAAAATAGTTTCCCTAATTGGGACAAAAGTTCGAAATCGTTTCGTAAATTTTGTATGAACTATAAGCTCACCTGGGAGGACAAGGATGGTCGTTGCAGGTTCGTATTCTCGATTCCGGCTTCGTTTCCTTGGTGCAGAGCAGAGGCATTACCACCTTGCCGTCGTCGTCTCGGACGCAGTTTATTATTAGATCTTGGACGCCTGTAATTAATTGCGTCACAGACGGGAAGATTAATTTTTTCTACGTTTAGTACGAGGTGCCCCGGGCTGTCGCCCGAGGTTCTTTTATATCCTGGGCTGGCTGGATAGGTAGGTAGATTCGTGATGATGAATTTATTGGTTGAATGCTTTTGGCCGGTGCACCACGCGTCCATTTCTATAACGACAATTACTGGAGAACACTTTCGCGAATCCTACGTTCGCCCGCGTTACGATATCGCCCAGTTTGTTTACTCTGTGATAAGATATTGATTCTCGACCGTTTAACCCTTCGAGCCATACATTTTGACATTATAAAAATCTTGATAATTTACGTCAAGTAATTAGTTTAAAGAATTTGAAACTGGACGAATTGTCTGAGTCGACTAATGGAAATACGACTTTAGACCTTTTTTGTAGAGCGTTCAATTCTCTACAAAAATGTTTGATCGGCATGACAGTATGAGTACCCATTCATTGGAGATAATAATCAGAAGTTAAAAGAAACTTCTTCTCTGTTTTATTTTAACGGAAATTCGAAAAGTGCAATGCGGACAAGTTTAATCTAAAAATTAAGGGCTCTTATGTTCAGGGACTTATTTTGGCATCTAACCAAAAGTTTTAAGCTAGGACCGAGGAAAAAAAAAAAATTTTGTATGTATATATTTCCAATCGCCTGAGATTTTTTCGGTTAATATTTAATGTTTCAATTTCCATAACTCGACCATTTTTTTTGTTTATGGAGCTATGATCGAAACATACAAATGCTTTCTTTGGATTGAAATTGAATAAGATATAACGAAACAGTGATTCCGCTAACGTATCTAATATTGTACGACAGCAGTCAAAGGGTCAATTCAATATTAAACTGTATATTCATGTTTATATGCTAACAGGTATGCTGACAGCATATGTTGTCCATTCCATAGGCAACGAAAACGGAATGTTCGACAATTTAGTGAAATTGTGAAATTCATTCTGTATACTGTGAAAATTGATTTGCCATATTCAACAAAAGGGGGGTCAGTTAGAAGAATGAGAAGAAGACATTCGAACCAATAAGCAAATCCACGATTTCCCAAAATATACATATATAAGATTAATATTATACATAACCGATCACTTTGGTCTCGTGACTAGAGTACTATAGCGTCGATATCAACGTTTAGGGAGGTCTCATTGTCGAATCTCGATGCCGTAGTGTGGCTAGCAGAAGAATATTGTGACGCGTCGTAGGAGAGAGCGGGGCGAAATGAAACAGTGGTACAAACAGCATAATGCAAGATAACGCGATTTTCCAATCACTTTTGGATGATGGCGGTGACGGTAAGCAGGACAGAACGGTGCTGAGAAACAGGACGGATCGTTGGGAGAAAATGAGGCATTCAAAAATTATAGGAAAGCTCAGTCTTGTCCACGCTGTACCGTTCTGCCCTCCTCGCCCCTAGCTCCCCGCATTTATCGTGCAATAGCCAACATATGTGTCCATAGTTTTCAATGTTTACAGCCAGCAATAGACACGAAGTAGCTTCTCCAGTGTGGAGCATACCTAGAGCGTCAACAGTTATCGACATCCAAAAACTACATTTAACCCGCGTTCAGAGGTCGCAAGCTGCAATTCTTCTTCCTCCTTGTGTTTATCCCTATGATTTTACACGAACTGAGCCTTTTACCTTAAGTCATATAGCTAATAACCGTAACAGTCTATCCGGTATTAAATAATAACGAATACCAATCAATATACCATGAATATTTTTGCTCTTTCACGCAATAATTGATATAATATTGAATATGTACGAATGGAAAAGTTGGCAGCTCACCTCCGAGACAAGTTGCCGTGCATGGTGTGTATCCGGATTCTTTCCACGAGTACGTAGTCTGAATGGAGCTGCCCGGAGCCACTTTGACGCTGCTCTCGTAGCCGCTCAGTCCGGACCCCGAGGACGATCTGTACGAATCCATCAGGTTCGTGTCCTCGTATCCGCTGTCATCGACAGTGTCGATTCTGTATGAAAGACTGTTGTCGAGCGGGGCGCAAGGGTCCTTCGTGCATTTTTCCGTCTCCGGTGGTTTCGGACCGGCGCACTGCTTGTCCGGTAATTTCGCTATCGTTCTGCTGAACTCGAGAAATATTTTGCAGTGGACCTCGCGATGACGTATTCCCTCGCCGCACGTGACGCTGCACGACGACCAGTCGTCCGCTATAAATCTGTCGGATTGTCAATAGGTCAAGTCAATATTACTCGTTTAAATAGTAATAATCTTGATAATATTTAATAGTAATTCATTGAATTTGGTAACATCGTTTTTTTTTTCAATTCAATTTTTCCGCGCATTATCCGAATGCATGCGGACGTATGAACACTGGGAAAAAGAACCGATCGAGCGAACAATATAAGCTTGCGGTTGGGGAAAAAGATGGTTAATCGAAGAAATTAATAATCGTATTACATAAACGTAAATTGGACAGCCTATTAGTTTCATCAACTAGGGGTTTCTTTCGATTAAACAAACACTTAGTTCGGCATCCCGTAAGCACACATTGTGTTGACCCAATTAATTTTTTTTTTTAAATGATACCAAGGTCGGAGGAATGAAAATGACAGAAACTGTACAAAAAAAAATGTGCGGAATAATTTGTGAATCAGATTCGAAAAATAGGCAGAGAAGAATCTTGAGAAGCCGCGTATAGATCGGGAGTAAAGTCGTTGAGATGGCATTCTTGCGGTATACAGAAAAAAAGTATGGCGTATTGGCTTCTTTGTCGTTCTAACAAAGGGCAAAGCAGCGGGACAAGAAAATTGCGATTCATCCAAGAAAAATCATGAAAAAACTCCAACAACGCATCAAGTTAACTTCCCAACGACGGGGAGTAGAAAAAAGTTTGCAACAGACAATCAAGGATATGGAGGAAAAAAATGTAAATAAAAGTAACGATGGAAGAAAATGTGGCGTATTAGCTTTTTTCCGGCTCCAAAGTACAGAGCAGTGGGAAAAGAAGACTGCGAATAATTTGAATAAAAAAAAACAATACGACAACGCCACAAATTTCCTTCTCAACGACCAGAACTAGAAATAAGTGTCCAACACGCAAACATGGTAAATATGTAATAAAGAAGAAGTATAGATAGAAATTAGAATCGAAGAGTAATAGGATACCTCAGGTACAACCAGCCACAGGCAAAGTACCTCGTATATCTGTCGACACAGACCAATTAACGCTCAATAAAACACAGATCACAGACATTGAGATTCTCGGGGGAAGTAAAAAAAAAACAGTAACAAAAACGAAGACAAAAAGCAGCACTACAAAGACATATCACGGGGGAAGTTCATGGGTAAACAGTTAGAGCATCGGATCTCGTAATCGCAAAGTGTTCCTCGAGGATCGATGCGGCCGGGGCAAGGATGATGATGAATAATTAACTTTGATACTCACGTGGATTCTGTAGGCACTTTCTGATCGATCAATTTCTCCGGAATTGGTGGGGGAGGATAAGGCTGCATCAACGGCTGCGTCATCTCACCGGAGTCTGAATAATCCATTGATCTAGCATTAGCGCGGAGAATCGAAGGGCGTGCAATGGCCCGAGGCTGTTCGGTCTCTGGAGCCGCGATTTCCAATCTTTAATATTTGAATATTCTGTGAACTTACATGTGACGCACGGTGTGTTCGTGTCGCATTCTTGCTCGTCTCTGGGACGCTCGGATCTGTCGCAATCGGATGACGATCGGCCCTCGGAGTCGCGGCAATCTATCGATCTCGTTCTCGTTCCCCTGCCGCACGTTACGGAACACTGCGAATGGTGAAAATAAATTTTTTTCATAAATACAAAAGAAAATACTTTAGTATTTTTTAATGAAAAAATTCGGCATCGAGCGAGAGACGTGAACGTTAATATTCGCCTGAGGAAGGAAACCACGTTCGATTTAACCCAGGAAATACTCGGTTGATCGAACGAGACGTCGCGCGTATCAAGTCTTTTCTCACGGATGAAAAAAGAGTTTATGCCGAAAAATATATTGAAAATATATATTCACCGTAGAACTGATGTATACATTTTTTTTCCTTTAAATTCATTACTCTATATTAAGAATTTATAATTGGATTCAAAGTGAACTCGGAAAAAAATATTCGAACAACGTTTATTCAGATGAAAGAAATATTCATATGCCTCAACAAAATCCTTGTTAGATTCAATCAACCGATGTACACACATTTTTAGAAACGTAGTTGAACTAATGATTTATTGGTTTGGGATACGAAATTAATGTCCATTTAAACATTAATTTGACTTGAATATGTTGTTATGGGATCCAGATGAATATTCTTACCAAATATTGTGCTATAAAACAATATAAAAAATAAATCATATCGTTGCCATAGGAGTGACAAAGTATTCTTGATAAGCAATAAATCGCAAACAGATACAATGATGACATTAAAAATGAATAAACGCTCTATTCGGTACGAAACAAATGAGCATTATTCGTCGTCCTTAATAAGGTTTCTTTCATCGAAATAAACTTTTGTCTGCACGTGAGCGCTGATCGGATCGATCCAAGTGGTCTTTTAGTGAAATATCGAAAGTTCTTCTTCTCTCTTCTCTTCCGGAAAAGTGCACGAGCTCCCGAAGATTCAGGAGGGTGCATTCTTGGCGAGTTCGCAGGTCTTCATCATCAGCATCTCTCGTATTATGTTTGCTAGGCTCCTTTGTCGAGGCTTCCTCTTCCTTTCTCTCTCCAAACTCAAGTTTATGATTTACGACTTATTCGTTATCGCCGCGGTGCCTCGACGTTGGATGGTGCTTTTTCCGGGGAAAAAATAGAGCGAGCGTAGCATCGAGTAGTCTGGCTACGCGAATAGGCAGCCGGGCGCTTCAGACACGCGAGCTCCGTCCGGGCTGCTTCGCTTTCTCTCACTTTCGGTAATGATTTTGTCGACGCTGCCGGTTCGCTGAATGAGCGCTGAAGACAGGAATTGATAGATTTCACTCTCTATTGTGGTCGGTTGAGGGTGGAAAAAAAGCCGGTTCGAGCGAAGCAAATATCGAGTTTGAAAGATTGCCTCGCCTCCGCCTCGTCTCCGGAGCACTCTCCGTTCGACGCCGAGTCTCGGACGATTTTCCGTGAAGAAAATCGCAGCGGTTCGCTGCTATAGCCCTCCGGTTGTACGCACGCTTCGAGACCCCGAACAGACGACGGGCGCGCTAGAGCTTTCCATTTTCTCGCCACTTTTCATCCCGTCCATAGCGGAGGCTTTCCGCGGCAGTATGCGCCGAGTGTCGGAGAAATCCCGGGAGTCGGCGATCCCTTCGTACGGTTCGGCAGACTCGTGGTTCTCTCCATCGCGCTCGGATGGCGGAGAGGAAAAATTCACTATTGTACGATGTAAGCGTGAACGAAGGACGAATGAACGGCGGTCAATGACGGAGGAAAAAAAATGGGTCGGCCGAGAGTTCCCGTCGATCGAAAGTAAGAGAGCCGTCGGAGAATCGACAACTCGATTGATCGGTTGATTATTCGAGTGCTCTTAGACGAGTCATCGTTACCGCATTTGTTACCGTATTTTTTTTTCAAACAATGCTCAATGTTTCAAGGTATTTTTCGTGATTCCCTTTTTTTGAGGACTTCATGCTAATGGCGAATTACTTCTGATCGGTCAACAGTTGAAGGGCTTCGATGCGTGTTGCCATTAGCATTTCGCAGTCACTGTTACGGTTATTCGGCTTTTTTATAGTAATGGCGTTTAAAAAAAAAATCTTTTAATTTATTTTTTTACCGAGCGTTTTGTATTAACGGTGAACTACTTCCGATAGCTCGATTATCGATGGTTGTTACGCGAGTCATGATTTCGCAGCCGCTAACGTTATCTTTTATACATATTTCTTTGAAAGTATTTTCAATACATTTTTCTTCGTGATGAGGTGTGCGTCGAAGAGTCCGTCGAATAAAATTGGGACATTTCCAATTTAACACTATTCGAGAAGGTAAAAAAAAAACAAAAATGAGCCGGTTTTTTCTTCGTACAGTATTTCGTAGGCGAAGCGACATCTCTAGGAGCGATAAAGCGCTGCGTAAATTAATTTGCGGCCTTTTTATTTTTCATCGGAATCCCCGCATCCGTTTGCCTCGTTTCCCTTCCGAGATTTCATCGGAGCCCGGCTCCGAAGCAGAGTGGATCCCGTAATAAGAAGATATCCGAGCTACGCGATAGCGTACAGCGGTACCGTCTCATGAATAATACATTCGCTGATGTATCCTCTCCACGCGGGGCGGCGAATCGCCGATTTTTCTCTTTGTTGCGTTTCACCTCCCTTAACATCGGCCGGAAGTGATTGAGGGAGAGCACGAAAAGATGGATTGTGATGTCGTCGCGAGTGGATGCAAAATACATTCGTTCGTATTCCAAAGAAAAGAGACGAACCAAAGAAACCAACTATCTTGTACATCGCGAAAATATCGCGTGTATAAAATCAGAGCGGCTTATTTCGTATGCTCGCGAGCACGGAGTCGGGAAAACCGTGGCAAAACGGGTCCATGGGGGAAAAATGGGCGCATGAAATATTACATCTACGTGGGCCGAAATAGATTCACGATGAAATTAGCCAAAGTGCCGCAGGTCAAATCGAAGACCACACCGTTTTGCCCAGGTTTTCTCTTCTTATCCTTTCAGAATCGCTGTCAAATAAATTTTTTGGGTGTTCTCAAGATAAAATTTAATTTGTCGACCACCGTTCATTTCGTTCAAGTTAATCATTTATTTAATTCAATTTAATATTTATTTGAATCATATCAATATTCCATTTCAACTGCATAAACGGTGGCCGTCGTATAAATAGCTTTTCCAAATGTGCGAAAAAGCATGGATCGATGCTTTCGGTATCGCAGCTGGTTTTATTCCAGTATCCCCGTTTTGCCCCGGTCCAACCCACATCCTTTCGATTTTATGCACGACATATAATGCTTCTCCGTCACCTGGCGAACGATAGATCGTGTCGGGAAGTTCTCTTCGCGTCAAAGGCGCTTCACGTCCGGTTGGGCCGAGAAGTAAGTCCGGATGTCCGGTGCACTACGTCATGCAACCGAGTTCTACTCGCTGCGGGTGAGAATGATCGCGAAAAAAGGCGCATGGGACGGCGCGTCCCGTCAACGTTTTACGATCTGACAAAGTTTTACCCATGATCTTTCCATCCGGCACTCGTACCGACTTGTCTCTCCCACGAAGACACCAAACCCGCGACTGTTCTCCAGGTTTATTACCATGAGGCGTTCCATTCTCTGTGTGTACGAAGCCGTACGCGAGGAGAATTCTCCGGAGTAGTTCCGGATAATTTTTCAACCCTACGGTATACCCGAATGCGCTTCTTTTTCTTTCCCCCGTCCCCTCGCTGTGTACCAGAGCTTTTAGTAGCATGAAATTCTCTGTGGTTCGGGCGAGGCTTTTGCCGCCCCTTCGTTCACCGAATGTGGAATTTCTCCTATCGCCGCGACATCGCGGCGCCGTTACTACTGGCCAACCGCCCGTCGTCCGATCTCCTCTTGACTCGAACTACTTCTTAGTTCCTCAGAGCCCGGCTCTGGTTCAGTCGCGTCTCCTCACTGGCGATCCATCCGGTGTTGTTAAGTTATTCATTGGCGGAGTCGAATCTTCTCGGTTCTGTCGAGATCGTATTCTGATACTGACATTGAGGACCGTAACCGAAAATAATACGAATTTCATGGGCGATCCGCCAGTAATTTCTTTTTTGAGTTATATAAATGTTTGTTTGAATTAAATAAATATTTGTTTGGATTAAATAAATATTTGTTTAGATTAAATAAATATTCGTGCGGATTAAATAAATATTTGTTTGGATTAAATAAATATTTGTTTGGATTAAATAAATATTTGTTTGGATTAAATAAATATTTGTTTGGATTAAATAAATATTTGTTTGGATTAAATAAATATTTGTTTGGATTAAATAAATATTTGTTTGGATTAAATAAATATTTGTTTGGATTAAATAAATATTTGTTTGTATCAAATAAATTGGTACTTCGGGAGCTCACGTCGAAATGAATAATGTTTCTGAGTGCGCGTTTATTTTCCTATGATCGACAATGCACTGCATCTTCCTTCGTATTTTCCAGAGCAGTGAAATGTTGCTTGTCACCCGACATTAGATGCGATTAGGACTCCAAATCCAGCTCGGAATTCATCACGTGAACCAGGAAAATTGAGTGTTTTCTATTCTGTCGTTATATCCAACAACATAGGGTAATAATTGGCGAATGTGGTCCAGTCCGATTTGCCTATAAATTTCGGTCAACGGATTGGACCAAATACCACTTTTACCCCTGTATATTTTGTTGTCACGCACTTCGTCATTGAGCTCGAAGATCAAACCTATACCGAGTAGAAATTTTGTCAGGCTGCCTGATCCCTCATCAGGGCTAGCTCATGTAATGTTAAGGCAAGACTGATCAAGCTCGCCGGTGTCAGCCGGATCCGGACAGTAACAAATTCCACTGAGGATCGTCTAATCATGGCTGTTTGACGTAACTAGGATCAGGGCAATGATGAATTATCGTAAGGCATTCCGCGATAACGGGTCGGCCGCATAGTTGTAAGGCTCGGATAATAGTGAGACTCGCCGGGTCAGGTTAGTCGGATACCACCAAGATCTGGTCTGGATCAAACAACCCTATCGCTTTTCCGATCCAGATAGCCTAATGTATATATAACATTATCCGTGAATATATTGAGGATAGGGTAAACCTGATCAGATCGGTACCGTATTACGCTCATCGGGGGCAGTTCAGGAATCAAGAAGGCTAGCTGGTCGTCGGGGAGATCCGAGCCGGATTAAGAGATATAATAATTTTTTTAACATCGTTTCAGTAGAATTTGCACTTTATGAGAATTTTTATAATTTGATAGCATGTTGTAAAATCATTTTAAAAAACTGCGAATCCGAGTCGAAAGCCTGATTTATCCGGCACTTCATCAGGTCGACACCCGATCCAGATCAGGCTTGCCTGTTCGCCTGATCTGGTCTAAATCATCAGGCCCGGAAGTAAAATTGCGGTACATGCTGGATCCGGGCCTGTTTTTTACGCCGAATGTAGGCCAGATTAGGCTAAAAGACAAGCCTGTTCTGGGCCGGATTTCACCCTGAATACGTTTCTACTTGGGATGCTCCGACTTATTTCGCCCAAATTAAATATATGGGATGAAAAAAAGGGTAAGAGTTTAAAGCCTCTTCGAAAAAGCCTGGTCAAACGGCAGTTCCCTTTTGTGCGCGAAGTCTCTCGCCGTTGAGCGCTCTTCTCCGCTTTCCATCTTCCGGCCCCTTGGTCTTCCACTCGGGGCTCGTCTTCCTCGTCCGCGATTCTTCCGAGTGTAGGACACTGTGAGCGAGTAAAGAAGCTTCTCGGCATGCCGTGGGGAGAGGAGAAAGGTGGAAGAGAGGCTAAGCGAGAGGGCGGAGTTATTTGACGAGAAAATTGTCCTGTTTGATGTCGGTGGCTGATGTAGTCCCGTTTCCCTCTCACCCCGTCGCCCAAACTTCGTGTGTCGGTCTTTCTCTTCTTTCTCCGGCACTTTCTTCCGTCTTTTTTTTTCTCCCCGTCGCACTGCCTCGCGTGTCTGGCCCGCGACTCTCGTTACCTCTCTCTATGCATGTATACGATCGCGCCGGGAGGTCCACGACCCGCCGAAGCACCGCCATCAAACCCACTCCAACCTCTCCGCTCCATCTTGTTCGCTTCTCTTTTAAAGGGCAACCGAGCGTGCAACATTTCGAAAGTCTCGTGGACCGCATGTTCCGCGCGCACGCACTCACAGGCACAAACAGGCCTACAGACAGACGGACACACAAGAACACGCAGGCGCACGACCGCACAGGCACGCACACATGCGCACGCGTTGCGTACAGCACACAGCACCCAACTCCACATGATCAATCCCTACAAAGACAGCGAGTCTTAAACATTTATAAATTCTTTTTCTCAAATTCCTGTGGAATGTTTATGAAGAGAACCATTTCTTGCCGACAAAACAACCCCCGAGACAGAGAAAAAAAACTTATCTCCGAATAACGATCGCTCGCAAGCCCGGCTACAGTCTTAACATTCCTTCGCATTAATGAGCTCACTATTTCGCTGCCTTGCGATTTTTGGGCTGCACCTCTATCTCGAAAAACTACCCCTGCCCTGGGGTGAAGTTAAAATATCGTAAGGTTGTAAAGAGGCGAGCCCATAAATGCGAATAAATGTTGAAACTGTAGCCGCACCTGCGAGCCATCGTTACTCGGAGATCAGCCCTTCTTCCATGTCTCGGGGGTCGTTTTGTCGGTAAGAAATTGTTCCGATGACCTAAAATGAAGCCAGTAATTAGTCGGTATACTGGCAATAGACCCTAAAAATTGCCCTGAAATATTCCGCAGCGATTCGGCGAAAAAAGTTTTTTTTTTTATTCAAAAATGTCTGAGGGTAGCTGCTGACTTACGGGGTTATTTCGGAAAGTTGGGGGTTGCAGCCTATAAATAGCTCATAAATATTTTACAAATTTAGCGAAAAAATATAAGTTTTTTCATTTTAAAAATTTACAAGGGTCGTTGGCATCTTCGGGGTTAATCTCGGGAAGTTGGGGTTTGCATATACGAAGAGCTCATGAAAGCCCATAATTCTGAGACCAAACGAATGCTCCGAAGCATTATAGGATGAAAATTGACGTTCACTTAATGTCAAGCTGACGACCCTACTGTAAATTGTGAGTATAGATAATTGCTTTCATGTCGCGGGGTGCCAGCTTAATGGACCTGCAACTGGTAGCGGATCATCGCACTCGTCGCGGCGATTCAATAAATATCCCCACGTCTTATATGTACGCTAGATTTTTCGAAGTAACAATCGGGAAAAGCTTACCTGGCTCCACTGACTGCTCTCCCACATCGGGCAGGAAACGGTATTGCAGCTCTCCCGGTAGCGGGGCTTGTGAATGGCGTTGCATCTGTGGTCGGGGAGCTGTTGAGGGCAGAGACGAACATATCAATTAACTCTTCTTTCACGATAATTTGCGTTGGTAATTGTTCGGGCGGATATTTAAGAGAATACAATGAAAAGATGATTGGGGGTGATGTGTGACGGTAAGATGGAAAAGCTTGTAGGGTGGCATTTTTTAACCTGCAATGCGTTTTTTAAAGTCAAGGCCGTAAGTCAACTCGCGGCTTGAGAACGGTAAGAAAAAATCGATTGACTCTTCTTTTACGATAACTTCCATATTAAATTATTTGATGGAATGTTGGAAAAATATTAGATGTTATGCCGTACTGCGAACGAAAAAATGATAAATCTCTGTCGGTGGTATTTTTCAATCTGCTATGCTTTTTCTGAAGTCACCTCATGGCGTAAGGACGGAAGCAAAATGATCGATTTCACGATCATTTCTGTTGCAAAGTATTTGGATAAATTTTGAAGAATAAAATGAGAAGATGTTATTCCGTACTGTGTAACGAGAAAATGGAAAAGCTTCGTCGATAACATTTTTCAATATGCTATGCGTTTCTGGAGTCAACTTCTGGCTCGGTTAATATATACAGTTATAGTCGAGTGTATATGCTATATATAAATATAAGTTTCCCTTACTCTGGTTGTCTCGTTTCCGTTCTCCTCGGTGCAGAAGATCGCTCGCGTTCTAGATCCTCCGCCGCAGCTGGAGCTGCACCTACTCCATTCACCGGTAATCCACCTGGGAATATAGAAAATTCATAAAAACGACTCTCGCGGTGGTTTCGATACGCCAACACTTCGAGATACATAGTGTGCGTGTATGTACATATATTTATATCTACACACAGCAGACAAGAGAGTCTTTCGCGTTTCCATATCCGCAGCCGAGCGAGCTACGGTACTGGCTTTTTTTTATTCGGCAGAGATAAGAAGAATAAGTAGCATCGACGTATCAGATCTGAAAATGATGAAATACAAAAACACGGTGGAAAAAAGCTTCGTGCGTTTCACAAATATTACTCGTCTCCAATGGTGCACAATATTTTTCTTTCCTTACTCGGAGAAATGAAGTTAGTTACCCCAATCAACTCTGTAGTTAGACACATTTCTGACTATTTACCTTCACTAAACCGCGACATCAAACTTTCTATACGCCTGAATCACGTTAAAAAAATGGTATAAAAAGATTTCAGCCCGTGGTTCGAGCGTCCACTTCAGGTTTGTGCGTAGATTTGAACGCCCTGTTGACTCAATTTGACAGAATCATACACTTTTTGAAAATATTAATGTTTCGTATAAACAGATTATTCACTCCGGGATCCGAGTGCTCACTTCCGGTTCGCCGGGAGATGTGAACTCTCTGCTGACCCCGAATTAACTGTTAAACCGAGTATGAATTTTCCTTAAATTACATAATCAAAGTTGCCATTGGATAGAATTCAATACCTAAAAAATAAATGGTGCGGAACGATCAATTATATCAGAGGTCCGGGCGTCCACTTCCGCTGCCAGTGCAGAGACGCGGACAGCCGGCGACTGTGGAGGAATAATCAATTATTGTTAGACAGAGACAGAAGGCAGAATCCCATCAGCTGCGTCACGAGGAAAACATCGTCGCAGATTCGTAGGTTTGTGTCGCGCGCGTTTGCACGAGATAGAAATGGTAGTTAAATTCTCGCGTTTGTTCTACCGATGGCGTTGTTTGAGAGCGCAGCAGCCAGTTGCAGCAGCACGCCGAATCCACGGTTGTCCCTCTCGTGCTTTCTCGTTCCCTCGAACGGCGAGACCGCAACCGAATTAAACTAAATACGTGCCGAGGTGGGGAAGAAGGGTGGTGAAGCAATTAGCACGATTTAACGGTGCAGCAGCGACGGACGGTGTGCCCGGTGATTTATTATTAGCGACAACGGCACACGCTTCGGAGGAACATTGTACCTTTGTATAACCCCGGGCGCGTTCTCCATACACGTCCTTACCGCGCTCAACACGCTTCCGCTTTCCTCGGTTCACCGTGCAATTTTCGAAGGGAATACACGTACACATTCACTACCGACAGCCAGAAGCGGCAATTTGTCGACAGCTGAGTTTTCCCGCTGCGGACTAAGTCGTGACCTTTCCGCCGCTTCCTTTCTCACGGCTCTGACCGATAATCCGAAAAGACGTTTAGGATCAAAAGATTTTTTAAAACATTAAAATGTTTTATTGTGAAAGAAATTTTTAAGTCAAAGCTGCGACTGTTTTTTTTTCCATCTATGAATGCAAGCTCGGAGAAAAGTGAAAATAAAAATAAAAAAAGCGGCAGTTTTCCAGCCGAGCTAGTATGGGTGTTGAAATATTTTAAACCAACGAGAAAAGAAAGCGCAAGGTAATTTGCCCATGGCTTTCTCATTTATTACAATTTTCCGTATACCGTTCTTAGTGAGGAAGTTTATTGATCGACTTTACCTTCGTCATAGACAAAGTTTGCAAAAATTTGTGACAAATGAGAAAGCTATGTGCAAATTATTTTGGATCTTTTCTCAAACACACAAACAAGTATCAAGATCCCATAAGATTAAAATGCTCGAAATTTATGTAAAATCTATTGCACAAAATCGTTAAACGAAATTTCAGTAATTCATAATTTTGAGGCGGATTTTATGAATTTCCATCGATTATTAATGAATCTTCAAACTATTTTATTCCTAGAGCAACGTTCGATCGCCGATGCTCGTTGAACACAAAATCAAAATTTTCCTAAAAATCAAAACCCTTTCAAATCAGAAAATTAAATTAAATCAACATTGGCCAGAAAGTTTTCGAGTCAACGTCGTTGCTATAACTTTTCGTTGGCTATATCTGGATAAACTTCCTATTGGAAAAAAAATCGAGGTGAAAAAAACAAGCCTCGGGCCTTTATCTCGGCTAATGGGCGTTCAAGGTGGCTGAAAGCCTCGGTGCATTGGCGCGCCGAGGGTGGAATGCCAGGAAGCTCGGAGCGCCCAGCATCCACCGGCTCGAAGTCTGCTCTCCTCTGGATCTCGACTCAATCCCGTCTGCTTTCCTCGACCACCTCTATACATTTTTTATATATTTTACCCCGTCCCGTTCGTGGCAAGCCGAACGTTGCGAGCCGCGTGCAATTCCCGCACACTCAGAAACACTTTGGGACTGCCGTACCGCGGCAACATGTGAAGGCGGCCAGTCGCCTCGCCGCTCTCCACCGTTGGCCCTTGTTCCCCCGCCTCGACGGTGTCGGGTGAGCACACAAGCCGCGAAAAATTTCAGTGGCGAAAACGGCGACGAGAAATTTCTGCCCTCAGGGGGGGGGGGGGGGTCTTTTCGGTCGACGACGCCCCGGAGAGCGTTCCTCCTTTCGAGGCTGCTTTGCTTCCCGCAAAGATGAGGGAAAAAAGGCAAAGGAAAAGCGTAAGGAGCGAGGAAGGAAAAACGCTCGAGTCCAATCACGAGTATACGGTGTAGTTTAAAGGAACTGCATCAAACGTGCACTCCCGCCGAGCGATCGAGCTCCCCAAGCTGCTTATTCGAAGATGCCGTGATTTCTTCAACGCTTCCCGTTTATTTATCGAAAATTAAAAAAAATATATTCTCACATAAAGGAAATGAAGATTTTTCATCGTCGCATACTCACTTTGTGGAGCACGGGTGGGTGTTGCACGGCAGCAATGTCTTGTTGGGTCTGTCGTTGGGATCGCAGTTCGCATCTTCCGCCACTCTTCCGTCGGATGACTTGCATACAGGCATCGCCATTTTGAAGCCTGCACAAGTCACAGAAGAATTAACCTTTTTTCTCTTATCACGGCTTTCGTTGAATTTAAAGAGAAAGTTATCTGATTCATTATAGTGCCCATGTTCCATCGGGCGGGTAAGTGGAATTTATATGAAATATTCTCGGAATGTTAATGTCATTAATCATTCGATTGGTATCGCGGATTAATTGACGGGAGAGATAGCTTCGCCAAATGCTTTTCGACCTGTGCAGAAATTTGCACTCACCGCTGCCGCACGACTTTGAGCAGGCCGATATCGTCTCGAGACTCCACGAGAACCGGGGCTGGCAGCTCGAACCATTACCGCCGCAAACACCGCATATGTCCTTGTTCTTGTTGCTGCCGACTCTCATGTCGCATCCCACTTTCTGCCGGTTCACGGAAATTCGGGACACAGGACGAATGTCAGCCATGAAAATAAAAAAGTTTGGGCGTTAGTTTGTTCCTCCGAACGTTTCGAGAGATAAGAACTTTCGGTCGTACAGTAAGGTACGCGGATAGAGATGAGACTTTCACGTGGACTGGAACAGATCCATCGTCTTCATAAAATGTTTTGTAAAAGTTTTTTTGTGGAATTGATCTTGGTAAGATAAATTCTTTGCGACTTTCACCGGAAAGTTCTGCACATGGTAAAAAATCCCGCTTCAAAAACAATCAATTACATTTCTCGACATCATACATATTTAAAAAAATACAAAACAGCAGAAATCATCCGAATGACTGAAAGTTCCAAGTTCCTAACCGAAAATCCCCGTAAATCAAATAGATAATGTTGAGCCATCAGAATTTCCCACACATCCACTTTATCAACGATCAGAATTAATTATCATTAAACACCATAGAATCCCACAATACTCCCGAAAAAACATAATCTATGGAAAGAACAAAAAAACAACCTTTTCAATACAATAGCGATTCTTGTCGAGAGTAAAGCTACTGCCCAAGCGAAGCGATGGCAGAAATTACACGCGATGTAAATCCGCTCCCTTCCGTACACCATAGGATATTTTTTGCGCCGTTAAGTGGTCATATTTGCCAATGACCATTACTTCCCCGAGGGTAATGTGGCTTCTGGGGGGGTAATGGATCTGATGACTCCCTAGCGGGTAATGAAACAATATCGAGATAATAAGATGTTTTCCACCCGCGTTATTATTTTAGAGATGTCGGCAAAATATATACTTCACTTAAGTGAATTGTCAATTCTCTGTGGCTGCCCTACTTAACGTCACTGAACTCAATTTACACGAATAATATATCCTCATCATTTAAGACAAAAAAAAGTAACATTGACCGCATGTCAAAGAGCCGATTTTTCCTTTTGATTATTGCCGCAACACGTGAATTTTTCTCAAATGTTTTATCCAATAATTTAGTAGAGTTTGGCGCCACTCGCGCTTCGGTAATTTTAAGATGCAGTTGTTATCGGGGCATTCTAAGCACATGCGACTTGTAGGAAACTATTAATTTACAAGTATTAATGGATATGAAAATTGCATCGACTGTGTCGCCGTAAGTATATTATCGATTACCTCTCCGATAACTTGTTCTCATTATTACATGCCCCATTAAAGATATGTCATAACGAAATGAGCGACGGCCAAATAAGGTTACGTTGTACTTTACATCGCTCGCTACATGGCGGTTATTATCAATAAAAATTAATTGTTCTATATCATTTTGATCCGGAAAATCATTAGAAAATATTATCTGTTCTATGGTGCCGTAAGGTTCGACACAAATGTAGAAACTCAGTTCAGGGTCCGACATGCTGCATCCAGAGTGACGGAAACTGGGTACGCAAGGTGACTGCAGCATGTCTAAAAAGTGACGAAAATCTCGGCAGTCGAGTATCATTGTTAAAATCGTGAATTCAATAATTAAATCAGAAGGGTTCGACACGAATGAAGGGTTCGACAGTTTACTCATTGAAACGACAATACCCTTTGGGTTTAAATAATTCTATTTCGATCCGACGCAGTTTTTTAATCGAGCGACTGGAATCCTTCCGGATGAATACGAGAGAGACCTAAAATGCGGACACGGACCCCATAAAGTCTATAGCGACACCGTTCTATTTTTCCCCAACGACTATTTCCTTGCCATAAAATCACGAAAAAGTTATTTCCTTCATTTTTAGAACTACTCGAGTGCTTATTCTCTCTTACTGGGTTGACTGCTGAGTAACACATGGACGTAACGCCCGAAGTTTCGCACGTTGTACGGTGTATGAGTGACGTCCTTCTGTTCCTCAGGAGTCTATATGTAAATCCCTCGGATCTTCATTCCGGCTCCATCGGAGCGCTTGCATAACATTCGTGTACCTCATGCGCACATGTTTGCAGTCGTGGCTCGAAGTTATAGTCGGTACTCCATCATTTTCATCTCACTGGGGTCACTATTATTTCCGCGTTATTCCCTCTTGTTTGCCACAGTTCACGGATCATCATGAAAAGCTCTTTATATTTTTATTCAGTCCTTTTCCTTACGGTTCCCGTTTTTCTTGTCTATCATTTAACTTAATATGCCATTCAGTTTCAATCAATACTGCAGACGGTTTATTTCGGTATTTCCAAGCGTACATTATCGCACAGCCGGATGGCGGTTTGGCCCGGGGTAGCGCTGCATGGGAACGGTTTGCGGGTGGTTGGGATCAAGGCTTTAGCTCGGGACCCGGCCAGGCGTTTATCTCGTTGCTAAAGCTGTTGCTACCACTGGCCGTGCAGCCGTTCTCGGAGAAAGCTTCGAACGAGGGGAAAGGGAAAGGACGAAGCGTACCCCGGAAGCCCCAGACGGTGAGCAACGTCCACCGGAAGCTCCCGCCACACGGGCAACTCTCGTTGGTGTCTTTAATAATGCAAAGCTAGTTAGCGTTTACCAACCTCGGTTAGCGCTTAAGTACGTGGAACCCCCACCCCTCCTCCCACCTCGGCCCTTTGATTAGTTATCGTGCCAGTGCTCTTCCTCTCCTCGCCACCGTCCGGCAACTTCACTACGGGTGACAGCACGAAATTGTACTAATTGTTTCTTGCTGTTCCGCTTTTTTTTTTTTTGCTATAATCTACGCTGACATACGCGACGAACAAGCCCGTCGTGAAACTCGCAATCTGCGACAATGGGACTTAACTAGTCTCCGAGCTCTTAATCCTATTGAGGGAAGAAGCTGCAGTTGCGAAATAACCTCGTAGCGTTTTTGCTCTAACGAAGCTTTTTCCTTTGGTCATCATCAATCTTAAATCACAGACGAGCAAAAATTGTTAGAAATTATCTTTTTGACTGTTACTGATGTTACGGTTCACTCGAGAAATGAACTGTTGGATTCGAGTTGAGAGTGGATGCATATTCATAGAACACGGACGGATACTCGGCTATTATTGACTAATTATCATTAACCTGCGAGTATGCGCGGTACTGTCTCATTGTTTCCGAATAAGGAATAGACCGTGTTACTCCCTCCGAAACCCCCATTATTTCCAGGATGAGTAATGGCCTTTGAGTAATATGGCCACATAGCGACGGAAGGAATATGATTATTTTAACGAAATTGGGAAGTAAGCATCGTCGCGTATGCTGTAAACATTTTTTTTTAAATTAATGTACCGGACTGGAAGTTTTAATTATTATAAAAAATTAATCTTCAGTGTATAAAAACATCGGAAATACTTCAGTTTTAATCATCAATTATTATTTTATAATGAAAGCACTTTCATTTTCATGATTTACATCAATGTCAATAATGAAGTATAGTCATTTTTCATAACATTTGTATGTTAAATTTAATAGTTTTTTTTTCAACGTTCGAGAAAGAAGGCATATTTTTGTCCGCGTAATTTTCTCCGTCACTTCCCTCACTTGCAGCAAAACATATTATTTTTAAACTGTTTTACAGAAAACGTTTTTTTTACAAAAATAAAAAAAAACGCCGCAACTGAAACATGTTTTGGTAATTACTGATGTTTCGGGTGACTCGTAAACCGTACTATTGGATCCATGTTCACAGATAAAACATGACAATATACATCACAAAGTCCTTTTTTTGAGGCAAACAATTTTGCCGGCTCAAAGAATAGAACCGAAAGTGAATGGGCATGATTTCCTGTACCCTCGTATTCATTATTCTTTGGAATGTTTAAGCAATTTCTACGCGGAATTGCTCGCCACATCGTAGTAGCGACTGTAGTGTTTGGAAACTGTATACAATTTCCGTGCATTAATTAACCGTCAATTAAGATAATTGATATGCGCAACTCACCATACAGCTGCCGGCTATGCAAACGTCCGTCGTTTCCGGATGACATCTGGTGCCGTCCTCGACTTTGTCAGCCAATTGTACCACGATCGCGTCGTCGGTGTCGAGCTCGGTTGCGAGGCTGTTCTCCTCCTCGGTCGTCTCTTCCTCCGAATCCCCGACAAGAGCCCTCTTATCGATGATCCCGTCGTGCTCAACTTTCCCTGTTCTTCGGTACCGATTATTCGTTCCATCGCGATTGCTGGTCGTCTGAACTCCTCGGCAGATCAAAGAGCACGGCCTAGTAGGATCGTGATGAGGGTACCACTTTAGCAGTTGTCCACTGTAGGGCACGCTGTCGAAGGACGAGCACTGTTCGCCACGAAAATCGTCTGGCTCTTCGCATCCCTGTAACGATCAAAGTGGCTTACCCGATCGGAACCGTTAACGTCGAAAAGGAGAAAGTCTACCCATCGGTCAACCCTCTTCCCTTGTGGAAATGACACACAGGCCTGGTGCTAGCTGGCGTTGGGCGAACACTCCTAGTACTGTGTGTCAATTCCACTAATGTCCGGCGCATCGCAAAGTGCACGGCAATAAACCTTAAAATAATTCTGTACCCTGAAAAAAATTTACTCTGCATTCCAGCAATGTTTTATTTGGATATGAAGACATGGCAAGTGCCTCGACCCTATCTTATAATTAAGGTATTTATGTCAGGTACTGACGGACCTTCGAAGGTTTTGCGCTATTGCAACTCTAAATTTTGATACTTTACTGCTATATGCAATTTTTCCTTTTATTTTTAAATGCCTCTAGGTTAATCTACGATTTATTTCAAATAGCCACTATCCTTGAATTAAACCACTGTATTTTGGTAACTCGGACGTAACTCACATTTTCACTTGGCGTACCTTATTGTCCTTTTCCCTAGAAACATTTTTTGTAACTTATTCACGTATTGAAATGATTTTGTTAAAGTGCCCAGTCCCCCATGCGTGTTTGGCTAGAATTTTTCAGAAAAATGTCCACGTTTCTTTCAGTCACTTTGTATTCAAAAATTCAAAATTAGGAAATCCCGTTACAATTTAAGGAAACATTGTTGATCCTAATTTTTCGTCCACCATTCCATCGGTTACACAAGAAGACGATTAGGGTCGAAGTGGCGAAAATGGCCAGGTTCATCAATTATTGTCATGCGAATTGCTTCGAGCCGTATCTTCCCTTCATACTCTTTAACTCCGAATAGTGGGAGAAAAAAATTGTTCGATAGTTGAAGATCCGGGTCTTGATAATACGGTGGTTTGGCGGAGCTCTGTGTTTTATGGTGAGGCCGATGACAGAGTAACGGACGTCCTGGAGAGCATTGACCAACGAGGAGCAGTAAGTTTACAGTATATTGCCCACGGTGTGATGAAAGGGACGGAGAATGAAAGCCGAAGCGGAAAGCAAGACCAAGAGCGACGACGAATGATACCAACAACCATTACTCTTCCCGGCTTCCTGTACAGGTCAGTGCGGTAATTGTTTCACCTTGCCCGCGTGTCTGTGTCACGTCCACATGTACCCTGAGGTACATGTACTATCGGTATACACTGCGGGAACGGTCCACGATATATCTGTACCGTACGTCGCAGACTGCACCTTCCACGCTAACCGGGCAACGAATGATACTGGGTAACCGGGACACGTCCGCATCTATATCACCTCGGCACTCTTACAGATTAGTCCCTCAGTCGTCGTTATCCTCTTTTTTAGTATTATATATATATATATATATATATACATATATACACATATAAATATGGGGCATTCCTACCAATTCAACAAGTCGGAAACCCTCTCAATCTTATATATGGATGATTATTATTTTTAACCTCATTTCTTCGATTTACAATTAATTTTTCTTTTCTGGAGTAAAAATGATCACATTTTCTTATCTTCTAGAATATTGGCCGGATGTTAATGAGCCTGGAACGAAATTCTTCAGATTGGAGCATACTTTCATGTGCATACTATAATTTTTTTTTTTTCAATTCAGTCACGATTTTTGAATTTCATTACAAAATGTAAAAAACGATTTTTCGAAACCGATATTAAAAAAAAAACGGCAAAGATATTACTCGGAAAAATAAACATTTTAAGCTCAGGCAGTAAGAATGATCATTTTATTTCGAGTCGTGAGAGCAGTTGCGAAAAAAATCTTATTTTATAATTGCCATTTTCAGGTATATTCATGAAAAGTTTCAGGAATCCTCTCTCCCTGTAAACCAAAAATAATAATATTATGATTGATATAATCGATATTAATAATAGTGTCGACAGGACGCGACAACGATAGAAAGAGAGAGTAGGATACAGACCTGGCAACAACGCTAGCCACAAAAAACAACAGGTCTCTGAACAAGACGATTGATAAAGGACCTCGGGCTGTCGACCGTAGGGGACTTTGGGGCCTTTAACTTTTACTTCACCCAACTCGTGAGGAGACACGGCTACTTCAGACGGTACTTTTACGAAATAAACAAAGTACGAACCCAAATCTACAAACACTTCGGACACGACCGGGACGATGTTGAACATACGTTTTTCCATTGTGACCGCTGAACAGTACTTAGACTCGAACTGACGTCGATCGTTGGAAGCATCACCCCGGACAACATAGTCGAGTTGATACTTCACAGAACAGAGTGGGGGCAACTAGTTGCTACTTATACAAAGACAATACTGAGACAGAAATACGCAGGCGACTGCGTGACATGCCAGAGCAGACGAACTGACATGACGGAAATGGAAACAAAACGACCCTACGTACACAGACAGATCCCCGTGCCACTAATATTAACATAGTTCCTAGTCGGGGGTGGACAGAAACGAGAGGGCGTTTTAGTGGGTTAGCCATTCGGGAGCCCCGCATATCTACCAGTGCCGCTCGTGGAATCCGTCGCTCCGTGTAAAAAAAATGTTTCAAACGAAATAATATTATTAATGCTAATAATATAATGATATTCTTATTATTGGTTCACGGAGAGGAAGGATTCATGGAACATATCATGAATGTACCCTAAAATGGCAATTATAAAAAAAATGACTTTACGTCTCAAATGCTCACACAACTCGAAATAAAATGATCACACTTGTTACCTACGTTTAAAATATCCGTTTTTGCGAGAAGTCTTTTCGACAATTTTTTTGAGAAAAATATCGGGTCGAAGGTTTAAAAAAATAGGTTTTTACATTTTGTAACAAAGACGAGAAACCCGGCGTAAATTTGAAAAATAATCGTAGTATGTAAATCTGAAGAATTGAATCCTAAGTTCATCAGCATCCGATCAATATTTTAGAAGATATGAGAATTTCAGCATTTTTACTGCAGAAAAGAATAATAGTTTATAAGTGAAAGAAATGAGATAAAAAAAAATACGAATAAAATTGAGCAACTTTTATTTTTTTGGATGAATATGTAAAACAAAAAATAACCATATTTAACATGGTGTGGGTTCCCGGATTGTTGCATTTGTATGGAATGCCCCGTATATATATATTAATATATATATAGAATCGCGGACAATTGTACGCAGTAAACGGCCCTGAACTGTAGTTGGACATTCATAGAGATTGACGCTCGATTGGAAAATAATATAAAAACTGGTTCGCTTGATCGGTGCGCGATAACAGGCGGGATCAAAGAAAGACAGTTGTGGTATTCCGTGATTGACAGCATTGTTGAAGGGACATGTTTCCCAATTTTAATGCCCGGAGTTTGCACCGAGCATCGTTGCAATTACTCTTCCCATCGTGACGATTTAGCGATACGGCGAGGGAGAGAGATACTTCTCGTTTGCATTTGCACCAGTTAATGTGTGACGATTGCGAGCTCGATTGTTTACCGTCATTGTGGGTTTAGTGAGCACACCAGTGATAATGAACACCACACGAGAGCGATACGTGATACGAGGGAGTTTCGAGTCGAGATTGACATCGATGTTGGACAACCGATAAATGCTCAATTTTTGTGTCACCATCTATTTGTGTGCGCATGTGTCTGCATTCAAAAAAATTGCATGTCGTGACGATGAAATTCACTGCTGCGGTTCGACGTTGCATTTTTGTATGCAGGGCAGTTCGAGGATAAATGTGAATCGAGCGTTTACCAACGAAAAATTGACCTTCCGATAATTGTTCGGAGCATCCCAAAACAATAATTACGATAAAGGTAAAAAGGGCTAACGGGCAAATTTATACCTATCATGAGAAGTGAGATTTTTGATTGGTCCCTACTCGGGGAACTCCCTGCTGAGCCTCGCATGCAGCGTCATCGTCTTTTTAATGGTCCGCAATTCTTGAATCAACACATTTTCTTGTTGAATTTAGCGGTGAACCATTTTGCCTCATTCCTGGACTGTAGAGTGTTTCTTTTATATGTAATGTATACATATATCTGGTGCGTGACGAACGATCCCGTAGAACCATTCGCGATCGCTTTTCGATCTGTAATTGCCTCGCGGTACAGTAAATATATATGTATGTTGCATAATGCATGTATCGAGTTCCGACTACCTCGATGGCCATTTAAGGATAATCAATTGAATTCTCGTCAACTCGATCGTGACGCGAAAGAAATTGGACGGTCTCGAAGAAAAGTGGATTAAAAAAAGGCAAAAGATCAAAATGAAACAGCGTACAGTCTGCGAAAGTCGTCGCTTCGATGAATCCGAACGATCGATCGTTCTATTTAATTTCCGCTTGTTAGCGTCGTTAAAGAAAAATCGCGAGAATTTCTTTTCTTGCACGAGATTATAACGATAAAACGACAACAACAGAGTGACGATAAAAAGACCAGTAAGAATTTGGCGAAAAAAATTCAGCTACACAATTAATACACACAACACAATTGACTGGTCGATTGCAGTGTTATGAGACCTGTCGGTACGAAGAATTTAACATAATTATAGTTCGACACAACGATCATTAATTTATTCATTAGCGTTGAAATAATCGATGAAACATGCCCGAATAAAAAATGTCTGTCGGAGATAATCAGGCGACCATGAGAAGAATCTTGAGAACCAGTTTGAGGAACCAAAATTCCACGACTATCCGTAATAGGCCAATCGAAACAAAAAGTCGTAGACAAGATTCTTATCTGATTGAGAACCCAACAGGTAGGTCATCCGAAAGACCTCACTGATTTGTTGATAAATGTGAACCAAAAATTCACCAAGGGACTTTCAGAAGTGTAATCGTTGACGTGAATTGATAATAGAAGTTTCGCGAATCCAAAGTCATCGAACCAAGAATTTATCTATTCGTATTCCAGTTTTAGAACGATCAATGAACGGAACGTGCGCGATAATAATAAATTCTCCTATCGACGTTAATCATATTCAAACATTGGTAGAACCTTCACCAGTTTGAGCACCAAAGTTCTACGAGTACCAATAATAATCTTAGCGTTCGGAAGTTTGTTGAGTATCCCTAACTCCGTACCGCGATGGACGCCTAGTATCGGGGCTTTCGGATTTGGTCCATGGGTGAATGAATAGACTGACGATCGTGGGTAATTTATCGATGAAGTGTAGAAGCGTTTCAAGAGGCGCATTAGCGAACGAGGCCGGGAGGTACACACGTTCCAAAGCATAATAGATAATTGGGTCGTCAGCAGGTGAATCTGGTATAATCCCGATTTCAAAGCCAAGACGGAAAACGCGTCCACCGGCTGCTCCGACCGCCTTACGTCATTATATCGTGTGCGTTCTGGTGAGTGTTTGTAGCCGGTATATATTTCGCTGCGTGTAGAGCGTATTCTCCCCGGCCTCGAAAACGACACGGTTCACGTTGTATATACATATATATAAGGAAATTAATGAGCGACCTACGTAGTCGGTCCACGATTCTCCTGGAGACTTCATCATTGTAATCGTAAATCCATCGAGAAAGCTCGACCGACCTCCACCCCGGCCCCGAGCGTGCATGGAGTCGGAAGTCAAACCGTCCGCAGATCCGCGACTTCCCCCTAACTCGGCGAGTCGGTGAATTCGCGTTATCGGCCTTTATCTTAATCTCACAGGCTCACGACCAGCCCAGGGAAACTCGGCTCTGCGTACCCCTATCGCGGTACCTCACCGCTCGTCGTTGTCGTCGACCGCGCTCGACTCACTCCAAACCCTGGTGCGAAGCTTGCGCAAACCCCGCACAAGAGCCCGGGCGATGAATATTAATTGCGTTGAATCAACAAACCTGAATCCGCGGGCGTTCTCGAGTTCCCCTTCCCGGCCACCCTCCGAGCTTCCTTTCTTCGCCTCGTTCCTTCAACTTTCCGTCTTCAACAGCGCACCAGACAAGTGCCTCGACAAACCGCCCAACCGTTGGAGTTTTGTCTGTTTTCCTTGACCCCGTGGCAGGAAAAATTTGCTTACTCCTTCTTATTGCTCGGACTCCGCTCGTAGTCGGAGGCTTCGTTTTCGGCAATGTTTTAATTTTTCTTCCGCAAATAGAAGTTCATTGCGAGGAAGCAATGAGAGGATTGATAATTCTCAGATTCGTAATCTTTTGGAATTATAATTTTTAGTTTTACAATCCATGAATTTATCATCTTTTACTTTGTTTTTATCTTATCAACGATGTTCGGAAATAGTTCGAGTACATTGGGATTCTTTATTTTTGTATTTAGAAAAACATTTGTGTCCGATTGCTTTGCACTTTTATCGTCGATTTGACGGTGGCGAAAACATACGAACGATATATAAGTGAGACATCGAAATGACCGAAGGGAAGTCGAGGCTGGGTTGTTGGAGTATAGGTCAAAGGAGTACGAACCGAGAGCACCACTTTGCGATTGCCGCGTGGATGCTCTTCTTCGTTGTCGTGTGCAAGCGGTCGCGTGGTTCCTCGAACGCTGCTCATGCTCTCGCCGAGAAAGGCATGAAAGTAGGGAACGGTAAAATCGTAAAAAAAAAACATCGAAAAAAGAGGAAAGTTGAATGGTTGTAAAAATAACGGTAAACGAGAGATCGCTCCGACAAAGTTTACGCTGCGCGGTGAAGACTCGGAGAAGGAAAATGTTGGCGAACGTCTTTCCGGCTGAGTGTTATTCCTTCGAAGCTCTCATCCCCTTTCGTGTTTCTGTGCGAGGAGGAATGTTTCTCGCAACATCTCGACCCACTCTCTTTTCCTTGCTGCAAGCTCGAGAAAGAGAACTATGCGCGTCCCGTTGTACTCTACAACAACAGCGGCAGAGTCCAAAATTTTCGAGACGCTAACTAGACTATTTATGAGAGTTAGAGAAAACAGCATCGAAGACAAGAGGTCTCGAGTTGATTCATTTCCTCACCGCTAGGGCTTTTCATTTTCCGCGGATTGGTGCCTCGGTAGTTTGTATTTGGTTTCGGAATAAAGAAGCGGGTCTCCAAGGAATTTTTATTTGCATCAACAGACTGTGACGGGAAAGGAACTTTTATGAATTAATAAAAATTGCTAGACGGGGTTAATTATCGGTGTCAAGATAAACGTTCAAGCACCCAAAGAAAAAATTTACCTCGAATACTTTAATTCAATAAAGGACGATAAAATGATATTATTTGGATGTGGGTCTGGTACGATTTTAGCGATAGAAAGTAAAGTCTTGAAGATGGCCTGGTTTACGTATCATCAATTTATTTATAAATCTTATTATTTTCCCCTATATTTTTTCTCATTTGACTACAAGTTACTTACACGTTAGTACATTGGAAAAAGTTAGTTTGCACGAGTGAAGTCATATTAACTTTCAATAAACGCAATTCCCACGTACCGTTTTATTTGAGTGTAATAAATCGTTTCTTTGGATGCAAAGTATTGACATGTAACGGGGTCGATGCTTACCGAAGCGAGGAGTAAATATTCACGTCGAATAGGTACGTAAGTCCAAGTAGTCTGGAAGATTATTCGAGCGATATTCTGGAGAGAGAGATGCCGGAGAAGGAAACCAGCCTGGAGTGACCTCTTTGCCGATTCAGAGAAATTCCTCAGCGAGAAGAAATCAAGAGCTGAAAGCTTCCGGTCCAGCTCAACGAACCGTCTCGTACCGGCCCGATTAACCTGGATCCAGGAACACTGCCAGTGTGTGTTCAACACGTTGTATGTATGTGCGTGGGTGTGTGTGCAAAAACTATTGAACTATACATGTGCCTCACAGTGTTTGAGACACGTTACGTCCAATATTAAGTTTTGCCCAACCACTTACAGCCCCTCTTTGCCTCGGTGCTCGAAATATAACAAAAAAATAAAAGCATGCCCCCTCGCAATCTTACTTCGCGTTAGAGCCGTCGGAGAATAGCGAGGGGAGAGAATCGTACTTCCTCGCTTCGTTGAATTGAGCGGGTCATTTATCGTCCGGGTAATTTTCTTTTCTCGATCTGCGCCATTGCACGGTATGCGATACATGTGGTTCCAAAGTGCCGGTCCAACTTCTTCGGGCTCTTGTTTTGTCATCTCGGATTTCGAGGCAATTGCTTAAAATCCCATAGCTCCAACCCTCCGCCCTCGGGACTCGGTCGGTACCACAAACTTTCATTTATTTCGTGTTCTAATAACCCGTCCTTTATTCTTTTTTTTTTTGTAACAATTACCAAATTGATAGCGTTCGTTCGAGTATCAGACACAAGTTCCGATACTGTTCGTTTGGTCGAACATGTTGTAGACCTTTGAACCAAATTGACCGCAACTGTTATTTCCGACTGAATCTGCTACACTTCGTCCTAAACCTGGTATGGAATCGATCATCAGTTCTCCGAAGATCGAACAAGTAAACTGTTCGATATACGAAGGACTGGAAGCGCACTAATATAACTGCCAGTGTCGACGCCTTTAAACAAAAAAATGAAGAAAAAAAAAGGAACAACAAAATACAGAAGGCCAAGTGCCATTGTCAAGCTAGCCTAATCATTGTCGAGTATACAATAGTGCATGTCCTCAGTGGGATATTTAACCCGTTTTCTCATAATTCCTGGCCGAACTTCCAGCACTGGTGCAATTGCATTTCGAAGTGTTTCACCGCTTTATAGCGATTCGGTATCCCCGTTCCCATACCACAGTGGGTAATTCGCACCGAAGAGCGCAGTAGATGCGAATGTGAGCCTTTTATTCACGCGAGCCTTCGAACCCTGCAGAAGAATCATCAAGTTCGCTTGGCCCAATAATTACCGGCAATTCTCGTCGTCTCGTCAAAGACGGAGTGAAAGGGCGGGTTTGCCGCTTTACATCCTGGCTCTCTGAGAGTAGTTTCCCTTACCCAGCTTCCGGTTCATTGCGTCAATCCCACGGTATTCCTTCTTCCAGCCGCTATAGAGGGGCGGGCGCGCGCAGGGATAAACGGTACGATGAGACCGAGTCCCCGGAATTTTAATGCCCTCGTCGTCGGTTCAGTCCGCCGCGAGATTTGACCTCGTTCCGCGCATATATCGCCTATATAGATATATTACGTCATACATCCGACCGCTGGGGTTTCGCCTACGGCTGCATCCGAAGTTCCATTCGGTTCCCCCCCCCCCCCCCTCTCCCACCTGAGCGTTTTTACCCCCGCTCACCCTTTGCCAACTCTCGTTTCCGCGTTACAGATATCCGAACGTTTCCAACTTTTATATCTATAGATCCATGCACTACCATGCTCTCTCGGGAGACTCGAGAAATTCACTGTAAAAATGCGGCCTCTTCTTCCTCTTCCACCCTCTCTTCCCGCTCGGAGTCCCCGAGCCACATTCCCTGCCCTGCGGACTCGTTACAACCGCAACATATCCTCGATTCCATTCGGTTTCATATTCGGTTCTCCTTAAAGCCCGTTTTATTGGCTTCCGGATAGAATCCAGTTGATCCCCTCCGTCTCCCCATCCAATGGGAAATTATTGAAAGATGCGGATAAAAAAATATTACGTGCGATTGATGAATGTCGATTTTTAATCGGTAACTAGCAGGGCCGCCAATGGTAACAATAATCGAAACGTAATCGCCCAAGCGATAAAATCGTCACGAGGCTTCGCCCATCGACCAAACGAGCGAACGCTCCGGCAGATTGTCGCGTCCTGATTACCCATACCATCAAGAGCCCGCGACCCGGGTTGCGTACGGTTAACAAGCCGTAAACTAGCTCGTCCATACGCCATTTAATCCTATTATCGTTGAGTACCTCGTCGCTGTCCTGTGCTTTAATGCCGTACCGATTCGTCGAATGTTTGCGATTTGACGTACGCGACTATTGGTGGAATACGCGGCGCACCGATGATCGCTACGACCGAATGCCAATAAGTGATCGTTACTAGATGTCAACTGTTTTGTTTCGCTCGTCTCTTGCACACTGGCCAATGACTGTACCGTGACGGACAAACTGTGCAAGCTCGATAGATCGATGTAATGCAACGACGAAAATGTCAACGTCGATTTATCGGTCATGTGGACCAATGACCCTGGACGATTGCCGACCTTCTGCGTGGAAACATTATGTGAATGGTTCACGTCGGGAGAGCTTCATTGGTTACGTCGGGAATTCCGTTGTAAGAATGGCTTTTATGCACCCCATACGGTTTTTTTTGTCATATGTAGACCCAGCGATTTTTTCGTGTAATTAGAATACCGTAAAGAACAATTCTTGGTGAGCATTTTCCGAAAGAACGTTCTATTATCAAGAAAAATACATAAAAGCGTTTTCGTGCCTAAGATTGACTAATTCTTCACATCGCATGCAAATTTTATGCCAAATACTGTCAACTATTGAGAATTCTTACATCTGGTCTGTGTCATTTCGGCTCTCTTATTGTAATTTTCGCACTGTGTTATTTACACTGCACTCAGGTCGGAATTTGAGTGAGCTTGACGGCTTGCTTGGGCCATGGCGATGGAATAACACTGTGACAAAAAGTCCGTTTTCCACGTCAAAATCGAAAACTCTGTTTTCGACTTTCCACGTAGGAAAGGATTTGCGAGGATTGCTTTCACGCACTCGATACGCCCCGATTGCCCACAGGTTTTCAATTTCGAAACGTTCTCGCGAACCGCCAGATTGTATATCCATGTCGATCCTGCGAAATTTGATCTCGCGGACCTAATGGTTCGTTACCGCAGGTTGCCGAAGTATCGCAAATCGGGGTCGAATAGGGGAAGGGGGCAAATAGAGAAATCGACGGAGACACGAGAAATAGAAATCGGTTGAATTTTTATTAGACTCTTTATCGAGACCCATTTCTGTATGACAATACCGTGGAGAGGACTGCGATGGTAGACACCCAAAGGAGAGTGAGAACTGCATGTACTCGCAATTTTTCTGTGTCGATGCGATTTTTCTATTATACATAGGCTCGTCGCGAGGACGAGGAGGCGACCTGAATATCCGGCAAGCAAGCCTCTACTTTCCGCGGTATTTCGCTACAATATGCACAACGGTATGCCAATATCGTACTTTCCACAGATAAAACTGTATGCACAGCGAGGCACTTTATTGCGATATCTCGGAAAGGAATGCCGCTTCGGCCATCCCCAACCACGTTTATATTGTCTGCGAATCGACATTATCGGCAATCGTTTATGTTTCAGATGTTGGCATTATTATTGCAACCATCGAGTAGTTATGAATGTTTTTATGTATATCTTTTTCGTCGCGTTCCGTATGGAATTGGAAATCCGGAATCCGATGCCCTTTGTGAAATTTTCCGCGAACCACATTTATCGTCTTTTTTGCAAACGGTTCTTATTTTTTTTGTTGTGTTTATTGCGTTTTGTTTTTTAATTTGTAGCGGGTCTTTGCCGCATTGACGACGAGACTGGAAAAAAAATACGGACGACTGTAATTGTAACTGAATGAACGGTAAAGCCATCGCCGGCTTGCACGACCGTTGCATGATACTGCGTGGGATTTCGCTTGAGCTCGTTAAGAGCTTTCACGAATATAAGAGGCTATAAGCGAGAGCTCCGGTGTAGCGAGTCGTAAAAGAGCAATGAGAGATTCTAGAATTACGAGGCTGACAGCAAAGCGATTTTTTAATTCTAAATTTTAATCCTAAATACTAAAAGAGAAAATTGACCTATGCACGCAAAAAAAAAATTTTTTCGAACGTATCTTTATAATAACATTTTTCTTATTGTATAGTGAATAAAATAGAAATTTCCTGAACGCTCCTGTTTGAAGTATCGTACGAAGCGAGCAGAAAAAATATTGACGCAGGCCTTCTCAAGAGCCATATTTTGAATGTAACTTGACCTCAAACTTTTTTTTTTAATTAACGGGTCATGAGTAAAATTGAAATTTCCGAAACGCTCCCGCTCAAGGTATTAATACTTTCGAAGAAAAATAGGAAAAGAAATTTGTTGCCGACCGCGGCATTTGGCGTGCCATTAAAAAGGTGTAAAACATTGGAACAGTACGAACGCCGAAGATTAATGAAAAGCCGTGTCCCGACGCGTGATGTCTGTTAATTTTCATCGTGTCGTCGTGCACAAACAGCCGTGGCGAAGAATCTCCCGTCATGCAACCTAATACAGTAGCGGCGACCGGTTCGACCCTACAGTTTACGTACGAAGGTGAACTGTGTGCAGTCTCTAGTTTTCCACCGTAAATATACATACACCCCTTTCGGAGGGGGTGAACCGTGGAGGCGTGGCGGAACTCTCGGAGTCGCGCGACCGGAAGTGGCGCGGGGCAGCGACGGAGGAAGCCCGCCGGCGTCCCCAGTGGAGTAAATCCCATCCGGTTGGATTTTAATTCGGAATTTACGGCCTTGCCCGAGAAATTATTGTCTCCTTGGCCATCCGACTATTCTCGCGTGTGTGTCGGTGAGAGCCAGGCTCGCACCCCCGAGACTCGCGAGTGCTGCACTTTCGGACCGCTCGCACTTCGCAGTCTCGGCGGACCTGTTTCTCGCGGCCTAACCCAATCGAAGCACACCGCTGACCGAGAGCTCGACGATTAATATGTCCCTTGTAAATTTCCCCCCCGCGACCTCGACCTTATTTTGCCGGAAGCAGAGAACAATAAATCTCGGGGGTTCAATCGCTCGAAATAATTCGTCCGAGCGCTTTATATCTTGCGGTATAGGTTCTTCTTGTTTTATTTATTTATTTGTTTTTCGTTCGATTTTCGACGAATCGGTAATAAATCGCGGTAAAGCTCTTTCATCTCCGGTTTCTCGTTGGTTCTCTTTTTTTTTTACTTTCATTCGCCTTTTTTTCTCCACGCGGAGAATGCAATCAGAGCGGTGAGCGTCGTGATGCTGCGAGATTCGAGCTTTAGCGAACAGATTTTATAGCCGGTATAGTCCGCCTGGAGTCCGGCGGTGGTGCGAACGACAAGGGGGGATATTTCGTCCCACTTTTCGACGAGATCGTCATGTAACGATGGAAAAATAATCCACACGGAGAAGCCGCGTTCATCACGTGTTCTCCGTCGCTCTCCGTGGCCCAGAGTTTCTTCGTTTTATCCAGGCGTCGATTATCCCTGCGGCCAATCGGAAAAGTCGATTGAACGAGACATCGTAAAAGGCTGCTCCGGGGATAAGAGCCTGGAGGACAAGAAACTGTATAGCGTGTACTCGTAAATGGCTTCTTGTTTCTTCACCGTAAAAAAAGAGGAAAACGAAAATGATTAGCTTTATCGACGTCCAATTTTCGCCGAGCGAGATACGATCCAAAAATCCCTTGCACAATAAACAATAAACTTTTTTATTAGCCAAATGGTAACAAGGGAAATATCGAAAAATTAAAAAAATAAACGAATAGAGGAATATAAGCTTTATGTATTTCCGATTATCATGGAACAATGGATCATCAGAAAATGTTTATGTCGATAAATAATAAACTTTTTTGAATCCGAGCAAAACGGTAACGGGGAGAAAAATATAAAAGTACATAAAAATTATGTTTATCAACGTTGAATTCTCATCGAAAAATTCATCCATGCATTATTCTTACGAAAACCTAACAGTAACGAAGGAAATGTATTTTCGAAAATAAATAATAACAACGATCGATACACAGAACGATAATAGAAGGATCGCCGTACGAGTTTCGTTTCAGCAAGTCCCTCCTAACGTTATCGACAAATTTGCCATACAATTTTGTTGCACAATGCGCTGTGTAGTAAAAATAGTAAAAACTGCAGTATACATTAGAAATAGGAAGCAGTGGCCCGATGTCGACGAGGGAAACAGCCAATATATATTCCGTCCACGTGCTACACCGTGGAGGTCCCTAGTTTACGAAGATATCCATCCACTCCCTTCTTTCCCCTCCAAATCGAGGATAGTTTATCCGAGATAGATTCCCGGCGCTAACCGAGGGGCGCGTCGCGAGGAAACAGCCCCATGGTTCTCCTCTGCTTCCTCCGTAACGGGAAGGGATGTCTCGGCTAAACGAGCTTCGGTTATCTATATACACACATATATATATATATTTGCACATACATATACATGTTTGTATCTATATATTATATATGTACATATATACACTTGTAGAGCGGCAGTTTCCAATGTAACCGACAGGTTTAGTGTTTCCGAGGCGAGTGCGGATGGCGCGCCGGATGAAAGTTGTTCGAAAGTCTCGGGAAGCTCAGGTAACCAGATGTGGATTTAGCTAAGTGTTTCACTAGTCCTGGAATCTCGACCGCGCTGGAACTATCCCTGAGGATGGTTGCCGTTCCCGGGAAACGATAGTGTTATCGGACGAGCGCATACCCCGAGGTAATTCTAATTCATTCTTGTGTATGGAACTTAATCTTAATCGTATGGAACTTGATCGGTCGGTTAGTACGCACAAAATTCTATACGCTGCGGACAAATGTTAAGATGGACATTTTTTTTTTCTCTCGCGTCCTTTATATTTTTCTACCGGTTATTTTTATTCGGATCCAGCATTACATGCTACGGCTGTCGTTGAGTTTTCACCCAATTATCGTTATTATTAACATCAAGACCAGGCGATAATGAGAAACTGTGATTAATTTTCTCAGCGGTGTTGACTTTGAAGGGTTAAAGGAAAATTCTCACTCGAAGCGGAATTAATATTCTCCTCGTGTATCAAATTATTTTTAACCTTGGACACCCACGAACGAAAATCAATTACAGTTCTAGTTATTAACGGGGCACAAGACGGGCGGAAGTAAAAACTTCCGCGGCGCTCTGTTTTCCTTGTACAAATTATTGGAACATCACTCGGAGACATCAATTTAATTTAACGTAAGGGTCATTTGCGTCGCAGTACCTCTGAATTTCTGCTCGGCGGTGAGGTATAGTAAAAATAGAATAAAGTTGAGAAAGATTCGTTAGTTTGTCGAAGGCAATCTGTGAAATCGCATTAGAATCGTCGGTGACGACATTTGATACAGTCGTATAATAGGACGGAGCAATCGATTCCCTAACCCGACGTGTATTGGGGCACGCGAGGATTTGGGTTTGGGAGGATAAACATCGGTTCGGGAACAGCGGGGCATATCGGGACAATGAGGGCGAAAATCAATTTCTCATAATTATCGGTGGTCTCACTTTGTCCCAACGATACATCCGAATTTTTAAACCCGTTTTGTTCCACGGACGACCATTGTTACTATTCAAAAGTTATTGAAAATTGGGTTTTTTTCTTCCATATTCCCATTTTTTCGCGCTCTCCTATATCTCACAAGCGTGTTACAGCGTGGGCCGTAACGGTGAACGAATCGTCGTAGATGCAGCGACAAACTCAAGTGCGGCATGGTTAGGAAGAACGAAGTGTCCAAGGACCATTCGGTAACGTGAATATAATTCGGCACATACGCAATTCCTGTCTCAGTATCGACCCTTCGAATTTCTGGCAACTGTTGATATTAAAAGACGGTCAAGGATAAGCACGATTAGTTAGGCAGTCAAAAGCAAACCGTGAAATTGCATTAGTATTGTCAGTGGCGAGACGTACGAGGATCGAAATTTGATGAAGTCGTATTACAGAATGAAGCAATCGATTAGTAACCTGGCGTGTATTTGGGGACAAGGGGACTTGGGTTGGGGAGGACTTGGGGAGGAGGAAAATCGGGTATATCTTTCAAGCGTTACAGTGTGGCCTGTAGCGGTGAACGGATTGTCCCTGGTGCCCGCAGAGCTACACTCGAGTGAGGCATGGAGCGTAGAGAACGAGGAGAGCGACGAGAGGGATGGAGAGACAAAAGCCGCGTGGAGTAAAGCTCCGGATAGGTGAGCGCTGAGGGCCAACTGAAAGGTTCCTGGTGGTGGTGGTAGTCTGTATCGGGGTGCACACAGAGACCGACCGGCGAGAGATCCCGGGGCTCAGGCAGTGGCTTCGAGCCGAAATTTGTGCCAGATATACGAATGTAGGTCGGGTCACCTGCATCGCAACGGCCCCGCGGGGAGTCCGGTATCTGCAGAGTGTCTAACCGGGTGCGCGGCGGCGGCGGCGGCGGCGGCGGCGGCGGGAGTGGCGGCCGCGCGTGCGGTACCGAGTGAGTGCGATAGGAAGAGCGAGATACCAAATCGTAACGCGGAATATGTATGCGAGCGGTAACATTGTTAGAGCTTTCAGCATCCTATGTAGCTGGAGAGCAGGGAGCAGAAGCGCTCCGACGGGGCGGCAGGATGAGGTTCGCTCGTACCGCCTTGATAAAACCCCGCGGTGTACACACAACCCTTCTATGTACACAGGTAAGTCGCGGGCGCGGAACTGTGGAACGAGAAAATGTTTCTCAAATCGGGAAAGCAGAAAGGGCAAAACTCGAGTCATGGCTGTTTATATATGTATATATACAGCGGTAATAAACGATTTATATATATATATATATACATATAGATCGTGGTAATTTTGAGATGGGTTCGCCTGCTGCCGAAATTCGAGAGACGACGGGGCAGGGGGGCTTGACACGGAAAGGAGCGGGAGTCTCGTAGGCGAGAAATTCTAAACGCTTCTAAGCGTGAGATAGAACGGGTCAGGGGGGGGTCTGGGGGCCGATTTCCTTAGCGAAGTTGGATACAGGTATATATGCACCGTGTATACGGCAGCCAGGTGAAGACGCCAAACTATACGGTAACTCGATTTCGGTTGGCCGGGCGCGCTCACTAAACCGCGAATTTCTCCCTCGCGGCTCGCCGCATATAATCGTCGTAGCGATGCTGTACAGCACGACGTTGCTTTGGCGAACGGGATTCTGCAAGGACCATAGGCGGCGACGATGTTTCGTTGAATGCCGAGGAATAGAGAGAATTGGGCGGCTGCACGCGCATAACGAAAACCAGATAATTACTAATTAGGGTTGTCCCCCACTTTGCACAGAATTAGCAGATCTTTGGAGTCAGTACAACCATTAACGAGAGTTATTAACATCAAATAAATTTCAATCTTCGAATGACGTTTGTTTAGATACAAGAAACAATGACTTGCGTTAACGAAAAATATTCCGAGATTTCCGCTTTAAAATAAAGATTCATTCGCGTCTGAGAAATCATATATTCCACGTTTAGATAAACGCAGCTATCGTCAAATTAATATATTACAAGTTAGTACAATTTTTCTTCATCCTTCATGAATTTTTGTCGATCGGAGTAAACTTTTTTCCGGATGTACTTTTTTTTTAATGGTATTTCAAGGATTTATTGGGATTGTCGACCGACTAAAATTCAAAGCGTTGAGCTGCAAACCACGCCATTCGAGAATACGGTTAATTTCAGGTTTCGTGACGGTCGTAGATCTCTTTTAAGGTGACGAGCGTTTACCGACGACTCGCATTTCTTTCGGTTCCGTTAAAGCGGAGAGCAAAAAATCGACCGGTGACGTTTGCACGACGGATATACAATAATAGATTAGTGCTTTCATTACAAAGTTTAACGAACCTCCACGGTTGTAAACCCTCGCAAGAAACACCGTAAGAATCTTACCTGAACGTTGCATATTTTATACTTGATCGTCCAAGATTTTCCCTTGCAGGGCTTTCTTCTGCAGCGTCTCTGCTGTCGGGATATTCCACCTCCGCAGTTTCTACGAAAAATATAATGGATGAAATGAAAATTACCGATCAAACACGTTCGCATTTGTCTGGAGTTCAGAACGATGCAATGAAAATTTCTCGATGCGACAGAAAGGTCGACGAGGGCACGAAAAGTTAGCGCCAGCTGTTATAGGATATTTTGGAGTTGCGAGTGCGTGAAGGGTAATTATTCAAGAGTGAAACATCTCGATCAAACGACAAACGACTTTAACGTTGTGTAATAATAACAAGGAAATATTGGCTAAGAGAAAAAAAAAAACAACGGAAAAAAATGGCACATGAACGTCAGCTTTATTATACACTCGATTGCGCGTTAAAACGCTCCGTAAAGAGGAGTAAATTACCTGCCGCGTGAGACACATCTAAAGAGCCAATGGATTTTTGAAACTATCGAGGCAAGAGCGCTCGGTTTTCGTATTTTTTGCCCTCATAGTTCGCCTCCTTTGTACACACGAGTAATAATATTAAGGCTATGAGGCTTTCGCGGATCAGCTGGTCTGTCGAGCCTCTCCGAACTCGCGTGGAACTCACAAAGCTAACTCTATTTTCATCATGACGTTGTGCGTGCAAATGGATTTATGCGGAGGGTCACGTTTAGAGAAATGCGAAGGTATCGGCGCACCCACCATCTACATCATCCCGGGATTGTCACGTCACAGTCCATATTAGAATAGCGAAATGTGGAGACGAGTGGTCAATGCTGCGTTATTATGCATGATTCTTCCTTTTGTAAATTAAATACGAGAATATTTCGCTTCGTAATTAATTAAGGAATGTTTCGCTTCCGAAATTAATTTTTCCTTAATTTATTCGTTTCATATTAACAAAGACATTCTTCGACATGGAAAGTAATTGCTTTTTAAATTGGAAATTATAAATTAGCCAAGAAATTTCTTTGTAGGAAATTAAGTTTTTTTATAAATGTGCTTTTCTTTTTTCTATGCTGCGCTTGACGCAAATCGCAATTGTCATTTAAAAGAGAGTTCAATTATGCATTCGGGCAACCCATATCCGGCACTAACGCTCGGAGGCACAACGTGCGGTTGACGGATCTGCGTATCTAGTGCACGGTTCAACCGATATTTTTATTCGTGTTGAAACCTCGAAACCGTATATCGAACGGTTGACCTCCCAATACTCGCTTCTAGAAGTTAACAAACCACGTGACCGCTTTATTAGTCTCTTTTTAAATTAATTGAAAGACAACCTCTAATTTTCGTAAATACACTTGAAAAAAAAAATCAATCTCGGATTTAACGTTGAAATTAAATAACCTACCTCGTGCACGGCGACCATTTGGACCAGGTCGTCCATTCTCCCCAGGCAACGTTCTGCAACACACAACAGGAGTACACCTTTGCTTAAACGATTATCCAATGACTTTCGCAATCCGCGGAGCCAGGATTTCGGTAACGGAGATATCAACGAGGATTTCCGTTCCGTTTTCGACAGGGCCATTTTTTCCATGCAATCCAATTACGTAAGGTAAAAAAGTCGGACACCCAAGGAAGTAGACATGTGCGAAAAGTCATATTTTCTTCTTCCGTGCGCACTCGTTTCGTCGGCCATTGGAATGTGTTTGGTCGCTGGAACCTTTATTTTGTCTCAATGAAGCTCCGTAATATCGTTTTTTATATGAGGAATCAACGATTAAACTGGACATAAATCTTCGATCAACCTCGTCCTCAACTAATATTCTGTAAAAAACCCGCCGGTGAATAGGCGGCGAGTATACGACAATTTAATTCTCCGGATCATTAGTGCGCATCCATTTCTGTAGCATATATGGTACAATACACAAATGAACCATGCGGAATTTTAATTTCTTTTGTGGCTGTTGAGGAATCAAAATTAAAATATAGGAAACATCGTTAGATTTTTGGTACCAATGCGCTGCAATCTCGTGTGAGAAACTATGGTTGCAAAGCCTAGTGGCGAACAACTTCTTCGCTACGGTTCACTATCTCTCGAAAGTAAAATCGATACAAGGTAAATGTCCCGATGACCAGGAACATTCCAGTGACCAAAGTAAACGCGCTTACAAGAAAGATGGAAATACGATTTTTCGAGCAGGACTGAGACGGTTCTTTCATGTTTCCGGCCATTTGTAGTTTTATCTCAGTCACGATTATTTGTACCGCACACCTCCGCTTATGCCGTAGTGGAAGTCATGTAATGAAGACGATAGCGTGCGAAAGATAGCGTCATTGTTCTTACGGTGGGGCAAGAAAGAGAGAGAGAGAGAGAGAGAGAGAGAGAGCGACGGAAAACGTATCGCACATCACCTTAAACGATTATTCGATTAACACTTGAGAGTCTCTGATTTTCGCAAACGAGCAAGCTTTCGCCGTGTTTCACTAAAGGCTGCGCGGTTCCGGCAACATGCATCGGTTATATCCGGAGAACTACCACGATCCTCTAAATAGTCCCCGCTAATATGATTTACGCAATACACGCCGCCGGGATTTTCGGAGCGAAAGATCAACGACAATTTCCGCGCCAGTCATATTCGACCTGCCGCAAAAATTTGTTAAATCAATGAAACGCATTTTTTTTGGTCGATCCAATTTTTTCGTCTCGTCAAAGTTCGGAACGTCCTTCAATACACGAGCGATAGATGATTTATCGACAGATCAAGCTTCGTTCAACCGCGTTCTCCCTCAAAAATAAAATCGATATAATCGCGAATATTCGTAACTTCAATTTTTGGCCGAACGATTATGTCATACACTTGAAAGTTTTTGAGTTTCGCCGCCGTTCCTCGAACGGCTGTGCATCTGTGGAAGCTTGTATCGGACATTCGACCAAGGACGAACATGGATCTCGAAATACGTCACGCTAATCTGATTACCGCAATAAATGGAGCCAGAATTTCGGGAACGGGTGGATCAACGAGAATTCACCAAAGCCACCCAATACATAGCCTTAATAGAATCACGAAACATCTTCGAAGGGAAGAGCAACTGATGATTTATTGAGAGATAGATCATCAGTTACAACAGATACAGCTTCGTTTAACCGTTACCATTGCCAGATAAATCGTGGATTGAATGTCTTTTATCTCAAAAATGATGTTGATAGTCACGATTATTTATAGTCCACAACGTCGCAACCTGTGTATTTGCGGAAGGGTTTTAATCGATTCGCGGCCCAGCGAGGGGTCTCATTAGCGTGAGCACCGAGAGGAATTCACGTAAAGGAAACGGGTATAACGATCGTCGAGCGCCTAAGAAACTTAGCAAGGGAAAGACGAATGAAGGGACTCTAGCGAAGTGCTTTGAAACGAGCTTTTGAGTGCGCGCGACAAAGGCTACTGAGAATGGAAGATCGCTGTGCGAAAAGTGGAAAGCTTTTTCCATCCATCTCCTCGCGACGTTTCTTCTTACAAGTGATTCGCGGTCCGACCTCGCCGGATGCCGAGGATTAAGTTACGATCGCGAAGATCCCTCAATTAGGCCGAACGTAAAAGAGTGTCTTCCTATTTCGCGACGCGCATCTATTTTCCGGAATACCCAAAGGATCCAAAAGATAAAATAAAATAGTGGTGCATACAACGGTGCACCGACCGGCACAAGTGTGCAAAGGCTCTTCATCGGCGATGCGGCGTCTCAAGTGTACCGAAGGACTTTCAACTTGTACCCTGAATTTGAGTGAATTACTACCCTCGATTCATTCAACGCATCACCCTCTACCATGATAACAATAATGACGATAAAAGCTGAGTGAAATCGAAGAGAAAAAAACCGTAAAGTAAGCGGGGTGAAAAAGCCCGAGAGTTCCGAGCCGCGGATAAAGTGGACGAGTTCTAAAGGCGTCTACGCGCGTTCGAATCAGGAACCTCGTCCCGACGTCGCCATTGTCCTGAAGCAATGAAGCTCGCCGATGGCGATAAAGACAATAAACCAGGCCGACAAACAAATAAATGAATAAAAATCGGAGGCAAATAATGGAGATACGAATGAGACGGAAAACGATGAAAAGAATTTTCGAGTGATGTGATCGAGAGAATTTGTACGGAGAAAGCTCGTCGAGAATTTCTTTCTCCGGCTGCTTCGCACGCGTGCTCGACGTTCTTCGACCCTGGCTGAAGTGGCGATACGTTTCCCCAAGGGTTTGTTTTTTTCATTCCCCCGGCCGAGAGAGCTTGGCGTTTTTTCTCTCCGACCCTACGACAATAATGGGATTGTCCGGCGGGAGCGTATAGTGGCAGATCGTCCTCGTTTTCCCCGGAATGATGTTCCGGCGAGGGCGGCACACCGTTATTCCTCGCCCATTCGCTTCGCTCGCTCACTCGAAAATCTCGCCTCGGCATTCATCCCGATTGACGCTTGGCTATAGAGCCTCTCAAATGCCATACACTATAATCCCACGGGAACGGGAGTTGGAGAGGATTTCTGATTGCGTAACAAGCCCGACCAACTCGTCCGCTCCCAGCCCGAGTGTCGATACACAACCATCGCCGCCTCGTGTATGCTATGGCAGTGATATACCGTCGCTACCGTCAAATTCAGAACTTTGGCAAACTCGACGTTCTTCATACCGCAGACACTCTCGATGAACCCCCGATACGGGCCGCGGATCTCTGGACTAAAGGAGTGTCATCAACTTCGGAACAACACGTACGAAGGAGGTTCACCGACCGTGTCGGTGGGACATAGTTTTTAATGGGATTTCGTCAAACGGACCGTCAACGACGGCCAATCCTCCGTCACCCCTTTCAGACGCTCCTCGAAAGACACTCCATTCTACATCTGTCATACCCATGCGAAAAGCTCCCGACCCTTTTCCCCGATGCTTCGTGGATCGCTGTAACACCCCGCGTGGCAATCGAGATTCCGGGCGCGGAGAGTTCTCCTTTTTGTTCCTTCGTCCTGTCGGACGTTTTACAGCCACGGGACTCGAAGAGATTCGATCCGGATGGAAAGCTCCGAAACTTTTACCCGGATGGGCTCACAGGCAAATCCCTGTTCAGTCTTTCCACAAGTCACACAGTGAAATAGGTACCAGCGTTGCTGATCCGAAAACGTCGAGGAATATTTTATTTCGCTCGTTGCGTAAAACTCCCTGTTTTCACCCCTTGTGAAATTGAATAAAGAATAAGTTTTGTCGCACTTGTATCGGGTTTTACTGTCCCTGTTAATTTTACAAATATCCTACGCTAATTATTTATTTTTCAGTACTTTTTTAAAAACTTCTTGTATTGTCCAAACCTTCGTCTGGATGATCTCGCCGGGGAATTTTTATTGAGCTTTCGCACGACGACACATACCATAAAATAGGCGATCACGTTTCTTGTCCGTAAACGTCGGAATGTCTTTTCTCGTTGATTCAACAAAAACGTTAATTGAATTTTGCAAATATCTTTAGTCAGATAACAAGAAACTAACTGTAAACGTTTGTAAACACAAAAGAAAGTTTGTGATAAGTCCAAGTCTTTATTAGTGTGCATAGTATCGCCTGAAAGGAGTTGATGTTCCGAAAACTCAATACTCCATGTATGTTTACCACAGTGATACGTACAGGATTGGAAAGCAGATGTTATTCCACCCAAATTTTCGGCCTGACGAGCTCGGCAGGAAATCCCTATTGAGCTTCCTCATGACAAGGCGCACAGTGAAATACCCGATAACTTTTCTTCACCACAGACGTCAGAATTTCTTTTCTTCTTAATATTTTTCGTTAATTTCTTTCCTTCCTAATTTATTGAAATATCATTAGTAAAATGAAGGAGAAAATAATTGTGAACGCTTGCGGACAGAAAAAAGTAAACTGAAAGCCGAATCCTCTTGAACAGTGCACGGTATTCACTTTGCCTAGAAGCATTTAATGTTCCGAAAAGTCATTACTCGAATCCACCAGTCCCGACTACTTTCGATATGCACGTTCGCCACAGTGATACGTATACGGCGCGGAAGGGGAGTCTATAATAGCCGGATGCTCGCGTGAGAGTGCAGCTGTGCAAGCCGGCAACTCTCGCGGAGTGGGTGAATCGGAAGGGGGTTGGCAGTGGGTACGAGTAGATATACGTATTCCCAATTCCCACCCAATCTAAAATCAATCTTAGTTCGTTCTCTCGTGGCGCGAGGTGGATAGAGGAACCGGTAGAAGCGAGACGGTGGAAAGGGTTGTGGAGGAGGTATTGCGGCCCGATAGGGTTGGGCGAGCAAATGCTAGAGGGTTTGAGAAAGAGAACGGCCGAAGGTGTCGGCAGTTCGGAGGGTAAGAGAGGAACGATCAGTTTTAAGCGGGCCTCACCAGTCTGAATTATTCAAACGCCGTCTTGTAGATAGAGAGGCCGAGGTTGCAACCCACCAGACATATCACTATGTATATATGTATATAAACCTTGCTCTTTCTCTAACCCTCTAATACTACCCACACCACCGACGATTGCCTCTTCTCGAAAATCCAAGCTTCCAACTCACTCTCTCCCGAAGCCTTCGGCGTTTCCGCCGAATGATACAGACCGATTCGCGACTGAGACAAAGAGCGTGGATACTGCATATTCTCGAAGCCCCGACGAATACGAAATCAAATAAGTCGGATAAAATGTCCTAGAGATGTTTTTTTCTTTTTTTTTTTTAAGTTATTGGGTACCAAGGACAAGACGCGTCTTCCAGGTCTCTCGAGTGATATTTTTTGCAGGGGGCACAGGATAGGCAAAACACGAAATATTTTCGTCGAGGGAAGCGGCTCGGGAAGTCCCGAACGGATAGGATATACGAACCGATTCGTCGATGAAAAACGGTCGGACGAGAGACTCGGAGAGGGTGGCAACCGCGCGTCTCTCCGGCAGGCGCTCGCGAGAAGCCGGAGGTGGATGCTGCATTATTCAGAGCTACTCGCAACATCGATGCCCTGCCACTTGCCACTGTGATGCCTTACCCTTTGCATGAACCTGCTCCGGTTATTCGCTGAGATTCGATGCTCCCTCGTTTTCTTTGTCTCATTCATTTTATTTGTATTGCTTTTTTTCGTTGCTCTCGGAACACTGTTGTGCAGGTGTCGATTTGTCCCCCACGAACCTTGTTCGCAGCTGTGTGTGTGTATGGTTTTCCTCAGTCGGCCTTCTCACCCTCCTCGCTCGCTTCGTTTATCACCGCCCCAGACCTTATCGTTTTATTCCGTTTCGTTGATCGATCGAACCACCGAACGAGTTTCCATGGTTTCGCAATTTTTACACATGGTAAATTTCGTTCATCAACCCCGCCGAGCTTTCCGTATTTTTCTTAACGAATTTCGTTTTTGGACTTTTTTTTTCCTTCGACAAGAAACCTCCGAGAGACGGGTGGAGTTCTCGCCGGTTGGGGCGGTGAGTGCTCGTACAGAAGGTCAGGAATATTCGATCCTCGCTGGCATTAGACTCCCAAATTATTGAAAGCAACAGCCCGCGAGGCTGAGCGAAGAACGCCTCAGTGTGAGGGAATGAGAATCGGTGAGCTGGGAATATGGTGGAGGAACTGTAGGTGGGTGAGCGTGAAAGGGTGCAGACGAAAGGTAGACGGATGTACTCCCGTCCTCTCACCCCTCGCTAATGGAGACAGAGACCTGGACCACTTTAGCCAGATCTCAGATATAGAGGCGGTATCTCGTTGTCCCGACGGGATCGTTAAACTTCATCGGACGGTATGACGGTCGACCCACGAACTCCCGACGTCGTTCATCGGATCATCTCTATCATCTCTAAGTTCCCGTGTCCCCTATCTATTCGTCTCGGTTATTATTCCGCCTCCAGTTCACTCCGAGGATGTCAATGAACGTTCGGATGTCTCGGCGAAAACCCGCTGGCTCAGCATCTACGGATCGTACACTCGATCATTCGAGGTAACCGATCTCCGAGTGGGAGTCCAAATTTCCAACAATCAAATATGGAATGGTTAAAATTTCGAAGTTGATTGAGAGATTGAATATTCAGATAATTAGATCACTGACACGTATGTCAGTTTGCGACTGTCATGGTGTAGCGTGGTCGAGACAAAAAGGGAAGCTTAGTGAAGAACGGCGCGGAATAGCACTGCACGGTAAAACTAAATTTTGCAAACATTTTTGGATGCCCCATTTTGTCCGCACGATACATGCGGATTGTCAAACCCGTGTTACTCGGTGTAACGTCTTCGCCATTGGTCGAAGGCTATTGAAAATCGCGTCTTGTCTCCGTCGATATATTCTTCGGCAATTTTTTCCAGCTTCGCTATATTTTGCTGTTGTGCGTACAAACGTTTGTCATTCAAGTGTGTATTGTATTGTATTGTCCTGTTGATAGGTATATTGGCTATTAAAAACATTAGTTTACTTTTGTTTTTAACTTCAAAATTTCAAACTTTGTGAATCTTTTCGTTTGAAACGTTCATTTTGATTCTTTATCCGAAAATGTATTTTCGAATCAAACAGCTCTTGAAATGGTTATTCGATTTAGTTATCTATTAGATATGTAATTTCCGAACTGTGCATTTTTCGATATTGCAATATTCCCGATTATGAAATTTCGAAATATTGGTCGACCTACATTCCGATTGTTGAAAATTTCCTCTATAATAATCCACCTTTATAATAATCGCAGTGACGCTATTTCGAAATACTGGCAGTCTATGTAACGATTGACGCAGTCTTGCATGTCGATAGTTTACGATTTTGAGCTCCAACCTTCCGTCGTATCGTCGATGCGGCCTGATCGATGTACCGAATCTTACGAGCGATGGAACGTCCGTATTGCTCGATTTAGTGCAGCTTGCCGAAACGGGATAAGCTTTCAGATTAATATCGTATTTTTTACAACTCCAGTAAATTCATGCTTCGCACAATAACGGATGGGAAAATTTTCCATTTTTATCGTTTTGGCCGCGACGAAGCGTTCGGCTCTAGATACGAATGGAGAAGACAAGTTCACTGCACCGTAAAATAGCTGTACACTACATTATATATCCAGTCATTAATTCTATGACTTCACTTCAGCGACCCCGTGAATCGACAGCGATAAAGGGGATTAGTTTCGTGGGTTTACGATTGTACTCGAAGTATTGTTGGTCTCGTTGGGTATGCGCGGTTAAAGTCATTGTACGATAAATGGCTTATAATACAGCGAACCCTAAGATATTGAAATCCATTGATGATCAACCGCGATTAAGTTATAATGAGGTACAACGACAATAATGATGCTCGGTAAATAAATTTCAAATAATTTTTTCGCCACAGCGGTTTCAAAATACACGATAAAGGGCCTGAACCACTACCAACTTGTGTCTCACAATTCCCCACCGTGGGCAGGCGACTTGAGACTTATTACCGTAAGTTACAAAAAACCAGCTGTATTTTAATCGCTCAATTTTGCAATTTTGCAAACGATAATAACAATGATGACCTCAATAATTAATTCATTGAATTCTATTTACGAGCTATGCTGTTCCACCGATTGGATTCAGCAAGTAAACACAGCCTATAGACGCGAATTGTTCCGGAGAAAATAAAATAATTGCGAGGCTAGGTGAAAGTTCATCCAACAACGGGGGTGGATTTTGTTGACGAATTAATTTTTAAGCTCGCGGCTTTGAGTCAAGATGAGCGAGGATAAAGAGTCGGTGGACGTTAGTACCGCGGTAAGCTTATCGGAGAGCAAGAGTCCCTCAAAGGCATCGCCGTGAAATCCATCCCGTCTAGGATGGATTTCGTGCCACGATTCTGGGTAAAACCTTCCGTTAACCCGTCTCAAACCTCGCAGCTTCTACGCGGCCCGGGAGTTATTACACGTCAGTCACGAGTAAGCTAGTCCTCGCCTGTCTAGCCGGGACGCAAAACTTTCGCGACGACGTCGAAGGAGCGAATCGTAGACATATACGAGATCGCGAATTGCGAAAAGGGCAAGATGGACCGTTTTTACAAATTTTTCGCGCTTCTTAAAAAAGTCCGACTCGGAATCGCGGAGGGGGGGTCCGTTTTGCCCCAGGGTTTCGTTTCTCGCCCCCGCTCCCTCTGGGTGAAGGCGCACCGATCGATTACGGCTGTCCAAACTTCTCCGTGCCCTTTTCTCGTTATTGATTGCTTTTATTCAATCTTCCTATTTTTTGCGGACCATTATTGTTCTTCTTTCCCCGTCGCTACGGCAAGTCTTCATTATTAACACAATTTAATTTTGCTCCGTCGATTCGATTCCGCGTTCGGCATCGATCGTCGAGCGAGCTGCCCTTGAAAATTTCTCCCTTTCGCTCCCTCGTGGTCGAGGTTAGCGACTGAAAGTTAATCGCAATTCAAATATTAACGCTGCAGAAGTGGAATCAGCCATTTATGAACGGATAGCTTCGGTTCAGCCGCGCTTTCCCGCTTACGCGACGCTTTCAACCCTATCTCAACACACGTCCCTGCGGAATTTGTCCCGCTTCCACTCTCTCGAGTGCCCTCTCTAGTGGTCGGACCGCTCTGCGACAACCCGGCGAGTAACAGTTTGCGGTGAAGCAATATTTCACCGAGGAGAGATACGCCGGCTCATTGTAACGGCACGTGCGAGATTACCGTCGAGCCTCGCTCCCGAGATGCAGTTTGCCCTTTCTTTCTCTTTTTTATCATCTCTTCTCGTCGCTTTTACAGTATACGACACTCACGGTCTTCCACCGCCCGCGCCGATAGCGCGATTCATCGATTATTCCGGTCGTCTCGACTTTGTCGTGTTTTGCTTACTCACCGACCGAGCTTTGTAAACGGCAAACTATTTCTTCTTCGAAATTTTATTTTTTATTTTTTTTCCCGAAGCTACGCGCGCCCCGACGGGACATCGATATTCATCCGTGAGATATGTAAAGTATATTTGCCGGCTTCGGGCCTGAGCAACGAGCTTTATTGATTGCCAGAAGTTTTCTCCGTTCTTTTTACCATGATTTTTATTTTATTCTTGTACGGCTTTATTTCCTCTCCCCGCGCGAAACAATCAGGTCATGTATGAGGATCGGGAAAAAGAACGTACGGATGGCACCAAGTTACGCGATACGAATATCTTTTCTACGTCGGATTGGTTTCTCGCGTGCAGCGGAGCGAAAGCGCTTCGTATCCGCAGCCGGAGCTTAAACCTCGCCCCGTCCTCCGACCGCCGCGAATAGAATGTAGATTCACGGTACACGGCGAATGCCCTCTTCCCTTTAGTCGTCTTTTCCCGCTGTACATGCACACCTTCGCCACTGGGGCGTCACTCTGCTTTCCAGCTCGCTCGGGCGCGTCTGGCTCAAAGTTAGTTTTGCCGATGCCACGCAGAGACTGAGGGATGCAATCAGGGCAGAGGAAACGCGAATAAGCACGAGGATATAGGCCGAGGTAGGTACGTGCCAGTGAAAACTCTTCCGAGTTTACCTTTTTTCCTCCAGGTTTCCTCGTCCCTCCGCGCGGGCCTACGTCCTCGAGATATCGATATATATTCCTAAGTCGGTGGGGCGCGGAGGAATACAGCGGGGTAAAGGGGGCAACGAGCGACGAACCCGTGCGTAGCCGTAAGAATAATACTCCTCTTATTCCGAGCGGCAAAGTGTCCTCGCGCGTACGTGCGGCAAAGGAACCGTATCGCGGATTTCCCCGCGAGTAAACTCCCAAGGAGTTTACTCCCGGTACCCGGTCCGATGGTATTCCATTTGATTTTCGATACGCACGGATCGCGGTGGAGTCTCCTCGACTCCGCTCGCTCTCCCGCTCGCTCCCCCGTTGCGGTTTGATCCTTCGGCCCTTTTTCCCAGGCGGCTTTGTGGTCCATCAAAGACGGACCTGCTTGCGGGGCTTTTCTGCTCGCCCGGGGTCGCGACATAGCGCGGGGCGGAAGTCGCCGAGTCGAGGGAACGAATTGTAGGGTGCATTTTTGTAATGGGAGGCTGAAATAACCGTGTGCAGGTTGCGGGTATTCGGTCTGTAAAAAATAATTGCTTCGATTATGAACTCGGGACGTTGGTTCTCAAACCACCATCGACCGACACTTTTTCTCGTCTTCGCTTACAGCTTGTCGTCGTGCTATTAAACGTGTCAAGTACACGTGTAATTATGGCCGGTATTAAAATAAAAATAAAATGAAACAAAGTGCGCATTGTAAACACGAACGTGCGATAGTAGCACAGTAGTAAAACGGGGCGTATGTTGCGAGGTCCTGCCCGCAGAATTACACGTAGATAGGCGTGTATAAGTTTGGTGTAACCGGCTTCTATTCTCACTATCACGGTTAACTACCACTCAAGATAAGCCAGGTTTAACGCTCGCACGTGCTAACGTTACTCCGCTCAGGTGAATGCCAAGAGTACGTATACATAGGACAAGCGTTATCGTATAGTGGCCAGCATCTATGTCCTACTGGTATGCAGCCATCCCGTGCGGATGAATATCAATTCGACTCCTCGGAATTGGATTTTATCAGAAATAGAAGTTTCTACCCCCCCCTTCCCTTTCCACCGGCTCCCGTAGGCGCTTATGAAGCCACAGCATCATGAAAAAAATTACTTCGGACAAGCATTAATTTGGAGCGTTTTTTCTTTATTAGACGGATATATATTTTGTATCAATTCCATCGACTGATCTCTCCGGTATTGGCGCGCATGATATCGTAGCACGAAAGGTATGAAAAATTAATTCTAACATGCATGTATGTGCGGTATTTTTCATCGACCCAGTAGATTCTTTTAGATTTCGAAATTGATTTTTTATTCTGCTGCTCTCTCCCGGTCCTTTGTGCACTGACGCATACGAAGCTGTGATATAGCACAGAAAGTCTAATAAAAAAACTTCAAAGACGCATACATATACGAGCTGTTTCCTTACATTCTTTAATTTATCTTTTATTAGGATTTTTAATTACGTTTGTCATTCTTCTTCATTCTCCCGGTATTTTGTGCTTGGCGCCTACGGCTCATAATATAAACCAAAAAATCAAAATAATTATATGACTTTTCATTGCCTGAGTTGATTTCTTTATATTTGAAATACAATTTTCTAATTCTGTTCCTCCCTCCACGCCGTTTGAGCATTGTGGCCTTTGTAAGCGCAATATTGGACCAAAAGTGCAAAGAGAACTCCGTCCGCGAGATACCCGCTTATTTCATTCGCGGAAAACCAAACCCAATGTAAATCAGTTGTTTTTCCTCCGTGAAAAATCTTCCTTCGAGGCACGGGAGAGCATCAGAATCACATTTATCATTCGATATTTGGATCCCGGAGTTACCGTGACCGAGTGCGGTCTTGAAAGGTAAACGCAAATGTAATTGAAGAAGCGAATTCGAAGAAGCTGTTCGACGTTCTCTCGCCGTTTCCAGCTTTTTTCGAAACCCCTCGGCGCTCGGAGCGCCGGGACTCTGGCCCGAGTGTCGTTCAATACCTCGTTTCCGTAATCTTTCGTTGCGTCATAGCCTTATCGCGACCAACCTTCAATTCAGACGGGCTCTTTTACACCGCGCAACTCGCATTCTTGCGCCGGTATGGTGATACAGCGTTTCAAGATTTGCGTGGCAATTTATTCGAGTCTGCGCCGCGGCGTGGGCGAAGGACGACAACGATACAACGTTGAAAAATGGATCAACCTAATCGCGCGATATTATAATTTTTTTCAACGTCGTCCAGACAGCCGCGTTACAAGCTAGACAGCGGTATTGATGCACCGCGCCGACCATAGTCACGGACGTAACGAGAGGTTTCTTAATCTTTGAAAGAAATCATTCCCGAGGGGGAGCGTCTGGACGGCGAGTCTTTTTGCACGATGCACCGTCGCTCCCGAGTACGCTACGCCGACCCAAGAGCTAAGCCCGGAGCTTTCGCTCGGTACTTTGAGAAGAGACGCTTGCACTTCCATCGCACAGTGGCGGCTGCCTTGAGCTCCTCGAATGAGAATCTGTAATGAAGCAGTCCAGGGGTTCTCGCGGGTGCCGCCGTTCCCGAGACTAGGTCTGTATTCCTCCGAGCTTTCCGTACGCACATTCATTACGGGTAAAACCATTACTCACGGTAATAGTAATAAAAACAAGTGCGAACACACACCGGGCTAAGGAGGGTTTGTCTCCGGGCGGTGGATTTCATTTAATACGCATTCCCCGTATTTAATCACATTGAAATTTTAACACACTCTTACGGAAGTCGAACTATCGCACGAGCCGTGCTTTAAATATCCATGACTCTGATAAGTGGCTTCGCATCAAAGTCCGTGCATCGATCTGGAAGCCATCTATAATGAGAATACTCGCAAATTAAATGTGAGTACCCGAAATACTCAGGCATATCGTCCGCAATGAAAGTCCTCGCTCGGTGAGGATTCCAGAGGGTTCTCTTGGTGAATTAGATTTCCAAAATTCTCCTTGTACAGGTATTTTTGAATTTATTATTCCTAATATCGGAAACAAGAATTCTTTGAAATTGCATTACCCTTATCGGTAATCCCTCGCGAGGATATCTGTACCGTCGAAGGCTCAGAGCCACGCTATCGCTGAGGCTGCAGTGGCGGTGAAGTCAATGGTGGTTGTTTTCCAAGCAGGCTCTCGAAACTCCGACGACGACGACGATGAGGGTGCGATAACAAGGAGCTATACGAGACCCCACGCGTACCCTTGAAGCTCACCAAGAAACAGCACATTTTCTCGTCCAAGTTTTACGCTTCGCTTGTACACCCAGGGCATCTCTCGTCCCAGCGCATACAGGAAGTCGCCGGACAACCAAAAATAATGTTGCATGAAGCCCTGCTTCGCTCTCGCTATAACGTACACGCTTCTCACGGACACGTGCATACCGAATGACTTGTCTCTCGAGTGCTGCAAGCTGTTTTAGCGACCGCGCCGCCATAAAAACTCGGGGCGTTTTCATTGGTCGAGCATGTTTTCATCCGGAAAGAACACTCGGTCAGCATGCCCCATACAATTTTTGACGCATGATCGATTTTTCGTTCACTTCGCGTATCCAAACCCTCTCATTCCCCAAAGTGAGGTAGTTGTGGCTGCGAGTTGCGTCTCAAAAGCGGCGCGGAACCAGAACTGGTCCGGCCATTTCGGCGCCAGCGGTGGAATTCAAAAACCAACCGCTCCAAACTCCACCTAGGATGTCTCTCAAACAATGTAAATACAGCAGTCGTTCTTGATATTTTCGCTTGACGAATAGCAAAGTTACGGAGCGCTACCATCGCTCGGCCGAAGTCAACTTCCGTTGCACCGTAATCTCGGTGAGGGAATGGAAAGCAAATTAATACTTAAATTTTCCGCTCGGTGACACTAGTTTCCGGTTCGGGAGCTTTCGTGACGCGCTTTGGAAGTCGTTTGCGGGACGTGGCCGGAAATTCGAGAAAACCTCTTTGCCCAGCGAACTCCTCTTCTACCTCCGCGAACTACCACCACGCTCGCAAGAGGTAGTCGTTTTCGCCGTCACTCTGGAAGCGAAGTAGATGGGACCAAGATAGCTCTGGGGGGTAGAAAAGAATGACGGCGAAAGATAAAGTGATCGTTGGGAGAGATAGAGAGACGAGTTCAAATGTCGACGTACTTGGCGTCGGAGCGCCGGTGTGTTCATGCGATTGCGCTCGCTCTTCGCTAAATTCGTCGAGTACACACGCGCTTCCGCGGCGTTAACCTGAATGCACCAACTCCCATTCGACACGGGCAAACTTTCTCGTCGTCGAACACCCCCGCGTAGCTTTTTAGGGCCTCCGTCGACGTTAGCCCAGTTATAACGGTGAAAGAAGGCAAACGTAGTACCGTCGGGATTCGTTCGGTATCTCGTGAAGCCGCCGTACAGAGAACAGTTATCTCTAAAATTCCTGCAAATTTTGTACCTTCGACCTGGAAAAAAGGGGCAAATTATTCGACCGAAAATCGCGGAACCATCCGACGCAAGATTCGCCGGTTCGCATTTGAGCCACCGTTCTACGGTGTTGAACGTTCCCTCACTGCAGTCCGCCCGACAGAGTGGGAATGTGTACCCACGCTGTCGCCGCTGCAGGTAATGGCTTTTCGCGACCCATTTCCGTCCGACTGGCAGCAGCAACTGGGAATGCACCGTGGCGCCTCCACCGTCCGGGTTTTCGCTGGGTCAAAGGGCTGCATGTTTATTTCTCGTCGTCGAGCGGCCAGCAGTTTCGCGAACGAACGCCCGAGTGTCGTTGACACTTTCGAATCCGAGCCGAGTGCGCGGGCATCGTTCTGCGCGACTGCATGTTTGTTCCGCGAGAAAACCATGCGCCCGCAACAACTCCCCGGTGACGCAAGTAACGGAAACCTTTTCTTTCTTTGCTCCCTCTTCTTTGCCATTTTTTCGTCCGTCGAGAAAACACTTTTGTTTGATCCCGCGATCCTTTGATCCACTGTTACTCAAGGGCGAAGTAAACATGTGTGAGTGCGAGCGACATGAATTTTTTTTACATTTTTTCAATCTTTTTTCCACCTAAACGATTCCAAAATAAACATAACGAAGTGCGTGGGCGTTTCTTCGAATACGCAGCGAGTTCCCCATTTCGTTGGTTTTCTTTATTAAAGCGTTTCAGAGAAATAAAGATTGAAAATTTTAGTTTCGTCCCTCTATAAAATAATATTTCGAGGTATATAAAAACATTTTAAGACTAAAGTTGATCTTTAACTGCGCTCTAAGGTTTGAGAGCTTGACACCGGTCAGATGAATTTTACGTTCAATCATTTTTTATAGCGTTTTACAATTTACGAAAGATTTTGTACAAATTTTCGCGCATCTATTGATTGAACTGGTGGTTAGTTGTATTTGATGTCTTCAACCTGGATAAAGATTAACCTTAATTTCAGTGAATTTTCAAAAATAAGAACTAATTTGTGCAACTTTTCGAAGAATATTTTGAGGTACCACGATTCACATTGTCTTTGATGAAAAATACTCTACGCATTTACCGTCCAGATATTCGCCACTATTTTCCGATAAAAATTAGCGGTTACTTGTTTATTAAGCAGTTTCGACGATCGATAAAAAAAGGAATGTCAGAACGGTGATTTTGTGGAGTATCGTTTAAGAACGAGAATGCACTGTAACTCATCAAAATTGAGCACAAATTGTGAATTATTTTTTACGAAAAACTGGTCGAATGTGCACCTATTCGGAAACGACCATGAGCTGGGTAATGTTTTTGCAAATTTATTGCTAATGATATTTTTCTAGGTTAAGGACATCTGCCGTAATACAAGTAACCACCTTTGGAATTAAAAAAATTCTTAAGAGTTGATATAAATGACAATATGGCACGCATTTGACTGGTACGATGCGCTCCAATTTCTCCATCGCTCGCAGTTCCTTCTTTTTCCATTGTTTTCATCGATATAAACGACGCTTTGTCTACATGTTTTCCAGGAGTAAGCGAAGCGACAGCAATGGGTCTTCGCTCGTTGGTCGGATGTTATTGTGTTCGGATGTCTCAGTATTGCATTCACGATCGCAATCTATCATAAAGACGGATTCTATGACGTTCAAGATAGGACTATTTTATCACGACGATGCGAGTCGAATCGTTCACCCATTCCAGTTGTCTGTCTGAAACTGCGTGTATCCCTAATCTCAGTCTTTTCATATCACTCATAGATTACACAGAAAAGTCGTTATATTTTTGCTTTCGTGCGTCACTCTCATGCAAAACACTTGCGTATACTTTGCGCAGCGCCGCAAGCAGACACTTTTTCTGTAATAAACTCTCGCGAATTAATTAATTTTTTTCGCTTGTTTCGTCTTTTTTTGGCGGATGAGAAGTAGTTGTAATTAGTTAGTTTTTGTTCGGAGAAACGGTGAGTAGCCTCGCGTGTCCCCGTCACGGAAATAGTTCGTAACGTTAGGATACAAAACGTTTCAGTGATTCTCCGGACTATCCCGACAATTAATTGCTCGAGACGGGCAACGGCGTCGAAGCGTTCTGCCTAACCGTCGCTCACTCTCATCGGAAGGAAAAAAAATTACTAGTGTTGAGCGTCGGTAATGCCATGGCAGATATTTTTTTGAAAAAAGATCGAAGCCCGCCGAGGCCTTGAAAAATGTTGCTCGCATCGGGCCTTTTTGCGACCTTGTCGGAAACTACGAAGGCTATAAGGCATTCAGCAGAAACCAAACTGTCCTCAAACATTAATTTTCGCATAGAAGAAAAATTACCAATCGAGAGGCAAAAGGTTTCTCTTACCTGTGCCACAGTTTCCGAGTCCGGATGGATTGCCGTGCTGGTGAATAGAGAGACGTCATCGACGGTGCTGTTGTCCCCGATTGCCAATCCTAGCAGGCAAGCCTATAATTAATAATAAAAATTAATGAAGAACGAACGGCGAGACTGAAGGAAGGATCGATGTTTAGCGAACAAAAATGAAGAAATAAGTAATAACACCGCCGCGCTTTTAAGGTAATTGAAAGAAAGCCCGGAAGCGTTTTCCGGAAAGTGAATCCAACTACTGCATAAAACGTGTCAGGGTTTATTACAGAGAGGAACAGCTGTTTTACGCGCGTTTCCGCGGAGGGATTCTCGGGTTATTCTTCTTTAAAGCTTCCAGGGTATTTTTCCCCTCGTCGCCTCTTCCCACAACCCGTACAGAACGTGTATAGAACGTGCACACAGGTATGCGGATACCTACTCTAGCTTAATATCCCGGACTGGCGTGAAGTGATTGCATGCAGCGCGCATTGCCACGAGCAGTGAAACGAAGTCCAATTTAATCGCAGTCTTGTCGTGGCTGCTGTCGCGGCGTACCCCTAACAGACAGGCTTTCATGCTGTAAACGCGTCCGGGAAGAGCCGACCGTACAAAAGCTCGGGAGAAAGTTTTCTGGGGATAGACACGCGTGTTCCGGGCACGTGCACGAGCCGCTCTGCGACTGCTGCATGCAAACCCGAATTCCGCTTGCGCGAGCTAGGGCAAAACGAACCTGGGCACTTCATTCTCCTCGAGCCTCTATTCTTTCATCCGGCAGGAAATTGGCAAACACGATTTTTAGCCAGCCTCTTCTGATCGCGGGAGATTCACCAAGCCTTCCTTGCCGCATCAATATATCAATTTTGTGACGGTATAAAGAAGATGCCAAGTTTTCTTACGTATAAGTTATTTCTTTTGTGAGATTGTTTTTTAATTTGCAAATATTTTACGTGACGTTAAAATGAACGAGTTCGTGAAAATTTTAGGGCAAAATCGAGGTTCGAAGCTTTAACTTTACTGTGAAGAATGTGCTAAAGCACTTTTCTTTTCCGTGGAAATTGATTTTTGATTGATGGTACTGGAAATTTAAATTCGCTTGGAATTTGGAAAACAGTTTACGTAAAACGGTCTGGACCGTCAGTTAATTTCCAAAGGAATTTTTTTTACAGCGTAGATCGGTTTGGAACCCAGCAAATTCACACACCGAATCGCTTTTCGGTCGCAATGTTGAAAATAAATAAATTTTGAGAAAAATTAAAAAATCGTGTGATCCAGGTCCGGATATGGGTTTAGTCGAGTATTTATGTAGGATACACCCCAGAAACCTGGCGCGCAGCGTCGATAAGCGATAAATTTACGACAGTACCGCCCTGTAATCGGATATTAACGAGTTACGCCCAGTCGCGGCTATATTAAAACGCGATGGCCCGAAAATTGTAGTCTCGCGATTCGATATCCACCGCGATTGTTTCGCAACATCCGAGCGCTAAACACACAATCTTTTTCAATATTGCGATATCAATTAGGGGCTCGAGGTTGGGGGGAGAAGGTTCCGCAGCCGCGAAATTAAATTACAGAGTCGCGCACTGGGGTTTCGTGAGCGGAACGAGAAGATCGTGGATTAAGATTTAAGGAATCGCGATGATCGTCGTGGGCGTCCGTAACGATGTGCCGACACGGCCACTTCACGGATTAATATTATCCGGTATTCGTCGATGATGGGATAATATCCGAGGCGTCGCCGCCCGATCATCTGAAATTCACCGTTCATAAAGTCCCCAATCGGTCACGAGCGAAAAGAAAAAATACAGGGTACGAGAAACGAGACGTGATTTATGTGCGATCGGCAATTAATTTTTTTTTACCGTTTTTTAATTTTTTTTTTTTAATCACCAAGATTCGGACATCGAAGTGAAAGGGTATAGGGGAAAAATTGATTCGGCGTCGATGTCTCCGGAGCGTGGCTGAGGTCTACCGACAGCACGATAGGAAAGAGGTAACCGGGATGGCGGGGCAAATTTATTTATGAGGTCGTGGAAGCTCTCGAATCTCCGGCAAGTGGGCCGAAAGCGTTCTTCGCTCTTCGCGTTTTCGTCCTCTTTCTTTGCCCGGCCGTCTGCATCCCTGCCCCGGATGACTCTTCATCTCTCTCTGCGTGTGTGTGAGCGAACTTCGTTTCTTCGTTTTTTTACCCGCGAAAACGTTTGGAAAGCGGCCAATTCCGCGAGGCCTTTTTACCTTGCCGCAGCGTTCTCTCAAAGACCGAGAGGACGTACGACTCACGCACGATCGCCTTTGCGCTAGGGCTTATCTCTCAATCGGGAATTCTCATCCTGGAGGTGAATAAAAAAACATCGAGACTACACGGTTACAGAGTAAAAATCGAAAAAATAAAAAGTCGCTGACAGAGCTAGGCACATACACTAAGTACTCGAAGTGCGGCAAAGCCTCGCTTATTCGAACTTCAACCAAACGAGGTTATTCGAGGTTTCACGTATCATATGCTTTCATACACATTATCTCGGATAAACGGAATTCTACTGTAGTGAATTATCGAACACTGAGTTAGTGCTCAGTATTCCGAATTTGAGCCATTAACTTCTTCCAGGCCTGCAATTAATAATGAATACTTTGTCAGAACTTGAGCTAAGTTTTGCCAATACTCGATACATCGGCACTGAAGAAGAACCGAGTGTTCGGTATTTGGCGTACTTTCTACTTCAATACGTAATTCACGTATTTCGGATACTTTTCCAATTAGGACCTGGTAACTTTTTGGGGACACTTCGAGCGTTCAACGATGTTCATAAGGAAGATCAATATAAGTGGGACAGTCGAGGCGGACGTTGCTGAACCAAGAACCATTTCATCTGATAGTTAGAAAGGATTAGAAACTCCGTGATAATTGTATACACGAAAGTCTACTCTTCGAGAAATGGTGTGAATTAAACGTGAGAATGATAGACGGTGAAACGGATGACGCGATTAAAAAATAAATAAAAAATGTCGTATCACGTTTACGAATGACGGACGATGGTGGGAACTCGCGAATGGGTTTCTCGTGTCCCGGCGAAAAACGCCAAGACCGTTCCCAATCGGAATAGAGCTCAACGGGTCGGAGTGTCGGAATGTAACGATAATTTTGTTTGATCTTAGTGAAATCGAATAAGAATTCTCTCGTCCGTTCGATACTTCTTTCGCTTGTCCCGTGTATTTCGTTCACTAGCGAAATGTATATGCGGCAAGAACAAAAGATACAGTCGGAAGATGTCTAGCCAGGCAGTCTATGCAAATGCAACCCCCCACGCCCGACAGTATAAACAGAGCACACGAGTCGTACGCTCGGAACATACATACAGGATGTTGATGATGCAGCCGCGAGTGGACGCCGGCCACCAAAAAGCAACCTAGTATTTTCGACATCGGGGCGGAGCGGCGAGGTACAAATTTATGTGGGCTCCGGACTGGCCCCCTAGACGCGACTGCGGACCGACGAAATTTTCATCTCCGCTCTCTCCGTGTGCGCTATTCTACGCGGGAATGCACAGACCCCAGAAAGGGAATAGAGCACCGGAGAGAAAACGAAAAAAATAATTTACCAGACGGACGCTAGTAACGTGCATTAATTTCGTTTTTTTATCGTCTCTCTCTGACTTTCTCTCGCGGCAGATTCCCTCGGGCAGGTAGTTCTGGAGGTTGTTTGGCTCGGCGATAATCCTTCCTGCTGGCACTCCGTGCCGCGTTATATATTTATATTAACGCAATTTGGCCAGACCCGCCGCTCGAGTGCGAAGGGATCGAGATCTTTCAATTCGCGCTGAAAGCTACCGGAGCGCTTTCATGTTTTATCTCTTCTCAGGGAGAAGTCCTTTCACGAGGTCATGTTTATATAGGTGGCAGAATTATTCGTTCGCAAGAGACCGACAATAATAAAAATGAGGAACCTTTATAAAAAAAACGTATTTACAACGCGAGTTTTATTTTAATACAGTTAAATCTGTATAAAATAACATTCGAAAGAAATGAAATATGAACAAAATTGAATGCCTCCTAATAATTTTTTTAAAATGTAGTTTAACTAAATAAAATGTATTTACTAAGAAAAAAAAATTGCTCTATCATCGGGAGTAGAAAAGTGCGCGATATAATCGGTTCTCGGTTCCAGGCCTCTCTGGAGCTATCGGGCTCGAGAGACAGAGAAAAGTGTCGGTTCACGACAAATCGACTAATCGTTCGGACTAGAGGGGCGCGAGAGCGCCTCCCACGATGCACGCGTCACCCTTCCCCTTCCTGGTGCTATCTCGAGCATCGACGGTTTTCCGAAACACGAGTGTTTATCCTCCAGAAAGATCCGCACCGCCTACGAGTGACACGGCCACTTTTTCCCCCCATTAAAGTTGCAGAGAGCGAAGGGACAAGCGCTGTACGAAATCGCGCCGATAGTCGTCCAGTCATTTGTCTTCTTCCCTTACCGTTCCTCTCTCTCTTTTATTTTCCCCCGCGTGAAACTCGCGACGTATAGCATACTTCGTCTGGTCGGTTATTTAACCGTCAACCCCTCGGCAAACCGCCCTCGCCCCATACGAATCCAATAAAGTTAATCGCGAAAATAAGACCCGGAGGGAGGAAGAATCGCGTGGCTCGCGATCCGGGTATCGGTTTTCTAGCTGTTATATGCACAAAACAGGGGAGACGAACGAGGCTTTCGTCGAGGAAGGGAGACCAAGAGCAAGACGAAAACAATACCTCGGACTAAATGTGATACGAAAAAAAGCATACTTCGTTACCCCATTCCTTTCCCCAAGTTTCTTCATCATATTTCTTCGTGACCGTCGTCATCCACAAAGTAGCGATTACCATTTATTTTCAGCAGAGTTAATGACACTCGATCGCGACGACAGTCGCTCGGAACACGAAGCAACGAATATCTCGACGGATGGAGGCACGAAAATTCGTGGACCACCGCTGGTTTACAGGAGAGCGTTAAGAAAAAGGAGGCAAAAAAAGAAAACGTCCCAAAAACTATAAAAGTAAAGGTGTTCTCTTCGTTGTCAATTATTTTATGGGAGTATAACTCGTCGAGGTGGTCGTCCGTGTTCCGCCATCGGACATGTCCCTTGGGTATGACGACGAGCAGATAGGGATCGAAATGACGAGGAAAGATGCGTCGGAGGGCGCGCCAGTATTCGCCTCGGGCTCGAATATGACGGTGAGTCTTCGGGTCTGCGCCCGAGAGCCGACTTGTATCTTCGTACTTTCGCCGCCTCGTGTCGGAAAGTTACGAACAAAACGCTCTGCGAGACAAGAACGAAACCTCGAACGTAGGAAAGGTCGTCGGAGGGTTCGTCGCGATCCGTCGTCCCGTGTTTCAATGTGCCAGAACCAAAACATACGAACCCGAAGACCCGAGACCGTGTAGATTGCGAGAGGGTGGCGGAGCGAACAAGCTTTTCCCGTTTCGGATCTCCGAGAAAAAGAACATAGGCAACGGCCGAGATACTCGGGAATTCGACGGATCTTTCATGCAGACGAGATCCCACTGTTTCTCGCCTCGATGCCGCGTCGTAAAGTCCATGAATGATCGTTGAACACTTTGTTCCCGTTATCGGGAAGACTGGAAAAGAAACTGCGCGGAGCCGTCGCGGGAAGTATCAGCGCCTATAAAACGGTACAGTTGATGCTCGTCGGTTGGATGACCAACAGCCGTGTACCACGCGCATGTGGACCTGCATAGACGCTTACAACCCCGCAATCGCGCCCTCCAAGCACTGAGGGTCGAACGGGTCGAACGTAAAAGAAAGAACATTTTGGCTTCGTTCGTTTTCGTGCTGTGCGAGCTAGTCGGATCTTGGATGAGGATGGCGAAGCAACGGGGGGTTGTCTTAACAGTTATGGGTGTCGTAGCTCGACGACGTCGGGGGTTGGAGTATCCGTCGGATAAATTCGAGACCCCGGGATACCCTCGGGCCCTGCGAGGTCGTAGCGAAGCCTCGCAGAGAACGGGTCGTGTGGCCGGAGAGTTTCTGGGCGAAGAGGCTTCTTTCCTCGAAGCGTCGAGAACCGGGAAGAGTCATGGCGGGAAAACTGGGAATGAATCTTGTTCCAAGCTCCGTTGGGAGTTATGATGCGCGTTGTTACTCTCGCCGTTGGATGAAACTTCCCCTTCCGATGGACATCCGATAGGATCGATCCGCCAGTGACGATACGGATCCTATGCGCTACGTGCAAAGATCGGGCCACCGGACGAACTCTCCGGCATAACCAAAGGCTTATCCTCCGCTTCTCGGAGGTCATAAATATCTATTCGAGAGGCCTGCGGGGAGGATCGCGAGGTGTCGGAGAAAAAAAAGGAATGAGAATATATAAAAGATGAAAAAGAGAAAGAGCCGCGGTGGGAGGGTGAGAGGGAGCTTGGAAGAAAATCGTGTAAGATCGCCCATCCCCCTCGTCCGGTGGTCCCACGGCGGCGCGTAGGACGAGCCGTAAATTTTTCTCAAAGTCCTCGTAACCCCGGGGAGCGCGTGGCTTCGCTTGGCAGGGGTGCGCGCCGCCGACGCCCGTTGTCTGGTATGAAATAAAAAAAACGAAACAAATTTTACTGTCCAATTAGATGCCTAAACACTGGCCAGATCCACCCCGTGAAACTTTAAATTTATAAGGCTCCGCTCGAGCCCCTTCCGACATGTCGGGCGGCGAGAGCCGCCGACATTGGGAGGTTGAAGTCCCGCGATGGGCTTTAGCTTCGAATTGTCCGGGAAGATATTATCGAAAGAAAAAATTTGTACTTATACGGTTCTATAAGTACAATGTGCGGTTCTGGATGAGAAGCGAAGGTAGTTGTTCGAGGCAGTTCGTTATGTCAGCGATCTCTTTATCGTGGCAGCCCGTGCCTAGAGTCATCCACAGAAGGAGGAATTGGAGGAGGGCAATCGAGACTTCGGCTGCTTACGATCGACTGGTAACGCGATCGCTAAGAGATAAGAGAGACACTGCGGTGGGTAGAGTGAAAAACGAGTCGATGAACGGCGTATTGGTTTCAAATTGGTTTCTGATTCGAAGTTGCGATAGCCATGCATCGACTTTTAGACGAAGTTATTCCATGCTCCCATCTGTACCCTGCTCCGACGATCTTCGAACCGATCCGATTCGCCTTACCGAGCGATTTTAGATCCCCCACTTAATCTCATTTTTTATCCTCGTTTTTTCGTTACAGCTTGTGACCACGCGAACATTCGATTCGGCCAGGAGTTGATTAGCTTCCAAGGGAACACCGATCTCGACTTATATCGGGTCTTTAAATTTTCTCTCGGTCTCGCATTCTTGTCTTATTCGGTCATAGGATTCTCGATACCTATATTCGTTTATTATCTATGACACTAATTGATACGTGGATCGAGGAACACCTCACCGCGACCTCTTTGGACCCCATCTAAATCGAATTTGATACGCGATTCCGTATATTTCGGTTTTACGAAATGATTCCCGAATAATTCAATTATCGCACCCAACATCGGCCGACATTTGTAATATGATCAACGACTAGCAGTCAATGATCAGTTCGTCACTAATGCCCAACATGATTCAAACTGTCGATTGAAAAGCACTTTGGCAAGACGCTGTCTACCAGACGTCGTAAAATTCATCCAATGTTCGATACAAAATATTGACAAACAGTGCAATTTTCTTTTCAATTTGAGTGAAATCAGAATGCTTGTTTTTTTCCGAATTCCTTTATTATTGTTTTTACCCACAGTACGGTAGTGCTGAGAGCCTAAATTTCGTGAGCATTTTTAGTTAAAACGTGAATAAAAAAGTGATATATTAAAACTTAGTGAAAATAATTACTAAGTTCAAGTTCAATAATATAGAAGATTCGAAAATAACTTCTCAATGTTGACTAAAAAATGTCCTCCGATGATTTCAACGTGTAAATATGCGAAGTGACGAAAAGTAAATCGTGGAATGCTAAAAAAGTATTGAATACTCCCGCAAATCGGTAAATATATTGCTTTATCACGTCTCCAAATATTTTATTGGACGTTGGCTACATATCAGCAGGCAGCGTTAGGACAACTTGGTTTGATAGCGTTTGGTCGATGTTATCGTTCCGACGTTCCCTGGTGGTTTTGGAGATCGGCTCTGAAATCGCACCTGAGAAATTATACATTGCATTGGCCATAATTAAATCCGTCTTATCTGTGACGTCAGTTGATCGCTGAACCAAAGGATCCGTGGACCATGGCACGACTACTTTGGAGGTCCTTTAAATAGTTTTTATCGAAAGCTCCTCAGACTTGACGTTCAATATCGACTATTGATTACTTGACCAATCATCTGACGTTTTTTTTATACATATAGCGGAGTGTAAGTGGTGATATTTTTGGACATAGCGAAGCCGTTTGACCGACGGCCGCTTCGCTCTATAGTATAACGTTTTTTTATTTTTCATTTGTGCCCGTTCCATTCACGGACGATGCTTCCAACTCCTTCGGGAATATCGTATGTTCCTTCTGGAAGAAGTGAAGAACAATTGAAAGCCTCGTGGAATGACTAGCGAGCAGTTAGTTGCTTCGGCAATGTGCTGCTTTTTTGTCGGTTTATCGGTATAAAAATCGAGGTCTAATCAGCCCACGCATTTTCCTTGCCAAAAAAGGATACGTCGCAGTAATCAAAGCCCCGCTTCATCTCTGAGGTATTCTGAAAATAAACGACAAACGACTATGCTATCCGATCACTCGAAGGCTGAGCAGCGAGCTTCCAACATTGGATAAATTAATTACCGACGTTGCTTCGTTCAGTTGTATTTTACGTAATCTATAGATTGAGCAGACTTTGCCCCTAATAGGAGACTGAAGTGATTTTAATTGTGGTTCTGGCAGGTGCACAGTATGTGCCTGTAGTTTCACGATAATTGTTGTTGCGTATCCTCTTGTCTGTACATCGGGATCGTTATTTGTCCGACATCCTGGTAGAGAATGTGGCTCTCGCGTCGGGACTTTCGTAGGAGCGTCGTATACTCGGGATTATCCATCGAGGTCGATGCGGCAATGTCCCGATTAGAGATCGCTTTTGCGTTTACCCATCGACGACGTTCAACCAGTTTCCGAGCGGTCCACTGCAGCTCGCAAGTTAACCCGGGACCGACAGAGAATACAACCGATATCGCATACACAAATCCGATTTTCAGACGTTGCCGTACACAATGATTTCAGGTAATCTGACCATGGTTTTCCTCAGGCGAAAAACGAAAGAACGTTGAGCACATCGGGTGGAAACTTTAGTAAACTCCATCTGCTAATTTATTTTGCCTTGAAGATAAACCAATTGCTTGGACCGCATCGCGCGGATAATCAAACCTTACGCAGTTCAATCCGTGCCACAAAAAAATGCGCCGACCTTTCGTCGAGAGAATCTCCCCGATCGACGTGTACGAAAAAAGGTTGTTGGGTAAAATTTTGACCTTGCGCCGGATGCTACTGGATACTCGTGGCGTGTGTTCCGACAGCCGTGTCGACTGCGGAAAAGGTCAGGTTCCGGATTTAGAGATTCGTCAATGGAATATAATCTTACCAATCTTTTGCGGAATGTAGGGCAGCTTCCAGAAATGAAACGGTAAGATTGAATTTCGTCGGGACCAATATTGGTCATGATCGGCCGTTCGTACAACGGTGCAAAATATCCGGATAACTCGAGTGCTATATTAGCAAATTTGAAACGTACGTGTAACATAAAAATCCGACCAGAATGGGGTGATAGTCGATTCCTCCTGGTTTTGTCTCGATTAGCGCCAAATGTTTCGGGAAATTCAATTTCGCTCAGTGGTGAGGGAGTGCGGTGGGATTTTTCAGCCCCATTTCACGTCCAATGGCCGGGACTGCTACAGGCCGTTTCGCGATGCGTTTCCGGCGTAAAATGGAAAAAGGAGACGGACGATATCCGATTGAGTGAACGACGTTGAATCGAAGAGAAAAGAAATATAAAAAATTAAATGTACATATATATATATATATATATATATATATATATATATATATAGGTAATACTGAGGAACTACAGTGCAGTGGGGTCTGGAAAATTTCTCACTGGAAGTCGCTGATAGATGCTCGTCTCGCCCCGAGAAAGCACTCGGCGGTGCGCCGCGCTCGGTTCGGGACTCGGCACAATTGAGCTTCGACAATTTGAAGCGGTGCCGACGATAATGATATTTCTTCTCTGCGTTTCCTCGCCGTAGCCAGCGGAGAGAAAGGAGCACTGTTCTCGATAACTCGAATTTTCTCCCGCCGATCTGCGGCAAGCTTCGCACGACTTAAACCAACGACGCCCTTGCAGAGTCTCCGCGACGAGAGAATTTTTCACTGTCCGTGACTCCTCCCCGGTGACTCTTTCGTGGTGCTCCAATCCCCGCCTTTCTTGGCCGAAGAAAATACGATTTGCAACGGGAACGAGAGTTCAACCGAGAATTCTTACGGTCCAACGGACGTACGCAATTCTGTCGATCGATGGAATTCTGGTTGGCACGCACACACGGACGGTTACTCTATTTCATCGGTTGTGCTCCGTTCCCGTGCGAAAAACGTCGGCGCTCGTACCGCACGATCTCTGAAAATCTTCACCGGGTCGTGTATGAAATTTTACCGCTCCACGAATAGTTACTTTCTATGGTACATTTAATCCCGAAATTCATCGATTCGGAACAGTGCGCTGTAATGGAGTTGCATATACAATCGCCGTCGAGGCATCTATGACCGTTGAAGGAAAAAGAGAAAAAGAAAGAAGAATGATTCCGTCGACTATTATAGTGGAAAGGGAGAACGAGCCCCAACCCCGTAGACCGGTTGTCTTTTCCACCGTTGTGCCACATTTTTTTATCGATTCGTGTAAATCTAGACGAGCACGCGAAACCACGTGCATCCCCTTCTCCAACTTCTTATACCCGATACATAGATTATAGTGTCGAATAGAATAGTGTTGCGGTATATAGACGGGATGCTATACACGTTTGGCATCCTCTCGTGAAGCGAACCCGCTCGCTATACTTTTCACGTATAACCCAGTGTATGTATACTCGGTCTACGATTTCGAAGCGGGTTGTGCATCGTTATGTTTCCTTCCTCCACGGTTCGACCGTAATGCGGCGCTATCAAATCGCGAGTCTGTACGACGACCCTCCCTCCTTCCTCCCCCACCGCTGGAGGCGATAACTTCGCGACGACGAGACGTGATCGAGATCACGTTCTTTTCTTTTATACTTACCACAGCCGAAAACGGATTCGGCTAGGAAGCTCCAATCGATAAGAACTCGATACGATTTTATTAGTCTATGCACATTTCGTCTTCATAGAGGAGATTGGCCGAAGAGCGTTTTTGAAAAATTCGCTGTACTTTTTTTTGAAAAATAGTACAGCGATGGGAGAACGCGGCTTATCTCGTCATGTATCGCGAAAGAAAATGATCGAGGTTAATTCCATCGTTTCAACTGCTCCGGTCGAGAATTTGGCGCGTTTCGTATACTGAGAGAAGGATCTCGGAGAAACTACCAAGTCAGAACTACCAAGGCACATTTCGACAGAATACGTTCGTGACGTTTTCACAGGGCTTGGAGCAATTTTTAGACAACCCATGAAAAAAATTAAGAATTTTATGGATTTCGTGGAACAAATTTTTTTTTTTCGTAGTGTACGTGAAAGATATGTGTTCGAGATAATATTCTGTTATGATTCAGGATTATTAAAGAGCTTTTCTATTAAAGAGATTTTCTAGTGAGAAGAACTTATATTGACTTTGTGTTTATTAGGCTGCGGCGACAATTTCCGCGATTTCGTGCAGAGAGGAAAGCATTACAAAAACAATTATTTTTTTGTTCCGAACGCATCTGTGAATTTTTATTCCTTCGAGTAACAATTACATCTCTTTTATTCTGTTCCAGTATCTTGCGTCAACGCTTTGATAAAATAATTTTTATTATGAATGGAGGACGCAGGTTAACTTTTCTAGTCGTCTCTGTCGTAACGTCTGGTTTGCAAATTTCAAACATTTCCCTTTTAATTTAACTACTGATGGAAATCTGTTTGGCAAGGCCTTTATATCCTAGTACACATTTTTGAGATACCGAAAATTACCATATTCCCCAACGGAATATTTAGAAGTTTGGAATTTAGAAGTTCTCATATATCTGAAAGTTCCGTTTGGTTTTCGTCAGACATAATAATCTTTATCAGTCTGTTCTCTCAGTGCAGGTGTGCTCTGGTTTGGATACAAGAACTGGCAAATGTTGGGAAATTTATTCTCCTTACACAAAGTTTATCTTGATACGCAAGTGAAGCAACATTTTCGTGCGCAGAACATCCGTAAAGTAAAAGTGTAAGATCGTATTGAAACTATGCGTTACAGTTTGGACGTAAAAATTCTCCCGTCGGGTGGTCGCAATTCGGCCACTAATGTCTGAACATAAGCTCAAGCCAGATAATTGTTCAAATTAATCACCCGAAGTGGCGCGGGTATTTGACATGAGAAAAATAAAAGAACATAATGAAAGTTGAAAAAAAAATCACAAAAACGTTGACGAGGATAACAACCGACGTTACGTTCGCTTCTAGCGAATGAATTTAAACTTCACTCTCCCGTGATTCAGGTTCATCAGTGGAGAAAATTTTGTGGAATTTTTCGACTCTTCGGCCAGTTACGGGACCAGTTCGGGGCCTTTGCGCGCGAATTTTCCGCTTTTTTCGTTTCGGATTTTCGTGCTCCATGGTTTCGTATGCCCTATATTCCGTCTCCGGCACGATTCTCCGCGTAAACCTGTGTGGTTATAGTTTACGTTAACATCGCACAGTTGTTCATAGGGGCGTATTATGACAAGGACGTAGCTGCAGTACGAAATCCGAGAGGGTCTCGCGTATCCACGATGTCGCGTAGAACGGAACTGTGAGAGCGACGAAGCGGTAAAGGCGGCTTGGAGAGGAGAGGGTGTGCTTTTCACGTAGTTTTGTTTTTGCCTCTCCCTTTCGCTCATTCTCCGAGTCTGCGTGTCGCTTTGCTTTACGATAGGTATCCTGTGTCCCGCACGTAGGTATACGGAGTATGTGCCGCACGGTGTACGCGCGGCTGCCTTCCAACCCCTTTTGTGGTGCGGAGCTCCGGTTGCGTCTCAACCCTTTACCGCTGGGGCAAAGGCGATCGTTTCGACCGCCGCTTATAAGCATCTTCGGCACAGAAATCTAGAGTCCACGCGGAGTGCAAGTAGGATCATAATGGGTTGGGAGTATTTTTTTTATCGTCCCGTCGGGCATTCCACACCCCCGCACCTCCCGCTGCGGCGAACACAAATTTTGCCGTGTGTTTTCACCGAGCTCCTGCGGCTTCGTCCGGGCCGCTCGCGGGTTTCCTGGATATCGAGTTACGCTTTGAGCACGAGAGTTCTCCTTTCTTCTCCCTGCTTGGGAACTGAGTTAACCCTTCTAGGAGGGACGCACAGTATCCGCAACCTTCGTGAAACGGCTGTTGCCAACACTATAACCGGGTGGTAGTTTCACCCGGAATAAAATTTTATTCGTCCAGCTCCGTCCTGCAAGTAAATTTTTATTTGTCTGGTGCGTTCCTGAATAAATGTTTATATGGAGGACACTCTTCTAGTAAACAATGTTTCTCGGTGTCTTTGGATATGATTTCATCCATGAAATTTTCTTTCAGACTGTTCTAAAATAACCACATTCTTAGTGTGTCTCACGATCGGAATATTTCCCATCATTGACCAATGAGAATTACTGACCTGTTTCATTTTTTTTGGGGGAGTAATTGTCGTTGGTAGGTATACACATTTTGTAAAGCGATAAATGAGTTTATCCTACTGAAATCGGAAAATAACATCGTATTTTCACCTCGCGCAGATTCTGCCCTTGTCTCGCTCGGGCGACGTCGTTGCACTCGGCGAAAATTGTGTACTTTTCACCCTTGTAAGTAGTCAAAAAAATCATTTCGTAAAATCTAATCACGAAATTACGTAAAGACTACTGTGTAGCATTACATACAATTAATCTCGATGAATCGAAAAATAAGAAAGACTGAAAAGAGACTTTGGACTTTCGGAGGATTGACAGTTGAACAGTACGTACGGATCGCCAGCTTAGGGACGATAGTCGTAAACAACAGAAGACAGCTGTGCTTAATTTCTACCGCGGAGTTCTAGAAATCGCTATACAAAGTTGATACCTGAGAGACCGAATGAGAGATGAAAAAGCAGAAGGGCTGTATAAGAAAATTAGTGGGAATGAAATCGCGACGTTAGGAGGAACTGAGAGACGAGGAGGTCGTCGGGCGCTTTGGAGATCGGTATCCGGAACTTCATTTCGCGGCGGAGTCGAGGCAACTCTTCGAGCGTAGGCACACACATAGACGTTCCTCATAGATACGTGTATACACAGAAATAAAAAAAGCTCCTCAATAGAAAGAGGAGAAGCTTGACTGGACGGATTCCGGCTCGCACTTCCGACGCTGCTGCTTCGGGTTACGGAGCGGATACAGACTGTATAGGGCGTGCACGCGCGCTACCACTAACCATGATTAGCTCGGATAGAAATCTTGATTTATCCTCGGAGCCATTCGTCCGTCGCGCAGCCCTTGGAGAACTAACGCGAGCGCTTCCTCTTTGAACAAGAACGGGAGACAGGGAGCGATATAGATGTAAGTGTGTGTGTGTGTGTGTGTGTGTGTGCGTGTGTATACATACACACACTAAAGGAAAAGGTGAAATCCCTACCATCGGGTCTGTGTCTTCTTCGGCCTGTGTCGACTTAAAGATAATCCGACGGATTATGAAACGGCGCAGTGAAAGACAGGAGGAAAAAAAGGCACGAACGGGTGGTGGAATCCGAAAAATCTGAGGAACAACCGGATTCTCCAATTAAGCCGTATATCTTACGTCCTCTCTCTCTCCGGTTCAGATTAGATAAAAATAAGACGATAATTGATCGTTCTCACGTGAGGAGGGTGCGAGAAAACGGCGGTGAGGGCATTTTTGGAACGAGACCAACTTCTCACCAAAGTCCGTGAACCCCGTATTGGAACAAAATAACTTCAAAATAATAGAAAAAAACTTGTACAAAATATAGAAATGAGAATACAAAGAGGAATGGGTACGATAAGGCGTAACGGAAGAGCCGGCCCAGCATGCTAAATAGAACGAAAAAGAAGAGAAAAAACAACAAAGGAGATAGAGTAGCCTCCGAAAAGTTTCACTAGGTTGGAGGGAAAAATGTACCGGCGGCGAGAGTTTTCGGGGGGGGGGGGAAATGAGGACGTTCCGATGCCACCCTCTTACCCGAAACTGGAGCGAAGCCGGTTATCCCGTTATCCGTTGGGGCGTCGTCTTGTTTCGCGAATTCTCGTCGAGATAAGAGTCCTGGATCGTTCGAGCTATAAGCGCCCCCCTGCCTTCACCCGACGGAAGGACGAGGGCCTCCTGCGGGAGTAAGAAATATCGCCTCGGGACACTGTTCGCTATTACCGTGGAAACGAGTACCAATACTGTAAACTCGCTTATTTCCAAACACAGGCCGGCAATAACAAGTGGGAAATATTGCGAAAGAGCCGGGAATAATCGGGTTCGCGAATTGCCATCTTTAACAGCGGCCAAAGCGAACCCAAGCCCGACAAAGGATCGCGCGACGGGAATCTTCCGTGCGCAAAAGGGAGAAGTACAAAAATAAAACTGAAAAGAAGAACGCCGAGGCTGGTCGGACACTACTCCGGGTCTTTGGTACCTTTGGCTGGTCTCGCCAAAGTAATAAAAAAAAAAAAAGAGAATCCTCACCCACTCTCTCCTTCCGTCTCCGGCTGTTCTTTAGATGCTGCGAAAGGGAAGTGCTGGCTCACGCCGGTGGGTCAAAACTCGCACGACGGCACGCCCATCCACTCGGCAGTGATTTATCGCGGATTCTTTCATTAAGGAAGCCTAATATGCAGGTGGCCATTGCACGTCCGAAGCTATCACCGCGATGCCTCGCGTGTTTTTCTATCGCCTAAACGGGATGGGGACGTGCGGGCCTAAATAAATTGTAGTTTTCAACAATTTTTCGCGGGTCAAAGAAAAAATAATCTCAAACCAGAGCTAGGCTGTACGTGAAGTATTAGAGTGGTTTTCGGCACTCTTAGTACTTCGGCACGATTTCGAATACAAAATACATTTTTTTTAACACCTCTGCTATCACAGAAACTCGATAAGTAACATCATATTCTGTTTTTGTTAAATTATGATTGGCTGTCGAAATCCTCCGATCAGTCAAATTTTCAGTCCGAGAGATTATTTACTTTTTATTCCATAAAAAAGATTGTCCCAGAATTTAGTTTTTCTTTTATTTAAATAAGACATTATAAGAAATATCTTTTGAATAACGCCAAGGGGTGAAAAAGTACTCGTGCAATTTTCAATGATATTTTTTATGAATTTTTTATCTTACGAATAAGTGAAGAATTGCTGAAAAGTATCCTCGAAACGACGAATTACGAAAATGTTATGTAGCGATTATTTACAACGAGTAAGCCATGTGTAAATCACTATCAACACTTTATTTCTTGAAGCTCAAACACCGCTTAACGCTACACGAATCTAATTACGAACGGTGCTCGACAAATACTTGGATTTTTTGGTGCTTTGCTCAGCTCCGTCCCAAATCGATTGTACCGAAGGAACGGCCGTTGATTAATAACCGGCGCTCTCGCCAGACGAGTGTCGGAGGATAAACGAAAGCGTTGGTTCTTCGTGCGGGAGAACCATCTCGCTCCGTTGTCCAGACGGGGGACAACAGAAACGGCAGTGAGTCGCTTTGTGCCCGAGTGAGTATGCCGTGACACCGAGAAAAACACAGGGACAAATGCATACGAGCGTTTGTTGGCCCCTTGACGTTCGAGTCTGGAGGGGTGGGACCTCCCCGGGAACCGCAAACCGTGCGAGAGCTCGCGACGGACACACGTGTGTTTCGGCGCTTCCTTTGGTTTTTTTTTTGCACCGTCGAAAAATATTGTCTGACTCGCTTTGATAATACACCGCGTCGAAACAACCGTCCCTCCGCCAGCGTAGGGATTGTCAGCTGAAGAAAGGGAAAGTATTGCTTTTTGCACGAGCCTTCAGAAACTCGAGGCTTTCAGTTGGGGGAACAAAAAAAAGAAAAGAAAAAAGTATTCTTCGCTCTCCGTTAGTCATTGTAATTTTTGCCATTCGCCATCACCAGTGATAAACTGTGCGAGAAAAATAAAGTTCCTCGCGGTAAGAATAAAGTGGGGCTAATTTATATCCCGTGTAAGTCTTTAGTCTTCGGTTATTATTATTAATTGGAGGATAATTTGGGAAGTTGTTATCTGTTGGTAGCAGGAGCGAGAGAAACGAGAGAAACGAGAGTCTCGCGTAGCGCAGCGCGAAAGGTTCGTCGTAGCGAGAGAGGAGTTCGTCGCTGCGGGTCGCGGTGTGAACCGCGAACAAATGGGGGGGAAAACAGAGAAAGCGAAGGAGGCAACGTTCGCGGGAGTTATTAATGTCTCTTTCGAAGTAGAATCGGTGTATGGGTATCGGGTGGTCTCTCAGCTCTGGCTCCTACTCGATGCCAAGGGTTACATCGACGAGTCGGCGCGATACTCGCAGCGGCGAACTCTATCGAGAAGCGAGTTGCGGTCATTGAACGCGAAGCCGAAATCTCAGCGACGCTACACTCGCACTGCAATTAGTTCCGATTTTCAAACTCTGTGCAATCGATTTTACCCCGACGACGTGATTATTAATTCAGGAAAAAGTTAATAACGGAACAAAATGAATCGAAGAGGTATGGAAAGTGCCGCGAGGGACGGAGAGCGACGCTACAGAGTCGGGACGGAATGACATAAAAGCTTTGTATCGGATAGCGACAGTGATATAAAGAGAGGGGGGGAGGGGGGGGGGGAAGAAGAGCGTGGCTGGCGTCCAACTGGCTGGCTCGCCGGTCGACGATGAAATGCCGAGAGTCGCGGCGTTAACGGCCGCCGTCTCTTTCGCTCTTTCTGCACCGTAGTCGCGGCCGGATCGTTACACCGGCGAGAAGAGACCCGGGTAAGCTTCGGAAATGTATTCTCGAATATAAACGTGTAGAAAGAAAGACCGTTCGGGAGAGGGCCGCGCGCCGGCATTTTGTCCGGAAAAGAAAAAATATAAATTTAATGTCTCGGAACATTCGGGGAGTTTAAGACTTTCGAGTTGAACGTTCTTCCTCGTGAGGGAAAAAATAGATGCTCGTTCGCCAAACTTACGAATCCTCAAATTTTCGTTCCACAAACCTTGCACATGCGCAACTCGGTTTTCGACTATCGTCGATACGCTTTACTATTGCAATTAATGGAGCCTGCGGTACTCGACGACAATTACGTTCCAGTCAAAAAATTTCAGTCAAAAAAACCACGGTCCCGATATAAAAAACAGCGGCAGTTTTCAATTTTTTATTATTCTAGACTATAACGCTACGACGGATGAGAAGCGAGAGTAGTTCTTACGCCACCTTCGACTGGCGCGAATGGAAAAAATAGTGTAAAAACCGGTCATTCACTACTGAGACGATCGGTCAAAAGTCGTCGGTTGATAATCGAGCTCGCTGACCACTACGTTAATATTACTCATTATATTCTATAATTGGAGTTGTCGCAATGTTAACTGGATCGTCACCATGTCATATGGGAAAGTGGAGAAAAATGGCACAACGGTGCAAGACGGCATATAGAAAGGCAAAACTCAATGTTACAATAACTTTTCGGATGCCCCATTTTATCCCGACTATATATCCGGATGTTCGAACAAAGATCATTGGAAAATTGGACTTTTCCTCGTTAAACTCCTCCGTGAAACCAATGCTGAATAGCAAGCTCGAAACGACTGTAACGCCCTCGCCGCAATCGTCCTACAGGAAGTTTTCCCCTTCCGCTCGTACAAGGCACTTTGGAAGCGTATAATATTCGCTTTATCGCACACTTATCGCAAACGACTGTCTTTAACCGGTCATTTCAATATTTAAAAAGCGTCTGCATACTTTATCGAGAAAATAAAGTGATCGATACGGGTCAACAGATTCGAGACAGGGAGCTCCTTCTATAGATTTGAGGGTATCGTGTAATACATGCAAGCTTGTCAGACATTGCGTGCAAGCATGAGAAGGCCATCGGGCGAAAGTTTACAGTCCCGCGGGCTTTCCTGAGAGCGACGTTCGACGCCGAACCGACGGGTATAACCGTTCGACGAGCGTCGAGAAACTAAACCCCTCAGTGCACGTACATCTTCGCGGATGTGTTACGTAGAGGGTGAACATAGAGACGAGTATGTACGCCGTATAACAATAGTCTCGAGTCGAACACTGTGCGAACCGGGAATTAATATTCATTATCAATGTGATAGCCATCTGTACGTAGGTGGGTTTCACGATTTGGCTATAGCGCTCGTGCACACGTTGTATACAGTGTATGCGATCGGTACGAGCTAGAGCTTCCTCGCTCATCTATGATAGACGATATCGGGTCGACGCCCCGGCAAATTTTCTTGCCCCGCTTATAAAGGGGGAATGCGAGTATCTCGCTCTATCAGCTCTATATTGTTCCGGATATATAGGTATAGCATGCATCAATTAAGCGGACTCCGCTCGCGAGGTAGCCACGGAACAATCGCGTTTTTGTGCCGAATGTCCATTCTTCCCCAAACCGGCGAAAGATTCTTATGGAAAAGGGGGGTTCCGGGCGCGTGGACGCGTGCCTCTCTCCTCATGCGCTAATTTTCACACTGTTCGCTCTCGATCCGTTTATCAAAAGAAAATTTCCAACGTCGATATACAAGCCGACTACGCGAGAGCGAATTATTATGGCTCCGGCGTGTGGCGGTCGGGTCGGGGGTTTGGGCTCATTGCCGCGCCGTTTCACCATCGCACGGCTAGTCGTCTCGTAAAACGACCGGTAAATTCGCCGGTTATTTACTTGGCGGGCAGTCCAGAGGGAGAGAGAAAGAGAACCGCGATGGAAACGGGGTGGAGCGGCGAAGAATACATGTCGGACCATTTCGCCGTTTCGGAAGCTAGTCGAGAGCCAGCAATGATTTATGTCGGGCGCCATATTGAGCGGCGCACAGAAACACGTATATTCGAACCCCTGGAGGACTTTTTGCTGCGCCCCCAGGGTAGCCTGATACCTCTTCTTTGCCTCGTGCTCCGCGAACTCCCATGGCTTCGTCATCCGTTCTCGAGATGACCCAGAAAGTGTCTCTGTTAGCTGGAACTATCTCGGTTCGATTTGCGGAACGAAAGATTTCGTTGTTTTCCATTCCTCCAGTGTGCCTGGACCGCTTTTTGCACAACTGTACTCACCCCGGAAACGCTCGGCGCTCTCGAGGGCAAGTGATTTACCGCGATCGATAACGAACCACGATTCCTGCTTCCATCGAGATCGTTAATGTTTTCGGCTTTCATGGGTCTGTATCCGTTGCATGCGCAACACTTTTGATTAAAAAATTAACGATCTACAAGAGAATAGGGAAAGCATTTTGTTATCACTGCGAATAAAGGACAGTTTTTTCAACTACATCGAATAATTCCGAGTTGGAATGTCTGCGTAGATGATTATTGATAGTGCACTTATAGAAAAATCTAGTAAATATTACTACATCGCTCGAAAGACATTGCCAAACGTAGACATAATTTATTCTGGGGAGACGCGTAAATAACTGTTTTTTTTGTACAAATAAATGTTTTAATCGATTTGAACAAATATCTACTTCAATAAAAGAAGTGTTTATCTAAGGTAGAAGAAATATTAGCTAAAGATAATCAACGATGTATGGTATTGCGGAAAGGCCGTCAAACAAATTCGTTTCCTGGGTGCATAGCACATAGTAGGAGAAAACGGCGTCACCTTTGGTAGAAAGCATTGGATTTATAAGAATTTTTCGTAGGTATAATGGTGAGAATTCCTTGTTCAAAAAGACCGAGCACTCGAATGATTGAGAAAAATATATCGAGTTAGTCGAAATCGTGAAGCCAGTTTTCTTAGCCAGTCGGGATCATCCGTTTCCTTGGTAAGATAGGCGCAACTAACTAAAAAAAAAAAGTAAAATAAGCGTAAGCGAAGCAAGCGCGTTGTTTCTAGTTCTTAGAAAATCTAAGGCTGCACCTTAGATGGCGCTTTTGTGTCCCGCTAAAGCTATGGTAATTTCCCTTAGATGAGGAGTACATTTTTTAACATCCTTCTCTCAATGGATATATTCGATAGCTTGTCCTAGAATTAGGTCCAGTCTTCGCACAATTTTTTTTTTTACGGTGACTATTTCCACTCTCCAATCGCTGGGCATGCTGAAGTGGGTCTAACGACCCGCGAATAACGATGGTCATTCCAGTATACATAATGCAGCGGCCGAGCAGTCCCAATTTCTCCAATCGCCCGAACTCATCGGCCAGTCAATTATGAATCAATTTCACCGTTCTCCCCCGTTCGAAAACTGAATACCCGAGAGATACGATATCCGTATTGAGCTCTTGGTCGCTCGAAAAAGCAACGTATTCACCGTGGACGGAAGTAGAACGACCGATACGATTGTCGATTGGCGACGAGTTTTCTCTTCGTTTCCGTGTATAAATAATTGAGATCGATGGAAGCCGATGGTAGGGCTGCGCTCTTATGTACAAGAGCGGGTTTTCCTTTGAGTGTCACCGCGAATATAAGGCTTACACGCATTCGCCTTCACTCACTTACCCTTCCTTCTTCCACGAGAAACCGTTGACTGTTCCAACATACACGGTTAATATTGAAAATGCGGCGACGAACGTGAGCAGGCAAAACGGTGGTTAATCGTCGAATAGTTACCGGGAGGACAAATTAGACTTCTTCCGTGTCGACTTATTCCTTAGTCATAAAGTCGGAAAGTCGTAACGGTCCGAGAACAGGCGATCGATTCGCCCTCGAACACATATCTTTGAGGGTATTTGGTTAATGAATTATGTAAGATTTGACAGTCAACCCTTCAATGCTCAGTGGTAAAACGGTTTCCTACGGAGTTTTGATTTTTACACTGATTATGCACTGTAAAACTAATTACTATAAAATCCCGATCCGCTGTATTAAATTTATATTTTTTAACGAATGTAAAACCTATACAAGTAATGTAGTTTCCATATCAGGGAATTCCGTTCTTCGGTTAAGGATTTTAATAACGATTTTTTAATGAGATGTTATTAAAGCTTTGTAATTTTTTTATTGAAACACCGAAGCCCGAATCAATAGCTTGCTCATAAAAATCCATTAATGTTGGCATGAAGGGCGCAACGAGTTCGCTGTAATTCATGCGTACGGACGGACAGCGTGTCGGTACATGAAAAACAATCAAGTTTATCGCGAAATTTCAGTGACTCCGATTACCGAGAGACCGCAATTTCACCGTTCTACGCTCTTCGCAATGCATCTTTATGCAGGATTCGTTATTGTTTGCCATTTTGTTTCAACGGACAGTCTGTTGAACGGATATGAATGCAACGTAGCATCGATATGATCGTTTAAACAGATTCAATGTGCGTTCGCGATTTGTGACACGGCCTGGGAGCATAGGAGGGGAGGTGGTCGGTAGTAACGAAAATTAACATTTTGTATTTAATAAACATATTCGACAAAAACACAGCGAAACCATTGAAGTTTTCTCACTCGCGTGTTTTTCCAACTGAGTTATCGACGATTTCACGGAATATAATTACAATCTCATCATCGAAACAAACATTAGCCAAGTGGACCGGAATAATTTAGGATATTTAAATGATGCCGATTTCAATAATACAACGCGCGACTGCGTCTATTATAAATATACGAATCATTTGTGGACGAGTAAAGCGTAACGAGACGTTCAAACGTTTCCGGGAGAGCGATAATTATAACGCTTACTGGTGGATTGATCGAATCGTAAGGGTACAACCAAGTTTGCGAGCTTCGGAATTACCATCGTTCATCGATGCAATCTTTCAATTTCAATTTCCAATCGAGGACTGTCGCTTATCGAGTGACACTTTCCACCTCTCATCGCTCCATCGCTCTATCTTATTTTCTCGCCCTTTTATCCACTCCTACCCTGAAACGACGGCACACTCAGCGTTTAATGAATCCAATATACCGTCCCTTCGATGTGGTCGCGGTGGAATCGTCAGGGTGGAACGACGAGCGCTGTGCCGCCAGACCATCGTAAACCGCTCGCTAAAAAGCTTCGGATTAACCGGATAAAGGTTGAGCGGGCTCACCCCGTGTCGCGTGGGATTCGATATCCAATTGGCGGGAATCGACGCTCCGAGATTGTCGTCGGGGGCGCGAAAAATGGCTAATCGACCAACACCAAGTGTCGACGATTCTTCCTCACTTAGGAAAAAAAAAAAAAGAAAAATAACTGAAACGAAAATATAAACAAAACGGGTAAACGAAAGACAGTGGAAGAACGCACGATGAAAAACCTGTAATTTGCGTAGTTTCCTCAAGAGCGCGCATACAGCGCGAAGTCCATTGAGGTATATTCACCGACTTCATGAAGTCTATAATTTTACCGTCTCGCTTGCGAGACAAAAGCGTACTTTGAGACGCCAAAAGTTTCCAAGGGTTCCGATATAAAAAATTGGATGTCTTATCTGTCGTATTTGGTACGCTGGATACATATATACGTCGTAAAGAAGGATTGTGGAAGCCAAGGGGAACGAGCGGAGGGAGAAGAATGCTTCGTGAGGAGGAAGAAGAAACCGAAAACCCCGAGGACACTGGCGAGGAGGGATGAAGAGAGGAGTGATCGTGGAGTCGGGCAAGACGAGGGCGCGAGTTACGAGAGAAAGAAGCGAAGAGACAGGATGAGGACAATCGAGCGGGGAATAAATCCGAAGGCGCCAGAACGGCGTCGGTGCCCGACGCTCGTAACCTAACGGCGTGCTCTGGTTCTCGGACCGGCCGGAAAATATGTGAAAACGCACCACCATCATCGATTTCCTCCAACACATTTTTATTTTACGCAATTAATTGGACGATTTTCAGAATACTCTCAATTATACAGGTTGAATAATAAATGTATTAATTAATGTATATCAAACTCTTCGGACGAATGCTCAACTGTATTCGGTCGGATGGCTCACCGTCGCGATTATAAATTTATATTAAAAAAGTCTCCCCGCGGTTGGGATAATCCGCTCTAATTTTGGTTAAATTGCCATCGACGATTTTGTGATTATCGGGCGACACGGTTTATTTTTATTACCGATGGAAATACGGTATCCTGCTCGAGAGTTCGCCGACCACAGTTACTCGGTGGCGTTTCGATGTACGCGCGATTTCCGAGTGTCGTCGTCCAAGAGACGTTACATAATACTCGAAGCCGTGGGAAATAGAACGGAAAAATGACGGACCGATGGAGTCGTGAGCCTTCTCCGGTGGCGCTTTCACTTTACCGTAGTAGTTTTGCTACGGGCAAAAGGGGTATATAGGCGACCAGGGACTCCGCAATGTGGCAACTAAAAGTCCGACCCTACTTGACCCCTGAAAGCATGCCGAGCCGCGACACGAGCCTGCCAGTCTCGACCATCCCCGGCGCCGTGCAGTAACCAGGGTCGAAACTCTTTTCATCGACCTAGGGAGAGTGCGGGCGTAGCCGTACGTCCGTGACTCCCGCATTCAACCTCACTTCGAACGGGGTGACTTAACCCATCCGAGTGAAACGAACACACACACACACACACGCAGACTCTCCTCGAGACTCTCAATTTCATTCCCTCCCATCGACGTTTTCTCAGAGAAATGGACGACAGGGTAAACAATTCGCGGAGGGGTCGCGATAAAAAATTATAGTCGGAGCTCGCGGAGAGATTCTTCCCCGACGTGTCGTCCCGAAGGCAAACTTCGGCCGGTTATAATAAAGCGTCGAAAGTTCGAATGGTATATATCAGTGAAATTATTAATAGCACGGGGGTTGTATACACAATGGTTGAGTGCCAAGTCTGGCTGAGAAAGTTTGATCCGCGGTTGACGAAGCGTAGACGCTGGAACGCCCATAAAATATTGCAGAAATCGTTTCCCAACTGACCGACACGAATGGCTGTTGCAACGAGAAATTTCGCTGGTTACACAGGACGCGTGGGGCGCACTTACGAGTACAATGAGCTAGAAAGAAAACGACTCCGGTGGCGAACGTCGAGACCGATACCGAACCGGTGAACGCGCGAACTGTGAACTAGCATCGATCGCGAATCGATGCCGAACTCTGTCACGACGGTGAACCGTACTGTGCAACCTCATCCGCAATGGTGATACTTAACTGTTCCATGTGTATAGTCGCTCGGCGTACAGTATCTCTCCTATATAATCCAGAGGGGTTTACGAGTGTCCGTTGAACTCGAGAGAGCCAGCGAGAGAGTCTACTCGTCTCGACATATCGATCGCTCCGTTTCCTGTCTATTATTGTCCTCGAGTGCGCCCTCCCACCCTTCCCGTTGCCTCTCCGTACAGCGAACATCGGGCGGCCTCCCGGAAAATCGCCAGAAATTTCTATGCTCAATCTCATCCGCTGGGATATTAAATCGCATCAGTCTGCGATTCCGGCTGTACAATTTGTTTGCTGGATCGATTTCCGGAGACCGAGAACTCGCGCGGTTCTATCCGGAAGACGATGATGATCGCTGTCCATAGTGCGCATTCATTGTAACGTGCACCGACATGAAGTTGTAGAAGTACCGCTTGTGCGCGAAGGCAATGCAGAGGAGAGAGAAGTTTAGGAGAAGTTTCGGAGCGAGGGAGAACTTTCGATAAACGATTGCAGCCCATTGACAGATGGTATTGGTTTTTCTGTCAGGAAAGGCTGCCGTCCAGAAAGGAAGGACTTACTTCGAAGAGGTTCTTGCCTCGGTACGAACTTGTCGCCTTACCGAATTGTCGTCGCCATTATCCTCCATTTACGATTATCAAACCGCGTCAACCAGTCGACTGAATCGTCTCCGTTACGCGGACAGTTGTTACCGCTATGCACAACTCCGGTCCGGCTGTTCTCCAGCGAACGTGTCCGTTATAACCCGCTCGCTTCAGATTTACCAGACACCGAGAACCGGAAATTGTATACGTCGCTGACGTTATATATCGCGTGCAACGAGCTTTCGAAGCCGAGATGACGAGGATCTGAGCAAAGGACGATACAGGAAGGTGTGTGCGACTGACAGGTATACAGAAACGTGCGCCTGACTAGCCAAACGTCACGCTTTCTCGCCGGCGTGCGCTGCAAATTCATCGGCGAAACGGTGCAAGACCACGTTCGCTCGGAGAATTCCGCCCGCGAGAGACGTCAACCCTTCCAACTTCGAAACGGACAATAAGGAAAACAAAAAAAAATGGAAACGCACCGTGGCGGACCGAATTGCGGGACACTTTTTTTTCCATCGATTTGCGCGAGATTGCTGCGGGAGCGTCATTGTCCGGAAAATCAATGAATGGCTCGGTTGCAATCCCTCGTTCAGCACCGTATCATCGATACGATCCATGGGTCGAAAATAAGATTTCATTACCGAACCGAACGCGGAGGTTCTTCCTTTATTTCTTGCCAATCTCCTGGCGCTGCAACATTTATATGGCGTTTTCCTCCATAACTTTCCACTTGACGGTGTTGCTGCGGTGAAAATTATCGGTTCAGAGCAATCATCGTCGCACACCGAAGAAATTTAATTAACAAGATTCTAGCAAACTTTGACTTACAAAATATTCAATAGACAGGCTGTACGTATTTTGACGGTAAAATGTTCAACATGAAACTTTTTTTCCACTTTTTCTCCGATGACAGAAACAAGAAATGAACTGATCACTTCGTTCTGCCGTCATTGGAAACGAGCCGAGAGCGCATCGCTGTGTACCGAAGGGAAGTCGGCTTTTTTGCATCAATGTGCGCAAGACTCCTGCGGGCGCGTCATTGTGCGGAAAATCAATGAATGCCTCGGTTGCAATCCCTTGTTAATCTCCATATTGTCAGTGACATCTTCCGTATATCCGCGGATCGGTGGAGGAAGCTTGTTATCCTCCAATCTCTGAGGATGCAGTGTCTTCGAAAATGATATTTCATTAGCAAACCCAGCACGGAGTTGCAATTCCGAAATTCCGTTATTCGTGAGTCTGGCTTTGCTAGTTCTGCAACATTTATTAGTCGTTTTCCTTCGTAACTGGTAATTTTATAATTGCTCCATGGTAAAACTGCGTCAACGTCACCGAGAAAAATTGATTGCCAAGATTTCACCAATAAGAGGATTTTGAATATTACATGTACGAGCCACTGCTATTTATGTGCCTAAATTGTCCGCATCCCTCGCGGGTTTTCCAGAACTTATACCTGCAGTACTATCGAAATAAATATAGCCGGCACCAAAATATTTAGAAGACGAAGAAGACAAAATCTTGCGGCAATGAGCTTTTTCTGATTGAAGGTTTCTCCAGGTGCAAAGTCAGGCAATGAGCTAATAAACCCGCACTCTCGTCGTTGCCGGAGAGCCGAGGGCGCGTCATAACTTTCAGAGGTTCGTCCCGTTGCGCGAGATCGGAGGAATAATAATGTTGGTGAGACAGCCATCCTGGCGCCAGAATCCAGACACATATTCATAGTGCTGACGGTGGAAGGGCAATGGGCCGCGAGGGGTCGAGCGGATTGGCGATGGAAGCGAACAAGCGGGATAGACAGAAAGAATATATACACGAAAGGCGACGAACGAGGATAAAAGCGATTTTGGCAGAGAGACGAAGAGCAAAACGCCCCCCGAAAATCGGTACGAGAAAGCGAGAGCGTGGATGCGGGTGACCCGAGCATCGTCATACAACATGGATGCTATAAGACGAATGGACGCTCAGGAGTTACAGAGTTTCGGACGGAGAATTCGAGATCCGCGGAAACAGGGAGTAGGGGCAAACGTCGCGACGTCGCGGAATTTATCAACTCGGCAGCTTGGAATCGCGCTCGAAGGGAGTCGAAACACCGATGCCCATTATTCGGTGCGCGCCCGTTACTCGACATTGAATGGATGCCGGTAACACAGTGTTGGCGTTTTGGTTTTACACACGATGATACACGATTGCACTGACATAAAATATAGCTCTTTCACCTATACGGAATAATTCACCGCGTGTATTCAATTAAATTGAACATGCAATCGAGTAAGTTTTAAGTCCGTATTAATGAGACGTGTCCAACACAATGCACATTAATAAAATTATTCGTTACTTAGTCTTCTACAAAAAAGAAATTTAAGTTTTATAGTAATTTAGTTTGTTGTGGGAGTCTCACAATAGTTTCCGTTGAACGATATTTTATCCTTTAAGCGGTCATTGTATTTGCCGGTTTGTTGTATGGCTATAAAATGTAGTGGTTTCTTTAGAGAGTTATTACTCTTATTTTCTCGCAGCGTGATTTTATCGTGAAATTATTAACGCTCGTTTGCTATGTTCTGAAGAACGGACGATAATATCGCATACACCAGGATGATAAGACCGAAGTTCAATTTACCAATATCCTCGGCGAGATTGCAATTGTCGGATCTTACGGGCTAAAGTATTATGCAGAGCGGTGTATCGGGTTGCACCCTCGATGAGAAGGCCTCGAGCATCGTCTCTTGGCATTCGATATGAAGAGCTCTGAGGCAGCAACGGCAGGCTTCTTCCTTTGGCTGCAGCGTACGCAGCGTGGCTATTGAAAATCGAACAATGGACCGAACAGGACGGGGGCTATGAGCGTCACGAAGATTCCTGAATCAGAGGGGCGACGGGACTACCATCGATGATCCTTCCTCACGGGCTTCTCCGACCCTTCGCCGTGAAACGACTAGACATAGTTCGAGCCTCGGATTGCCGGCCACTTCCGTGCTCGGCCGAGCTTTCGCGAGACTGAGGTAGCTGTTATGGGACGACTGTATATCAACGTGTAAGGCGAAACGACGAAGCTTATGTTAACCGGCTTTGCAAACGTGCATCTCGCATGACGTGCTCAGACGTTTGTGCTCACTCAGCGAATATTCGAAGCTTCGATGGTTTTCCGTTAAAAAGACTCACGGTCCTTCGATGATACGAATAACAATTCTTTTTTATTTGCTCTCCAAACTTTGCAATTTGACAAAGCGTTGTTTTTCATTCCTAACCCAAGGAAGATCAAAGACAAGAGTTGTACGATCACATGACTGCCTGTTTTCTTCGTGTTCCAATACTATTTACCTTAACGTGCAAATCGATAGAGTAAAGTATTGGAAATATCTTTACTCATAAATTCATCGAGAAATTATTGAGATTTTTTTCTGCACAAAATGAGAGCGTGCCGCAAGCCGGGAAAATGGAGCAAAAATCTTTCGACAACTTTGCGCTATTTTCCAACAACTGTGTGCCATTTTCCCCACTGTTCACTAACCAGACTCCGAACTTCGAAAGGTTCTATAGTTCAACTATAAGTACGGATTACAAGTGGCGGGACATTATTGTTAAGATTGGCGGGAAATGTTTTCATGAAATTTACCGAAGTATCATTGTTGAAGTATTTTTCCATTTCTTGTTGCGTTTTGATAAAAATTAAATATTTTCTATCTGAAAACAAAAATGTCCAAATCGTAATTTCTGTGAGATACGCCGCAATTTGCCTTTTTACCGTGCACCGTAGGTCATTTCACAGTAGCTCAATGCACAATTCTCACGAGGACTTTGAATTTCGCTACGAATCAGTAGTTAAGTCTACATAAATACTGTGATATTTTTTCCACTACGTATCCGCACTGTGCTTTGTCAAAAATTCGCCTCGACGACGGAAGATAGCTGAAAGCTTTTTCCAAAACAACGAGTTAGCGGATGAGTAAAACTGTGATCCGTCCGTTTCGCCTCACGGTTGTATCAAGATAATGGGGTACCGTGGATATTTTAATTTATTTACAAATGGAAACGAAAGGGGGAAAAATGTGTTTCCGGCCCGTTCAACTTGTTTACGCTCGTTTCTTAGTTTCATCGCCTCGTATAATATGCGAGGGAGATGCATCAGCGTTTGCTGCATTATTTTCAACGTCTAGTCGAGTTTCTCATCGAGGAACGAAGGACCGAGGTCGCGAGAAGAGGGCATCGTACAATATCAAGAAGAAGCGAAGGATATCGTTCGAAGAACTCCATTTACCGTTGGCCGCCTCCGGAGTGAAGGAGAGGAAGAAGGCGGCCACTTTGAGAAGGCGAACCTCGACGTGCCGCTGCGAAGCGCCGACCCGATATTTCAGAAGGCTGTCTCGAATGTTGTACCGTCGCGAGGGAGAACGGTCGAAGAGGAGGAAGAGCAAAAGCGGTGAAGACGCCAGCCAGCCTTGTTGCGGGCCAATTCGAGTCTCGTGCGCGAGATACTCTCTTCGTTTACATGAAATATATATACAGACTTATGTATACAGTCGTATACATAAGCGTAACGTAATAGTGTCTTATACCAGACAGTTCATTTGAATAAGATAGCACTTAGTCCTGTTTATGACGGGAACCGTCTGACAAACGATTACAAATAGTCTCATTTGTTGGTCGTTGCTTCGCACTGCGGTACAAGGGAGGCAGTCGAAGACACGCTCGAATCCTCCGCGGCTTCGTCCGTGTCACATTCACGTGCATCCGTCGCTTATCTCCAGTGTCTGTGTGACGGCTCGAAATTCTGCATCGATCCTGATCATGTTTTTTTCCTTCACCTTCGCAGTTTTTCGGTAGGAGTAAAGTGTATGTTTATTTTTTCTCCTCATGTTCGTTGTTGGGCCGTTTTGACGACCCTTGGTTCTCAAAGCTCCCGACTTAGCCGGTCAAGATTGGGCGGAGAATAGATCCGGCAGAGAACTCTTTGGCGAGAATCCTGCGGCGAATGCCTTAGCACACAGGCGCGCTTGGTTTACGAGAGCGAGTGAGCGCCGTAGTTTGAGTTCTCCCGAGGGTCCCCTATCGGGGATGATGTAACCGTGGAGGAACGGCGGCGCGGTGGCGTCGGGAATCCCCTCGCCTCCTCGTGCTCTCGTTCGGTGGGGAGGCCAAGCGCCACGGATGGCGGACGTGGAAGGGGGAAGAAAATCACCCCATCCGGTCCCTCTGGCGCGGATCCCGCATCCGTGAACTCTTTTGGGCGCCGCTACGGCTGCCTCTCGACTACCACTCCGACGATATACCGTACTTACTACGGGGGATGACGGGAGGAATTCCCTTCTCTGCCTCGTGCTTTCGCCATCCGTGGCGGGAGAGCCGCGTGGTCCGTATCGGCGGTGGTCGATACTCACGCGCGTCTTTGCCCGCGAGGCGAATGTCGCGTTGTACACCGCAGCATCAGCAGTTTTCGCTAAAAAGACAAGATGATAAAAAAAAATAGAAGCAACGAGAGGACACTCCCGAGCACGCTTTTCACAGGCCCAACCCTCTTTCTTGTCGTTTCCTTCGTCCTCTATTCTATTTTTCTTTATTCCAGCAGACACCAACCCGCATCCGAACAACTGTTTGCCGAGTGCCAGAACAAACTTGCCTCGCGACTTTGGAACTCGAGATTCACCGAGGTAATAAGAGAGTTCGGTGGGACTCAACAGCGGTGAGTAATTAATTTGTTGACGGGGATAATTAATGCATGCGTTAAAATATCATACACAGTACATAGTATGATGAAGAGCGTGAATCCCCGGTGGAACTATATTTGTACAATATGTTTACCGATAAACGACATTTCCAAATCGAAGGTGACGTATTTAGGCTGTTGCGTCAGTTTCAGTGAAAAATATGATTTTCCCCAGCAAGTGACGTTGCAAAGGATTTTTTCGAATTCTTCCGCTTGACGCGTGAGATAAAAACCAGCGTGACATGATTTTTTAACTCAAAATTGAATACAAATCAAACAATACTCCGATATTTTTGTCAAAGTTGCTTTTCTTTTAAATTTTCGTTCCAAACTAAGATATCTGATGGCTCGAATTTTATGTAGATTTGTTGTGCCCATTGCAATATCGAGCTACAAGGCATGATGCATTTTCATGTGAATGTTACACGAAAGACTCGCGAACGTATTCCGGTATTGACGAGCGAGCTTTCCACTCCACTTTTTTTTTGTCGTTACTTGTTGCGAGAATGTAACGTTAAATCGTTGCTCTCACTTCGAAAATGTCATCGAAAATCCCGCGGGCCATCGGAAACGTTCCTGTATCACGATGCGTCACTTGTTTCTACACCGGCCATGCTCAATGGGATGGGGTTTGATATTTCGCATTCCATGACAATAGACAAGCCAATGAATCCGGCTGACAAGGCCCATTGAAAAGAGTGCAGGTGTGAAAAGAGAATAAAGAATAAAGAAAATTGAATGCGATATTCCATCTGAACCTATCCGCGGTTAGCAATTAAATTTCCACCGCGGCTGTGTGCTCTCCATCGATGTTTTTACAAATCGTATCCCGTTTCGCCAGTGTTTTCAAAGAACAGTGAGTTCATAGTTGGTATAGTTGCGCATGCTCTTTATGGGCAAGAGGTCTTTGGATCGAGTATTGGAATATGGTTTCCTACCGTCCCTTCAATACTATAAACCCTCTCCATCGAAGGTGATCACGATTTTTTAAAATACTCTCTCCACTACGGTTCGTCGTCGGTGAAGCTCGCCGACTGAGGACTGCGTACTGGGTGCGCGCTTCAAAGCTACTTTTTCGTTATTCACTCGGTTTGTTTGTTCACTACGTTTTTTTCGGGTGTTACGGCGCCCGTTGCGTATTCGATGAGGTACGAAACGGACGGAAAAAAAATATTTTGCGATTCTGTGACGCGCATCGAAACGCAATGTTATATACGTGTCGTGGGGGATTCCCGGACGAGCGTGGGGTCGGCATGTTGATCGACGGTCTGCGGTCTCGTGTCACAGTTCCGTTCCACCGCGGTATGTCCGATAATAGATTTTCTCACAGGGTTATCCTTTCGCTCTGTTTCCATTAACGAGGAAATTGTCCCTGACCGACAATTAGCGTGGTGACGTCTCGTCGTTTGTACTGGTACATTTTATCACGGTCGAAAGTTGTTCTATAGACTAATCGCGGAGGTGCGCCTGGTGAATTCTCGGGGCTCTCGAAGGGTACGACGAGGGAGCGGGCATTTTGTCTTTCAGGTTTGTAATCCGAGATGCCCTATTTATGCTCTGCTACGGGAACAACGGGAGGATTATAATGCAATTTGCGAAAGGAGACAAATTGATGATGCCCCCTTTCACTTCGACCGTTCTTGATGGCCTTATCGTATTCCTTATTCGTCAAACCATTAGACCTTATTTAACATACCGATATAAGCAAGGAGCGCATCGTTGCTGTTGGATTTATCATTGCGGCAGTTTACGCATCCGGTTACACCAGGAATGACGGAGGATGCATCATTTCTGAAAAAATTGTGAAAACATTTTCATTAATGCACTGACAACGATGGATATAAAACAGGAAATTATCCGAAATTTTTTCGTGACGTGCTGTCTAAAAAATTGAATATCGTTTAAACGAATCACTTTAGACATCGAGCTGTCACATTCTTCGACAGAGTGTGGCATTTCGATCTCGCTACGGTGGAATCTAAAAATACCCTTGGGTCGAAAAGTTACAAATTAACGAGTGATGTCTGACGACTTAGGGCGCTGGAATTAGGTGTGACGACCTGTGGTTAAATTTATACGCAAGTGAGCTGATAAAAATGATCTCGACGGAGCTTTGCGCACGTAGCTTTCGACATACCACCGCGCCTTATCCAACTTTGGATGAAACTTGGTGGTTCTCCTTTAGCCGGTTGCGTACTTCGATCTCTCTCCTACCTCGGCGAGAGAGCGCTCGCCACGGAACTACGACATAATAGGATCTTCAGCGAGGACACCGCCAACCCGCGGACTCTTCGTTGTCTTTCCTCCCTCGTTTCCCAAACTTCCTAACGAAATAGGTATCGAAAAAATCGAGTTAAAACTTTGGGCCGCTCTTCGTCCCTGTAGTGGACGGACTTTTAATAAAGACCGTGGGCATAGGGAGGACATAACCACAGCAGTCGCTCGCTTGCACGTACGGATGAGAAATTCCAAAGAATAATATAGCTCTGCGCGGAGGGGGCGAGAGAAGTAAAAAAAAAAAGCAAGTTAGACGGAATGGGTTAAGCGAAAGACAACGGCGGACTTGGAACGGCACCTTCAAGTGCTGCAGGACCGCCAGAGAGGTGGGCGAAAGTCCCCTGGCTTCCGGCAGTCGTAAATTAAGGAAAATTATGCTCGAACTGGCACCGAGGAGTCGTTAAGTTCTGAGGTCGTCGAGGCTAATTCCCGATAATACCTGCGACAAGGACGGCTGAGTGCCCCGCGAGTCTCGTCGGTCTTCGTTGTTTCTTGCACATCAGACGATAGTGGATTTGTGTACCTATATTACACCTGACGAGGTAAAATACCTGAAACGTGTCTTCGCCTCATATTCAGCACTCCACTTCCGTCCCCCGCAATCGTACGGATTCGGGTCCAAAATTGACACCGACCCTTGTTCGGACTTTCTAACGGTGGTAGAAATAAAAATTCAATGTTACTCCCGAGGGAACTGCTACGCGTGGTGATACACGCAACACCGTAGTTCAGCACATTTCGTAAGTTCTCACGGATAAAAGTGATTCTCGAAGATTCCTCGAGACCTCTTTCACCTTCACGCAGACATTGTCGCAACTCGAAAGCTAGAGGTGTAAGTCGCGCGATAACTATTGACATTTAAAAAACTCAAATTACCATGTTCAGTGCTAATCACTCGCCAACTTTGGCCGAATCGATCAAAAGCCTTCTCGAAATGCAAGGGAAACCTCGTATATTAGTAATTAACGAATTAGCCGATGACCCGCATAATGAGAAAAGTGGATCGACCGATGGCAACGAATTTCGATGCTGGGCAAAATCGTGTTATCATTTCTGGGATGTTATGTATGCCAAATATGCATGTACATAGTGAACGGTACATTGGCTGTGGTGGGAAACGACGAGTTATCCGCAACGCGCGTAATAATTCTCGACAAAATCGATAGAGAGAAAATCGAGAGGGGCGGCGTGGGTTAAATGCAAAAGCGACTCAGATTGAACCCCTTCGGCGATCGGGAAAATAAAATATCGACATTCCTTCAACTATGACGGTGGAGGGGATTAGTGGCAGACTGCGGATTGAATAAGCGGAGAAAAAGTAAGGCAAAGTAAGGTGGAAGAAGGAAGGGAAAAACGATGCTCAGGCTTGCCAAATGGCGCTTAGTATTCCGATGTACTGTCCGAGTTTGCGATTCCACAGTACAACGGCAACAACTGCAGTCTGATGGAAGTGCCAAATAGACCCGAGTGCATTTTCGGGTGTGTCAGCCGACTAGTAAGGTAAGTTCTTATGGTTAGCATACAGGGAAATGAGAGGGAACAAAACCGGAATCTCAGTAATAATTCTTCGGCTCGAGCTGAAGCGATGAAATCGGAGTCATTAGTTTTGTTATGACGTGCGTAACAGAATTAGGCGAGAGCCATCTCGACATCGACGCTCGATTATATGAAATCGTTGCGTTCGGTATCGGCCCACTTTCCTTCATGTCGCATCGCACGGAAGTGCACTGGGGTGTGCCTTGGAGCGTCAATCAGTGTAGGATGTCCCCATCTCGGGGACTCGTGTGTCTTGTGCGTGCGCTTCCAACGAGAGCGGAACGGAGGGGTAAAAGCAGGAATGGATATAGAAATGGAAAAGTGCGCGAGAGGAATAGAGAAAAGGAGTCGGTGTCGGATCAGACAGAATCCGTGAAGGGAAGTTGCCGAGCCAGAGTACACGGGGACACGAAGGCGAGAGTACGGGAGAAGGTACATCGAGAGTTTCCCGGTGGATAAAGTTGTTGGAGCACGAGCAAGAGAGTGCATCCCCGAGGACAAATTTTGCCCTAGTTGGATGACGCTCACAGGTTAACGGTGGAATCGCGGAGAGACGAGAGACGCGCGGGGATCGTCCGACGCTTTAAGCGGCCAGAAGTAATCCCCTATCGCGCCGATTGCTCTGAAATCGGTTCGTAGATAGTCGTGTAAAGTAGAACGGGGTCTTGAATGTATAGTGGAGTCTCCCGTAATTTACTGTCATTTAGCGCACCGCGGCAAGTGGACGAAGCAAATACTTAGGGCGTTCGGAGTAGGGCCGGCGATTGACTGTTGGCAGCAGGTTCGCTGTTGATGATCGGATCCCGAATCATTCCCGGCTTCATGGCTAAGCTATCGACTGATGACTACTCCGACGCTGAGCTCGATAGCTGTCAAAACGCTGTCTGGGACGAGCTGCCACTGGCGTACCGTCGTGATGACGCGTAGTCGGCGATATCAAGTGGCTGCTCGCTCACGATGGCGAACGACTTTGACCCAGTCTCCGCTAGGGATATTCATTCAATGTTCAATACAAAATATCTATGAGCAATGATATTTTTTAGTTTACGCCACCGCTGAATCCTTCGTGCCAACAACTAAATTTTTCTCAATATTATTCATTAAAATGTACATAAAATTTTGTTTTTAATTCATTTCGAGCGAATGTTTTTATCCTGGCGGGTCGACTTTCCGACTCAGGCGATCGTGGTTGGTCCGACGTCAGCTCTGCTCCAAAATCGCACCTGACGAGTTTCCAACAATATGGAATCGGCACTCCTCACCTATCTTTACTCACTAATCTTCGAGGGCAAATTAAACTGACTGCTTACCGAACTTGCCATTCTTGCGAAAAGAATGTACAAATCCAGAGGCGTAATAACACTGGATACGCTCGAACCCTATGTTTTACTTGTATCAGCCCTGCTTCGAAACTTCCTCCATTGAATTAAAGGTACGCCGTAGCTTCGCCTCTTTCCAATCATTATCACAGACAGAGCGAAACTTTAATATTCACATTTTCAATCCTCACTCCGGCGAGTTAGCTCCTACACACAGGAGTGGTTGTTCGCCAGGAAGGAGTTTAACGCAGCTTGGAGCATCGCTATATTCTGCCGCTTCTGCATAATTATAACTTTACTCTAATTTAACTCGCCGTTTTACAGCTGCCAGAATATACACGGTGTTGTACTGCCGGGTGTTGAAAGTTCCCGCCTGATTTATAATTACAAGCCGGTCGTTCGTTCCGCGCCCCCCGGTTATCGGTGCGTTCCAAGTGACAATTCCACTGGAAAACTTCGACAGTATTATAAATAATGCCGAGTGGTGAGGATGAAAGACAAACAGCGGGCGTAAATGCCGCATCACCGTCATGTCGAATCGCCGCACGAAAAAAGCACAACAAATCGCTCGTCGGGACTGGTTACAATAGTTCGGCAGGGACGAAGGAGTAGGAAAAAGAATCCAAAGAACCTCCCAACCCCTGCACTTTTCTATACCTCGTCGAAGTTTCGAAGCGGCAGGAAATCCTTGGAAAAGTTTTTCCAATGGATCCAATTAACCTCGAGCACTGGGTATTCACGGTGAAAGATAGTACAATGAGAAGAAGGAGGAGAAGACGAACAAGAAAAAAGGCGACGAATTAAAGAAGACAACGAGAAGGGACAAGCGGGAGGGAACCAGGACGGAATGGCTCCCCGTCCATTCGAAAGATCGTGTTGAAAAGCTTTATTCGACGATTCTGTATCGAACCGCAAGAGCCCCCCCCCCCCATCCCCCACTATCGCATTATTCCTTCCTGTGCATCACATTGAAAGCTACACTCACCAACTCTCTCGAGGTCTATTCTCCCGGCGGAAAGTTCAACACGGCATCTTGTGTAGCAACTAGACTGTTTATTCCAAGCGCATCGGGCAATGAGAACCATTGGTTAATCGAAAATAAGTCCTCGTCGGACAGAGACTATTCTTACCCCGTCGGAAACTAGAAGATCTTTTCGAAGCTCCCCTGTTCCCTGTACTCGACTTTCTCGGTTGTTGAAATGTTTTCTCTGCCAACTTTGGCCTCGTTCGACGGAGGTTTACCGTCCAACGAGGGCGACAAAGTTGGCTCGCCCTTTTCTATACATCGTGCACCTAATTCTGGGCGCAAAAGAAAGTCGAAGTTTTTCGTTGTTCGTACATAAGTAGAATGGGAAGTATCGATGCCTCCACAGCTTTGGCCGTACTTCCATGGTGGTTGATGCGAGACTTTGGTGGGCTGAAAACTACACTTCGCCAGGTTAAATTTTCACCGACCATCCGGACACTTCGAACTAAATGTGAAACAAAGACTTTCCGCGGTCTCTAGTTCGCGGCGCTCAAACTGATCCCATTGGTTCAATTAGGTTCTTGCGCCCGAAACACTCGGAAAGCTTGCAAGATACGCCTCGTTAACGCTCATGAATTCGTTTCTTTTATTACTCCCCCATTCTCTTCCCTACTTCTTCGCACCCCCAGCGCTGTTTGCCCAGTGAAAGGGAGATAGAAGCCCCGGAGATAGTAAAAAGCGGCTGAAGAAGTGAGGAGGGAGCGTGACTTCGAGCGAATAACTGCGAAGTAGAATTAAAAAAAAAAAAGAAAAAAAAAAGTGGGGAAAGAGAAATAGCGAGGCAACTAAGTGGAAAACTGCCTGAAGGATAATTGCCATGGCTGAATCGTGGAGGTCGTGCTCCTCATGCCGCACAGTACGCTCGCTTCGAGTGACCCAACTAGGCGACTAGTGCTATGAGCGTTCTCCGTTCTATTCAACGGGGACGGCGATCGAGTTCGAGGTAAGCCCGACGCGAAGAAGCGGGGCAGATCGATCGAAAATCGGAAAATTACTTCCAGCGAATTAATTTGCGTTCTCGATGCCCCGAACGTTTAGCGCGGTCGATCGCCGATCTGGTTAAATTTCAACATGATTGATCATCATTCAACATAGCCTGTCTACGGTTACCTGTAAAATGAATCTTTATCGCATACGAATTTACATTACCACGCACTCCAATTAACAATATGCATCTAATTTTGGTTGTGCTAACTCTTGAGAACATGCATCAAAATGCGAGTCCATTGTGTACCATCGATGCCGTAGCATCATGCGCACGTACTAAATATATCTGGTTGATACGGATGGTGTTATTTGTAGATTCCGACTCTCAAAAGCGTAGCTTTGCCTTTACCCTGCCCGCCATTATTATCCGGCAAACCTGTGTTCTCCATGTATACCTATAATTCTATATCTGGTGTGCTTAACTAGGATAGTACCTCCTCTTCTCCCCACACTATTCACCCTTACAATTTCTCGCTGCATAACAGTATGGTTCGATGATAATGGTAGTGGTAATACTACGCTTGTTGATTCAACGGGCAACCCACCGTGACGGAAACCAAGAACCGGTGTGCAGCAAATCCCACGCGTTTCGCCGCAGCTGCAGTAGTTACACGATTCTCCGCAGAGACAGTGAGTTTTGGAATTGGGATGGCCATGTGGGATGTCGGCGGGTGGTAAGACCACAACGGAGAACTCCGAAATGTCTATGACCGTGTTTGTCGTCAACTTTGCTTCGGATACGTCGATACCGCTGAGACAAACTTGGGCAGAGCCTGATCGATCTGGTGTTCGATGAACGAGAATGGTCTGCATATTGATGCTTCTCTTGGCACATTTTTCGGGCATGTTCGCTACATGTTAAATAGGGCCACAGACTTCGTAGGGCGGTTGGATGAGCGAGAACGTTGAAACATCTTTTGTTTTCCAACATCGCTGTAATAATGACATTCCTTGCGGCACCATGAACGAAAACTCACCAGTTATTGGCCAATAATCGTTCTTAATCTGTGCACAGAACTATGTTATTACTCCCTAGGAAGTAATGGAATGTTATATGCTTATTTCAGCGAAGTCGAAAAAAAATATCTTATACTGGACGGGACGGAACGGATGAGCAAACTTTTCACTTGGTGAAAATCGCGCACTTCCAACGATCGCTAAACTACAAACCGCTGCGATGTGTTAGAACATGAAATTTTTTGCTTTCTTCTTTATTTTAACTCTCTGTTCGTTACCCACACGACAACGAATTGTGCAACGAACGGGATAATGTGGCGTGCGATGAATAGTACATTTTCGTTGCTGGAACTCGCTTTCCCTTGATGTCTTACTCGGGCGACCTTTGCAGATACTGTACCGAGTTCTAAAAACCGTAGATGCATACACAGCCTCTCGTCGAGTCGGCGAACCGCAGTTGCGGTAGCCAGGCTTAAAAAAAGTCCTGGCCAGCAACCCACTGGAACCATCATTACAACAGCAAGAATCTCTCGTTCCGAAGGAAAAAAAAAATCAGAAAAAAATGAGAAATCCTCATCCTTTTTGTCCTCTTGCTTGGGAAAACGACGAGTTTAATGCGCTCGAGGGTGCACGAGTACGAGTGTATGTAGACCGAGATGGAACGAGCGTTGATCAGAGGCAAAGAGGAATCGCAGCTTGGCAGTGGAAAAGCTCGAGGAAAAAAAACCAACGCATGAAGAGCGTTAAATTATTACAGAAACAATTAATGCGAGCGAAACTCTCGACACGCCAGTGTTTTATGCACTATTTTCCAATGCACAAGCATAAAAATTAGAAGCACAGATGAAAGTGCACACGGACAAAGATTCAAGTGTACACGAGCGTGCACACGATATCGCGCATAGTTGAGAAAACCGTGCAACTCCGAAATAACGTACATTAAAAGGCACTTTACTGATTATCCTGAAAGAGGGTGCCGGCGGTGTAGACACTGGTTTAACTATGGAAAATACGGAAAACACAGTGCGAACGAAGCATACGCAGGCAGAATCGCATAGCTTGAGTGACTTATGAATAGCTCTTGCTATCCCCACCGAGATGCGAACATCCTGAGCGACATCGGGGGTTGACACAATAATTCTTTCTACAACGAAGAGTAGGAAAAATGGCTAATTTCTATTAGTCGGTGCTTCAACGAAATTGTTTGAACTTTTGGAGTATCCCACTAATTCTCGGCTCCGGGTCTCGTTCGCCGCTTCGACTACGAGGCTCTCGGGACGAGTTTTTTTTTGCCGGTTGGAGGCTCCGACGTCGGGTGGAGAAAGGAACGAAGAAACAGCACGTCGGGGTACAAGATTCCACATCGTGTTAAATTACCACAAAAACGACCTGTCGAGGGTGTTTTCTTTCGCATGCGCTCATGACCCCGCCCGCCTCACCCTTTCATCCTCTCAGGGATCCGTTTCCCCCTCATCTTTTCTCTTTTACCCTGTCGTTTCACCGGAAGCTTCGCGCGCTGGGCAATGTTTGACGCGGCCAGTACGAGCTCCGGGAATCCATCGTTTGGTGAGATAAAGTGAGATTGTGAAGCCTCGGCTGTTTCAGGTGAGAATGGTATAAAGAAACTCTCTGGTACGTATTATACGATGTATTGTTTTTACGCCGAGCTTCGAGAAATCAAATTACGTCAAGAAAGAAAGGCGATAATTGTGTTTCAAAAATCCGAGATAGGACAGGCGAAACTCGGGCAAAAAATGCTGGTGTGTGTGGTTGAGCAGAAAAATTGATGCAACAGTTTCTCGAAGCGTACACATTCGTAAGAGAGCAAAATGGTGAATGGGGTAGAGTACGAAGAATAAAGTACGAAGTGCAAGGGGGAGATTAAATTTAAACGTCCCTGTTACGGAAAAGATCGATCACATTGAGGTCTACTTGCGTATCACCGAGACACCGATAAATCGAAGGTGACAGAAAAATACACCCTCACCCAAGGCTCTCGATGGTTTTTTTTTACTCAGCGATCCTCGCCAAGCACCTCTACGGAAATAAAAAGTCTCGGGGAAAATTAAAACGGGATGAAATTTGTAGGAAAAAAAAAAGAAAATGGGTGGAAAAAGTAAAACGGAACTACGTGTACCGGTAATAAAAAAGGAAAGGTAACGACGAGAAGGACAAGGTATAATAAAAACAAAGAACCGTGTCGGCTTCACTCTTTCCGTTAGTTAACATCGCACGGACGATCGAGTGAGGTCTCGTGAGCTCGACGCTTAATTAGAGAGCGGCATGTACCCTCTCGTTCTCCAGTGCGCTGAGCAGGGTGTTACAAGGAGAGGGGCGGCCGTGGAGGGATGGCGGGTGAAGGGCAGAAGGCTAGAGAAAGCCTGGCTCGATTCAGCTCGGGAACACTCGGCGGGAGGCGCAGATAGTAACGCTTCTGTGCATATACACGCTAGACGAGAGATGGTTTACCGATGGAAGATGTATGGAAGGAAGAAAGGAAGGAGAGCCCGTAGCTAGGCCCGCGAGAGTGCTGAGAGCGGTCGAGATCCTATCCCATCGCGCTCGAACAATGTACGTATACGCGATATCGATTGGCCTACATAGGCTTTCGCACCTCCTGATGGGCTGTCTGAGTGAGACAGAAAACCCTTGCGTATACAAGCTGGCCTGCGACACCCACACCCGATCCTGTATGAATTCCACAACTTTTCCTCCGTCTTCCTCGCCGAAGCATTGGGACAAGTTAAGACGGAGGCGGAACAGCGGAACAGCGGAACAGCGTATCAGTTCCTGGCGAACTTCATACCCGGGCCACATTCATTCTAAATTAGCTAGACGTCGATTAAATCCTCTTGTCGGCTTTTCGGCTTACAGCGCTTCGAGTGTGTAACTTCCGTGTGGCTTATTTATGCACTTTCGTAAATTTCGCTTCTTTATAGAGGAAGCTCCGTTATGGCGAATTTTTCTTTCAGATTTTAATGAAACCGTGCGCGAAATGTTGTAAAACATCGGATAATCACATTTGGACAAAAATATCGGACGGCTGTAACTCGAGAACTCGACTGATAAAACTAAAACTTCACACACAGCATCTGTGATTTTTTTTGTTTGCCGATTTCAATTTTTTCGTAAATGTTTCTGCGCACTCTAGTGCTCGCAAATCTTTCGCTATTTAGCTAAAAACAAGCACACATATGAAATATGATCACTCGAAGATCCCATTAAAATTTCAAAAGAATCAATCGAATGTTGTAAATTTTATGTTATTTTAAATTTTACGAATTTCATAAAAAGTAGTACCTTACTTTTTAGGTACAATTTTTTTCATGAAGAATTTATTACCGATAACATAACTGTTAGATTCGCGATCAGTATAAAAAAATACATAACGTATAGATGTAGTGTGATGATTAATGACAAAAGTTTGTCTGTAATTTTTCCAGTCAAAATTGAAAAATGAGTGAATTCGCATATTTCTGAACAGGACTTTCTTTGCTGAACAATGAGATCGCAGAAATATCCATGCCTATTGTGTTCTACGGTAAGAAATACACAAAATAATGGACATGACAGAGTTAAAATAATTAGATAAAGCGGTTTTATTTGAACTTCTCGAATAAAAATTGAAAGATCGGAAAAAAACTTGGAACTTATAATTCCGTTTTGACCAAAAGCGAAAGGTTCGTGTATTTTTTAGCGCTAAGAATAAAAGGTGAAAGTTAAAATTTTTAGTTTACTTTTTCATAATGGTTGTTTATTCGCATAGCTTCCTCTATGAGGAAACTAAAAATATAGTACATGGTTAATAAGAGCGTGATATAAAAATTTCAACTTTTTTTTTCATACGAGGTTCACGAAGTCGACACAAAATATGAGAAGACTGTTAGTTCATGGTTGACGGTTCATTCGTCAGCTGCGACTGTTCTGAAAAGTTGCAATCACTCAAGTAGATGTACAAGGCGTACGACACAATTAGTGACCGGCAATTAATATTTGTTAATCGTCTTATCGAGGAAAAAAAAATCCATTTATGCCCGATACACCCACTTTTTTAAAACATTTTCATGCATATTTTTGGCGCCGTCTGATTGAATAATCAGCGGGACAAAAGGTTGTAAAATTAACGACTTTCAGGGTTTTATCTTTGTGGGTGTCAGAATAAAGTTTATAAATTCGCCGTATGCTCCCATCAATGGTAAGTCATCTTTTTACTGCTTTGCTAATTTTTTTTACAGAATTTATCTCACATGGTTATTTAACCGGTATGCGAGATAGTATGAGCGGGTTATGAAACGTCATATAAGGCGTTACATGAAAAATATGGACATACATAGTATATCGAATTTATTTTTAAAGGATTGTCAAAAATATTGAACACAATACCAATTTTACATAAGCTTTATACGTTTCTATAATATCAGTAATTGTAATGCCTTCACTGTTACTAACCTTTTTCATCTTCAATGTCAAGCCATGTTCCCTTATCCGTAGAGGGTAGATTTCTGTCGATAACAGATAATTATTTGCCATTAAACTTTATCGCTGTTGTCCAAAACGCATTTCGGTTCTTCAGTTCCGATAGGACCGACAGTAGTGAGTTGGTCACGCAATATCATTGTCAGTGCCGCGGCCTTATCGGGTGATTCTTTCCTGCTATTATTGTATGCACTGTGCTGGACTAGTCGAATGGGTGTATTAGCTTGGCTTCCACGGGTTTCGCTACTTCTCCTTCCTTCCCTCAGTCCTCAATGCACTTGTGCATAAGCAGAAATGCCACGATGTGGCAACCTGCGTTTCATCTGGGCCAACAGCATGTGCTGCGGAACTAGCTCAAAAGAGAGCGAGAGGGAGAGAGAGCTGAGCTGGAAATGGAGCAAACTATAGTCGACACATCTCAGCAAGCCTGTTCTCATGCCAGAACACAGTCGAGAGCGGCGACCTTAGCCAACATCGCTTCGAAAGCTCGTAGCCCGGCCGCCTCCCTGCCGTTGATTACACACGCCATCCAAACCTCTCCAGCTTGCCACCTACCTAACAGCTAGCGGGACTCAAATTAAATGCCTTTAATAAAGCGAGTCCGTATTTTCCGGGGTCGACGGCTTACACGACAGGAGAACCGAGGATCCCAAGCGCTTTTGAGACGAACGCCGGCTCGAGGCACCGTGCCTCTTCTTCGCCAACACTTTGGCAATTACCATACCAGCCCGACATCCAAACTGTCCTGCATTGATCAGGATAGTTATTCAAAATCAATCCTACACTATTCCCCAAAAAAACAAATTATTATCTTGAAATACAATACCGCGCTGATTTGTATGCAGATACGACGAGCCAACCTTTCATTGTGTTTTATCCGCGACAATAAATTTTCTGTGACATCGAGCCACATTGGGGGAGGGGGGCACTAAAGTGAACGGAATGCATTCGTGATGATTCGTCGAGTCCCGGTGACACCAGTGAAACGTGCTGTCGCCATGAGGTCTGCCGACAGATCAGAGTATCTCGGTAATTTTGAATCTGTATGCACGGCCGAAGAGAGAAATCCTCCAGCCAATAACGCGTTGGGAATTATTATGCAGATTATGAGGTAACCGATATTTGTTTGCTATCGCACCGACATCCTTGAATATCCACTACTCTCGGGCTGATTACGATTGGAGAGAGACAGTGAGCGAATGAATCAGCTGGCAGTCTCCGGATCTCCTCACTGTCTTCTAATGTTTCTTCCTTTCTCGTGCGCTAACGGCGTTCTCGTCCATGATCACTTCGCACGGTAAATCTAACGAGCCAATGGTAGGAGAGAGCTGAAAAAAATGGGACAGCACGGCCAAAAGCTGATTTTCATACAATTTTATGATGCTCCGTTTTATCCCAGCGATACGTTCGAATTTTAAATCCCACTTTACGCCACTTACCAACACCGCCACCATTCAAAAGTTATTAGGAAATTGGGTTTTGTCCTCTTTTACCGTTTTGCCCCACTGTCTCATTTTGGCTCTGTTGACCCTACTCTAGACTTTTCGATAGCTCTCCAAGAAAAACAAAAAAAAGTGGTCAACATTAGCCCGCTGTGCCGACACGCTCGTATCTCCGTTTCTTTTGCTCGTATTGCTCGCCGACAAGAGAGTAAGATAATAAAGGTACAAATCCACCGGGGCCTCTCTTTCACAATGGGAATTCAATTATACCTCGAGCTATATCGCCATCATTGTTAGCGTTTCGTCACGACGCTCGCACACGTTCGGTCTCATTGTTAACACTTTAGTCTCCGCGACGGAGTCAACGGGGTGTGGAAAAATAAAGCATTGGGATTGACGAGGCGTTTGATGCACGGTGTCTCGCTGTATCGCATAATACTGTTACGTGCTCCACAACGTTGAAAAGAAACGTATTAGCATATTCAGAGTCGTGCATCAACGTGGTATAACAGAGCGGCCCCGGGGAATGGAAGAATTCTATTCGGACGTACTCCAAACGGATTAATAGCTTTTCTTTTCTCACCACCAGCTCTCTACCGTGGCGCCGCTGAATCATGTTTTACTTCCGTCTCTTGACTGGAGAGTTCACGTGTTCTTTATATTGTGAATATCAGTACTGCAACGGCTGAGATTAATCCCGTAGAGGGAGTTGGCCATGTTCTCTGAGATCTCCGCTTGTAGCTGGGAACAGAATTTGCATAAACATAACTCCGTTATAGGTATAACGTTCGATGGATATCGTCGAAATGTCCTCGAAAGGTCTTGACAGTTTTCCCGTGGTTCCTACCAGGACTCGGTGTGATGCTCTAAAATTTCTATTCCAGAGATCCGTTTATTCGATGACGGTGATATTTGGATGTTAACGGACGGATCAATAGGTTTCATTTCTTCCGCCGAGTCTCCATCCCTCATGAATCGTTACCACTGAATCATGTTCAGAATCATACTACCGACTAAAAAATTCACGTATTCTCAAAACGTGGAAATATATGAACTGCGATAGCAAAGATTAGCGGGCTTTGCCGTGTTCTCGGAGATCATCGATAGTAGTTCGGGGGATTATTTGCATAAACATAACATCGTCGCAACCGACAGCGTTCGTTGGAGACCGTCCGATTGTCTGCGCAAAGTATCATCCCTAATATTAATTCCCGAGCATTACATCGAGGTCTGACAAGTTCATGAAAAGTCGAATCTTCTTCGGATTCCACCAGTGCAGTGATAGCGATACGCGCGCGATACCCCTACATTCCGCTTTGATGCACACACAGTCGAGAAAAGGGAACCGGAAGTAAGTAGGAAACGAGAAAGTCAAAGATCGGCCACGTGCCCGTTTTCCGGAGTTCGTCCCGTATCTCTCACTGTGTAACGCAAGAGGCGGAGAGATTTCTGCAGCACGATGGAAACCGGTATCTCGTCGTAAAGGGACGCGCGCTAGCGTTCTTACCGTATTCCATGTGCATCCGAGAAAACGTTGTTATGATAGTAGCCTGCCCCGTGGGAGCAGTCGGCACCGACTGTATACGTACGTCCAGCATCCATAGAACAAGAAGAAAGGAATCACAAGCCTTGACTTGGAAGGCTTCGCGACGACCGTCGCGTTCCTACGATGCTCGGCCATTCCACCCTTCCGCTATCCTTCTCAGCTGCTGCTGGCGCTTCCGACGAATCCCTTGACTCTCGTACTTCCTACGTTTATATACGCTCCACGGACGTGACGAGGACATTCCCGGACGATCCCTTATCCGTCGTCCAACTACCACTGTATCCCCTTCGCCGTTACATTCCCCGACTCGAAACGGTGTTATACACGTATTTTAGACACGAAATAAAGAGCCAGAGACGATTCGCAAGTGATAATTTCTAGCTTTGGCAGAGTCCAGATACCTCGTTAGTAGTCCTGTGATGTTTCCACTGAAGGCACGTGCGCTATCTCGCAGCTTTACCGTCTATGTGTCGACTCTTGAGTTGCCTTCATTTTATTCGAGATTTAATGCAACGTTGACGTTTCGATTCGTTGGTGAATTAATTCCGGGAGAGATTTACTGTCAGACTCTCCTTTTTTATTTCGGGAAATCGGTTAAGGTATGCCAACACGTATTTCCAAAGAAGGCAATTCCAGCCACCCTGCCAAGTTGGAGTTTCCGTTGTTCTTTACGGTCCGTACACCTATTCATCCGGGAGACGAGACACTTCTTTCGTCACGGAGGAAAATCATTAGTTCATTCCACCAACAGTATGGCAGTGTACTGTAGTCGATTTGTTTCGTTGGGCTAACGAACCGAGCTGGGTCGATCGTTCACAGTTCGGTTAACGGATGCGTTTGTTGCCAATGAATTAATCGATTGGTCCGAAGATGCGATAAGCTGGGTCCTCGGATTTGGTGTTCAGTGACCGATCGATCCCATTGATTAAGTGTTTGGCAATAAATTTATTGGCCCAGTCAACCAAATCGCCAAGCGTGTATTCAAACCCGCAGTTGGATAGGCCCGGCGATTGATTTTATGCTCCCTTTCTATTCCGTCGGAATATTTTTGTGTTTACTTCACTTCGAAGTTAGAGCGCCAGTCGCGAGGAAATGTTGCGCGAAACGTTGATCGAGTTCTCGTCAGGTACGAACGTCGCTCCCACGCCCGGCACGTTAAAGCTTTACCTTCTCAATCGCATCGGAGCTTTCGTCCGGTGGACTCGCTATCGCGTTTGCCTGACCGAGGTACGTGACTCTTCGTCACAAAAGGCTTTCCACCCTGGCTCGCCATAGTTCCCCGATGTCAATTTACCTTCGTACAATGCTTCAATCAGAAAGCAAACAACAACGGCCAGTGTCCGGGCCAAACTGAATTGCATTTTACATCGGGGTTTACTGTCCCGTCATACACTCCCCTGCTGCCGGCGGCGCTGCCGCTGCTGCTCGACGCGATTTCGAGCTTCAGCAAATCTACCGTACAGCTCACACTGGAATCCCCGTATCGGTGTACGTACATATCGTCCATACAAGCATTACTCTCATACCTACACCGACGGTGAAATATCGCCGGTATGGTCCAGCCAGGGCAAATACTACCCCGCTAAACGACTCTTCCAAAGATCCCGGGGACCACTGACTGCGTACTATTTTCCAATGAAATCCCGCCTTGCCTGCTGGTTTCTGTACGCTGGGCCGGCGTATGTGACATATGAAGCATTCGGACGAATGGACACCGGCATAAAATTTGCAGATCCGAGTTACGGCACTAAAGGGACGTTGATGAAAATTTAATGTCATTTACTTCAATCGAAACCCATTAACATATGCATATGTTGGAAAGAGCAGGCCAGCTATGATAAATTAATGGGTTTGCTGTCGAAAAGAAGTAATGGACATCTTCGGTAGTTATTTTGAGCATCCGGAAGAATTCGCGGTCTAGAGGAAAATGAGATACGTCTCTCATTAATATAAGTACATTTTTTTTTGGTATTGTCTGTTGTAACGCTTCCTGCCGTGTATCTACAGTGCACAGCGTTTCTCGATTTTCATTCGTCATTTTTATATCAAAGCCGCTATAGTTTTTCGACGCCAAGTACTTACAAAAATGATATTTTTTTCAAAAGCGGGACACTCTGTAGTTACACGACAATTTGTTAAAAGTAAGAAAATGAAAAATGGTTTCAGTTTCTCTCAATTTTTCAAATATATAATTACACTGCTTGAAAAACGCTCAAACCATCTAGAGTCATTTATCGACGTACAAATTAATATTTGGTTGCTCAAAAAAAGTTTAGTACCAAAAATGTTTGGTGGAAAAAAATGCATAATTAACCGATCTTTAAGCTGTACCGAAAAAATTTTAATGTAAATGATCTTGCTTGAATAATTAGCAAACTTGTTATTAAATCTTATTACGAATATTGTATATTGCTAATTGACCATAAACCGAAGTCTCTCAGTTGCTACTATACTAAATATTTCCATATTCATATATACATAAATACACATATTTATCGATGCTTGGCTCCAGCGACTCTATTTTTGTTTTTTTTTTTTTACCGTAGTTTTAATAATCAATTTTTCTAACATACACTCGTTAACGAGGTCGATACATAATCCCTTCTCGTCGACACTTTGTTCCACGCCTCATCCCATCTGTATCATCGAGCATGATTATTCTTTGTATCGCCTACGATCGATTGACCGCGTCGACGCGGATTATGAATACTGATTCCCACTCCAGGCACCGCAACACCGTTGCAAAGTGGCGAGTGCATGTGCCTCGTGGTAATCCAACCGGGTGTTCCGTCGCGCAGAATTGACGAGAAATGAAAGGGGGTTACGTCGATATCCGCTCCCGCGGGCGAGACAATAACGACAAAGCGTCACACGCCGACAAGAAGTCGCGGAAGCTGCGCGGTTTTGTCGAAGGTGTGCATTGGCCTTCATGACCGCAAGCTCTCTCGCTATTCCCTTAGGTCTATTTTCGTATTGTATATTATTTTTGTTTCATTTTTATGTTCTTCACAACACCGTTGCTCTATTTCTATTATCCGAGGTCCAGCGCGGATACGATTTATCGAAATATTGAAATAACCGCTAATTCTATCGTAACTGGTACTGACGATCGAACTGATCTGTTCTGTTCTGTTGGCAGAAAATAAACGGCTTTCATTATTTCATTGAGAGTGCGCAAAAGTAGAAATCACTGGGTGAGAATCGAAAACGGAACCGCGCTGTGTTCCCACAAAAATTATTCACTCTCTGTATCGACGTTCGGTGCGCCGTTCCTTGGTTTCCAATCGTTCCTATTTCCTCTTGGTGCTCGCCGCTGCAAGTTATCAGGTTCCGATAGGAGGGCAGAACGGAATTATTTAATGTCTTAGCGGTGAGAATGTTCGTGAGTCGAGCAACGGCCATCTGTGTGGTTGCCGTTTGTATGCCTTACGGATCGACCAAATAGGAATTGAATAGCGAACGAGGGAATCGATAAAATTGCCAGATAGCGTTGAAGCGATAGATTTGTTAATGAGCTCTTCTGACGTTCGTTTTATATTGATTTCTTTGTAATGAATGCCTCGTGACTGCATTTTTTAGTGCTTTCGTCACTCTACCTAAAGTGACTTGCAGAGATGATAAAAAGTCATAGAAAAATATATCGGACGACGAAAAACATAGCAACAAAGGCCTGTTTGACAATCTTACATTACGGTACTTACGTCCGTTAATCGTTCATCACAATTGTGCATGGACTTTAATACAAATCCATGCATAAAATTCATGCATAAAAACTTACCAGTCCCTTAAAAAGTACCAGTAAATTGAATTTCATAGGTTTTTTTTTTTTTTGGACGGTGCAATGTATGTATTTCAGTAAGATCAAATGATAAAAGGGCAAAAGTTAAAGAGCACCGAAGGTTTCCCGTAGGTGAAACGTACCAGCACGACCGTTCAATTTAAACTCTAAATAAGTAATTATACGAATCGAGTCCGATCGTCGATGCGCTCCCCCGAGAGTCCATCCAGTTGGTACACAATCGGTGTTCCTATTTATCCTTGTTTTCCGATCGTCACAGTGTTACGTCGCGGTTCGAAAGCGTTATAACCGCGCCGTGAAGCACACACACGCACTCGTTGATCGTCCGACTGAACGGAGCGTAAATTTATGACGAGGTTCAACCCTGGCCGGTGTGTATTCCGGGTATCCGAAATACACACGACTCCCCCGTGACCGGTCAAAAAGCTTCGACGGATTATCGCCAAAGTGTTTCATCCCACCCGTACCCAGAGAGCTTCCTGGCCGGCCGGCGTTGTTTTGCCACTGGTATTCAACGGGACACACGAACGAGCGTAACTAATCCAAACGGAATTTTGTTCGCACTGCGACAATTTTTCAGTCGTTTACTAAAACGAGAAATAAACGCGATCAATGTCCCGGTGTGTCGTGGCGAGACGAAAGAGGGTGCGCCGCTGCGGAAATCCAAAGGGATGAAAGCTGCGACTTCGAAGCTGTACATGTGGCTTTAAACGGAATATCCATCGCTGTGATTCTAATGGAGATCAGTTCGACCGAGCCTGTGACAGATTTTGTACGTTATCCCCAGTGAGTTATAGTGTATCGGCACAGAAGCCGCAGCTCTGTATCGATTCCATTTGTCGTGCGCATTAGCGCGCTACCCCATTCATTGAGCTTTCGGGTAAATTAACACTCGCGTCAATGCGCTCCGGGATGAAACGACGTGACGAAAGATAGGCGACGAAAGGGACGAAGATGCGAGGGAGTGTCGTGGAAATAATGTCGATATGCGGGGATTTTCGTCTACGCCCGAATGTAAAAATTTGACGGGGAACGAGTATCGGAAGCGAATTTGATTGCTGGATTATCGAAATTAATACCGCTATTGTCGGAATGGCTGACTGCAGAGCGCTCGTCCGCACACCCGGCGCGAGTAAATATAGTCCGTTATGCGTCGTACTGACAGTCCGTATGAAAACATTACCTCGTTAGTATTTATAATGAGAGCCGACTCGCTTGTTGTTTACATTGTTACCATGGCACACGATCGTGCTAACATGTGTATTTACCAACACAGGTGACTGAAGGATAATAATAGGCACACGTTTATTACATCCGATCGAATTCGATTGACGGTGAGCTCGTTTAAATCCTAATTACGTTGCGCTTTCCTCTCGCAGATCGGAAATTCGGATAGTACGGTCAAGTTTTTTTTTACTTGCCGTTGGGTCACCTTAAAAGCTTATGGTGGAATTGTAATAAGCTACTGTGTACCAAAAAAAAACTAAGAAGTTTTTGTGTATATATTATCATATTAAATTTCATGAAAGTTTCATTCCGTTGGGATAAATCTATAAATGTAATCTAACAATATGTTATACATTTGAGAAATATTTTACTCTTTTCATAATTTATATTGATTTTGGTGTGACAATACTCTAATTTGCCATCCCAAAAGTATTGCGCACTTAGTGTAACAGTTTTAGCATGAAAACTCCCAGCCCAATACAATAAATTTTTGTTTGTTATTGAATTGAATTTCTTTGGTAGTGTATGTTGACTGCGAAAAGGATTTGATAGAAATTACCATAAATCAGATAAAAGCCGATGCAACTATCAAGCAATTTTTGCTACAAGGTAAGATCTTATTTACCAGAAAACGTAGTAAAAGATAACATCGAGAACGCGAATTATTATCATTGCGAACAAATCGTATTTTTATGCATACATATATAGAAAATGCGGTCGTTGAAATTGGCAGTTTCAATGTAGAAAATTCTTAGTGTTATCCAAGGTTTCGAGGTGCAATATACAAAATTCCTAGCTATCTCCGCGAAATTCTCCATTTTAATCTACGAAAGTCATAACCTCATTCCCGAAATTCTTGGTTGGATACGCAAATTGTACCAACTCACCGTCTTGAAAAATTACCGTTATGATGCGAGTAGAAATTGCTGTGACCTCTGTGACAATTTCGCGTATATCTAGTGGTGGCGCTTTCAAAACAGTCAACGTTTACTGTATAACTTGATAGTTTTCCGCAATATTTCCCTCAGCATAGAAGTTAGTGAATATTAGAGAAGTTTCAATAAATTGAATGCGCGAATTGATGGTAGCCTTACTTTTTAATATAATCAATTGCCCATATTACTCGTGTTATGGCTGTTTAATTGATGCGTTAACACCAAACTAGTGATAAAAACGCTAAGATCCTATTCTATCACTCCTGCCCTAAGGTTGCCCATAGAAGTGATTGCGCCGTTTAGATGTTAATCGTATAGTCTTTCGAGAGAATCCCGTTTGATGAGCTACATAACCCAAAATTACGTTGCATCCCGAATTACGTCCCTTGAGGCTTTACCGAAACGTTTTTTTTTCCAAACACTGCGTCAATGCAAAGTAAAATATCGCGAAACTAAATGAGACTGTCGCTGCATTGCAGTGGCTGAATAGCCAGGTCAAAGAGTGAATCACTAAAGCAGCTCTCGTTGGCGTTGACCATTCGTACGAACAGAGGGAAACGAACGGTAGAGTTTCGGGGAGGTGTCGCGCGACCTCTGTTCCAGGCATGCATATGCACGCGCGCATTCACCATCTACGTGTGTTTCGCGTGCCGATAAAATCAACTTCGATGTTTGCGTTCCGGAGATTCGCGAAATGTTTCATCAGCACCTCGGGACTCTACCCCCGGCTACAACCCCTCCCTTTCTCTTCCTCTATGTACCTCTATCCTACCACAGCAGCCCCGACCTCACCGGTCGTCGTGCCCGATTCGCTCTCTTGCCGTTCGTTAAATTGAATATTCAGGAGCTCCCCCTCCGCCCCCATCCTCCATTGGCTTCGTCAGATCTACGGCAGAATCTCCGTCGCATCAGCAACCCCACCCTTTACGCTTTTTTTTTTCTTTCACGTTTTTTATCACTCTCGAAAACTTTTCTGCGGTTCGATGCAGAGGACTCTACGAGCTCGGCTGTCTGACTATATCGTTGACTGGTACCTCTTTGATTCCCTGGTTCGCATGCGAAATCAAATAATCTCGAACTGGCGACGCCACACGTATCTCCAGCTAATTTCTCACTCGCGTGCATTGAGAAAAAGATAAAGGCGTATATGAAAATTATAATTTATTTTTCGTTGTAACCAGTAGTTTATTTGTTTTCGTTTCAGAGACAAAATGATTTGAAATATTTTCATGGTAAGTTGATCTTTAACCCCACTTTACGTTGGTCTTGCGTACAGAAATCGAGAAAATGTTCGAGACAAGAGTTTCAAACAGTCGATAACCAACGACATTTTCAATAGCTGCACTCGCAAAGAAATATTTATTTCAACGAAATAAATATTTATTCAAAACTTATAAATATTTAAGTATACCAAAAAAATATTTATAAAAACGAAATATATATATTGGGGGGGGGGGTCCGTATAATAAATTAAATTCTTCTGGGTGCTAGCTTTTTGCAACTGTCGTCAAACTTCGAGTGAACTGTCGAGCTGGAGCCAAGACAATGGTCAGATCCGGTCTTAGCCGTAAACACGAATTCGACAGCGTCTTTGACCCAAAGTCAAGCGGAACGTTGGTAATCGTCGAGCGTCCGCTTCGGTTCCTCGTAAGCAGCTCCGGCTTCATCCTATTACCCTCTACTTAAAACCCCAATGATAAAGGGCGTCTCAGATTTTTCTCGCGGAATTTCAAGAGATAAATCACAAGGCTCACGTTGTACAGATGCAACGGAAAGTACAGGTGTTGTAAATTATCCAAGGGCCGTGGCTGCGGAAAAGTCTCGGGTAAGCAGCGGAATACATGGGTTCGTAAACCCGAGCGGTAAAGTCGGCGCACATCGTGCGAGAGAACGAAGAAGAGCAGGGATGAGGAGGGAATTCTTCAGTCGCTGACCATGAAGCACCAAATTCTGCCAGTTGGGCGGGCTCTCATTGAAGCAGCAAAAAAAAATTTCAAATCCCTCCGTCAAACCTGGTATAACGTTCAGTCGTCGATCCTTTCATGCAACGTTTTCCGTCTTTACGATGGATCGAAGATGTAAGAAAAACGTCCGCGCGTAAGAACATTCGTATCGAAACCTGCATTCGAAGTGGGATCGATGTACTCGTTCCACCAGAAAACGTTCTTATTTCAGGTCTATTCGTCCTCAGCGAGACGACTCGTGCACATCATCTACTCTATATTTTTTCTGTTCCGTTTCTGTGCACGACAGATACAAAAATTCTTATTTTCGTATTGAGAATTTGTCGGAAGGGGCTTGACTCTCGCCGATTTCTTCTTTTCCCTATCAACACACCGTCAGTGCAATTCCAAGGTATATCGGACGCCGCGCCACGGAAGCCAAGTGGCGAAAGGTGTAGCGGGTGACGTGTCGGTAAATCTTGTAACGTTTTCCACGATCCGTCCGGGCAGGAAGCGCCGAGCAAAGTGTTATCCTGCGGTGGACGAACGAGTTGCCGGGGAGCATCGTTGGTCAATAGATTTACCGCATTGGGCATGGACGTTAAAGTGGGGTAGTTCTCGCCTGGTCGCAGCAACGGAGGAACGGGACGCCCCACTCTGGCACGTTTCGCCGCATTTATCTAGATGTATCTTCCGGTTCGGAGCGAGGTGGAAATATGGGAGTGAGAATCGAGTTTGGCCCCGGTTTCCGCACTCGACCGGGTAACGTCGTCGACCTCCGGCGTTTTCTGTAGAGGGAAAATCGGCAATAACGCCATTGGTCGATTATTCTAATTCCAGATTTCTGCGTATCTTACCAGTGACGTCTAATTGTTGTTGATGTTTAGTGACAAAAAAAAAAAACAAAATTTTCCGTCGATAGAAGCGAACAAATGACTGTATCTTATTTTTCGAATGTGATTTACCAGTGCATTCGCAACGCTTCACATCCCTCTCGTTACCTAGGGACATCGCGTCCCTCAACGCTTTCTCCTTCGGCATCCTCGATTTCCTCCTCTTAGCCAGTTACTTGCACCGCTTAGAGTGCTCAACCCGCCCCCGGATTTTTCCGTTTTCCCTCCTTTTTCCCACCACCCAGGTACAGAAGAGACGAGGTGCTTCGGCTGCTGAAGGTTGCCAGGACAAAAAGCCCTTCGATAATCATTATCGACAAAGGAATAAAGTTCGCTCTGGTATTTCGTTGATTCAACGAACGTGGTACGGCGATAAATTCATAACGATGCCCAAGCACAAAATGGAGATCTAAAATAAATATACGATCTCCGTGTCGGTAAAACATTTTTATTCCTATTGTCACAACATTGTCGGATTGTCGCATTGTTACGGACAGTCAACTGAACTCAGCGAATTCATCACAGCCATGGTGAAAACGACATATCAATCCTTTTTTGCCTCGACCATCCCGGGCGTGTTGCGTTGTTTCCTGCTTTTTTCTGCATTCAATTCACTTCGTACCTTCGCCGTTCGTTCTCGTCCGCGGTAAAAAAAAAAACATATTTGCGCACGATTGTTCAGTGGTTTAACTGGTCATCCACGTAACACGCTTCGTCGTCGACATGCAACACATTTGGTTTTCTTCGGTCACTATAAAATTCCCCGAGGCTGTACGTCACTTTTTTTACCAAGCGCATAAATGGCGTTGGCGTTAGTTCTTGTTTATGGCCCCTTTCGCATCCACAGCCATTGGATGTATGAGAGCGCGGATTACACACTCTCCGTATAACTCCTCCGCCGAACACATAACTGAGGGATTCTCTGAGTCTTGTGGAAGCAAGTCTCGTGTGTGTAAAACGATTTTAATGCTTGATGATATTTGCTAATCGTTTCTGCAGACTGTACCGCAAATGTTCCCGAATGCTTAACGTCCTATCAGGCACTTATGTTCGGTATTTCTATTAGGCATTCTATTGTTGCGGTCTAGCATTACTAATATTTAAACAACTCGAACGATGGAAGAATATAGACGATGGCTCCAAAAACATAATTCCTTTCATAATCCTAACATCTATCATACTACACTACAGTTGATCCAAGGATAAATGTACTGTGGTCGAGTAAGAAAGATACTTTTGTCTGATTTATGGGGATTCGAAGAACGGACCAAAGATAACTTGAAAAAAAAAAATACTTAGTGAGTTATCAGCGGCTCCGGTGAATTTCGCACGAGGCAATTAGTCGTTACTCGGTAAATCTGCTCCACCCCATTCCATCTCTTTTTTTTTCCCGTCGACTGAGGTAATTATGGAAATGGCGACAGGGCGATTCGAAGTTCCTTTTTTAACCTCGTTAGTAAAAGCGCAGAAGCAAGATGGCGATTGAGGACAGTTAATATCGAGAGAATGGTGGTCAGAGAGGTAAGAGTCGAACGATTGAGAACCGTCAAAGTATCCCACGGCCGCGACCTCAACGAAGACGACGAACGAGTTCACCTTAAATGTACTCAGAGTTTCTATGACGACGCCAATCAATGAAGGAAGCTGAATTTGCATTTCCGCAGCCACCGGAGGTTGAGTAGTGCTGTGGTGCTGTAAGTTGACCGGGAAAATCTTGCAAAACCCATGAGCGTGTACCTTGCTGAAAGTAGCGGCTCTGTATTTCACGGCAAACCGCACTGCGAGAGATACGAAATGAAAGCTGCAAGCGAAAGATGGGACGAGAGACGACAATTTGAGAGACGGTGAAATCTACCAAGTGAGAGATTTTACTCTCTGGTTTAGTTTCAGATTTCAACCCACGCTTTGTGACCCTACAAACTTCACTTCAAAATTGTGTACTCGTCTGACAACTACTTTCTGGTTGTTCCGAGACTCGACTCGTTATCGAAAAAGATGATGAGGGAAATGTCAATCTTGTAGCAATTCGCAACTCGGTGGACTATTCAAAAGAAAGTAACTGTTACGTCCTCACCAGTATTTTTCTGCATCTACCGTAGAGGACATTTCTCTCCCTATTACACGTTTATCGCATGTAACCCTTTATCATAACGGTGCCCCGTTTCGAATCTAACCCTTCGGAATCTGATTCAGGGATGTTTGCTACGTTTAACTAATACAAAACTTTGCGACGTGGAATAAGAATCCGGTCAGCTTGCAATCAGATGATCGACACTGATTCAAGGCTAAAGTGGAAAAAATCGATGACCTCGATAAAAATTTTGAAACAACCGCTCTTTTGTTTCATGAAATCTCGAATTGATTATCAGCTATCGTCGAACTACTCGAAGTAGTTAAGTGCTGTTCGCTGATTAAATTTAAAAAAAATTTAGTAAGGATGGATAAGAATAAAATGAAATAATTGAGAGATCGAATGGTTTAATGACTTAGGATGATTTATAACGAGATAATAGTTGTGGTTTATGGAGATGATCGGACATAAATGGATTTGCCGGATTAAAAGTTCCCATGCTTCCCTCTTTTTTATTGTTAATAGGCTTTGACCTTACGATTTTTAGCCACTTCCTTCCTTTCTTCAAGGTTTCACGAAATTGCATTAGAATAAATGACCAGTATCAATGATGGATGATATCAAGAATTTACTACTCCAAATCCATAATAGCATAGCATTGTCAACTGTGCGATTTTTATTTTAATGATCATTGAATAAAATTATCCAGTGATTTTTATATGCTTTTATTATTCATTTACCGTGCAATTATTTTTCGGCGGTTACTTCATTAAAACCATTTTTACTGGGACTCAACATTTCTTTAAAAATCATTTATAAAATTGTTATTTTATTAGCCAATATTTCCGGATTTCTGACCAGTCGCATCAGTGAATTTATCAGAAAATTCACAAGACGTAACACAACGCTCATGCCCGCTTCAAGGACCAAGCGGTCGTTGTTATAATCGATTCAACACGCGTCAAGGAAACGTCCAAGAAAAGGCGGAACATTTTTTTCATTAGATTCAATGGCCACCCTGAAAAACTGCGAAACATTGAAGATTGTCGTATTATTTGAGTATTTGTGTGTACGTCATGAGAAAATGAAATCGAAGTAGTGCATCGTTGTCCCCGGAACATCGACGAACCTTCTGGCCATGCGGCGCGACGAGCGAGGACAAAATAAAACAATCGAATAAGTGTTTTATCGACCGCAGTTATCGAGGAGAGTAGGTAGTAGTGGGAAGTTGGAAACACTTCACAGAAGCTCTCTCAATGCCCCGAAAAAGATATATCCAACATATACCGGATAGTGTATGTTTCCTGAGGCAACGCTGAGCGCACCCTGAGGAAATTCATGCGCGAGCTTTCGCCAAGTTTCCAAAAACGAGGTCACCCCGCGCCGCACGCCATCATTTCCTTTCCCAACGTGCCTCAGTCTCTTTCTCTTTCTCCCTGCAGGCAACATTCCACACAACATATCATCGTAAAGTGCATTGCATGCGAGGCAAGTGATCGTTGCCGGAGAAAAAAAAATCGATCGGCGACGTTAGATGAGAAAATTCGATTTTGAGGGGAGTTCTGAAAACGGCACAAAATAACGCCCGGATACTTTGCCGAATTGCGAACGACATAGTGCAGGCTCCTAGGGACACGCCGAGATACTTTCGCGGAGGCGCGTGATGTTTCAAATTTTACTGAATAAGAGAGTTTGCATCCCCGCGACGTCCACCTCTCGTGAGGATTTGCTTTTTGCTTTTCCATTTGATATATAGAAGGTACCGTTGATATTCGAGAGTAGCAGCTTTTCCAACATCCTGGTATTACGTCCTTCGAAAGTTATTTTTCGTTAGGCTCTTTTTTTTTATGCTTCCACAAAAAAATATGAGAGAGCAGCGTTCCGATAGGGCGCGTGCGCGCACAGGTCGTATATACTCGAGGAAATATGTAGATCTCGAAAGTATGTACATGGAGGAATACATGGACCGGTATTTGCTTCTGGTCGACCGAGTACGGTGATCCCATCGACCGACCAACCCGAGGAAACCGTCAGCCGTTTCGTCTGTGGTGCATGGATGCTACTCAGAATAACTTTGCCAATAAGTTTCGTGCGGTCGGGACTCTGGCGGGCGGACAGGCCGTTTGTGCTGGTGTAGGAAACATGTCCCGGGTTTTATGAGCTTTCTTGGTGGCCTCAAGTAGAGAACGGTGAGGGAAGGCCGACGGGGAGTCGCTGAACGCTCGTCTTTTCACGCAGGTGCGTGACGATAATTCTATTTATGCTCGTCACACTATATTTGCACTACCGCGCGTAGGACGATGGAACAATACGGGAGCGTGCATTTCCAGCGGGTTAACTGTACCGCAGCTTTCAACGTACATCTCTATCTCGAGCGTAAGGTGACTCGAATGTAACGTAATCTTAACAGCTATGTGAAAAAAAAAAATTCTACACCTCCGCCTTTTCGACGTTGGTCAGAATACACGCCTCTCATCTCGCGTTTTTTACGCACACAATAAACAAAAAAACAATACTTTTTGTTACTAGGTAACACGGACAACAGCCGCCTACGCGTTGTGAAACGCTTCTTGTGATTCATGCGACAGGTCACTGGCCTTTGATTTTACATCAAATTCACCCTTATCTTTTTTATTAATTGTATGCGCGGACAAACCTCGACGTCCCATTCACTCTCGCGAAAAAAAGGAAGAAGAATACGGCTCGAGAGGTTTAATAAGCAGAGATTTTTTCGTCGGTCGCGAACGATCCTTCTTGATTTAATTTTTTGATTTCCTTTGCCTGAGGCCACGATCCCGCTCGTGTATAAATTTTCGGGGAGTCTCGAGCACTCGACTAGCAACGTGCAATTAACGGACGTTCGCTCTTGGGTCCCTTTTATTCGCTAAACGAAAACAGTGCTGATGGGGTTCCGGTATTATCGAAGTTGTTCCTGTAGGTACGCAAAATAAATGGGAAAAAAGAAGATCTAATATCCCGGGTTAAAAGTTCGATCGTCGATGCATTCGGAGAGGAGACGAAAATCTCTCGGCTCGTAGATGTCATTCCGAGCCTTCAATTTTTCCTTCGAAGCGAAAATAACGAAGAGCCGAGTGTATATTTCGTTCAGTGAATTTAATTAAAAGCAATTTAGCGGGTCGACGGAGATCTAGCGCCGGTCCCGCGTATACACCGCGGTTCTATTATAAATAACGCGTAACGCTATTATGGGTCGGATATTGGATCATCCTTCGAAAATTATAACGAATTGGTGGTAAAAACACTTCCATTTTATTAAATCGTATAGACAGAATAATAACATACAACTATCGTTCCAACTTATTTCAGGAACGCGATATTTATTTTAAGCTATGAACATCTTATAGGGACGGTTACAAAAAAATATTAGCCAAACAGTTTCTCGAAGAATATGGTAAATTGAGAATATTTCACCAAGCTGACAATTTTCACCATAAATAAATAACAAAGGATAGTATCGAAATCGGCACGTATGAAAAAAAAAAAAAAAAAAAACGTTAGTATGACACCATACTCCGAATTTATTATACAAAGTGTGGTGAAACAAGATCGCTCTCTCCATCGACAATTTACGAAACCACTATATAAAAAAATAAAGATCGACCTTCCAGATTAATTACAGGTTTCGCACGTCAATCTGTAAGCTCGCAACGTTTATTGCATGTTTAAAAAATGTCCGTAATTCACGTTATTTTTAGTAAGTCTCACGAGCCTCGCATCCAGAATCGTGTCTCAAACACGATGAATTTTTATCGGTTAAACGTTACAATGTCCGTGATAAATCGGAACGTTTGGACTCGGTCTGAAATGCCGACCATTATACAACTATTGTATCTCTCGCCGTTCCAGCAGATAGGTGTAGAGGTCCGGCTGGCTCATTCGCTCCCGAGAGATACTCTAATAGCCCACGAAACCGGGTAGCCGGCAATATCGTTCCGAAAGCTCCGGTACAGTTTCGCCACTGTTCTCTTCTCCATCGGCCCTTCCCTTCCCATCTTGTTTCAGCTATTTCTCGGCATGCATTTATTTAATTTGTTTTTATCATCATCCTGTTTCGTCCTCTCGCACATCCCCGACGTCCGAAGCAATTCCACGAGGAATCTCGCTTGATAACCGCGCACCGGTGATCAAGCGAGATATTTATAACCGGTTGCGATCCCCATTCCATATCCTGCTCGTCAGTTAACATTTAATATCCACATTCGCAAACTAAGACCTTGCCGACCAATTTTTTTTCAAATTGAAAATCATCAAATTGACGAAGAGCGATTTGACGAAGAGCGATTTGACGAAGATCAACTTTACACACATCAACTTGATAAAGATTAACGGAAGTCAGTGTAACAGACCGAGAATAAGAGACCTTCCCCGAAAAACATTGAACAACGACGCAACTCCAGACTGAGCCTCGAAACGCATATTTCATCATACAAGTTACAAGCGTTTCCGATAGAGTATCGACGGGTCTCGATATATCAGAAGTTTTTATAGTTGCCGCGCATGTACCGGCGGCATCGGCAAGAATGTAAAGTAACGGTTATAGACGCGTATTGGCTGTCCCGACGAAAAGTTTGAAGGGTCGATAGACACGGGACGTACAGTCGATTGTGTACGGTTTCCTATGCGGCTTACCTTGCTATCAATACATATTATATTACCTCGCTATCGGAAAGCCGAGAGCAGGGGGAAAAAATATAATCGAACGGTCGCGACATGCGTGTCAACAGATAAGAAGTGTTTCTGTCCTCGATAGAGCAAACTAGAGATATCGGGAGCCTTGTCCCATCTATCGCGATGAGGAAAAAAACTCCCGGTAAACGACATCATTCTTCCGGCTCGGGTTGTTTTTCGGCAAATGATCCGATTGCATACGCAGCGTATAACGCGGTTCGATATCTCGAGGTGCTTCAACGACTATTTCCGGATATATCGATCGCGATTAGAGCCGCTGAAAATGTCCGAAATCGATCACACCGGAAGTTCCTCGAATAGGCGGAGTCGATCGCGGTTCGGGAGGCGAGACTCCGTAGAGTTTAAAGAAATGGCAACGAAGAGAAGAATGATGATACGCGGGGTGAAGGAGTGCGAACAAACTACTGTAGTGAAAAAAAAATAAGAAAAAATGAATGAGCGGCACAGAAAGAATAGAGTGGACAGCAGTTGGAAGCCGTCAGCCGCGCACACGTTCACTACTCTCTGGACACACTGGACTCTCAGTTCAGCTACCTATCGGTCCATTACCGTATAGCCGGATGATGAAAGGGGCGCTGGACATCGCAGACCCATTATATCCACCAGAGTCACCCGTATATCCACTGTCCAACTTGCTGGCACAGTCCTCTGTGGATCCCGTTCGCTGGCTCTCTCCCTCTCCCTCGCTCTCTCAACTTCCACTCGACTTTGCGAGGACACCGTTGGAAGCTTCGCCACTCCGAAAAAGCACCCACAAACCGTTAGCATGAGATTTCTTCAAGCATTTATTTTTTGTACTGAATCATTATCCGGATAGAAAATGTGAACCGAGCTTTATTTTCGAACTGATCGAACGTCATAAATTTATAGACGGAGGGAGAATAAAGGTTAAGGGGCGAAACAAGCGGGAACCGAGTAATATTTAGATGAAGTATTTGTATGTGTTCGATTATTTGTTATTGTTAGAATTTTTCTTCGGGCGGCTCGTATTAACCGCGTGTGTTGAAAAATATCAGGTGGATGAACTCCTTCTTAAAATTGTCGTTTATTTACTTATTTCGTACAATGAGTGATTATACTGAATAACTAAAATCGGAATTACTGCTGAACAGATAATATTTAAAAAAATGTCTTGCTTTCTATTGCAACAAAAAAATAGGATGGAAACAGAAAATTGGAACGTGAAATAAAACGTATCGATAATCAAAGTCTGGAGCCGAAAACGGAGTTCAAAAGATTCATCGATGGCAACTGCATGGTTAACGCATGAAATTCGACCGCATAGAGCAGAGGCTTACCTTTACACCTCGGGCTCTGCTCTATACGATCTATATTACTGTAGTGACCGCAATTAGTCCGATGTATTGCAACAGTGAACAATACAGAAGTACGTGATTAGTAAAATAGTTGGTTGCCAACAATTGTGTATTCTAAAACGCTGTTATTGCTGATTCAAATACCAAAGTATGAAACTATTAAAAATTGTTTACTCGAGATTCACTTTACAGCTAAGATATTGAAATTCACCCTTGGGTGTGCTATGCGACGCTGACTAAAACACTGGAATTAGATTGTGAGCAGAGAGTGAGAAAATCCTTGAGACTTCATTGGGAGAAAATCTCAAACTTCCCCATTATCCAGATAACTGACCTGTTTCTTCATCCTTAATGCTCCCGGTTCTTGACAATCCTCGACGCCGAGTGTAATCCTTTTAGGGTCTCTCTTGCCACGGTACTCACTCCTCGCTTCCGACTATCTCGTTCCATCTCTCGAAAACCGTCCTCGTAACATTTCTATACGCTCATCAGCTCAACGGCTTATTTTCGTGAAATCAGGACGGAGAGAATCTGTGCGTGACTGCCATGTCCCGGACAGGACCCCAAGTTTTTAAAGTTCTGTACTCTTCTGTTCACGATACCAATTCTCTTGCCCTATCTAGATTAATATTAATACAGCTTGTTCTCATCCTCCGGGTCACGAATTCTCCCTGTTTTCGGTGTAAATAGTGCAACCTGCAGACGGCAAGCGGAATAAAAAGGTAAAAGTTTTCCCTAAAGCCCGTTGAAAAACAACGAAGTCGTACGACTAGTGTGTCCTCCGTACCTGGAAATCTGTCGGGCCAGTGCTCATCTTTCCGCGTTTAAAACTAAAACGCCGACCGATTGACAAAGCCGCATCCGTGCGCGGAAAGATAATCTTTGCCGAAGACATAAAAACAGACGGTCCTGAACTAAATCCCGTCTGGACAATCGCAAAGAATAGCGTCACTGGAATTTCCAGGGCACGGATTAGTTTCGCTGCAAAACCAAAATAATCCTTTGAAGTTAACCAGTCGTGATTAAATATTGCCATGAATTAAGCACGTAGCCCGTGATCCGCTTTCCGGTCTTTCTTGCTGCGGGCATCGGATTCCCTGCCACCTACCAATAGCCCGGGGCAATCTCGATCTCTCCTCGGGAAATCGACTATCATAGTACACCACGCAGCAAACGTTAATTTCCTGGGCAAATTGCTCGCTAAAATGCTACGCTCCGATGGGCAATCTCGAGCGAGGAAAGCCCGAAGCTTCTCCTGTGATGAGCACACCCAAAGCTTTCATGCTTTTAGACAAACTCCACTGGCGGCTGCGTGGAATTTGTGCCACCATTCATATATTTTCCTTCTTCAAAGAAGAACCTTCAGAGTTATGAAACGTTTCCTTATAGAGTTCTGTAATACTTCTGCACGTAGTATATAATATGAACTACGGAACTACTGAAAATACGTGTTATTAATTTAATTGCACGTTGTAATAAACAAGCGATTTGAACATCGTCGCGAGTGATTATCGGAGAGACTCACGATTAAGGAGAGACTGAAAGAAGGTAAAGCCACAAAAAAAGGGACAGTAGCGTGAGAACCGAGTGCCAGGATCGATTAGCCAGGTGAGAAGATTGCTTCCGGGTTTGTGTGTGTGTATGTGTTTTTACTTCTTACATTGGCAAGAATGCGACGAAAGGTCCCGTTGGTGGAGAATTTCCGTTTGAGTTAGAACGAGGATTTCCAACTGGCGATTCTCTCGAAGGTGACGCCCTGGACAACGGTCACGTAGCGAACACTCGCCAAAATTCTGCCTGTGAGAAAAAACCGTAATGGCTCGTGTCCTAATTGATTCAGGTCGTTGGCACAGAATCAAGCAGGTTCGTGAAAGACGCCGCATTATCAGTATTATCGTCGCTATCGGCATCACAGGATGGTATTTCAAGTCGTGAAACTCGAAGCGAGAGCTTGGCTTTTCCGCCGAACAAGTGACGCAACGCTTGTAATTGGCTTGAGACCTGTGCGACGTCCCTTGGGATTCCGTGTAAAAGACCTCGGGTAACTTTTGCAACAGCTACGCAGTTAGCGTTCTTTGCCCAGTGTGTATACACAGCGGTATTCTTGCTTTTGCCTTCTTTTTTTGCCTTTCTATCTCTTTGCTATTCGTCTTCGAGGAGTGCTTCGTCGAACATGAAGACCGCCGGCACACCTAAGTCCCATGGAAGAGAATGTCCACGGTCTAAAGTGTCCTGGTAGCTGATACCTGTGAGCGTTCGAAAGCTAGAAACGAGTGGCTCACGCCTTACATTGACGCTATTGTACTGGCCGGACCCCCCGGGACTCGGGAGAATCTGGACACCGGATGAATGGACCGATGAACGGAACCCCCGGCATGTTCTCGACAGGTAGAAGAGGGCCACCCTAGCCGATTCGTGACCATGGGCTTCGAATGGTGCGCACAGGGCGGAGGGTTAGTTCGAATCCTCCTGCAAAATTGACCGGTAATAAAGCGTCTTGTCCCGACGGAACAAGGCGGAGTTACTTAAGGTATTTCCACGAGATGCCGACTGAGCCACCTCGGTGGGAAAACTGCAGCCAACGACACCAAATTTCACGACAAGTTCAAGGATACTCGTGCCTACTCGCTGCCCTGTTGAACTTCCTGTCTATCTTATGCTTCACCTCCAGGCCATAAGTGTATCTTCAGAAGTTATCGTGACTTCATAGCTCGATGTAGTTTCTCGGACCGAAGTCGAATCCAACATCAGATTTGGTCTAAAATTCGCCGGGCGTCGTTGCCGTTCGATAATTGTCGATGAAACTTTTTTTTTCTTCTGCACCACGAAGGATTTTCAGTAATGGTTTTCAGCATTAGCCTCGTTCCTGCGACGAACACTCCCGCCAGACCGACCGTCACCGAACAAACACAATCGGCAGGAGTGCTTTCGATAGTTTCTATACATTTTGGGGTATCGAATATTTGCTTTATTATTTTTATTCACAAGCTGTTTCATACGAATTATTTGTTTCTCTGTACTTCGTTCCTTGGGGTTTTACTTTTTGCCGATGGTGAGTTACGAAAACACGACAAAGCTATCCCGTTCCACTGCCAAAGTGGAGGTTGCCTTTCTCTAACTCGAAAGAAAAATCCTCGGAAGTGCCGCAACAGCCCACAAGTAATCTCGGTGGTTAGGTCCGATGTGCCTTGATCGAAGGAAAGTTTGGACCGGCATCCCAAGTATTTTTGTCGCTTTTGGCCGACGGCTGTGTATTCTCCCGCGCGACGGGCTGTTCCTCGCTCCCCCACCGTTACTTCCATAACTTTGTTCTTCAGAAAACGTCCCCGAGCAGGGTGTAAGAGGGTAAGAGAAACGCTCACCCGTCCCGTCAAAACGACGTCTCGAAGACACGCTCCGCGAACCGTTACCGAAGACTTATCGAGCTCGGGCGAGGGCGTGAGCTGAATCGAAGAAGCGAATTTTTTTTTAACCTTTCTCTTCCTCTCCCGGTCTCGTTCTGATCCGCCGTGCCTTATAGCTGCTATCTCAACCCTTTTTTTAAATTTCGGCTACGCTCTACTGGCGTATAATGCGACGGAGAACGAAGAAATACGCCCCGGGGGAATCGACAACGGGATGTGAGGCGGTGGGAGGAGAGCGCCAGGTCACGAGGAAGCTAGAGTAAAATGTTGAGAGACGCCAGCTGCTCGAAGAGTGCAAACCTTCGGTTTCACGCTTCTCGGGTTTACCGAGGCACAAGTTGGCAATTCAATCGGATCGAACAAGTTTTCTGGATAAATCGTCAACTCGGGACCGTTACACTCGTTACGCATTATCTCCGGCAATCGCGGGACATTCATTACAATGTCGCGGGAGTCGACCACACTTTTTATAAATAGGATTGAATTAAGCTGATCGCCGAACAAAATTGATACGTCGACATTGTGTTGGTCGCTGATAAATTCACCCCTTTTGCCGAATTTGGCTTCATCGTAGATAAAGCTTTTTACAGGTGAAAAAACAAAAAGTTTTAAATTTTTACGGAAACATGTTCGTATTTCCAATTACGAAAACATCAACAATCCACAGTTGGCAAAAAAGTTCAGATGCATATGTGTAACTCAAGCACGGAAAATTAAAATGGCATAACTCGACGAACGCTCGACCGATCAAACGAAAAGTTCACAGGCCGTCAATAGGCAACGTTTTTACATTTCATTTAAATACCCGCAGATGTTTTCCATTTTCCGTCGTGCTTTTTTGTGCTGATCTCCGAATACACCAGCCGTTTCGCTCAAAAGTCAAACGGGACATGGACGATGAAAGAGATTGTAATTTGAACTTTAAATCGCTTGCCGATAAAACTTGAGCATTGTTTTTTTTTTATATGGTTTTGTCATAAAATTTTCTTGTTCGCGAGGTTTTTCTTCTTGGAGGAAGTCGAAAATACAGAAAATGCTTACTCATGGAAATATTTTAACGAATAAAGGAATACAATGATAAAACGATAGGAAAATTATAATGTTAAACTTATCCTCTTTTCGAAACGGCACTAACGCGAAGAACTCGGATGCCGGCGTCTCCATACCAGTTCAAAGCGTTTTGTGGCTTTACTTCGAGCGAGGTTCGCCACAAGGATCAGCGTTACGTAACGGTTGTTCGGTGTGAGTACCATAGAGAGTTTCGGCCGAAACTTGAGTACGACGGAGGCGCAGTACCCGGCAGAGCGGCAGGTATGAAATTGCTTTCGAATGTTTAGATCGAGCGCCGTAATCTCGATTACGCTGTGCCAATATAGCTGAGCGGAATAATCAGCATCACCCACTCCGAACCCTCGAGGCAAGTTGTCCTCGAGGTTCCATGACGCGGATACCCGATGTGTGTTCCGGTCCTGCACTAAATGTCAACGGGTCCCTCTTATGCCGTACGTCGATGCAATTTCGTATCGTCGAGTGACGATGCAGAGAGCCCGAATGTCACGGTTGACCGATTTTAATTCGATTCGCTGTCTGCACTGACTCAACCGAGCTCTGCCACCGACACCTCTCCCTTTGCACCCCGTATGATTCAATCACGACCCGACAACACGTAAGGTGAAGCGAAATTTCGTAACGCCGAAAAGACTGTAGAAAATACCTGATGTCAAAAGTACAAGTGGAACATTCGTAATTATCGGTATTAAAACGCGTCTTCTCTCAGGCTTCTGTCGTCTCTATTTTAATCCAACATGTCCGACCCTTCATCTTCGATCGCCGTCTCTCGGCTCGAAATTATCGATAATAGAACGAGTTCTCGCTCGGTCCTTGTATCGTCTGCATCGCCTTTTGGAATTTCCATTCCCTTTGCCTTCGATCATCGGCCCGACCGGAAAAGCTCCATCCGCGTAAAATCGAATTTCGTTCGGTCAATAGGAAAGGGAAAGCGCAAACTGCAATTTTGTAAACGACAGAGAACGAAAAAAAGGAAGTGATCGCCGATCAAATTTCCGTGACGTTTTATCGGCAGATGAATGGTCGAGTGCTTACGGGGGAAAAAAGTTAAAAAAAAAAAAAAATTGCGAAGTGTGCCCGGCATGTGTTACGCACTCGATTTCGACCAAATTGTTTAAAATTTATCACACTCTCCTCCCGCTGCAATTAAATAGCTCTCTTCTATTTAATGAAAACGCTGATGCGGGAAGCGTACAGCGCTTTCGTGTGTAGCCGTTTCTGTGCGAGTGTCTCGTTGGAAATGGTAGTTTCACGCATCCCCGACCGCGTATAACCGAATGCGCAGAGGTGCAATGCCGGAGCTTTTAGAGCACGGTCGTATCGTGCAAAAGACAAATAAAACCGATCGACTATCGCCGTATGTGCGAGGTAGTCGTGACCAGAAAAAAAAAAATTGGAATGCTTCTATTCAACGGTAGTCTAACGGATCGGCGGGAAAAGATCTTCGACCCGTGTCAAAGGGCAACCTCAAATCTTTACATCCGTGAAGCGTCACCGCATGAACAGTAAATGCGTTCGAATCAAACGGTGAATCGCTTGGAGAAAACGACAGTACGGATAACAAAAAAAAAAATCATTCGCCGAATGAACGGTTGATATACCGGTCAATAGATTTTTCGACCCGCGACCTTCAGAACTGGGAGATTAAACGCCGTAGAGCTGCACTCGATTCAGCTTTCGCCTTTTGTGAATAAATTAATGAAAACCGCACTGACAGAGGAACACGAGGGCAACAGGAATACAAAAGCTCGCAAACCAGCGGCGAAAATTTCAGGTAAAATCGCTTTATCGTTGACCCTTTCGTCCTTTGCCTCCCCCCGCCCGGCAATTTGATTTTTAATTCTATCTCCATGGGCCGAGCTGCTTTAAGGCGAAAGAGCAACAAAAAAAAGAGCTTGATCTACTTTTTAACTGCGCCGGGCAGACCTCGCGCGCTAAACGTAGCGCATTTGCGACTTCAAGTACACTTCCGTGCCTCGTCCGCTATTATAACTGAGCGAAAAAAAAGCTCGGACGAGTTGTTCCACACAATTTGCTGAGAGAATTAAAAAAGAAGAAAAAAATCGCCCAATGAGCGTGAGCGAGACGGATCGTGGAGTTTTCGAGCCTCGCCACGGTCCGACTGCTCGAGCGACCGAGAGAGCAAAGGATTAAAAAAAGTTCATTACAAACTCTCTTTTAATTAAACTAGAGAGAGCAGTTGTTGGGGGTGCCGGTCCGCGGACTCCTCAACAGTTCCCGTGCATTTCCACAAACCTATTTCAAGCTTCGTAAATATTGTCTCGGCGCTGTTCCCTTTAGCGAATTACAAATGTAAACTGTCTGTTCTAAGCGAGTGTTATATATTATTTTGTATGTATTTTTATTCATAACTTACGAATATGAAGAATTGGCACAAGGCCATAGTCCCCCTGACGCGAATCTCAACGACGAATAGTTTTATCGTCGATCTTTCTCAACGAGAAACCAACAGAGTTGAGCGAAAGGCCACTGGAAAAAAATGAGTAAACAATAAAAAATACCGAACTCACTGCAATTCACAACGAACCACTTTGGTCACTCCGGAACTCGTTAACTCATACGTCACGAAGGTACGTCAGTCATCTCACACGTGAAGTCTCTCGATCGACCACTCGAATCGCATCGGAGATTTTCGTTTTTTTTCCCCTTTTTATTCGGCGGCTTTTGAGTCTTCTTTTCTCGTTTCGAATCGATCTCGCGATGCACCTCAGCCGCGTTCTACACTTTATCAAGGTATAGTTCGCGGTCGCACGTTCGCGTGTTATATCAGCGCACGCGGTACCTTTGCTCGGACGTCGGGTAAGCGTGACCGGGTAAGTCGATAACGCGGGTGACACGCGGGAGTGGGAAATCGAGTTCTCGCCGCGTTGGTGAACCTTCGTCCTCGTGCACTCGCTCAGAGAGTTATTCGCGATCTCGTTTCTCTACGTGCGCGTTACACTTTTTTTTTTTTTTTTTTTTTTTTTTTTTTTTTTTCAGCACGTCTTATATCCCTCGCGACGATGGAAGGCTAAAGATGAAAATCACTCTGGGTCAACACAGTCCAGAGACTCTCCGCCCTCTCGCCTCGGAGAGGCCATCGAATAAATTAACCGATAATCTCGTGGCTGCGGGGCCGGATTTTCTCTCACTATTAATCTTTCTATATGGCATCGATAAAATCGCCGAGTGTGGAAACGCAGTTCTCCAAGTCGCGTCTCGCAGGAAGAACCGCGACGATTGTCGGGGTAACGAGATCCTTGAAATTTAACGGAGCGGCAAACGGAATTAAAACCTTCGAGCCTCGTTATCAACGGCGAACGTATTTTATTTCAATCATCAAGCTCGAAGATCCAGTCTTTAAAATTTTATTTGTTATACTCCTTGTCTCGGTAATTTTACAGTTAAAATTCGACGCAACGCTATGCGCGTGTTTCTCGGACGACCTCGTGGTCCTCGGTTACCGCCGCGTTAGAGCAGGTGTATATTCGATCCACCGATGTTGTCGGGCCGAAGAGCGCCGCGCGAGTGCCGATCTTCCTGAACGCGAACGAATGCTCTGACGTTCCGACGTCGTAGTGCGCCGGCGACGCCGCAGACGCTGAGAATCCACCGACACAGTCGCACCGGTGGAACCGACACGCTTGCTCACGGCGCAGGGGTTGGTTATATCATGTGCGTGGGAGTGAGATTTTTTTTTTTCGTACATATATTTTTTTTTTTACTATCAAGACACTGCAGCGGCACTCGATAAGAGATAAGATGAGGTTGACCGAAGATCTGATATCTTTTTCCCCTCCTATGTCTATAAATAAATATCTGCCTAATAAAAATTTTCATGCCGATTGGATTCACACCGATACTTATAGAAACTCATACGAACACTCACGGATACTTACAGATTCTCACACGGATACTCGCACAGACACTGTGAGCGCTCGACACATCATAACAGCCGATAATGCAATGCAATTAATAAATAAACTTGAAAGCGCAAATGTATCGAAGGGATTATAAAGTAGTGTAGTAAGCATAAAGATTATTGGCTTTGTTAATAATTTTAGTATCGACCGGTTGCGTCCTACGATTTGGAAGGGGCACGTGCCGTTTTGAAGGAGTATAAGGTGGTCGAGATATATGGAGGGTGTCTGTGTCGAGCGACGAAAACGAGGGTGGCTGTGCGTATAGACAGTACAGACTAAGCCTAACACCTCGGACGAAAAAAAGTCGCCCAGGGAAGTATATTATCAATTTTTTTTTTTCATTCCCTCTTTCTCCCTCTTGAATTCCGTCGACTATTTTTCCTCGTTTCGCGGATCAATGCTCACCACTTCGCCGATGTCGGTAGCCAAGAGCACCTCCTACGAACTCCTCCGACCTGCGGACGACTTAACGATCTGTAAATATTCAACGCTTATCTCACAAGCCCGACGGTTTTTCAGATATTTATAAAAGAATTGAGAGCACTACGTACGAGTATAAAGAGTAGAGAGATTGCTGCAACGAAGGATGACGTTGATGGGGAAGCACGGAGTATGGCGATTTATGGAAGACAGAGAGAAGAAAAAAAATTGAAATCGTTTAAAAAAGAAGAGTTAAACCACGAGAAACGTTGTGGGTACCTGCGGGACTGGCCGCGGACTGACGTTGCCCCGCACCGCGGTGAACATTGATAATTCTCTTTATGAATTATATATGTTCTCTCTGTAAACTGCGCATAGAGTATTCGTTGCCGCAACTGTGGTTTGTTGCACGTGCGATGCGTAATAGACTTACTGCTCCCACGAGTTACAGATATTAATCAATGGCGGATGAAAAATTGCGGTCGTCGGCATGCACGCTTTCACTCGGCAATAAATAATATCGAACGGGATGCGCAAAAGCTTCCTTCGCGCGGCCGCAAGTGTTTGCGGTTTATTGAGATGAGCAAATTGTTCATTCCCAGGCTTTTCGCAGCTCGGAGAGCCTTGTCGTTCGTCGAGGAGCCCATGAAGGGCAGTTCTCGAATATTGCTTATCTCCGACAACCCCTCGCCAGAAGAGAACCCTCAGGAATCATTACCGCTGGCGTGCATGCACGAGAGCGAGTCGCGTTACATTTAACAAAACTCTCAAAGGGATATCACGCCAAGTACAGTCCCTCGCCTTGCATAATCAAACCCCCGGGCTTAATCAATTTCGAAGTTAATCCTCCGCGCAGTTTCAACGGCGCGTAAATTCTTCGGCGGAAAATTGTCGAGGGAGGAGGGATTGGGAAGGTGATTCGGGACGAGGATTCGTGACCGTTGAAATTTTTTAGGGGAGGAAAACTTGGAGGTCGTGAAAATTTGTTTTTTTTTTTTTAGAATTGGAATGTTCTGTTCTTGCTGAGAATTATCCGCAGTTTTGTCGCTGTCGGCGAACTCAGTCAAAGTCTTACGATCAAACTTAATCGTGAGAAATGCAATTTTCGACGAATAATATTAGTACTCTCGAGATATCCATCGTCTCAATGTTGAACGAAAAAGTGTCACACCGTACCTGACCAGGCAGAACCAAGTTTGCAGCGTTGCCAGGAACGGTGTGCTAAGTTGTGCTGAATATGGGGTAAAAAATGTTCCCTCGCAATTTTGTTCTTTACGATGAAACATCACGAAATTATGTATAATAAAATATAATACGGTAAAAAAATATCGCTGGAAGATCGTGCCAGACAGAGTTCCTATTCTTCATGACACCAAATCCGATACCTGCTCCATAGCACTTACTCGGGGACCGATTATGAGACAAAGCTCAGCGTCAGAATACTTTTCCACACATAACATTACTGCCCAAATCAACATTTATCCCTTCACTATTGTTAATCGTTAATCAATCACTTTTGTCTCTTTCATTTTTTAAGCTTAAATTAGCTAACTACGTTTAAATTGTACTTATTTCACGAAGCGTACGGTTTTTTCGCACGTTCCGTAAGTTTTTGTAATGCGGCTATCCTATGTCACGTACTTGTTTCCATTTATTGTGCTTCTATGCTTTCAAGTTAACATAATCCAGACGAAACATCGAACCTTACAGTTCACCAGTGAGTGGCGGTAAATTCGTAAATGACTAAAGCAGTTAATCGGAAAACTTAGCCCACGGTTCAATTCCGTCGAGATTAACGTGAACAGCATTGCGCATAAAGGATGCGCGAGTCCCTTCCGGATTCATCCCTCGTGTGCCGTTGCGGTACAGTGTAACGGTCTTTCCCCTCGTGAACGTAACTCGGGAACGTTTGATTATACGATGTAACCATAACCCATCAGGGCAAGCATGGAGACAGGAGATCGAACGGTATAGATGAGATGGAAAGTGGCTCTCGCGATTTCTCGACACGAGGAAATTGCCAACTGTCCTGTGAGTCGCGTGTCTGCGTGTACCTCGTACACGTACACAATGCGGCTCTTTGCTTCGACGTTACGTACTCACGAGCTGGTGAGCTTCGACGAGAAAACCGGGCTTGGGGGCGATAAGTGCGCCTGTGGCTCAGCGGACTGCACAATGCTGTGCGACAGACAAACGGCATTGTCGCCGAGCAGCGTTGAGCGAGGGGTTTGGCACGCTTACGTGCTGGCAAGTCGCGTTTACAGTAAAGAAATAAAGAAAGAGAGAAAAAAATTAAGTCGACGGATTTTCAACCGACGAATCTTTGGCTGGAGACTATCGGAACAAAAATTACTCGTGCCTTCGTATGCGTATAGAAATTTAACAGCCTGTAACTGTCTCTAAGACGGTCCGAACATGAAATCGATTATCAGGTACTGTGGACGCTTTTTTATATGTTAAGGAACGGTGTATAGATAGTCACATTTAGAAAAATTCAAGCAACATTACCGGCTTCGATAAGTAGTATTAAGTAAATCCGAATTCGACTCATTTGACATTACTGTTTGTCACGAAAACTTGTTACGAAAGAATCACGACTGCTTTTTCGTTTAGTTGCATTTTTGTTCTACCATTAGAGCATACGAAAGCAATAATCGTGGTGATTTTGAGAACTTCAGTGATATTAACATATATTCGACCCTCCGAATGTTTCAATGATAATCATTTCATGTTAACGATTAGACTGCCAGTGTTGGTTTCATTCTGTAACAATATGGCGACACTATCGATTCCAGACTATCAAATTTATACCGGGTTATAAGGTGAGGCTGGTTGTCCTCGAGCATACACTGTAAAAAAATAGTTTCAAGATTAATGAAGGACATATTTTTATTCTTTATACGAGTTTGTACAAATTTATGACTCTTATGTTGGAAGCAAATGCACTGATATTTAATTAATTAATATAATTAATGTAAGCAAATATTAAGGACAACTACGTTATATTAAAAAATTTATTATAGACCGTGAAATTGTAATGATACATTTTCTATTTGAATGCATGTTTTCTACGTTATGTTCACGTGTCAAATTAACCCTGCTATCAAATCAAACGAGCCAAAACTTCAATTTGCCTTGATTTTCAATAGTTCCCAAAGAATACCATCAGGTATTGGTCATATATATTTTAAATCATACTTTATCACGTGACTATCTTTTTCAAAACTCAAATAGCGAATCTCAAAAATGTTAACGCACAGGTACCATCATTATAATGCCGCTCGCTAAGCGTAAAAAAGACACAGAAGCAACCTTCAAATGCTATTCAATTAACTATCCACGCCATCGTAAATTCGTTGCTGTCCTCGGTTGAAGGGCGATTGTACAGAGCGACGGTGAAACGCGTCGGACCCGACATGTTCAAACTTCCGGTGCAGCGCGACCAAACAAATAGCTCCGGGCGGATAGAGCTTGTGCACACTCGCATACAAAAACGCGGCGTGCCGAAATACAGTGTGGGTTATTACAGTTCTTGATTTTCGGAAATTGTCGCAGCTGCCTTTCGCGTGTAAGCGTGTTCCGCATAACCAAGAGCACTGTACTCGTGCATGTACATTCGCCATTGAACGCGCGAGTTTCGCACTCTCTCCCGAGCCCGACCGGTGTAGTCTCTCATTTTATCTCCACCGAGGCCAGAACCAGGTGTTGGGAACCAGAAGAGATTCTACTCAGCGAACTTTTCAGGAGTACGTACGTACGTTTGTCCATTGTGCGTAATGCACTTCGGACAATGTGGTTAACTGCTACTCCGTAAGGAGCAAAAGCGCAAGAACCGAGAAATTACGGTATGAGCAGTTAGATATAAAGTAATGGAACAAACGTAGCTTCGAAAAGAGGTTTGCAGATAGAGAGAGAGGAAGTAAACCGAAATAGCAGCGCCGCTATTTTATCACCGTCGTCGAGGGCACCGCTCGACGTCGCAATAACTTTATCCCTGAGAAATAGCGGAGGCATGTAAACGGAAGGCGCGTACGACCGACGGGAAGGAGAGCGGAGGACGAGAAGACCGAGCAGAAGAAGGCGGAGGATGGTGCAAAAGGGAACGAGAGGCAAGATGACGATGCGGTGTTGGTTGGAGGTTGCGGAAGAAGACGAGGCGACGACGACTCTCGAGCTTCCGCGCACGGGCGCGAATAACCGAGAAATTTCACTCGAGATTTATAACCGTTCCCCTCGCATTACGCCCGCCAATGTGGGGCCGCAGCGTTGCTGGTACCAAGGCTCACGTCGCTTCCCACCCGTTTTCCTCCCCCGACTTATAGAAACGAGCACCGGGTATCATCCTCGTAAGCGCGGGAAGACAGGGAGTGAGAACGTGACTTAGCTGTGCACTTTCAATCTTCTAATCCGCGACGCACACTTCCTCGACTCTGCATTAATCCTCACGCATCGTATCATGAATTCTTCCTGGCATCGGAAATTCACTTATCGGCGATGAATCATCAGCTGTCGCTGTCCGGTTTGTCGTTCGTGTCTCGCTAGATAAAGGTATTTCGTGGATGTCGGAGAGACGAGTCCATTGAGTCCTCGGAGGTCCGGGAAAGTTTGTCGCCGCGCTGGACGGTAGCGCGTTTTTTCGGATTAGTAATCTGTGCAGCGGATAATGACGAGGTCGACGGGCGTGGAGTAACGCGAGAAAGATCAAGCGCGTACTGTGTTCACAGAGCATACCAGTGTCAAACGCACTGTGTGACTACGGATTAACGCTCGGCCACTTGGTACCACTTCGGGATCCACTTGAATTCACTAATTAACGAGCTCATGACCATTCACGTCGAGTCAGTGTGTCCGAGGGAGAGAGCTTCAATAGAATGCCGACAGGTACTCGGGCTTCTCTATCGCACACTCGAAGGCCGCAGGCCCCTTTGGGCCTATACCGATTCGGTCGACCACTTCATTGCCTCTACTGGATCCCGTTTCGTTGGTGTTCCACGTTGCGATACGGTCCCATGAGTGCCGAAACAACACTTTCCTTGGGAACGAAATGATTTCTACATAGGGCAACGTGTCCAATTTAAAAAATCGTTTTTTTTTTTTCTAACCGAATCAAACCGCCACTTTAAATACTTGGAAGCCACAAAGATACTCATTCGTCGAGTTTTCAGAACGTACGGAATTGCAAGGATAAACGGCCAGTTTCATTTGTCACCCCTCGTTGTGTTTTCGATTTTCGTTGCCGCATTCCTTCTCTCATTGCCTCGTCACTGATAGTCAATAAATTATCGAAAGGGTAAATTATGAAACTTTTTCTTGCTCCTCAAAGTTTCAAGAAGCAGTTTGAAGGTGGAACTGTCCGTTATGCCAGAGGGGCCTTCTCGGCTGCCTTCCTCCTTCGCTCACCGTCCTCTCACCCGTTAACCAAGTTCCTGACTAAGAAGCACTTTCTCGTCTGTAGGAAATTCAACAAGGACATCCGGGATGCTACTGCACCGAAGAATCTCTCTTGGCGTGTACGGAAAGATCTGCTTGTATAGCAGCTGGATAGGGGTTAGCACCGCAAGAGTATACTTCGGAGCCCTCGGATTTCTGCTGTAGCGAACGAAAACTCTTTCTTCCTGCTCGTCGAGCCAACTTTTATTTTTTTCTGGCGCTTCGCACCCACCTCTTCTCGTTTCTCCGTTTTTCGCCAAAGTTAATAAAAAAGGGAAAATAAAACTGACTGACGTTAAAGTATGAAGCGAACTGCTTGAAAAATTAGAGCAACTCTCCCCGTCTTTCTGTGAATAATCACACGGATATTTTCCTCTACACTCTTACAGACTTGCCGAATATCAATTTGCCGCATTTCAACGAACAAACATTTTGAGATTAATTTATTTATCACCGATCGAAATGCAGTGATTTCAGAAGGTGCTTCAACCGATTTTTGCCGTAGTACAAGATGTTTTTCATTAAATGAGTCATTTCATATGAATGTGTGAGAGAATATTCACCAACGGTAGGTGTTCAATCTCTAGCATGACTATCCTATCGATTCTAAGGGGCGTGAACTCGATGGACATTATCCGTTCACGATAAATCATTAACTGCAACTGTCGCAATCAGGATGCCTGGCTGGCGATCACGATTGAGTCAGTGTTCTCTCCCGTGAATTGTTATCTGCATGATTAATCGTGATCAGAAGTCACGTTTTCATACAACCGCCTCGACTAAAATATCTTATTGCATGAACGTCCTGCCTCAATATGGATTTAGTGTAGTGAAAGAACGAGCCCGAAAAATCTGCTAAGCTACACGATACATTTTTACTTGGCAAGATAGTTCACCGTGACGATCATTAGCGGTATGTAAAATGTTTGTATAGATCATAGCAACTTTTACTCATTTTGTGCGATCTTTTTTCCGGACGACCGGGTGGTGAAATTATTCGTATGGCCCATTTAAACTTAGCTATTGAATTTTTATGCGGAAAAGTGACATTCGGTTATGTCTATACAAAACAACAGTTTATACACAACGAAAATTATTGAGCTTTAAGTTTTTTTTATCAGTGTCTATGTTCTCGCTCTATGACGTGATGTCATCGTTAATTATTATCGTTCGAGACTTTTTTTTACTACAGGCTACTAATTTTTTAATAAAAAGTACTTGCATTCCTGAAAAAATTACAGGATATTCAAATAATATCTACGACGGCGAAAATTTAAATATTTTTCGGCAGGATGTTTTAAGTTTAATACGTGTCTGAAGCAAATCTGGTAAAAACCGACTACTCCGTCGGTTTTCACCAAACGTATTGAAATTTCTGTCAGACCCTTTTCTCAGCATATTACATTACAACATAAAAATAAAAACTTTTATCCTTTCCTCGACTCTCTGGTTCAAGCTATGCATACACATACTCGCCGTCGACAAACATAAATTCGTAATCCTATTAATGATCTTGCTCCAATGCATATCAAATAAACATCGAGAAAGACGCAATCGCGTCAATCGAACACGAAGACTCGACCATAAAAATCAACATCTAACATATTTCCGCCAGTTTTAGGGCGGTTAGTTGTAAAGCCTAAGTTCTCTGTCGACCATCACGGCATTCAGACACTCTACCAGGCTCTTTCGCACGAGGTGGTTCTGTGAGTGTAAAACCATCCTTGGGATAAATATTGCTTTCTTTCCGTGCAATTTTAATGGAGAATGAGGACCGGATGGTAACCTTTCAGATATTATAAAAGACAAAGCTGCAATGGTTGAAATGATATTCGTTAATGTGCAGTCCGTGACACAACATCTGCCGAGATAAAAACGATGACCAGGAAGCGAATTGGCTGAAAATGACTAATTGAACGCCTCGTATACCGGAAAACTAAACGTGCTTTCCGTGAAAATGGTGAATCTTGTAGTTTAGAGCCTAGTCTGCTAGAATAAACACGTAGGATGCTCGACTTGCCATGCTTCGGGCATCACTTTGTAATCCGTAAAAAAGCAACAGAAATCCGCTCATGTCGATCTCTTCCGACAAGATCAACGTTCGGACATATTGTCAGATATGGCACTCGCGAGATCAACCACTTCGCGGAGTATTCAGCTGTCGCCGAGAGAAGGAGAGGAGTTTCGTTCTTCTACAAAATCTGAAGGAAGAAAGTGTAAATGGCTCCTTATCAGGGCCAAAAAATTTTCATACGCAGAGAGCGGGAATATAAACACGTAGTACAGCGTAAATATTTACACGTAGACGTTGTAAATACTTAACTGCTGTTGGGTAACAACTTCCGAACTGCAAATTACGTATTCCGACCTTAGAATTAGTTTTTCGGAGTGAACGTTATAAACTTTCCGTATAACGTCTTTTCCAGTTTATATATAAGTTCTGTAATCCGGGAGTGATGTTCTTCGGGTATGGCGTCACTCATGGTCGATAAACGAGGTTTTAAAACCGCAAGTGACGTATTTACCTTATCACTCCACCTCCGTTCTCGAAGTGTGATTGTCGGACCGGAAATCGAACTATTCGAATTCAATGCATTGTAATCGTTTTTCATAAGATAACAAAAAGAAATTGAAGCGAATCGATGTTTATCTTCAGTCAACTGAGAAAGACGATAGTTTAACTTTGAAAATCTTACTTTTATAAAAAGCAAAGATTGCGAATAAAAAATCTACGAATAGAATGATATAGATCATCATGAAAATTATTTCCGCATGAGCGGCGGAGACGTCGGAGTTTCAGTAACGAACGGATATTTGCCACGGTTCGCCGTGCACGACAATTAAAAATTCGCTAATTGATGTCGCGAGTCTCGCCATTGGTAGCTTCCGACATGCAGTTACAAATGAAAACTCCATGAAATAAATGGGAACTGTCGTAGTTTCGACGAGTGTTTGTATCGTATACATGGCTTCAATTTTTTCGCTATTATTATATCGGTGCCAAGCGCTATTCTCTATGCACCCCTTTGTCGTCGTCTCATCATTCTTCCTCTATGCACGTGTTGTGTTTCAGTCCTATAATGGAACCATGTTCCAATATCTCCCTTGATAAGCCCTTCGATCTCTCGCCCATACCTCCTGATGCGTAATTTAATGAAATTCGTTTTTATCACCCGCCACGAGTTTTCCCCGGCCCTATAGCTATTATCTCAGCTCGGTACGTGCCCTCGCTCTGCCATGTAGCAGTGAATGCTGAAACGCGCGTGCATCGACTGTCGAGTTTTTAATTAATATCGGTGGTGTTCTCCCCACGTACCCCCTCTGTACAATCTACATCTATTCTATCGGTCCAACGTTCTTGTGCCGATGGCAACTCCATCCATACATGCGGCTCATCCGGCTATTCCAACCTCGCTAAAATTGTTCACAATTTGTTACACCATTAATGAGTCCTTTGTTTGACTCCTCAAAACATTGCGGATGCGGGTTTTGCTCATTTTTCTTCAGTCCTTTCGTTATTCCACGCGTTTTTTTTTTGTACCGTTGATAAAAAAGTTTTAGTGCAACTTTCATACCGATGGATCGTGCAACTATTGGAATAGGTCATCGATCCAACCCTACACACTCCAGCCGTCTGGCGTGTCCTTAACGCGACTTTTGGCTCGCGAAAATTCTTGCATCCGTTCCAAACGACGACACGATGCAACGTTCACATCCTCCCCATGGCATTCCCATTTCGTATCTATTCTACTCGCATCCGGCAGGTTTTTGGCTGCAAACTCCGAGCTGGGAGACACCGAGATTCCGTTGAGAATTGCGTTACACAACGGTTCACTGTAAAAATCCGACACTATCGAAACGAATGGAATCGGGATGCAGACGGGATTGAAGCAAAGAAAAATTGAATTACAGACGAATGAATCTATTTACAATAGCAGGACATAGGTCGATGATAAAACACAAACACGATAACGGCTTTGCTCAGAGAAGGGTTTTATGTATGACTGATTCGATCCAGTCGAGATAATGATATACGTTTGTGTAATGATCCGGAATTCCTTGAATACCAAAACCAGACGAGGCCAAACCGATTAATGTTCCATTGGATACCAGCGGGCCGCCGCTGTCGCCCTGAAATTAAAGAATCCATAGTGTAAGTCATAATGGCAACATCATTTACATTGCGGGATAATGCATATTTTGTATATTACGTCAAGGATGTGGCCAGTTTCCTGGTAAGCGCAGAAAAACTGGGGGTACTTGGGAAGTAAGCCAATCGTCCGACATGCCTCCGCGTCGATCACCATTACATCAGCAGCCTGGAGTTTTGTCGGTACTACAACCGGATTCTCTCTGACATCACCCCAACCGCAAAAGCTGGCTCGTCCCGTTGTCAGTTTTGATTTTGGTAATGGAATCGCCCTCAAACGTCCACCAAGTGAGAGGTCTTTCTTCAGCTGGTAGTTTTTCATTGGCGTTTCGGTAAATTCAATAAAAATACGATTCGCGAAGGTCGCTTCGATATAATGACCTACCTCTACAATTCCTATGTCGTTCCAGACTTGGTTTTGTCCACGAACCGGTTCCACGTAGTTGGGATGAATGAAGAATCGTTCAACTGCACTCTCGATCGCGGTTTTATCATTGAGATCCACCATGCCGCTGCGAACGACCATATCCTTCGGTACACTGATTGTAAGGCAATGCGCCGCGGTGATAATGTGTCGACTAGTGATTATCGCACCTCCGCATTGATGAGTCGGGCGTCCAATACCGAGTGACACCATCCATTTGAATTCACCATACTCGGCCTCTTTACCTCCGTAAATCCGACTTGGTGGCTTTCCGTTTGTCTCTGAAATTATTAAATTTTTTTTAACATTGTGAACACAAAAGGATTTCGAATTTGTATTCTCACCACCGATAATGACTCCGATCACTACTAGGGTGAGTAAGGGCAGGAGGGCTATTCCTGATCCGAACGTCATGATTGCGCCCGCCGTTGTTCTGGACCGAATTGATAGCACGTACATTATCGGTTTCGTTTATATAACGTTGCGCGAATCTCCGAATCTCAATTTACCTAGCGTGTGCAAACACCTTTTGCGACTCAAATTATTATTGCGTAATACAGGCTTGTTAAAACGAAGCTGTTTAAAAATGACGTTATGTTGTATTCATGGTAATTGAAGGTTGAATTTGTCAAACAAGAGAAAGGATTCCATCGCGAAAGCTGTATCAATGTATTTATCTTTTTACCGATATATGCTTAATTTTCGATTTTAACCGCATCCAAAAAGTCCGTTGGACACTGACAAGTGACTGAAGTATACTGACCGTTAAATAAAAAAATTGGCTGTCCTTGAGGGATATTATTAAATTCTTCTCTTAGAGACATATTTAGTAATATCAGTTCTCGTGATGAAGGTAATCGAGCGAGGTTTTTTATTCATTTTCCCAAGAGGTCTTTTCGTCTTCGCTACTCGAAGAAATTAGTACGAATCATACTTTGTGTTTGTCCGACAATAAAATGTCAGTCCATTAGGAATGAGGATGCGGGTATAATCTCAACGACCTTGATGTGACGGCATTTTCGTTTTACTCGACTTTTCACTATCTGTGCAGGCCAACCGTGCACGTAATGCCGACTTGTCAAATTCAAGCCGACTCGAGGTTATCGCAATTAATGAAAATGCAAACACACGGGGAATGTAAACTTTCTGTATGCGATCTTAATTATGGAATCGATTTTTTTTTTTCATTCTTGCCTTACATTTCTGATAAAGTAGCGAGTTTATGATTTATGCGGAAGAAATGAAAAAACGAAGATATTGGGCACTTTTCCCAGATAGTATGGTTCGGGTATAAACTGTCGGTAAAATACGAACGTCTCATCTCGCGTATATAAACTCCATGGGGCTTCCTGTGTTCGTCGAAAGAAAAACGTTCGTACGAGCTCTGTATAAGTGGTCAGTGATCGTCAACGCTCGGGCTACTTCGACGATAACGAATCAGTCCCAGGTTTCGTTGATCATTCATTTATTGAGATCCACTGGACTCTCGGAGGGCGCCTCAGTTCTCGATAAACCGTTGTTCCTACAGAGCATTAGCGTATATCTTAAGTGCCGGAGCGATCACAGAAAAGGCACGAGCTCGCGCGCTTCCACGACTACCGACGGGCCTAAAAATGTTTCAAGATACGAGAGCCCGAGAAGTCGTGTCGTTCAACTCGGCGACGAATTCTAATCCCATGACACCGAAGTGGCGTGCATCACGCCCCGTGGGCCTCACGTTTAGTTCAACGACAAACGAGAGCCTCTCCTATAAATGACTCCGGGGGTAAAACAATAAATCTCCCACTGTCATTTTTCTTCACTCAACGATTATGGACCCTCCTACAGCCGTGTATTATCTTTATGTATGAATATCTTTTATTTCTATGTTGCGGGCATCATCGCACGTAGAGTCAGAAATTCCTTCGGAAATTCTTCGATACGTTACTTACAATAACATTACAACTTTTTTGCTGAATGAGGAAAATGTATAATGATGAAGGATCGCAGTCATTCGTTACTCCAATGAAAAAAAGACAGGAGTAGCCACTTTCACATCCATCTTTCTGCAGTTGAGGTGCATTTCCTTCACGCAGTGATTCATTGACGGTTTTTTGCATCTCTCTTGAATTATACTATCATTAACATTACACAGGTTTGTTTTATTCAGATCAATGGACCGTGTTGCGCATGGAAGGCAATAAATAAAAATAAAAAAAATTAAACCGCAACGCACGCGAAACATAACGAAACGCCAGAGTGATTTTACTTTCAAAGCTCGTTGGTTCAGAAGATTGCATCGTGTACGACATCGTTTTAGTATAAAATGTTAACGTAGATACAATACGACTGGGTCTGCACATTGCAACTGCAAAAAAAAATTGTGTCCGAGAACTGTGCAATCGAGATCTACACAATAAACGGTAAATTTTTTTTATTAAAGTTATATACGGATGGTCACTTTAATTTCGTACGCTATATATATTTTTTTTTTTACTCGACTGCAAAAGAATTTTTTTTTGTTTGCTTTCGCAAACAGCACGGTACACCCGTAAGACCGTGTTGCCAATTACGAGTGCGTCGTTATAACGGCGATACGCCACGTATTACTATCGGCAGTGTAGTCGATGAAATTGGAACAGGTTTTGAACAAATTGCACGATTGTTTCATTAAATCGCCGAATATTTATCTGACGAAAGTAAAACAACAAAGTGTTTTGAGTGACCTCTATTAAATGGAGACCCGTCATTATAGTAGTCAGTGCATTGTTTAATTCGATAAAGAGTAATCACAGGACTGCAAAGTTATTTTTAATATACGATAAGTGTACGACCGTGTATTCTGAAACGTTAATTGCCACGAGCTTCACATGGCAACAGGAATCACGCATGCTGTAAATAATTTATAAATTATGTCGGCTTGATGCTCGATGCTGCTGTTAAATCATATCGAATAAATTTACATCGTGTTATAGCCTTCGAAAAATCTTCGATTTATTCGAACATATTAAGAGGAGACAAAACTTCGTTTGATTTCTAACTCACCTCTTTGACCGGAAAAATTGGACTTATGCTCCAAACCGTACATAATTATAATACTGACAAGTATTTTCATGTGCGTTCGAATTTTTATTAACAAAAGATCAGAAATTGCGAAAATCAAATATACCAATTTGCAAAAAAGCGTTTTTTCGTTTCCTTGACGATTTTAGCAAAAATTAAAGTGCACGTCCACGCTTGTAACTAGCATTATTGCCCCGATTAATTTACAGCATATTCGTAGGACATCAATAATGTAAGAAGATTTTTACGAAACCACCTCGCTCCGTACCGACAGAGGAAAGAATCAGCAGCCTGTTAAGGATCCATAAAAAAAATTAATCCAACGAAAAAATATATATACATCCCTTTCTCTCCTTTTGGATCGGTCCAATTAAAGTTCCCTTTCGTCACGGCTGCGGAGAATTGGAATATCTGACGAGGCATTTTTACCCTCGAATGATGAACAGGCGCGTTCTGTTCATTCGCTGGTCGCTAACCCGACGCCGGTAAGAACGAGAAACACAGTAGAGTAGAACAGCTGCTAGTCACGACCGACTGCAGAATTACCGACCAATGCGTCGACGTAGTATTCCCAAATGACACCGTCGCATGTAGCATTCATTGTTCCTCTTTTTTAACAAACAAACCCGCATAGAATTTGCATTGTTCACTCATCTGCACAAATTTTCGTGGTTCGTGAGCGGTCAGATTTTTTTGTAGATTAAATTATCCTATTATCAATCAATGGAATAAATTTACGATGTAGTAGGCGCACGCTTACCTCGCCATATTAGTCACTACATACACAGTTCGAAGCGCCATGCCAGACTTCAGCCTGCCAGTAGCACACTTGAGTTCACAGCTGTCACAGCTGCGTGGGCTTCGTTCCGGGCTTTGCCGTACATATGTTTCATTCACGGTGATTCGCCGTTGTGTTCAAAGTTAAAGAAATTTAGAAAAAAAAAAAAACGATAAAAATAAAAATGCTTCGAAACCGATGGATCACAGAGACGTTTAAAGATCGGCGCAAATTCTAGTGCAAACTCCAGTACAAATATTAACGCGAACGCCGCGCTGACGGATAATACACTCACGGATCACGTTTGTCGGTGATGAAATATGACGTGCTTAAAATTCGAGTGTACCTGCTCAATTATCATTTTGTTCACGGTCGCGACGGTAATCAATGCCGACCTTCAAGACTTTATGAATCTTCAGGTAAGTTTGAATCCATGATAATGACGGTAATTTGTCGAGGTTGTGATCAATACCCTCGCTTCAATGTCGATAAACATCGTCGATTGATGCAAACCTCAACGACGTTTCAATTATTATTTTTGTAAAGTCCGATGCTTCGATTATTTCACCACGTCAAAATGTATACACATATTTATTGGTGCAAAAATATTTATTTTCATAGAATAATAATTGTCAAAAATAATTATTGAAAAAATATCGTTTTGTTACAAATTATCCCAGCCTGGTGATTTATCATTCATTCCACTGTGCTTGTTCGTCTTAGCATCGAAGAGCTCATCTTCCCGATACAAAATTTGGCAATAGCGAGTATTCCGAGTACCCTGAAAACGAAGAGAGGGAACATGGACCCGAGGCTCTGTGGGACCGAATACCTCATAGAAATATTCAACCTCCGACGTTTGACCACCCTGTCACGGATAATTCCAAAGATATCTCCGACGCATTGGATCCGAGTGAGTACAGTCGTCTGGATCAACAAACTCAGTCCGATTTAATCGTAATTATTTTTTCGAAAAAACTTCTTTTCCACGGACATTAACATATTTTTCTTACCGTTTTTTTTACGATTTTTTTTGTTTGTTCAAAATCCTCTTCGATGAAACAAGGAGACGCGAAGATTAACGCAAAACGAAATTATTGGATGTTTGTGAACAAGATCTGTTTTATAAAATCTACAAACCTTGTATTCTGAGCGCTACGGTCCAATTAGAAGGGAAAATATGTTTTGATTTATCACGCAATTGATCGATTGCCTCTGGTTTTTATGACCAGTCGTAATCGTTCCTTGGTTCGGTATTCCCAAGGTAGTCGTTTCCTCGTAGATGCTACGGTAGCACAGACAGCGAAGGGGGGATAGTTTCGATTTTCATTATTTCATTCGGTCACGACATCCCCCGATATATACATTGAGTCTCGATCATCTTACTCACCGATATTCACTGTACCATTTGTAGATTTAGATACGCTCGACAGATACTGGATCCGAGCGTCGGTCAGTTATCGTCTGTCGATCCTGGATCCAAAGGGTAACGTCACGAGCGGTCTCTTGTCGATCGAAAAAAAGTCTCTTTTCGATCAGTGTATTTTATTGATTATCTTCAGATTTTTTGATCCTCCATAATCATTCTTCGTTCCTGTTTTTCAAGCTCATTGTTCCTTCGCAGAAGCTAGAATACAGTATCAATTTTTTTCCTTAATTCCCATCTCAAAACTTTACCTACTCACCCGATTTTTCCATTAATTTTTTTTATTCTGTCGTCGCGGAGTTCGCGGGTGCAGCCACTTTTATCCCCAGATCGTATCGCATTTCTACGATACAGTTTAGGAAAACCTATGCGGATGCAGGTGGTTATTCCGAGTTTTCCTCGCACTCGGTACTTCGAGAATGAGCACCAATACTCAAAATTCAGCCTCTCGCTCGACGCTGTTAATGCGACACTTAAAGCACGGCTAGGTCATCCAAGTATTGGTCGCACTAGCTTTGCTTCTCAGTATTCGATGCGGTGATAACGTTCGTCGATGTATACGACGAATCTCGATTGACAATTTTTGTAATTTTTACGATACCATTTGCAGATATATCATGGGACGCCGGCTGGATGGGCGATCTGAACATCGGTGGGTTATCGGCGGTCGCCCTGGATCCGAAGGGTAACGTCGCGATCTTCAGCAGACGCAGCAGAGTTTGGGGTCTGGGGAGCTTCGACGAGAGAACAAACAAATTCGATCGGAGCTATGGCCCGATAAATGAGGATCCGGTCATCCTGTTCGACAAACACGGCAGAAAGATTCTGCAATGGGGCAGAAATCTTTTCTACATGCCGCACGGACTGACGATAGACCACGAGGATAACTATTGGCTGACGGACGTGGCTCTTCATCAGGTGTTCAAATTCGACGCCGCGGACATCAAGAAAAATTGGGACCGACTAAAGAGCGCCGAGAAGAAACCCGACGTTGCCTTGATTAATCTTCAGGATCAACAGTCGCGCTTCAATCGAAGTGTGCTCAAGCCTTCGATGATACTCGGCGAAGCTTTCGAGCCGGGTGACGACAGTCACAGGTTCTGCAAACCCACAGCAGTCGCTGTCGAGAAAAACGGCGATTTCTTCGTTAGCGATGGCTACTGTAACTCGAGAGTTATTAAATTCAACAAGAAGGGCAATAGGATATTACACTGGGGTCGTGCCTGGACTGCTGCAGGTACATTGGAAGTTAACCAATAAATTTTTCACAGATTGTTTTGTTGCCTGCATATTCTCCTTAAATTTTTGAATTAAAAAAAATCTATGTTTAAATTAATTTTTGATTTTGTTTTCAGACGGTGCGAGCAACAAGTCTCCACCTTCTTACACGATGTTCGTCCCTCACGCTCTGGCGCTTGCCGAAGAGAAAAGTTTGATTTACGTTGCTGACCGCGAGGACGGTAGGGTAATGTGTTACAGTGCCAAGAACGGTACGTTTCACCGAGAATACAAGCACCCTGTTATCGGTACGAAAGTCTTCAGTATAGCTTACGCCCAGGAGAAGATATATCTCATCAATGGTCCGGAGATTTGGACCTCAAGAAAATTTCATATCAGAGGTTTTGTCATAGACGTCAATAGCGGCGAGGTCGTTTCGCAATTTGCTCCTGGTAGTAACGACATGCTCGCACCACACGACATCACGGTCTCGGAAGACGGCTCCGAGATCTATTGCGTCGAATTGAATGATGGCAAAGTCTATCGATTTTTGCAAGGTAAATTTATTAATAATTGTAATTAATAACCAAAATTAATGATACTTTAAATTATTTGTTCAGAACTGCTTGACCGGAAGGTGCAAACAGGCTTTACCACTTGCGTTAAACTGTTACAGGTAAAAAAAACGCTAATCCTCTTGTAAATGGAACATCGCGATCTCATCATGAACTTGTAACTCTCACCGATGATAGTACGATGGATGCACCTACAGGACAAGCCGGTACCGGACGTCTCGTACTGTCTATACTCATCAGTGCCATGATCCTTATCGGACTGTGTCTAGCTTTCGCGGCGGTCGTGGCGAGATGTCAAAAGAGAGGTAAAACCCACAAGGACATTGAATGGGAGAAACTAGTCGATTGAAGCACGCCAATTATTTGACATTGAAGGAGATAAAGTGTGCGTTGTCTGGCTTAGTGCTAGTAAAAGACACCGTTGTACTACTATTTTCTTTACGAATGTGATCTACGAAGGTTGTTCATTTTTTTATTGTAGTATTTATCATTAATGTCGCTGCATCGATGCATGATTCAATTTGATCAACATTCCAAACGATTTTATGAGCTTGGCGAGTTACGGGTGGAGCGGGCAAAATAGACCTTTTAAAAAAAAGTATTTGTCTTAGTAGGTAATCAATTATAAAAAACATTTTTTTCTAACTCTCATCTCGAACAAACCCCGCTTTCCCTTTTTCTCGATTGTATTTGTTAATAGCAGGGTCTTAAGCACGATTTATTTTTAATGGCTTCAACTTAAGTTATCATTGTGATGCAATACCACGTTTAATTGTAGTATACATTCTTTTCTCTAGAAAATTATCATCGTTATATCATATTTATGCCCAATTTATTGATTGTCGTATCGTCCCCATCAAAGCTGATTTTTTTTCTTACCGATTCAATGTTAGCATAATTGTGGATTATTCGTTTGCAACTGTGTCACTCAGGTCGTAAAAGACCACTCGCAAGGATAAAAATGTTATCGATTATTCGAACAGGATGTTTGCTATCGGTGCGTAAACGCGCTTACTGGGAGGCCGAGAAGCGTGAAACTTTCAAGCTTTCGAGCTTGCTTGAACCGCGACAGGGTAAAAGCTTCAAGTTTATCGAGAAGAGGCCCAACACACGAGACTTCAGCAAGGTCAACACAGAACCCGAGACCTCGGAAGACGAGCGCGTCGACGACAGTCTCGTTATCTAATCACATTGCATTCCAATAGCTAGGAAAATGATCCTTGCCTATTCCATTCGATTTACCTCTGAGGAAGAAGCAAAACGTTGCAAACGATGATCGAAGGAGCAGTCCACCTACAAGACAACCATTGACTTCTTGCGAGACATCTTTTCACGTTAAATTGCATTGCGATTGGTTTTTTGTATTCTTAAAAATGTACACTATTTTCGGTATCAGCAAATTTTTAAACTAACTATCGTGCGATGGGAAGTTTCAATGGGCAAAGAGAAATGTGAGAATCGCTAACTTATCCAATTTCAAACAATATCTATCGATCTCTCCGATTTCGAGTTAATTAGATAAACGTTAATTCCAGGAATATGACATTAATCGAGTATTTGTAGTCAATTGTTACATTTCTGTGATTGGACTGTGTGAAGAACGCAAGTTCACTTTTATCCGTCAATCTTTATCTCCGCATACTTTTCTCGCTCCGATATTTCTCATCACGATCCTTTCGTGGACTGAATTTTGTGTACCAATTGCATATCTACTATTTACGATCTAAGGGAACGATCAGTATTGCATTTTAAATGAGATTTGTTTTTTGTGGATATGATATAGTTTTTTTAAATCGAAAACGAATTCTAGTCAAGCCATTAATCTACGCACTGACACTTTGAATTCGTTTCAGCCTAATACCTTTAATGAACATTCTTATCTACCTGAATATACAACTGTCGGAAATTGTATATTTTCAATAAAAATTGTCTATTTGTACCATTGTAATTATGTTTTTTAGAGCCGGGGAATCAGCACACAAAGACTTCACATTTAGCAACTATAAATTGATTTATAATAAACAGAGATGATAAAACAGGTTTCTTACAATTTTGTACGTTGCGGAAGGATTCACGTCGTTTAGCTGGAGAGAAGTCGCACGCAAATTGGAGAAAGGAGTGCCTCGAGAATAAGAAAGGGACATGAATGGATATGAGCCCGGGGCTGTCTTGGCTCTCACGAAGATATAACTAATGCGAAATGGCGTTAAGTGACCCGATGATTATTCCATTACGGAGCTTCGTATAATGCTAAAAGCAGACAGTCGAGTTAAACGGCGATTACGAGGGCATTTAGTGCATTCCTGTCAAACGTTATAAAGAGACATAAGTAATCGTTAGACGGATGTCTATAGCAAGCATATGCTATGTGATATAGTAGGGATCTTGTACGCATACGAATATTGACAATTTTTTTCGATAATGGTTTATTTTACACACTTAGTTGACTTCTATACACAACTATACAACGATGAAAATTAAAATTTGTCTGTTTATCGATTCTCCCCATGAGTCCATAAGACGAGGGTCAGCGCGTTGTTGATCTCGAATTTAATTGAATGTTTTTTTTTTCATTTACGAAGCAATGTACCAAATTAAGAAACACCTGCGTTATATTTGTTTATAATGATATTCAACTGTCTAGTAACAATAGTATTTTGTATGGTAATACGTGTTTCGCTGGAAATGCCGTCATCTATCGTTAACAATGTTTTCTTTCAGCATTTGACCATGAAAATGAAAAACGAAAGGATAAGTGAAGATCTGTCGATCAATGCTCTTTAGGCATTCCGCAATGATGATGTTTTACAGTGATCGCATAGTGCATAAGGATTTATTTAAATTTCATTCGTGCAAAAAGCGAATAACTCTTTGGGAGGGTGTAGAATCGACAAAAAAATGTTTCTCGCTCTCCCGTTAGTACCCAATTGTCCCTTTTGTACATTATAAATCGTATACATTCGTAGTTGATACACCGACAAAAATTGCCTAAAATTTAAATTCAATGTGTGTACGATGATCCATTAGATTTTACGTTTACAAACTACCGGGTAAATTCGTAACTAGAATAATCAATCTTCATCCGCATTCAAACATCTCGTGACACATCAATGCTCCGCGACGTCATTCTCATGGTCGATCAGCGATTTTTCAATTCTCTCGCAACCGACCACAAAATCCCGTCGTCTTCGCCTCACATTTCTGCAATATCGTTAACAGGACGTCAGCTGGCTGAAAGAACAGCATTGTCCCAATGTAATATCACAAAGTCCAAGTATACTCGCGTTTTTTTTGTCTGTTGTTTCGTTTAATTATATAACTATTGTATGCTTACCCGCTCCGCTTTCTTAATTATTCATTAATTTTTTTTCCTCATTTTGTTCGTCGATTTATTCATTGACATACTTATTTATTTGTTATTACTTTTATGCCTAAACGTATAGGTATTATTTACAAAAATTATACTTTTCTCATAAAAGATTGCAACGACCGAACGTTTACACCGCTTATAGATATATATATATATATATGTATAATATAAATATATATAACTAAATAGCGTTACAATGAGCTTGTTTAATTGCGTCAATTACTCGTGAACCAGTTTTTTTAAATATCGATCAGATATCTCACAGATGGACTCACCTCGGCAGGGGTATAAAGTTTTAATAAATTAAAAACCCCGTCGAGGTTACCACTTTATATCGATCACCAGCCAATTTTGTTGACTCTTATATACCACTCTCAATTTTTGCAATTTACCTTCCATGATGAGAGTATATATTATATAAAAAGAAGAACAACGTAACAATTAACAACAAAAAAAAAGTTGCTGCAAAATATAGAGCGCAAAACGAGATTGATTTAAGGTTTGACACTAATATATATATATATATATATATATATATATATATATATATATATATATATATATATATATATATATATATTTATATCGATTATTTAGCGATATAATATACGTATACTATATTTATAACGACACTATGCGTTATGTTTTTTTTTTCGACCATATTTATATTTACAATATACCGTGTAGTAGGTTGCACTAAGATGATAATTTTTTATCGTATACTTGCAAACGCGCGAATTTCGCGTGCACACATGCGCATTTCTCTTCATTTTCTTCCAATTTTGTTTCTCTTAGAGAAAGACCCGATTTTGTTTTACGGAACGTTTTTCACTGACGGTAGGAACTGGTGTTGAACTCTTGGAGGAACTTCGATGAGGAAAAATTTCGTATTGTCCTCTTCGATCGATCGGCGATGAAAATAGTACGCTTTTATTGATTCTCCGTCGGTGTTTTTTTGCTGATATACTCCATTGTTGTGCCTTCAACCTTTGGCCCTTTGGTATCAATGACGTCATTCTATACCCTTTACACGATTGAGAAACAAAGGAGTCGGGAATATCCGATAAAACTGTATCGAACATTAGGTAAAATTCATAAATCTCGTCTCTTCGTGTAGATCCGAATTGATTCTTTCTTATTCGGTCCCTCGATGTCTGAAAAACCTAAATTGTTCATTGAAGATACCAGTTTTCTTTTGCCCAATTTTTCGTTTTTTTTTTTTTTTTTTTAATATCTCTATGGGAATCTTTCTGTTTCTTCGTTCGACGACAATATCCTCGAAGGATCGACGAGTGAGAATTTCCAATTTCGTGAAACAAGTCCGATCGTTGACCCCAAGGGATTTTCTTACTCGATACACGTAATATGCAACATATCTCAAGGACGAGCAATGCTCAGTAGACGGAACTGTACTCAAGATCGTGAGCATATTGAGGTGGTCCCGGAGGCGGTGGTGGCTGCGGGCTGTACTGCTGAGACGCGTCGGATGCTCGACGTCTCAGTGCTGCAATACTGTGAACGCCTCTCCAGTCCGATGCCTCGCCTGTTCCTCCGCTGCCGTCGGCGACGCAGGAAACTCCACCGTTCCCTCCGCTTCCGGTTGCCGCACCTGGCGAGCCTTGGCCACAGTTAAGTCCGCCGCCTCCAAGACCACTCGCTTGTCCACCGCTGCCTCCCGCCCCTACGGACGAGGCACCGGGAGGCGATCCGCGGGAGGCCGACACGTGAACCCCGCCTGCAACAGAAATGTTTTATTTTCAAACCTTGTCACCAAATTCACTGAAAAACAGCAACAACATCGTCCGATGTCCACCCATTAGGAAATTCGGCATTAAGCTTTCACTTTGACGATACGAAACGTCAGAGCTGGATAATACTTGAAGTTTACAAGTACTGCTCAGTATTTGAAGTCCTTCTATTTACGATATTAAGTATCGAGGAAAAGTGCATTTTTGAGCAGGTGCTAGCATTACAGATACTCGATGAGTAGTGTGAAATTCTGTTTTAATCAATCTATTATTATCAGTCTAAAAATCAGAAGGTATGGGAAGTTACCCTTTTAGTTCTTTTTAAAATATCTTTTTTTTAACATGGTAAATTTTTTTATATAAGAAGAAAAGCGAATAGATTTTATATAAGAAGAAAAGCGAATAGCTTTGAAACGTCGAATCGCAAAGATTTTAGTTAGTAATTTTTTTACCATCACGAAGCTTTTCTTAAAGATAACCACCTTTTCTTAAAGATAATACTAAATAACTCTTAACGTTGTGAACCTAATTGTGCAAAGTATTTGCGAAATACCTGAAGTACAAAGTGTATTCGATACTTAAAGTATTTGTGATACTTTGTACTCCAGTACTTTGCTCAGCTCTCACGAACACCGTTGTTCTCAAAGCCTGGCCAAAGAAACGCAACGCGATTGCAGCAGCATCGAGGAGGGCGCAACGCAGTGAGCTACCGGCCGTCGTAAAGTCGTTTCCGCCTTGGTGTCTACCTAGGTGGGCTTCCGTGTAGGTATGCGGCACGGGTGCTTTTCTCTATTCTCTCTTCGGTACCGCCGGCGTTTACGATGTACCATCGAGAAGTCGGTGTTTGCCAAGGATAAAAGGAGTGAGCGCGGGTCTTCGGCGCTTCCGTTGCGGCGGGGCTGTATCGGGTCCTTTGGAGAACTGGCGGAGGATACGCGCCAAAGAATAACGACAATGATGACGATCGTTCGGTCCGTGTAAATAAAGTTAAAAAAAAGAGAGAACCTGCAATGAAAAAAATTACCTCTTCTCATGCGCGTTTTTCCGGACGGCCGCACCGACGGCACGATGCTTCCCAAAATTCCGCGCCTTCGAATCTCGGAGCTACCGTTCGAGGGCTCCGGCGTCGAGACTCTTTCTTTGCCCATGGTCCATGTTATCTCAGGCCAAACTATTCTCAGCCTCGGAGGCCTCCGCCGAGCGTTGGGCAACTTAAAATTGACCAGCATCTTTCGAGCGTGTTAATTGACGCTTCATGCTCTATGTACAGATACGGTCTTCGCGAGAGTGTGCTCTGGAGTACGGGACGATATGTAGACATCGGCGGGCGGAGAGACTGCGACCGACGGGTATGCGACGGCTCGTACCTGCTCGCGCCTCCGCTCGTCAAGTGCTAATCATCGCATTGAAAACCGAACCGTTTGCGGCGAACGAGGAGACGGGCGCACGAATCGAGTGAGCGGGATAGATAGTCAAAATAAAAAAAATAAATAAACAAAGAAATAGGAAAAAAGGAAAGAAACGTCTACCCAGAGCTGTTTGAGGGCTCGGTTCTAAAAGCTGTTTACAGTAATGGTTATCCGAGGCTCGCGGGTTACGCCGAGAGACATCGCGTGTGTGGAGGTTCACGAACCGTCGGCAACGAAACTTCGGGACAACAACGATTTTCGGTTGATCCACCGTTTCCGAAGTAAGACCGCCCGCCGGTTGGCAAGCTTCTGCTACAAAAAAGTTGAGAGAATATTTGTTTTTATTTATTTTTTAACACTTCGGTAAAATGAGACGCGATTCGATGTGTCTGGCGGTTTAACGTTTTCTCACATTGATACAAAAAAAAAAAAAAAATGCGTTCGAGTGAACTAAACATTCAGACAGGTATTTCAAATAAATTCTTTCCGAGCTGCACAAAATATTTTCATACCTCTAAAATATTTTCGTGTAATCATTGGAGGGAAATTGTTGGATCAGCCGATCTTTGTAACCAACGACATAGTTGTTTGAAAGTCCCTGCCATATCTTCGGTTAATCCGCTTTTTTTTCTCAGTGCAACGCGCGACGTCCTCACTCAAATGATCTCGACACTTGAACTTCATTGGAGGGCAAAGTTCGTCTTCATGCCTTCGATTATTGCAAGCGACAAAGAGAAAAAGAGAGAGGATGGTCGGTAACGCGAGTAGAGAGCATATTTTTTTACCAAGTAGCGCGAGTCAACGCTGCGCTCTGGCTGACGACCGGCGATAATGCGCGGTAATTCGCACCCCGCGACCGGTTACGTATAGTAGCTGAACGTGCACGACCATATGCGTGTATGCGTGCGTTTGTGTTAGGTCATACACGCTATACACCGCTTGTTGCGCGTTCTCGACGAGGCTCTCAAATTGACCGAGAGCAAAATTTCTCTCGGAATTCGTACACCTCGAACTTTCTCGGGAAACGACTTCGCGGTCCTGCCGAATACGTTAAAAAAAATTTTCTACAAGTTCCCTCGGTAAACTGTATCGTTTTTTCTTATTGACTCATCATTCGACGCGAGGCCTGCAGACTAAACTCATCGAGTGCGAAGAAGGAAAAAAACAAGGCGTCGGAGTTTGTCGTCGTCGTTGCGACATTTCGCGAGTGTCGAATAATTTACAGAGTTGAGAACGATGACGAAGTTTACGCGGATAGATCGCGACTCCCCATGAAATGCATCGAGCTTCCGGGCTCACGTATTTTTTCGAAATGAAAACTGTTTGGATAGGGTGTTAGAGCGTACACAATGACGATTTTATCGGGGCTACGAAAGGGAGGAAAAAAGACGCGATCAATGCGACCGCATCATAAGGACGCCCTGAGCAGGCCGGGCGTCTGGCAAACGATTCTTGGGAGGAGACAGCAGGACTAATTGCATCGCGGGGACCGAGACGCGGCGAAAAAGGGAAGAGGTAGGGAGAATGGAGCGAGATACACGTATATATGTGTTATGGTAAACAGGCAAGCAGCGAGAAAGATATCGCACCTAGGTGCGAGCGCCTTGGAGGTTCTTCGGTGCGCAAACACCCGAGGCCGCCGGACTTTATGTTTCTGTCTCAAATTCTTTAAGCGCTGGCTCGCAGACCCGTACACTTTCTGTCTCTTGGGCCTATCCGTGCGATAAACCGGACATTCGCTGGTGTGTAAAGTCCAAGATACGATCCCATGAATTCTATCTGTGAATTCCCGGATCGCTCATGGTATTCTGTTCGTTCGTTTACCTCCTTGCTTGGGTTTCGGTACTTTATCGCGTTGATCTCGTCAGGGTTTGACGAGAATCGATGATCGAACAAATCGATGAATGTCAGAGCGTTGATCAAAGACCAGTACACATTTTTCTACCGGTGCTTTTTCTGTCTCTCGCGCGTACGCTGGTAAAAAAGATTGTGAATTTACCACATCGAATAACATTAAATTCACAAAACCTCTGAATTGAATGAGGATTTAGTACACGTGATTAATGTATTGTCACCAATCTTTTGTGAAATTAAGATACGTAACACGTGAAAATTACACAACTGTTTTACTGATGTATTGAGTAAAAAGCAAATTCTTAAAAATGAATGTACCTTTTCGAAAATTCATTGATCAAACGGAAGATACATGACTTTCAATAATTCAATGAAATTGTGCTTGCAGCGTAACGTAAATTTCCGTTAACAATCCTAAAAATTCAAGCACACATTTCCCTAAGATTTGTTTCACACTTGTCGAAAATTTCAAAGAAATTAAAAAATTCATAGACGTAATTTAAAATGCGTACAGTAATATTGGAAAAATGGTAACGTTTTCGGTAATTTCAAAGTCGGAGATAGTAAAACTACAACATTTGTAAAATTCAGAAAGTGTTCTCTAATTTAAAGTTAAAGCTAATTTAAAGTTCTCTAATTTAAAGAGCAATGAATATGTTTGTCAACATTTATAAATAGTTTCGAAATTGAATTCATCGAACGGAAAAAGAACACAGACGACTTTGAAGAACGTGATGAAATTCTGTGTGTAGCGTGACGTAAATTACTATCGGCGAGCCTAAAAAATCCGAGCACATGTTGCAATAGGATTCGTTGCACACTTGTTGTTGAAAATTAAAAATCTGGTGTTGAAAAAATGAAAATGCTTTGGTCATTTGAGTTTTATGATGGAAAATTTACAACCTTTATCCTCCTATTTCAAAACTTGTTTACAAATTTAACGATTAATTAAACAGGTCTTCGAAAATAATATCATATACGCTCCGGAATTCTTTCACCAAATTGCTAAACGATATACGTAAACGATATCCAAAAATGGAGAAAAATGCGTGAAGTTACAAGTTCTACATGTATAGTTAACAACTTCTTTAGCAATAAAAAACAATAAATGACCCCTTTCTTTAAAAGTAACGTATAGCCTAGTCGTCATAATTTTTCGTAATATCGTCCATTCATCATATTCCCGATTTTTCTGACAAATTTTGTTTAGTATTCGGACTGTTTGAAGATGCCAGCAGCATTAATCCGTCGGTAGCACGTTACGCTGATTAAAATATTCGTTTCGCAGAAATATAACATGACTATTTTTTAGTACCGCATTATTTGAACTCTGTAACTGATAAATGTTTTTCTCTCTTGTCAAAGCTACAAGAGCGAGAAAAAAATGTATTATCCGTGTACTCTTTACATGTGTGGGGAGCAGCAATTGCATACAACGCATTCAGCACTCCAATGTCAGAATGAGATGGTAAAAACTTCCAAGAAATGTCCGTGCAAATTTCTGCCAAAAATGAAAAACGTTAAATCGAAAGCTTCACATGGCGTGGAGACAATGCCGGGTACTATCTATTTTCATTTTTCGCGTATATTGGCAAAACGTGCGTTAAACCTGCGATAAGACAATTCGATGAATATTCGTGAACTGACGGCTGTTGAATTAACATCGTCGCATTTGTTAATTTTTTTCTTAAGATGCATGTAATCATAAAATTGCATTTACTAAACAGCTGAATAAGCAAAATCTGTGAAATTATTGTTCTCGTGCAACGTAACAAAATAAGACGTTTTTGCAGACGTGTGACGCAAACCATATAAATAAACGAAAGCAATAATTCTTAGTTTTACATGAGAATGTTACGAGCTCTACAGCTCCTCGATGTATTACGTTCTAGAGACAATGCAAAACGCGCAATTAACGCGAGCAGATGTTAAGCTTCCAATACCTGTATAGTCATTTTAAGTAAGATTTTTTTACTGTGTATCCGTACGATAGATCGGACATTGGTCTGTGACTTGCAAGATGGGATTGCAAGTTTTCGGGTACATTAAATATTACGTACAACTTTGATGAAAAACTAGTATACTTTTTGTTCGTTTTGTTTGAAATTCTTTTACAATAAATTAAGGTAAATTATTGAAAAAAGAATATCGCCAATATTTTTGATGCACCGAAATTTAGTTTTTCATCGCAGTTCCACATTTATTGTAGTATACCAATTTTTGTGTGTTTTCTGTCAATGAACTCGTCAGAGTGCGACGAGAATCGATGATCGAACTCACCAAGGGAATTGAGGCCGTAGCTTGCTTGGTAGACCGTTTGCGAGGGGCTGCTTATCGGTAGACCCGAATTCCCGAGTCCCAGACTCGATCCCAGACTGCCGGAGCTCTGCTGTCCCAGTTGTCCGAGACTTTGGCCGAAACCGGCCATTCCCATGCCTCCTTGACTGAGCTGCCCGAGACCGGGGCCCATGCCCCATCGGTCCGTCGGCGCGTGAAACATTCCGGCTGCCCCGCACAGCTCCGAGCTCATCGCCCCGAAAGGTGGAAGCCCGTGGGACGGTAGAAGCGCACCTGGTGTTCTGAATACGTTTGTCGTCTTCTTGCGCTTCTTCCACTTCGCACGGCGGTTCTGAAACCATACCTGCAAACGAAAATAAAAAATACGAATGTAGTTGCTGACTTATCCGAGTTGGAAAAAATCATTTACAAACCGTATAATAAGGGTAGTGCAATTGTGTTTAGGGAAATGAAATTTATCTTCATTTGTTTTTCTTTCCTTCGTTTTTATTTTGACGATCGCGCGAGAAATTACTGGTCGTTAAATAGTGAATTCGCCCAAATGTCTATTTGCTATCGACGAAGAGTCTCCGAGCATACGCCAAAGTATAAGGATCGAAGGCTATCATAGAAAGGATAGTCTAAGGAATGGCCTGTTGTAACACCCCAAATATGTAAAACCTGAATGAACAATATATTTGAAAAAAATCAAAATATATCTCTTCTAGACGGTGGGTTTTCGGTGGTCGACCCAAAAATCGGTTGTCGGCAAATAGTCAATTGGCTGCAATGTCTCTATTTCCTCTCTACTAAGAGTCCGCGATTGCATGCGTGAAAATCCGAGGATCAAAAGCCATTGTGGAACGAATAGTCGCCTTAATGTCCTGTCCTGACTCTCGTGTAAGCGTCGGTCCATCCATATACACCCTAAATATGTATAACATGCACATAGAGGAGCTCAGGATACAGCTATAATATAATGGGGGCGAGCGCGCGCGTGTTCCTCGTCCCCGCTGCTCTCCCTTCTCCCCAAGTTACATAAGGTATCCGCGCGAAACGATAAGGTGTCCCTCGGCGTTACTGCAATATCTTCGACCCCAAGCGTAGTCCGGGCCTTCTCCGCTCCCGCAGCCGTTGCCCGCCGCCGTTGCCCGCCGCCGTTGCCCGCCGCCGTTGCCCGCCGCCGCGGGTAGCTATTAGCCGACGTTATGAGCTGTTGATTCTGGCCACGTAGTGGTCCCCCCCTCCTAAGCTGCCCGGGGTTCCCGGGGACTTGATTTATTGATATCGCATGCAAAGCCCGTCTCGGGGCTCGCGCCGTTCCACTATAGTGCGCTCCGGCTCGAGTCAGCCTGGGCCTCGCTCAGCAACAACGAGCTCTACACTCAAACCAGCGAACGCGGACAGCCAGAAACAGGAGCAGTCTGCGTACACACGTTTCCTCCCGTGTCGCGTGTCCGCACGTCGCACCCACTCTCGTATAATCCACGCACACCGATGCACCAGGCTGCGACGGTGGGTCCAGGGAAAGCAACAACCGCAACACCGGTAGCGCATGCATGCGTTTCTCATGTTCACCTATAGCTCGTCCACATTCGAGCTCCGTAATGCGGTCTTCCACTGTACCGTCGGAAAAGGCTTCCCCTATTTCTCGTGTGTTTCGTATGATTCTGTAGAGAAACACACACGCGCGCACACACACACACACACACACACACACCTGTATTTATACGTGACGCACTGTAGTATATTGTCCCATAAATTAGTAGTTTGGCATTAGCCGGGGCGAGTGTGAGCTCACGCAGTCGTTTTCCAACGAGAGCGAGAGTATCAAAATACCCCGGCTAACGTCCCCCGGATTATACGAATCTAATTGGATACACGGGATTTACAACCTCAGCCCGTGGATAGAGGTGTATCGCGAGTTCTCGTGGCCTTGTTTCGCGACTCGGTGAACAAATTTTCAGCCCTTGGTCCGGCTATGCTGTAAAATAATGATTCCACTCGCGGTGTCCCGGAGTTTGTGGATCCTTTGACGACGCTCGAGGGATCGAACGAAGAAGCGCTGGGACAGGCGTGCCGCTCAGTTTTATGGGCTCTCGTTTCGTACGTGATCCTCGAGGGCAACTTACCTCTTTTTCTTACTTCCATAAGCGCATCGGCTGGATTCGTCGGGCACACGTGGCATATACATAGATCGATGGCACACGAGGCCAGTGCGCGACCACTTCCGTCTGGCAACTACCCTTGGCTTTTTCACACCCACTTGCTCGCTCTTTCACGAGGCAGCCCCAGACGCCCCTTTCCCGTGATTCGGGAGCGTTGGAGCGCGTGCACGCTGCATGTCGGGAATCTCCCTGCCGGTTGCTGTTGGGTGCGGTCCCGATGATTTCACGCCAGAGCTGGGGCTTAAAAGCCCGTAGATAATTCGACGCTTCTTGGTTTTCGTTGACTCTTTATCCCCCGGCTTGCCGGCCTCTCGTGCGACTACACACGATAGCCGCGAACCAGATGGGCGTGCACCGTGCTATTTGCCACGTGAGATTCAACCATCGGCACCGCTACGGGACCGCGCTAGTCGCCGAGGCTTTTACACGCCCGGTGCTCAAGCCGGTATTACCTCGTTATCGATTCGTACCCAACATATCGGTTCGACATATCGAAAATTCGTTACTTCCGGTAATAACATAAAATCTTTACACCGGAAGTGACGTGTCTCCGATACGACTTCACTTCCGGTTGGAAGATGATATCTTCAAGCTCAAGCGACGTATTTTCAGTACGACGTTGATTAAAAAGGTCGTGGTTTTTGAACCGAAAGTGACGTCACAGAGATTTTGTTTAAATTGAGTGCATCAAGTAGTAGTCATCAGTAATCATAAAGCTATTGGGTTAGCACTGATTATCTATGCCGACCGGAGGAAGAACGATATAGATTTTTGACATGTGGTAGCCAGTGTGAAACGATGCGCCGTTTTGTTCATTTAACATGGAATTCCGCTTGGATCACCATGTTAAACGATTATGTGTACGCTTTTCGTTCCTCAATCGCCGATACGACGACGAGGGATCGCGGCGACGATTTTCACCCTTGGAGGCTGAAGGTCTGATCTTTCCGCTTTCAGATCACGGCTTCTCTGCGTCATCCGTGATTTCGTACGATTTGGGAATTATTTATCGAGCATTTCGGAAGAGTGTCTTTCCGTGATAAAAATTTATGAATCAGATTAACGCGAGCCGCACACCTTTCGATGACTAAGGGCTTTGTCCCTCCCGCCCAGTATTAACAGGCGTAAAAAGAAGACCCACCTTTCGACCAGTCGAAGCCGATCAGAGCGCGCGGCCCCCCCATGGGCAATTAGGCACATTGGCTTTTTTAACTTGATCTATCATCAAAGGTCGAGACACGCGCGCGCTTCACCGTCAGCTTCGTGGGAAGCAGCTGTGCAGTTTTAGAAAAAGCGCACCTGGAACCCCCGCGGGAAACACCGCGGACGGTTTCAGACGATTGATGAGCACCTTTGGTTTTTTCCTCGGAAACGATCGCGCAATCAAATTCTCTCTTGATACTCTCGATAAGTCGAGAATCGAAGGGGGTTGATTCAGTGAAGCGAATATCATTCCGGGTGAGCTTCCACGCGGGCTTCCAGCGTGGGCTTCCACGCTGCGTTCAACGACGTCGTAGAGGAAAGCAGCTCGACTCCCTTTTTTGGAGAAATCGTGGAAGGCTTCGGATATAGCATACGTGGTTCGGGTAGGTGGACGGGTTTATATAGGAAAGTCGCGAGGAGGAGAAAAAATGAACCGGGCGACGGGAGAGCGAAGGAAGGAATTTGCGAGGATGAGAATGAAAGGAGAAAGAGTGCCTTCGGGCCCTCGGGGCCGAAGGTGATTTCGAGGAAGAGGCAAGAAAGCGAGGGCCATAGGAAGCTCGGTTGATTCGAGGCGCGTATGGAAGGGTGTGAGATAGCTCGTAAAGGGGGTTCAGCAGGCGCTGATATAAATTGAGCTTGCCATCAAGGCAAGCGGCCGGATCGACGCAACCGGGAGACAGGAGCGGGACGAGATATATAGGAGTAGATTTTCACCTCTCCATTGAAGGATAACCGGGGTCTTTCGTCTGGCCATCTTCCTCGGGAAAGAGTGATACAAGACTGTTAAAGGAATATGGCGGACAGCAATAAAATAAATTGCCAGATGAAGAGACAATATCCTGAAGTACGGTGTGCGCTTCAGGACTATTTTCTGCGATGTCACTCGGAAGATATTGCATCATTGTAATTGTGTTATTAAATCGATGGTGGAATCCCATACGGACATTCTTATAAGATGGCTTTAGACTATCCATATATTCTTTTCTTATTGTATAGCAAATAAGCTTGTAAAGAAGGGAGCAGATTTGCTTATCGGTGAAATATATAATTTCAAAATAGCTTGGAACGTGATTTCAACGAGGTTAATTCACAGGACCCGGAATGCCAGGAGTATGTAGAGAATTGAGAAATCAATGATCGCGAAAGGTATAAATCGATTTTACGGAACATCGGCAAAGATTTTTTCCCAGTGCTGTGTTTTTGGTTGACGGAGTAGCGAGGGCTCGGTTTAATGAGAATAAATATTGTATAAAGTCGCGGGAGAGAGGTGGGATTGGGGAGTAGGTAAAGCGATCGGGAGCTTCGAGATTGATGATGATGGTTCGGGACGAGGTTCGTACCGTCGGAGGGGGACTGGCCCCATTACCCGGACCACCCATTGATGTGCTCCACTACACGGGGAACGTGCGGCATTGAGCAATATCTCTATCGCTCTCGCTCCGGTGACAGAGGAAAATCTTCGCGGTGCAGGATCCGAGAGCCTCCTTTAACACCCTCGTTAACGTCGATAATCGATGCTCGGAAAAATCTGGGTCCTCTATAGTATCTCCGCCCGAGCTTCGAGGATCGTTTTCTTCACACTAAAAAACATCCTTGAAACTCTAACTGAGGACTGGAGCTGCGGTGACTGTTTCTTTGCTCTTAAACGTGAAAGGTGTTCATTAAATTTTCCGTTTAAATGTTGAAATAAAAAATTACTCCAAAAAACTCGTCCCTCATTGGATTAACCTCAGTGATGGTCCAACAGAAAGTATCTGTTTGCCAAGTGAAGTCCTGCGAATAGCTGAGCTTCCATTCAATCGCGCACGCTGTCCTCGAGTAGTATCGGACGCACGATAGTGAAATCTCCCGTAGGTATTGCGGCGATCCAGTGGCTTCCGGTTGCGGTCCGAGGAATTAACTGTGAGAACAGCGGAAAGGATGGAACTTGTTCTCACTGTACCTCTGTCCGTCCCATTCGCCGGAGAGCAGCAGGCTAACACGGCGAGTACAGGTATAGAGAAAGAGTGATGCGGGAGGGGTGGATTGTGGAAAGCGACTGTAAAGTTCGCGCGTACGAGCTATAAGAATGTACCGGTGTCGGGAGCCGCGTGAAGCCTCGGAAAGCATGCTCCTGAGACTCTTCATCCCTGCAGCATAAGATCCCACCCAGCACGAATCGTAAACTTGATCCATTTATACTTTATTATTATTTCACGGTGGCAATATCGTTGAAAAGCTCCGTGGAAAAGCCCGCCGCTTCGTCCCGTACAACCAGCGCCGACATCGTCTAATTAGTAAAAACTGCTCGTTGTACTGGATTTACCTAACGGCGCAAGCTCGTAAGCTCGCCAGATACCAGCCGAGTCGCTCTATTGCTTCGAATCCTATAGAAACTACTTAAAAGTTGAGAAAAAAAATACGTGTGTATGCCAGTCGTATCTCATCGTCGTGTCTTGCCTCCTCGACACTGTCATTTCGACACCCTCTACATGCAAAACAAAATTTGACGAACGCTCTGAACATTTATACGTATTTGTTAAAAATGAGAATTTATTTTGAACCAATTAAATATTCCTTTGCGGCTGCCTCTCGAATTAATAATTGTTATGATTGGAACTTTGCACCAGCTGAAGAATCGAATGAAAGGAGGATCATGAAAATAAACAGAGGCTTGACTCGTGTCAATCTGATCTGAGAAATAATTCAGATCCCTTTATGCTCGCGTTACATCGTACGAACGCGATTTGTTGGCCCCCGTGAAATCGGGAATGTGGCGAACGAAGGGAACGGGAGCGAGTCCGCGCTGGTGGTTTGGCATTGACGCCGTGGATAGACGCGAGATTCGATATAGGGGGAGTAGGTGCGACATCATAACCAAATGGGGGTTGGATGATGCTCCCTTGGGTCACTGCGGCGACACAGCTTATCCATTGAGAACCCCATAGTCCGGGACGCACATCGTCCCATCCTCGGCTCTCGCCTACACGCAGCAAGCACATGGACGAAATCGTGCCGGACAGACTTCGGCGCATCCAGTCGCATGCTTCCTTTACCGGCTACCCACGTACCCCTGACTCTCGCAACCCCCTCGGTTATGTGCGCTATACATTGCATTATATATAGTGTGTGTATAGACATGGACACACACAGTGTTCTAGATACACGTACGCTGAGAGCGCGACATTATACACGGGTTATATTTTTCGAGGGCGAGAACGAGGACGAGGACGCCTAAGAGCTAATATCGTGGTACATGCATATTTATACCGCATTAAAAATCACCCTCCCTTAAAATGCATGGGCCGCTGCATAACACAGCCAAAGTTCGAGTCTCACCGACCTCTTCGTCGTCAATTCTGTTATACTGATGCTCTTTTTTTATTTTGTTTTTCCTTATCTGTACTCGTTTTTCATAAAAACTCGAAAGACGAAATTGCTTGGTTAGAATAACGTGAAGTTCCGTGAGATGTTATGAGGAGTCTGATAGTTAAAGAGTATACACTTTTTGAAAAAAGCATTAATGAAACTTGTAATAAATATGTTGCAATTTTTTCTTTACCGTAAAGTTTTTATTTTGAACGTAAGTTTTCTGTTCATTTCCAATGTAATAATTTCAAGTTCTTTTTTACTCGAATATTTACTGTACACTCCGTCATGGTCTACAAGAAATACAAAAAAAGGTATTCCGTAATAGAATGTGGTGAACATCTTTATGATGTTCGAAGAATCATTAATCTATAGAATATGCAAGTATAGACCTTGTTACAAAGATTAACAATAATACAACGAATCACTGACACAACTTGTATAATGTAAGTGGACGAACCTGTCCTCAATTCAGGCATATTTATAATGAAAGATTTGGAAACGATCAGATCTGGAAGTGGGATCCTAAAGGAACGAGCAAACTTTTACTCCTTATCTGGGTCAAACGGAGACGCATGTCACCCATAGATAAGTACAAAATTCCGCTCATGAGGGCCAAAGTTATTCATGTCAAAAATACGTAGAGTGAGGACACATTCAATATTTTGATCCTGGGGAAACGGGGACGGATGTTCCCGCTTCTTCCAGCCAAGTACATCTTCAGTCCTCGTGAGTACACATTTGATCTTTATCCCCCGTTATCATTAGAATCTTTGATTTGCGGCACTTATTAGTACAGTTTTATATCAATCTCGAGAAAAATCAAAAGGTACATATTTAGTTGTGGTCTATGAAAAATAGAGACATGTGAACCCGTTTCCCCGAGATTCGAAAGCTCGGTATACGTTTTTAGTCCTCGTCTGGGGGAAATGAGAAAACGAGGATTTTCGCGTTTTCCATAGATGAAAACAATCAATGTGCATCCTTAGTCGTTATCTCGTGGAGAAGGGAACATGTCTCCCCGCTTTCCCTGGATGAAAATATTTGAGGAACATCTTTCGTCCCCGTCTAGGTAAAAACGGGTCCATTTGGCCCGGTTTTCCCGGATGACGAACAATTACATTATATTTTCAATTTATTTTCACCCCGTAGTAGCGCACCATCGAGACTGTACGACGCGTAGACTATTAAGAGTGTTCATGATATAAAAAAAAAAACGCGTAGACAAAATTACATTTATCAATGGTTACCTTGATGCGCATATGCATTACGATGCAAACTTCGGTGTTGCAGTTGTGGTTCGTGCACAGCGTACATAAAGTGCGTGCTACAGCACCGTTCGAAGAGGTTGTATATTTTCATGCTCATCCATAAAATACTCTATCGTCGATTCGCGGATATACATAACACGTGTCAAAAAGCATCGCACAGCCCCCGCCGATTGGTACAACCTACTCTCTGCGCATGAAATAATTCATCCCTCTTACTTCCGCTCGTTTGCCAGGCACTGAACAATTTTGCATCGGCAGTATCGTTTATATTTGCCTCAATAACTCGTAACAGGCCATAACAGTCGAGACAGAATGTTTCGTCGGGTGTATTAAAAAATTGCCGAAAAGAAACGGTTATCGAACAGTAGTGTCGAATCACAATAGGAAATTGACAATCTCTACACCACTTTTTGTCCTCCTAGCTGAAAAATTGTAAGATTCAGAGTGCGCACAGGTATTTTGAAAGAAATAAAAAATCACGGACAAAAAATTGACATGTTTCAAAGAAAATTTCAAGTAACTTTAATCATTAACACATTGAATTTTATGCTGATACAGTCACTGGGTGAGTAACTTTCACCTGCTACGATCCGGGTAGTCTCGAGATATATCGATGTGAAAATTTCGCGTCCAAGTCATATATACTACAGCTGGGCACAGCACCGAAAAATACTTCATGTACCAAGTACAATGTATCGCAAGGACATGAAGTATTTCTCGAGTCCTTTTTCCAAGCACTTTTCGCAATTAGGTTCGCAGCTTCGAATATTATATAGATCAAGCAAGTCGCCAAGTAATTTGTATATCAGCTAATCGTCGTAAAAAACTGTTAACTAAAGTGTTTGTGATGGCCGTTTCAAGATAGCAGTTTAATTTATTCACAATTTTTTAAATTAAAAAATGTCAACAAATCGACGTTGTGACATTTATTGCGAATGTATAATGCGAACACCTACTCCAAAACCAGTTGCATTTGGAGCCTGAAATCGAAAGAAAGGACTTGAATTAGTAAAAAGTTCTTGTATACTTCAAGTACTGTCCAGCTCCGAAGAATAAGCGTAAAAAATTATAAAAATGTTCACACCTGGTGCATGCCTGGTGCATCAGGGAGCGACAGGATGAAACCACTGAAGGTTGTCTTGCAAGGCAAAGTGCAACGAGAAACACGTAGCTGGTGTGCAGCACGTGCGTCGAAGGTGTCGGCTCGCATGACACAAAGAGAGCAAGCACTCGCACTTGCTCGTCCCGAAGGACCCAGCGCGAGAATACCACCCGGCAGCAAACCACCATCAGTTTCGTTCGCTCGTCCGTGTTTTTCCCTCGGGACACTTTGAAAGCAATGCTGCGTACCCGCCACGACCAGCCACGTCTCTCCCATCGCATATGTGCTGACTTTTTCCCATATAGCCCTCCCATCCTTCTTATGGCCATCCCCTGTCTTTGGCTGTCTCTCTGTCCACCCTTCGGCCAGGGGGATTCGCGGGACTAACAGCTCCGATTTTTATTCTTATTCGGGAATAAATGATCCGGGACCTTTGGCGCCTGTCGCGCTAGATCCAACTTTCTCGACGTTCTTTCTATTCCATACCATCACGGTGTCGGCCAGATTCGAATTGCGGATCGATTCTCATTTCTCCAACATTATCACTCCCCGGCGGATATCACGCGGACCCTGCGACGAGAGTATTACCTGCTTCATTAAACGCTGCTTGAATTTTACAAATCGTTTATGGAATGTTTTATGCATTCTCCAACACCGAAAAAAATGGTGTGAAATTGAATGAACCGGTCTGGAAGTTTTTATGCAAAAATTTGTATATTAAATTTCTCGTACAATTACGATAAGTGAACGATTATTGTTTTCAAATATCGGAAACAATCTATTTTAAATGACTTACTTCAATTTCTATGTAAAATTGTCTTAAATTCATCGCAATCGGAGATTGAATTTAACGTACTTTTTTTTGCCTAAAACTTTCGTGACCTATATTGGTTTGATTTTTTCAGAATATTAATATATATTTCATAATATTTCAAAATATTAACTGGTTCGTGGTATTTTTTGTAGCACTTCAACCTGATTCTCTTTTCACAAACCGGGATGACCATGAAAATATTTGCATCTACAAAAATTTACTTTAGCAACTTATAGCACCTAAGTTATCGGTTTAGGACAAAACAGTGTTAGGACTTTTTTGTTTGTTTTTTGGTTCTTTACCAACGCATTTTCTCGGATTATTTTTCTTTTTCTAAGCTAGTTATATACGAATTTAATATTTTCGCCCGCTACTACGGGTTAAGTAATAAACAGAAAGAAAAAATCTTCAGAAATTTTATTTTTTATTTTCAATTCTAAACCAATGCATTTTATCGAAAATTTTTCAAAAAATGTTGGGCGTTATTTCATGAATTTAAAAAATATTAAATTCATGAAAATTAGCACAAAAGGTTTAAAAAAATTTTGAATTAGTTTTCAAGAATTTAATAAATATCAAATTCACAAAACTAGCCGGAAAAATATTTTTCAAAATTTGGGCTAGTTTTCATGAATTCGACATCCGTGAAATTCATGAAACCCTGCCCAACATTTTTTTTAATATATTTTTTTTGATAAAATGTATTGGTGTAGAATTGAAAGTAGTAAACAAAAGTTCTAAAGATTGTTTCTCTTCGTTTATTATTAACCCGTGGTAGCGTGCAAAAAATTTAATTCGTAAAAACTAGCATATAAATTGAAAAAAAAAAAATCCGTGAAAATGCGTTTGTAAAGAACAAAAAAAAGAGACAAAAAAGTCCTTACACTTTTTTGTCGTAAACCGATAATTTATGCGCTATAAGTTGCCAAAGTGGATTTTTGCGGATGCAAATATTTTCATGATCATCAAACCGAGTGCCATTGGTAACAAAAACTCAAATTAACTTCTTCCGGGAGTGCTAATCATTTGTGCTTCGAAATAGATTCTTGCACGACTTTATATAATGTCAGTTTCACGTAACAATTTTTTTTTTTTTACGTTGTCCAGTCAGTATTACCAAAGAAATTAGTCGCGTACAAAATGCAACGCACCAGCCAGGAAATGTAAAGACTTCCGGTATTGTCTAAAGGCAATACTGATAGATTAAATATTACATACATAGTATATTAAATTTCATGTATAATTTTGACGACAAATGAACGTTAATAAGTTACTTCAATTTTACTGCGAAATCATCTATGATTATGATAATTCACTTTAATTTCAATGAAAAAGTATATTCTTCTTTATAACAGTCGTATATAAAAAGTAATGTACAAATTTTTGCAAGAAAGCTTCCACTATCGTGTATTTAATATATCCCTTGTTTTCAGTGCACTACACAAGAAGCTTGAACCTTGGTTGATTAATAAATAAATATTACAGATGCTATTGTAGATTGAATGATGGAGACTTTCCGGCGTTTGGCCGAACCGCAAACACTTGCAGTGGTGCAATGAAACCGGATGGGCGGTCTCGGTAGCCGCGGATTAAGTTTGCGTCCCGAAAGAGCCCGGAAACTCTGAACCTCGATGGTGCCGACTGCCTCATCGTCGAGCGGTCGTATTCCATAAAATCGTGGACGACCGGTGAGAGCGGGAATCGTGGGTCGTTCGGGTGCGAATCGACGGAATAATCGAAAGGACCCTTCAAGCCTAGAAACGAGCAGTTATCTCCCAGCAGTTAAGTTAAATGCCTGTTAGCGGACATTAACTACCTTCCGCCGAGCAAGCGGCGGGCGGATCGGGTACAATCTTTGCCGGTGCACTCGGATCTCTATAACTATCCGGAATACGAACGGAAACGGCACCCGGTTGGCAGAGACCGCTTTTCTATTCAGCGGAATTCGACCTTTGCAGTTTTAATCGACGCACTTGATTATGATCAAAATTAAATCGGTCGCATAGCGCCCGGATTCGACCGTACACGAGCTCGCACTCGTCGGATCTAATAAACTTTTCAGCGCAAGGTACCAGCTCGACCGTTATCCAGCTTGCCGGCCCATCCTCAATGACAATCTCTGGATTACGCTATGGTGAGGCACAAACATTGCTAAAGTGAACGAAATTTCGGCTAATGGATCTCGTAGCGCTGTATGTGACTGCATTTAATCAAGGGCGTTAAGTGCCAATACGTGTACAGAGACATCCCGATGGTTCCACTTGATTTGCTACTTCCCGGGGGGAAGGCTAAAGTTGAGGGAGATGGAAAAAAAAAACATGCAAATTATGGGTGATGAGGCAGAAAAAAATGTATTGATTAAGCACTGCCCGAAACGGTGTTCATCGCAGCGGCGGGTCGTTGGACCGTAAATTATCGGCGACGATCGACGGAAGGTCCGGATAGTCCTATAAAAAGAACAGGCGCGCGGACCTGTCAAATCGGTGGTATCACAAAAATGGTTTGATCGACCGATTCCACGTGAAAATAAAAAAAATGTGTGTATATATATAGCGGATTATTCTGTGGACGAGATGCAGACAAGAGCCGAAGACGTTCCGTGTCCAGCATCCGGTTTCGAAATCGATTATTTTTTGTTTTTCGCGCACCTACCCGGGTATCTTTGGCCGTATTTATTGTTGTCGCCAACCGGACAGCTCGTTACGGCGAAACTGACAAATTTCCGGCAGTGAAGTACGGAGATTGGTGGGAAAATCGTCGGAAAAAATCGGAACACTCAACGCCGCAACGGTTCACCGAGCGTCAACGCGTTTTAATTCGACACAATCCAGCCCGCTGCAACCATCGCTCGCTCTCTCTCCTACACCCCTTTTAAGCCCGGGAAACTCGGTATTCGCCCGACGAAACTTGAACATTCATTTTGCGAGCTTCATCGGTGGTGAGAACGCTCGCAGCGTACATTTTAAAATAGTCTACCGGTTCCGGCATACACCGGTGTCGACTGGACGCCGCCGCTAGCTGCTGGCCTTAATTGATTTTGGACCGACATTCAAAACCACCCCCTCGCTGCTGTCCCGTCTGACGCAACACGTCGAGCCCGGGCCGGACGAAACGGGCGTGAAAATCATCAACGAAACGCGGAATACGCAAATTGTCATTGAGGGCGGACAGTATTTCAAGCACCACAGCTCGAACAAGAAGACGAAGTCTTTGGGAAAGAAAAGCTAAAAGTAGATGAAAAATGCAATGACCCAAATATGTAATCCGATTTGTACCAGGCGATTTTGCTGAACTCGAGCCGAAACTGGCGTGAAAAACGTCGATGATTTGCGAAGAATGCAAATAACAATAATAATTTGCATTCTTGCAAATTATTATTGCCGACACTCTATTGCCGACACTCAATAGAGTGTCGGCAATATTTGAACCAAACAGCTCGAACATGTTAACGAAGTTTTTGGCAACGTAAAAAAACAAACAAATATAGATCTACAAATGGAATCCGAGTTCTGCCAAGCGGTTGTGTTTCGGACGCGAAGATATCACGACGAGTGTCGAAAAATCGACTAGACGGTGAAAGTGTGACGCTGCACATATGCAAGTTTTTCACCCGGCTTACCCGCTCGTTTCTTCTTTTCCCGTTCTATTCAGTTTTTTACGTGTCCCCAGATTCGGGAATGGCGAATCAACGTTAATAAGTAACGAGAAGAGGTGAAGAAGCAAATGAGTTCAATAGCGGAATGATACGACCGATAATCGTGGTTGGATTATTTCACGGAGAAAGAATAGACACGCCGAAGCGTCTCGCTTGCATTAAAAATTTATTTTGTGCGACGTCGTTCGGCCCTGATCTATCCGTCGAGATTGTAAAAAAACATTTGTAAGCCCAAGTAAACTCCGGAATGAGAACGAGGGAGGAAGCGGTGCGAGCAACGGTGTACAAATTTTTCTCAAACGTCAAATGTTTATATTTGATATTCTTATCTTACGATAAATTACATCGATGTTCAATTAACGTGAATAAGATGCGCAATTTTTAACTTCTAGTATATCAAATTTAGAATTAATTTTTGTAGTGCACGACTCGCTATGGTTCCGAGCGATTCTCGGATACCTCTCAAGTTCGAGGGCCAAGAATCATCCGCCGGTGTTTCGCGACCGGGCGCAAAAGAAGAGTACGAAGAAAAAAAAAGATATATATATATATATTCTAGCGAGGAGAACCGCCATGGCAAGTCAAGAAATCTTTGATAGCCGACGCTCGATAGCGCGCCGAGTCGTTGAGCGCCGGCGCCCTTACTCGCAGCCCCATTGGTGCCTCAAACCCTCCGTCCCGTTGTTCCCGGATAGCACTCGCCGCACGTTCCCTTGGAAACGCTTCGTTCGCTCTGATATCAAACCTCCCCGCTCCTCCTCGTCGCCACCGAAAGACCTCTTTCAATTAGACTCCGCAACCCTCTCCGCCTCTTCCGCTATCTCGTTCACTCCCTTTCCCGTATCTCCGTCCCGATCTATCCATCCCTCGAACCCATCCCTGCCCGCTTCGCGTGTTTTCTCCCCAGTCCTCCTCTCGCCTTCTCTTCGGTCTCGGCGTTTCCCTCCATCTCCGTCTATTCCTCGACCTCTTCGCATTCGTCGTCATAGCCGATCGAGAGATACCTTTGCCAGCGGACTGGAATTCCTGGACAGCGTTTGACGTTCGGCACCGATGAAAACTCTCTGCTTTATAGCGTACCCTTTATCTACCTTCGTTCGCTGACTACATCGAATACACTTCGGGAGCACGAAGTATGCGGCGCTTTTCCATTGCATTCCGAATATTTTCGATTAAAAAGCACTGTAGACTTTTGGGGACTTGGTCGTAGAAGTATAATTAATATAATGCAAAACACCCTTTTCGCGTATGCCACGACGGAAAAAATTTAGAATGCCGCGTGAGTAGGAATTTTGTTGCGGTAACTAGCGAGATTATTTACGTTCTTGATGCAGGAACGGTGAACTGGCTTGGTGGAGTGGTAATTAGCTTTATTTTTGTTGAATAAATAAAATAGAAGGTTCTAGCGTCCAGGTACTTAAAATAGTCTGAAACGTCGAGAAATGCGATTGTTAACTGGTGTCGAGATGCATGTAGGTGTTTGAGTGGCACATTTGCATCGTTTACAGTGGCTATAATAACTCGAAACCGACTTGAGACAGCTAGTTGTAAATTGGTACACTACTAAAGTTATCGCGTATTTTGATACGGTGCAATTTTTATCAAGATCGAGGACTGATTGGAGAATTTTCGTGAATCGAAAATTCTCTGTGGTATCTTAAATTCGGGTACATTTTTTGTCATTATCCTAAAAATTTATACGAGTATGATATTTTTATCATAGACAATTAGTGTTAAATTTGATGAAGATTCATCGAATCGGTCAGATTTCATGAAACTTTAAGTGAAAATTAAGATATAAAGGCCGAATTTGGCATTTGAGTGGGATTAATGTTGCACAATGCTTGCTATTGAATTTTGAAAAAAAAGATTTAAATGTCATGCGACGACTGACATGGGTCGTTCCGTAATCAGGGTTGAAGAATATACAAAAATTAGCCTTACAATAACGGATTACAAAAACGTCGGTTAGTGATATTCAATAATAAATTTGGCGGCAAATTTTTACCGTTTCGATTTTATCACGCAAACACGTATTTATGTTACGAAATGAGGCGCGAAGTAATTTGCACATCGCTTGCTCATTTATGACAATTCTGCGCATGGCTGGTATGAGGAAGCAAAAACTTTCACCTCAAAAAACCTGTGGGAAACACCACAATTAATGAAGAAGTATTCAAATATTTTTTTCGGGAGCGCAACAGCAAATCCCCGGCGATCTAAATTTGGAGCAATGAAATAATTTTCCTTCGTGCAAACGAACTAATACGCGCACAATACCATAAATTTATTCTTCAATCATCTGTAACGAGCTTTTAGTTACCCGCGTGAGAGTCGATGCATATTTGTTTTAAAAATTTACATTTAACCGTCCAGAATAATTTTTTTTCTCTCACGGCGAAGGTATTATGTGTTTGCGATATTGGAACATGGTGAGTCGAGTTCGAATTGGGAGGAACACTACCAACCAGGCTTCCTCGGAAGCAGTCGTGACGAGTCGATAAATGAAATACCAAAGAATGGAAACGTCCACGGTTTTCAGTGAGTGCAACACACAGCCGGATCCGCACATATTTGCAGGTCTCGTTACATACCCGATGAAAATCTGGAACATCTCGGTCGTATGTTTTCTCTCTCGCTCTCGAGCCTTGTGTATGTGTGTGCATATCCCTGGGCGCCGCGAGGTGTTTCAACGATATCTATAGCGAGCAACACACCACGAGGAGACTGCTTGATATGCGGAGAACGTTTCGCTTGACTGACGCTTGAGAGTTTTGCGAATAAAAATTTCATGAGTTTCTATTAGGCACGATTTTTATTATACGATGGTATTCGCGCTCTTACTTACTTTTTTTTCTCGCGTCGAATAAAAACGCTCGCCTCGGGCGAGCGGACGAAAATTGTTTCTTTTTTTTTTGTTTACTTCAATAAAATGCATTCCGTGGAAAATTTGCTGCCGCGGCGAAAGTATTCGTCGAAAAAAAATCTTTTTGTCGCTGTATCGAGGGAGTTAATTATCAACGGTAAGAAAATTCTTGCATTTAGAACGATTTTTTGACTAACTGATGTCCACAACGTCAATGATAATCCAGACAAAAGTACGTTGGTGAATGATAACGTGATTATTGCACGAGAGCGAGTGTAATAACGAATGACCCAGAAGTGTATTGACGGCAAGGAAACGCGAGAACTAAAAGGGGAAAACCTGCCTTACGAAAAATTCCCGCTTCAGCACGATAATTTACTGTCTCAGTACAGTCAATTATTAACAGTATCAAAAGTGTCTTATTGCCAAGAATTATTTATGTTCGCGGAGACCTAGCGGTCGACCATGACGCTTAATGTCCGTATAGTAAACAACGAACATCGTGAAATCAAGTTGATGAAAAATGACACGATTATTAAAGGGATTCCAAAATTTTATTAACGATCAGGAAACGCGAAAACCGAAAGCAAAAAAACATACGACCCCTACTAATATCTAGATGTCATAAAAATGTTTGTCAAAGTGTTCATGAATGCATCTTTTTCAGAAACAAGAGAAATATACTCGCGGAATTTTATTCAAAATCCAAAGCTCATCCAGCAAAGTTTTGCCACGCACAACACAGCCGTTCTAACGTAATGATATTTAGTCTGATGCAAATTGTATCTTCAGGATCATAAAAAGATACGTTGTATAAATTTCTTCTGGTGTGCGATATTTCGTTGTTCCAGTATCGAGCGAGCCAATTATTAACGGTAACGAAAGTTCCGATTTCCCAACAATTTTTCATCTCTCTGAAAAGCTGGCTCTTGGACGTAGCGCTCAATATCCATAACGTCAATAACGGCCCTTGTGAAAGTGGATCGGTGAAAGATGATGTGATTATTGGACGGATACAAGCGCAATAGAGGATGTCCCGAAAGTGTATTAACGGCAAGGAAGCTCGAGGACGAAAAGCCAGTAATTACACAAAGCGATAGGGAGCAATGGTCGTCAAATGAATCCGATAGCGATCGGCCCGCTCGGCTACGAAACGAAAGGAGGACAAAAAAAATTAACAACATTATCGGGTACGTCCAGCGTATCTTTGTGCTGGAAAATGCAGTAATAATGGATCATTGAAGAAGCATTCGGATGCATCGGGAGCGAGCGTTGCTCGCTTCAACGGAAACGTCCGTCGGACTGTGCCCGATTTTAACAGGCCTCTTCGCCAGCTGGTTTGCTTTGACTTATTAACGCGGGAAGTTCTTGGAGCGACGAGGGGGAAGGGGAGGGGGAGGGCTGGAGGGAGGGCTCATCGACCTCCAGCCAGCAACGTTCTCCGGATTCGCTCTGATCCTGTTCGGCTGATCCCGTGAAATATTAATCATCCGACACTCTTCCGCTCTCCGGGCGACACTCCCGACCACCGCGAATTTCGACAGGGCCTGCAAGCCAGCTTGTCACTACCTTTATTTCCAATATAAAAAAAATAAAATAAAATAAAAAATGGGAATGTATTTTTTTTCTTCCTTTCTTTTTCTCTCATGAGACCCGTGTCCGGCCAATTTGCGTAGCGTATTTAACGTACGAAACGGCGACGGGCGATCGGTTTTTTTCATCCTCTTATTCGACACTATTTTTAAAGTTTAAACATTCGTCTCATGAATTTTTCTAATGACCGCGAGAGCCACGGGCTGAATCGGAAAAATCTTCACGATGACTCCGCAATGTAAAGGTCGGACCAATGTTCGGACCGTTGGGAGCATCCCGAGATTCCATCAATTATTAAATGGTCATGCAGACTTTTTTCACCTACATAAACGGGTGGTTTATGTACTTTTTAATCGTCGAATAAATTTGCTCGGCAAATTTTATTATCGCGAGTGGCTGCAATAAAATGCTATACTGTACGTCGGTATTCGACTTCCGTTGATTGCATAGGGGAAGTGAATTTTCGGAGCACAGAGTAAACGGAAGCAGAGCGGTCGAGCGAGAGAATTGTTCGTGGTCGCTCGGTAATAGAGCGACGTCCATTCGCCATCTCGTAGTTTCGCGGTCGTGCTGTACAAACTCTCTCGGAAGCTCCCGACACGCCGACAACGAGACAAGAAGTCCCACCAAAATTCGAAGTCCCCAGAGACATAAGTGGAACGCGCTACTGTACACTGTTGCCGACACAACCCTCGGTGAAGGCTTAACGACTCGAAGTTTGAGTTTAATCCGGGCGAGAGCCGGCGCGGTCTCGGCGTAGCCCTTGACAATTGATTCTAAGACAGTCTCTTGACAGTATTAACCACGGGATCCGTCGCAGCATCTTCCTCATCTTAAATTCATTACACACAGTAAAGAAAGATTTTTTTTGAGTCGTACAAGCACGAGCTTGATTATAAGATGTAATGCTGATTTTTTGGTAGGTGGCAAACCATGCGTAGAGCCGACTACACTGTTCAAAAAAATTCGTATGAAATTCAACGTAGCCGATTGGAAGATTTTATGCCAAGACTGATGTATTAAATTACGTGTACAATTGTGATGAAAAATTAATGTTTAGCGTGATAAAAGATTGGCCACTTTTTATAAAATAATTTACTTCAATTCCTAAATAATTGACGATACGATTTACACTTTTTTGCGGTTTATTTACATATAATAAATAAATCAAAAGTACACAAACTTAGCCTGTTTGCTTGGTAGAGAAGGGTCGCGGTCGCGTTTTTTGTTAATTTAGTACATTATATGCATACAGAAACCATTTCAAGAATGAAGTTTACGTTAGTCGATATTAGGCTCACCGCATGATTCAATGACAATGATTTATTTTAAATAATATCGATTACCATTTTACCGACACTGGTGCCAGGCTACAACAATATGGCGACGTTAAGAATTCAAAACTACTGATTTATTAGCCCTGTCGAGCTATCGGGTCAGACCGCTAGCCCGCGACTGAAAAGAAATGTGTCAAATTTGTATAAGGACCATTAATTTGCAAATTCGATATCGATCGTAAAGCTATGATTAACAAGCATTCTGTTTAAATACATATCTTGATTGTTGTGTTCGCGTGTCCAATTTTTCACCCGGTTAAACTACGCGAATCAAAATTCGTTCTGCTTTGATATTTAAAAGTTCCTACAGGATGCCGTCAGACCATGTCACATATACATATGTAGAATTAATACTGTATTGTATTACTGTTAGATAAAGTATTAGTGTTATTTCAACGTTCAAGTCCTAGTATAAATACACTTACTTGTACTCTGCTTTCCGTGAGGCCGATTCTCATTGCGATCTCTTCTCTCAGAAATATATCCGGATAATGAGTTTTGCTGAAACACCTCTCGAGTTCGTTGAGTTGAGCGGGTGTGAATCTCGTCCGATGACGTTTCTGCTTCGTAGGTTTGTCATCGCCCTGACCGATCGACGCAGCGCTACCTGAAAATAGAAAAATACAAATAGCAAATTACCAAGTTATTGATAATTTCTGTATACTGTCCCAATTATTGTGTCGATACGAAATCCTGCATTATTTCAAGTCGGTAATATCTTTGGAGGGATTCGCTCGCGAGTATGCATCTTGGACCTCGATATTCGATAATATAACAATAATAAACTGACTTGGATATCACGCCACCCGCGAGCTCTTCATCGTTCAGACAGAAGCTCTATCTTTCCCTTTCCACTACTTTTCTCCGACTCGAGAGTGTTCTTTGTCTCTCTCCCTCTCTTTACTCTGCCTCTCTTTCTCTCCCTATTTTTCCTCCTTAATACGTGATGAGCCGAGAGCGAGAAAACGACGCTGGTGCGCACAGTATACATATACTAACCGTACAGAAGGGGACCCTCTGAAGAATCGATATTTCTTTTTTTTTTTATATAATAAAAGCTTACACAGACACATCGCCGAAAAAATTGCACGACTTCTCGATACCTGGACAGCGGAGTCTGTATCTCCGTTCGCCCTCTACAACCCTAGAAATAATTCCGACTACCGTTCGCTCTTCGATAACGCTCAGAGCCCTTCATTTTATTATATATATTCTTTTACGAATCGGGCAAGTTCGATATCGTTATTTTATTAATTTATAAATATGTATTTTTTTTTTTCAAATAACCATCTAGCTCGATGAGATGAGAATGAAGCGAGTGACAATATAAGTCTGCCAATCGAGAAACCAGCAAATGAGGAGAGTGAGGACCTACCTGCGCCGGGCATGGTCATGATTAATTCCTGATGAAGCGTGAGCCCTCCACCGACGGTAAGGCCTCCACCCAAATTCGACCCCAGGACACCGTCCAATTTCTCGTGGCGCTTTAGCTCCTGCGCATGAAGGTCCTTCGCTCCTGCGAACGTCAAAGGACACTGCTTCAATCTCTCTTTTCTCTCTCACCGTCTGCTTCTCGCTTTCCTAATTTATCCTCTCCACTGATATTCTCCACGTATCCAACCTTCGAATCTAATGATTCAATAATCCTCCCTTATCACCATTCTCCATCCACGATGACCTGTTCACGGCCGATTTAGAAACCAAATCAGTCCTCCTGCATACTGCACGAAATTACTTTTAGAAATTTTCGGCGTACCATTATCAAAATATCAAAGCTTAAGGTACCGATGCTCCGATCGTTTCGAGCATGCCCAAATTTCAAAAGTTGTATATGGGCGAGGACATTTTTTCTAGTGAAAATAACCGAAACCAATGTCAAGCTCCAGCTTTCAAAACGCATTGAGTGATTACAGAAAAATGATTATTTCTTATTACGAAAATAAAATAACGAGGGAGATCAGATGCACCAGTCTACTCGATCGGCCAGCACGTCCCTATATCCGCCCAATGTATGTCCCAATATCACTGACAATCCCTGATTCCTACGCTCCCCATGTACGATCCGAATTATTCCGATCGAAATCGGAATAATTAAAATCTGTACGGGAGTGTCCGACGACTCGAACCTGTCCGATCGTTGGTACTGTCACCTTAACGCAAATCGTCCGTTCCTAATGTTTATTCCATCTCTTCTCCTCCACATCGTTCTTATCTTAAACCCCTTTCCTTTCGCCTCCTCGTCCACTGCTTCTTTCACGTCTGCCACCGACGTTCCACCCCGTTACCTTCAACATATACAGATAGGCGTATACACCGTGTTGATGTCGTTTGAATTTGTATAGGAGCAGAAGCCGACCGAGGAGGATCTCGAGGATCGAAAGAGCGAGAGGGACGGAGACGCGGGTCCACTTAGCACAGAGGTGCGAGAATCGTCACCGGCCTCCGCGCTTCTAGGCGAGCAAACACGTCGACGCGCGACGACGGGCCGGTAGAGTCCCACATTCGAGGCGCATGTACAACTCGATATTGGAAATCAATTTTAATAAGTATGCATTTTTTATAAAATGTTGTTCATTTTTTCGGGTTTTAGTACCGTGCCCTTCATCGATGACTTTATTAATGCCCGGCCATTTTCCTAGTGGCATTTGCATTCGCATCATTCAGGAATTCATGAAGAGCACGATACCATTACGTGCTGCTTATGGAGTAAAAGATGAGGAAACAGTAGAGATAGAGAGGCACGATATCCGTACTCTTGTTACCTTCGGAACAACGTGCTCGACATGATACGCCGATCTACGCTCAGGGACGGCTCGTACTGCCATATACCCAAACTCTCTCGTCTATTTTGAAGGTGGAAGTATCCGATTCCTGGCAAAATTGTACCAAAATGTGAAGTACTTTAACTAATTGAATGACTTCAATTTCAATTACTGGAATTTCTAGAATTACTTGAACTACTTGAACTTCTTGAAATATTCGAATTAATTGAAATACTCGTATTACTTGAATTACACGAATTACTCCAATAAATCGAATTACTCGAATTACTTGAATTACTTGAATGCGGTGTCAGTGCTCGGTACATGGGCTACTTCAAGTACCTGCCGTTTAAATTCGTACTTCGAGAATCTGAATTGATTGGTGAGTTTGTATTCCTCGATGGCCCAGGCAAGTCAACCGAGTACAATATCAACATCGCCGATAAGCATAAAGAGCACTCGACTGTAACTGAAAATTACTGACTCCCTGCGACATGTGCATCTTGCACTCTCGACTGCGTTGGCGAGTGACGTGGCGTTGCGCAAAAAATTATATTCGTTAGCGACTGCTTCGGTTTCTGCTGCTACACGGATCAGCATGTAGTACCTATCTAACGCTTTCGTTCAACTTTAGTCGTTACACATACGATAAAGTTGGTGTTCCTCGAGGTACGATAGAAAATAATCTTTTTATCATCTTGCCGATCGCGGTTTAAAAGCTAACGGTTCCGCAACTGCTGAGACCATTGAATGATGTTCGTACACCCAAGACTTCGAGCGAAGTTCAACGGAAGTGTGAGAGGCTGCGCGCGTGCTGGTGTGCGGTACGTTTGCGGTACGATCGTGCTACACTCGAACTTCGGTCAATGGAGTAGAAAGAAGAAGCGGTCACAGCCATGAATGAATTTTACGACTGGTCCCGGTAGATGTTTTTTTCCTCTTTCATTTTCACCGGGTCGACTCTCGCTACGGCTTTATTTCGGATTTTATTGGCCGAGAGTGTTGGTAAAAGACAAAAAGATGGACCGAAAGAAAACGGCAGACAGCGTGAGGGCGAAGAGACGTTTACGAGGAGTGCCGCGCGCCACCAAAAATCGGCGAGTCCGCCTTTGATCTCGGCATTGCTCCATCGGTGAACCGGCACGTTTTTTCCAATCTTCTCCTTCTAAACTACTTTCAGCGTTCGCTTCTATTCTCACAGCGTTTACGCGACGCTGCTATTCGCACGATGCGATTCGCATCGAGTTCCGACGGTCTCGGAGCGCGAACGATCGGCACGCATGATCGACGCCAACCTTCCGTCATTCATATTTCCTACGGTGATTGCTACATGGTAGATTTGTCGCAAACAGACACGTGCGTTCTGATCACTCGTAATGTTTTTACCAAAGTTTCCCCGAACCGGCAGTTATCGCAACGGATCGATGAGGAAGAACGATCGAATAGAACAAGAGCTCCAAAAAGATCGCGCCGTCAGCTTCGTCCACGTGCCCGCCTCAAACGATTAATTACCGTACCGTCGATAAGGTATTCGAATCGTTCGCCCGTCTGGTCGTAATCGGTCCGGTACCAAAAAAAAAAAATTGAAAAAAAAAAAAAAAACAACCAAAAGCCTCGAAAGCTTCCTAGTTTCACTGCAAGGTTTTTTAGATGCTACCGATTCACCGGAACAGATTACGTCTACCATTGCCGCACTTACCGGTAATGCCGTGTAGGGAACTGCCGGCGGATATATTGTTGAGCATCCCTCCCCAGGAGCAATACTCCTGCACACCCCGCGCCAATCTGCTTTCAATCTTAACTCACTTTTGTCTCTTTACCGACGACGAGTCTATGGCTCTTCCTTATTTTTAATTTATTATTTTTGTTGTAATTTTTTAAATCTTCGCGGAATAACGAGAATTTTTTAGTCCGTTATATCGGAACGTTTCGACGTTTCTTTTAATTCGAAAATTAATCGACGATTAGTAGAAGCTATGACGTTAAGTTGATGTTTGTATCATTTATGAATAAAAACCACGATGCTCGATGTTAGCCGTGAACCGAACGAACGGCCCGCACCTTCGGAGGGCAAACAGCGAACTGCCTGGCTGCCATATCCAAACTCCCCACTTCCGCGGCAACCGAACAACCGAGGTTTCTCTCCACCTCGCTCCGCCGACTGTGTCTCGCTTCCCCCGCGTCTCGACACCCACGAGAGAAGAGGAGGCCGAGCGGAGCTTTTGGCTTCGTCGCCCTTGCACAACCGTCGACGGTGCGGGAGTTGCCCTCGACCGGATAGCCGGAGAATCGTGGGCACACAGCGTTTACTCGTCGGGACTCCCCGAGCCTACCCGATACACCTACCCCCCATACCAGGCTTGCTTGTGGGCGTGATATTAAATCGCTCCTATCCTTCGGCTTCGACGTTCGGCCAGGAGCGTAAGAGCTATCTCTCGTTCCCTCTCCGATGCGATAACTTTTTAACGCTCGAGAGATGATATCGCACGCGAACGCTTCCATAAACTTCCTTGGGCGCCATAATTTTTTTTATATATTCTGCGCGAGGCCACCGCCACTGAAAAGCTCAAATTGACTCAACGGCGTCATTGAGCAGCTTCGAACGTCACGAGATATATTTTGTGATACGTGGTATAAAAAAAATTCACGAGTTTCATGAACCTTTTCCGCGAAGGAGATTTGTCCTGGTTGATTTTATCATTCTTATTTATTTTTTTCACCGGGAAATGATTTTTCTTCTTGGGCATTATTAAATTGAAAAAAAAAAACCGGATACCGTAGATAGAACTTTTAGGAGCTGGTTCTCGTACCCTCGTCGATGCGATCATTTTTTAAAGCCTAAGCGATCGTAACACATGCAAATGCGTGCATCAACATCCTTGGCCGCTCCTGTTTTTTTTGTTAGTCGTGATGCCGCAAGGGCAGGAAGGCTAAAATTTTCTGGGCAACATCGTCGAAGACCTTCCGCTGCTGCGAGAGATAATTGTGATACGCGATATAAAAAGGCATTCCAATTTTACAAAGCCTTTCCGCGAAAACGGCCCCCTTTCGTTAGATTTACAATTATTATTGATTTGTTTAGCCAGGCAGGCGTATGTTCTTTATTGAATTGTCAATGAAAATTGTGGAATTCACAATAATAAGATTTTTGGATACCTGTCGATGAGAAGTTTTCGGGTGTATGGACAAATGTTTCCATTGTTTTGGAGCACATGTGAGCAGAGCGAGGCTGCTTGATGCGTCAGTAGTGACTGCCATTGGCGATCAGACTATAATAAAAAAAATTAAGAGTGCGTATCATAAAATACATCGAAAAAGAAAAATTCGTATGAAATTTAATGTATCGGTATGGAAAGTTTCTATACAAAGTTTACATATAATGTTGGATTAAATACCATGTATAATTGTGATGACCGATCGGGTTTCAGTCTATTAAAGTCATTGAAAATACTTTATTTATTTGTTTACTTCCGAAAACTTACTCTACTTTGATGATTGACTTAAATTTCAACAAAAAAGTATGTCGTTTCATCATCGCAATTGCACATTAACCTTACAATATTCTTCAAACCAACAGAACAGGAAAAAAAATGGATTGAAATGTTTGATTGAAAGTTGCAACGATACTGGAAGCTTTTTACGTCAATTATTAGTAAAATTAACACATGACCAATTGTACATTGAATTTTTTATTCTCAATGAAAATTTCCTAAATTTTGGGTAAAAGGTTTCTATTTTCAACATCTGTTATTTCATTCTCAAAAAGGATTGTAACGTTAAATCCATGTAACTAATGCAAATATCATAGCTACAGTTCATTACATCTACAATTTATTTTCAACCGAGGTTTCTCTCCACCTCGCTTGAAAATTGCAACGATACTGGAAGCTTTTTACGTCAACTATTAGTAAAATTAACACATGACCAATTGTACATTGAATTTTTTATTCTCACTGAAAATTTCCTAAATTTTGGGTAAAAGGTTTCTATTTTCAACATCTGTTATTTCATTCTCAATAAGGATTGTAACGTTAAATCCATGTAACTAATGCAAATATCATAGCTACAGTCCATTACATCTACAATTTATTTTTACCGTACAAATAAACAGTAGTAAGACTCGTCGCCGGTCAGACGAAAGCTAACTCCCCCCCCCCCCAAACTTTGCGACTCGAAAGCTGCGCAGCTGAAAAAAAATCAGACTAGAATCAGAGGCGATAAGGATGCAAGCGACATGAAAAGGATAAGGAATAATAATAAAGATACGAAAAAAGTAAGCCCATAAAAACGATTTGGTTGTTTGGGATACAGAAACTGGGAGTCGAGGAGCGGGCACGGCTGTAACCGGTTTTTGGCTCGACTCCCACGTATCTCTCTGGGAGAAGTAGAAAAGTAGAAAAGGACGTTTCGGCGAGAGAAACGGCGCGAGGTCTTTCGTAGCTGTGGAGGCAGAGCGGTAGTGGTGTATCCGAGCTCTCGTAGTCGAGAGGCAGAGTTCTCTCCGGCTGGCGCGGTTGTATGGAACCGAACGCGTTTCGGCGGTCGCCCCCGACAGCGTGCTATCGTCCCGTTGCTGCTTCTGCGTCTGCCTCGGTCCGACATCGCCCGCGTTTCCGCGGGTAGGCGTATCCACCTCGAGGTTATCGTCCAATGGGAACGCAGCCCGCCCTACACCGACCCCACCGGGGAATCCTCGACGCCGTCGAGATTTATTGAAATTTTATTTTTATGGACGTCGAGCGAAGCGTGGAAGCCCGAGGAGCTCCGTTCCCGGGTTACGTTGCCTCTACTCCGTTCCGCGTTTGCACCCTTACGGAGGGGGATGGCCCAGGTATCCCGGCTGCTCGCGAGACCAAAGGAAAGATTGCTTCGCGCTATACGCGCCGTTCCACCTCTTTGTTTTCACTCTTTTTTTTTCTTTTTGGTGTTTTTTTTTTTTCCCTCTTCTTTCCTTTCATTTCCCTCCTCGGCGCCTCGGTCTGTCGGGTTCTGCCGGCTGGCTCTTCTATTCGCCTCGGCCCTATTTCCTGTACGTGCACTACCCTCCTCCCGCGACGACCATCGCCGCCAACTTTGCCAGGAATCCTCCTCTTCCGCTTTACTCACTGCTACGTTCTTTTAATTCAATAGCTAAGGGTTTTTTTTTAAATTTCATTTCTCACGCGAGCTTCGTTGTCGGAGACTCGAGAGCAACGAGGAGATAGAATTCATCTGTTTTATTTCTTTCCCTTTGAATCGGTGGAATTAGTCAAACGGGATTGACGCACTATCGTCGATCGACTTTCTTTTAGATCATTACCGAGACACTGACGAAGGATCTTCGTGACCCGTTTCCGAGCAGCTCTCGAAGATTTTTCTCGCCACCGTCGTCAGGGATGTTTGCGAAAATATTGCCGAGAAACAGTGCGAAGCATCGCGTGTTCATAACGGAGACTCACGCGGCCCTGTTCGTCCATATGTGTCGACAGCGAGTCTGCTCGCCTCCCCGTCCCTCTGGCCGTGATTGATTTTAAACGGACTCGCAACAGCCGCCGGCAACGAGCAGACAACGAGAGACGAGAGGATACAGGCACGGAGAGACGGAAGAGACGACAAATTGACAGTTTGTCGAACGCAGCAGCGGGGCAACGGCGGAGCGCTACTGTTGCGTTTGCCAAACTCGCGATCCCCCTCCGGGTTTACGGCGACAGGGGTGGTTCTCCGTATATCCAAAACTAACCCTGATCATCTCGGCTGAAACGACGAACAAGCAGCCAAAGCTCCGTCGTCCCTGTGCTCGTCATTCTATTTTTTGTTCGTTTTTATGTTTTTTGCTGTGCGAGCGCTGTGTCAACGTCAATGCGAGTAACGTCGAGTCCGTAATTAAGCATGGTCAAAAATCGTTCGATCTAAGCATGGTTCAGATCGCCGACACACCGACGGAAGAACCTCGCAAAAACTGCCATGCGATTTGGTGAATTTCAATCGATAATAACATGCTATGCTAACATGCCCGATAACGATACGTGAAATTTTCACAGAGGCCGTCAGTGATTATCACCTAGCTTGTTTGATAATTTTTTGTACATGGCTGTTTGGTTTTTACGCACCTGACTACGAATTTTTCGACCGATTTTTTCAATGAATCTATAGGTAAGAACGCTTGATCGACATTGTACGCTGACACGACCTACAAACCTAAAATTACTAAATTTTGTAGTAATAAAAGTAAATGTGAATATTTATCAGGTTGTGACTAACATTGCCGTATACCTCAAAGTTCTCGCAGTTTTTAATAGGTTTATGATAATTTCTAACAGATACTTCTCTCAGTGTAGCGATCGTCTTATCGGTTTCACGGATTGCTGTTGTAGAGGGTGTTTCCTCAAAACCAAAACTATTCTTCCTCGCGAGTACCAATTTTAGAGAATTACATTGGCCCTGACTGGCCTTGTAGAAATTTTATCCCAGCCTGATGCAGTGGCACAAAAATTTTGCCTGGCCAGAACTAGAATATACGTAAAATGTGATAAACCTTTACAAATCACACCTCCATCCCTACTCTTAGGCACTACTCTAGCAATGCGCAAACCCAACTGCTCGTCCGTTACTGCTTTTCCGGTACGATTTCGGGCGCTCACAAAGTGTCGAAGAAATATCCATACAACTGATGTCAGAAAATCTATGAGCAATATTGAGTTAGTAAACGCATACCACATATGTGCTAGAATATACGGTAAAAAGTTCAAATATCATTACAAACATTGCTCGTAGGCATGCAGCGAACTTGCACTTCTCCGTACAGGTACTTCCGCATTTCGAAAATAATTCTGTAATTATTCGTCGAGCAGGTACTTGAAGCGAACCCGAATGTTACATGGCAACATCGGCGAAATGCTATTAATACCAAACTCAATGCCGAGTTGGCGCTTTCCCAAAGGGCTACATGGAATATGCATACTCGTTGAATCCTATGTATGTCGACATATCTACATATATGTGTGCGAGTGTGTGTGTGTGTGTGGGGTGGCTCTGATGTTGGAGTTGGATCGATGGAAAATCGACTGGAGGGTGGTTACACACGATTCTACCTGAGCATCGGGATGTATCGCACGCATTTCAAAGGCGCGTAGCGCGTTTCCAATGAAGGGAGGAAGGCCGGTACTCACAACCGTGCTTTCCGCATCTATTTCGCAAAGGGAATTGGGAAAAGGGGTGGGTTCACCGACGCCGGCAGGCGACACAGGTAGGAATTTCAGATATTACATACCATATACCGGTATGCTCTCATACCGACTCCCTGTAGCTGTACGTTTGTGTGCGCGGGCTCTCTTAAGCGTAACTATCGGAGGGGGCGAAAGCTCGTCGATTATCCAAAACACACATCCAGCTAGCCTGTCTACACACGTACGATCATATCAGCGGACAGATCGGGTAATGTTGGATGGGGCAGTCATGTTTTCTTCATGTCTGATCAGGTAGTGTCGATGTTGTGCAATAACCGAGAAGTACGTCCATTAGATAAGAATTAAAAATCTAGGACAATAAACTGTATCCGGGAGAAAGATGTATTCAAAGAAAATCTCTCGGCTACGAACCGGCACGATTCGCGTAGTCCAGTCCAATATCTCTCTTTTATATGCATGTATATACATATAGATATACACGTATTAATGAAATTGACTGGCAACGCGTGAAATACGTTTACTAGCAGTGCGTTACGGAAACCACGGAAAACCCGTTCTCGGAAGTCGGCCGAATGTTGAGATAGGTCGTTACCATCGAGGATTTAGTGACTTCGTTAAGCTGCTAGCTTCATTCAATTTTCTTCAATTTGCGACAATTTGTGCTTACGGGAGGCGGCCGTTCACGAGTACGAACACACATCCACACGTAGATAGGGGAGATGTGTGTGCGCGCTGCGTCAACCCTCCCGGCGAACTCTCCCGATCGAATAGTTGTTCCCGGGGTGAGAAACTCCGGACTGGTATCACACCCGTTGCCTCTTGTCCGACGATAACGGTGACAGAATACCTAAACTTTGAGAAATCGACAGAGATTTCATGCTCGTTGACCTCGATTTAACCGAGAGTATCGTCGAGTGGAAGTCATCGATATTCGATCAAATCATGTGCTCACCCTGCCAGAGCTTTTCTTCAAGTAACAAACAAATGAATAAATCAGAATCCAATAACTTTTCATGCCCTCAAAAATAACTTCTACCTCAATGCTTTTTGCATCGTCCTTGCGGCAACAAGCCAAGATTTTCCATAGCTATTGCCAATCGTCTGGATTGAACCTCAATTTTTCCGCCCGAAGAAATTCTATTGTGGGGGGGGGGGCAGCCATGGCCATTGTTCGCGATATCAAACACAGCGAGCGACTGCGAACTCGCCATGTGCGGCGTATTTCCGACGTTTCGTACTCGTAAAGTTTTTCTTTTTTTTTCCCTAATAAATTGCATAGCAATTCGTGCGAATTCCATTGAAGGTACGAAGCACCGATGGTAGAAATGTCTAATAATTTTTCGCTGGAATTTACTGCAACCCGAGCATTTTACTTGGGTGCAACGTGTACGGAGAACGCGAATTTGAGTTCCGCGATGCCGCGAAACGGAAACGGGCGCGTATGCGTGATTCTCAATGGAGCTTCCACTCGGATTCGTGTGATTAACCTTTGTTGCAGAGACGTACAGGCTCGCTCTGAAGTACCATTCTGCAAATTATTACATTCTGGAGAGTGGGAGGATAGGTCGAGGGTCGTTCGGAAAGTGGAAACAAGGGGGTTTCGGGAGGGTAGATTGCACGGTGATATTAGCTATCGGCAGCTGCTACCACCGCAGCGCGCACGTATGCTTTCATTAGACGTTACCATCGAGCGTTTCAATTTAACGCCGGGAGAACTACCCTCAAGCCTCGTTTACAGGTCTATAATATCCACTAGCCCCGTTGTGAGAGGGAGAGAAACGGCAGAACTGATCTCTACGGCCACTGTTGGGCGGTTTGTACTCACCTCTGACTCTGCCAATGCTACCAAACATTGATGATGGCGGACTATACCCGCGTACTTCATTTGTACAAGCATCGAGTTCCGAACATACTTCACATTCCTCGCCTTTGGTATTCTATAATGAGTCGAGCGAGGATCCTCTGTATTATTCGCCGTATCGTCAACGTCGCGACTATCAACATCCTGGACCGAAAGTCTGTTACGCGAGTAGTCTGGAGTTGTTACGCAACTTGTATTTCTCAAAGGCTCGATGCCAAGCGGCAACTGCGAAGGAACATTGTTGCGAACGGTGTTCGACTATGAGAGAAGGAGAGTGGCGATAGTTCACGGCATTTGCCAGCTAACGGCAGCTAGAATCGGTCTCTGGGAAAAGACCGATTTCATAAATGGTATATTCGAAAAGCTGCTGACGAAGCAACCAAACATAGATAATGACGAAACGTACCAGGTACTTCATTTGTATAAGAATCGAATTCCAAACATTAGATTCCTTGCCATTGGCATTTTATAGTAGGTCGAGCGAACATTACAATATTCGCCTTATCGTCAACTCCGCATCTATCAATGTCCATGACCGAAAGTCGGATCCGATGCTGTTGTGAGGTACGAATTGTTTTGCTATTGTGGAATTTCTTAAAAAACAAAACAAAACTGGATGACGAGCCGCAAACGCGGCGGAGCATTGTTGCGAACGATGGCTAAAAAAAAAGAAGAACAGAAGTGATAGTTCATGGACACTTTGCAGGTAACGTCAGCTGAAAACGGTCTCTGGGAAAACGCCCCGACTCCACCAACGGTGCACCCGAAAGACCTCTTTTCTCGAGTTTTATACTTAAGGAATTGTTTTCGCTGGGTGGACTGGCTTCGAGTTTCAGGCTTCGTTCCACGCTATTGCCAATTCGTGTGTCCGTTGGACGAAAGTTTAATTAGTTTTTAGACGCCTCGCCGAGGCAAGGCGTTTGGGCACGAGATGGGCAAGAAAGAAGATGAGGCGAAAAGAGAGGACCCGCGCGAGAGGAATGTGCCGAAGCGGAGTTAAGTTTGGTGGCGGCGCAAACGCTGACAATTTTCCCTCGGAAGTTTTTCAATTTCCACGGACTCCTCTGAAGACTACGGGTCGTCGTCGACAAAGTAAAAGGAAGAGAACGGCACGAGGTCCAGACGCTCCCGGAAATAGGACGGTTGAGGCGAACCGTTCTATGCCAGCTGAGATTTTATTCTTGGACTCGCGAATATTTTTGTCTCCTCGGGGTGATTTATTGTCTTGCCTTTGTATTTTTTTTTCCTCCGCTGATCATCACAGTTCATCAACCTTGTTCGGAATAACTCTCGTCATTTACCTTTCTCGCGAGGACTCTCGAGTCCGCTTCTGATTGTCCGTCGGGGCTAACGAGAACGGGTTAGAGTCCAATTTGTTCACCGCTAAGATGCTCGAGACTCCAGAGCCATTCGAGGATGAAGATAAAGGAATTGATTACCAATCGGAAAGGTTACATGCGAATGATGCTTGAACAGTTATCCAAGTATAAAAAGTCGAACGTTCAGTCGGGTCCGAGATCCAGAGGAGGTTCTACAGTCCTATGAGGACTTTGTTAGATCCCGATGTAGGGTTCGAAAATTTGGTACTCGAGTGGGGTGAAAGTTCCTCTCGCGCGATACTAACTAGAGGCCATCCTCGAAGAGCCCATAACTCCATCTTCCGCACCGCACGGCCTTTGAAATTGTCTTCCAGAAAATCTTTTGTATTCCTCGAGACTACGGTACCGTTTCGTTATGTAGAACTGCGCCGGAATTTAAAACTCTAGCCAAGTGGATTTGGCAGCGCCGGGACCGGCGCGAATAGGTCTACGCGAATGACATCGCGGCGGCCATCACGAATCCGACTAAAGTTGCCTTCAGCCGCGAGAGGACCGTCGCAAGGAGACTCTGCACATCCGTGATCCCGCAGGATGAGTAGCCGGACTTAGCGCTAAAACGTGGCGAGATTTACGCCGAAACTTGAGTCCAAACTAGAGATTTATCACCCGCTTTCACGAACGCCGTTCACCACGGTTCTGCCTTTCGGTTTCCTTCGCTGCTCCTTCTCGTCCTCCCGCATCTTCTTTCCTCCCATCGTATATCAAGCCGCGGTCCCGAGGTTTTAACAGCGGCGAGTTTTGCGATTTCACGGAACAAGAAAACTACGATGTTATCGCCGAACCAAGCGATACTGTGTGGTGTCTGCCTCTTGCGTCTTTTGTAAGTTTGGATACGCTTCGTTGTCTCGTGCAAATAACTAATAATCATCACGGAGGAAGTCGCAGTCGTTCCTCGCCACAGAAACGCATGGTTACTCCGATGTTTGGCTTACGACAGAGCGTAAGTCATCGGCGTTGGAAAATAAAGGAGGGATGAGATCGTGGCGCTCCACTGTTTATCCCTGTTGGGGGTTGCGTGTGTATCTGGGCAAACAATGGCTCAACCCCGAAATGGGCGCACCCTGCAAACTTGTAGTTACACGCGGAGCCCACAGAAAAGTTCGCAGACGGACAAAGTTATGACCGGATCGGCGTCGCCGTGCAGCGTGAAATTTTGGGTCTATAGTTTCTAGAGCTCGCCTGGGATAACGTGCGGGAGCCTTGACTTCGGTCATTCTACTTAATTGGCGAGCCCCGGCGCGTCAAAATGCTTCTCACTGTCGAATCGCTCTCTATCGTCTCACTCACACACACCATCGGGAGATGCGACGCCCGTTAACTGTGGGATTCGAGGGTCAAAGTGCCCGGCGCATAGATTCGATACATGCGTCGTTCTGGTAACGACCGAAGTTGGGAAAAATCTGGGAACGTTTTGATAAGCCGAAATGAAAAATATTTGTAAGCTTTCGACGTGGTTTTCTATGGCAACACCTTGAGCGATGTCAAACCGGGAAAGAACGGAAAAATGCACCGTTAAGTCGTCATTCAAAGTTTGTGTAAACGAAAATGGAAAGTTTTTTTTTTTTTATAGATCTGGTCCACTAATTTATGAGTACTTTTTCGTGCTCGACACGAACGCCCTGATCTTACCTCTCAACCTCGAGGGGAGTTTCAATGACAATAACAAAATCTATAATATTTCCTTCTTCATGCACCCGAGTGACGCAACTTCACCGTGAATAGCTTCCAGTTCTGATCTAAAGTAATTTCAAAATGACAAAATTATTTTTTTTGTTTTCGTTCGTTGACTTTTCGCGTGCAAATTCTATTCCCCTACGACGGAGGGTGGTTTTATATAGCCGTATAGTTTTCCTGAGCGCAGAAAGACGCGCGTGTGCCCCTTCGTGAAGCGTTACAGTCCTCCTCGACTGCACTGCAGTTAGATACTGCGACCCCGTCTCGTAGTCGGATTAGCCGACCCCATAGAGGGAAAAATGTAATATAAAAGGCTTACCGCGACTTAAGCCGTTAATATGTTGTACGACGAGTGAGAAGGACACGGAGCGGTCTAGGGGGGACGAGAAGCGTCCCCGAAACTATGTATATATTACCAAAGCCCTGCAAACATATGTCCCGAGTAATCGTCAACCGCACACTCCCTGGATCACGGCCCGTGCACCCTGCGAGAAGCTGAGCTTGGACTTGTCGGCATTTACGCGATTTCACATCGATCTCCCGGCTGAGATTATTATTTTCCGAACGGTTAACTAACCTATCATTTTCCGAAAGGATTATTGCCAATTAAATCTATCCCTTGTTTCCGTTCATCGTAGAATTCATTTTTTCCAACAAAAAATTAAATGTCGAAATTTTAATGAACAATCTTCCAAAACGCTGAAGAATCGCGATCAGAACAATCGCCCAGATTCATGTATATCCGCGTGAATCTGACTCAGGCGGAAAAATTCAGACCTCTAGGACTCGCGGATCCCTCAACCAATCACGTGTGGTTAATATTAAATGCGCTTTGAACATTCAATAAAAAATTTCACACTTTACGAGAGAATTTGACAACGTACTCGCGCGCTCTAGTTCTGCACAATTTTTCAGTTATCAGGGCAAAAGGTTGTACACAGATTAATCATCGTCCGATGATCCCAATTAAATCTGGGGAAAATCGATCGAAACGTTTATACATTGTCTGTCATTTTGAATTTTTCGAAAGTCATAAAAACGAAGTACTTTATTTGAGAGGCGACTGCTTGGCGATCAAGAAGGGCGATTTAAAAAAAAATCGTTCGGCCCGCGGGCTTCGCTTTGAGACAGTGTTGCCCACTGTCATTCCATTCTGTTGCTTTCAATTACTGTACCGGGAGCGACGGACCAGCAGTGAATTCGCGCGTACCTCAAAGATGTCTATCGGCTCCAAGGAAGAGAGAATGGATAAAAGGATGTTTCGAACTGTCGTCGCACTGATGTATATATTCTTGGAGCGTGGGTCACGCGTGGAACGCTTCGCGTATTTGCGTTCGAATTACGCCCCAACGAATGTGTTTCCGACGATGTTTTCAGGGGGTGGCGACGGGAGGTCAGGGGTGAGTTGACGGGGAGTGCAGAGGCGGGTGGCGAACGCCCAATAGGGAACACGTGTCGACGCGTGGCCCCCGAACAACTAATTGAGATATGAAATTTATTTCGGGCGGACTCGTAGTTGTCAGCACCGATATACGTTCCGAGAGCCCGTGAAAATTAAATAATTCTCATCGGCCCTTTTTTTTGAACGCGTTCCTTCGAAACACGTCGGCCGTTCCAGCGAAATGGCGAACCACACCGGCTCCAGTTATACCGACATATTGAAAATAACGAATGTTAAAAAAAGCTTCTCCTCATAAAACATACAAACGTGCGATGTGACCCTTCGCAAACCGAAAGGAGAAAAAAGGAAAAAAAAGTTCCAAAAATCTGACCCATTATATCTCAATATAACAATAATCGGACAGGTTCCCCGGCTTCGATAAATTAAATTGCCAGAGCGACGACGATTATTCGTATCCGCTCGCGGGTTCTCGGATCGCACATTAGACTTCATTATATTCGGGCTCTGTTTCTCTTTATCAGTTAAATATATAATTCACATATCGTATTGATTCGAACGGACGAGAAAGAGGTCAATACGGAGCTATGTACCGAAACACAATTTATTGAAATTAAAACAAAAATCCGATCATTGTTTTTGACCGACACTTGGAATTCTCGTTGCTCATCGGTACGCACGGAATGGATCGGGAGTCGCGAAGTGACCGAGCCGTCTTGCCCCGTCTCCCGGCGAATCTGCCACGAGGCCGGATACCTTTGAGATTATCTCCGATGCACCGTTCTGTCGATAATCCCAATGAATTTTACGGCTCTCGGGAGGCGCTGATGCGGTCAAATTATCCACTGATACAAATACGAACGAATTAAAAGATCGTATTCCTCGACCCGGAAAGTATCGGCCGGGAAAATGGGATCATCCACTGCACGATCGCTGGAGCATCTCCGGGCGTGCAACTGCAAACGGGCTTGGTGCGGGAGTAGAGACGGGTGGGCTCAGAGCGCCGCGAAATAGGAAGTGATCCGGCAGTCTGCAGTTAATTTAGAAGCCATTCCCTCTGTAAATAGCCAATAAAAGCACGAAGCGCCCGCCGCTAGCTCGGGTATGAGAGCACGTCGCCGGGTATGAGGCTGTAGCGCCGATTCGAGGGGTTTTCACTGCGGAGAATCGGCGTGTGTAGGAGAGAACGAGAGACGCGCGCGATCGCACCCCGTGCAATATTATAAAATTTAATGTCTTGGTTTACGGCTCGGCAGAGCCCTCGGCTATATAACGCGAATGCCGGGCCGGAGAGTAGCGAGAGGAAGAGGGAGGGGGTGGAGGGGGGGGGGGCGGGTTTATACCGGGATCGAGACGTGGCATAGCCGATATTTACTGGGCAATCGGGCGGCTCGCCGATATTGCGCGGAAGCATCATCGCCGCCGAAGCCGCTAACCATTGACCACACATATATGACTACACATACATATATACATAAATCTGTATACAGGTGCATGCACGTGTGTATTTAAATATAGCTCTACAGATATCTGTATTACCGACGTCTGTCCTATTCGTTCATGGCTCGAGTCTTCAATCGGATTTTCGATTAGAAATCGTCAATGAGCAACTGAAAAGCGTTTCCATGCTGAATAGTTTTACCCTTGCGTGGCCGTACTGTCGGTGCGACTGTGTGACAATGGGGGGGAGGGGTCTGTCTCAAATTTTTCCGATACTGTGAGCTTATCTAAACGGGATAGCTATATAAGTCAATGGAAGTCCTCCCAATCGCTCGCTCGGTGCTTCATGAATGGACGATGAACGGCGTAATGCGGCGGTATCGGCCATCGGCTCGACATGGCCCCTCGCTCGGTTAAATATAGAGCTCGGTTGCGGAATGGCCCGAGAAAGAAGAATCGAAAAGAACGAAGATTTGACAACAGCAAAACGGTCAATTAAGATTTTTGCTCGTTAATAATTTTTACTTCTGACGGATTACCGAAAATCGTTGATTATCGACATTTCATTCGAAATATTAATATCTGCAAATGAGATATTTCTCATGAGGGTGCATTAAAAGCAAAAAAAAATCAATCTTCTATACAGTTTTTCCCATCAATGAGGATTTCTTCGTCTGTGAGAAGACGGTGGCTTTATTTTATTCGTTTGAGTTTGTTCAGTTTTCGATAAATTGTGCGATAAATTAGGTGAACGTTGTCTGCCAGGGATTAATATCGCAGTTTCCTGGCTGCTGCGTGACACCGTGGCAATTTTTTAACGTTCGTTGTAACGGCTGTCGGAGAGACGAATCCTTTTTCCAAAGCACACGGGTCACACGTATGTTAACAGTGCATGAATGGAGTGCATGCTCGTGAATAATTTTTACCTCTGACGATAACTAAAAATCGTTGATTATCCACTTTTCACGAGAAGTATAAAAATCTTTAAACCAGATATTTCACATGCGGCCATATTGAAATAAAAGTCTACATTTTTCTGTCATTGACGATTTCTTCATTTGCGAAACGGAGCTGTTCCTGGCGACAAGACGGTTCAACAGCTCTGTATCCTCATTGCTAAACTCGGAAAGTCAGGTCAACGTTCTCTGCTAAGTATTTATGTCGCAAGTGAAAATTACTGCCAGGTATTGAAAATCAGCAAATGAGAATCCGACTGCGACTGCATCCAAAAATGTGTTATTATTTTTCGGCGTCTTGATTCGGTTCGTTTTGTTTTGTCCAGCCATCAGCTGAACAGCTCGGCATCAGGGTTGGTCTACGGGACAAGTCGAGTGAACGATCTCTGCCAGGGATTGATATTGCAGGCCTATCGTTTCTGAGTAAGACTATCGGAAATTTTTTACGTTCGTCGTAACGGCCGTTGGTGGAATGAATCCATATTGTGAAGCGCACAGCTCGCGGCTATGTTCAATGAGCATGCATTGAGAGTTCAGGCTCGATTTGCCTTTCCTCCCTGACCACTGGTATCGGCTTGTCCAAACCCTCGTGTAACTCGTCGCACATAGCCAACGCTGGAATATGTGCTCTTCCAGTTCATCCGGGTTGTGTACGGATAGACCACGAATACACAGCATGAAGTTAGATTAGTGAGCGGTAGGTGTGAGATAGGTAGGAGAGAGCACGAGACATAGGGGCAGATATATAACGGACTGAAGGAGAATAGACCAAGAAAGCCGAGACTCCGGCGAGGTGAGGATCTATCTCTCGAATAGTTGGCCGCGAGAGGAATACATCTACACACTGTAACCTATAGCACACGCGAGCCACGGTGGGGCACAACGGAACACTCGTTCACGTTGGTCTTGAATATTCCCATTAACCGATCGAAAGATTTCCTCACATCCATGCCAATCTATCGACACGATTGTCAGAATGGGAGCCATATACTGTCAATGTCGCTATAACGTGACCGAAAGCAATACGACAATTCCACCAATATGATCTCCAAGTATTATTACACTGACTATCGGGCCCTTTGCCTGTGCTCTAAAATTTCTACGAGGCACGAATTATATCAGATCATCTTTGGTACAAAGGTTTGTTTTTGCCACTGGAAGAATCCCGGTCGATTTATTTATCTCTTTCAGAAACGGGACAAAATATAAAGTATATTTTCTACCTAAAGTATTTCTGAAGTACTTTCCCGAGTACCTTTCGTAACTGCGTTCGTAGCGTTAAGAGTTATCCAGACATAAAAGGAAGGTGCAAAAAGATGTGTGCCATCCTGATTTTCAAGAATCGCTTGCTGTAATTTTTTACCTATAATTCACTTATTTTCCAACGAAATTTCATTCAGGTATGTGAAAGATGTCAGTAAAAACGAATTCTCGTCATTGTGACACCTATGGAAATCTTTAGACAGATAATCATACATGTACAGAAATGGGACGTCATGTTACTCATCGAATACCCGTAACGTCAGCGTCAACTCAAAAAGAGTACTCGTGTACACTGAGAAAAAAGAGTTATTTGACGAACCTATTTCACGTTCACGGCTGTTATCTGACTGCAACAGCTAAACAATTCTTAAATAGAACGATTATTCGTTTCAGTCGATTAAACATTTGAATGTGGCGAACGTGCCTCGGTTGATTCAATTTCATTTCACCGTCTGTATACTTGAAGAACAAAAAAAGTTTCCGGTACTCGAAGTACCGTCGAGATTTGGTCTCGCTGTATCGCAGCAGCGACGGTACTTGGAAAAGGTTCGATGGGCATTATCCGTACTTCGTCACTGTTCCGTCTTGCCCCCGCGAACAGTGCTACACACATTCGTACATATTACAGTACGGTAGAGCGTGCAATGGTACACTAAAGCTATGTACGAGTATCGTACATAGCAGCGGGCCGCTATGTACGTCTATATGGATAGAAGCGTAGGCCCGGAGAAACCGGAAAACACAAGACACGGGATAGCGCCGGTGGCAAAGGGGGACCGAGAGTATAGGTAGAGAGGCGAGGTAGCGACGTCACCACGGAAATCAAGAGTAATGCCAACACGAAACTGCACTACCCCTCCGGGCACACGCCCTCGTCCTCGACCACCACTATCTCGCCAGACCCTGCCGCTGCCGGCGCCGCCGCTTCGCTCACCTCGCACTCGCGCGCCCTTGCGAAACGCTACCAGTTTCACAATTATCCATCTCCGTTCTTCGCGCTCTACATTTCTCGTGCCCTCGCTGTCCGTTGTATATCCGTCCCTTACTCGAGGCAATCCCGCTCCCCGACGCCTCTACACCCTGACGCACTCTCGCCGTCGTCGTATACCATTTGCCGACGCTGTCCTGGACACCGCATCGGCGTTCGTGAGGATTTCTCGTCTCCGTCTCGCCCGACCCTCGGGAATAGACTTTTCTCTTCCTCTGACTCTCCTCTATCGCCGACCGAGGGATGAAACTGAGAGAAAAAGAAGCGTGGATCTATTCGACGACCGCCGCTAGCGGGGCTCCGTTCTAACGGTGAGCGCGGAGCTTCGAGCCACTTATTCGACTTGATATTATCCGTGTAGCCTTTCTCGGCGTTGTTAAAAATTTCCTCCACTTGCCTGATTCCTCCTAGAGATCATTCGAATTCTTTTGCCTCCATCATCGTTCAATCAATTGGACCTTTCGGATACTTGGGTCTCGCGTGAGTTCGTCACTGCCTTCTCATCTTCTTTCCTGTAAATGAAGTTGGATTACGATGGAAAAAGCGGGGAATTTCGAACAACTTTCCGCGGCTTCCATATTTAATTTGCATCTTCTCTCGAATTTTTTTTAGAAAGCGTATTTTGTGCTTCTTCGTGGTGAAAGCTCGATGATGGAATGAGAATGATGATAGGGCAATTTGAAGTGTAATACCTCGAAATGACGATTACGAAAGCCCTTATAACCTACCGTGTGTATTTTTTCGTACAAACGGATACGATGAGAATCGAAATGTTACCGCCATTCCATCTGAAACAAAAAGAAACGACTGCTTAGTTTTTTTTAATTCATCACATTGACATGAGAATCTAGAGGGTTTCTTTGTTTGTTACAAAAATAGAATATTCTTTAAGAGGAAAACGCGACGATATCGGCAAATAATATAGCCCTTGGTTGCTTCGAAAATCTCGGGAAAGGGAGAAGAGACTCCGGAAAATGTGGCCATTCGTATGACCGGCGATACCCCAGTGCGAGGACTCCCCGATGGAAGCTCCCGAACGTCTTTTAATATACAGTACATCTCCGAGGGTAGCCAAGGGATTTAAGAATTGGGCCCCCTTTTCGCAACCCGAAACATGCGAACAACACCATCGGCAGAGGCAATAACACTAAATCTATCATTGCATCGTTCCCTTTTTTCTTGTATCTCCTAGAAGAGAAAAAAGCAACATACAGCGATACAATAGCGCCCTTTTCTTTAAGGCTGTTCTTTCAGTTACCTAAGGCAAACGCCAATTCCGCTACGGATAGTAAACGGGAGTGAAGTAATCCTGGTCACCTGAGGGAGAAACTCAACATCTGATGAGCAAAGCGAAGTTCCACAAAAAGAGAAGTCATATCGCTACTCACTTATTGGAGGTGGTTCGACCGTTCCATACAAGACAAGTGAGTGCCACATTTGTGAAATCGTTTGTAAAAACTTTTACTCATCTGTTAGTTACAGTGCATGGTTACTTGGGTAATGGCAGATGTTCTAAATAAAGAAAAGGTTAGTTGCAATGGATTTGCTAAAATATGAACTGGTTTGTTTTGATTTTGGAAAAGGTACATATTCATTTGGCCTTTTCAATGAATAATCCGTAATCTTTTAACGTTCGGGACAATTATTTGAAGACTGAATTCCATTGGAATAGTTTGCTGGATAATTTCATCGATGGTTATCAAGATTACTTTATGTGCACATATATAGAAGCATTGAATAGGAAAATATGATATTTCGAGCCTCAAAAAAGTAGCTGTTGATAGCACACTGTTTGCTTAACGCGATACAAGGTAGCGATTGACAAACGCTGTACGAATTCAATGCTGATTGATTCGCTCGGAAAACCATTCGAGATTTTTCAATATCCACATACTAATGCCGATAATTTGTTATATTACTCGGTTTAACATGCGTACTGAGTCGAGGACTCTTTATTCTCGGATTACTTTCCATATATTATAGCAATACAATCGTTACTGTCGTCGTATTGTAATTGCAATTCTTTATATAAAAATGAATATCCATAACACTTTAGGTCACTGCCATTGCCATCGACAGTTTCTAAATAAGGTCTATATTAACTACATGGATTCTTTCAGCTGATATAAGTTTGTGAAAAGACTTAAAACTGTATTACTGGTTTGGTTAGTATAAAGCAGTCCAACCTCCTTCAAATCAGCGAAGAAAGTACTATCCACTGGCTGGTATTCGTTCACTCTACCATAATTACCAGTGCGAATTGATTTATGTGTATCTGTACAGATTTTTCTCCCATGTGCGAAAAGTGCATTTTTTGGGGTGCACAAAAGAGAATTCTGGACTTTGCAGAAGGCGACGATAAGCATGAATATGTATATGTTTATGTATACGTATACATATCTATACATATTTATATGTATACTATACATGTGTAGAGAGTTCAACGCATAAAGCCACAGGACGGATCTCGTCTGTTTATATTGCGGCAAATTAAATTAATTCTAGCAAATTAATTGGTAGTTAAGATGTTTAGCGTTAAGTGAGAGAACCTAGTTCGCCTCGCTCGCACCATCCTGCGTTTCGCGAACTGACTCTGCTTCTCTAGCTGCCTTTTGTCTGTAATACCCTCTCGCTTGTACCGGCGCAAGTTTCCTCGGGCGCACGCGCCTCGGTTCCTCTCCAGTTCCTGCTTTACATTTACAACAAACGGCTTATCATCATGGCGCGTTCTCCCGTCAGTATTGCGCACGGTAAACGAAATCACCAGATTCTGCTTGCCGCTGCCGAATGCATATACATAACGGGTATGAAACGATTTTAATGTTATTTCAACATTGTTGCATAGAATAATAAAGCTGACCAAAATTATCTTGTACGCAGTTTAACCTCGTTTCTCCCGCGTATCTCGAAGGCAAACCTACAAATTCCACGTGTACAAGTTTATTGGAATTCTATTTCATGGAACCGTTTACACTGCTAGATAAAAGAAGAAAAATAATATTAAACGGACATCGTGAATTACAATTGGCATGGTACAGCGCCACAATGTTAAAATATATTGTAAATTGAATGTAATGGCACTGGAAACTTGTTTAGAATAATTGCATTCATTGAATATCAAAGTCATAATGTTTGTTGTAAACGAAAAGTAGCAGACATTACAATTACAAATCTTCCGCGTGAATTTTACAAAAAATTTATTGTAAAATTCCAACAACTGTCAGTTTGAAATGTCAGGCACCATTTATTTCATACAATTTTTTTTAACAGTGCAGTCTCAAAAGCACCATGCTCATCGTCTATGTCTACACTGCAGTTGAAACTTTAATCAACGAAGGACACTTTCGTCGCTTCATTGACAATAAATATAAAATACAATGTGCACAACAATTCCGAATAACGGCGTAGAATAAATTGTGTCCTTAATAATACTAAGTTCTAACGAGAGCCCTCGTCATGTGTGTTACTTTTTTAACTTATATATATACTTTTTCCTTTAACATCTATACTAAATCGCTACTCATTTGAATCCGTGGCTAAGCGCTTGGCTACGTCAGAGGACTCTATCCGATCAATTTTTATTTACGGGTCTCAAATTTCTACATCGCCGACATCGGCTGGAGTAAGAATCGCTGATCAAAGTATCTAGGGGGCGTTTCGGCCCAATTGCGTCCCGAATCTGCAGCTACCGACGGTACCCTGTATCGCACGGGAAGATTCCCTTTTCCACCGAGCCGGTCGATACCGTTACGTCGACCGGCTTTTTATCCTCCGCAGGAAACGCTCGCGCGTCTGCACGGCACTTCCCTCCCATCATCCAGTAAGCCCGGCCGCTCGATCCTGCGTTGTCCTCGTCGGATACGTCGAGCGTCGCCGATAACCGAGGTCGGATTACGTATTGCCATTCAGTATCAAGTTGGCGCCCGATAATTCTTCTCTTATCAAACTCCCCAACCTGTCCATGGCCTGTGCGACAGATAAGAATGTCCCCAGTTTAATAACACAAGCATGATTAACCAACGAACGTCGTAACGAATTTTATCAATCGCTGATTAAAACGGGTCATTACATATATCAGCGAGCTAGCAGCTGGCGCGCATAAACATTGATTTTGCAGATGCAAACAACTTGCTTTTTCGTTTTTTTTTTTTTTTTTTCTCGATAATTATACATGTTTGGGCAAAGCTGGAAAGCGAATGAGACACGACTAGGTCGAGTTGCGCAATGAGTGAATTACTTCTGAAGATCGCCCGACTCACCAGATCCATATCCGCGTACGAAGCTTTTGCGAAACTCGCCCTGATGGCGTTACAGGGTTTAAGAGGATCGGCCATGAAGGCTGCGCCCGGAGCTACCAAAACACCGTTCGTCACACCCCTCTGCATAACCATCTTCCAGGTATCCTTGATACCCCGAACTTTGATCCAGAGAAAGAAACCCGCACTCGGTACAGCGATGTCTACCAAGCCTGGAACGATAAGCGGACGGACAAATAAATTCTCCGTGGATTCCCGTCAGTCACTGCCGGTTATGTCGGTACATCGACCACCTCGACTCAGAATTTTACCTTGCAAATGATGTTCAGCCAGTTTCACCATTATGTCGCGACGCTCCTTGTAAAACGACCTTATGAATCTGAAGTGGTCCATCATGCCCTTGTATCCCCAGATTTTTATGAGGTTGTAGATTATCACCTGAAAAATTATTTTTATCAAAAGGCGTACAATTTTTCGGGCTCGCGAATATTGGTGGGTATGCAGTCATCATTGCATACATTAGCGCGAGCGAAAATATTCATGCTCGTCGCGTTTTGCCGCGATAATTTGATGGATTTTGTTCAATCCACTATATCGATGTCTGGCAACGGTTTAAATTACGAAACCGATAAAAAAGAATTGCATAGTAAGAATACACTGTATTTTTAGGTAATTGGAATCTGAACAATAGAACAATGAACACATTAATCAAACAACAGTGTACCTTTTCGCGAAATAAAAATAAAAATATACCATGCATCAAACTTCCAAATCTTTTTCTTGAAATTTACAAAAATCTCATCACAAAGTAAGGATGGAACTGTTAAAATCCAACCACAAGGGTAGTCAAATTTTCTAAAACAGTATACATGAGACAGTTTCCGGTACCGTTCATTAATTTTCAAAACAAATTTTTTGTGTTTGCGCATAAAAATTGCATACACGAATAATTAATTTTGTTCGTTTATCCAGAAGGGCTCGCGACACATCTTTGCTTCTGTGTTTTTACCCGAGCACGAATCGTTAATAAATCTTCGAATAACCTCACGAGCCCCCGCGATAAGCGATAATGCCAGACACGCGACACGGTCAGAGTTCTTCGCGGTCCGCCTTTTTCTATTCTTTCCGTTATTCCTTTTTCATCCACCCGCTTTCAAATGCACATCTATATTATCGTTGGCGCTTGTCTATAAGTGTCGTAACGGTGACTATTCAACCGGACGGCTTTGCGACGGCTCGTTGATCGACGCGGAATTTTAATTCGACGATTTCTCGAAGATTATCTCATATGGGAGCGGACAGCAAATACGATAAGCTTTATCGCGAACGAGCGGAACAACCGGTCAACGATATTTTACATCATTTTTCTTGACGCCAGTTTACCAAATCACGTGTCAAAGATTTTTTAAACGAATAGAAGCGCCTCGATGTTAATTACTTATCGAACTCTTATCTTTGTTCATTTTTCAAACTATTGTCTGGCGCTAATAATCGTTCACGCGTTCTTGAAATTGCTGCCGTTAAAATTTACTTAGCGTTGAATAATTTTGTTCGAACGTACCTGAGAGAGGGTCGGTGCATGCAAATGACTACTCTGCATGTGCAACTCGATACTCGCGACGAGAGGAGCTGCGGCGGTGAGGAATCCAATTCTCAGACCACTGCTTATTACTTTCGACATTGAATCCAATCGGATAACTCTGCCCTCGGTGTCGAGCGAAAGAAACGATTTCGGTTGTTCCTAAATTTTTATCAATACAATTTATTGCAACTAAGGAATTTTGATCGACCGTCGATTGGTAATGTACGAAGGGCGGGGGGGGGGGAGGGTTGAAATTTTAAACGACCGAAGTATAAAACAGGATATTTCAAAATGGAAAAATAACGAACGTTCAAATTTACGGTCAGTCTTCCGGGGGACTGTAAGTAGCGAATGAAAATCGAGAACATAGATACATGGACATGAACTTGGAAACTTAATGAAAAATTAATATATAAAAATGCAATACTGCAAGAGATCAACATTAGTTCGAATACTGGAAACGTAAAATTGCGGATTGTAAAAACTTTTGATTACTTCGAATGTATCATAGTACAATATCAAGAAGTCTACCGTTCGAACTCTCGAAGAACCAAAAAGTTTGCTACTACCGATAATAATTATTCATAATGATAATCTATAATGTAAATGGAATTGACCGATGTCTGCTTTAAACAAGGAAAGTCCATCGGTTTCAAACTAAAAAAAAATGTGATTTATTCCTCAACACGTTTGTAAATCTTACCTCATTGAAGTACATGAAGTGATAAGGATCGTCGTCGAGGATGAGAAAATTATACTCGCAAGCGATTCTATAAATTTCTTTCCTCCTCTCGAGAGGAATAACCGATCCGGTCGGGTTTGCCCCGGTCGGATTGATGTACATCAATTTCGGCATTTTCTTGCCTTCGATCTCTCGATTGCGCAATACCTCTTGAAGTATCTCCGGATCTACGCCGAAGTCATCCTGCAGTACCGGTATGACTTCCGCCTGGTGCGGCGCTATCTTTAGTTGAAGAAAAAAATTGTCAACAAAAAAATTTTGAAATTTAGCGATGTTCAATGATATTTTTTTTTTTTTGTATCTCCACTTACAACCACTCCAGCACCGGGATAATAAGGATCCTGGACCAAGATCGGATCGCCCGGGGCGATTATGGCTTCCAGAGCTTTGCTGAGTCCATCTTGACCTCCGGAAACGACAACGACGTCGCGGCTCTCCCACAAGGGCGGCGCATGAGCCCTCTTTTGGAATTTCCGTATTTCCTGAAGAAGCGGAGGATAGCCTTGGCTCGGAATGTACTGAAGAGCAGCCGCCAACTCTTCGCCCTGAAGAACGAAACTTCGGCCGCCGATAAGCTTCAACGTTATCTCGGTGAAGGGAAAAGTTTCCTCATTCGGCATCCCCTCGGCCAGCGAGATCAGACTGTGCGGCACCGAATAAGCTATTTTCGCTGTGAAGTACACGTAACCAATTATTTACCTTCATTTTTTTTTCATTTATTTTAAATGAACCCGAATAAGCAACTCTTTTATTCATTTACTTGTTTGTTGTGTGTACTTACTGAGCTCTCGCGTAGCCGCCGATCTTCTTCGTTTCGAAGTGTCCGTTTTAAATTCTGAATAATTCATGTTGAATTTATAACTGTCAATATTTTTATTTAAAAGAATTTGGTAAACTGTCGCTTTTATTTATTTGTTTATTTATTATCAATAATATTTTTGTTTTTTATGGCAGCAACACAAACTCTAAACCTACGTCGATATTTATCACACTCCGCGTTAGTTTTCGTTAATCGAAGTTAAAATTGTTTCGAGCAACTTTCGTGGCCTTCACTCAACTCGCCAACCCTAGCGATCACTGACACCGCGCGCACAAGTCAGCCCGCTTTTATACGTCAATATACATCGCTTGTATTTGTTGCGTCAGATAACGTTAACGTATTCAAATCAAAAAGTACACGATATCAGGCTGGGTCGGTGCCTCGGCTTGTTCTATCGCCCTGCGGCTCTCTGTCATTTACATTCGTGCTATCTGTCGCCGTCACTCAGCAGTTATATCGCTTCTGTATTTTTGTTACTTTATTTTTTCTCGAAAAACACTTCCCACAAATTTCGTCAGCGCGAAGAGGAGAGCCAAACATTCGAAGGTTGACGATAGAGAAAAGTAAAAAGTTAAGTGAATTCGTTCATCGAACGTTCCGGTTAGATTTTTTTTAACCGACAGTTTGGTAAAGTAATTACCAGATTATTGAGCTATTTCGAAGTTTGCTAAAAAAACACTCTGTACGCACTCTGACTTTTGCAATAATAAAGGTAGTACTCAAAGGACTTATTATCGCCAGATAAAGACTATTTAATTTGTCATAGATCGTTGAAACCCATTAAATTCCGAGATTTTCAACTTTTTGGATTTTAGGAAAAATTAGTATTTTCGATGTGATGTCAATCCCGTATCAAATATTGCTGAATAAATAAATTATAATTCATGAGGATCGATTGTAGAAAAAAAAATGTTCGAGACTACAATTCGAAAAATTGTAGAAAGATTGTAAAAAAAAAATTGTACAAAAAAAAAATGTTCGAGACTTTGATGCAGCGTATGTACTTTGTAGAAATCAGAAATATCTGTTGAATGCGTATGCCCAGGTGTTCTTAGGGAGTTTAAACTTTAAAACATGCAAAAAATGAATCTATCTATTCGTTTAATTTACTTTACTGGCTGAAGGTAATAACGTTTTCGTTGCAAAATATAAAGTCCATATCGTAAAGCACTCCAACGAAAAATTGCAATTGCAATCACACGTCGGCAAAAAGAACGCACACATCTCCGGTACCTTTTCGCCTCGGATTTTTTTATAGTACTGTGCAGGTTATAATCATCCTGCGAAAAGACTACCTCTGACAGTCAGTGGTTGTCCGCGAAGCGTCCTCGCATTAGGTAATCGCGTTGGGTTGGGGTGAATGGATGATAAGGAGCAATAATTAATAGCATAACAATACAAATGTACATTCGAGATATTTCAGAGTTGCAACACATCTCGCCCTGCCTCCGTACGATTTATATTATTCTATTATATGTGCGAGGAAACAACAGCGGGGAGTCCTCGTTGCAAACGATAGTTCTTTGAAAATAATGCAATCGCGAATTTCCCGCGCAAAGCATTTCCTGAATTTCCTCTAATCGCCAGTTTCGCTCTACACGTCTCACAATTTTGTGTATTTTTTTTCTGGCTACATTTTTACCGCGCGGATACCCGCGTTATGATGTAACCCTGACTACGAATTTCCCGTTCACGCGAAGAGCTGTCGAGTGTTGAATGAGTGATGAAATTCTTTGGAGACTTGTTGCTTATTTGTCATGTTCTTGACGGTCGATAGAAAAAGAGCGATATCGACCATAGTCAAGACACAACTACGTACACGTAGCAGCGGTAACGCTTTGGGAGTTTGCTCTCCGCAAGCGTCGCCGAAGAATCTCCGAGGCAGACCTATCGGTCTGCATCGGTCTGCCTCGTTATCACACGTCCCAACACACACGCACTCCCCGCCCTCGGTGTAATTCTCAATTTCTCGTCGTAATTTCGTCGGGAATTTCTCGAAAGAATCAGTTTCGTAAGCGACCTTCATTCCCTCTGATGCAATTAAGCGACGATATTTTAAAGTGTTCGGACAAACGGAGTCATCCGAGTGATAAAATTCATATTAAAACAATCCGCGCGCACTTCGAGACGCAGTACGAAAAACCCCCCAGTTTTGGCTACGACGTCTTTTCCTTTTTTTTTCTCGACGACCGACTAATCGTGGAGATCATCGCAGATCAAAATAGAACGCGCGCACTTAATGACTATACAAAAAATCGCCGTCTCGGCTACGCAGTATTTTCTTTCTTTCATTGACTATTGCTACTCCGTGGCAGAAACTGTTTCATTTTATACGTCTTTATCGGGCAAATGTTATTTATGTTTTTATAAGTATCTTCGTAAAAACAATTCAGTTCAAGAATTCTAAATAGTTTAAAATCTCGATAAATGTGATTTTTAGATGGCATCCGGAATTATATGCGAGAATGTATTTGATCGAATTGTATCGTTCAAAGCGACTGTAACTCGGATATGGTTTGAGATAGCCAGTTGAAAATTGATAAACTCGTAGAGTGGTTATCTATCTCCATTCGGCGCTATTTTTACCTGGATTGAGGGTGAATCAGACACTCTACGCGATTTTGATTTTGTCGAAAAATATTAGTGATGTCTCCAACCCCCGTGAATTATCAAGGGCTTGGGTTTTAGGACTATCGTCCTAAAACTGCGAATGATTTTTATTTTTTAAAGTATTACTGAACACGATTTAATTGACGAAGACGGGAATAGACTAAAATTATGTAATGTTTCCGTATTAAGTTCGCCAAATTTCTTCGTAATTTTGTTTTTCTTAATAACAGACTGATTTCTGGCTGTCGGCAGAAAAACAAAACAATCGAGTCAACGAAATGTGTACTTGCGGGTGGTAAAACAAATTTTTGGTTCGTCGCAGAGAACACTTCGTTGATAAACTGACAGACCGCAATGTAAAAAAAAAAAAACGGAATGTTAATTTTTTGGAAGAACTGGAAGTCGATATGGAAAAACTGTTACATCAAATTTTATGTACAATCATGATGAAAAACGGATGTCCAATGTCTTTAATACATCAAACAGTAATATTTCATCACAATTCTACATAAAATTCAATATATCAGTGTTTGCATGGAAACATCCGATTCGGTACATTAATGTCGTACGATTTTTTTAACACAACGTCGATTAAAGTCTTTCGTCACTCACTGTAACAATAATTTCGTTCGATTAACTGAAAATTTGTTTCGCCATCCGTCAGCGAGCTCACTTTGTTGACTCCATCGACGTTTTATTTTCCAGTGACGAGATTCGTCCGAGGCCATCACCCTGAATCACTTTGTCCTCTATAAAGTATTGCAAAGTACATAATACGCTATAAATTAACAGAGATTGCGTGGCCTGCTTTCTAGCTCGCTACTTCGTTACTTTATAATTTTAGCTTCGTAACTTTATAAGTTTTAACCCTCCGGCTCCTCGACCGTTACCGATAGTTGTATTGTTTGCATGCGATCATCCGGCGATCCCCAATGAGTGACGTCAGCTGTCCGGGAGATACCGCGAGAATAATATCGCTCCGCAACGGAGGCCGAGCCCAAGAAAGTAAAAGACGGGGTGATCGGGGAGAAAACAGTGGGGCAGGGGGGCGGGGTCGGAACGAATCGAGAAAAACGAGAAATAAAAATTTAACTTCGCGGGTCATCGCGCCTCCACGATTCACAAATTGGATAGTTTCCAATCTCGCGCGGGATTGGCTCTATTGAAAACCTCGGTTTTCATCGTCGTTGTTTTCGTCGCGGTATGCATGAAAGAAAGCAAAATAAAAGAGACGGAGAGAGAGAGAGAGAGAGAGAGCCCGATAACTCTGACGATTGCTGACGGCGATCGTTTTATTTAATTTCACGTACGTTCCTCGATTAATCCGTGACCGATTTTCCGCATACGTGTGGATGAGCTCTATCTGGGTTAAACAGAAAAAATAAAAATAACGAAACATTATTCTCTCCACCTCTTCCTCCCCATCCGAATTTAAATGCATCGCACGTTCATTAAAAACGGTGCAGCAGGGTTCGATATTAATTCCAAGTTATCGTTCGTATCGAATTCTTGCCTCGAAGCATCGGGTTCTACGTACGTTTCCGGTAACGCGCTCATATTGCTTAATAATTGCCGAGGACCCGGATTATTCGTCCTCGGTCTCACGGCAGGAAGGAGAAATCGAGGAAACATCAGCGAGAAGTCGTCGGGAGGCTGGAGAACGTCGATTAGAAAAATAGTTTGAGCTTCCTCCCCGGAGTGCCGACAGGGGCTGGAAGTTGAAATGAGAACGAGAACCGAGGGTACCGGGCGCAGTTAGTTCGCCGTACGGAATTACTCCCTCCCCCCCCGCGTTCCCGAGACGGAGATGGAGAAAGTACTTAACGAACGGAGAAGTTCAATAAAAGCGAAACGACATTAGCCAACCTAAAATTACCCCTCCTGATTCAACCTCCGTTGGATGCGCTGCGCGCTATCTTCCGACAACTTCCCGGCGAGTTTTACCGTCCTGCCTCCCCGTCTCCGACAGCTCCTCTGAGCATTAGGTGTATCCTCTTTGGAATCCTGCTGACCTGCGCTGCTCTCTTTCCCCGCCGCCTCTTCGTCCCTTCATCTTGCCTTCGTACTCCCGTCTCCTTACACTCCGTGCCGTTTATCCAACCATTTTCCTTTTCTCCCGCCTTCGCCATGCCTTTTACTCCCCCAACCCGATAGGAAATAGATCCGTTCAGGGTAATTACGAATTAAAAAGAAGAGAAAAAAATAAAGAACGAAGAAGGATGGAGAAAAGAACGGTGCCATCTCCTCGTCAGGAGATTGCCTTCCACCTTCGACGGGGCCAACGACGGTACCCACGGCTAGTCGGCTCACTCGGTTTCAGAGGCTCTGATTCCACTGCCGACTGATTATCGTCGAACAAATTGTCACGCAGAACATATTTACGATGTATGTTTCTCGAGTTTAATCGGACATCCGACTTGAATTTATTTACCCGAATTTATTAATTTATTAATTTATTAATTTATTACTTTAATCGATTTATCCGAAAAAGCCATGGTCACTGAATCAGCTTGGGCATTAATTGGTTACGAAAGCGAATTTAATTAGTTGCTACATGCGATCTACTGGTTGGAAGATCGACCTGGCTGTCGATCATTCCTTCCAAGTTGTATCCACCATCATCTTCGTCGTACTGCGCGTCTTGATCCTGCGGAACGTTCGAGCATATTCGTCTTTCACGACGCTCGTGGCAGGGTTATTTAATCCTGATGGAAACCACTCAGGTGCCACGAAGATTGCCCCACGATTGTCTCGAAATTTCATTATTCCCGGTGGTCGATGAGAGTTCGACGGCTCGGAGGAAGCGAAGGGTGGGCCGAGGACTGGAGCATGAGTCGAATAGAAATTTCCTGGCTGACAACGGTAGGAGACGTTCGCTCAAGAACGGATGTTCCTCAAGATCTATCGATGGTTATACAGTGTGCCGGAGGGAAGACTCTTGAGTCGCAGCATCGATGCCCATTAGAATCGAATCTCCCTTCTGTGATTGTTCTCGCCTCGTAAAAGCCAACTATGGAAAATCACGATTACGTAAAACGGAAACGAGAAAGCAATTACGCCTTCTCGACGTTTTACTGGATTTCGAAGCTGATAGTGCGGTTTATTAATAATACAGATAAGACGGGTGCGATTGGATCCATCCGAGATAATCGGATCTGTTGGATTTCTGAAGAACGAGTGTGGCGATTGATCCGGTAAATCCGAACTTGAAACTGTCGTTGGGGAATTCCTTGAGAGGACGAAAAAGAAACTGAAAATTGTCGAAAAGAGAAAAAGAAGAAAGCAATTACGTCTTGTGAACGTTTTACTGGATTCCGAAGCTTCCTGAGCTGTTTATCAATAATGCAAGCGACACGAGTTGCTATCGGATCGATTCGATTTATATCTGACGGATTCAATGGCGCTCGTCCGATTGAGTTTGTCGGAATTTTAAACAGCAAGTGTTTTGAACCTGAAAATAACATAAATAAATTAGAATAAACGGAAAGTGTTACCTAAAACAGAAACGAGGGAAGTGATCAGGTCGTCTACTTTTTTTACTGGATTTTCAAACTTTCCGTACGGTTTATTAATAACACAGATCACATGGACGTCATTGGAACCAGCCGATATAATCGGATCTCTTCAATAACCGAAGAAATTCTGTACATTCCAACTTGACGAAATCGTCGGGGCATTCGTTAAGAAAAAAAAATTTGGTCCAGTTTACGTGAGAATGTAGCGATATCGTTCAGACAACTGTAGACTTCTCGGGCTCGTTCATTGTGTAGTCTACCCTATCGCTTGGTACAACAACAGATCCTGTTTCAAAGAATCGTACCTTATTCTTTCTCGCTCTTACTCTGTCCCTGTTTGGCCACGTAGATACTTTGTATCTCTCGAGTTTGGATTTGCCGGTTCGCGTACTGTACACAACGCTGTATAGCGTACACGCGTTAACGCCCCGACGATACCTAATTGGGTGCCCACCCCATGCTGCCCCATTATTCGGGGTGTCAAAATACTTCTCGGTTCTTTTCACCGAGTACTGTGCGCTGCGTCGCTGCCGCCGCTGGATGGGCACGGGTGTAAGCGACCAGGCTAAACTATAGTGTTACCGGGGCCCTCGAAAAACCGTAATCCTCGGAGCGTTTGCTCGCGCGCAACTTCTAGCCGTTCACAGCGACCGCAGAAACGACATCACAATACGGAGATTTTTAACGTGAAAGAATGGGATTCAACGAGAGGGAATGCGCCTAAACAATATTAAACCCATAGCAAATTCACCCTGAACTATGTCACGGTTATCGGATGTAAGACTGAAACTGGAAGCTGCTCATGCACGAAGCATCGAAATCGCTGCGATGACGTCAAAATAATGCTCTATTTCGTAATATAATTACCGGTTCTTTGCGTTCCGTTCATTTTCATTAAAAAGATAGTTATTTGAAATACATAAATATACGCTTGTATACTAAAATAATTTTTCAATATTTTGATGATTTTTTTAGTGCGATAGTTTTCTTCTTTTAACCGTTCTGTTTTTTGATCGCAAGATTTTTTCAAAATTTTCCGTGCGCAGTGATGGTTCGAAAAAACGGATCTGAAAATTGGCCGAGTATTCTGCGTTATCCATTCGTATCTGTGGTATACAAAAAACCGACCAGTTTTTGTGTGATTTTATCGGGAAGCTTAAGTATCGCTGTTTTGAAATACCTACAATGTTATCTTTTCGTCAAGTGGTTGGGTGAAATATGAAATTCACGCGGTTTTTTCCACAGATCATGGCGATTCTGCTGATTACTTTCCATCTATCATAATACTTAATAAAGAGAAGCGCGTCGAAATGAAACATATTTTTTGTCATCGTCCGCCCCTTGATAGGTTAAAGGGTTAACAGCGAATTCTTTAGTTGAATCAGTTTCGTACTGAGATTAAGAGGAATGTGATGGGTAACATAGGCACGTAGGTCTTCAATTTGCTGCGACCGGATGTTTTGTTGCTAAGAAAGTGGGTGTTCCAGCGGCTTATCCATAACTCGTTCTGTAATCGTGCTTTTTGACCCGATCTTGGGGTCAAGTTCGTTTTATTGTGTTTCTTTTCGGTTGGGCTCTGTCAATTTTTTAGCGCGTTAGGTGATTTCATTATAATTTTTTTTTTTTAAATCTTTTAGTTCTATTCAATTCAATGTGAGTTCTAACAGCTCACAGCAGAAAAGTGGTAATCGAGGCGTGGGTAATCGAGTTGGAAGATGAGAATGAGGCGAAGGTCCGTCGAGTGCGAAAAACATTTTTCCCGGATTCCGGAGCTCGTCGGAGCTTCGTAAGGCCTTTTTCACTTCGAACAAGGCAGCATCGCTCCACCCTTTCAGTTTGACACGACTATTTTGCACACACGTCCCTTCGCATCCGCACCGGGGCAGCGCGAGCCACTGCATGCGAAACGGATTGGCGGTGCACCGGAGAAAAATATTTGAAATACGAAGAAACCACTTTTCCCCGTCGACGTACGGGCGGAATTTTTCCTTTCACACGCGAGATGATTTTTCCACCCCGCCGCTATGTTTGTTCGTACGGCTGTGTCTGCGAGTCGTGGCTGGCTATTGAATTTTTCATTCTTCCTTCCCCACCTCGTTCTCCACGTTTTATCCGTGTATTCTCCTCCCCCACGGCTAAACGCTCGAGAGCGAATTTATTATTACCGAGTAAACGCGAAATAGCTCGGCTGCCGGAAGAAACGACGATGCCTAACACCGCAGACACACCGCATCGGTCGGAAAATTTTCCGCTCTGACTTATTCTCGGGAAAACGAAAATGTGTTTATCAGGGAACGTCTTTTACCGCGAGAATCCTCTTGGGCTCTCGTAGGAACCTTGGGCTAACGCGGTTACGTCGGCAGTCTCGATAATTGCTGATAATTCGGTGAAACTTCGTTAAGACGCTCATCAGGCAGGGTTGCCCGGTCGATGAGCGAAATATCCATTCATTCGATTATACACTCGATTCCGATAACACGATTATCACTCCTAGAATTTATAGATAAATGGGTAAACCCTCTATATATATATAAATATATATATCTGTATGAGTGTGTGTAACAAATGTGTGAATTCTCGCAATGCGGCAATATTTACCGTGTCTCGACAAATGGTTCGCGAAGTTGCTAGAGAGGAAAGGGTTGAACACCTTACTCCATGTACGAACGGTACCGGTTGCCTAGAGCTGGTATGCTTAAGAACAGAAACGGATATAACAACGCCCTTTCTACCCACGGAAGCCAGTCTCGAATTGCATTCTTCGGCCTAATTACGTTTCGTCGGTTTAGGTATAGCGAGCGGTCCAATTATCGGTAATTGCGTAAAGATGTCACTCCCTAAGCGGATTCCTAGCCGATTTTACGGGGCATTGTGTACTCGGGGAAACTAAGCCGCCACCGCCCGGCTCCAGCCCGTGTCACCGGGGAACGGGAGCGTGCTCGTGGGTCCTAGGGAAACCGTTACATCACATTAAAATGCATCCCCTGCCCTTCCCGTTTTTTTTTTCTTTTTTTTTTTTTTCTTTCTCTTTTCCATGACCAACAATATAATAACAGTACGACGAGCTTTTTCTTTCTTCACACTCGCTCGGTTGGTCTCGTGTATGCGGCGCGCCCTTCGCTGCTGTACCAATGCGTGGATTTTGACGCAGCGCTTACATGATGCTTGTTATGTAATACATGTGTCAAAGGTGTTTGTCGATGGTTCGCGAATCGAGTCTCATTGTACAATTCCTATCCACTTATCGGACGATTTATAGATCGTTAGCGATCTATAAATGAAAAGAATCGTGATTGGTGGTTTTTTTTTTGTAGAGAAAAATCGTAAACCTTTATACGAATTACTATTGATTTTGACAATTATGTAGTGGATCAATACTGTGCTGCTTCGATTTTTAATCTTCAGTAAATTACGACACGAGCGGCTTCGTCGCGACTTTTTCTTGAAGGCTAAAAAAAAATTGCTCTCCGCCGCGCAATGAAGTCAGCCCTGCAAGTTCCTTCAATCGTCCCATAAATTTTCCGCTTAAAAATATGTTAATTTCATGCTGGAAATTTGTTTGCGTTGCATCGTACCCCGATCTGATGACCAACGCTCTAAAAATTTCAACCAGACTTCGCATGTACCTGGTTACATCATTTCACTTTGTCTCATTGTTTGCGAGAACCCGAGCTATTTTTTGGTGCGCACCGCTCTGTCACTCGTGTGTTAAGTGGATTATAAAAATTAACTCCTCCATAACGAAGGGAGGTTTTCTTTATTTTTTTTTTACTTTTCGCAGCGCGCAGAATTTTCACGCCTTGCGGGACTCACCAGCGCCAGAGTAGTGAACCCGACGTGACTAAAGAAATTAAATTAGCTTGCCGCGGTGAGATTGAAAAATCTCTTAAACCGAGGCAACTGCGGGGAAAAGAACTGCTCGGGCGCTTACTCGCGGTGCATGGCGATGGCGTCAGAGGGGTTGGGACGCTGACGCACCGGCGCAAAACTCGTTTAAAGATGAAAGGCCGACTAACGACTTATTTTTGATAAGAAGAAAAAGTTAAGGCACTTTGCAGTAGGAAGAGGAGGGAGCGCGCGAGCGAGCGAAACGAATGCGAGGGGACGCGAGCGGATGGACGAGAGGAGGGTCTCGAGACGAATCGCTCGGAAAGCCCTGAAAACGCTTATAGAAAATCGGGCACGCGATTTCTCGCTTTTCTACTCCGACAACGTATTTTTCGCGCTATATTATTCTCTCAAGCTTTACGTGTATCCGTTCACCGCCATAGTTACAACACAATTCGCGCTGAATTCGCGCGATGAAAATCATCATATCTCTAAGAGCTAAGGAAAATAACATGTTACAGATTAAAAGGCAATAAAAGTACATTTTTTTCAAATTCTATCCAAACTAATTCATCATAACTTTACACACCTGTTCGCCTAGTGACATTTCAAAAATTTTAAACAAACACTATAGTCACTTAATCAGTGGCGACATTCCTCACTCAAAACCGCGAGTGACAGGTTCAGGTTCAGGTTCGCTCCGTATTCGTAGTAAGAAAAAAAAGATATCATTCAAGGCATTTGTCTTTCCCTCCAAAGATGAAAAATAAGAAAATATTGTTTAAGTAAAGTAAATTAAAAGCGAAGAAATTAAATACAAGGGAGTCTTTACTTAAATGAAAAAATGAGTTAAAAAAAAATACTTTCCAATGTGGTTCATTAGAGCCTCATTGATGTTAACGTCGAGTCACATAGAAATTTTGAGCAAACAAGCGTAGCCCTATCCGCGGCAACAATCCTTGCTCACGTCTTCAAATAATAGATTTTCCGACCGTTCAATATTTCCTAGTCGATTCTGCCCGCCTAATACAATGTATAATCTACACATCATTAATTCTTTCTACGTTGTTTTTTTTTTGTTTAACGCCGTTGCTACAACGCAAGTCGTGTATGGTCAGCGATTGAAGAAACCGTTTCTGACTCGATAATCCTCAAACGGAGAGAAACGCAAAAACAGCAGCAGCAGCAGGAATAGCGGCGAAAGGAGCGCCACCGCGAAAAGACAACAGTTGCGCGAGGCACAACTCAATTGCCATGTCAAAACGATGTGAAATGGGATTGATGTAATTTCGTTAGCCCTCCCCTAAATCTACCGTTTATATACTCGTGTTATCCCTCGCTCTCGTAGTTCCCGGCGCAGTTTCTCGACGTACCGGGTGTTTCGTGACAAACGAAGAGTCAGGACTGATTCTAATGACTTATGAAGTCAAGCCAAATCACCGGACCGCCTTTGCTTCTCGTATACCATACCGCACACATACATACACATGTATACATGCATTTAATATTAATTCAAACGAGTGTACGGGACACTTCGAGTCACTCGACAAAAATTGAATAATCTCTCGCCTTCCACCCTCCGGGACGTCGCCCCTTATCGAATCCCCTCGAGGAGCGACGATCGGTCGAATACTCATCGTGTAATATTAAACTAGGCGAGTTCTCGTGACCCGATACACGCATAGTACTAGATTGCCGAATCGACTTTCTTTAATGGAGTCGATACAACCTTCATGTCTCTTTATAGAAAAGCATGCAAAGTGTATTTCACATGACTTCGTTATATTTTACGGTATTGCACATTATTTTCTCTACGATAATTCATCGTCTTCACTTTTGCCTTCCTCGTTGAAGAAGCTATCATTAAAACACAATTTTACACCAACAAGAAAAGGAAACATTCTGAGCATCACGAATTTTCTTCTTTTTTAATTATATTTTTTAATTCAGCGTAAAAAAATTATGTGGAAATTTTATTGCTCCCTTTTTAGTAACTTAAAAAAATGTCAGTATCTCATAGAATTGCGATAGTCAACATTGACAGCAAAATTTGTAATAATAGACCGTAAACAAAAATTTGCCGATTTCATCGTTTTAACGTAATTGTTAACGTACTCGTCACCGCTGATTACAAAATTATAACTCACTTTACTCCGCGGCTGATATTTCATTCAGAAACTCGTGTTTGGCGTAAAAGTAAATGAAAACAAAATTCATTGGTTGAGCGAGAACAAACTGGCGAACGATAAGGAAGAGGAATGGCTCAGGAACAGATACGAGCTGTCAGCTATAATGCATGTTAAGTCTTGAAGTTTTGTCGCCAACACGACAGTCTGTCTCGTCCCGCTGGCTTCAGCTCGGTCACGCCAAGTTGATATTACGTGATTTATCGAACAATTTTCTTTCAAGGTCTTTCGGTGTTACCCAGAAAAACTAGTGAAGGCGGAATAAAAAAACAAGAAAAAAAGGGTCGTAAAACTGCGAAACAACGTCAAGCGGACGGTCGATTCTCGCACGCATTCGCGATGCATTCTCACACGGCCCGTGTCATTCTTTGCTGCATTTATCGTCGTGCGGAGTTTCGGGAGGCTGCAGAGGGCGGGAGGGTGGGAGGGAGGGGGGAATATTCACCCCGTGGGACTCGACACGCCCAACTTCGTTAAACTTCAATTCCGGTCGCTTGCTCACTCGCCAATAGATGAGCCTCGACCCGCACCTCGTTGGCCGATAATCGATTTGCCCGGCGATTAAAAAAAGCAAACGTAAAGCGCCGGGAGAGAAGGAGAGCGGGGAGTGGAGTCGGAAAAAAATAAAGAAAATGGACGCTCATTGACGAAACGCGAGCTTATTACTTGTGGCATAATGGACGTAAGGGGGCGAAGGGAAAATAATAGGATATCGAGAATTGGCTAAACGACGATCGGCACCTGCGGCGAACACTGTTCCAGTGGTATTGCGCAAATTGCATATTACGGGAGCACTGGATTTTCCTGTCGATTAAAATCGCTACGGATTTGCGTGGATTGACGACGATCGCACTGCAATCATTGTTTCAATTACATTGTACGGAGCTCATCGCTGTATTGGCTGTAAAATCGATATTCGGGGAAAGTTACTTTTTCAGTCTCGTTGCCGATTGCTCTGGGTGGGAATGTTAAAGCGTTAAATCGGTAACGCGTTATCGCTTCCACGTGTTTCCTCGAACTCTGCTAGATATCGACTTAACTGATGTTTCAACCGGTTGTAACTTCTCGTAGATTGCCGGTTGTCACTTCTCGTAGAGTGTAAGAACGAGGAGCTCCTTGATACCGCAAAGAAATAAAAAAACAAATTAAGAGAGCATTATTTTTTTTCCTCAAACGCAACCGCGACGCTTTACTCGATAACTTTGATTATGATGACACACTGTTCCGTTGGAATCGTTGTTTGTCCTCGGTGGACATTTTTCAGCTGTATAATTTATTTTAGAGCGCCACGCAAAGAAATATACATTTCGTTAAAATAAATATTTCGATAAAATTAATGTTCGCTGAATTGAATCAATAATTAGTTGTAGATCGGCGCAAATAAATTATTTTTCTGGCTGCAGATACTTACCAAGTCGCGAAGTTGTCCCGACCGGTTGGATGTTTCCGTCCAGTACCAAGGAATACCAAGGAGTAGTCCAGACTCTCGTCGACGGCGGAAATGCAAACTCAACAAGACTGTAACAAAGAAAGAAGAAACGAAATAAGTTTTTAAAAAATCCTTCTTTTACTCGCAATTCTTGGATCGGTAACTTTCTTTAGACGCACGCGATTCCCATTCGAGGCGCTGTTTGTTCTCTGTCAAAACCTGAACTTGTTAAGTCGGCGAGCGCCCTCTAAAAGTTGTACTTGATGCTCACTTGTCATGCTGCGAAGATTTACCGATTTCAACGCCCCGCACAGTGTACAGGAGTAGTCGAGATTTCCGTCGATCGCCGAAACGTTGAGCATCTTAAAAAAAAAAAAAGAATAAAAACATCGAGTTAAAAAAAAATCTCGTTGCCTCCTTGCAATCGCGCCCGCGACACTTTGATCGGTAACTTCATTTATGGGGACGCTGCTGGACAGAATGTAGGAAACACCGATAACACCGATGACGGAAATATCGACTTTCGAGCTGCCGCAAGCCCTGACTCGGTGCTCGCGATCTCCGGACCGCCCCTCTCCACGGCTGTATTACTGCAGTACACGAACTGGGATCCTTCGGAGCTCCGGGCTCTCCCAGACCCTCGGCAACGACCGGGCGAGCTTTGCTCCGCGATGACCCTCACGCCGGCTGAACGCCACAGCCGGTGAACGTCGATAGTCGAAACGGATGGGAGGAAAAGAAGAAAGAACGAACGAGGAGGCAGAGGAAGCGAAAGGAGTCAGTGGGAAATAAACAGCTGAGCGATTGCGAACGCGTGCGTGAGAGACGAAGGAAATCGCATAAGTTGGGCGGCTAAACTGGTTACGGTAATTGGCGCTCCGAAAACGATAATCGAGTGGGACTGCTCAGGAGGCGAAAAGGCGTGGTGGGACCGATTTCGCTTCTTCTCTGTACGTAAAATCTTTAAAATCGCAGTGGGCTCTGTTCCGCTTTCTCTTACTTCTATTTTGAGAAGAAACATAAAAATAATTAATAAATCAACTTGCACTCGTATTACGTGGATTGGGAGAAGAGGAAAAAAGAACGACGAGCCAAAGGAAAAAAAAAAATGCAGTGGAAAATGAACGGTGGAGCAATAAATAACGAGTGTAAAAGATACAAAGAAAATCGCATAAGTTGGTCGGCTAAATCGTTCACGGTGATTTTACCTCGAATATGATAGACCGAAGTGGAGCATAGGGTGCAGAACGGCCAGCCGTTTCAAACGACACCCCTTTTGCTCCATCACTTCCATCCCAATATTTTAAACCGTAGTCTGCTTTGCTTCGCTGTTCCTTACATCCTTGTAAAAAAAAATAAAAAATGAAAAAGAAAAAAAATTAAGAAATTGCAATTCGATTGGGTCAATGTCCACGATTCCACTATACGACCTCGTGGTAGCGGTGAATATCAATCTAAAAGTTTGCCAATATCGGGGATAGATTCTCGGGCAACGAGTTGTCGCCCACTCCGTAAATCTCGCTATTCAATGCATTTCACGTACGTCGATACGCACAGTGCTGCCAACGACTGTGCCGGCTTCACGCAGTCTGTACACTCGCGTCTACCCGCCATGGGTGTGTGTATTTCTGTGCCGTGTATAGGTTGTAGATGGAATCCCGGCGGTTCTGGTAGCGGTTGAAAGAACCAATTTTGCCCTAATAGAAAAATCCCCAGCGCCGTACCCAATTTATAAACCCGCAAACATGGCTGGCTTGGTGAACTGGTGTGTGCGACATTTGTGTTCAGGCAGAGGTAGGTGGGGGGGGGAGAATGGGAACGAGGGAGGGTCAGTAAAATTCTCTCTGTGTGTACGGCGTGGTACCGCATCGCTCGAATCCCGTCACACAAAATCGGGCGAACGGGCGACCGTACATCGAATTTATAAAGCGCGCGCCGTCGCGAAGCGCGTGAATTTTCCACCGGTATACAACGCTTTTTTGCCCCCTCGTCGCGTGCTTTTTAGCTTTCTGGGATGTAGGGGGAGGTAGGGGGAGTGTAGGAGTGAGAGCGAGAGAACGAGGGGGCGACATTTCTAGGGAGGCCGAGGTCGCGGAGGGACGAGGGGTCGGAGGGATGAATGCCTCCAGCGGTACTCCTGAAAAATCAACCCCTCCAGCCCTCCCGCACATCCCGTCGCGGCGTACGCTTCACGAGTGAGTCAACAGTCAAGAGACGAAGTGGGAGAGAGCCGAACACTGAGCGAAAAAATTTCATTCGACGATAGAGAGCTTCCGTCGTCGTGCTTCTGCGGCCTCGATGGAATTTATCCACCGTTCGCGGATAGACTAGATTCCCATGGTAACTCAGCGCTGGCTGTGTGCGGAGCCGGTGCGCTCGGCTGGCTTCGGACTCCGGGCTCATCCTCGGAGAGGGCGAAGAGGACGAAGAAGAAAAAAATTTAATAAATCAAAATCGGCCGTCCTGCGACTGCCGGACTGCCTGGGGAGTCTTGTGATTGCTTGTCGATTAGGACATGATACAAGAATTTTTATCCGTGGACGAAGATCGTCGATTCGGTACATTCCGTGAAAGGCGCGGAGGATCGGGAAAATTCATCGAAGCGGCGGAGAAACGTTTTCTGTTGATGGATCTTGAAAACATATGGATCGAGTCACTTGTTAGTTGATGCAAAATGTTCGGTGATAATTTTTTGATTTTTGATTCCCGTCGCAAACCGGAGAGCCGAAGAATCAAGGATTTTTCGCAGCGAGCCAGAAGCGAGAGTTTTCCTGGCAAGCTTGACGAGAGAATATAAAAATGCAAGATATAAACTCACCAAAAAGCTGGTTCAGGCTTTTCGTCGGCGAAGGCGACGGGAACGGACGAAAAAAATTAAAAGCGATTTTATTTCACTCGGTGCGTAAAGTACAGTTTTACACACACTTCGCGCAACTAAAACTCTCCTTTTACACCTTGTAAAATAACATTTAAAAAAATTTCATTGCACTGCTATTGTAATGTACTAATATTTTTTTTATTGACTAAGGCCTGCGACGACCTGATCAGCTGGTGATCTCATTATTACTTGTCGAACACGATAAAATAATTTATTCTCGTTATTACTTCTCGAATACGACTAAAATCTTTATCCGTATGTTAGGTTCATTACGCAAGGTATGGATCCAAGCGGCGGTGAAATTTTTTTTTTCACCGGTAACGTGGATTCAGCGTACGCGCGACATATTGGTGGATCTCGAGAACGCAAGGATTGAGACACGTGTTCGGTATTGCGAACCGTTGGGTACTAATTATTTGATTCCCGATAAAAACGAGAGGGTCGCGGAATCAAGGGTTGTTGCGCAATGTGTCGGGGACGCGAATTTCACCGTCGAGAGTTTGCCGAGAGAGTATCGAGATGCAACACATGGCCTCCTCAAAGGGTACTCGTATCGGCTACAAAGGTATCCAGCGGAGATAAATACCTCGTGAAAGTTGAAGCGCAGTTTTCTCTCGCGCGCACCGCCCATGAGTCTCGTATGTACGTATTGTGAAACGAGCGCACAGCAACCGTGAGTGTAACGCATGGTCGGCCCTCTCGGCCGTTCGACTGCAGAGCATATGCACGCAGCAGGAAGCTTCGTTGGTCCATCTGCAGCGATGGCGATACGAGGAGATTCGCGAATGAGATAAAGGGTTTTCGGTAATCGATTTCGAATTCGATAACGAGACGACCTGCAGGCACTGGGCCGGGCCCCGAGGACTCCCCCAAGGAGAGCAGTCTGCGCACCAAACCAACGGTACCGACTCTGTACGTCGTGTCATTACACATCGGATTGTCTTCGCAAAAGAGGAGCAACCCTACACGAATTAATCGACGCTACGGAAACGAATATTTCTGAAAAAGAATTACCCTACAGTGTCTGTAAGAAAATGTACACTCAATGTTCGAGGTCTGTGAGAAATGAAACGCAGATCGATAGCGACGTAGAGTTCGATCCGAGTGGCTGTTGCATCCCAGCACTGGCACAGGACTGGCTAGACTATATTGAAAGCGTAGAATTTAATGTGCTGGTGCTGAAGATTTTCGTCCGTAAATCGATATATTAAATTTCATGCACAATTGTCATGAAAAATTAATGTTTAATCTAATAATCATGTTAGGGATGCTTTATTTTTCCTACAATAGTACTTTCAATCCAATATTTTATTGAATTTAAGTTATTTTCCGTTAAAATTGTACATTTAAATTAACGTACAAGTTTTTGCATTAGAAATTTCAGTCTAGCGCATCAAATTTAAAAAAATGTTGACACTGCAGATTCTCGGGTTTGGCGCAGTCTCACGCATGTGCTCGAACATAATTCTCAGCTCGGTCATCCAAAAGAAAAAGAAACGAATTCCAACTTCAATGTAGTGTGTTGGACATTAAATTTTATGTACAATCGTGATGAAAAATTCACCTATAATTACATTGACAAGTAAATTAGTAAAAACAAAAAATTCCCAACGTCTTTACTACACGGAACATTAATTTTTCATCGAAATTGTATACGAAATGTACTATACCAGTATCTGCATAAAAATATCAAGTCAGATGCATTGATTTCATAGGATTTTTTTCGCGGCTTAGTGTGGAAGTCACGTGAATGAACCACCTGGATTAGAGCATCGACGATACACTGACCGAAAAAAAATGGCAAGATTTCAGGAATGTTCGCAGATGCAAGATGATTGGTTCTCCCCGAATAGCTAAATTAGTTACGTTAATGAAATTTCTACTGTCCCGAGGACTTTTCATTCTTCCGTGACACGAAACGGGAGGGTGCGAAGAATCGAGAGACAATAGAAAATCGCGTGAAAAGCAGTCGCATCGAGACACGTAGAATTTCAAGTGCGGATGAAGGAATACGCCCTCGATAATCGCGCAGAGAGCGTCGGGCGAGGGTGGGACGGGGTTTTACGTCGGCAGTGGTGGTGGCTCGTCCACCCTTAGCGCGGATGAGCGGGCGCGCGTTGTAGTTTATTTAGCGGCGCCCTGGGCATCGGTAAACACTGGGTTAGCGAATTGGCCCCAGGGCCCGGCCGAGACCGAATGATAGTTAACGTACCGCTAAACGGCCATTGGGGAGTGGGGACGAGCACGGAGCTCGGCATCGCATGGCTTCCGCACAACCCCTCGTCGGTTTCACGACTACACGGCCGCGCACGGTTACACTCGTAAAGTCCCGCTTTCGTTATATTGCTATCGAGTGAACGAAAGCAACGAGAAAGCGCGAGAGCAAGGCGGGAGGGAGGGAGGGGGAGGGGGGGGGGGACGAAATTTAATTTTGTGCTTTTTGTACGCCGCCCGAATCTCGTTTCTACGGGTGAACGCTGGAGCCAGAGGCGAGAATCGACGAGGGCGGGAAGATACCATTGGGAAAAAAAAAAATTGGGGACAAAATTCACGGCAAACGATTCGTTTGTTTTATCGTTCATCGATTCGTGTTTAACGCAGTTTTTCATTGAAAGAGTCGTTCTCTGTGGTTTAGGCAAAGCGACATGTTCAATTAACGATTCGTAGAAAAATAGGCAACGCCTCGCGAATGAAAAGAGATTGGAATGCGTGGTAGTTCGGGCAGGATGGATATCGGCTTGATGAAATAATTCGGCGGGAATCAAGCTCCGAAAGCTCGATAATACGGCAGCGAGCTCATCGAGTCTGCAGCGTTGTGTGAAATAGTCTAGTTAGCGGGCGTCTGCATACCCGTCCGCTGCTATCGGGTTGCGGAAAGGTGCGCGCACGTCATCGACGCGTCAGGGAGGCAGAGAGGTGGAGAGAGAGAGAGAGAGAGAGAGAGAGAGAGAGAGAGAGAGAGAGAGAGAGAGAGAGAGAGAGAGAGAGAGGAGAAGCCGAGATAGATGGGAGGCTGTGAGGGTGTATGCGAAGGCACAAAACAGGCGAACGTCGAGCTCGAATCCAATTGGCGGGAGCAATTGCAAGACAACGGTAGGTAGGAGTTGGTTGCGGTGTGTACACAGTTAATTAAGCCGAAGTACCGGCGGCTGCAGACGCGCTTGTGTTCGTGATCGTTGCTTGGAGATCATGTGGTTGTATATGCGAGAGCATCAGCCCGAAGCGCACCGAACCGGCGGACAGGGGAACTCCGGAGACGGCGGAGTGGATAGCTTGAACACAGCTTGAAGCTGTTGAGGCCTTCGAAGAAATTTCTCTGGACGAGAGAATTTACGTTAAAAACCGAAAAAGCGTGGTGAAAAGGAAATTAAACGACAAAGACGCTGTTGATGAAAAAAGAGAAACACGAATTAACGCATTGGATCGAGATGTCCAAGAGCGATGAACGGGAACTTTTCTCTACGATTGCGAATGGCCGGTGCAATCGAGAGGCAAAAGTAAGCAGGAGTATTTTTTAGTTTTTAAGCACTAAGCTGAAAGTTTTTATGCAGAAACTGGTGCGTTAAATGAGAGTGAAACATCTGTGGCTTTTAATATACCGTAAGTTAATTTTACCTCATAATTGTATATAAAATCTCATATAACATTTTATGCAAAAATTTAACTAAACAATCAGCGGTTGCGGGAGAACTGGAATACGTGATCGATGCTCTGCAATCATGCGGTTTTGAGAGAGCGTCAGTCCCAAACGCTAGGAGAGGACGGGAAGGTAGCAGACGGCAATACCGTGGACCTGTTGTGGCTTTCGCAAAATTTTTTCAGAATTACGTAAATTAAGAAGCCTAAATGCGGAAAAAACTATCACTCCCATTCCAATGAAATTCCCATATGAGCGAAAACCGGACATTTTTCGCTATAATTTCAATATATAATTGAATTACCAGTAGGAGAGACCAGGGTAAAATGCGACAGCGCAGGCGAAACTCAATTTTATAATACTTCTTCGATCTCCCATTGCGTCCCAACGACACGCCTGAATTTTCAAGCCCGGTGTTCCACACGTATTACCAACTAAAAGTTATTGGAAAATTTCTGTGTCCCATTATTGGCGTTTTACTCACGCTCTCCCCTACGTCATCGATTTTTGTACAGTTAAGAGTAACGAAATGACCAGAATTGTTGATCGAATATCGCTAACTATTCCAACATGAACGAACAGGGCTTTGACGAGCCTAAGATAATTTTCTCAGTACAACCTATTTCTGCAAACACGTTAGCCCGCTCTCCGTTGATCCTGTTGTACGCGAGGCTTCCGGTGGAATCCAGGATAAGCTGTCTCCCTGCTCTGATACCGCGAGACAATATCATCGAGGCGACTCCCGCGGAGCCTCGCTGACGATCCACTCGCGCGTGCCCACAGCCCGGAGGGAACACACGGGGGAGTAGCGAGACCGCATGCGGGAAGGAGGAGCAAAGGCGGGTATTGGAATTTACGATTTATACAGTCGGTGTCTGTGTTCACCGGCTAATTAATTTCACCGCCAGATCCACGCTGGTGTATTAATGGACGAGATCAAAGGCACAATATCTCCGTCCGACGGACCGACGAGCGCTCCCTCTCCCGCGGTGGTCTCTCTCGATCCATTACCCAATATTCATCAGCCGAATCGAATTGAGCGAGATTCAAAGAGGTTCCCGCGCACGGGTCGAATGGGGTGAACGGTAGCGATACACAGAAACGAGTATTGTACCGGCGCGTAAACGAAACAACGGGATTAAGCGTCGGAAATCTGAAGATCGGTACCCTCGTGACCGCTACCGGTTGGCGCGGACGCGCTGAGAAAAGCCATCGTTGAATGGAACGCGCTGCACACCGCCCGCTGAGAGTTTTCCCCAAACTTGTCAGGAGAGGGCTAAGAGGCGCGTTCACACAGGAGACTCCAATGGCGTGATCCGCGGGCCGGTGCCAGGCTGAGATCGAGAGGCACAACAACGCAACCACCTCTTCCTCAAGCCGGTCCGAGGGTAGCCACAGGCATGCGAATGCTCCGGGTGCAGACGAGGACGAGGGAAACGGGGAGGGTGCGGCGAGGGTGTAGAGTACGGATCTGCCACCCGCAGCGTCGAGATTCCTTGCGGTGGATCCGTTCTATCGTTCCATTTCCCGCCTCCGTCCGCACTAAGTTTCGGTACAGTTCGGTTAACGGGCTAGCGACAATGTACAGTCGGCGGAGCGAACGAGAGCGAGGACAGGACCTCGTAATATGACGGACGATCCGGGGTAAACAGAGCGGGTGGTAAATCCTCTGATTCTATACACCGCCTACAATACTCTTCGCTCCTTGGCCGCGCACCGGAGGGGGAGCCACTAATAGCATTGAGAGGATGGAAAATTCGACCGGAGGGAATCCACTCCGAGGCGCGAGAGGAAGAGAGCAAAAACGATTCTAGCGCCTCTAAATTTCTTTAAATCTTCTCGCAGGTCCATCGAGCTGCGAGACCCCAACCGAGATCGGGAACTACACGTCGTGAGGATTCGAAAATTGGAGCGGATTTTTTTTTTTGTTCCTCGAGGCAGGGGAAAAGAAACACTGAGCGTTTCCTTCTCGCTTTTCAATTCTTTTATCGTCGATCCTCGTTCGTCCCTCTCGCCATGAACGAGCCAGAAGAATAACCGGTGCCCGGAGCTCCCCCGGCACAGAAATTAGACTTATCTCGGCGACGCGATCGCGCAGGCACCTTTCCACGGCAGCTGCGCGCCCCCTGTGTATCCCTTTTACGTAAAATCCCGAACTCCGCTTCTCTCATCTGTGTTTCACGACGTTTCTCCCTCCTCCTCCTCCTCGTCTTCCTAAACGATTTTGCGGCATCGTCGGTCACTCAAACACGAAATCCGGATTCGAGAAAATCAGAGAGAATGTTTTCTCTTTTTTCTTTCTTATTCTTCTATTCCTCTCTTTCCCACCGCAATTCTTTAATGGCTCAGCGCAGCTATATCGCCTTAGCAGTTTTCGGGCGGACCGTATCCCCCGATCCAGTTGTCCTCGGATTTGCAAACAGTTTTGAATTTCCGGCTACCCTCAACAGCGCGCGCGCGCGTAGATTCGTTTTTTTTTTTTTCTAGGATGCTCTTTTGGACGTCGCGCTCCGCACAGTAGCCGGTGAATCGAGACTCTTAATACTATCGATTGTAATGCGGACGATCGGGCGGCCACTCGACTACACAATGAAGCGAACGCGCGGGGAGTCGTCCGGTCTCCAGGCGGTACCGGCGCGACTGATCGGTAAATCTCTGCTTTTCTTCGCGATCTCGGTAAGGATAATACGCGCGTGATCGTCGACCGACTGCACCACGGACCAGAATTCCCATACATCAAAATTGTAATATGAGCGAGTTTTACGGAACGACGAAAGCATTCGGATTCGGGTGGGCAAACAGCGTTTGTGTGCTCGAGTAAATTTGAGAAGAAAAATCGTATCTTCGCCCGCTATCGGAGTATCTTTTGGATTACCGACAGATCTTGGTTTCCCGACATATTCATATTGAAGAGATGTATCACGTCGATTGAAGAATAATTCGCGACGCGTGGCCAATTCGATTGAACGACTTACAGTCGGCTCCTCGATGTATCCTTTTTAAAGTATTTTCGACAGGTCAGCTCGTCCATCTCGATTAAGAATGTCGTTCGTTGCTTTGATAGTCCAAGAGAAGCTTTTTTTTAAACGAGCGCACGAGATTTGCCAAAGTACCTGTTAATTATGGTGCTGTCCGACAAGCGTCCGTAAAGTACGAGAGTTATGCATAAAGTACGAAAAGCGTGCGTGAAGTACCGTGTTGTCCGTTGATGCATCAACGATCTTGAAAGGGCCAATATAAGAAACCTGACCAAGCTCCACGTGAGCATTGTACGAAAGGCGTACTTGTACTTTACTTCAATAATGTACAAAAAGCGTGCGTACAATAAAATCGGACTTATGCGCGCATGTGTCGGACTGTGCGCATTTATAATATAGTTATCTTTGTAGCGCAACTTACGTAACCCTCCGTAGGCACGAGACGTAATTCTTCTTATGCATGCGTTGCATAGAGCGATATGCCATATTAGTGCGGTGAAGAAAACTTTGTACATACGGTGGAAAGTGAGTCACAGCGGGCGCATAAAGTTCACTTTATCACACTCGTATCACAAATAATTATGATTGTTATTCCTTAACTTTCTACAGCGAATATATGTACTAAAGTACATTCGAAGAATTAAATGGTATCCTCGCCCGCAATTGGGTGATCGTTTGGGTTGCCGATCGATCGTGATTTCAATACATATTCGAATTGGGAAAAGGTATTGCGTATCGATTGAAGAATAATTCGCGACGCGTGGCCAATTCGATGAACGGCGTATGGTCGATTCGCGGATGTGTTCTTTCTAAAACAGCTTCGACAGGATCGCTCGTCCATCTCGATAAAAAACCTCGCTCGTCGGCTTCGCAGTCGGGGAAAAGCTTTTAGAGTCTCCGTTCGCTTTCGACCCCGCATCGCTCCGTCTCTTCTTTTTTGTTTTCCTCTCCGTTACCGCGGTCCTCCTGAGTTCCGGCTTCGTATCCGTTTCGACCGACGGAATCGGATCGGATGTTGCGCTTAACCGGATCCCATTTGTAATGATAAATATCTCGGAGTAAAACGGCTCGAGCATCGATACGAGGAGGAAACGAGCACGGGCTCTTAGAATGTGGTGTGGCAAGCGTCGAGAGACTACGGAAAGTTGAATCATTGCGTTATTTCATACCTGCGGGCTTAAGTAGTCGCCTGTCTCGTCGCTGATGCTCTCCGCTGATCCAATCTCCGTACTCTTCTACTCCAGTTTTAACTGTCTAATTGTCCAAAGGCGATTTGCCGGATAAACGAGGCCCGGCATGCGCTTCGGGTTATAATCTGTGGCTGCCCGATAGACTCTCGATAGCCCTTATCTTCGACCACCGTTTTAGGATTTTGCTGTCCACTTTGTCGAAGCACTCGTCGGGCGACTCGGAAGTGGACGCAAATCTGTTGCGTATATCTGTGGCAATCTCCTTTCCTTCTTCGTATTCGTTAAAAGGGCGTTTTGCGAATCTTCGTGAGGTTAAAATCTGGGTCTCGCAAAAATTGGCAATCTCGATGGAGACAAAATTACTGTACTACGGTAATTCGTGACTGAGTGACATTGTTTAAAAAAAATCTAGATTCACAGTGATCTTTATCATAACAATGAAAATTTAGTCATGATCCGACAGCAAAATTACCTCGTGTTCAGTAAAAATGGATATATTAATTTTTCTAGGATTATTTTCACGACGCAAGAACAAAAAATTGCAATATCGCCCAAGACAAGATATTAATATAGTAATCCGTACCGGCTCGTTCATAAATTTTTAATGTAAAGTGTTAATAAAAATGTATCGCTACACGTATAATAAAAATTTATCACTACACGTATGATAAAAATTATCACATTTTTTCCGGAACCAACTCAATAATTTTAACTACAGTTCTTTGTCTCACGCAAAAAACAAAAAAAAATATCTATTATTTTTCTCGGAGTGATATATGGAGCAGGGGATAACCCATACGGCGCAGAAACGGAACAGGCCAATTTTCGAAAAACTCGTCGACGTTTTTGCTTCGTATCTAATGTGGTATCTGATGTGGTATCGCTAAACGGTGATTCGATGATTAAGCCAACCCACAAATAAGGTATACGGCATAGAACGTTGGGGACATTTTTTTTCTTTATGCGGGTACAGCTCATGCAACTCATGCGTTGCGCTACAAAGCAGACGCACGGCCGCAGGTTCTGGTTACGCAGCAGCAATGCGGAACGGAGAGAATGGAGTATGTAGCGATAGAGAATTCATCCGCAAACGTATAATTTGGCGGCGATGGCCGGGGATCGATTTTGAGTGGCTACTGTTTCGTTACAGGCGGATATCTTTTGTGGTGGGTTTGTGGGCGTGCGCTTCCCCTCGGGGCTAAAACGCCAAATGGTTATATGTTCCTATAGACATACACACACGGAGACACGTAGGCGGTAATAAATGTACATACGTGTATACGCGTACAGCCAAAATCGTCGAGGAGGGAATGAGAAATAGGAAGGAATATGAATAGTCGAAAAAAATTGAGATAAAAAAAGAAGCAACAACGGAATCGTCGAGGAAGAATCGTCGAATGATCGCCGCAGAATACCAGCAAAACGAAAAAAAGGAGGGAGAAACGAAGAGACGAATCCGAACAGTGGGTCCAAAAAACGATCGACGAGAGTACCGGATGAACTTTCACGGAAGTGGTTTTCTTTCATTTCGTTCGAATATAAAGCCTCCCGGTATAACCTCCCCGTAGGTCTGCGCTCGCCACAGTCGATATCTCCTTCGTGGATTTTAATTGAGCTGCGGAAGCTCTCAATTGAGATTTCAATGGATTGCCCGATAGACGAATCGGTAAATTGGCAAAAAGATATGACTCGAGAGGGAGAATACTAATATCGGTTCTCGTCAGATTCGCCGAAGTCGTATCCCGACCACTAATGTGTGCAATTTATAGATTCGCCAATTTAATGGGAAATCGTAGCTGTCGCTATTTTTACCAGCTGAGTTATCCGTTTATTTCGAAGCATCAAGCGCTATCAACCAGTCACTATGTCAATTTAAATGAGAGAATAAATATTTTTGCAGCCTGTTTCAATTTCGCAAAGATACAATAACGAGTTAGCAAAGAAATGCCTGAACTATCGTGAAAATCGATCGAAGCAACATTCTACATTACAAGAAAAATAATCTCCAGATTTTTAAGTGTTTAAAATATATTAGCATTTTAACACGTCAGGCTCAACCAGTAAAACGGACAATTTGAGCATATTGCGAGAATATCATTATGAGCGAGTTGGTCGCAGAATTAAGTAAATACATTCGCTTATATTATGACAGAGAGTCTTATGTGCAGCGACGAAATATACTGATGTATTTACTGGTAAATACCACCACCGAAAAAAATAAATAATAAAAAAAAGAATAAAAACCATAGCCAAAAATTTCAAACGATGACCAATTGGCAGCACATATATACGATAACTCCGTTGTGTACCGAAAACTTCCACATTACCTACAGTCAACAAATTCAATTTAATATATTTCCCAGCCAACTTGTCAAAATATCGTTCACAGTAGCGGGTTAATTAATTAGGTATCCACCGCGTTATTTAGCCGGTTGTTTACCAACTCCCGCGTCGCTGATACGCGTTGAATAAGTTGTTTGCGGTTTAAACGAGCTCTCGCACGATGAATCCCGTACAGAGTTGACGAGTAAATTTATAAAGTGGCGATATATAATTATTACCATCATCATTACAAAGTAAGGTTAAAGTCCGATAAGTTGTCCGGGAGGTGAGAGTGTTCAGTGGCACGGGCGGCGGGGGATGAGAGAGGAAAGGGGGGGGGGGGGGCCCGCAGCGATCGACAGAGTAGACAAAGGTATAAGGGCACGGGCGCGCGACCATGCGCCTCTAAGCTTCACCTCGTTTCTGGCAATTACAGGGGATGCCAGAATCCGCCACAAGAATCAACCCACACCGTGCCGAGGTCGCACCCTCCGGCGTGCGTTAGCTCCATCGTTCGGTTCTCTGTCTTGTTTTAACCCGGCTTGCCCCCCCCGTCCTGAGCGCCCCATCGGAAGATCTCCATCTTCGTTGGTCGCGCATACGCGTTTCGCTCGATCTTGGACGAAACTGCCGGGGTATCACGGAAGCCTAAAACGCGGGTAGAGCTCCTAGCTCGGCAGAGTCTTCCGCGTCCGTCGCACACCAAAGGGAGTCGTACCCATTCGGCCTATCCTACGCGCCCTCTCCCTTCGAATCCTTCGTCCGCAGCGCCGCTCCGTCTCGCTCCGTTCGCAGCTTTCCGCTTCAGCCTCCACCCCTCGCATCGGTCCCGGTCCGATCTCTCGTCTTCATCACTCCCGAATTAACCCCACCGGGCCGGAGATCAAGCGACGAGGACGGAGCGAGACCGCGCGGAAAGCCGATGGAGGAACCGGAGGGTCCGGAGTTGTGTGCGCGCGCACGAGTGTGTGTGTGTGTGTGTGCGCGCGCTGAGCGAGACGGCCAGAAGGGGATGAAAATGCGAGAGTAGGACGCAGAGTGCCCGAGGAAACAAGGACATCGGAGCGAAATCACTCCGGTCGAGCTCCCGGACTCGATTACAACAACCCCTCTCCGCTCGGGGCTAAAATTGAGCACCCCTGTCTCGCCATGTTCTCGAAAATCGTCGTTTATTGGCTCACATTGCGCTGGTTGGGGACGGGATTGGCCGCGAACGGTAACGCCTCTGGTTTCTGGTCCTGCCTTCCTCCTGCTCGCATCGGCTCAACCTTCGCCTCGCTCTCTCCGTCCGCGTTTCCTGCTCTCTCTCTCTCTCGGCACCGTTCGCGCCGACCTGAGCTCGTCACTCTCGCACGCGCGAAACTACTCCCCCGACAGCCCGCGAGAAGCATCACCGAAAGGTCGGCGTGTGCCCCGCTAATGCCGCATCGGGCACTAGGCCGGCTAGTACACGCTGGCACAACGCACGCTCAACACCCTCGCGGTACGGAACTCCGAGTTACCGATAGCCTCTCTTCATTAACAGACTAAAGTAACGAGAGCGCACGAGAGGCCGCAAGATCGGGGGGAGACAAACCGCGTCGATCGCCAAGGGATTTTTACCGAGGCTCATCCGCGACACATCTAGACCTGGTCGTAGAAAACTATCCCTGTGTGTCGTTTCATCGAGTTCTTGAGGACTTCCGGTTGCTTCGGAGAGGATTCGCGATCGCGGAGGATACAGTGAATTAGTTAAAGGCCAGGACACTTCGGGCGGAAGACTTTGGTCGGCCGAGGCGCGCGGTCACCGTCGCGAACTAACAGCGGGAAAAAAGGGACGAACCGCCGTTCATAGAGCTAGCGGATTGTCGTGACGGTAACTCCGATACCGTGAGTGTAGTATTTTTTTTTTTTTTTTTTTGGCAGTGCGCACGCCAATTTGGAGAACGGGGCGATCCAGGACCGATCGCCGGATGTCAGGATGAGGAGACGCTGCCTTGTCCCGTCAGTGTCGTGCTCTGGGCCCCGCTTCGAGGGCGATTCGCGCGAATAATTTCCGGGAGAGTGAAGCAACCTTCGAGAGAGTAAAGCGGCCGGGGATCTCGGATCGATGCGACCTTAGCGGACCACGCAATCCCTGATCGACGGAAAATATATTTTTATTTTTTATATCGTAAAAGGAGAATCGGACGATCCTGTCGGGAAACTGTGCAGCGATGGACTCGCAGCAGCTCATCGAGACGACCGGCTCGCAGAACACCCAGGATATCGTTCTTCCGAAGCCAGCCGCGGCGACGATTCCAAGGCACAGCATCGATGCCATACTCGGCCGGGCTGGACGCAAGAGGACCCACGACGAAATCGAGCAATCCTCTCGGGACACTCAAGAGAGCACGGGTAAATTTTTTTTCTATTTATCCGTACATAATTACCGACCATGAAATTTTCCTTAATTTATTTCCCGATTTCTTTCGTCGATCCCAAGTGGATTTTAGTGTCAGAGCTGTTCGATGATCCGCTGGTAATGAACTCTGCAAAACCGGTCGGCAAAATGGTCCGACGGCGAGCGTCGCCGTCCCCATTTTTTGATCGACCCTTTCATCGTTTATCTCAAGCGATACACTTTAAATTCGGTGAAAAAATTAATGAATAAGCAACCGATCTGTTTGAAACTCCGTGTAAGAAAAATTATCCCTCGGAAGCTTAAGTCGCGTTGCTGTAAATTGCACTTGAAGTAGCACTTGGTCTATCGATTCAATGAAAACGTCGACCTTGCATCGATCAAAGAGTAATGATAAACGAAAAATTCAACGAACACGTGTATCCTGTCGTGACGCATAGGTTCGATCGGTCCGGGAGACGCGTGGGAGGACGTACACTGTCGCGCAGAGTTTGTCACCGGTGAGCTCGTTCTATATATCCCTGTCGTGTGGCAATGTCAGCGTATAATTGGAAAATCGTTAGTATCGCGTCGGGATCTCGACGTCGAGCGCTTGGGCAACCCCACCGGTTCGGACTCTCCGCGTAACCGTTCACCAGCTCTAATTTGTCGTCGAGCCTGGCCGCCGTCGACGAGTTTGCTCGCGAGCAAAAAAAGGCTATGTATTCGCCAATCCCCCTCCTTAAGGCAGTGCTCTAGCTCGCCTGGCAACGACAATCTTACCTGGTTCGTGTGCTCTGCGCACTGCACGCGACCAATAAAGATTGTACCCAATTTTCAACAAAGTGTACACTGCGCTTTTCCGCTCGTGGCTTTATTAAATGTAGCAATGGGATATATATATATTTTTTTTTCTATTAGTTCTTACCGCTAAAGACAGAGTTGATGGACGGCAATTTGTCGAGAGCCGCTACTCGAATTACTCACTCGTTTGTCCCGCCGTCGGGGCGAGGCTCTCCGGGACGAGATAATCGACGATCGGTCAGCGGACGCAATCGGAGTGTTCTGAAGCGAAGGGCGCGAAGGGAAAAGAAGAAAAAAAAATTAAGAGAGTTAAGAAGACAAGGCAGGGAGACGCTGAGCCAACGGGAGAGGAAGTCGATTTCTCGGCCTGGAGGAGCCCAATCTTGTTCGGCTAATCGAATTATCATTGATTATGATACGGCTCGGACGCTCCGTGGTTCGCGGATGGAGCGCGAGTGGCGCGGAAGCGGAAAAGTACACCTACGTGTAAATTATATTTTATAGAACGTAGCTAACTCGTGGTTACAAAAGAGCTTACGAGCGCACTAGCAGGACTCAGACTAATGAGTGTAATAAAAAAAATCTTAAAAAAAGACGCCCGGGCCGGGAGACCAAAGATCTCTGCGGCTGGGCCGAAGGAGTGCGCGCTTGGCTCGATCTTTCTCTCGCTTCTCGGGACTCGAATTGACGTGTCTACTAATGGATCGGCACGTCCCGAACCCACCTCTTCCCGTCTCCCGTTCCCTTCCTCTTGTTCATTTTCTTCTAGCTCCTCTCGGTCGTTTTTTTTTTTTTTTAGTCTTGCGTCGTCTTTCACCGGGCGCCTTCCTTCTCGTAATCTTAATACCCAACGAACGGCTCTATTATCCGCGCTTATGGTCCCCGAGGCGGCATCGGCCGCTCCGATACGCTCGCAATTATGGTCTCGCGCCTCTGCATTCCCTGCTGATACACATCCCAGGAAGCTCGAGGAGTTTACCGTCCGACCGACGCCGTTAATGAACGTTCAATTATTCGTTCAATCATTCCGACTGATGTAAGGGAGGAAGAAGCCAAACGGTTTTTTTTTTTTTCCAGTCGGTACACTGAGAAAAATAAATGATCGGATCAACCCAGCCGCGGTTGATATGAACGTGGCTTCAATCGGTTGGTTCGACAAAAATATCTCTTTGAATCGACAATTTTTCATTTAAAACCAATCATTCGTTTGTACCAAACAAGTGATAAACTGCTCAATATAAACAAAAATTCATTAACGGCATTGGAAGTTTTTTTTACATAAACTGTTTCTGAAACTTCGAACCCATGTGTAATTTTACAGAAAATTTTTTATTTTCAAAGGAAATTTTACTAAATTTCAGCGCGAAAGATTCGTAATTTTAATAATAAGTTATTTCACTTTACAAAAAGGTACATTTATGCTCAATAAATGTGAGCAGCGCAGGCAAATTTCAAGTGTCGGTATATAAAACTTACAATTTGTATTACGGTGCAGCTATCAACAGATGTGATCGCAATTACCGGTTAATCGAATCATTCAAATTTTTCCAGTGTAAAAACATTATCTTCATACCACGAAAATTATTTCGTCAACTCAAAAGATAAAAGTTTCATCCCAAGTATAGCCGGGTCTGTTTTAAATCCGCTCTCCTCTGTTTTTTTTTTTCAAGACCTATCGATGCATTACAATCGAAATCGTTGTTTCCTCGTAGTGGGTAATGTCTGTATTGGCAAACGGAAACATTGCTACTACGAAGGGTGTTTAACGAGCGTAAAATGCTCACCGACTCGGCGTTTTAACAGACCCGTTTATTGTACACTTACGCGTTGAGTAAAAATCCATAACCGTGTAAGTTACACATACACACGCATATTTCGCGGTATTAGTGAATTTTAATAGGTCTTTGAAAACGCGGGCAAAGCTCGTAAAATGCTCGTTTCGAAATAAGGGAGGGAGGGTCGTAATCCCGATCGCGTGACAACGTGAGCCGTGCCTCGTTCGGCCACGTGCAATTACGTGTAATTTTCATAGCCATTTATTGCCGCGGGATACCTCGTTTTTCGGACGTAAGTCACACTAGACTTCGCTCGTTTGATTTCTGCGGAAGAATGGGAGGGAGCAAAATGCGAACGTTGCCCGACAGGCAGGCAGACAGACAGACGGACGGAACGATAAACCTCCGCTGAAACTGCTGATCGTTATTGGACTCTTATAGACACAGCCGTACGACGGTGAAACAGCTAACGTGTAACGCGAACTGACGCTCCGAACGATCGAATTAAACTGAGGTAGTTCGCGCATAACGAGACTCTGGGATTTTATCGGTTTCGCATCTATCGAAGCTCGTTCGAACGGTTTCCTTACCAAAGTCCCGCGAAATACGCTTGTTCTTTTCGACGCGTTTATTTTTTACGAAACTCATTTGTCTAGGCCGTTGTTCGAAAGCCCTGGGAATACAATCTGTCGACATTGCGTTGTATTATTAGCCCACTGGGAGGGGATATCGAGGAGCGAGATCGAGCTCAGCCTCAATCGGTAGATCGTCCGTGGGGCACGTGGTAGCCGCTAATCGTCGACTAATTATACAGTCACGCATGTTCCGCGAGACTCCGCTCATAGACCCGGCCTGCTCGTCGCCCAGCGGTAATCGGGAGGCATCATAAAAAAAAATATATATATATATACATGTATTTACATATATAAAATAAATAATACATAAAACGAGCGAGAAATCGGTGCCAGCTAACCGAGTTGAGCACCTGGTAGCTAACAACATGACCGTGCTCGTTGCTAGGGCACGTCATTCTACCTTCCTGCAGCGACTAATAGTTTTATTATGAAGGTGGCACGGATTTACTCGGGTTGTAACTTATGCGGGGCGATAAAGTGTAATCGTGAGGAGACGCGAGATAATTGATCGACGAATGTTTCGCGATTCTCATACGAGGAGAGACACATCGATCCCTAATCGAAACGCGGCGCGGAGGAGTGTTTAAGTGTATTAGCCTGTTAGATCAATTTATCGGATAGCATGCGGAGCTTCTGCCGATAGATGTAACCCCGGGACGAGAGACAGAGAAGAGATCGAGGAACGATTTAAGCGAATTACCGCTCGATCAAAGCTTCACTGGTCCTAATAACGCGCTCATCGTGCACCAGCCAGTGACGTATCAAACGTGGACGAGAAGAGAGAGCTCCGGAGAGACGAGAACGAGAGCTCCGGAATCGATGCTGCTGCTGCTGCTGCTGCTGCTGCTGCTGCTGCAGCCTAGCTTGCTTCGTCTCGCGTGAATAGTAAAATCGTTCTGATCGATAAACCGTTGCAGGCTCGTTCGACTGCAGGCTGGATGGAGAGACAGGGCGATAGGCGTAGGTGCTCGCAGTCGAACGCACACGAACGGAGACGTACGTGTGAGAGGAAGCAACGGGAAAAGTTACTGGAAACGGATGAAACCTCCTGAATGAATTTTCGTGCACACTAGCGAGATGCTCCGAGTAACATGGTTTGAGAGTCCCAAAAGTGAGAAAGCCATTAGATGCATTTGAAACGGAGTCACGTTCCACATCTGGTTGCACGATGATGAGTTTGTGTTAGGATGCACGGACGAAAGGATCTGGCAGAGAAATGGCAATATCGTCTAATTTTGAATGTGCTGTAGACTGTTCGAAATTTTCGAGGGTTATAATCCGGCCCCGAACAAGACTCATTGGCAACCTCGTCAGACCCCGACTTGTGTGCCAAAAAAATTAAGGATTTCATGATTATGAATTTTTGTCAATTTTGCCTTTTTAATAATTGGCGACTTCGCCGTACTAGGATGATTTTTTTTCGGGTGACACTGATTTTTACTATTACTATTGCAGTAATAGAAATTGCTGAATTATTACCATTACTACTATTTAGCTCCGTGTAAATATTGCTTACCGTCTCACCACTGAAACAGAACGATCTAGACAAGAAATCGCAATCCCGTCGAAAAAAACTGCTGTAACACGATTGAAATTTTCAGAGCGACGGATTAGATCCGAACAAGAATCCATAATTGTAATTAAACTCATTGTAAATCACCATCTTTGACGAATCTGAGTACCCCGCTGACTATCATGCATAGCGAGATAATCTTGCTCGCTCGACTATCACTCTCACTATCATTATTTGCGTCTCCAATTTGGCACCCCGAAAGAAATAAAATAATCCACGATTGTGGTAAACATTATTCTAAATCACGATCTTCGACGACTCCGAATTCTCCGGTAACTACCATACATACCGAGATGATTTAGCTTGCGTTATACATTGTGATGTTTAGTATTAAGCGACGCGGAAACGTTTCGCCTCCGAGTACCTACTATTACTACAATAGCAATTGCTGTACACAATGTAGTAACAGAATTACCGAATTATCCCTATCACTACCATTTTCGTCCGAGCACCTACAATACAGATTACCAGCGCAATCAATGAAACAAAACGATCGAAACTCGCTCTCCGCAGTTAATTCTCTATTCGTCACAGACATAATCGATCGAGCTTCAAAGTGAACTATACGGAAGGTGTCGAAGATAGACGAATCTATCTGCGAGCGGAGAGCAGGAATGGCGGGCGCCACAGTGTTGGGCGTCTGGCTGAGCGTGAGATGACTGTGTACGAGCGTGTATCGCCGGCATTAGCACTAATACCAATTAGCGGAGTATAGTCTCGGTGTGATTCGTCGTGTAATTATAGCGATTGCCTCGTAATTATCGGCGTTAACATGCGTCGAGGGTATCGACAGCCCGCAACCGGAATTCGCGTGTTCAACTTGCCTCTATCGCCTTTCTCCATCCCATCCGGCAGTCGAGCTCGACTGTTCGCTACCCTCGCGGGTGTGTCCCGGCAGACACACGTTACAGGCTCTCACCGACACGTTGTTGCTGTTTCCCTGTACAATTTCCATTCCACTGCTCGGCTCCTTATCCTCCGTGTCAATTAAAATTCCGACGGTCCCTTTGCGCGCTTCTTCATTATCGAGACGTCGAGCGACGACTACCGTTCGAACGATTCGAATTATCGCGGAAAATGACAAAACGATTTTTTTTCTTTCTTTCAGTTATTTCGTTCGAAACATGAACGCCGTTTGGACGTTTGATCGTTTCCCTTTGTATTCCGGGGCAAAGCCCCGTTATACGCGCTCTCCTCACGCACCGCCGAGAGCTTTCGAGCCGCGAGAGCGGATATGTGTAATAACACGCAGACATTAAACGCGGTAGGATGGCTGGGGAGTGGAAAATGTATCGGGGAATACAGAGGGCTCGTGCGACGGTTAGGTTGACACACCGTCGAGGCACGGGGTTGCCCGGGCGAGCGAGTTCGGCCGTACTGGGCCCGATGCCCGCCAGAGATATCCCAATAAAGCTCGAGCACGCCACCAAACAATTAAATTATTAACCGGCAGCGATAACGAGGCACGGTAGCGCTGATTACTATTATAATGAACGTCGCCTGTCTACCGTTACCGCGGCTTCGGGTTTAGCGAACGCGAGAGATGTGTGAGTGAAAGAGCTCGCGAACGCACGGGACGCGCACGGGGTCTGTTCTCGTGCACTGTGCACACTTTCATTTTCTTGCTCACCCGAATAAAGTAGAAGCGGTAGTGGCGGAAGGAGGTTAAAGAAAAATCACGAGGGGGCAGAGAGAAAAAAAAAGGCGCACGGTATTACGTGTGGAAAAGCATGCGGAAGCTAACTGGGCTGCTCGAGCCCGCCTAGTTTGCGGCGAGCGTTAAAAAAATTACCGAAGGACGATTAAAAATTACGATAAAGGCATTGACCCCTCCGATGACCAATTTTAATGACTTATTTAATATCTAATTTATTATTCTTCGCGTCCTATTTCTGTGTTTCCAACTTACATTTAATTTGTCATCGCTTTGTATATTTCTTAGTCTTATGTATGTCTGTTTTGTAACAGATTGCTGGAATTACGTGAGCTATAACGTTTCTATATTGAGTTTTATTGTTATGATTGTCTTGTGTTTCTTATGGATGCGGTTGTCTCATGTCTGATCGGTCGCAGCCTCAAGAACTATGATTAATTTTAAATATTGTACATTTCCGTCGATACGATATCGGTTACAAAGTCTGAGGAAAGCCAAAAGTCCAGGAACCTAAATCTCGCAACGGAAATTCAAAGGTTCTCTAAACACGACCCCGCGAGCGTGCGTTTGGTTGTCGGTGACAGCTCGATTTTCCGCTCTTTGCGAGGGCGACCGACGCGAGGGGTGATGTGACCAAACTCGTCGGAGTCTCGAGTTCCCGATATTTCTCCGTTTCCTACGAGTCTCGAGCGATTCTCTTGTACGGGGAAAGAACGATACATTTTTGCTGAAGAATGGGGAATTCGCCGTCTCGACGGTAGATTGATCAGAGGTGAATAAATCGGCCAACGGTGCCAGACATCAATTTCGTATGGAGAAAGATTTCGCAACGAACATAGAAAATACCAGAAAGACATACTAACGAGGTTCAGAGAATCGTTCGAATAAAGGACAGATCGTACAAACACGCCTTGATCAATCGATCATTCGACTCTTTTGCATTAACTCCGGAGAGTCAATCGAACGAGAGTAGCACCTCACGGATGTCTCGCAGCCGCGAAGATGAAATTCTATCCAGCATTGGGTTCTCGGGCAAAAGTCCGATGACAGCTTAAGAGCCTTTTTTGCGATGACTCTTCGCATACACGACGCATTCAGCATATGCGCTCGTCGAAGTTTCGTTATTAAGCTCTTCCCGCGCCTAATCCGCTCCTTAGCGGGGCATACATTTATCTCACGTAAACTGATTATACGGGTGCTCGATACGAATTCGGGACGTAGAAAAAAAAATAAACATAAATAAGGCTTTCGAAATCGTTTTTGGCAACTGAAGAAGAATGGAAAAGTGACTCGAATTGTCCAACCGAAGGCTCTGGATCGCAGTTCCCGCACTTAAGCCTCTCTTCAGTAGGGCATAAATTTTTGCTTGCGTAATCTGATTATACACCTACTTGATACGAATTTCCGCGGGAAAAATAATTTTATAATAAAAAAAAGACTTTCTAAAAATCGTTTGGGCGATTGTAGAAAAATGGAAACGCGGCTGAAATTGTCGAACCAAAGGCTCCGATTAATCCTACTCGCACCTAACATTTTCGTTAGCTGTGCATAGTTTCATCTCGGGTAAACTAATTATACGCTTGCTCGGTATGAACTCAGGAGGTAAACAAAAAGTGAACAAGAATTTTCACAATCGTTTTGGGCGATCGGAGAAGAATGAAAAAGTGGCTAAAACTGTCGAGGCTGAAGCTGTTGGTAAATTCGGAAGTTGTGGATTCATCGGGAGCTCGACTTAGACTTCCGAACGAGAAGCGTAATCGAGACTAGTCAAGGAAAGCTAAACTGCGTATTACGGGTTGATTCTGTAGAATTCGTTCGTGTATGTGCAGCTGAAGGAGACGCGAAGTTTCTTCGCGTCGAGACGGCCCGAGGACCAGCCAAAATTCCGTAATCCTCTTTAGTCGGCGAACTAAGCTCTCTGTTTGACGGCGTCTCTCGTTTGCCTTGCTACACAATCAACTCACCTCCTCTCTTACGTCCCTCGGGCATCGTGGCTTTTGCCTTTCTTTCCTTATATATATATATATATATATATATATTTAATATATTTTCTTCGGACGAGAGCGTGGCGTCCTCCCACGTTCCTCTTGTCTCATCGCAATGTTAGATTCATGTCGCTCGAATCGACAGCTCTATAAATGAGGGTGTGGTTCTTCGTTAGAATCGACTGCGGCGAAAAATGAGACGCGGAAAAAAAACAAATACTCATGATGTTTTAGGGCAAAAACAGTATACAAAAATATGTTTACGATGCATTATTTATTTCTAAAGCGTGCACGGAAAATTCTGCTTTTCATGTCAGCGGAGTCATATAAAAAGGCAATATTTCGTATCGCGGGCGACGAATATTCTGCGTGTGCGTACGAATACAATATGGTCTCCCTCTTTGCACCAGTACGAGAAAGTAACTTTCTGCATACACTTCCCGAAAAAACTTCTTGTATGAGAAGCAAAAAAATTATTTTCGCGAACTTTGTTCTAAAAATTATTCAAACAGCAGAAGTGTGAAAAGGGGAATCCGTACCCGTGTGAGTGCCGAGTGTGCGCCTTTTCCATAGAAGTAACATCCTGTACATGTTCACTTTTGCAAAAAAAAATCATAAAAATCCGCAGATTACCCGTCATCATGTTCTTCCGCATTTTTCACACCCATTCATAGTCGTCCGTTCTGCGCCAAACCCACATCTTATTTCCACGTCTAATAAACAAATTAAAAAAAATGCATGCCAAAGATAAAAATATATATATCCTGCCGATCGTAGAATCTCGAAACTCTTCTGCACTTTGCTCACGCTCCGGGTTTATAAAAAAAAATTATGTATCGGCGAATCGCCGAGGTAATGAGTGGAACGTCTTTAAGAATTTGATGTAGCTTTAGTGGAGTGATGATGAAAGCAAAAAAAAAGGAAAGAAAGAAGCATGAAGAGGCGGGTGAGACAGCAACCGTTAGTCGATGGCTAACGAACCATCAATTAATAAGCCGCGCGCTTCAGTCTCGGGCGCGAGAGAGAGACAGAGCCAAGTTTAATCCGTTTAACTCGCAAGGACGAACTTGCCCCATCCGCCCCTCCGAATCCCTCCTCGCCCACCCTGTCCTCCACCATGTCTACTCTCCGGTATACTCGACTCGTCGCCTGCAACACGACGCTCTCTCACCTATACCGATACACACCTCCTAGACTGCCGCCGTTATATCGTATCGAGCATAGAGGCGCACAGGTATTAGCCGGCTATTCACGGGGATTCAATGTCTTGATTATAACGCCCGGTGCTTACTAATTATCGGGAACGGGTTAAGGAAAATGGACGTCGTTCTCGGGAAGCCCGGAGGCGCTTTCACGCTTAATCCCGAGTGGATTCCGCCCCGTCGACGAATTTCAATAAACTTCTCCCTCATTATATCATTTCCGTCCGTTCGACTAATGACTCGAATAACCAAATTTTCACTGGACGAACGTTTTTGTACATTTAAAACGAAAGAAAATCTTACCCGACATTTCACTTTTTCGTCAAGTTTACCTTTTTATCAACGGAATAATTCGATTTTTTGACAATCGAAAAATTATGGATGTAACATGAAAACAAATGGCCGACGATCGAGAACAGGGAATATCTTTGAAGTGTAGGAATCTTTTTTCAAGCACGATAAAAGAAGTTTGTATTTTTTACAACAACTTATCGTCCACAATGTATTTTTTCTAAATTAATTTCCGAATGCGGGATCTTGGCTTTAGTTTCTCAAACAAAACTACAAACTAAAATTGTAAACGACAGAAGAATTAATGCAACTGGCTTGTATATTTTTGGCTAAACAGATAGAGTTTACCACTGATATAATTGAACGATTTTCAACCAAACTTCGTATTTCGATATTACGGGATTTTTTTTTCTGTGCGTATCTGAGGTCCACGATTTGTGTCCGTGACGTCGATTCCTCAGTCTCCGAATCGTTTGAGTATTCACAGGGGAGGAACAATAATGCTCGGGAAACATTATCACGACAACGAAGCTTATATACATTTGACAAAAATTTTCTTGTTTCTTGACATTCCATTCCACTTTCTTAATAAATTCATCATTTTTTATATAGAATAATTATAGAAAAATTTTTTCTTCCGAAAAAAAAAAAAAAATGGTGAATAGAAAAAGAAACGATCAACGCTGGAGAACCCGAGATATGTTTCCCAAGTGGACGAAACTTTTTTTACGATGCGTCCGAGTTCGCGGCGTGTGTCCGTGACGCCGATGAAACTGCCTGTTCCAATTCCTCCGTTAACGTTCCTCAACAAATATGTTCCTCGATCTTCGGATCGTTTAAGTGGTCGCGCTAGAGAGGGAGAGCTGAGCGGGTCCGAGAGAGCCTTTCACGTCGATACCAAAAGCGTTTTACCGAGGATTACGAGGAACTGTCAGTTATCGAGCGAGAAAGGCAAAGCGGAATGAAGAGGGAAGAAAGAAAAAAAAGAAGTGACTCTCGTAGCTCCACGACGAATTAAGACGCCTCGGCTCTCGCTCACGTGTGTCGAGAGAAACACGAGGACGGCGGTGCTATCGAGCGCGAGATGCAGCGCGGAGATCCCGAGGTGAGATTATGCAACGTGCGTGCAAAGTCTCGACCCTCGCCTCGGCGTCCGTTGTGGTTATTCGATTAACGCGAGGGTAAAAAAGGGGGTGCACGAATGGAGCCGACTCGCACCAGTTTAGTTTGTATATCGTAAATAAGAAATGACAGGCTAATAAAACGTCTACAAATTAAGTCCACTAATAAATTATAATCAACGCTAATTCGATATCGCGTTTGCGGTATCGCAACATTACGGACAATTTCACTCGAGTTCGCGCAAATTACCTTTGATTATTCGACCGTTTATTCGCCGCGTCCAAAACTATGTTCTCTGGCTAACTGCTCGCGCAATTGCGTTGCTGGTCGCGTAAATGGACTCGTGTAAAAACCGCACACTTCGACAACTACAAATTGTATCGATGCGGCGACACAGTTACCTATCGAAGTCACGACTCGTGCGAAATGATAGGTGAACGGACGCGTTCGGTCTGTAACTCGATTAACCGTACGACGGAATGTAAAAGAGGAATCGACGTTCGGGCAGTCGCTTTCTGTGATGTTTGGAGTTTGCGGCCGATTTGAGCCTATCGATGATCTCTGTATCGGACGATCGAATGTGATATGGCTTGGTCGGAAGAGGACGACAGGTTGTCAACTGCATCGGATAGTCGTCGAGGTGTAACTTTGTTTTGTGTGACTTGCGGGGAAAATAGGCCGGCGAAAATTACCCGGGTGCCTGAGAAAATCTGCTGTTGTCATGCGGTAGTCGGGTGAACATTTTTGAGCCCTACATCGGGCAATGATATTTTGAAAAATTGAAAATTTCTTTTACCGGACTGAAATTTTTTACGCATAAAGTGATATATTCAGATTAATATACTTTTACAAAAAAATTAGAGTGAATTATTCGAAAAGTAAAGTGTTTCTAAAGTTTTGGATTGTTTACTTTCAAAGTGGCGTGCGAAGATGCATTCGCGTTAACGAAAAATTTTCTTTTTTCAATATCGACAGCAAACCACAGGCCAGAATATTCCGGTAGAGGTTGCAAAGTTTAAAAGCGGTTTTTTTTCTACTTTAAGTGAGACTAATGGGGGAAATTATCTGTTCCTGGGTTTTCTGAGTGAATTGAGTCTCTGTCGTATTGTCGCTATCATACAGTATAAAAAAGAAACTGAAATTCGTGACAATCTTTGCAAGACGTATATGGAGTCAGATTTTACCGAAAAAAAAATTCTATAATTAAAAAAAAAAAATTGCTGCGGTTTAAGAAACTTGTCAACAAGTGGCGTAATCGCCAACAGATCACCGTCAATAGTCGCGATGATACTTTTTCTTACGAGGCATTGTATTTTCGGATAAATTCTTCTCTGACTGTGAGCGAAGAGGAGACGAATGCTACGTGAGCGCAATATTGAGTGACCAGTCCCTTTCCTACCGACACCGGTTCCCACTGTCCATTACGCTATCTTCACGTGTCAATCTCTTAAGTAGCTAGAACGAACTAGGACCCCTTTACAACGGGGCTGGGGCATTCGATAAGATCGAGCACTTCGACTCGTCTCTTCATCGCGCCCGGGATGCCGCGCCGAACCACGATCGACATAAACGAACGGTGAAGGAGCCTCGATCATTTCGCCGAACGTTCAAAAAAATCATAACAATTCAATAAAAACACGTTTCGTATTAATAAATATTAAATAATTTTATGCGCTTTACGGAGTATCGAGTGCCTGTGAGTTAATTCTCATTCTACGAGGTGGGAAACACTGGACTGGTATTGGCCGAGAGTCAAAGAGTGTTTGCTCAACGCTGGCCAGTACAAGTTCTGTCATTCCCACGAGGACGAGTTTGGCTAGTCATAGGAATCAGGAAGGTAAAACCTTTCTCGTTCAGGAAGGTTTTTACCATCTTAAAATTAGATCTCCTTTTTTATCCCATTCTATTTGGGACATTTGTAAAAAATATTATCTTTGTCGTTTTATATTTTTGTTACGATAACAAATGTTGCGATTGTACAGGAGAAAATAGCTACAACTCTCCGGGAAGCGACGAGGAGCCCGGTACCGGATGTGGCGATGATGCGAGCAGCACAGCCGGAAAGAAGAAGCATCGCCGGAACCGAACGACGTTCACTACGTACCAGCTTCACGAGCTCGAGAGAGCCTTCGAAAAGTCTCATTATCCGGACGTGTATTCGCGGGAGGAACTCGCGACAAAGGTCAATCTACCGGAAGTTCGTGTGCAGGTGAGTCCGCAACATACTCCGAAAAAAAGCAAACCAATAACAGCTCCCTAAACGTGAACGAAGAGAGTCGACGTAATTCGGCTTCCTCAACGAAAAACTTTCTTTGGTGTTTTTGCCAGCTCCGGCTTTATTAAAAGAAAATTAGATTAATTATGTGCGTGACAACGATAAAAGCACGCAGTCGCGTGCCACGACTTATCGATTACGGCCGTCCCTCGGGTTCTTCGTCGCAGTGCTCGTGGCCGAGGAGTCCCAGGCGAGCTTTAAACCCCGGCGAGCTCTGCGCACTCCCGTGTTCGATAGGAAACTTTGGGCAACGTGAAGAAAAAATAAATCTGTCCCTACCGACCGTGAATTTGGCAACGGTGCACTAATGGTTTACTGCACTAAAACAACATTATAATTCTCGAGCGGAATAATTTATTTATAAAAAAAAAGAAAAAACATCGTGCAATTATTGGTTCTTCCAACTAATCGTGGCTTGTTTCGATCCACAATTTTTCCCGGAATTTTCGTGGAAAAAAAATCAACCGGGACAATTTATTTCCAAAGAAAAAATAACAAAAATTCACCCAACTAAACGTCGGTTCTCTCGATCCACTATTTTCTACCACGCGAACGACGGGTGGCAAAAACGAGAAACCGAAAAGAGAAGGTAAGCCCAAACACGTACTTCCGGAGTACGCGTGCTACTTTCAGGAGCGTAGGAGGGCACCGTTAACGTCCTTCCGCTCGGAGACGCCCGCTCGGGTCGGACGGGATTCGCGAAAGCGGTGACGACTCTACGGTGCCGGGGACGAAATAGTAATTAAAAATTTTAATTGCGTTTTAAACCTGCCGCACGGCTTTTCCTTTATTTCTCTCGGACCTCTGTTCTTATCCGAAGCCCGCCTCCGGTTCGCGCATCCTTTTGCTCATTTTTATCCGCCTCTGGCCGTCGCCGCGGCGTTCTCCGCGTCCCCGAAACGTCCGGACTTTTCCAATTTTGCTCCCCGGCAAATACACACTTGTTTCGTCGTTGCAGCGCCCGAGTTGATCCCAACGATATATTCCGAAAAAATGCGGCCACGTATCTTTGATTGTTTCCACCGCCGTGGAAAGTCCCGAGGCTCATTATCGGTCGCGGGGTGAAAGGACGAGGCGCACGCGCGCCCTCGACGCACCGGTTTGCCTTTATTCGCGTTATTGCGGCCCGCGAATAAGGGTGAACCGGAGAGGCCGCCCCCGCGAATCGTCGTCCGGCCGCACAGAGCGACGGAGAGCAATGAGGGAGTAAAGCGCGGCGACGATGGAGGAATGGCAGACGGTACGTTGCTCTCTGCTGGTTTCATCATTTTTAATTGACAACGCGCGCCAATCTCGTCTGTCGGATTAATCGCAGAGAGCGCGCGCACGCGACGAATGAGGGATGGCGGAAAACAAGCGCTCATACGGGAGACCAAGGGAGCGGGGAACTGCGGCGCGCCGCAGGCCGCATAAGCCCTTTGTCGTTTTTTTCACTTTTCCCTCGATTAATCGAAGAACGCTGTCGATCCATTTTTATTATAGAGAGAATGGCGGGCTTTGTTATTGGGACCAGTGGATAGTCCTGCAGATCTAATATCAATTTTCGAGCGTTGTGTCAAGGCCCGATAAGATCCTGCAAAATTTTAAGGTCCTGATGCAATACACGTTTTTTTTCTTCTTTTGTCAATTTTTTTTGTTTTTTGCATACCTAGTCAGGCTCCGAAAAGGGCTAGTCATTCAAAATCTTAACCGGTAATGATTTCGATGAATAATCAATAATTGTACGGGGTTTACTAGAAACTCCACACAAATCCGTTGCCGTTGAATTATTATTTTCGGGGCCTCGTAGGACTCCGCAGGAAACTCGTCAAGGCCCGATGTAACACTTATATTATTGCATAAAACCTCTATTATTTTTTCTCCTCCTCTTGAGTAATCGGAAAATCATAATTTTCGGAGTCTCATGGGGCCCCGAAAAGGCCTGCTCAGGGGCCAACGTAACGATTGGAAATTCGGACCGGAAAGGACATTAATAAAAGACCAAGAATTGTATGGTCAACACCTAAACGCCCATGAGAACTAATGGCTTTTTTTCGTTCGCCCCCGATTGTTTGAAGAATTATCATTTTCAAGATTTTGTGCGGGGGTTTAAAATTTCGACCGGGAAGGATGTTGATAGACAGTCATGAATTATACGGAAATCGGTCGACGGGGATGATGTTAGAATAGCCATGTATGACAAAGTGCGCTAAACGGAGACGGGTTAATTTAATAATTTGATGATTAGGATCGCGCCGCGGAAGCGAGGCGAAGCGAACGGTTGTTTGCGTCAAACGTGGCCTAATGACCGTTGGTTATCGATGAGTGTACGTCCACAACCGCTGATCGCGAGAACGAACGTAGCGGCATCCTTCACAATAGGGACATCATCCTCGTGTGCGCGTATCCAGCGCTCCATCCGCGTATCATCGCGACGAACGCACATGCGCCTCTGCACGGCGGGCTTGCCGTGCTAATCCATTACCTAAACCTCTACTCCTGATCTAATTTCATTCGGCTCTCCCAGCCCGCAAAAAACCACTTTTTTTTGTCTATGCTGTAAAAATAAATTGTGAATTTAATGTACTGGAACTTAAAATTTGAAATTCATGGTAGACCATCGCCGACCATAAAGGTTCGTCGTACGTTACAAAACCTATCTCACCGCGCACTTTACGTCGAATTTGCAATTTTTATCGATAACTCGTGAAATTTTCCACCAATTTTCTAGTGTCCTCGACCATCTGTTACAGCCCTTTGATCGCACGACAAAGGAGCAATGACCACGCTCGTTGTGTCGCGTCGTTCGCATATTACATTTTATTGTCTCGGCTCGGTCAATTTTTTTCAACTCACGCATTTTTTCCATTTAGAAAACACGGTTCGTTGAATGAATAAAATGAAGAAAAATTGTTACATTAACATGGCTGTAAAAAATTGTTTAAAAATCGAATAACGCTATTGAAAGCGTTTTGCATAAACCGTTCCCGGGATTTCAGACACATGTGGGTCGCAATTCCGCAGTAAAATTTTTGTAATTTTCAGGCGAAAGATGTGTACTTTGTATGTTTGACAGTTTAATTTTACAAGCAAGAGAATATTAATTTCCAATTAATATTGGAAATGTATGCAAATTTCAATGTTCATTACATTAAATTTACAATTTATTTTACGGTAACGAAGCAAAAATAAATAGAGTTTCTACTGAATCGATAACTGTTTGCCATGTCTCTTGCACGACAAAGCCTCTCGCATATTCGAGTAAAAGTGCGGATTATCAACCACGATTAGGACACAAATCAATTATACGAAATTCATCTCACTGTGCACTTCGGATCGAATTTGCCGTAGCTCGTAAAAATTTCCTCCAATTTTCGAATCTCCTCGACCGTCCATTGTAGCCTTTTGATCGCGCGACAAAGGAGCAACGATCACGCTCGTTGTGTCGTGCCGTTCGCGTTTTACATTTCATTGTCTCGGTTCGATCGAAGCGTCGGCGAAAAGCGAAGTGAACGAAGCACTTCCGGCTGCTTTTATTTTACGCCGTTCTGCGGATTAAAAAATAAAAGCAGAGTGACGCGCGTTCGCATCCACTAGCATTTGGCTCGTTACCGTGTATCGGCATACGCGTGTATTTATTACCGTGCCGACACGAGCCCGGACAGGGGAACTCGAGCGAGTCGGCCTGCGCCTTCCATGCTCGAACGGTGTGTCGCACTCGACGATCCATTATATTATATTCCCGCGTACGAATCGGAGGGAGAGCAGCGATATTACCTTCCTGTCACGCGATACCTCGTTTCCCATCCGAGAAACCTAAGGGACAACGGTGTACGCGGCTAATTCGACGATTTCGTAACCTCGTGCAGCGTACATTAAAATACACTGTACACAATCCGGGTTGCATTTAGACTCGTGCGTCTGTTACGAAATCGATACTGCACATGCAACTCTGGAACTCTAGCGACACAACGACGCACCTTTCCTGTTCGGACCTCTGACGATTCTATTGAATGGGAAAAATAAAAATTGGACAATTTTTAGTATCGTTAAAAACGAATCCCATTAGATCTGACTGTTTCGATAGATATGGATTAAATTCAATAATAAATATCTTTGATCAAAGTGTTATATATTTAGCGGAGTACTTCACATTCGCCAATTCCATTAGTCAGAAATCATTGAATGAAATATTGAGCAATTTTTAGTATTGTCGTAAAAAAAAAATAAAAACCCACCAAATCCGACTGTTTCGATAGATCTCAACCGAATTCAGTACCAATAGTCTTTCATCGAATTATTATGTTCTTGTGGAGTTTCAGAACGAGACGCAAAATGTACGCAAGTTTTTTCGAGAAATTTGAAACGGCACTGAATCTCAATGTTCAAAAGATTTGAATCGAAGAGACGTGACCGCTCTACCAGTGTCCCAAACTAAAAACCGAATAACGCAAACGATTTCCAAGTTACAGTTATTTTAAACGATTCAAGTCCGTCATTTACACACACATACATTTGGATGCGAGGTAAAAATTATGTTTCCCGATTATTCAAATTATTCTAACTACTCCGACGCTAAAATCCCGACAATAGTTCTTTTTTCTTTTACGCAAACTAGTTTTCTCCATCAGAAAGGAAAAAGAAAGGAAAAACCACAGAAACAATTGAGCGAGGTCGTGGGCATTCGTTCGACGCTCGTAGTAGCAAAAATTGAAATCTGAGGTCAGCGCGGTAACGTGCCCGGAAGCGAAATAAACGAGAGGGAAAATATACCATACACACGTATATCTAGGAGTCGGGCGAACGGAGTAAAATTGTAAGAGAATTGTCGGGGCAGTGTTTTCACGCGAATGAAAAGAGTCTCGCGAGCGAGGGGGGAGGCCGAAGAGTTGAAAGGGTGGGTCGTACGGTGAATATCGGCAACGCGGCTGCGACGAACTATTTCCATGCCGACCACCGGTCGAAATTGGCAATGACAGGCACTGCGACGGGGTGGAGCTGCGTCGAGAGCGTGCTGGAACGGGAGAGACAAAAAAGGAGATTGATTTTTCGTGGTGACCCCGGCTAATTTGGAGTTGAACTGTCGACGCGGTTGCTCCGCGTGGCGGAAGCGCTGTGCAGACATTCTGAGCGCGAGCGTTGCTTTATGGTTGAAATTTTCGTTTCATCGTATGTTTTTTAATGCAACGCCGAGATTTTTGGCAATTTTTAATATATCGATAATTATTACGATACGCTAGCTGTGCAAAAGGGGTTTCGATCGTCGCACTTGTTTGGCGACCCCACAACCGATATTGAATTCATACCGATATTAAATTAATTTGTTAACGATACAAATATGTTGCACACAGGAAAAAATCAATTCAGTCAATAACACGTGCGCTTACAGTGACGTAACAATTATTTGATTGATAGAAAGGAACCCCTCATTGGTTAAACTAGTAGGTGGTCAAGTCGAATGTTTCTTCACTGAATACGGCAATTATTATCTTTGGGCAACCAAACATTTGTTTCGCCATCCGTAAATGCCTAGTGTGTTGACTCAATCAAGTTTTTTTTTCAGTGTGCATGTATTCATCGTTTTCATGTGAGCACCGGTGACTTGACGGTTGGTTTAAATTCGAATAATTTAAACGTGTGGTAATCGACGCGATTCGAACCTGGGTTAGTATGGTTCGTATTAATCCATTCGTCGCATTTTAGTACTGTTTAATTATATCAGTAGTCGTGCGAAACATAAATGAAACGTGATTTGAATTCCCTGCCTTATAAGAGCTGTTTAATATTATGTTTGATTTTTAAAAAGCTCGCTACTGGCATCGGGTTTGGTATTTCTGGTCGACTGTACAGTATTGAACGTCATAGGGCGTGCTACTGGAAATTATAGTAAAAAGCCTACTTCCGAGTCCAAGTATGAGCTCTAACCTATTTATTTGTTACGCTATATATATTTCCATCATTCTAGTTCTCTATATATGTATATTTCTGGATCGTCACATTGATTAACGTCACATATTCAATATATCCAGTATGTTTAATATATTATCACATGACCGAATATATGAATTTGAAGATATATTTCTTAACGTATCCGGATTATAAGATTTAAAAAAAATTACATTTTCTTTATCCACGGCCGGAAGTACGTACTTTCTGCTTCGATCGCGATGCCGAAAGTCTAACATTTCTGCTTCGGTATGGGTGCGCATGCGCCCTGTTCTCGCGAGCAGGAAAAAACTAGTTATGCACTGAACTGATGTACGAGGCAGCGAAAAAACAAAATTCAAGACAGCCGACGAGTCTAACTCGCTAAGCTAACCTTATTATACTGAGACATGCATTACCCAAAATATCTGCTGACAAATATTTGTCAAAGTATGAAGCCTACAAAAAATGGCTAGTAGATCACAAAAAATTCATTATCTAGTTCAGATGAGAGTAACTTAATTGTTTTGTTTTGTCCATTTAGATGTACACTATGCCCCGTACTTATGCCCCGACCAGCCGCACTCGCTTCGCTCGTGCCGCAAATGTCGGGGCGGGCATCAAAACATACTAGAGTATTGATTTGTAACGATTGGTGATTCGTCAGTTAACGTACTTTCGGCCGAAAATGAAGAAAAAAAAGTATACTCTACACGGGCAGGAATCTCAAACTTTCTGCCCTTATACAGTAATATACTATTTACATATCGTAGATATTTTTCCACAATATATGCCACGTATGCCACTTTTTCCGTATAACCAGTTGCGTGTTACGGCGACTTTACTTTTTCCTTGCTTTATGCAACGTTTTTTTCTCTCGTATAGATTTTCATAATTTGTTTCCCTCTTAAATAAAGAATTGATCAATTATTACCGCTATAAAATATTAAGATTTATGTGATAACGGGTACGATAGTTGCCGAAGTTTGGCTCGTTCGCACCTTCAACCGATTATTTACCTGCTCGTTGGCACGGTAACCGGCCGACTGAGAGGGCAGAAAACGAACGCTAGCACTGCATTGCCACTACCATTTTTACTGTATCGTTTTTCACCGTCCCGTCAACGATTGAAGTCTCGTAAATATTTTATTTTTTCAAAAAAAAAAAAAGATAAAATAAGAATCACTACTCGATATAATCGCATTGGAATTTAATCGACAAATCACGCGGCTTCCTCATCGGTGAGGCCCGGCACGAAAAACGATTATAATATACAGGTGACTTGAGGGTGTCACTGCTTGACTCTCGATTTCGTGAGCCCGAAATTAATGTATCATAGCATTTGTAGCGCACGGTTGCAAACAACGAGTCGGAAGGGAGACGTTCTCGTAGGAAATTGGTCACGCACAGCGAGCAAACTAGCGCATAAGCTCTACTTTTTCACAGCCCGCAGTGGTCACCATGACGATATCATGAAAAAAAAAAAAAAGAATAAACCTGAAGGATAAACGGTCGGTAAATAAAATTGAAAAAATCACCGCAGCAACCAACGTTCCATAACGTTGATTGATAGAGCGCGAATTAATACGCTGATTTTTTTTCGATGCGAACGGGCTCTCCATTAGACTGGAAAAAAAATCACCATGAACAACATGAAAATAAATGCTCCCTATGGGAGGCCCGACAGGGGCGACTGTTGCGCTGGATTGGAATTGTCACGGGAATTGGCTGAATCGAGAATAATCCCCTTAGTTTGACGGTAGCGGAGGGTACGCTATGTTTTACGCCGATCTCGTCTTCCCGCTCGCCTCCGCACCGCGACAAATGATATTTGTCGGATTTGTCCGAACGTCGAACGCGTGTCGCGGCAACGAGCGATGCGTAAAGTAATGCGGCCTAGCCATAAGCTCGCGGTCGCGTCGACGACAATAATGACGCTTCGATAACAGCGCTCGATATATCGCTGCGTTATGCTTTTTTCCACCGGGCCGGATGCGCGAGCCCGACGGGCATCATAAATCGGCATAGCACGGAGAAATTGGTGTGAATTCTCGCACTCGGCAGGGAGGCGAACCGTCCAAAACACTTCGAGGACTTCCGTCCGTCCAGCGGGGGGAATGGAATAATTCGCAGGCAACGTTTACACCCCATCGGAACTGCAGTTACAGTTATGTCCGCCTATATGTACTTGTCGTATATAAATCAAATTAATGTTGCCGATATCGTTGGTACGACAATTATTAACGTCCGAGCCACCCCTGTATGTTTCTGGAGACATTGAGGCAGCTCGACGACCGTCGTCACGCTGCACGGTATTAAAGACTTCTACGTTTAACAAATTGAGTCTTTTAGACGAGGATACGAAATTATTTTCTTTCATTTTCTTTTGTTCATTAAAAAAAAGTGTTAAACAAAAAATTAATAACGATAAAAATCGCGGATCCGAAATGTCTGTGAAATTTTCTACATTTAACAAACATCTAACATTCACAATTTGTGGTCTTGGTAATTTCACTTTTACTTTTTTTTTTCAATATTATTTGAACCTTCGAAAAAATAATTCTTCTATTTAGACATTCGTCACTATTTGTTCATACCTTTTTAATGTTGAAAAAATTTCCGTTCACAATACGATCCCTTGAAAAAAAAAAAAATTGTACAATTCAAGAACAAAAATGATGATCGCGCGACGTCTGTTAAATATACAAACCACATTTGCGATTATGGTCTTTTTTTGTTTCGACTCTCATAATTTATTTTCCAAGTCGTGGGCTGTCAAAGCGACTCGAAGGGTAGACTGAGATGTTTTTGAGAGGGTCGAGCGAGGGAATGTGTGAAGAAATAGAGAGAAAACTGTCCTGCGAGGAGGACACTCCCGTGCGATTCAACGCCCTTCGGTCCTAGCAGACGAGGCACTCGGTTCCATAGTCGCGTACAAACGCAACACGGAAAGCAAGAGAGAAAGAGAGTGAGAGAGAAATTGTGAGAGGCTGAAAGCTCTCGCAAACGCCACGCAACGGCACCCTGTCTCGTCGGTGTTCGCTCTCGCGCGAGATCGTTTTTCTTGTGCGGTACCGCGATGTTTTCGGGCGGAAAATAAGATAATGGCCGGAGCAAAAGGCACGAGGCCCGCCGACGCGCGGTGTGAAACGAGATAGGGCGAGAGGGAACGATACAGGGTGAGAAAAGGGGGACTGCGAGAAATAGCAAATACCGTGGGACAAACTGCACCTGCCGTTACGTCGAAGGGTGCGAGAATGACGAAACGAGATAAATATAGAGAGAAGATGGTATAAGAGAAGAAAAAAATATAAAAAAAATAGAATGGAGCGAAGAACGCGGTGTTATATCCTGTGGGAGGGGTGGAAGATCCCGAGTCCGACCGTGAACCTCGGGAAATCGAGGAGCGAAGACGACTCGATTGCGAAAAGACGCGCGGCAAAGAGGGTTGCCGAGAGGCTTGCTGTGGAACGTAAGAAACTTGAGAGGACACGGAGACGGGAAATTCTCGTCGTCGCGGGAGGATGGCCGACTGAACGAAACGAGAATCTGATAATTTAATAAGGCTGCTACACTACAGTGTGTATTTGACTCCGGCGAAAGCCACGCCGGAAATTAAAGAGAAAAATATTTCGTATTTGGCGAAAAAAAAAATTCATGGAATGATGTCGTTCGAAAATATATTTTCTGAACGTCTATTTTTTTGTTCTTAAAATCGTAATTATGGATCATTCATCCTACCTTTTCCACAGTTATTTCCAAAAATTTCAAAAAATCTCTACGCTTCGTCAAATGGACCACGGTTAATCCAAAGATAAATTAAATTCATTATTAAAAAAAAAAGTCATTATTAAGATAAATCATGCATCGCTGTTATTAAAAAAAATATTTAAAAATTATAAACAAATGTCGTCGCAAATGAATTTTCGTTCAACCTCAATTTTTTCTCATAAAACTGCACTTATCGCTCATTGATCCGATGTTTCTCCTCAGCTGTTACCGAACTACCCTTCTCTCTAACTTTCCTCCTGTCTTCCGAACATGCCGCTGACCACGAATCATCTCATCATCTCACAAGAAACGCGCGTCGGTAGAGCAAGAGGAACTACAAAAAGTATAAGAAATCGTTGTTATATCCTTGGAGCTCGTGACAACCTATCGGACACCAACGACCCTGCCCAGTCTCCCCAACCACTCGATATCCCGGTTATAATCACGTGGTTTTCCTCGGTCTGCAAGTAGGATCGTCCCAAGCCGAGCGCATCGTTCCCGTCGTCTTCGCTCTCGATATAAATCGATGCATAATCTTCGATGAGCTTATCCCAGCGTAGCGAGAGAACGTGAGAAGAGGAAGAGCGAGAGAAGACGAGACGCATCGAACAAACCGTTCATACACTGCCACTATGACTGTACGTGTATCCATGATGCACGAGATCCCACGTGGGCAGACGTACTTCCCCCTCAGGGTGGGTCTTCAGCCCGGCAAGTTTTAACTTTTGCCGAGCGCGCCGCGTCTAACGAGTATTATAATTACTGTCGCGTAACTCAATATTGCTCCCTCGATATGCTAAACTCAACGAAATATAGTGTTAATAGGCGTGGAATGGCGAGCGTGACAACGCGAGCGCGCGCACCCGCGCACACACGTATCCTTACCGAGCATCGGGATGTGCTTCGCACACGGCGATTCTCGGCGGTGTACTCCTGTGTATAGAAAGCGCACCACACCCCGCTCCTATTAATTGCGCTTCACCCTAAATGCAAATTGTTCGAAATTGAGCGAGGGCTCCCCGAATATTTGGAAACTCCATTACGGCCAGTGTTCGTCCTTTCGTGCATCTAACCACCCCTTTGCTCCGGTATACGATGGTGAGCGAGAGAGCGATTCTCCCCGAGAGGGCGAGCGAGACCGGGGATCCCGGGTACGGAGAATGGAGGATGTACGTGTGAGAGGCGGTTACCGGAGTAAGTATGTTAGGGCCGTTTGCGAGCCACGCGAAACTTGTCGAATCTATATACACCCACCCCTGTATACACTATTCTCTCGCCGGTGAACCAGACTGTGGAACTGGTATAGTGCGAGCCTTAACTCACGACCACCATTGGATTAACGGCTCGATCATCGCCGAGGAATATCTTGCGGATACGGCGCGATTGGATTCCTCTCAGACGGCTCCGGCTCGTAACTCAAACCACGAACACCACCCGTTTTTATCGACGGATTCTTAACTATTAAATAAATTAATAAAATCTCACAAAAGGCAATTCAATCGCTGCAAAAGATTTTTTATTAGTAAACCAGAACAATTAATCGGGGCACTTGGAAGCGCTTGAATCTATACAGCAACCCCTGTATTTACCATTCTCTCGATGGTTGGCCAGTGTGTTGAGTCAATGTGACTCGATTATCGACTAAGAAGATCTTGCGAGTCTGGTGCAGTTGAACTGCTCTCAGACCGCGCCGATTAGTAACTTAAACTTGGCATGCTACCCGTTTTTATCGTGGAATTCCTAGCTTTTGAAAAATCAATAAAATTCTACAAAAGGCAGTTGACTCGCTGCAAAAGTTTTTTTTTTTTTTGTAAACCAGAACTCTTGATCGGATCACTTGGGAGCGGCGAATTTATACGCCAACCCCGGTAGTCACTTTGCTTTTGATGGTAAACCAGACTGTTGAGTCAAGAGCTCGATCATCGCCGAGAGAATCTTGCGGGGCTGGGGCGATTACATTTCTGTCAAACCGCGCCGGATCCTAATGTAAACTTGGAATACCTACATGGAATACCGCCCGTCTTGCAATTCTAAGACATAAAAAAATGCACGAACATAAAGATCACAGAGCTATTTTCGATATTCCAGGATTGTCGCACATGGTAACCGACTCGACTCAAAAGAATCATTTTCCAAGCAAACCGGAACTTATTTTTACGGCACTCTCGACGGTTATTGTTATAGCTGCGAAAATTCATATCTTCCGGTTATTAGTTAACAGTTAATCACATTAATAAATTTTATAACCAATGTTTCCTCGAAAGGACTTTCATCAGACCGATGTACCGAGTTGAAACAGTAAGGTTTAAATAGAAAGCGCGTAAGAAAAATGTTTAACCATCAGCGTTTCGTCCGCAGAACACAAAACTCAACACAACCTGACTTGTGAATTACCAGTCCAATGAGGCGTCAATTTTTCTCGTTAATCTACTAGAAACCAATTTATTTACGAGCACCTAATGACGTGGTCTTCGCGCGCGAAAAACGAGGCAATTTGCCCGGTTTTTCTATTTCTTTTTTTTTTGTCATTTAGTCGCGCAACATCCGTGAGCTGAGAACATCTTCGGGAGTAAATAGGCAACACGGGGCAAGGTCGAAGGGTGAGGCTGAGTGAGGAGACGACGGGAAGAGAATTTCGCATCTTGAACGTTTCACAAGAGCAGATACAGCGGTCGTTATATGTGTTATATGTATATATATAGATATATATATATATATATACATATATGTATACACAAACGCTCGAAGATTAGCTGTCCGTCGATCGTTTCCCGTTAGGTCTGTGGCTCAATTAAGTACAACGTTTAGTGCGGGGGCGCTTGACTAAAAAGGGTTGCGAGAGTCGTTCGTCGAAGCGGCCAGCAGCAGAAGCAGCAGCAGCCGCAACGCCGCCCGTTCAGCAGCGCGGAACCCTTATTCCCTTATTCGGGATGAGAGCGAACCCGAACAGGCGGAAGAGCGAGTAGGAGAGAGGTTACGAGGGAGAGAGAGTTTCGAACCCCCTCGAGCATCAATCATGTCGGCAGCAACCCTTTACCGAGGGCGGTTTTACTCTCCATTGAGACGGAGTGTTGTGCTCAAACACAAAAACACTTCATTTGGCAGATTAGCTGTTAAACACCGGGACTCTATACCTTGCTCCGCGCTCATACACGAGGAGTCGGTACACGTGTCGTCGGATGCCTCGTAAGAGTTCCCGTGAGTCGCATTCGTTTTTCTGCCACTCGCCGAATCCTCGAGTAGAGCCTTTTTTTGTTGCTAAACGAAGTTCGGTGGAGGAAGGCGCGAAGAGTGCGTACTTCAAGTGTCTTCAGTGAGGGGAAAAATTTGGAAACATTATAGTACGCGCCCGTTCGTTGACAAAAATGTCTACGGGTGCAAATTTATACACGGTATTGCATACGATTTTTTTTTACTGACAAACCGATCGAATCGAGAATTTAACGAATCGATTGATTAATCCAATCGTACAATGTAGGTTGCCGTTTTTAGCGTAAGAAATCTTGACACAACTTTTCGAGTGTTTCATTAGCTGGTTAAAAGCTGTAGTTATTCCCACGAGGCGAGAGCGAGGCGATTCGTCTCGAGCCACGATAAAGGCGCCGCCCTCGGTGAAATTAATTTTTGACGAGGCATAAAAACCAGCCATTCCCCGATATTCCACAGGGTTTACATTTGATGGAGCGAATCGTACAACGTTCGCAAGAAATATGTATTATATAATAGTCGCTGCGAGGCTACTTACTCGGCGGCGGAGGAGGAGGATGCGAGCGACCGAGCCAGATCGCTCTTTGTCGGCGAGGCTGGCAATTAACAATTAGCTGGCGGTCCTTGTAATCGAATTACGTGGTCCATTGTCGGTGCCAGGTACAAACGTATTCAGTTCCGTTCGGCTCCCTTCCCGAGGCCCGTCGTTTATATTTCTTCCTCTTCTTTCCATCTTCCTCCTCCTCGACGACGACGCCGTCGATCTCTTCCTCGTCTCACCGGCGGGGCAAAACGCCGTGTCCCGGCGTCCTCGACCTGAGATCGAGTTACTTGCCGCGCGCGCCCCATTATTGCACTGTACTCTGTATCGTACGTATATCTTCGCCGTAACGGCAGAGCCCTCATCGGCCGGTATACCTGTGTGCACGGTCACGAAATTGGAGATCAGTTCGGTGAAGCTGACGAGGTAGATGACTGTTTCACGAACGGTTTCCGGCAGCATCACCGCGCGAAGGACAGCTAATACCAGATGCAAAATGCAACCCCGAGGGATCTCTTACAAAGGCGCGGAGGCCGTCTCGCAGGCATAATCTCACTTTCTTCAATTCCCTCCCCGTATCTCTCTCGTGGAGAGAGCCTCTCGGATGAATGTCACTCTCTGTGAAAATATATCCGTTTCACAAGGTTCCCGGAGATTTTTCGGGCGGTCCCCATCTCACTCGGGGCAGAGCTGTGTCTCGTATGGCTCTAGCGGAGGTCACCTAATACGTGTAACTCGCCGACCGGTTCATAGAGCGAGGATCCTTCAGTAGTTTCCCGCGCTTTAGGAACCGCCGGATCCGTGTGCGTCGAATAACAGTGGATCACTGGCCGAACGGCGGCGCTCGAATGCTGAGGGGGTGCGATCGTGGGGACGCTTTTTTTTTTTAAATCTGAACTATCGATCTAGACGAGCTGGTTATCTCTTCTTGAAGATCGCGCATGATTCTGGTCCGATTAACCGAAGAAAAATTATGAGCAGCGACAGCTAATTATTACAGAAAAAAGTTATTAGCTGAAACAAATTAGATGGGACGACTATCAATTAATTGGGTCGAATAACAACAGACTGAGACAACAAACGAAACCTGCTTTTCTCAATAATTTTCTTCGGTATCCCGGACTGTGATTTGTTGGTTGCTTTTGCGTAAGTATGTCGAATATGAGGCGGGTTGTCAAGAGCAAGGGAAACAACGCCCATGTGTTCGCAGAGAAATCCATGTGCATTGTACTTTCGTCGGCAGTAGTATTGCCGCGTGTAAATGTAAATGTGAGTGGTAGAGAGAAAGCGGCAAATATCCGAAGATATCAAGCGGGTCTGCAACTATTAATTTGGTTCCCAGGAGCAGCGGGAAAATCGGCGCTGGTGCCTCGGGGCCAACAGATTACTGACGGCAAGGCCTATGTTCGCTGTACAACCCCGTAGACGCTGCGCATTCTCCATCCCTCGAACCCCATTCCTCGCTCGACGGGGCACTGGCCCTGTGAAGTTAATAATCATCAAAAGTCACAGTGTTTGCTGAGGGCGGACGGTGGTGCCCCTTTGTGAAGCGAGCCGCGCGCGCCACGCGTGCTCCTGACGCTAATATGACTCCACCGGGCTTTATTACGAGTTATTATAGCGACATCGCATCTCCAGGGATTTCGTGATGGACACGTACCGCTCGCGCACACCCGCTCAAGAGGGATGTTTTCTGTTTACTCGAAACACTTGTTTGCGCCTTTTGTAACGCGAAAATTGTCATTTCATTTCAGACGATTCGTTTGAGTAACGGCGAATGAGTGTCGACCACCTAAGGGAGATTGTCGACCGAAAGGTGAATATTCGATTTAAAAAACGACAATTTCGAATAGGTTGAGATCTTGAAATGCCGACTAGCAGATTATTGGCGTTTCATCCTAGGAGACTATTGGCAACCGGCTGTTATTAAGAATTAAAAATAACTTTACAAGTAATGAAAACCATCAACTGGATCGAAAAATGTACGACTTTCCAGTGAAAAAATACGCAATGAAATTTGATTGGTTCGTTGTGTTTTTAGTCGGCTCGACATGGCTGCTTCATTATACTGAATGAACCAATACTCGCCCACTCTCTCCGACCCGCAATGTTTTATCCGCCATCATGGAACTCCATAGATCTGTGCGGAGCGGATTCATCAAAACTATGCTCGGCGCTATTCATTTGTTCTACAATAAAAAAAAATAAAAAAATAAAAAAGAGCCCTAGTTACGGGATTCGCGCGACCTTGGATATTTTCATACGAAAGGGGGCCCCGAAATCAGAGCTATTCTTTTGTGTCCCATCGCGTTTGTGCCCTTCATTGAGGGAATTAAAAAGCGAGAACTTTGACCTATGACAACTGTCCGACCGCGGGCGGGTGAAAGCACCCTTGCGATTTTTCTGCACCCTTTCGCCCCTTCCATCGCGACTGAGAGAAGTACGATTGCTCCAGCAGTCGGGCAAACATATTGCCCGGTAATATACCTGCGCCTCGTTAAACAAAGAGTGCATTCAGGCAGCGCCGCGGTAGCATCGCCGTAACGAAAGAGAGACGAGAGGAACTCCACCGCAGAGTAAGACAATGAGCGTGAGCGGTGTCAAAATACACGAGGGCCGTAAGGCTAATTTAGCGAATTAATCGAGCACCGTTTAGTCGTATCATTTTTCCCTCGCTTGCTGGCAATACATTATAATAAACCCAACGCCACCGAAAGCCGAACGCAACCTCGTGTTTGTCGGATTATGACTAGTTTAAAAAAAACGACTACTTTAATTTTTATTACATTTTTTTAGAGGGCCATAGGGTTCATTTTTGGAATTATTTGAGCACCGTTTAGTCGTGTCATTCTCCCTCGCTCGCTGGCAATACATTATAATGAACCCAACCCAGCCGAAAGCTAATTGCGACCGTGAATCGTGACTTTTTTTTTTTTTAAGAAATAACCTTTTTTTTACATTCCCGAAATAAAGAAATTTTTACTGAGGATTAAAATTGAGTGTAGGATCGTCAACGAGCATAGAATAGATACGTTGCCCTTCGAAATTCCCGACGACCGTTTATCCGTTTCACGTGAGATGCGCATCGTTGTCAAAAGTAAAATGCCGTCTTGTTTGTGATGTTGTTTGTAGCACATTAGGTATTGTGTCGCGGTGCCAAAGAGGGAGAGAGTAAGTGAGAGAGAGAGAGAGAGAGAGCGGAATGGGAGACAGAAACGGAAAGGGAGACACACAGGGTTAGAAGGAGAGTCGGGGCGTTGGAGTGTTTAAGGGTGATTACACGCAACGACAGGGGTGGCTTTATTGAAGGAGTCTGACAGGGGTTCTCAGTCCCGGCTCCGTTGAGGTTCACGCGAAAACTCCATGTGAGATCTCGCCTACTGGGCAGAGTGTTAAACCGAAACAGTTGCCGAAAGAGTATTTGGATACCTCGTAAAGGGACGGAAACAATTATTGCCCCGTAAGTAGGGGAAACGGATGAATACGGGCCGGTCTATGTATCAGCGATTTACGGGTTAATCAGGGTAGTCCATATTCACCGTAGAATCATTATAATGGTAAATATATGTTTTTTGACAGTAATAAATTGTTGAAGTAAATTCAATGATATTCACGGTGTCCGGTACCAGCTAAACAAAAATAGTCCTCATCGTAATATTAAAAAAGAAAACATTTCACTGATATAATCTTATTACGAATTTCTTTAGGCAAAACCCGTGTAAGTTTACCCCAAAATGGGTCAATAAGATTCTCCAGGTAATAAAATCCTGCTTTGTTCGTCCTGTATATCTGAATTTACACATCTCATTTCATCGCCCCTTCCGTCATCCGAGATTGTCTCGCAATCCAAAAATGGCAGGAGACAATAAAAGCGAGCTATTTGTCGAGCGTTCGTTTCAACGTAAGGTCATTATATCGGGACACATGTGTCATATCGTATATCGATAAATCGTTATCCCGAACAAATTAAATCCTCGAAGTTGATTAATTCAATCTGTACGAGCGAAACGAGATTTTATTACCATTTTTTTTCCTTTTTCGGTGATATTTTCGTAGAGCAAATAGCGAGCGTCCGATTCGCCATTGAGAACGACTGACTAGGATTGAATTTGCCCGACAGTTTGACAGGGGTGGAGGGGAGAGTGTATAAAAAGCGCGGTGAATAATAGACTCGAACCCTCTCGAAAACATCGCCCTTCGATCGGGCTCGCATACCGCACGAGCCTCGATTTTATTCCTCTCTCTGTCATCGGCTCAGAGCATTCTGACTGTCCCTTTTCGTTTTTACTGGTTCTCATGCCATTTTTCTCCCTTTCCCCGATCCTCTTCAGTGTATCTAGGCTTATTCTACGATCTTACCCTCCGATTACACTGATAGGTCTTTAATGGACACGGGCGCTGTATATCACACTCTCCCTTCTTCCCCCCAGAAATAAAACGTCGGTACCGTGCGGAGCAGTCAATCGATACCCGACTGTCATTTATTATGCTACAGTGTTTACCGGATATAAATCGCGTCACATTCCAGCTTGATCTCGACTCTCTCGCATTCCAACAGGCATTGCGAATTTTTTTTTTTTTTATCCTCCCAGGTATAATTTGTGACTCTGACGCATTGTTTTTCTCGTCTTTCGCCTCAATCTTGTTTCGTAAGCGTACTAGAATAAAAACGTATCTGATTTTTTTGTTAGTGTAAATGAAACAAAATTGTCGGTTACAATTATGGGCAAAGTGCTCTGCGCAAAACTGTTATTCACTTATTATGTTACAATGTTTACCGGATGTAATTCGGATTCCATCAGACAACGCACGTAATTGTTACATGTTTTTTCCTCCCGTTGTTTTCTTCGGGGTTTGCCTCAATCTTTTTACGTGAACTGGTTCTTATAAAATCATATTTACCAGTTATTTTTTCAGTATGAATGTATCGAGACCCTTTCTCTACTGTCATTAATTCATTATCAATATTATGCTCCAGTGTTTACAGGATATAAATTGAGCCGCATTTCAGCTCGATTCCCAATCTTTTTCCGTGTTCATCGGACACTGCTAATAATTTTTATGTTTTTGTATAAATGCAATGAAAGTCTTCATTACATTTATTCGCAGACTGCTTCATCCAAACTGCCATTCATTTATTGTGCTATAAAGTTCGACCGATATAAAATCATCTTCGGATTCCATCAGACAACGCACATAACCGTTATATGTTTTTTGCTCCGATTTTTTCTTCTTATTGGGTTCTTGGAGGTTGGCACCAATCTTCTTGCCCATTCTTGTACACGTTCTCCTTATGCTTTATTTGTTTTTGCATATATGAGTTGAAGGTCTCCGTTACGTTAATCCACAGAATGTCCTGTGCAGACTATGATTCGATTATTACGAAAGAAAAGTTACCATATACAAATCGAGTTGCAATCTCGCTTGATTCCGGATCTCTTTCCTTTTTCATAATACATCGCTAGCAATTTTTTTCTTTCCCTTTCAGGGATTTGTAATTTTGTTTCCTCGAGACTCGCCTCAATCTTGTTATGTAAAAGTGGCGTTATAAAAGCGTCTCTTATTCACTTTTTTAAAACTATAATTACATTGAAGCTCTACGCATTAAGTTTACGTGCGCAGTGCTCCGCTATTTAGATGTAAGATACCTGGTAAAACTTCTTTCATTGGTCGAGCGAATCATACTCCGCAATACACATACATCTATATACGAAACATTGTATAGGCGTTAGTATGGCAACATCGAACGGACAATGGTTAAAATCTCTTAATACGAGAGGAAACAACAATGTGCCCGTCGCCGCGTGATCGAACCGAATACCTTTTACCGGCGCTAATCCTAATTCAACGTGGTGCGATCGTCGAAGCGCATAAAGCGCGCACGCTCTGTCCCCGAGTCTGCCATCTCCTGAACGAGAGTGCATGAAGTTGAAAAAAAAAAGTTTCCACACGCGAAACGAATGCACTCATAGCAGCGAGCACCGAGCTGGATATTCCATAGTTCGCTTCGCACGGTGCGGTCGGCAAACGGGGAAGAGTAAACTGATTTTTCTCGCGATAGTATCGGAGACCAGGAGCATTCCATTGTCAAAGTTTTTTTTTCTTAAGTGCCTCTCAGCGTCGCTATCTGCAAACGGGGAGAGTGAATAGTCTCGAGCACTCGGGACTCGCGCAACGACGAAACTTTTCATTTTTTTTTTTTTTTCTCTAAACGGATGCACAAGTTACGAAACTCGGCTTTTCATTGGCAACGAAGTTTCGGAGATTTATTCTCGGAGGAGGAGGGGGCAAGATGGAGGAGTGGGTTAGCAGAAAATGACGAGATAGGAAAAGCGTTCGATATCCGCTCACCTCATTACCGTATAATATAAATCGAGTGAAATTCACTTTTCTCCGAGCCCCTCGTTTATCGTTTGCTTTCCGTTCTCCGACTCTCATTTTCCATCAATTCTCGGGCAGTTAAAGCCGTCTAATCCAGTTTATTTCGCAATGGCATTGCGCGAAGTGAAGCATCGCGCACTCCTCGTCCTCGAGTTCTTCTTCTTCGTCTCCGCGCCTTCCTGTTTTGGGACTCGAGGAGGGCGTAACGGAAAAGCGAGGGAATCGCCAGGAGAGGGTGGACGGAGGCTTGGAAGTACCTACTCTAATAGATTTACGACCTAAAAAGGTTAAGCCGCGTTAGTCCTGTTCTTTATATTTCCGCGAAGAGGCGAACGACGTTCCACTTTCTCGGGCTCTCGCTCTCGCTTTGTTTTCAGAGCAACCCCCCTGTACGAGCTCGCTCTTTCTATCCCGTTCCGTCCTCGGCGACCCCCTCGAGCAAGGAAAACGTCACGATACCGTACTTCCTTCATCCTCCTCAACCCCCCGCCCCGCCGGGGCATGTCTCTTGCCTCAGTACGGATAAGAGGGTGAAGACGAAATTCGCTTATTTTCCCATCATTTCAACGTGGCATCTTGTCTACCCGCGTCCTCCAATCCGCGTTGGCTCTTTTCTTCATCGCCGGGAGGGTCGCCAGGGAGGAGGTCGCGTCGGGGGTGCGACGTTGGCACGGCGGATCGGCGTCTCGTCGTTTCTTAGTCAACGGAACAGAAAACGAACGAGGGCGCGAAAGAAAATTGCCTCTCTTCATAAACGGTCTATATATGTCGGCCTGATGAAGCGACGGAATCCTCGGAGCAGTTCCATTACCAGTAACAGGATAGTAACAGGATACTTTTCGCACAGCGTCGAGGTAACATCGAAGGTGTCCGTTCAATCCGTAGTTTTTTCGTTCCCGACATTTTTTTTTTTTCAATTCCACAGAAGGAGCCGGGGATTTATATTTAGCCGAGGTGAACGGAAGGAGAGAGTACCGAGACAAATAGGCTTACGGACTCCTCATTAATGGGTAATCCCATTTTCGCAATGAACGCAATCCTCTTAGATTTATCTCAGGGGAAACGCCGCTTGGGTTATCGTCGGGCGCGCTCCGAGTCGCGAAAGTTCTTTCGCTTCCTGCCCTGCCGACCTCCGGCTTTCAGGCGCCTTCGCCAAGTTCGTGAAAAAAACAAGGCGAGTTCCCTGACGGAACCACGTCTGACATCGGCATCGTCCTTCCAACTCTCGAGCTCTCCTGCACGAGACCGCTAATACTACTACCCACCTTAATGTACTTGTATGACGAGACGGAGTTTAGCGGCCCGCCAACAGCAGCCATGTTACAATAAAGAAATCAACATGGCCGTCGCCCAACGGGGCGAGACCGAGACGTTCGCCTCTTCTTCTCTCGTCTCCCTTCGTCCTTCCTTCGGTCACGGGTCTCTCTCTCTCTCTCTGTCTCTTCGTCGCTCTCTCGTTCGCTCTCACTTTCGATTTCGCCCTCGAGCTCGTGACCCTCCTGATGCTGAGGAATAAGGGTGGATCTCCGACAGCCCCTTGCCTTTCTTACAAGCTAGTTTAGGGGTGGACCGCGCTCCGCCTCCTCTAACTTCTCTCCCTCTCGCACTCTCCTCTCTCAAACGTATAGACGCTGTATATATGTGCAGCCTCGCCGAGCATGCTATTCTCATTGCACGTTCTCACCCCTGTTTCTCTGTCTCAGAAGCCTCTTTACTTTTCTCGCTTCCCACCCCGACGGTCCGCTCTCTCGCCCGATTCTGTTTGCCTCACGCAGAAAGAACTCCATTTACGGACCCCTTGTGATTCCGAGTTCCCCGACTATACATGAGCCGCTGTTCCACTTATCAAACGTCACGGCTTTCGACACCCGTTGTTAGTAGCTACACAACCGTAATTCGTTTGGTTCTGGCACCTTTCGATATTCGCGTCGCGATCGCTCATCGGTGGAATTTCGAGCGTTGCGTTTTCCCGCAGGCCGAACTCACGGAATGGAACGTCTAAGACAAACGCTACGGTGACCGAACACGGCTCACCGGTCGGTCGAAGCGTCCGTGCAGAATACGCGAATACAATTTGATATGAATTTTTTCTCCACTTTTGGCTTACCTGGAAAATTGTCTAGAAATATACGTTTGCGAATTTTTAGTAAACATATAAAGTACACCGGACAACATTTTCTTTTTTTGTAATCGTGATAACTCGGCACGTAAAGTTTCAAAGAGTTCATTCGTTTTCTCCAGGAGACCCAACTAAACTAATTTCAATCATTAAAATAATTAAAAAGAGATGTTTAACCATTGTTGAAAATGTCCGTCCTATTATAGTTGCGAATATGCTGTAATTTTCATGAATCCTCGTTCGCTTAGTTTTTAATTAAAAAACGTACATACATTCTTACTATTAAGCGGTCAAAAATTATCTGAGTTTTGAGTAAAAAGATGAAGTATGCAGAAAAAAATTTTTGGATTTAAAAAAATCTCGATCTCGTCAAAATGGGACTGAAACTGTGAATCGCGAGGTAAAAAGAACGAAACGGTCGTTAATGGACACGCTTCTGGTTACGCTTGAAATAGATTATCGCATTACATCGGCAAATGCCTGTCTCCGAGCTGTGTTAGATGTAGGTAAGAGTGTAGTGCGACGCTAGATTTCATCAAGGCTCGCGGAGATGCGCGGTAACGATGGTCCCAAAAGTGGTTTCGAGAACTGCCAATTAGTAGGGCAGAAAGTAGATTGTAGGCTGGAGATAGCGATGAGCGGCGCGTATTAGGATAATGGCCAAGTTTCGAAGTCGGCTCTTGAGGTAACGCGCTTAAACCATGCCGAATAACCCTGATGAGCTATTTTACGTCAGTCCCGTACTGGACATACCACTTATCCCGATACGAAAAAAGTTTACTTTCCGTCTCGTTTCCTAAGACGCTACTGTCCTCCGTTAGAGGAACGTGTTACTAATAGTTCTGCTGTTTACTTGTTTTTTAGGTATGGTTTCAAAATCGACGGGCCAAGTGGCGCAGGCAAGAAAAAATGGAGGCCGCCAGGCTCGGTATCACGGAGTATCATCATCCGGCAAACATGAGGTACGCATTGGCTTACTTTTCTGTCGATAATAATCCAACATCTACATTTATCGATGCAATAAAACACATTGCGGTAGCCACGCTTGGATACTCACGGAAAATCGTAAGCCGGGCTTATCAATACCCCGTTTATTTTCCTACACTGAGAGAACGATCTGATAAAAATTACCATAAATCTGCAAAGAACCGGCACAACTTTTAAGACCGCGATAAAATTCTTTATTTACACGCGCGGAATTGGCAGATGTAATCGAGGATATTCTGAGTTTTCACTACAAAATTCAAAATTTTTACCACAGAATCATAAATTTTCACCACTAAACTTTCAAGATTTAACTACGAAATTAATCAGCCACTCAAGACCTTGAATAAAAAAATTGTGTGGACGAGGTAAAAAAAAAAAAGCCACGGATCCTATGAAAATTTCACACATCGCTGGTCGTAGCTCTGGTGGACCTTGTTGCCTGTTTGTAAATTTATTACGACTTGGTATTTTTTCGAGATCCGCCTCTCAGTGTATACCCGCCCTATTTAAAACGTCCGGGAATTAATGAAGGTACGGCCTGAATAGTCAACGTACCTTGTAGAGATACTCGCAAAATCGATAATGAAGCAGTAAATATATAGAAAAACTTTTTCATGTACTCACAGAAACATTGGAGGTCCCTCGCTCGGTCTGCCCGGTGATCCATGGCTGACGCCTCCTGGACTGCTGAGCGCCCTTCCGGGCTTCCTGCCGGCGGCTCACACGGGATATCCGAGCTATCTGACCTCGCCTAGGCGGTTGCCCTCACCGACCAAGCTGGGATCTGTTGGGAATGGTATTCCAGGTGAGAAACACACATACACGTAATTACAAACGCTAATTAAAAACCAAAAAACTTATCCCATATAAATGAATTTAATTTAATTTAATTTTGCTAGTTGAGCCTTTATCGTGGTCGGCAATACAGTGCAATCACTTAGTAATGACAGTCTGTTTCTACGCGCCGTAGGCACGCTGAACGGGGGAGGACTCCCCGTAATGAGCAGCAGCGGTGGACACGCACAGTCTTCGCCCAGTCCGCCCGGTCACGATCCTCGAACGTCGAGCATTCAGGCGCTGAGGATGAGAGCCAAGGAGCACGTCGAGAGCATCACCAAGGGACTGCAGATGGTCTGAAGAATTGGGGGATGCTCGACACTCGCGACTTCCGACCGACCTGCCAACTTACTTCCGGAGCCTGACGGATCAGTGAATAGCGATGCTCGATCGCGATCTATCGCGCATGCGCAGTGACACCGCTGACAGAAACTCGATAACTCTCGGCGCGGTTTCGAGGGGTGTGTTTTCAAAGTGCAATTGAACGGTAAAAGTTCGGCGGATTTTCAGTGTGGTGACGATAAGAACATTTGAAACGAAAGCTATTGGCGTTGTCGTCCGTAGCGTTATCATTATACCGCATTGGAGTATAAATAAATCGAATGAATATAAATAAATATAAATTTGTATGTAGAGGGTAGACGAAAAATTTCGTGAGCGACTCGTGGACGACGAGAAGGACGCGGTTTCCGGCAGATAAAAATTCACCGGTGACGATCGGACTGATCCTATTAATTTGATCGGCAAAGGCGAATGTATTTTTTTGGTTGTTTTTTTTTTGTCTAGATGAACATTAGTCGGATAAAGCTACGCGCACGGTGATGTACTGATAAATTGGCATAAAAAGATTATCATGCAGTATTAATAAGTTAAGACGACTCATTGCGATTGCCGTGGAAGTTGGAGTACTTGAGAGGCGGATTGACAAAAAAAAATAAGGAGAAGAGATTATAGTTTAGAAAAAAAAATGTTTTGTTCGTGCGCACTAATCTCCCTCGTGTATCTAATAATCGCCAATCGACGATCCGTGTCGCTGAGTGAATAAATGAGAATTATGATAAAGAGAAGATAAATAGCGCCACGGACAGACGCATTCGACGGTCGGGAGCGTAACCAAAACCCAAAGTCCCGACAAACACATTCTATTTGTATATAATTGATCGTGATGAAATAAAAAAATTTGATGTACATATTCAATCGTACAAATTCAACTTTGCTGAACCCTTCGATATCGCGATGCTGCGAAACGAGGAACGATATAACGATCGTTTTTTTTTTCTTTCTTTTAAATCTCCTGTGCATTCGTTAGTTATTATTAAGCGAAGATAGATCGAATTTGCAGTAGCGAAAGGCGAGGAAAAAAAGAAAAAAAAACCGTTGAGTATTCACGGAACTCGGCGCGGCGTGCTCTGTTTGTTAACGAATTACCATCTCAAAGAACTGTTTTAATTAAGCATTAATCAACTTCGTCTAGCGTGAAAGGAAGGCAGGGCTGGGTCAGAGCGAGACACTTTGTCGAGCATCTAATTATCGGTCTTCTTTCGATTTAATTAAAATCGTCTGAACGTCGTCGCGAATAAAAGATCGAAGCGAACATATTTATACATTTACAAAGATATTTTCATGATTCTTGGGTCTCCTTAGTTAACAACACTATACATTGACGATAAAAACATTATTTCGCACAAATATAATATAGTGAAGATTATTTTTCAGAGTATTTTTCTAAATTGATATTCCCCATATTTTATTAGATGTAGCAATTTTTATACCGCGCGACTGAAGTATTGGCCGGATGAGAATCGCGATGGAATAATCCGAAATTGAGGTATGCGATTGGTAAAGATGTCTGAGTGAAGGGTCAAAATAGTTTCTCCGTCGCATTTCTTATCGTTCGAATATATATTTTCAAAAAAGCACCGACGCTAGCCAGAGTCACGAAAAGTCGAAAAATGGAAGCAAAACGAATGCACGGATGACAGCGAAGAGGAGCAAGTTTAAACCAAATATTCGGAACGGATAGACACAACTTGATCCATTTACAAAATATTTCTTATTTCTTCAGTTTCCTCGATTTGTTTTCATTTGTAATTCTCCAGAAGCTCAATCGGTCACATCGAAACCAACAAAATCACCTCATTCGCTGTTTTCGTTCGGTTATATCTAAAATTCGGAACAATGGAACATGGCAATGAACGACACTAGCCACAGCGAAAGCGCACGGACGTGGACGACGGAAAACGAGTGTGCACGATCGATTCGAAAGTGTTCGGAACAATAAAAAAGCAAGTTAAAACCGATAAAGCTAAATTAGTACATTGACGAAACATTTTTTGTCTCTTAGGTTCCCCCAGTTTTTTTTTTCACTTTTCTTTTATTTTCCGATAAATCGGTAATTAAATCAATAAGGTCGCCTATCGTTCATTTTTTTCGCCCGTTTTAATGCAAAATTTAGAACGTGTCACGTGGCGCTGAGTGACACGGGCCAGAGTGAAAACTCACGGAATGGAAGAGAAAAGAGGGCACGGACGAGGGCGAGGAAGCGCGAGTGTAAGCGATAGATTCGGAACGGTCGCAAGGGCGCTTAGGTATTCCGATCCTCGCTCTTGCGACTGGGAGTTGATCGTTGAAGTGCCGACGGGATGGCATCCAGGGAAAGGCGAAAAGGAGGAAGGCGCACGATCTGCTATATCGGAGGATAGACCGATAGCGTACCCAGAATATATAGGAGGGAGTATGAAAGAGCGGGATGCGGAGGGGGTGTCGAGCGCACAGTGGGGTGAGAAATAGGAGGGGAATGTTACCGGCTTAAGAGGCCAGCAGAAGCCTAGAACTCACCCAATAAAATGGTAATTTCTGTTTGTCGAAGTTAACCATGCGAGCGCGGGCCTGGAAATTCGAGTCCATGCGTACTCCTCTCTGGCTCTTCTAACTCCTAAGACCAATATAACGTATACGAGCCGAGCAAGCGTTGGCTCTAGTCCTCGATCACTCCCTCGTCATATATATGTTTCTGTAACAAAAAAACAAAAAATAAAATGCATCGTTAAAATAAATCCCGTTTCACGATAAGAGTCGAATCGCTGGAATTAAGTTTCTCGAAGCAAACAAACGAATCCCGAGGACACTCATCCGTCTCGTTGATAGGCTATTACAGTTGCCCCCCCCCCCCCCCCGCCTTTTCTTTCAATTCTGAGGGTATTAAAAGAACCAGCCGTCCGTAAAAATCTTGTTTGTAACGAATAAACGAGAGTGAAGAAATAAAGCGAAGCTGCGCGGAGGTGAGGGGAGTTGGAGAAGAGATAAGAGGAGGAACGAGCGTCTGCCTTCGGGGCGTCCGACGATTTAAGGGTTGAAATTGGAGCGGAAATCGTGAGTTTATTAAATTTGTTTAGGAGAACCAGGCGGGGTAAGAGGACGTCACGACAGGTGCGAGCCGCAGGCAGCGAGCTTTGGCTCGCGAGTTTCTTCTGATTCTTTGTCGAATCCCTGCGGTCCTTGGCAGCGCTTCTGGCTCCGCTAATATAGATACGATGCTCGCCTCTGCCGCTCTATATATATATACAAGGAATACATATGTATGGCGTATATATATATATATATATATATATATATCCGAAGCTTTATTGCTTCAACAGAGTAAAGAAACCGCACGAGAGGATGCGAGAGGGAGAATTTTGCCCTCTCGCTCGACGAAGCTCAGCTTGGGTTGGCTCTACACGAGACAGCCCGAGGGGACGAGGAGGAGTGCCGGAATTCCGCGTACACCAGTCGCATCGCTTTCGGCCGCAGGACCTTCGAATCCTCGCCCGGGATCGATCGGTCTCCGATCCAGTCGTACGACGCTGGCCAATTTGATGAATCCGAGACTTCTTCACCTACCGGATATTAACACAAAGCTTCGATAAGAAATTTTTGAGCCTCGAACGTCTCGTAGCACGACACTTTACGGAATACGGCGATACACGATGCAATCCGAAGTTCAAATCCATCGAATCGACGCCTTAAGGACAATTGTAAATTATTAAAGTCTCTAACATATAGAAATAAATTATTTCGATAATCGAATTGATCATAATCGTAATAATCGTTATAATTAATATAATCATAATTATATTTACCGCAATTAAATTGAAAAGTAATTATAATGAAAAACTGAAGTCGTATTAAATTCACACGAAATTTACGAATTGCAGCTGATAATTATTAGAAACTGATGTCATAGCGGTCAAGTGTGTAAAGCGTTATGGAGTGCGGGGAGACCGGATTCTCTCGTCGCCTCCGAGTAACGCTGTACATAGAGCGGTATTAGCGTTACGCGACCGTTGCTATATTAAACGCGCAGTTAAATGGAGTGCCTAACTCCGGGAGAGTAGCGGTGCCAGTGACGAGTCCGGGGTTGCGAACGGGAGGATACAGAGTTCGGAAGGAGAGACGGAGAAAACAGCGATAGATGGGGGAGAGAGAGAGAGAGAAAGCAAGAGGGACAGCGAGGGAGAACGGAGCGAGTGAGCCATGGCGCCGCAAAGACTGTTTAGCATTATTAATTAAGACCAAAGACACACTAAGTTGGCGAGTACATAAGCAGAAATAATATTTGCTCGGCGTTCATTAGAGGATTCCTTGGGCGGGGAGAGAGGCCATAGACAGGTAAGCGGGGGGTTGAAGGCGAGGGAAAGGGGTTGCAGCAGGAGGCGGACGAGCGGAGGGTAGGTTTATGCCGTCGCTCTCGCGCAAAGCGAGCCGAGCCCGGTCGAAAGATGGCGAACGCCTCAAACGAGCCAGATTCTCATTAAAATAACCACCCGTGCCTTTCCTTTGCCAAGCTCATCCCGCCCCACCGTTTCACCGTTTTTTTTTTTTTCCAAACCGACCCGTCCTCCTCAATCCGCCCCCCGCGCGTTCACTCACTTGCCGCAGCAAAGGTGAAGAAAACGGGGAAAATTGGAGTGGATATCCTCGTCCCACTCCAGCTGACTATCCGCCGCAGAACGGTCGTTCCTCCTCGAGCGGAGAGGGGCCAGTTGGGAATATACTGAGCGCCTTCGCAGCTTCACTGAAAATCGAGTTAATCGTGAATTTAACTACCGGGAACCCGAGGCTTTGCACATATACCGACGAGCCACTGTGCAATCCTATGTACCGCGCCCACGGTGGATCCTGCGTTTTCACCCGCTTCGGCCTCTCCTTCGCGGTCTCTTTATTGAATCTTAATTACTTTTTTCATTGAGAATTACACCGCCGCGGTACCGGACGCAAATGAAACTGCGAAAGTCTCGTTTCTCTTTCATTTATATAATTCGCGCTTTGTCAAAGCACTTTGCGTTTTTTTGGGTTCCTTTTTTTTTCTGCCGATTTAATTGCGTCGATCGAGGGCGAACGGAAGGGCGCTCAGCTCGCCGGGGTCGAAATTCCGTTTGGGCGGGTATTCTGCATAGAAAACCACAGGGCCACATGCCGATCAACGGAGAAAACACCTAAAGTCGCGAAATGAGTATCGGTGCAAACAGCCGTATATCGGGGAAAGGACTCCTCCCATCGTTTTAGCGACTAATTGCGCCCTGTTGTTTTTCTCGTTATTGTTACTGGGACGGTGCGGGCGACCCGGGACGCGCCGGTCGAACGACTAGATTTTCACTTCAAAGAGTCGCATGGCCCAGAGGTCTGGGCGATTAGTGGAGAGAACAACAGATAAAATAAACAAGTACAATTGCGTGTAAAAGGTCGCTCGATAGCACGCCGGAGCACGGGCGGAAAAAGTCATATGACACCGTTGATAAATCGTTGCTGCGACCAGTGCAAGTTTTTTTAAATCATCGACGTTATCAGATCGGAACGGTATAGTCGAATTAGCATCGAAAGTTTGGAAATTTTTTTTATAAAAGAACATGACATTTCTGTTTCCATTAATGTTTTGTTATCGGTGAAAAAATTGGATAAAAAATCTGGCACGAATTATCATTCGTTTAGCCGTCTGTTAAAAAAACGTTCCAAATTATCGTAACCCTTTCCCGATAGTGTCGAAAAATTTGCAGATTCGGTTATGACGAATCGTCCGAGTTACCTCTTGTTCGATATCAATTTTGTTCTGTTTTTTGTGCGAAGAATTTTTGTATCTTTTCTTCACCGAGGAGAAATTGCAAGAAAAAAAACGTTCGCACGAAACGACCGAACCCTACCCCTTAAGAATGATAATCATCGTGTGTTTTGAGAGAAACGTACACAAACGCTGGAGGGGGTTTGCAGAAATTGACAAGCGAGACGGGGAGAGGGTACACCGGGCGGTTACCGGGCGGTCCATCCGAACGATTCGCTTCCTGGTCCGAAGTGGCTAGCATTTGATTTTATGCAGTGCCACACGCATTCGGTCGTATATGTCGAAGCGGTTTCGACGAGCGTTAATTATCACTGACCACCTACACGCCCATTACGTTCCAATCGACCCCTTAATCAACGCATGATTGGTGTAGTAATTGATTGCTACTCCGTAATTATAACAGTGCACTGTGTCGGAAACGATATCGATGTGCGGAAAATCAGGAAGCGATCGGATCGAGGTATCGCGTGTACGTAATTGTCGTTGAGCGGCTACCATAGGGGGTCGCAGAGCGATTCGAGCAGATGCAATACAAACATAAATAATTGTAGATACAAACCGATGTACTCATATATACAGTATATAGACAGAGAAACCGCAACGGCCGACAAGACAAACTATGTCGAGAGAGAGAACGAAAAAAATGTTGAAAACCTAAATAAAAACGACGAGAAAAGCGTTACAGCTAAAACGCGTAACCGAAACGGGAGAGATTGACGCGAGAGGAGAAGCGAAATGGAAAATACGTTGGTAGGCTATGGAAAAAAAAAAAATTAAATGAAAAATAAATAAAAGCGAGCATCAAAAATAATAAATATGAAAAAATCACTAACGAGAACGATATAGATGCATAGTGCAGGCATGTGCAGTGCAGACCGGAGTTCGAAACGCGCGAGAGCCGAGTCCGATGCGACTATCGATAATAATTCTATCCTCTTTATCATCCCCGACGCGCCTTTCCATCGTTGTTTTATTTATGGCCTCTTTTTCCGTTTTAACGCCCCACCCTTTTTCACCCCCCTATCCCGCGCGTCTCGTGCTTTTGCTGCTGCAGCGATGTTCGCCACTGCATACAACCGGTACGTCCATTCTATCGTAATGCAATTTATGGATCGTTCGTTCGCGTGAATGGTTCGTTGTCGTTTCGAGTTCGCATTTCGTTCGGAGGTTTGCCAGTGGCACCGGAGTGGGTGAGCGAGCGTTGTGAAAAAGGGGGTTGGGAGTTATCGACCCCGCTGGGCACTCTCCGAACGCGGGAACGCGAAGCGAACTGGTACGACTGGGAAGTTCCAGCTCGGCCGTAGTTTCGCATCCGCTGTGCATCCATCGATACTTTACCGAGGGAATTTCGGTGGAAAAGCCTCGTAGAGCCGGGGTAGGTGCTGCCTCGACATGTCTCACCCTCGAAACTTCCGGTGAACCCGCTGCTCGGTCGGTAAGAAACGACGGAAGAATTCTTCGCAGCGGAGGGTAACAAGCGTCTGCAGTTCATCCCTCGGTGCCTGAAGTTGCCCCTGGACGGTGACCATTGAAACGATCGCGAGCCGAGCTGCAACAAGAAATCGTTTTATACACAAAGTTGTCCCTCCTAATATTTAAGATAATAATGATTTCCTGGCTGTTCGATAATAAATTATAGATAAATAGTAAGGGATTCCATATCGGTTCAATCTACGTAAACCCGACACGTAAATTTAAAAACAATGATTTTTTTTTGCCGTTCATTAAATCTAGAAATACTATTGCGTTTCACGGCATATTTTATAAATTTAAAATGATGAATAAATTGTGAGCATTGGTTATAAATAAATTTGCATGAAAGATATGAATCTATTTTGGCTGGACGCCACGGTTGAACTTGGGTTCCTTTTACAGTATAAATGTAAACAGTTTACGAGTCGTAATAAAACATTTCGGTCAAAGGATAAACGATACAACCATTGGTGAATCGCTTCAAAAATTGTATGTCACCGCGACTCTCGATCGCCGTCGGACTCGAAAAGATATTCGGACGAGGCCGACCGTAATTTGAGCCCAGTACGACAATAACTGCGTTACCAAAAAAAATTAACCCGGATTTTACCTTTTAACCAAGAAAAATCTAGACCTCACCCACTCGTTATTTCCGACCGCTTTCGAGACAAAGCGTCTCGAATCTCGTCAGCATAATTGTCCGCATAATTGCGCGAAACTGACCTACGGCGATGAGAAAGGTTCATCGCCGATGTCCGGAGAGGAAGGGAAATATTGTTCGTCCCGTTGACGGTGTATGCTCTTAATTATACGTTTCGCGCGCTCAAGCCGTCCGAGAAATTGCGGCGACTCTCCGGAATACACAATTCCGCACAAAAACGCGCTCACACACATGCACACACATGCTCGCTTAAACAAAACTCTTTAATGCGGTATTACGTATGGTAATTTGAGGGTCGAGAACGAGTTACTCTGTCGAGATTCGGGCCAAAAGGCAAAGAGCAGGTCCGTTATAATCGAGGTGCGAGGAGGATTTTGATGTTTTCGCCACCCTTCGGCCATCCTCCGATCCCCGCACGAGCCATCCGGTCATGTTGTTTTTCGTTCACGAAACACACTCCTAACAGACTCGACGGAACGCGCGTCCACCAAAGTATATGCATTTATATACGCGTATAATTCCATCTACCAGTTGACTGCGTGTGCCGGGCTTTCGCGAGACCGTCGAATGACCGGGGTGCGGAGGGGGAGGGGCCGGGCTCGGAAGAAGCAATGCATATTCAAAATTGAGCCGCAGGCACGGTAAAGAGAAACGACCTCAACGACAACGATGACGACGACGCCCCTTGTTTTTGAGCTGTCTAGCCCAAAGCTCTCTCCCTCCATCCCTGTATCTGCCACACTCCAAAATATGTATATAGCCGCTGTTCGCCGAGTCCGCAAATTCGGTTACTTCATTTGAGAGAGCTTGGACCTGCGCGGACTACCCCCTATCCACCCCCCCCCCCCGCCCTCCTGCAACCCCGTTCCGCACCCCCTGGTCATCTCTCACTCGACCCCACAGCCTTTTCAGCATCCCAGGCAGTGTATGTCCGGCGTTATGAATTTTAATAGCTTTACCTGCTCGTCCGACAGAGACGGAACGAGGGGATCGCGCCTGTAGCGAGGAAAACGCGGAATAGGAGTTGAAAAAAAAATATATATTTAAAAAAACAATGAGGGGTGAGTGGGAAGCAACGCTCTCCATCGCTACAGACAGCCTCGAACGAGGACAAAAATGGCGATGCATTTTTCGTCCCCGTCAAATTGTCGATAGATTAGTTTAAAGATAAAGCATATATGTATATGCAGGTTTTTTTTTTTTTTTTTTTTTTTTTTTTTTTTTTTTTCCGTTGACGATGTGTATATGTGTACAGGTGGGATGATGGACCGAGGCCGCGGCCCTGAGGCCCGCTTACTCGACCCGTCACGCGTTTTTCATTCCGCCGCTGCTGTTCGTATGCCCGCTATTTATTATACGCTATACACGAAACGCTGTGCGAAAGCCTTCCTCCTCTCTCCTCCCTCTTCTGTACGAAACGAATTTTTTTTCCCCGAACGCTCTTCGATCGATTCGTTTTCCTCCCGGCTTTGTCTCCGATATTCGGTCAACTCCACGCCGTTTGTTCCTTGTTGGATCTCCTTTTTTTCCTCTCAATATATTCATTTTTCATGCGAGCGCGTGTATATTTTTTTTTATTTCTTTATTTTTTTTTTTTTTTTGCAGACTAGACAATCCGAATGATGTAGCTTTCGTAACGACTTCCGGCATCCAATTTGAGGGCAGTCGTTTCCGCAAGCCTTTTCCTCGGTTAATTTTTTTACCGATGTAATTTCGGCCTCTCGGGTGAAAGATTATTTTGGGTAAACGTCCTTTGTGGTAAGTTATTTATGCGAGCGAGGCCACAAGGACAATCAAAAAGTCAATTGATGCGGAACGTTTATATTTTATCAATGGATACGATATAGTTTGTATTTTCTTTTTCATACAATTCTGCATTTTTGGCAATCTTTTCAGATTTTACCCGAGACTTTTTTTTTTCAGAAAAAAAAACTTTTGTAAAAAACTGAAAAAACTACCGAAAATGCAGTTTATAGAGTGCAACCTGTATAGGCATTCAATTTGAGGACGGTCGTTTACGCAAGAACTGCTCCTCGGTTTTTCGTTTCACGAATGTAATTTCGGTCTCTCAGGTGAAAAATAATATTTGGTAACATTTAGTTGTGAACCAATACGCAAGGACGATGGAAAATCAATCGATTTGGATGATTCTCTATCGTTGATAATTCCACGGTCGATCATCGAGAATTATAAATATATAAATATCGGACAATTTATAATTGTCGTCGGGAATCGTTACACAGCGTATGAACTGTATCGGGGTGTAATGACTCTTCGAACGACATATAGGCGTTCTGTCCCTGAGGAGAAACGAGAACGACAATGAAATGAGGGTACATAGGGAGGCTCGGGCGCGCTTGCTCATCAAGCAAAATCATTGTCTCCCGCAAAACACTCGCAGATGGTTCGAAAGAGCTACAGATATATACACACATACATAAATACGTATATGCATACACATACGTACGTACACATAGATAGATACACATGGACACAGAGAGAAAACGTACGTTATTTCGCGACTGAATTTGCTCTGCCCTATTCCACCCAACAGTAATTCGTTTACGTTATTTCGTCGGTAAATTTCGTTGGTTGCGTATATAGCAATATACTGTACGACAATTTTCAGCGATTAAACGCTCATCGAATTGACCGTCTATCCCGAACGCCTTCCTCGTGTCTGCCCTGAACCGCCACGTGATTGCGTACATACATTTCGGTGACGATACCGTTTTTGTTTTTCGTTTTATTTTTTTAAGCTACTTCCCAACAGAAAAGCGGGAGAAGCTGCGTAAGCATGCCGTGAGCATTTTTAATGAATTCCCGCAATTACACGAAGTTTCCTATGAGATTTCATTGTGCCTACGTGTACGAATATTATATGTGGTAAAAATAAAACGAGTGAAGCGGTAAAAATAATATTAACTATTCTCTTCGAATCTCAATATTTATCGATAATTACAATCCTCCTGTCTGTATCAATTATTTTGTTTTGTCAAACTTCAGTGTGAGAATAGAGAGGATGTTTGCGATCCCAAAGACTCCTCGATAACTCGCAAGTTACTTATGAGTCTCTGCATTTTTAATGAGGATCTACCCTTTGCGCTTTCTCTGTTATTTGCTAATTATTTCAGCAATTTCGTTCATTGACTCTTGGTTCAACGAGCGTCCCGGTTGTTCTCGCCGTTCGAAACCGCTTGATGGTGTTTCCCATCCGCTTGTAATTGCGGTCAACCTGTTTCCATATAAATACGTAAACATTATTTTCCCTCACAATAAAAATAACGAAAGAAAGTCCACGTCATATTTCAGTATTCATCGATAATTATCATCCTCCTCTCTTTGTTATTTCATTAAACTTTAGTGTAAATACAGAGGATGTCACGTTTTCGAAGACTCCTATGACTCGAATGATGTCGAAGAGTCGGAAGCAGTTTACGTATCACCGTATAATTTTTTTATTCATCTTTTATGCAGTCTCTGTTATTTAATACTTATTTTTTATATTTTTATTTTTCACTTCATGTCATTAGATGTCCTGTTCACTCGGAACTTCATATTCACTGCGCTTGTCCCGGTTAGTCTGTTCGGAACAAACAAGTAAATACACAAATAAATAATTAAATCGCTCGATAGCGTGTTCCATTAATTTGTAATTGGGCTTAGTCCGAGGACAAGGAAATAATTAAATAAATAAACGCCCATATAATTTTACCACATAGTTCATCGCAGTCCTAACGCGTTATAGCGTAAACTAATTTCCCCACTCTCCACCGAACACCGAACCCCTCCGATTGCTTCAATAAAAAATTCCCACAATGTTCGCCCGAAGAAGAAGGAAGATCTGTCGCCGGTAGGAATGACGACAACGAGCCATTACGCAAGATAGAATATTTTGAACAAAGTTCTCGTTTCGTTACGCTCGTTGTGTATTTCTATGGTGGCCGATGCTTCTCGAGTGCATTGTCGAGGGTGCCAAAGGGAGGATCCGAGCGAGGAGTATCAGCCGAGCCTTCTGCAGGTTGCTGGCGCGTCGGCGGGGGTAGCGGTGATCCTCTTGGGAAGCGGACAAATGCAACGCGATGCAGGTATTCCTTAATGAACTCTTCGGCGAGGATTCTCTAGTACCTGGTCGAGAGAGTGCCGGTCTTCGGGAGGATCCGTGCGGAGAGGCCGCAACCTCTCTCACTTGACACTCTTCGGCATTGAATGGTGTTAGTTCTAACGCCTGCCAACCGGCTTCTTTCTCCTCTCGCCGACAGCTTCCACCATCGAGCCGCCCCGGGGCCACTAATACCATTGAGTAGTGTGCATCAGCGATGCTCCCAGCTTCGGCTGTAGTTTTCTCACTCTTCCTCGGATCGTTCGACACTCTATCCGGCACCTCCCGCTCGCCAACCTTCCTCCTGAGGATTCCGAGTTTCGCAAATTCGGTTCATTTGCCGCATTGTCAGAGGCTTAAGGAGAAATGAGACCCTCTCGAGAAAAATCGTCGCAAAGACGCTTGAAGTTTGCCGTCCGCCGGAGCCAGCACGTGAGTCCGACTGTGAACCTCCGAGGGAACGTGGGGAACGGCGAAGAACCGCGCCGATTTGTCATCCCCGCCGTCGATACTTTTTTCAGTCTCAGTGTGTCTCTGCTGCGATCTATATGGCCAATAAGATGGTTTACTTCCATTTTTTTGTCGTGGAACATTCGATCGAAAAGTTCCACTGCTCGTAATTTTCCGACCTCCAACCCTTCGGCGAGAATTCTCGCCCATGGATATTGATCATTAATTTACTTGTTAATTTTGCTATTATTTTTTTTTCATACATTAATTTCGTTTAAAAAAAATATCGTTATATTAATTGACCAAATATTAAGGGCATTCTATGAGCAATAACATCGATCGTTAAATCAGTAATCGACCAATTAAATTTGATAAATAGTTTAATAATTAACGGATACTTCGATTTTCGATTCACAAATCCAGGAAGAAAGAATTCGATAGGGCCTGTTTTTTCAAAACGTCCTCATCATCCCGTGACTCAGCGTCGGCCGATGACACGCAAACAGGCAAGATATTCTCGAGTCCTCGGGCGCGTAAACATTAAACACTATTCTAATAAACGTCCTCGGCGCGTGTCACCTCTTCCGCCTTGATTTCTCCGATTCACTCAGGAAGGAAAGCGAAAGCCTTGGCTCGATTTAGAGGTTAATGCGCAACTTAGTAATTCAATCAAGCCCCGGTCCCCGGAGGCTTGACCAAACAGTGAGACGGACGAGGGAGTCGGAGCAGTCGTACTAAATAGCAACTGTAAGGGTGGGAAGGGGGAGGGGGTCGAGAAGAGAGAAACAGATATTGCAATAAACCCAGTGACAGATATATTAGAGACGCCTCAATGGAGCTGTCTGCATTACATTATTCGGTTGGTAGATCTCTAGTGCAAACACGAGTTCAACTTTTCCCATGTGCGCACCCCATCGACCAATACCGTATCGCCAGCGCTTCTCTGCCCAGCGGTTCTCAAAAAAGCATTTCTATATAGTTCTGTCGTCGGTATATTCCAATATAATAAACAGCCGGGCCCTTCAGCGTTCGCCCTCGAATCTCTTTCTCTCTTTTCAGACGCCCTTTATAGACTTACCGATTTTAGCGACGGATCGCAACCCCACCTCGAGTTCGGTATAAACTGGCCGACCATCGCTTTCAATAAACGTCCCGGGCGACGGGTGGCGCGCGACATTCTCGTTCGCACTACGGATTTCACCCTCGGATTCCACCCTTTGATAGTCTCGCGACCGAAAAGCCGGCGATATCACCTTCTTGGAGTTTGAGTCCGACAAACCGTTACCTAGAAAATAAACAATAACGATTAACATGGCAAACTCGAATCGTTGATCGTACGATAACAGTAAAAAAAAATGAAAAATTACTCAAATACGGATAGACGAGAATATTCCATCGTTAAAAGACAAATCATGACCCTTTCGGAATTCGAGCCCAACAGGTCGTTTTCAGAAAAAAAAAAATCATAATTTTTTGTAAAAATCACGAATTCGAGTGGTTGATCAAACGATTAAAAAGAAATGTTAAAATTACGTTGATCGGATAGTCGAGAATTTTTCGTCGTTAAAAGATGAAAATAAATGGTGAAAGCAATGAATGCGTCGACACAACGAAGGCAGCGAAAGAGACCGGGATAGGGGATGAATTCACACAGTGATAGCGAGAACGATAATGGGAAGCGCTGAACGGGTACAAACAAGGGTTGCGCATGCAATATTAGGGGCATTAAGTCGCCATAAAGAGCGCATTAGGGGTTCGCCTGCCCTCGAAGGGTAGTTTAGTGTTTAATTGTCCCACCCCAATGTATCAAAGGTTTCGATTTCTGCTCCGATACGTTTCACTCGTCATACTCTCTGTATCTTTTGCTCTCCCGCCTGAGCCACTTCCCGGCAGCTTAATCGTCGGACACGTTATTAATTGCGCCCCATATACGACCCGTTCTTGTACAGAATTCTTTGTTAACCTCGTGTATCCAGTTTAGCCGGGGCAGACAAAATGATTTTCAATTAAATAATCGTGTCTGCCGCCCGTAGAAAAAAAACCTTTGTAAGTACAAAGCACTGTTGCCTCGAAAGTCTACTAAAGTTTTCTAAATACATTTTTTCCTTGTTGAAAATACACCTTCATGAATAGCAACAAACAGTGAAATAAAGGCAACAATAGGATAGTAAAATCTTGAAAACGAGAAATCGTTGCTAAATCAACAGAGAAAAAAAATGTCACTGTGGACATATTGCAACCTCTACCATAATGGCTCTCAAACTCAATACGCCCAGATCCGCGGCATTTGCCATCAATTCCCTCCAGTTCCAGGTTAATTTTCTTTCGCCGACCCGCCGTTCATTCGGTATGGATGCAATATCATCTCTTCCCAGTGATATAGCCCTCGAATCGTTGAAATCTTCGTCAACTCTAACCACAGTAGACGCGGAGTGTACCAAGCCAAGTTCATCTTCGTCACGTTTCGAGGGTGAATCTCCACCCCGGCAAGAGTCACGGACAGGGGGTGCCGAAGGCGGCGGGTGAGTGGGGAAGGCTCGGGGGCTCAGATCGGTGAAGTCGAAGAGGAGACACACACTCGGCAAATAAACTATCGCCGCAGCAGCTCACCCGTGGCGAACGATATTATCAGGAGGCAAGTAAGTTCGTACCGGTCGGCGGTTTGCGGCGATGCTCGTGTAAACGGGCTGCCGCTCGCTTTCTGTCTCTCACCCTCGCCTCATCCACTGTGTCCCAATCAGGCTCTGTCTCTTGGCACGGGACTGCATAGACCGGGCCAAGGGGGTAAGCGAGCGTCGCCGATGGAGGAGGACCTCGACGACTGTGAAGGAGGATTCGCGAGGACCGAACAGAGAAGGGTAGTCGTGGTCTCGCCACCCTTGCGCTATACATCTATACGCGTATATACAGATATAGATGTGTACGCACCGCAGCGAGCTGGTACCGAAACGTATAAGAGATGGGACGAACAGGCGAGTACCCAAGTTGCTATTGAACCGATTTTGAGCAAATATCACTCGAAGCAGGTCGCAGAGAGTGAGGGCAAAGCCGAGGCGCAGTCCCTCCGTTCCTACCTCGAACGGGGGAGTCTCTCCCGGGGCTTCCACTCAGTTACAGATGGGAGAGTGCAAGCGAGAGGGACGGAGAGTCGAGCGAGGGTAGATAGCTTCACAAGCCCTTCGGCAAATTTCATAACCGAACTTGTCGTATTTGCCGAGATTATTTCAATATATTCGACTCAACCTGGGAGAATCTGTTTGCCGTTACGGTGTGTATGCGTGAATGGAACTTTGGCGCCGAAAGAGTCTCTGTATGGAGGGCGTACCGGGAGATGGAAGTCCAAGGCCGAGGAGCGGTGATCCGCGGAAACGGCGAACGCGCCGCGAACTCGCGCTTTCCGAACCGCTCGGCCATTGGTCGTGACGACTAACCATGGATTCGTATATTGTTATTAAAAAAAAAAAATAATAAAACTTAAATTCGAAAAACCGTTCTGAGAAGAATTCCATTCGTAATGGAAATCGAGAATTTTTTATTTCCTTTCCGAACGTCCCGCTTGAATCTGGGCAAAAAGTACACGGAAATTTACCGTAGGAATTATTTTTTTCGATTCGCGATCAATTTTTATTTTATTTTTTCGTTCGAAGAATCGCAAGAGCATTCACCCTGGTCGAACGAAAAATGAAATATTGTATTTCCCATAGATTCCTCGTAAACGAATTGGTACACACTTTAGGTCCGATATGCTATCATAGAAACTATGAATTGAAATATTTTTTCCGTTCACCGTTCACTTCAATCTTCAATCAAGACCTTCGTCATACAACATTAACTCCGCATCCTGAAGAATAATTTTACAAATATATTATTTCATTTAAATAAATACTTGGTTAGGTAATTAAGAATATTTGTTCAAACGACATAAATATTTTTTAGCGGGTGTTGGTCGAAAAATAATTTTTCCAGATCTGCGATAATCAGAGTTATTGCGTCGTTAGTTACTGCACGAAGATAGAATCGGCTAGACCGAGTGAATAAACGAATCAATGAGATCCACGTGATTTCTCTTTGGGACTCAGTATGTTGTTTTTTCACAAATTGGAAGAGTTTTCAAACAGGCAGAACGAGATACGAAACGATATTTTCCTAAAAATCCCTCACACACGGACAGTTGCAAACTTAATATCAGATATTGCCTCACAAAAACTGTACATTAGGATGTTTTCTCTGTCCGCCCTTTACTCCAATATTCGCACCAGAAATTGTTAGTCCTTTGCCATTCAGTTTACGATTATCAGAGTTATTATGTGATTCGTTGCTGGAAGGAAAGTGAAGGGGAAGGGTGCATCGGTTATTCCGAGCGATTAAACGAATCGACGGTGCCCATGGGATTTTTCGATACCTTTGGGCCAATTGTCATCATCGTCGTAGTATTAACTGGCTCTTTCGCTGGTCACTCGCTAATTAAATAAAGGGGAGGAGGGCCGGAAGGCTACGACGACGTGCACGCGTACTCGGAACGCGAGGGGTTGCAATGTGCGGATGCACGTGGCGCCACGTGCTCTCGGAACCTTACCACCGTCCGAACGAGCCATGCCAGTACTAAAAGCAATAGCAACTCTATTGTATCGTTACAGTAGACTACAACTTTGCGATACGCGATTTAACATAATGGGAGTTATTAGCGAGACCGTTAACGCTTCGTTACATCATTACGCGGCGAGGGATAGCGGAAGACACGACGATTTGGAGGGACGATGCAAGCCCAACATTTTCTATAATTTGACCGGTCGACAATACAACTCGTTTGTTTATGGAGGAGTACAGGGCGAGAGAGTGAACGTTCACCGGCCAGGCTGATTTTTCAAGAACCGACCATTGGGCTCGAGACGTGCCTCGGTTCATCTCGTTACGTCAAGACCAAACGATGGAGATTGAAATCATTCGAGAACAACTGGGGCAGAAAAATTTTGTCCGGAATTTTGCATTTCTTCCCTTTGTCGTATAAAAGTTAGTACTCGATAGTCAACTGCTCAGGGTTGATCAGCTACTCGGTAATCGTCAGCCAGTCGACAATACTCGACTACTGAAATGCTGAAATATCGAATAATAACGAATCTTAGATAATCGCACACGGTAAATCCCTAGTATTTTCTAGTTGACTTCCAAAAATGTGCAATCGTGTAATTTTTCAGTCGAACCTTCACTTTATCGTAGATATGTCAAGGTTCTCCCTTGAAAGGTGAGTCGACGTTAAGCCAGGCTCCCTTCGCGAACCGATGGTCGAACACTTTAATATCCGAATTATTAGACCGTGAATTGATGGTCGAATTTTTAATATCCGAATTGCTCCTCCACGAACCGATGGCCAAATTTTTTAATATCCGAATTGGGGGTAAACGATCGTACGATGAGGGATCGTCTCGGGCAATCGATGCATACAGTCGAGTGGAATCGGATGATATGGATGGCGTTTTCTGGCTCGGTACTGTGTGCTCCAAGAAGCTTCCATTGTTTCATTCGATTTGCACCCCGATCGCTGTGGTGACCGAGCACGCCTTCTGTTCGCCAGGCTGAGATTTTCAACAGCCGCAGCCATGTCACATACATGTATATTATAGATGGTATACGTGGCTATATATATATATATGTATATGCATATATATGACAAGGCAGTGTATACAGTACAAGCGCACCGCGAACCTGTGCAATTTACAGGAGAATGAAAAGTTAAGCCGGTGCCGAGCTTAGGGGTGGCTCCCAGACAATGGGCCTCGGCTTTACAATCTCCACGGCAAACAAACGCTAGAAATCTCGCTCGCTCTCTCCCTGTTCGGATCGTTCGCCCAGTACGTTCCGTCGTCGGGTCCAACAAGACTACGAATACCGCCCACCGACCGCTCAAAACGTAATTGAGATATCAGGATCTGATTAAGATGAAATCGATAACCAGTCTTTTTCAATCAAACTCTTTTTTTTAATAAAAAAAATATTCAACCGATGATGCTACGTTTCGAAAACATATATCGAGATCTTAATTAACTGTTTCGGGGTATAAAGTTTGAACTTGATGGTGAGCGGGGTGTTTATACATTCGACAAATATTTTTTATCCGCAAAAATTCGCAATTTAATGTCTAGTTAACTTCATAATTTTTTTATTGCGATCGAATTATTTACTTGGAAATTGTGAGATTAATTGAAAAATGGGGGTCATTGCGAACATATATAATGAAGGTAAAAAAATTTGTTTTTACCGCGTACCGACCGCGGAATCGATTTTCAAGGTGGTAACAGGATATTTCCTCCTCGCCGTTGACCGGCGTCGATGAAAGCGCAGGCGAATAGAAGCCCATTGTATTAGAATCCTCTCTCGCCCCTCATCAGGATAAATGCGACAGGATTTTAGTGGCTATATTATGGAGCACGAAAGGAGAGTAGTGAATAAAAAAAAAATAAAAGTAAACCGAAGCCGCATCTCTCGAGAACGCCGCGGGAGTCTCGCGGTAAATACATCTGTATAAGCGCGCCGACGACAAGTTTGCCGGTCGAAATAGAGCGAGGGAGAAACGAAGAGAAGCCCTCGTGTCTCCTTTCACCTAAGTAACCACTATATATTACAATAAAAGATACTTCTGTGGCCAAACACGGGGAACAGTGTACAATAAATATACCGGGTGTTTGCATCTGCCGTCGCGACGGGAGGTCTTACCGACCGGGGGTCGAACTCACTAACGGAGAAAGCTGCCGAAAAACGACCCCTAGAAAGAGCTGAACCGAGAGGTCTCATGTTTTATTTAGGCAATAAAAATCCGTTCGGTTTTCAAAGTTGGGCGATCGACAAATCAATCCCATCGATCGAATTCCCATTATCATCATCCCATTAAATCCCTTATATTGTCAACGCCATAGCATCGTTGAAGGTTCTCACATTTTACGAAAGAAATTCTTCAGAAAAATCCACTATTTTTCTCTGCTTAAGTTCGACGTGTTCTTTGTCAACAAAAAATATTTGTAACTAGAAATATGATACAGTTAGAAATTTTTCAAATTATGGTACTTTTCAGTATGGGAAGATCACGTGTTTTATTCTGGCAAGAAATTAATGTAAATCCATTCCGTTTTTTGAGTAGGGCGATATGAAAATCAATCTTATCGATCCCATTAAATTGCTCAATATAATAGCGTTAAACTGTGCACAAAAGTCTACAATTTCTTTTTTTCGGAAATTCTATTTTCTTTGTAACAAACAAAAGTAGGATTTTATCGAAAAAATGTTAAAATTATGAATAAAAAAAAATGTTTACGGACAAGGACTGCATGTTCCATGATTTCCATACTGATATTCAAAAAATTTTAATTTAAGTCCCCATTCGTTGCGCCTTCCATGTTTCCGAGTATCGTTGCAGAGTATTTTCACGCCAGTTAGTTCGCAACTAACTGGATACCATTAGGAACCACTCGGCACGCCCAACGTGCCAGCCAATCTGCACCGAAGGCCCGAAGGAGCATGTTCGGCCACATCGGGGACTCACGGGTCACGCGGTGCTTCCGTTCCGTACCCGTAAGACCGCGTGGCGCGAAACCCGACGAGAAAGCAGCGAGAAGGAAAGAAAAAAAAAGAAAAAGGAAAGAATCGAATAGAAAAAGACTCGGCCGCGCGCAAGTAATCGTGTAACCGACCCTCTTTGTGAACCGCGGCTTTCACACCGGACTCAGCGCGCGTCCCGTCTAGCGCCTGCCTAGCTCACCCTGCGCAACAACTTTTTCGCTCCTTTGCCTTTTAGCTCGCCTCCTCTGCAGATTTCTACACGTCTCTCGCTTCTTTCTCATTTTTTTTCTCTATTTTTTCATCCCTTCGTTTACTCCGCGTCGCAACCCTATCCTCTTTTCCGCGCGGTTGTCCACGACGCCCTTTACCGAGAGTTTCCCGCGGTAGTTTATGAGAGCTAATTCTATAACTACTGCTGCTGCGCAGACCACCCCGAGGAAAATCCCCTTGAATGCTCGTTAATTCACCTTTTCTTCTCACAGCGTCGTCATACCTGGTTACGGCCAATTAAAATGTTTTTGAACTTTTCTGCGACGGATGTTTTTCCATCTTATTGCGCTCCTTGTCAGATATCAACCTTTTGACTTCGACTATGAGCGTTCCGGTCCAAGGTTTCGAGGAAATATTTCTCACGCCGAATCCACGCACTCCTTTTACAGATTTCCTATATTTGCCGTGAGAGAAATTCCCTAGGCGATGTACCGGCTGGTCGATATTTTGTTCGCGGTTTCGCTCACAGTGATGCTGCAAAGATTCATTAATTCTCCTTTTTTCTGTGGAGCGTCATCATTGGTAGAGTGGATCAAAAATTTCCAGAGCTCTGGTATGACGAAGGTTCTTTAACAATTATTCTCCGGGTCAGGTATCAAACGTGGAAAATAGCCCGTGAAAAAAATGTGTATTTTTTCCGGGATTCGCCGAGACGACCAGTCGGAGAAACATCTCTTCAAATGGTCATTAATTCGCCTTTGCTCTTTACAACCTCTTCATCCCTGACAGGTCCAATTAAAAATGCCTCGAGGTTCTGTACGATACATTTTTTTTAGCTTCATTATATTCCGCTTCAAGTATCAACCATCTCACCGACGACGTACGTTTCATTCTGTATGATGTCGCGAAATCCTTTCGTACCCCAACTCTACTCTACTTTCTTTCCCATATCTGCCGGTATAGAAATTCCCTAGTCTTAGTGCCCGGTGGACGATATTTTTTTCGCTGTTTCATTCTCTTAACCTCGCTTCACCTCTTCGCATTCGCCCTTACTCACCCTTAAGAAGAGAAATAAAAAAAAAAAAAAGCTCGCGTACTTCTTCGAGCCCCCCTCGAGTGCACTTTGACCGCGGCGTCGAAAGATTTTTAATGGATTCGCGAGGTCTCCATAGTCCATTCGGCATTGAGCTATTAAGAACCTTCAAGATTTGTGAACATTCCCGCGAGCCCCCCCATTTTATTTTTCACCCCGATGCGACGCGAGTCCCGCTCGTATTAACTGAGTCGAGTTAAAATCCGATTTGAGCATCACAGGCCGCGACTGCGGATCAGCGAGGGGAACAGAAATGATTTTAATAAAGCGTGGGAGTCTCGAAGCTGTTTCCACGCAAGGCATCGATAAACTACCGACCACATTAGATTACTGTTAGCTCTCATTATCTCGCTGTATTATCTCCGTACACGTACGTTAATAGCACACGTATAGACCACCAGTATCGCGTGGCTGGCCAGACCGGATCGGCATCACGAACATTTTTATTCCAACGTTGTTTGCCTACACGTAGCGATCCACTCTTTCCACATTGTGTGTAGCTTTGTTGTCAGTGAAGGGAGCGAGGGGAAATTAATTTTTCACGACGGGAGGGAAATATGTAAGCTCGCTGGACGGATTTGCTGGCTTCGTATTACCGCGTCAGACATGTGTACACCGGTTTACCGAACTTTTCATTATTATTCATTGACGAGGTGAGGAGGGTGGCTGTACATATACACATATCGATGCTTGTATATAGGGCACTCCCTATCATTTTGAGCCAGTTCCGAGTCTCACGTATTCGATTAGACTCGCGATTTTTCATTATCGAATTGGCTCTCAATAGCGCTCGGAATTGTTATTAGATTCATTGAAGCTATTTATAATTATTTATGATTTTAAAAATGCACTTGTTGATCGCCACAATTTAATAATATGAACCAATCGTGCTGAAACGTACAATATTTCTTTTAATCTAATAAAAGTTCTGAAGACTTTGAGACTTAGTTCAGTCATATCAAGAATTGCGGATCCAATACAAGATGGGGAGAAATTGACCAAACACCATAATACATATATGCATACCGATGGGAATATATGAGGCATTCCCTAACATTTCGACCTTTTCGTATATGACTGAACTAACTTAAAATTAATAGCACTCTAATTTTTTATTAGATCAAAAAAATTTTCTATAATTATTTATACAAATGAAAAAAAAATTGGTAGCCATAATTCAACCATCTGAAAAAGTGTTCATAAGCCTCGAAAAATGTTATTTTACATACAATAAAACGTCTGAGTCGTTTTAGCGTTAGTTTTCAGGTCGAGATGGTAGGGAATGCCACATACGTACGTATACGTATTCCGCGTCAGCGACATCCACTTAAAAGTTTGTTATTGACCAGCGAGGACATTGTCGCGGCAAGACCGACGAGAATAAATGTAAAGCAAGACGAGGCTACGTCGGAACCCCCGCGGTTACGCGCGGTCTCTTCATTTTTGCTCCCCATCGAAACAAGCCAACGCTGGTGCCTCCCGTTGCACGCACGAGGCATGCCTTGACGCACCTTTTATCACCCGATAAACGTCGGGCATTCGGTCGAATCGATCGAGCGAAAAAGGTCCCTTTATAAGTTCTCGGTAATACCAATGCTACCGGGACTGTCTGCATCGGGTATTATATTTCCCCATATAAGCTACCGTGTGTCGTTTAGGTATTTGGTGGAAGAGCGAATTTCCGCGCGACCCATCCTACACACCGGATACTTTTGATCTATTCAATTGAGATGAAAATCGGCGGGGTTCTCGGGGCGTCGATACACAGGGGTCGGGCTATGCCGTGATGATTGCTTCGAAGCCCGAATCAATCGTTGGCGTGACGATACGCCAAAGGACATAGAACATGAACAATGTATCATGAGAATATAAAAAATAATAGTAGAAATGAAAACTATCGTTCATATTTTATGAATCGAAGAACGTTGGATTGATTATTGTCCCGTAGACCGGCGGAATCTGGTGGAAAATGTTGGGCAAGATCAATTTAAAAAACTGTGATGTTTTCGTGCAGTTAGGCTGGTGTAAGAAATTTTTTATAAGAAAGTTAGTTGAAAATAAATCGTTCGGTATGTCAAGCCATAACTGTGAAGTTCGATTCAATGTACCGAGCCCTGATTTTAACTCACAATGGTCTACTAAAATCAATTTCATTTGTTCAAGAATAAAAACTCGATACGCGATAATTGATGTATCACAAAAAAATCATTCTCAAAACATTATTTTCAGTCTAATTTTACAAGAATAAGTCTGCTTGTCCTCCAATCGAACAGAGACAATTCCATAGGTCGAGATTAAAAAATTAACGAACATTTTCGTTGTTTGCTTAAATCGAATAAATCTCTCTGAAGTTTGCACGGGAGAACGAGTAATTTGACTTGTTCCCTTAATCGGTGCGAGCTCGATGAACTTTGCTATATCAGTTCGCAAGGGAACCATGGTGCATTGGGGAGGAATCTGGTGGCTGCGGGTAGGGTGATTTGCAGGGAGCACCTATCGGTCCCCCGATGGTGTGCATCGTTGGCCCCGTGTAGCGCGAGTCACAATGCCCAGATGCTTTCTAATGGTCTTAATGAAGTGTGTACACTCTGCCCAAACGGCGCTGAAGAAACCGGCTCGCAAACGAGAACCGAAATATAATGACACTAATTTTTAAGCATAACCGTACACTCAGCTTAACAACGTGCGAACTCTTCGTGTATGAGATCACGCGAAGCGTACCACGGAGTTAAAACTTGTCGGCTTGTTCCACCGTTGCCGTGCGATCCTACGGAAAGGAGAACAGCTTTCCACGTCGTTACACGCGGTCCAGACGATTTCTTTAAAAAATAAAAAAATGTAAATAAAAAAGTTAAACACAAGACGAATCCATCGTAGGATTGTACAAAGCTCTTTCACTCTGTGAGAAAGAAGAGAGAGATGGGGAAAGAAGAAAAAAATCGTAAAAGCGAGAGAGTGCTTGGTCGAATGAGCGACAGAAGGAAAGAAAAAAAAAGAAGAAAAAGAGTCGAAGTAAAGAAAAGTCGAGGGGTTGGTGAGATTGGCGATGCCTGGCAATATAATCCTTCCTAGGCGCCAGCGAATGGACTAATTGATGTCATTCAGAGCCCGGGTGTCGTTAGCGCTCAGCTTCAGAGATACCTGCATGATGAGCCCTCCACACACAGGCGGACGCCGACACCCTTCTCTGGAGCGAGTTTCGCGGCTGGGGGACGCGATGCAATTCGCGAGATGCAAGCCAGCGGGAGGAGAAATCTTTTCAGGTCGTCCGCTACACTTGGTGGTTTTCTGCGCTTTTCTTTTTTTTTACGCGGCGAAAAACCGGCCTCAAGTTAAAGCGCTCACACATAGGTACGTGTACACATTATATCTTGCATGTAGAAAAATCGCGACGGAAGAGCAAAGGAGGGGGCGAGTGAGTATGATCCAGAAAGGCGAAAGAGCTCCCCCGTGAGAAATGATGGAAAGGGTGGAAAAAAGAAAAAGAGAAAAAGGAAAAAAAAATGGAAGCGAACGTGAACATGGACAAGTATGAAGTGAGCATATTACTATTGAGAATAAGTACCTGAGCCTTCGAGATGGCAGCTGCTCTTGGCAACGAGCTACTGTGGTGACTTTCTCTCTATCCCACCTCTTCCCTCTGCTAAAGTTGCACAGTTAGCGAGCTGCATCGCCCGGAACGCGAAAACGCAGAGGGAATGGTAACGGGGTACAAATGGGGTGGTACAATGGGCACTAATGGATCTCAAGCCGCCGCGAGAGGCGCTGCTTTTAATCTAATTGTCCTTCTCGTCGTATAGAAGCCCACACCCTCGCCCCTCAGGCACATCGAGGCTCGCGGGATCTCTCGAACGCGCGACGATGGTTCTCATTCAGGCTCGACGGCCCTCAAGGGGGTCGCGATGGGTCAGCTGAATGTTCTTGTCTGAAAAAAAAAATTAATGTAAAAATAAAAATTCGAACGAGTTTCGAAAATAATGCGTCTTGCCATTTTACTTGCAACACTGTGAAAAAAAAAACCGCAATACAATGCACTGGACTGAAAGTAGTTATGCAATAACTAATTCATTAACATTAATGTACAACGAGAAGAATGACTAGTCTTCTAGAATAAAATAAAATAAATTATTGGGATTAATGTATTTTCACAAGGAATTGAAGTAAGCGATTAGAAGTAATGTATGCGACTAAATATACTAGTTCTTGCATAAAAACATTGAGTCCGGTAGATTAAACTAAAAATCATGCACATTTTTTACCACGTGTGAATACAAGTGTCATTGCGAATCCGTTGTTACCTTGTTTCAATTAAATGTCATACTCAAAGAATATAAATATTTATATTATATTTCATGTTCAAGGTAACTCCAGCACTTCAACGATTCACAGATCCATTAGCCATCGTCCCTCTCGTCGAAACAGGACTTTATCCTCGTATGGATCGTGAAGCTCCTGCACGTATTTTTGGCGTTTTTGTTTCGTTCGCTTTTTTCTTATTATTATTATTATTATTATTATTCCCTCATGATCGTAGATTATACAGCGATTATGAGAGACGCGCTCCGTTTTAGTCGCGACATTGTCCTTCGTACGAAATATAATTTGGTGGCTATTCGTGTGAGCGCAGGTGCGAGCGGTGGTAATTGCTGTACCGGGGAGGGGTTCGGAGTCCAGCGTTCGGTAATGACGACTTCCGATCGCCGAAACGCTACGGGGTGGAGAGCTCAACCATCCCTCCGCGGCGTCGAATTCGCCGGACGAGCGGCTCGTCCGGCGCTTTCGAGGCCGCCCCTACGCGCGGCGAACGACAGACCGCGATAGCGAAAATAAATTGGTACGATTGTAATTGCCATTGTGCGTGTCGTAGGCGTAAGCGATGATTCGTACTCCGATGTCGGTCGAATTCTGTGTATATACACACGCTTACAAAAACACACGTGGCTCGCTCCGCTACATTGCCGGAGGATTATTATTTCGCAGACGAATTGATCGCGCGACGAGACACATTCGCGAAGAGCGATTAAGGAAAATTTCGGGACACTACCAGACCGGGGAGAGCCAAATATGAAGAAAGTCTGTTTGCACTCGAAACATGTTTTCCCCACTCGTGGGAAAACAGTACCGAAATCTCCGACACGCGTGCCCGTCAATGTGCTCTGTGGAAAAATTGTCAATCAATGAGATTTTCCTTCTATAGGACGTGAGTCGAGGGACAACAAATTCCATTCACCCACGTATATTTAGACATTTTTTTCTACTTGGAGAACTAGAGACGTCATTAAAAAATCTCAGGAAAATCTCAATCAGAGATCCCCTCTACAAGGTGTGAGTCAGAGGATAACAAACAAGTTCAATTCACTCTGGTATATTTTCCACTTTTTTTCATTGTTCCTTATCACATTTATGATAAATGATGATGACAATGGTAGTAATAATGACAATAATATTATTAATAATAATAATCTTTTAGCTACATATTTACATCAACGTAAAATTAGATTGTTTATCGTACAGTGTATGATACAGGTTGAAATAAATTCATATATATATATTTTCCCATAATCCATAGAATAACTTCGAGAACAGTGTCGGTCTTTTTTACTTTTTTTTTACGAAACCTGGAGTGAAATTACATCGCAGCTATCATGGATGCGTAAAGGGTTTTTGCGCGAATGAGAGAAGCGAGCCCACAAAGAACGAAAATATTTTTGGAAAGTCCCAAAAGCATTCCTTTTAAATACTGCGAGTATTTGTGGAATCTTTCTACAGCATTTAAAAAATATTCTTTATCCGTCCGTTAACCTTACATTGAAACGTTTATACCGAAATATTCTCCAAATATTTCAGCGAAATGTCAAAGACCGCATCACCCGTCCAATTTATGTATACGCACTGGCATAAACGCGAAAATATTTACAGAAATATTTCGGTGATACATGAAATAGGAGGTATTTCAAAATATTTTGTCCCTGCGTTTCAGAAATATTTCAGACATGTCGAAAGATTAAGTTTGCTTCTGAAATATTTGAGCAACGTTTCATTGGAATACTATGACGGAATATTTCGTAATACTATTTTCATATATTTCATAAATATTTCGGAAGATTCGAACGATTGAAAATATTTCGAAAATGATTAAAAATATTTCGTGCTATATGGGAGTCTGAGCAGAGAGATAACTATCACGTAGATTATAGGCCTGTATCGAGAATAAGGGTGCGCGACCGCACTTGTTGACGTACAAAGGCACCGAGAAATTTCTCGATTGAAACACCTGTCGATACCCACCCCTACGCCTCTCGAACGTAACGTATCTAGCCCGCGTGCCACACGCCGAATCGGCAGACACCGAGGAATTAATAATAATTGACTGAAGGGAGGGAGAGGGTTGTGATAATTCTCTATATTGCTCGAAATAGGTTCGGGTTCAAGGGTTTGCGCGTGAGAGACAGCGAGGGATTATTACGGGGAGCGAGAGCTTCGAATTGAAGCGACAAAACAGTCACTAGCGTCGGCTCTGACGGAGCCGGTAGCAAACGCGTGTCGCTGCGGCGTTCACGTGTTGCACTCGACCATCAGCGTCTCTCAACCATTTCCAATAGCATCGAATACCATTAGAACTGTATTGCAAGACCGCCTGCGGTCTACGATCAGATCTAGAGACGTAAGAAACGATCTATTTTTATTCCATTTTTGTAGTTTAACGAAGATCGGCTCCCGTTGATCCCTCGCTTACGGGATCCGTCATGGACGAAAACCGAGAATTTGCCTAGATGCAACCTCAGAACGATCCAAATAACGAGTGTCTGTGCCAGAAAAAAATCATTAAAATTCACAGGCGTACCTTGAAGTGTTCTTTTGATAAAGCAGAAGAGACTTCGCTACGAAAATTCCTATCGTTTTTGTGCTTAAAAGAAGCTATGTTCGTTTTCGACAGAAAATTCTCCATCCTCAAAGGGTTAAAGATTTCATTTGACGAGAAAGAATTGTCAATCGCTGTCAGAGAATTATTATTTACAAAGTTTAAAAAGTTCACTCCGTTACGCTCTAGGACCGCACCGGGATTGTCGTATATCTGAGATATTGTCGTTCCTTTCGCACTTCCTCTATTTTAAAATCGTTTTCACTCGCGCCGATCGATATCTCATTCCCGAAATTACTACTGTCCTTATATACAAAAATCACTTTTTTCCTAACGATATACATCCATCTGCGTTGGTCGTTTAATTTTCGGCCTTGCGCAAAACTTCCTGCGCCTTGACTCTGAGTACCTCGGCGCTCTGCCGTCTCATGCCGTCCTCCGAGCCCGATCCCGAATCCTCCGAGTCACGCGACTCGCGATACTTCGAACTCAAATTTTGTGGCAGATTTTGTATACCGAGATTTAGAGGATGGGCGTGCTGTTGCTGTTGTTGTTGTTGCTGTTGCTGCTGCTGCTGGTGGAGTTGGCTCGAGGTCAACGGGAGATGACCGCCGATGTCCAATCTGTGACGCAGGTCGGTCGCCGGATTGAATCCAACAGCGGGTAGAATCGAGCTAAGTGACGCGAGATTTTCGGGAAACGGCAGGCCGCTCATGTACTGGGACATCAGAGCGTGAAAAGGCAAGACCTTCTGGGCACTTGCCGTCCACGGCGACGCGAACACCGTTGGCATGAACCAGGGAAATCCTCCGGCGGGCGCAGCGCCCAAATCACCCGGCCGGATGCAGAGAGACAAGTCGTTTCCACCTAATCGACAAAAATAGGAAAAGAGAAAAAATTAATAAATAAGAATTACACATTTATGGTTTATATCGCGTTGGGGCAGAAGAATGTTTTTTTGTACGTCATGCATGAAGAGTGCAACTTTTCACGCCTGAATAGTGGCGAAAGTGAACGTTTATAGGCGGGTGTACTGTGAATACCCGAATCATGCAAACATCGCGAAAAAGCAGCACTTTTCGGGGATGAAAATACAAAATCTTATGCATTATAAGTGCGATGTAATAAAAATTATACGTGTATCGTTAAGTGAGTATAAAGTTTGTTTTACCGCACTCGTGTCGCAAATTACTAAAACACGGTCGAAGGGAATTCCATAGATCGATAGACTGATATACTGGAACGATCGAAGACGCATATGGTCTCCTCCTTTAGTCTCTTCGCTTGCCAATAATGTATTCAATGTTTGTTCTCCCCCATCGAGTGGAGAGCTCTCTTTCTCGCTCTCCGCTGTGCTGAACGATCGCGTTCGATTGACTCGGAGTCTTGATTGAGCGACGAGCTCAAACGGAGACCGAGAAACATAAAGGGACGAGAGTGTTGGGGAATGAAAAAAAGAAAAAGAAAAAAGCGAAAAAGTCGACTCTGAATTGAAATCGCTTAAATATCGAGGAGTAGTTGTGCTCTCGGGGTAAACAGTACGAGGGAGAAGCCCTTATTTCGGAGTAGCGAACCCTCTTACTTCCTTTTTTCTATCGTACCGCAATGATTCGCGTTTTAATTCACCGTTTGATCGATTTTACACGAATAGAGAATACATAGGGAATAAATAGAAATTTAGAACGGGTATTTTTCTCCGGACCGCGAATAGTAAGTGTGCTCAAGAATCGAATTACTACCCACGACACTATCGTTCGGCGATCCATAACTATGCGTTGCAGCCTTCTTATGAAATTTAACGCTCCAAATTATTATTTCTCAAATCAGAATTTTGATATCGTTAATCTAACCGAAGTCTCGTCTATTTTTCATCGATTGTTTTAAATAAAAATAGTTAAGAAACAAAAACAGACTGTAGCAAAAATAATAAAGATGAAGAAGAAAAACATTGGAAAGCATCGCGGTAGGTACGGTTATTATGAGCGTGGCGCAGTATATTAAACGTCCGCGGGTCAGATAGTTGTGGCGATCGTAATAAGCGATGGTCGGTGGAAATGGACGCGATTACTCCGTTTCATCCCTCGCGTAATTTTCTACCTATAACTATGGTGTGGGTATGTGTGTATGTGCGTGCGGTTGACGTACGAATACATTCGTCGTAACCTCTATACGGTTACAGCCGCAAACTGCACTGTATTACCGAGCAACGAGGCCCCGTGGTCTCACGCGCCCGACTATTCTCAGCCTCGTGCAGGTGGTAGGTAGCTTCATTGCGCGTCGATTCGTGACACTTTCTAATTATCTCCGAGGATGATTAATGACTACCAGGCGGTGCGCTCGTGCACGGTATGCGCACGACAAACACCCGGACGTTAGCAACGTTGTGTACAGATGAATTAAAGACTGACCTCCTTGCTCCACGTGCATAAAGGTCGATGTGTCTCTGCCCAAAGTTTTTTCCTTCTTGCGCCACTTCGCGCGACGATTTTGGAACCACACCTGAAATCAGATTACATTTACAATAACTCGTTTAGTTCCATGTATTTTAATTAATATCTACACAATTTTTACCCAATCCATACGAAATGTTTTCATTCTATTTTGTTGGTCATGTTTACATTATAACAATTCACATATTTCGGGTTTAATCTACAAACGACTCACGATTGCAAGTCAACGAATTACTATATTTTTTAGTGATAAAAACTTATTTTCAAGCAAAAATTACCGGATGATCAATAGATATCTAAAAGTTTTTAACTAACAAAACGTAGACCTTTCGCTTATCAACTATTTTATATGAAAAAAATACAGTATTGTTGCTTGCACTATGTCATTATTTTTCAGTGCATTTGACGAGTGTGTGAAGCGCCCAATCTCGTTAGGCACTAAATTTCCAAGTTTTTCGATCCTAACGGAAGTTGGGAGCAAAAAGCTCCGGAGACACGTGATCCCCGATGTAAACCATTGTTGCGATCATACTGAGCACTGTTGCACGTTGGAAGGAGGGTAAGGGCAGCGTGTTCGGTAAGGGGGACGGCGGCGATATCCGCAGCACACCGAGCATGAGAACTCTGACGATGCCCGGTATTAGAGTAGGTAGATGCAGTTGTTCCCTCTGTCCTCACCAAATGGGTGGATCGTCGTCCCAACAAAAGCTTCGACTCTCGCTCACTCGAGGCTGATTAAGTTAATTGTTAACAATTATCTCGATTTCCTCGAGCCCCCTCGGGGGCGCTGCGGCGCAACCCCTGTTGTTCCCTTCCCTCCCTCCAACCACCCCGTTCCATCTCTTCGCCGAAACGGCATAGCGTGCGTTGGCAATTCTATTCTACTCGGCTACAGTAGAACATTTCGCTACCAGACCCAAACGACCCTCCCGTAACTACTGCTCGCTCTAAATTTACCTCGCAAAAATCCACTCTCACTTTTCACTCGGGCAGTCACGATTTTTTTTTCGGGGCACCTCGATCGTCTTTTTTCGCGTACCCCGCTTGTCCTACCACGTACCCGGGTTTACATACTTGCTCGCAGGACGAAATACGACATTAGAGAAGTGGAAAGTAATTTTATTTCCTCTTATTTTTTGAACCGAGGCTGGAAGCGAAATACGAGGAAGGAGAAGCGAGCTCACCGACGATGTTACGCGCAAGTTAAACTCGCCCCACGTCCTCACCCATCCCTCCCCGCCGGCAACTCAGTTGCCGTAATTGCTGTTAATCATTTAATCGCTCCTGAATAGCCGACTAACGCCCAAGTGGTTCGCGGGCTCGGGGAGACGAGGCGAAAAGCCCGAGCGCAGTGCGGGTCGCGTCTCGGGGTGCCCAGAAGAGCCGCGTCGAAACTGTAACTCGATAAAGCTCGTTTGCCCGTTCGCGTGTCGTGTCCCGGTATCGCGCAGGCAAAAAAAAATTCGATTCCTCTACTCAACGCACGCGATACGGAAAAGTTCCCTCGCCAATTTTACCAAATAATAAACCGAGACGCGAATCTGATCCGACGAAAAAAAAACCACAATTTAGAGTTTAGGAGCATGAACGATGCTGAAATCTGTCCCGCGTTACCGCAAGCCTCAGCGGCATAAGGTAAAAGCGAAATACTATATAGTATCTATACAACATATATATATATATATATATATATATATATGTACATATATATTCGCATCGAAAGGGATGCCTGCCGAGATTGAAATAAAGTGGCCGTAGCGCCACTGCGACGGCGGATCATTTAGCGGTTTTGTCGAGCGACGGCCAATTGCCGGCATTGTCGCTTCGCTGTACCACAATGGGCCAATCGGAATGCTCTCTATCTCTTTTCACGAACGACTGCGAGGGAGCTACCAGCCGCTCCCCCTCCGTGCTTCTATCCCGACCCGCGGAACCTCTGTCTTCTCCCTATATGTCACTATACCGACTCGATATATATATATATATACGAATTTTATATATATGCATTTATATATATATATATGTATGTATATGATGGAGTCTCGTATGGGCCGAGCGATTCTCTCGGCGAAAGCTCACCCGTGACACGGCACGCGGACCGCGTGAGCAAGGGCGGACTCTGATGCTTTCGCTCCTGCTTTTCTACCCTTCGCCGCTTCCAACTAACCCGGTGCATTCCACTCGCACACCTCCCGTGCGCAACTGCGCTGTCGCTCACCACTCGGCGGGGGTGTCGGATAGTTACGCTAATCGAGTAACCAATTTTGCAACGGCAATAGAAAAGTAATTTCACCGGCGGTGGCGGAGAGGCGCGCGAACGCTATTTCATACACGGGTATGGATAACGCGCGAGTGTACGTGCCGACGAATTCAACCCCCGGCTCGCATTCAATGGTTACGCCGGACGATAAAGAGGGTAGGAGAGCGCGAAATCAACGATTTTCCATTCATATTCATAGTTATGTCCGGAAGACCTTCGCGCGATACCGGGGGACCGATGTGAAATGAAAATTTGACGAAGCTCGAATTTGATGGACTGACTCACTTTTTTGTCGCTTATTTTCGGTCTTGATTTTTTTTTTTTTTTTTTTTTTTAAAGAGCTATTGAAGGAAATTCGTTCAAAATTTTCCGAAACATTGAAAAATATACTGCAGTGCACAGTGAAATTTATCCCGGGGCTGAAGGGGTACGGACAGCTCCGTTTGGTCCAATTCTTGGGTCAAATGCTTGCTTCCAGTTTATTCCCCGAATACTGTACGGTAATTTAAGATTTGGATGAAATTAAATTCATTGTTACTAGCAGTTTTTATGCGTACAATTGTATATTAAATCCCACGTAGAGTCATGATAAAAAAATTATCTCGCGGTGTATTAGGAACTTCAGAAATGCTTCACTTGTAATCACTGACTATAATTTTGCTGTAAAACTATTTTAATTCCAAACACGTACTCTAATTTCACCGTAAATGGCCATTCATTTTTCATCATAATTGTACGTTAAATTTGATGTACAAGTTTTTTTGCACGAACATTTTCCGTCCGATGTATTAAATTTCCAATTTTTATTAACTGTGTAACACACGATGACGAGTTTTGAAAACTATTTCCAAGGGTCGCTACAGTGGTGGGAAGTGGTTCCGTCTTATTATTATTATTTTATTTCGAGACCAAATTGTAATGATTTTTTTTACGATAACTCTACACACGAACATAAATTACATGGAACCTCTGAAGAATTTAAAAAAATTCATATGACCTAACGTCTTATCAACTGATATGGTTAATGGCAACAGGACCCTCAAGAATATCCGCATGAGACTAAAATTGATACAGTTCTGATAGTTAAAATTAGCAAGGTTACTTAATGAATTAAAATTATACAAGTTAAAACTAGAGTTTTCTTTACAAAGCAAGCGTCGAGGGAGATTTTAAAGCTCTTATTTTTTTTTATTGCACCAACGTATCGGTTGTAAAAAATGAATTAAGAATTCCGAAAAAATAATGCGCGAAAGTGTGAGGTAGATGTTTAATTCGCGGCGGAAGCGAGCGGCAACGCTCGCGGACGAGACTAGCGAAGTAACGAGGCTCGTGGAGATTTCGAAGAACAAAGCCCGGTAATTAGTTGAGTGGCTCAGTGTGGGCGGGTGGGAAGGTTGGGATCGACTCGGTGGCGAACGGGGACCCTCATCGAGGGCACTTTTCCATCCACCGGCGCGACTACGAGAGGAACGCCTTCGTCGAGGAGCAAGAGATCCTCTCGACGCACGCTTGTATAAGAATGACTTTAATAACGAGAAAGCATACCGTCACGCTGCTTTTTTTTCGATGCTCCTTCCCTCGAAAGTGCTCGATGAGAAGCTTGCACGAACGAGCGGCATTCGATAAACGGACGACTCAATAAAAATGAGATAATTGAGACGATGCCCGCAGTAAGGAAGGATAAAAGTCGAGAGGCTTTTTTTTCCAACTCTGGACTGCCGGATATGGCAAAAAGACAGGATGCCGCGCATGTTCGTGTCATTTAAGCACTGTATTAAACGCAAAGCCGAATTACTTAAATTTTCTTGAGTAATTTTGCATATTGATTCTATCCGCGTTGGTCTTCGTTTATGGTAATGTAATTTTTAACGTGAAAACTTACGGAAATAAAAAACATTTATCTAAACGAGATCGTAATTTTGGCGGTCTCATTTTGATTAAGGGCGCTTCACACATATATTCCTAACCAAAACTTCAATTCAAGAACCGCTGACCCTTTTATCATGCGAGTACCTCTTCGATGGTAACTTGCTGGAGTATAAAATACCCGACAAGTGCCATTCCGAGACGAACGAGGTAAAAGACAATTATCATAAATTTGATAATTATCTCATAAAAAAACCTATTGAAAATATACGATTGAATCAACCGAAGATTTGGGTCGACGCCTTCGAATAAATGTTTCGTTGGTACAGCTAAGAGATTCGTTAACTCGACAATTCTTTTACGCTAATTCACCCAAAACATTTTTGAGGCGATGAAATATTGTCCGACTAACTGAATATTCATGAAAATGTCTGTGTCCGAATCTACCCGACTTAGCATGATTTTTTTTTCGTCAATGCGCCAACTTTTTTTTCCTCGGATTCGTGTAATCTCGGAACGGCTTCTGTTGCAGTTTCGTAATCGACGGTGCTACCTTGCGTAGTCTTCAGAATTGGGAAAAGTTTTTTTTTTACTGACCTGAACACGTGCTTCGGATAGCGATAACCGGAGAGCTAGAGCCTCCCTGTAGCCGACGTCGGGATATTGCGTCTTCTCGAACGCCCTCTCCAAGTCGTTAAGCTGTTGAGTCGTAAAAGTCGTTCGCGATCTTCGAACTTTTCTCGGTCTCTCGACACCGTCGAGATCGAGATGATCGTTCATCTGATTTTCCCCAAGCGCCATACTCCTCTCGCCGATAGATACGAGTTCCTGCGATGGTCGCGCGTGATCTGCAATCGATTCATCATTAATAAAAAATTTTTTTTTAATTTAATTAAAACGTTAACAAATCATCGCTTTTAAAATTAACTGCGATAACGATTTATCTTCATTTTATTTTTTACGACACGATCAGCGCAGTCGTCCAAAGAGTCATATGCGATACGCAAAGATTGTATCGTTCATCCGTGTCGTTCAGATACGACGAAAAGAAGAGCCAGAGAAAAAAAAAAACGCGCTACCATTATATCGCCGATATTGTAGGTACGAATTTTTTTTCATTACTTTTTTTTTACTTTTTATGTTTAAGCCCCGGTGCTTAAAAATATAAAATCGTCGAGGGTTCGGAATCGTTTGCCGCTCGAGCTTGCATACTCACACCCTCCCGCAGTTGTGCAGTTTTCGAGCGGTGCACGGCTATCGGAAACGAGATCCATGCATCGATGACGTCTGACCGACGGATTTGCCAATTTTTAATCCTCGCGAGCATTTTATTTTCATTTTTTTTTTCTCATCCTTTGCAACCCCCCTCACCTAGGCTTGTTCCAACCACCCCCCCCCCCCCCCCTGCCTTGTATGCAACACTACAGAACGATGCTGTTCAAGCCTCCCTCGACACGATATTTACCCGACATGCGAGTATACAAAACGATACCAATATGCGTGTAGATAAGCGCTCCGACGCGTCATACTTCCACTTGTACATCGCGCAGGATCATATTTCGCATCATACAGAATCGGCCAGAGCCGATGGACGAACGCACGGGTTTTGGGCTCTCAGTGATTAGCAAATATCGGCTATCGACGGCAAGGAAAAATCTGCCCTTCCACTTTTCTCTCTTAATCTCGCTATACTAAAAAACACAGCAGGAGAACGCAAAGCGAAAGCTCTTCGACGTGTATAGAATTATAGAGACTGCAGCCTCTCGCCCTCCCGGCGAGTCATCGACCGATACGTATTCCGTATCTATATGGATCGCTATAACTTCCGATTATGCGAGTTAGCAAACTTTTATACTTTGGCGCAGAACGAAACTGTACAAAATGGTACAAGAAGAAGGTTTATTCGCTCGAAGAAAATTTCTTGTTTACAGAGGTGGACGCTTGAAATTTTCTTTTTTAGCTTGTTTTTTTTCAGTTCGATATGTACTCCGTCCAAAGAAAGGAATTATGAGATTGAGGTAAAAAGATTTAATCTCGCAGGACGAGAGTTGCGAGAAAGTACTTCAGTCTACGGATAATTTGAATGTATTAAAAAATAAAAACAAATGAATGGAAATATCGTTTCTACCGGTTTGAGCATTTCCGTTAGAGTGATTTCCCTCCAATGAAATATGTTCTCGGTTAAAAACAAACAAGAAATTTTGGAATCAAGCAAACAAAAATGGGTCTCATCGGACGACAATTACACCAAAATAATTTCCCTACAGAGAATATTAACTCAACAAAAAAAAACGCATAGACAAAGAAAATGCCATCGACTCGATAAAAAAAAATCGTCGCAGAAACTTGGAATCTATCGAGTAGTGTTATCTTGTCCCGAGGGGGAGTGTTGATTGACGGGGAGCAGGGTAAACCGCGCGTTGTCCTGCCTATGAAATATTACGGTCGCGATTTAATTGCCGACGAAGCGGCGCGGTTCCCGGGTCTCGTTTTGCAATGCCGAGGAAGTAGCTGTGGGCTGAAACGGATTTTGTTTTCCTACCCCTCACCCCCTTATCTTCCAACCGGGCCACGAGTGATGACGGCGATTAAACTAATTAGCCAGTCGTTTAATAGTATCCCGTTGTTAATAATGTTAATCCCACTCTCGAAGCTCGCTATTAACGGGAGGAAATTCTTTCTCGCTGCGCTCAGCAGTCGCGAGATAGCTTATGCGCTCACGCCGTAGGGGTAGTTTTGTGGAGGAGGTATCGCACCGGCGAGGGGGTTGAAAGTGAGTTGAATCGAGGGCAAAGCGCGGGGCCCGGCAAACTCTCCTCCCGCGTCGGGCGCAAACCCGACAGAGAGAGAAGAGCGCGTCCAACAAGCGTTCGACAAGCCGGTGAAAGAACCCCCGACTATCAACGTGCAGACACAGCGTACACGCTTCAACATCGGGTAATCGCACTAATACAAAATCACAACGACGCGGGGCTTCGGTTACGGACACGCCGAGTAGCGGGTCTGCGCGGCTAATCCGTCCTGAATGGAGAGATTTTAATGTTTTTATGCGTCGGGGCACAATTGGGTACCCACTTGATGCCAACCTCCCTCCTCCTTGATTTTTATTAAATGTACGAGGAGCAGCGAGTCGGGAAGAGAAAGGGGGTGGTTTTTATCCCGGACCGGCTGTAGGGATTCGCGGCTGGAGAACTGGTCTGCGGCGCTTATCACAATAAGGTGAAATATAAGGGAATGACGGAATTTTTTCTTCAGCTTCATCTCGCAAATTTGGTCCACGATAAAAAAAATTTATGACTCTGTGAATCTTTAAGGACGTGAAATTTTTATTTTTATTTTAAATCGGATTAACCCTTTGCGCAGACTCTATCCGGCCATTTCGCGCGATTCTCGAAAGCCGCGCGAACGAAACGGCGATACGACTTTTCGAAAGACTGTGCGTCGGTTCGAAGTTACGTTTTTTTCAAGGCAAGAGTTATTGTTGCACCAAATAAAGTTAAAGTCTTTTTAATATCGGACTGGAGAACTTTGAGCAACTTCAATTTTTTTTTGTTACACCGTTAAATGAATTTGTATATCCGATGTACCGGACGAGAATTTTTGTACGAAAATCGGTGGATTAAATTGAATTAACAATTGAGAAGAAAAAATCAATAAAACTTTGCGTCGTCATGGAAGTGAATTTTTATATAGACGCAAAGGTATTTCCTGAGTTTTTAATATACTGTATTTTTTACGTTGATTTTTCATCACACTCGTGCATTACATGGAATATTTCCGGTTAAGTATAAACAAACCTGGTACCGGTAAATTAAATATCATACGAACTCTTTTACAGTTTACCTAAAACTGTTACGTATTATGTATTGTCAATATATTCAGTGATATTGCTATTCAACCATTGGGTCGAATGATTGTTCATCGAAAAACGTACCGTTTTTTAGTTAGTGTATATTTTTGTCTATTTTTTTAAACTATTCACGTTTGTATAGGAGCGCGTAGTACGAATATTGTCATTTTTACAATATGGGTAGTCTCCGGTAAAATAGATATTTGCCATCCCGATAACACACTCACACGTGGCAATACAGATTTTCCATATCAAGTATCGAGAAACTTTGAATCGATAGAAAAATATATATGTATGTACATATATAAAATGAATTACTGACTCTTTAGCGCTGAGCGTGACGTGCAGTAAAAAAACAAAAAAATCAAAAATGTTATTAAAAATGAATATTTTGTAAACTCACCGTCATCCTTGGCGTTACCCAAAATCTGGTCGATACTGTAAGCGTTCCTTTTTCGTTTGCACGTTTGAGTCATCTTCTTTCACCAACGGTCGATTTCGATATTGTCAAAAAGTTGACAATTCCAATCGTCGACTACAAATGCACTGTTCTTATTCGGAAAATTGTCGTCACACCGCAATGTTCACGCGAAATAACGACGTGAACGAAACTGTTCTCCACACCGTTAATGCTAAAAACAACCCCCGTGGGATGTTTTTATTATATTTTCTCAAAAAAAAAATAAAATATAGTTCGTGCACCGAAACTGTCAATCGTTGCTCGACGTTTCTCCTCGTCGTCGTTTGAATGGGTGAATCGACGGCGCAACACGAACTACCCACGGGGAGACTCGGGCCAGCCCTTAATATCGCGACAGTCGCCCCACCTTGCAACCCCTCGACACCGCCATATTAGCCACTCGGCCAATCCGGCAAAAGCGGCTTCACGCAAACCTCCCCACTTGCCGGTAGGTGAATGATGCCTGGGCGGGGAATATTTTACTCTTACGCGTAAATCGCCTTTTTTCCACGGCTCAATTCCCACCCGCACGTCTGTGCATCCCTGTCCGTCATTCGCCGCCACCGCCCCGCCGCAATATCACTTACTCGTCCATACGAAATCTCTCGCTTATAGCGGCCCAGTGATGCGCTAATGCGAGACGCCTCCAACCATAATTCGTATATTTTCCGTTTAAAATATGCTTGTGTTCTCACTCGACTTGCAAATCGAATTTGCTCGTCGAGGCTCTTCGACAAAGACTTCGACAAACTGTGAATTTACGACGGTAAAGGATTTGTGCGAGGATTCGAACAGAGTTTCGGGGATCCGTTTAAGATTATTCTGAATACGAAGGTCGATTACGAAAACTGTAATCAATCTTGTTAAGGGAATTTACGTTTTTCGATGGAAGGAAAAGTCTCATCGGAAAGGGATGTCGTGGGTGGTTGATGAGACTTTCGCCTTTGATCGTAAATGTTCGTATCGTTGGAAAAGTTTATTGAATGTTTTGTTACCGACCGAGTCAATGACTGGGCAGAGAAGCGGGTGTTTCACTCGGGCCTTTAGTTTAGTTGCGTTGATGGCCTAAGTACGGAAATGTACTTCAGAAACAAAGTACAAAGTATCACAAGTACTTTTTGCACTCAAAATGTTTCTGGATGATTTTTTCCAAGTTCTTGTTGCAATTAGGATCGTTATGTTAAGCATTATCTAGACGCAAAAATAAAGCGCAAATTAAGTTACGCATGAACTTCTTTTTTATAACAATATTGCGCATACCTTTCTACTTGACAAACTTCGTCCATAAATGTTGATGCTCTGATATACGAAGCTATGCAAAAAATTGCAATAGATAAACAAATCTTGTGCAATTTGTTGCATCTCTTTTGTTACATAAGAAACGGCATTGAGCATGTGTGCATACAGAAAAATTTAAAAATTTCATTACAAAAGACGAGAAGAATCCCTTATTGTCTTTCATGCAATTCTTTAAAAGTAGGTTTTAAAAAATAAACCCTCTTTAAAAAGGTAATAATTGAAAAAACGAGACAAATAATCCTATACTTATGGAAACAGGATGTTATGCTACTCATCGACCTATCCGCAATGCCAGCGTGTGCTCAAAAAGTACTTGCTGCTTGAAATCTTTAAAAAGGTACTCGACGTACCGAAAGTTACTTGAGTGGTTCGACTGCGCACTTGAGGCACTGTCCAGCTCTATATTGTTGGAAAGTTAGGAAAATTCTGGTATCGATCTCACTCGCAGATCGTTTTGAAAGGAGTGACCATCATTACCCCACATTTCTCTGTGCCTCAATACACGGATTTTCTCTCGCTCAGCGCGCTGCGATCGTTCTGTGGCGACTCCCACTCATCCTGTAATTCTCTCCCTTCGACCCTTGAGCTGTCTCTATTATGACCGCATCGGGCAATCCGCTCTTTTTCATCTCGCTGCATCTCATTCGTAACCGCGAAATCCTTCAAATATACCGCCAGTATGCCACGGAAAATTCACTGAAATCCCGCCGTTTACCGGCTCTAGGTATAATATTCCGGATATTCGGCTTCATAAAGATCACGCCACCGGAGGGAGGAGATGGACGAGAAATTATTACCGTCGACCATCGTCAGATTTTACCTCCGCCGCAGCGGAAAAGATAAATTCTATTGTGCCAAATGATATTTAAAAATTTCCGATTTTATCTATCCGACTTCGTTAATTAATTTAGGAACGCAAAGTGTCTTTCGGAAAGTCGTCGAACTCTTCAATAATCGTGAACTGCGCCAGAAGGACTTGAAGTCTCTTCAGACATTGCGAAACCTCCCAATGCCCGAAGCCGGTCTTGGTGGGTAAAAAAAAATTGAAATCTATTTTGATATTTTTTTTTCGAGGTTTTGAACTTTTCTGACGAAAGGCGAGTTATCAATGTTCGCTCGTTGTTATCAATATGCGCCTGAAGTGTTAAAGACTCAAGGAAAAGAATGATTATCAAAATTGTAATTCATCAAAAGAATATCTCAACGTTCCAAACTCTTCTAATCTATAACAAATTACTAGTGTTTTCTTACGCGATACACAAAGAAGGCAACAATTATTTAAGATCCATAAAAAAAAAGTACTACTTTTTTTTGCTACCGACTGAGCGTGTTTGACATCGCCTTAAGACGGTGCGATATATTCTTCGATACGGCGGTTAGTAATAAAAACTGAAATGATTTTTTTTACCTGTGCCAAATATTCGCGTTCAAAAGCAATTTATTGTGCATCCGCTTGTCCTACGATATTCTTTTAATGAATAAAAATCACGCGGCAGGCATTAAAGCCCCGAAAAAATTTAATTGCGGTATTTATAACAGGAGAAAGGACTGTCGCGTTGTTAACGAACGTTTTCAAACGTATTTCAATTCTTTCGAAAGATTTGCCCGAGCGATAATCTCGGCTGGCTCCAAAAAGATAATACCGCGAGACGATTAGGGGAATAAACGCAACCAGATGGCTCGATCTGCGGATCGGTCGGACTAATTCGTGAAACGTGCGACAAACTCAGTGAAGAAACACGGTACTGTAAACTCAATGAGACGAGAAATTTAGGAGCGATTCGGGCCAACGGGGTGCAAACTCGCAGGTATACTGGAAATACTGGAACCCCGTAGTTTTCGAGATAATTGCGAAAAATGAGGTCGAGTAAGCCGCCCCGGGCGAAAGAGATGAGTTGAAATACGAGCAGTATAACAAGGTGTATATACCATAACTCCGCTTTGGCTACCGGATCCGGGAAAGCTCCGGTGCGAACCGCGCTCACGGTAAGACCGAAGTACGGAAATTCGCTTACGCCCGCTTATCCTTTATACTTATTCTAAGACAACGCCTCGCCGACGAGCTCTTCCGTTCTTTACGTGTCGCTGGACGATTCTTAATCCGGCAGACCGGACCAGGGCGAGACGTCGTGCTATATTGACCGCTTCTTAAGGATGCATCGAAAGTACATTTCCAGCGAAAACGGAGATTCGTTGTGAATTCAAACGATTCCTGATGGTATAAAAATATGAAAAAATCATCCCATCAATGACGCCAAGAACATTAATTTGGCAATATTATTAAATTTTCGAAAAGTTATCAACAAATCACTAAAAAATTGTTTAACTAAGAATAATAAAACATTTTTCCTTCGAATTTCAAATGAACTCGGCAATGTTCTAGACGTGGCATTTATTTTTTTCAGTATTTTCATACAGGTTGACATTTCAAATTTTCAAAAAAAATTGTTTGAAATGTAAGGAAAGCCTAAAAAAATGCATGGAGATAATAAAAAATTAGAAAATTTATCTACAATGAAAAAATTTAAAGTTTCCTGATGAAAAAAAATTATTTTTGAAATAATTTCTCAATATAACTTTGGCATTATTATTATCGTCGCATCATTGTGAGCCTGATGTGTTTCGAATTCTTGGCATACCGCGAAGAACTGAGTAGATTAACGAATTTAACTTTTAGCTGGGAATGTACGTGTGAAGCATCCTTAAACTGCAATTTGTCAGGCCTCTTTGAGGCTCCGGACGATAGAGTGGAAACATTGGGTGCCCGAAAAATCCCTTTCAATGTGCGGCGCTCTCGCCTTGTTCGACCGATCGCGAGTAGTGGAGGAAATGTTATTTTTTTCTCCCTCACCATCTCCTTGGAAAGTCCCCGACCGGGATTTAAGTGGGCAGGGTCTCGTCGATTATGGTCGCTAATGATAATCCACTTAGCTCGAAGGGAGCGCACGGAAAAGCCTTGAGGGCCGTCGAGACCGTGCGCGGCCAAAACGGCACGATAATTTATGAGTTTATGACACTGGTCGACCCTTGCGCGACACGAATTCGTCGATTGTTCGATCATTCGCCCCACTCTCGACGCTTCACACAATCGCGAGCCACGCGCGTTCCACGAAAACAGAGTTTCGCTAATGGCCAATTTCGTTCGGATACCTTCCATTACACGCAGAGTCGTTCGGCTCATCGATTAATACCCATAACAGCTTTGTTTCATTGCTAAACAACGGGAATGTGACTACAAAAAAAGGGGGGAAAGAGATCGGAATCGCGTGGGATCGCAAAAAAAAATTGATTTTTGCGACGTTTTTATAAGTCGTGTTTCCGTGTCGAAAAAAAAATTTCGCACAAAAGTGTACAAATTGTTCATCGTCTACGACCCGTTGATGTAAAAATGAATGAAAGTTGGAAAAGGGATAAAAACCGCGTATTGACGATGGAAAAATGGCTTTTCACGATGTTTTTATGCTTGGATTTCGTGGAATCGTACGTTTTCGACAACACGACGCTTCGATAATGGGCGTGTATACGATATACCGTATTTCGTGTATATGGCAAAATGATCGGCTTTTGGCCTTTTGAAAATCATTATCGCATTCGATCGGAAACGATGAAATTCCATAAGCTCTTACCACCGGATCGAATATATCCATATTATGTACGAATGCGTATATGCACCGCGCACAACCACATCCGTTCAGGAAGGTTCTCTTCAACATGTTATTTATCAATGCGCGCGCCCAGCAAAAGGCGTGAACGGTGAAAATTATAATAGACTTCGTGTGTATGATTTCGGCAGACTATTAATCCACACTGTTTACACGTTATATATACAAACACAATCGCACAAATATATCATAAAATGATCACTCAAATGACGTCAAATGACGATGTACATAACTAACACGCCACCATTATTCACGCATGCATACCACCTATTATTATTATTATGAACGGATTATTGTTCTATTCGTGTTTGCTGTTTAATATTAAATAATCGGTGAAATGGCTCGGTAAAGCATGAAAACGAATGGAGTAATCGGCCCGTTAAGCAGAATATGGAAAATTCGCATATGTTTCATAATACCAGCCGCATCGACGCATCTCGCGCTCAAGAATAATTCAATGGCTGTTTTAGTTGGTAATAGCAACAAAAATATATGTATACACTAGGGCTTCCGGTAGGTTGCGCGTTTCAACCGAACACCTTGGTTGTCTCCGAAACGTGTTTAGAATAGGGACTTGGAATAATCAAGATCAACAGGAGCCTAAAGCTCCTGTTGATCTTGAGACAATATTTTCCGTGAACTAGTTTTTCACCCGCCCGTCCTGCCTCGACCGCTTTAGAATATTTCAGTCATCCAACTTACTTTGTTGGGGGTCAAAGGAATTACATCAACACCTGCCGGCGTGTTTCATTTAACCCCGGTTAACGTTTGCTATTTAACCACCGTCAGTGTTTTATTTGGGCCGTTCGAAATGTTTATTAAGTGTATAACTTTGCTTCCGCCGTTTTTTCCGAAATTCGAGGCTTTATTGCAAACAACTAATACATTTATGCTTTAAAGTATTGTCCATCGGTGGCCACTACTTTCTCCCATCTTTCGGGCAGCGTACGAATCCCGCGTTGGTCGTCTTTTGAAGTAATCTTTCGAAGCAAAACGACCTAAGCAAAGTTGTACACCTAATATTTGACCAGGATCTCTTTGATTCTTGAACGCGGCGTCGACGAAAATTTTTTATATTATAAAAAGTAAAAGCCAACAAACTTCCGTAATACTAAACTGGAAGTGAGAAAGATGAAACAAAAACTCACGAACTTGTGACGGTCTGCTTTGATGAGTGGCCCATACGACATCGCCACATTTCGAGTCTCCCATTGGAACATCTGCAGATCCAGGTACACGAGCATTTAAATTTTAGGCGTCGGTAATTCGTGTCTTCTCGCTCAACCGTCTCGCCATATAGACGTTCTAATGCTGATTATGGGCTCATCGCCTCGGATATATAAGCATTAGCATTTGGTTTTCCGGGAGCCTTCTCAATCCAAGGTGTGCGCCAGGAAATTGGGGAATCCCAGCGGCATTAACGATCCCATTCGGGCCGGCTCTCAATCTCCGCCGACAAGTAAAGCACAACATGCAATCCGTCCAGTTTCTGTAAAAAAATAAATAAAAAAATTAATGTGAATGGCTTGACGGATATCAGGGGTGACAAAGGGCGCGAATTGGCTCGCGTGCTTCTCGCCGGTATTAGGAATGGACGGCGTAAGTCCAGAAAGGAATTGAGTGTCGAGATTGTGCTCGAGAAGACACCACCCGAAACACGGGCAGGGAAACGGCGCGCACCCCGAAGTTCGGTTCTAATAAAAGGAGTAGAAAGACAGAGTCTCGACGGCGAAGAAGAAGTAAGAGTAAAAGGAACGAAGAAACTGGAGTGAAGGCGAGATAGGGGGACAGATGGAGTGGATGGTACGAAGGGCGAAGAGGCGTAAGGGAAGTAGACACAATTCACAATAGATTCGTTAGACCGATTTGAAGATCAAACGATCTCGCTGCTGTCTCCCTGTCGCTGCTATCGCGGGTCCGCTCGCCGTCATCGCTTTTATTCACCTCTCTCTTTCGGTGGAAACACATTGGCGGGGCGTGTCGATTATCACGAAGTTGTATACAGATTGCGTTCAGACGCTCGTGTATTATATCATATTACTGACTGTGAAATAAGATGACGAGAGAGCTTTACCGAGATATTGAAGGCAATAAACATGCTTTTCGTCAGGTAGGGGTGATCCGGCTATCTTGGGACTCCGAGAACCGTGTCTCTCAGTCAAGTTTCCCGCTACCCTGTTGACAAAAAAAAATAATAAATTTTCATTATAGAGCTTCAAATACAATAAAGAGCATTTATGTGGAAAAAATAGTGTATTATTATTATTAAATATTTGAAAACAGGAATTCAATGCTAAAAATTGTGTGGAAGAATTAACGATCGATCACACTACTGTGAGTAGCTCAATTGATTTCACTGATGGTCTAATAAAAAAAACAATCCGTGTTGCGCGCTGCAAAAGATGACGGAGCAGCTTTACTGTCGTATAGAAGGAAATAAATTCGCGACTTTCCGGATTTCGTGTTGACTGATTTTTTTTTTAATTTTCATTATGGAACTTCGCCTAAAATAAAGAGCATTATTTCGGTGCGTAAAAATGCTATTTTGATTAAATATTAAAAAAAAAAACGCCTTTAATCCCGAACTTGTGTCAAAGAACGAACGATCGGCCATAGTGGTATCAGTCGACGATTAGATTTCGCCGACGGTCCAACAAAAAAAAAGGCAAGGAAAAAAAATCGTGTTTCGAGCGCGAATGTACGGGGAGAACGGATTCGGGTAGAAATTTTAGCACGCGCGGGCGGCGCGGAAATTCGACATCGACGATGAGGTCGCGATGACTGGAGGGGTCGAGGAGCGGGGTGTCGTCGTTATTGGCCCCCGAGGCCACGCCATTGTTGTGTCTGCGTGCAAGAGCTCTCTATGTGGATAAAACGAATCGAAAGAGTGAAAGGCTCACGGAAAAGCGAACGAGTCCGAGTGAGATGTGCCAAAAAGCTGATAGAGGGAACGAGAGAAATTTCGCCCGCGTCCTCCCCGCAGTGAGAAGAACTGCGCTGACTTTTATGGGATAAACGGGTCGCTAAAGACTGACGAACGAACAGAGTAAATGCGAGGGACACACACACACACACATATATTTATATAGAAAATATATATGAATAAACGTGAACGAGTACGAACGAAACGGAATGAGCGAGGTGGCTACGCCTCTGCTAAATAAACTATCCCCCGGCGGTGTTGGTAGATGCGCAAAAGAGAAAGATAAAACGTGGTGTGGCCGTAGCTGCTGCTGCCGGGCTGTCGGGATTTTATTAACTTCTGTACAACCGAAGCACCGAGCAGACCATACCCAAGGCTTTCGTCCTGGCTCGAGCGCGCCGTCCTCTAATTTTCCATCCTTCTCTCTTTCGCTGTTCTTCGTCCGCGCGCCCTGTGCCGTTGCGTCCGGTGCCGGTTACTCGCCCGGTGGAGAGGCGACCCCCCGAGAGCGACCGACTAAAACGGCACTGGCGAGCCAGAAGCACCCCCGGCGAGGACGTCGCCAACGGCTCCGGAGAATCCAGACGAGAGGAAAAAGGATGGCTCGCTGCTATCCTGCAAACACGCCAAATAAAGGCATAGTAATTATTGTGTTTGTAGCTCGGTTTATTTCTTTTTTGGGAGGGGGGACGAGGCTGGATGGATCCAGGGCTCCCCGAAGGCTGGATGAGTGACGGACTAGGAGAGGAGGCCCCGCCAGGCGCGACTTCCGCTACCGATCGCGGAGCACCACGAAGATGGAACTTTATCACTCGCAACGAGATCTCGTTGCAGATAACGTTTCCATCTCGTCCTCTTGTTTTTTAATTTCTCTTAGCCTCTATTTATTTTGCTTCCTCGCATAAAAAACTTCTCTATATAGCACTAAATATTTTCTGAAATACATGAAAATAATATTAAAAAATATTAATTTGAGACAGTCGAAGAAAAGGTATCTTAAATAATTCACAAACGTACTTAATGTGTCAACACATCGTAAATATTTCCGAAACACAATGATAAAGTATTTTGAAATACATTTAATTTCATGTTTAACTGAAATATTTCTACTAGTGTTCCGATTTTATGCGGGTATGCGTATTTAATAAAAATTGCTAGTACAAAACGGTCTGAACGGAGGATAAAAGAAAAAAGGAGACGTGAGAGCAACAGAGTAAGTGTTTTTATCATTTTTGGTTTTTTATGCGATTTAATCGAACTTGCTTCAGATTAATACTGAAAGGAAAAATTTTGTCACTTTCTTGATTAATATCTGTTCGATTTGCGTTCGATATTTTGGAGTTGTTTTTCGGTTATTTAATTATCTAGGGACTGAAAGATGAAATCAGGATGGTAAGAACTCGCAAGAGAGCGTTAAATTTAAATTTCAATTAGTTGATGGTGACAACACAATTTCGTTAAGGAAATTTGCGATTGTTTTTTATTGAAAGCGTTTTTGAATTGATTCGAAATGTTTGTTCGGGTTCTAGTATTAAATGTTTGCAATGATCTAATAAAGTTTGAGACAATCAATTGAACCCTTTAAGTTTTATGTCATTGTGAGTTTTTCTTTATTTCAAGAAATATTAGTACTTTATTTTAGACATGCAAAAGCTATTTAATTATAGTCAGTGAGCAACAACTATCGAATGCAAGTTTATCAGGCATTTTAGTAGATAATATTGAAATAATTAGTGATTTTTATATTTTCATCAGCGATTTCATTGTTTGCTATGTGGAAAACGCAATTCGTCAAACAAAGGCAGAGTTGAAATTAATTGTCACATGAATAAGCAACTCACGTCCTTTATTTAAAAATCTCGTATGAGGGAGAGCCGCACGATGACGCCAATGTGACCCAATATTGGATCGCTCGCTTCATCGCCTTCGAGGTTGTCGATCCATTCCTGTCCACCGCAAACAATTTCCGATCATCCGATCACGTCCTCCTCCGTCTTTCCATGTTCCTGCAATTGTCGAATAACAGATACATAATATCGTTCATTCGTGTTCTGAGACAAAGCCCCCAAAGTGACGCTATAACTGTTGCTTATAATGGTTGTTATAACTGTCATCACGTGAAAAGACTGAAAGTTGACATTTTGAAACATTCTGAACACTTTTTCATTAAAATCTCGGAAAAACAATTTTTCTTCATAAGAAAGCTCCTCTACGTGAAGAAGCAAAAACTAAAAAGTCGGAATAAATGAAAATTCAGAGAAAGTTTAAAATGATTTTTGTACTTCTCAAATATTCCCAGTACTTTTGACCATTACGTTCCTATCGTTAAACATTATGAAGGCCTTGAAAAATGTCCACAGTTATGTTCAATGATTATTGCGAACTGAAACTTTCGAATCGGAAATGACGATTTTCTGAGATCGCCACATTTTCGATCGAAAAACAAAATTCTCGAATCTAGAGTGACAAATACTCGTACTTGAATTCGCATAATAACGTATTAGAGGTACAAAACAAGAACCGTGTTCAAGTGCTGCGCAGCTTAGACTGTCGATCGATTTCATCTAATTCATTCTACAATTCCAGAGAACCTCTCGTACCCTCAACGCATTCCCTGAGAAGAATATATCGAACCCATCTCATCGAGTCTCACTTTGATCGAACTAACAAGCTCGCTGCATTTATCACGTCTGTTGCAAAACATACTTGTTTGATTTTTACTTCTAAATAACTTTTTTTTTGTTTTTACTCGTTGCCGTTTCATCTCAATCAACTAATTCACCGCTTTTCCGTAAAATATTTTCAACAAAATAGCGATAGTGCGGAAAAAAAACTGATGTATGCATTTTTTTCAATATCTCGATGCCCGAGCATGGAGACAACATACATGTGGGATCACGGAAAGAGGACGTGCACTCGCAGAGGGCATGGTTGTAAAAGGACCGAACTAGCGAAAGAGGATACGGAGAATAGGGCGTATTGGCTTTGATCCGGGCGCGTATTAAGTATAGCAGTAACGTAATATCCACGTACGTGTGCTACAGCTCCGTCCGACGGATGGAGAGAGACGCACAGAGCGAATCGGAATCGCGGGTAGTTGAATACGAAGAGAGTCGATTGCTCGCGACTCACCGCTCGCCCCCCTCGAAACGAGCGAATCCCAAATGATCGCGAAATAACCGCTCACTTATATCAATTCAACGACGCGGTCGCACTCTTTATGAAGGCGCATTCACGCGTGCCGTTGCGATCCCTCCGAGCATCGTCCCACCCTACCCACCCTCCACGGCTATCCGATAAAGCGAGAAGTCTATTATATACATGGAGGGCTAAAAGACAGAGTCAGAGTTGAAGAGGAAAATGGGTCCGGGTTACTTTTCGTTCCTACACCCTTCCAACGAATCTCGACGACGTGCTGAAAAGGGGGAGAAATTGCCCCCCCCCCCCCCGACGCTTTTCTGCTAATCATTCCCTACCACTTAGCTAATCATCAGCATACCCGTCACGCTAGTCGGAACCGCTATTTCTTACAAATTTCTCGTTGGTTTGTTATTGTGTGTTTTTTTTTTTCTAATTTTGCAATTTCTTGTACATTTTTTCGTAATTTCTCATATTTTTCCTTACAAACACGGCAACCACTCATTATTATGTTTTTTACAAATTCGCAATTTCGACCTTGATGCTTTGAACCGAGAAAATTTGTGATGAGACTTTTCGTCCTTTCCCTTCGTTCTAATTTTTTTTTAGGGTTCCGAAAAAAATTGGTAGAAATGGACGGTTTCATACTGTTCGTTGCTGTGCATGTCTGAAAAAAACCGCGTTTTCCATTTCCACTGCCTCGGTTCTCAAACCCACCACTAATTTCGCGGGTAGATATTTCAAACTGTATATGAGGGATTAGTATATTTGTGTAGTGCCGCTATACGTGCCCGTCGGTACGGTAAGCGGACCGCGACGAGAAACTAATAAACTCCACTCATTACGTCGGTCTGTCTATATATTATGCCATACATGTTGGCGGCGGGACGCAAAGTACTGCTACGTGGGAGTATATTAATGATCGCGACGAAACCATACCCTCATCGAATAACGAGGGAACGAGGTGATTCTAGGGTAGCTTACGTGTTAAATTTTAATGTCTACCCCAATTAAGGTATTTTCGCGTTCGGACTCAATTCAGACACGAGCCCGATAGTTATTAATGGGGCGCGGTGGATTGCGAAAGAACATGAATTTTTGACTCTAATGCCGATCTAATGTATGCTAGACAAAGAAATCGTATATAACTGAATGCACCGGACCGAAAGTTCTTATGAATAGATTGCTAAATAAAATTTTACGCGAAATTATTGTGATCATTAACTGTAATTTTAATGACTTTTCTAGATTTCATCGAAAACGTATCCTCATTGTCCATGACAATTGGACATCACATTCAATATACCAGGTTTTGCATAAAAACTTCCCGTCCAGTACATTACAATGGCAATTTAAAAAAAATTTAGACATGGGACAATATTTTTAAGAATAAAAAAAAACACAGTTGGTCGAATCAACGTTCACCCAAATGCGGTCCAACAGTTCATCCAGTCGGTAAAAAAAACATATTATTGTTCGAATGAACGTATCTAAATGCATGTCCGAATTTCGGTAAATCCAGTCAATTTTTTCCTATACCCTCGAATATCGATCGCGTCAGTTATTGTCCAACGCTGAGCGCCTACGGCAGACGGATCAACGGGAGAATCCGTCAAATCGGGAGTCGATATAATTTATCTCCTCAATTGGCCGGTAATCGCTTCCAACTCTCGTTAATTTTTCCACTCGTGAGACTGCGAACAAAAAAAAAGGAAAAATTAAAAAATGGCAGAGTGATGAAATTAACCGGGCATTACGACGAGTGGAGTTGCGGGAGGAGGGAAGCAGCGGTAATCCGAAAGTGGGGGGTTGCCGACGGGGTTGGATCGAGGCCGCGGACGATTATAGGCTGAAACGGTTGGAAAATCTGCGCATCGCCGTAAGGCATCGAGGAGTCAGGAATAAGCGGGGAAGAACGCCACGAGTGAGCCCCGCGTGTAGCCAGACCAGGGTGGGAACGACCAGTAGAAAAAAGAGGAGACGCACAAAGAGACAGAGGAAGGAGAGAAAGGAAGACCACACCGCGAGAGTCGGTAGCCGCCGAGAGACAATGTGCTCGGGATATTATATATAATATCTACGTGCTATACGATGAAATTCGTTCGAAGTACGGGTGAAAGGAAAGAAAGTATAATTGAGCGATTTTCCGAACGACGAAGTGGGAGCCCGATAAAGCAGGATGAGCGGACGAGTGGAAGGATCCTCCTGAGCTATCCACCCCGATAAGGTATAATTATTTTCCGATAGAGTGGAAATTATTCGAGACTGAAAAGGGGGAGTTCGGCGCGTCGACGAAGAAGACGACGAGTTATTGGCGATATTCGTACTTTTATTAAATGCTCCCCAACCCCGACCCTCGAGCTGTCGCTCTGCTCTCGTGTGCGAAGCTCTTTTTTATCTCTATCACGCTTCTCATGGCTACTTTGCGACTATTTCGAACAAGGTATCGTACCATTACATTGTAAAAAAAAGTTGAAAATTAAAATCTTGATATAGCTTTCTCATAATGTTCCTTCATTCTCGAAGCTTCTTCTATGATAAAGCATTTTCTGGGATGTTGTCTTCCCCATAGAGGAAACTTCGCAAATGAAGGAACATTACGAAAAACCCGTATAAAAATATAAATTTTCAACTTTTTCAACCCTCACGTTGAGTTTAACGTTCATGGATAACGACGGGGCTATTCAGATTCTGCGCGAAAAAATACACCAATACGCTTTACGTTATTGGAACTGCGTTTTGGAAGAATACAAGGTAAGAAAATCATAGAAAAAGATTTTTCTCAATCATCGAATATTCGCCGATTCGTGATCATGTCTGACGCATTTTTCTCCACGACTACAAATCTCGATCTTATTTTACTCTTCGACTGACAGCCGATGCAGAAACTCTCATCGCGCATAAATGAAACAAAATTTCAAAAATTAAAAAATTTCGAAATCTTATGAAATTTAAACGATTCGATCCAATTGTACAAAATTCAGTGCAAAACATTGTATTGTGTTATTCGATTCACATGTCAAATGTCAGCACGTTACATCCATGTTTACTCGAATTAGACAATTTTAGTAGTTTTTCGAAACACTTAAAATTCCACAAAGTCTTACCACTTTGAAAATATTTCATCAAATTTAATAATAAAGGTCTTTGATCGAAATAGCATATTTGGGTATAGTTTTAGAATGATAGCCCAAAATTTACGCGAGTTACAGATACCACAGACATTAAAAAAATACAAAATCCTGTAAAATTTCAAATTTGGCCTCAATTTTCACAAAAAGTGCACTTGATGAAGAAAGGTGAACACTCTAATAATGTATCAAATTTCAACTGGCTATCATAAACCGCTTTCGAAATGAAGTGGTTCTAAACGATACAAATTTGTCACACTCACACACCCACGCGCGCGCATTTGACCGCCAGGTAAAAATCACATTTCTCGAAGATTTGAACTATCTGAGTACTCTCATATTTGAATCTCGAGAAATTTTTTTTTCGGAAAAACTAGCTTTCCTCTTTGAGGATGCCAAAAATTCTAAATTCAACCTACTGGAATCGAAGTTTGTACCGAAACGGGTGCATTTAATTTAGTATAATTTACGTTGTAATTCAATTTAATTTAACTCACTGCGGTGGATACGTGGCTAGTGCCCGGCTTTCGGCATTCGCACAATTTAAGCAATACCGCTCACGATCAGTACTTAAGTGCGTGAAGGTTAGTCGCCACTAGTTGAGATATTAAACATTGAGTGAGAGGTTCATTTTACTAAGACTATTGTGTCTCTACTTAAGATTCTTAGGTGCAAATACCAGCCAAATAGGTAGAATATCGCCAGCTTTAATGACAGGTTTTCGCAGTTTCCCAGTTCCTCTACGAATGCGATACGGTTAGAAGGAAGTAAGTCGGCTTCGAACGCACGGAATAAGAATACGTTAGCCAAGTGCTTGTAGAGAAGCGTTAAAATAGGTACACGATTAGGCTAGGGGGTGCTTAGATAAAAACTCCTAAGGCGTATACCTTGAAAGGAACAATAATAATAATAATGTACAATTATGATTGAAAACAATGCATACACTGCATCTTTGAGAGCACATTATTAAAAATTAAAAATTGCAAATATTTTCAATACACTAAACATTGATTTTTTATCACAATTGTATGTGAAATACTAAGATCCCGATTTTTACATAGAAACTTCCACTCCGATATATTGAATTTCATTCAAATTTTTTGAGTCGTAACTTATCTTGAACGGTTCTTCGTACTTAATCGTTTAATGTCTATTATTGTTCGCGGAAATGCGCAATCTGGGCTCTTCGGATTCACGAAAACTTTCGTTCTGTTTTGTATTAACTAGGTAATATTTGTCATATATATATACATGAGGAAACTTTTGTATTCGAGCGACGCTGGATGAACGATTCTCTGGCGTTTCTCACATTGAAGAGCTACATCTCATCTATATCCGTTCGCCTTTCTTCCCTCGGATCTCTATCCATAAAGTTACTCGCGCTCGCTGGCAGCGACGCGTTGATAATGACACTGCAGAGCTATTCACAAGGCATACGGTAACATCGTTAACTTTGCAATGAAACGACGGATAGGAAGGATCGAGGGATGACTGAGAAAGGTGGGACAGGATGAAAGCGGAAATCTCTCAACCCCCCCCCCCCCTTTCCGCCCCCGATATACAGTTATACTATATTGTGTTATACACAGCGAGGCGACCTGGCTGGGATGATAATAGGTTGGCATCTGCACACAGCACTCCCCTTGACGAGTCTTTTACTCGAAACGAAATTAATATTCCCTATTTACCAACCACTCGGCTACACCGAGAATAATACTAGGATACTACAAATATTGCACGGGAAGCAACGACTCGACTTAATAATCATGTCATTGCTAACGAGATAAGACCCTACGGTTAATTGTGTTTCCCATTGGTTCGTAAAAGTAAGAAATAAGGGGGAAAAAAATATACTTGGTCACGATGGGGCGGATCTAATCGGTGAATGAGAAATACAAGTGTGACGGTGGCCCGGCCAATGCGCTGTAGGGTACGGTAATAAACGATCACAGGAGTCGAATTTATTTGCGGGTTTGAGGTGTACCCTTTGCTCACCGCCGGCGGTATACATACGTATACATATATATACAACGACACCGCTAAAAACTGTCAGGCTCAGATAAACCCGCCGTACCGCCCGTCGCGTGCCCTAATTGCGATCGAGCAGAACAAGTATCGATAGCAGCTGTTAAAGACCACGCGAGCCTACCATTACACTATAAAGTATCGAGTACATTCTATCATAAAAAAGATAAGTAAATAAAAAAAATGTTAAAGATACAGAACAACGAAAACTACATCTGCACGATTAGGGACTCATACTTGCGAAGCGTATAAGTACCAAACGAATTATCGAAGTTGAAGGAACGAAGATAGGAGTAACAGCGGCAAGTGGCGAGAGTGGGGTGAGAAGAATTGGGAGACTGAGATTTCGGTGGAGATATTATCGGTAATGGGGCAATTATGATAATAGCGGGTAATTCTGCACAAAATGTCATGGGATAAAGGAGTAGAGTGAGAGTGAGGCGCGGGGCGAACTGAGACTGCTAATGAAGGAAACAGTTAGTTTCAAACGGCCTCCAATAATTATGTCGTCGACGGTAGAGACGAAGGGGAGGGTGTGCGAAGGGGGGGGGGGAGGGGCCGAGGCGAGGAAAACGTCGCGCAGCCATCCCGATATTACGAGACCCTCCTTCCCCGACACAATGCGCGAAATTGTTCACACTTCCCTTGACATTACCGTCTACATGCGATGCTCCGTACTTCCTGACTCCGGTAGTGGAATGGAGAACGCGGAGTAGCTTTCGCAAATCACGCATTTATACCAGTACGACGTACTACATACCTCCCCTTCCGTTCATAAAACGGCATATGCACAGATGAAGGAAGGACGTTGAGGCGCCTCGAACTTTCGTCCGACCTTTCTCACGGGCTCTTTGCAGCCACAAAAACTCGTCGTCCATTCAATCGGGCAAATTCCGTTCTATTCTGGACATTGTTATGTTTCGTTTTTCAATCCGACCGTTTTGCATCACGCGCCATCTGAAAAACAGACACACATGCGGTTAGATAGTTCAGTTACGGAATAAATAATACACGGGAAGAAAAATTGAAGAGGTAAACAATTGCATTCAAGCTACTTGATGTATAGCGGAGTAGCTTTTACAAATCACGCGTTTATCCCAGTACGTAGTATATATCCGTCGCCGTTTATAAACGGCATTTACAGTGATGAAGGAACAACGTTACGTCGTTTCAAACTTACCTCCGATCTTCCTCGCGGGTTCTAACGCATACGCAAAACCTCGTCATCCATTCAATCGCGTCGCTTCATTTTGTTCTGGACTCTGCTGCGGCGATTCCACTTATTCATCAGACTGTGTTGCATCACGTGGTCATCTTAAAAACAGTGACAAAGTTGGTTAAACGGTTGATTATTTTGTCCTTTGCTTCTTCATAGGAAAATCTTTGGTACAGCGAGAAATATTTCAAAACATTTTGAAAAATGACAAGAAAAAAAGTCTAAATTTATGTATGCCTGTTACCGAGCCGCGAAAGATTCAACTTCCAAAAACTCGAGATAATGCCTCGGCTAATCAAGTTAAAATCTTTGACGCAGCATGGGTGCTCAATAGTCAATGTTTTTTCAAAATGGCCTGTAACAAATTCCCACCTGTTTTTTCGTATGCGATTTTTTTTTACGATAAGTTGAACAGGTGATTATTTGCATTCGAGAAGCTTACAGTTATCGACTGGGACGATCGCGGAGTGTTCCCTCGCCTCGCGCCACGCTGTTAATGGCAAAACTATCAGAAACAAACTTGCCAGCGTAACGCCAAGGGGGGCGGGGGAGGGGCATTCGGGAAATAATCAAAATGTTGAACAACCCCGTCGAACGTCGAGAATGACGAGGACGTATACGGGGCGAGCCACGCCGCAGTGTTTCGCACGCACACGAATTTCGAGATCCGTGTACGCCGTGTGTACATACCGACGGATGTACGGTGATTTAGTGTAGCGGAGTTGTATTCAGAAGCCTCGAAAGCCCATCTAGGCAACGGGAGGCCGCCTACAGGCTGCACTGACGTCAATGTGTTAATATTGGTAGAGCTAATTTGATAGTTTAATCAATTTCCGTAAACTGCGACGGCACTTTAATAGCGATGTCATCATTTTCAACGGTAGCCACAATGGGGTTAATCTCGCTCGACGAGCTAATATTCCGAGAATTAACGGAGTTTCAAATGCAGCCCCGCGGAGGCGAAGGGGACCGGACGTGTCTGCAACCACTACTTTATCGTCTACTCTCCTGTCTATACCTTCCGCTCCTCGTTCTCCGTGTGGCTTCACAATACACTGCGGGCAAAAAAAAGTCCCAGTTATATTAAAACAGATTATTCGCTAGTCTGATAAAAAGAATACTATTCACCACTACAACGAATAGTTACCAGTGGGAATGCATAGGTACGCATTTGGTGTATGTTCAATTGCTTAAACTATAATTATGTCTGCATCCACGATTTTTCTATAATTGTCGTATCTATATTATCAAGACCCGAGCCCGAAAACTATTTTTCTTTCTGTATATCATTTTTTTTTATCGTTCATTTTTATGAATGAGATTTTTTTTTCTTCAAGGCGTATTAATATCAGTACGATGTAAGAAGTCACTCTATCCACCCTGTTGTCCCGCTTTGTTCCGCCGTCCTTCACAAAGAAAAAAAAATGCAATATACTCGGAGAAATTGTTCTCTCAACACATATTGATTGTTTCCACTCTTCGAGATATGATTTTAAGGCCTTTTTTTTCATCGTCGCCAGTTACAACAAACTGAATATGACAAACTGTACTATTGGAATATAAATTCCTACCAGTGTCATGAACATGAGTTTGGGGGGGGGGGGGGGGGGGGGCTAACAACTACTTTATTGTCTACTGTGTCTGAAGTTCCCTTTTCTTGCCCGTTGCACAGCTTGACAATACTCAACTAAAACATTAAAACACCTGATTCCCTACACTTTAATCAATTAATTTTTTCTTTCTAGGACTTGTCATCCTGCGAAGCTTTTTCACTTTCGCGCTTTTATGATGAACCGACCTGACAAACTACAAGTGCAGGGGAGAAACGTGCTAAATACTACTCTACCGTCCTCCATCCAACTTGACGACGCACAATGGAAACAACTCTGGAAATTATTAAACGAGCTCTTTATCTACACTTTTATAATAAACTTCCTTTCATTTCTCTGCTCTTTCATAAACGATTCTAAAAAAAAATTAAACTCATTTATTTTGTCAACCTTGCAATAATCCGCCGTGACAAACGATACATTTCTAACATAAATTCGTACTAATATCCGAACGAGGGGAAAAAAGGAAAACGTGTCAACGACTCATCGTCTACTCTGCTGTCTCTACTCCTGGCTTGTCCTTCTCGGAAATACAAAAAAAAAAAAAAAGAGCTCATTCTCAACATTTCATAACAGTCTAATAAAAAAAAAAAAACTTAATTATTTTCGCGCATTTATATAATAATCCGACGTGTGGAAAAGCTTGTGCACATGTAGTATATATCCATGAGAATGCTCAGCAAGAAGTAAACGGGTCGGCGAGGAAGGGAACGATATCAGAGCGAGTAAAGGTTTAGCGTGAATGGATGGAAAATTTGGGTGAAATCGAGGAGCGGCACAGCCGCGGAGCATTGAGAAGAGTCATTATGAAAGTACTCTGTGTGTCGGGATGTGCTTGTGTGAGTGAGTTCTCTAACCGGGGTACCAGGTGGCGGGGGAGATGAAGCGACGGGGATGGTTCTTGTGTGCCTACCTCGAGCCTCGTTCGCCGCCGTGAATTAAAGATTCGAGCGAGCGTGTTCGCAGTTTTCGTTCGAGCGGCCCTGTATGCAGATCCTCGCGAGCGGGGCATATTAGGTTGAGTTACGCAGTTAGGCAATAACCGCTGTCAATAGAAAGCGCCTGGGTTCCGCCATCTCACTCAGCGAAATCCCTCACTCCACCGGGGCTTCAAGTGCTCCCCACTCGAAAATCCTACTCGCTAAATTAGGTAGGTTATATGGGCTTCGTTTCATTTGCGAGCAAACTTTAATAAACGCTAAAATTGCGTAAAAGAGCAAGGTTTTCAGACGGCCCGAGAGAGAATGGTGGGAGCGCGAGAGGCGCTGCGCGCGGCGCGGGGGAAGGGGGGGGGGGATCACAGGGGGGGCCAGCCACGAGTTTGTACATTCGTAACTCCCGATTATTGCCACTACAGACAGTGGATTCGTCGAAAATACGATTCATCGATCGTATCGGATTCGGGACTGACAATTAATGTAACGGTACCAATGATCGAACATGATCCAGCCGTCCGATACTCGTATGCGAATTTCGTTGCGTCTCCATCTAATTATTGGGAATCCAATGTGACTTCAACTTGTAATTCAAGTTGTAACGTTATGTACGAGACATTACTATGATGTATAGAAATTAACGAAAATTCTAACCTCGCGGGACTTTTCTATGTAATTGTACGAATTTCTTCTGCCAGGTAGAAACGTTACAAAATACGCGACGCACTAATCGGTTAATATAAAATCTATGCTTGTCTGAAACGTGGGGGACTAACAGTTATAGGACGGTTTTTTTTATACAGACTTTTGTGTGGTCTCAAAACCATGTGAAAAACGTTCACGGCGTGTCTCCGTCGCTCCGCCGAGAGCGCCACTGATGCTGTCTCTCTCGCACTCCATGATGTTTCTGCTCTCGAGAGAAGCTCAAATATCGACGTCGATAATAAAAATTAATCGACGTTTCTAACGGACGGTGATAACTGCGGTTAAAATTAAATTGTCATTAAAGACAAATTTCATGTCAGGTTTCTCTTGACGGTAGATTCTCATAGATGGGGAAAAAGTTTGTTGCAATTTTTTGTACCGACTGCCCGAAGGATACACGGATTTAATACGGTCGTAACCGTCCGAGCATTTGTGCCTTAACCTTACAAAATGCGCAATCAATATGCAACTCTCGAGCGGTAATGTTTCTAACTTTAATATTGGTGGGATTAAACAGACTCTCCATTTGAATTAGACAATGTTAGACGAAAATATGTTCGTCGGGAGTTTCCGTGTAAACAATGCAACATGGCCGTCGTTGATGGAGAGAAATAAAATCGTCGAACGAAAATATCGCGATTGCTATAACGAACTGTCCAGTTCGACAAACTGCTTTGTCGCATCGAGGCTAGATGCGACAAATCTTGGACCAACGAAATTTTTTTTATTTACCTTTCTTTACCAATTTTTCGCTACCGACCAGAGACCGCGTTGTTCCCACGTCTAGAAGGTCCACTGGCACGACTCTCACTGACTGCCGCGTCACCTAATGGCCAACGACTCTTCCTTGCAGCGAGTTTCATCCACGTACTCCTATCCGAAATTCTCCACGGTTCTTCTGCCTGGTTCGACGCAAAAATACAAACAAACAGACCAGGTTATAACAGTACAATAATCGAACAAGTTGAATAACGAGGAAACACATATTTTGATAGAAAAAACATTCAACGATATTTTTCGCTTGACAAATCACAATGAGTCTCGTAGCGTACGGAAGTAGCGACGAGAGTAGCGACGAAGAGGTTAATTCCGATACAAACGAAACGCAACGTACAGTCAATAAATCTTCGCTGACAAATGCGACCGAGACAGTTTTAAAAACAAAGAGTCACATGAGTTTACCGGTTCCGAGGTACGAGCACAAGTCCGCGAAACTGGACGATAACGAAGAATCAAACTGCCCGGAGACAAATAAGCATAGGGTCGAGTTTGGAGCTTTGCCAAAACCGCGAAGCAGTATGTACCTTCCAGAGGATATCGTCGAAGACGACGATATTCCTCTGTACGAACCAAAAAAGTTTGTTGCCGAAAAAATTGTCAAGCAGGACAGGACGCCTGTGAGGATATCTGTTCCTTCGTTGACGGACGTAAGAATAGTAGAATTCAATGTTTTGCAAGATAACTATCCGTCTACTCACAATTCAAATTTCTTTTCACAGTTTAAGGACGTGGATGAGGATTTGGAGAAGACCAAAACGCGACGTCAACCGTCCAAAGTATTGACAAAAATATATAATTTAAGTGCATTAGAGCTGGGCAATGTATCGAACGATACTTAGAGTATCATAGAAAGTACAAAGTTTATACTTTGTACTTTCCTCTTAAAGCATTTTCCAAGTACTTTTAGTAATTAGGTTTGTAGTGTTGCACGTCATCTAGAACTCCAAAAACGAGTAAAAAATAATGAATAGCATAATCGTTGTGAAACATTGCGAACTGAAGCGCCGTCACATTTGGTTTCTTTTATGACATTAAAAAAATCTTATTACCATCATTCTAATTGAAAAGTAAACAGTAAGCAAACAATATTATATTAATCGAAATAGATATCGAGTTACTTATTATATATTCGTAGTGCAAGCATGTAGTCAAAAGGTACTGGAAGCAGTACAAAGTTACTTTTATGCCAAATGGGTACAGGGTACGTCAAGTACTACCCAGCATTGCAGACCATCGAGAAATTTCTAACGCAAGCGTTTTGTTTTTTTCTAGCAAGGAATAGGTCTCTTTGCGATTCTACCTCTTCCTCAGTCTGAAGTCTCGACCAAAAAGAACAACTTTATACCTCACGTCCTCACGAAAACACCAGTCGAAAGCGTCCCCAAGAAGCCTGTCGTACCAACCAAGGTGCCTATAAACATTCAAAGTAACGTTAACAACCCACTGATGAAATTAGACTACGATTCCAATTCCGAGGATGAGGACGACGTTGGCGACGACAAACGCGATTTCTTCTCGTTATCAGAGTCTGCGACGATGCCGTTGCCCGCGGACTCGGCTACTACGAACTTCTTTTCGATAACCGATAATAGAAAAGACGACGATGCAATTACCGACAATGAAAAAACTGTCGGTTCTAATCTGCCGAGGGAGTCGAAGAAATCGGAAGTCGTCGAGGCGATTAAAGTTGATCAAACTCAGAGCTCTGACGTGACTCTTGTCAGTACGGTAATGAACATGCCGCGCGAGGAAATCCTCATGAAGAACAAGGCCGAGATCGGTCCGAAACTTCCGGTGCCGGAGCAAGAGTTCAACGTAGATTCGGATGGAAATGTTGCTTTCGACGACAAAGCCATCGAATATCTCTGCGGCAAACGCGGCGTAAAGAGGAGAAATCAGATGATTGACGAGGCTAACATAATTGAGATTAACGGCGAGGATATAAAGCCGGACGAGAGAGAATGGCTCGTAAAGGCACTTACAGAGGAACCGGTACAGAGGCCTGTGTCCATGCAAGGCGCAGGACCAAGCAGCCAATCAAAGAAGAAGCACCAAATTACTTATCTCGCTCATCAGGCCAAAGCGATGGAAGTCGAGCTCAAGAACACGTGGTCGCAAAATCGTATGACTCGAAAACAAACACAGTCGAAATACGGTTTCTAACGGAATACAAATACAGAATTAAACATGAATGTACAAAAAAAATTACATATTTAGTTACGTTTCCAAAAAGACTGTACATGCACATATATATGTATGTATATATATATATACGCAGTCATATAGCAAAAAAATAATATTTTGTGATCGGCTATCGACATAGCGATTATTTTTCATTTTATTGTCAATAATTGTGAAGTCTTATTCATTATTTTCTTATTATCAATTCGTATTTTTCCTGACAAAAGAAATAATTTCTTTTGTAAGCCATCTTTAAGATAGCGCTTTGTGCTTCTCATTGTGATCCCAGATTTTTGTTACCGTGTTCTATTCAAATATGTACGGTTATTTTTTTTATGCAAAAACATGACTATCATAAACATTTTCCTCTCAAGACTGTACATACTGAATGAAAATATTTTTTGAGAAATTAGTAAAAAAAACTGTGCTTAAAATTTATTTTGCCATAAACACCATGACTATTTTCTTTTTCGTTTGAACAGTCACAAAGTCTTATCGTTATCTCCGTTAATCTTACTACACACAACGAATGAAGATATTTTTTGCAAGATCAATATAAACTATTATTGAATTTCGTTTCAGCAAGGGGCGAATTGAATGTTAGCAGAAATTATCAAAGTTTAAAAATATGAAAAAATCCCCGAATGTAACAATTTGAAAGTAAAAAAGTCTAAAGCTTACTGCATTTTCACAAATAGGTCATGTTCCAGATCCTTCAAATATTTTTCTTTCTCTTCCACTAAGGCTCTTGCCTCAGACAGGTTTGCCGGTAATTCGCCATACTTACTTAGCACCTGTTCAACTATGTTCAATTCCTCCGCAAGCCCCAGGCAAGTGTTGTATTTCTCCAGTATCTTTTGCGGATGATACTCATCAGCTCCCATCGCCTTTAACCCTTGATCTAGTTCATCGACCGTCTGTCGATACTCATTCAACTTTGTGGCCATGAATATACCATTGGCATACTCCTCGTCGTTGCGATTGTCCACAGACTCCACGACCGTCTGGAGTGACTCTACTGCATGTCGTGCCTGATTCTGTTTTTCAAGAACACTAGCATGACGATTGCAGATCTCGTTGTATTTAGCCTTCAGTTTTCTTTCCTCGCGAGCTTTCTTCATGGACTCTCTTTTTTTGCGTTCCATGCACAGTTTCAGTGAAATTGAATTCAAATCGGCGAGACCTTCGGCTCGTAGTATAGCGGCGACTTCGTTCCAAGATTCCTGAATGTCTTTGGGCATGAATTTCAGATCGACATCTAGCAAGCTCAACAGTTCGTTAATCTCTTTGCCTCGCGCATTGTTCTCAGCGATCGTCTCGTTTATAGCCTCGACAATGAGTGACAGTTCAGGCGTGTTTTTATTTACGTTAACGATACTTTTTTCGATCTTGAGCTCGTTAATTTGCGAAATGGTTGTGCTCGTTATCGACGTAACGTCCGAAGCTCTCGTCGATGGAGTGTCAGCCTTTGGAGAAACAATATCACGTTGCCGAGCATTGAATTACATCACTGAAACATACGCTGTGGTGAAAGAAATATTTCATCAATACTCACGTCTCTCGTGCTCTCCATAACTTTGCCCAATGCTTTCTTGCATAACAGTTTCTTTTGGCCCAGCCGAACTTTTACTTCTCTTTGTTTGGAGATTTGTGCGGAGTTGTACAGTGAGGTGAGTGGAATTTTGAATGTATAAACAAGTGACGGTTTTGCCGGCAGTACGCAAGTCAACAGAAAGAGAAAATCCCTATGGAGTTGACTGGACTCCGGAACATTCTCATTGGTCAATTTTGGGTCACCAGCACCACATTTGACTTTTTAAAATTTACATACGCAATCGGTAATTAACCATTCATTTTTTATCAAACAGTTCAAACGATGAAGATACATTTTGGCCCTTATCGTTAGTAAACGTAAAATTAAACAATACTTGAGCTACACGGAGATAGTAGAACGATCGTCATTTTTGCAGTTATTTTTTCGAGATGTAAAGTTATAATACACACTTTTATAAGACAACAAAAAAAATAATGATTATTGTTAGGAATGATGATAATGATGCAAACTTCCTGAGGTGCATCATTTCCCGACACCTAAATCACCTATAGGAGCGAAGCACCATGAACACGCGTGAGAGAATGGAAAGACAAAATCCCTACGGACTTAGTATTTGGATCTTCGAGACACCGCAAATTGACGCGTTTTTTTAATACATGGGACAAAAACATGCAGATCGGTAGATAAGAATTTATTTCCGTCGCGATTGAAACGTAGCGCCAATTTTTATGCAGATCTGTTATTGTTACGAACTACAACAATAAAACAAATTTCGTGGGAGACGTCAAATGCCCTCCCTTACTCACCAATCAGAGTCGCGTACCTTGGGGAGTTAGTGGAATAGTGCGACGCCTGAAATCGTGGTATCGCATGCGAATAGCGTCAATCTATTTACTACTATAAGAAGAAATTAATCAGATTAACTGAAAGCTTACATCTATATCGCGACACACTAAATGATGAACAGCCGAATGTTCGATTTGCTTGTTCGCTAAGTTGTATACATTTGGAAGCCGAAATGCTCTATGTACACCGCAATATAGGCGTATGAATATATACATATATATAGTCTCATTTGTGTCGCGTGACATTTGGCATCACTGGCGGGGACATTGCGTACTGTCGTGTGTGAAAAATGGCCGGCGTCAGCGACTGGTTCAGCATTGGGAGTACGGTGGCATGTAAAACCTGTTACAACAAAGAAATCGAAGGCGAAGTATTAGCTTTTGATCCACAAACGAAAATGCTCATACTGAGTATCCTTTTTAAAACAAAAATGTCGCAGAATTATGTTAACTATGGGTGTTAACGGATGGTCGAAAAAGTACGACTGCTCGCCCGACTCGCACCGTTTTTAACGTAGCTTTTGAATTCGTCGGTTCACAATGTTTATCCATCATAGTCTGTGCCTCTCTCGTGATTTTCCATCTTTGCAATTTCGCAAACTTCTTAGTTTCTTCTAAATCCAATCGATCAACGATCCGTGCAAAAATTATTTCGACCATAGGTCGTTTGTGAAAAGTGAGGTTACTTTGCGTCGAGCCTTGTTTTCTACGAGACCGACATTTTCATCCAATTTGCTGGAATAACTTCTATTATTTATTAACAAATGTTGAACGGCACGGAACGAACGGAACACGAATTGAACACTTGGATGCGGTAGAAAGGATTGCGTCAGCCGTCGTTTCTACAAGACCGACGATTTTTATATCCAATTTACTTCAAGTATTTTTATTGTTTATTGACGAACAAAGAACAAACAGAACACCAAATTTATACGTCAATACGTTACAGGTGTTTATCATACAGCTTTCCCTGTTAAGAGAATGATTTTTCTATAGAATTTCTTTCAACAACGTTTATTGTTTAACAGCAAACTGTGAACTACACAAAACAGAAGAACCTCAAATTTCACAACCGGATATGATAGTGGGAATAGCATCAGCCTTGGTTTCCATGAGGCTGACATTTTTTTTTATCCAATTTCAATGTTTTACAATTTATTAAAGAATGTTGAATGGTATTGAACAAATAGAAAGCAAATCATATATCTGGATAGGGTAGAGAAGTTTGCATCCAGAGATATTTTTTGAGAAAACAAAATTTGTTTAAAGTATTTAGTTGAAACCACTTTTATAGTTGATCAACGACTACTGAACAGCATGGAACTATGGAACATGAATTGCATATGTAAACTTTAAGAATTCCTTAACAAGATAATTCAATCATTCAAGAATGTCCATCGTCGAGTGGCCGATCGGACCTAACGGACGTGCATTTAGTTAATTTGTCGCTCGTCTCGGACGTTCAGGTGAAGCGGGAAGTCAACCAGACTCTAAGCGAACCTCCACAGAGCCTGAATCTTCAGAGGCTAAACAGGCGAGTGCACAATCAGATAGAGGAAAAGAAGAGGATGGTGAAGGCTCTGCAGGCTGGAGTATCGCCGGAGGGACAAAAATTATTCCTCGCGATAGCAAAGACCATACCGTTGATAAGACTCGCTGGGCAAAACATTGTAGTCTGGGACAATGTTACAATCGTTCCACCTTACAAACTCGACAACATTCACGGCAATGCAGAATCCAAGCCCTTTCAGCAAGTCAGAAAAGTGGTACGTTCGACATACTAGAATTTTTCGACAATGAGCAACATTCGTTTTAGTCGTTTTATTTTCATTTCAAATAAAACAAATGTTTACAATTGCAGGTTGATAAACATATGAAAGACACAGCGGCGGCCGCGGAGACACAGCAGCCACAGATAGATCAACAGCAGCAAGCACGAGAGCTGCAGCAACAACCACAGACTCAAAAGGGTGGGACGCAATAGACGAATGAAACGACAAAGGAAGGGGGGGGGGGGCAGAAAGAAAACGAAAATGAATTAAATAAGAAGTATAATGCAAATGGCAAGTGGGACGCACTTGCCCGAGAATAGCAAAACATGAAACGATAGAACCGGGGAAACGCGGGAAAGTTGTTTTTTTTTTTACCCGACGCATAATGGAACACCGGAAGTCGAAGGCAAACGTATATCGAGGATTGAGAGGAGAATCGGATCATGACGGATAAATTGCAACAATTAGGTGGGCACTGAGTGTAATGAAATCTTTCTGCGAAGAACGCGTGCGTGGTGTTTGGTGAAAGGGGTTGGGCGGGTCAAAGGAGATAAACGGAGCGGCATTTATTAAAGGGCGTCTCGAGCTCGCCGTCTCGTCGCTTACGCCCGAACAAGTTGAACCTCTTCCCACTCGATGTTTTTTTATGCTTAGACAAACGAAATAATTGAACAAAGTTTAATAACATAAAACGGTGAGTCAGCGACGAGACTCGGGCGAGCTCGGGGGTCTTTCGCTCGGTTGAGTTAGTAGCTGGCGGAGACTGGAGCTTCAAATATCGAAGCATCGAAAGAGTTCGTCAGTGGGTGGTGCGACGCGAAAGAGTGAGCAGATGGTTAAATGAGAAAGGTGAAAGATTATAACGACAACATACAGAAGAAAAAAAAGACACAAAATAAATGTAATATAAATTCCATAAAAATTCTTTGGCATCGACGGAAAATCCTCGACCCTAACGATCCCCCGAAAACCATCGAGTCGTTAGAAACTTACATTTGAGCGTCCTTGCTCGTTTCGACGGGTTAATGACATTTTGGCACGAACGCAATTAGCATCGAGTTGAAACATCTTTATTTACTCTACCGGAAATCAATATGTATAATACATATATGTATATATATCATTGATTGATTGATCGCATAAAGACAATTAGCATTCACTTTCGTTGGCTTTGTCCTCGAGCGAATTTGCTGCACGAACGGTGCTCGTCAGATCGTGAGTGACTCTCGCTATTCGCGCGGCTGCTTTAAATTTTATTGCCGCGCGCTGCTTTTCCATTTTCTTTTTCCACTGCATAAAATCAAAGACAAAATTAATTGTTATTACTTATCTGTTGTACAATTAAGATGATATACTAGTCCCTGCCCAAATGCCAAGAGGCCTGTTGGTAACACACTTTACTGAATACCGTTTTGGGACCGTTGACTACATATATAATGAAAATTGTCTTTCTATCATTTGGTGGAAAAATGTGATTTCTACGCATGCGAAGCGTCCGTAATCTGACATTTTCCCACCCAGTGTAATTGAATCTTTTATGGTATATGAGTGAAAAACTTGTGCGCGCGTATAATTACAGCACACTTCTGAGAACAATACAGCACAATTCCTCGGGGAAAAACAATTTTCTTTGCCTTTCCGAACTGCAGTCCCAAAACCGCATTATGTATATAGTTTATGCTACCGACGACGGTATTTCACAAGTGGAAATCCAATACCGCGGTCTGCGTCGAAAACTAATGAAATTTTCTTAAGGGTGCTAGAATTTTTGAGGAAAAAGAATTCCAGCTGGATGCGCATGGTAATTCCCCATCCGACCCGAATTCAGTTTTTTCTAAGAAAAAGTTAGGAGTATTGAATGAATGTCAGATGCACAACTGTGCATCTCGCAGGCACAGTTACTTTATTTTCCCTTAAAATATGTGTAATACTGCGGTCGATAACGAAAACTATAATCAAATTTTCCCACGGATTTTTGTATGCATAGTCAAAAGAAAAGTCCTATTGAAAGCCGCGTTAATATCCACTAACGATGAGACTTTTTTTTAGACCGTAGATGTGAAAAACGTTGATTCCAGGTTTTGACTTCGAATAAGCTATGGCTGTATAGGAAGGGACGTGTTTCATATTATCCGAATTATTATTATTATCATCAGGAGCTGTAAGAGATAAGACTAGAATCGTTCGCGTGTTTCGATAATCGATAGGTGAAACCGCCGCGACAGAAAGCGCCCCCACTCTGCGCGCGATGTGTTTTGTGTTTGACATTGTTAGCACGCATTTCGATGTCCTGCTCGTCGTACCTTCGGAGCACTATTTATTTAACATAAATATATTTATTAGAAGCGTGTGGTGGGTGATGTGAACGATTTGTTTAACAATAATGAATCGCGAATGTTTCAGTGAGTGATAAAAATGTGAGGGCGATTCCAAACTTTCGGCAAGACGAGAGGAGCGAGTCGCGAGTGTTGTCTACGTCGGTGGAACAAAACCTACGTAAGTTTTTCTTCTTTTTGAGTTAATTTATCGTTCAGCACGTTGCGATACATCGTTCATAATGCTTTTGTGAATCGATAGCCTTTTTTAAAATTACCTTTTGTGTGTTAAAAATCGTTTCATAGAGTTAAAGACGGAGCGTGAGATCGAGCAATGAACATAACCTTCAAATTCAAAACTGATCTTTCCTGGTATGAAAAATGTTATTATCATCTAATTATGGTCGTGCAACGTACATTTCAATTATATTTTATCCTGTACGCTCACCTGTTCGTCGCGTGACGGCAAATTCATTAGATATTCCTTCATTTCTGCTTTTTGTGGATCAGCAATAGCGAGTACGGAGACGCACCCATCAACTGTACCCAGAACGATACCCTTGCCATCGTAAGTACTGTCTACCGCGCTCAACTCTGCCGGAACTCTGTAATTTGCTATCAATTCGCAATCCGAAGATCTGGAATTTTTTTCATTAACAATAGATAACTTGAATATAAAGCACTAAAAAAAAGAATAAACATGGAACCGATTAACAGTCAATCATTAATGGACGTTCTATTTAGATCGTTGAAATTGATGGTAATCAAAATGAAGCATTACATACCTGAAAACCCTGATGGTCTTTCGTCCGCTGTGATAGTACAGTACATACTCATCTGTTCGATTGAACATCGATATGACCGTGAAAACTCCTTCGGCCACTTTTGGAATGTATGTCTTTACTGTGCTTCCTTTCTTCAATTCGATGAGTTCCAGACCCCCTCTTTTGTAGGCAATTAGCAAGAGGAAACCTTAGTGATAATAACATCCAAGGCTATTTGCCTCTAACCAGCACTCACTGTGCGTGTACGTGACAAATTTATTTTCCATGAGCTAGAATTCAACTAGTAAAAAATTTAGCCCATGGAATGAAATAAATTTTATCCCATGAGCTAAAATTTGCCTATTAAATAATTCAGTCCACAGTAATAACGTAATTTCATGAATTTTATTCTATAAGCTGAAAATTAACCGTGAGAGTATTCAGTCTATAGAATACAATACATTTTATGATGGCAGAATTTTCCCCTATGGACTGTGATGTATTTCATTCGGTGGGCTAAATTTGTTTATGTTTGAATTTCAACTCAGCATGAAGTTTATTCCATTCAGTGGCTAGATTTTTCCTATGATTAAATTTCAGCTCATGAGATGAATTTCTTCCATTCAGTTATTTGTGTGTTTGCGAGATATAAAAACTGCTGGTAAACATTAACAAAGTTTGCATAAATTTAGCAAAAGCAATTTTTACCTGCTAGGTGCATAGAGAGTATATTTTCCGTCCTTGCTGATATTGCCGCTCCACTTTGGTATAGATCGAACAATCTTCTTCTTATTGATATCCATGATGCTACCTTTGTCGGACCCTATGATGCCGATCCACTGAGGTTTGTTGGGCATCGGCACTATGCTGATGATGTCTTTGAAACCCGGTAGCTTTATCGGGATTTTATTCACCAAAGCTCCAGTTTTAGCGTTGTAGACAATAACGCAATCTCTGCTGCCTTTTTCAGCTGCAGGTACAGCAAAAAATGCTTCGTCGGACGTGAGGACAACGCGCCGGAACGGAGTTCCTGTGTGGCTTCGCACAGGATACTCCAGCGAGTAAAGTGTTCGACCGTCCGGGATGCTCCGAAGTACGAGAGTCGCTGTTGTTCTCATGCACTCCACTCCCGTCGGATTGCTCGGCCTTGATATTGCTATGAACTTGGAGGACTCTTGGACGAGGGTCAATTGTTTTACACCCGGTTGTTCCTCTTTGAACAAAACTTGCTCCGTTATTCGATTCCATATGAGAACGTTGCCCGATTCCGTTGAAACTATGTACCTGACGGAAAAACGCACGAATTAGCGATTTCGATACCGTTTTCCCCAGACAAGGATATCGTAGCTTTTTACGATTGCGTTGTGAGAAAAATTTGTGAATTATATGTATCAGACTGAAAGTTTTTATGCAAAAAGTGGTACATTCAATTCAATGTAAAATTGTGATGAAAAATTATTGTACTTTTTCATTGAATGGTGACCGTGAATATTATCTTTCCATCACAATTCTAAATTGAATACAGCAGTTTTTGCATACAAAATTCCTGTCCGTTCCGTTGAATTTCATGCAATTTTTTTTCCACTATACACCGAGTTCTCTTACTTTCCGTCGTGGGTAATAGTCGCGTGAGTCACGATGGCTCCCAGAGGGCTATCCGCAAGCTTCGATACCAATTTGCCCGATTGCAAGTCCCAGACACCGACACAGCCTCTGGTAACGGTCACGGCAAGGCTACAATCTTTCGCCAAACTGTTGATGCAAAACAGAGTTATCTCTGCAATAATGAATTGAGAAAACAATTCGTAGTTCCGTTATTTTGACCATCTCATGTATAGCTTGCTCTGTAAAAATGTCTGTTAACTAATCTTAACTTCCTGACAGAAGCCATGTATACAATATCAAATTTATCCTTCAAATTTAATTAACGGTCCGAAATGTTAATATAATAATAATTATATTAAGATAATGAAGCAAAATGCGAAATGTTTTGCTCTAAAATTGGGCATGAATGATAGTAAAAATAGGCCGCAACAATAGAACAAGAAAAAGCGTAATTACCGTATCGAGTCGATTTGAAGCTCGTGCCTGTCGATAACGTGAACCTGCTCGAATATGTTGTCAATGTTCCAAACTTTGACGCTTCTGTCTATGCTCGAAGTTATGACGCTGTTCCAATTGCCGATGGTGAGCGCTTCCAGTTGGATTATCCTTGCGAAATGAGCATCGAGAATCTTCACCAGTTCGCAAGTTTCCAGATTCCAGACGTATAAATTTTTTCTGCAAGTAAATTACCTGTTCGTTAGTCATCTCAGTCGTTAGATGAAATTCCATGGCTTGTTTACCTTACACCGGCAACGGCGTAATTCTTAGTTCCGCTGACCATGACGGAGTTAGAGTTGAGCATCCTCGTGCTGATGTTTCTAACACCATTCGGTAGAGATAGAACAGCAGCGTCACTCTTATTCTCCAGGATCCAGACGATAAAACCGTTGCCAGTCGTGGCCAGTAGAGTTTCTTCCTCGCGATCCATCTTCAATTGAAGAAGATACTCGTTGTCGTCGTTGTGAGCTCGAGGCATGTCCATGGACTTTTCCCAGTAGGACGAGCTGTCCTTGACGCTGTACTTGGTCACCCTGAAGTCATTTTTCGTTGTGCAGGCGTAAAGAGTTCTCTTGTCCTTCGTCATCGCCATGGCACTGCGTGGTTTAGAAATAATAACAATAGTTCACTGCTCCCGTATATCTTCAATTGTGGCGGAGTATTTCATTCAAATTTACAATGAATCTCACTATTGCCCGGGAACGTATGTGTGATAACTCTTTAATGACCAAACTTGCCTGTGAAATCGCAGGGGCTCGAGCGATCCTTTCTTCCTGCAAGTGTGAAGCAACATCGCCGGGTCTTCGAGGCTTCCGGACCAGAAGATTATCCTGTACTCATCGAGATTCGTGTACTCGACGACTGAAACGAATTTTCCATGTGACTCATCCCCTCGAAACAATTACAGAAGGAAAACAATGGATATTGGAGTAAGCTACTTACGAAGAATCTGCCACTGGTTCGAATCCTCGGGACTCGTGTGCTTCGAGAGCAAATTTCCTCTGAGGTCAAACCTGCACCATTCGCTCCTGCCAAGAACGAAGGCGTATTGATTCATGAGATGAACACCGCAGACCGGCTCCTCCTCCGCTAAAGGATTGTCAATGACGACGAACTCGCTGGTCAACGTGTTCAATACGACGACTTGGTCGTTCGTCGTCGACGCCGCTGCGTAGCGATTGTCGGGACTGAGGACCAACTGCTGCATTATTCCTTCGATTCCGGGATTTACGTCCCTCGTCATGTCGCTTGTGCTCAAGTCCCACGTTATGAATCTGTTTGATATTGAGACCACGTAACGGTAGTCCGAGGTCAAGCAGAAACCGAAGACCGCGAACTGGTGACCTTCCAGAGAGTACTGGAACGGTTGGATGAGAACGAAATTTCTGGTTTTTCATGGTCATGTAAAACAGAGTTGGGCGACACTTGAAATACTCGGTAATCATTTTGTTACCTCTTTCAAAGCCTATTTAATGCTTATCTATAAACATAATCGCGCAAAGCATTTGAGTAATACTTCAAGTAAAAAAAGTTTTTAAAGCTTCACGTACTCGTGATACTTGAAGAATTTTTTGGAACTTTGCCCAGCTCCGACATTTGTTGCAGTTCGAACGAGTGCGAAAAAGCTCGGGCTCTTAGTAATCGCGGCCTGCCCAAACGTCGACCTTCGTAGGTCGTCGATAACGCATTCTTACCTTGAGCGGTCCTCCGGGTGTGTGGAGACAGTGATAGAGAGGCAAAAGGGCACAATCCTTGACCCCATCGTTGTCGCAAGCACTAAGCAACATCCTGACGTTAACATTACCACCGATTTCCGGAAGCAATCGTCCGACTAACTGGGGAGCGAGCATATTTGGATGGTTTCCCAAAATGGCTCCGCCCAATCTCAGAGCGTCAGCCACGAGCATCAACTCCCTGTGGAAGAAAATGAAGATTTTGATTGTCCAAAAAATTCTGATCTTTTGGAAAATTCATCCGAGTGATCTCGTGAATCTTGCCTCACTAAGTTCTGATCTTCTATGTTGAGACAAGCGTCCTCAAAGTCCGAGAGGACCGATTGAAGGGGACACGAGCTCAGCTTGGCGTGCAGCCATTCGTAGTTGAATAAAACGTGTTCGAAGAGGTCCTTGAACCTCCTGGCTCTGACGAGATGGTATGGCAACTCTCCGAACTACAACGCACAAACAAATTATCGCGAGTCAATCAAAGGTCTCGACAATGCTTTGCTATTTTTGTCTGTAATTACCTTTCGAAGATTGTATCTCGAAAGCTTTCCCTCTTTCGAGTAAAAGGCCAGAGGCTGCTCAGGCACCTTTCTGTCCGCTACGCCTTCCTTGTCCGTCAAATTAAATCTGCAGGGGTTTACCCGTATAAATGGAACATCATATTTCAATTATAATCTTCTTTTGATTTGAATTTATATTTTTTTATACAAAAAAGTTTTTTTTTTCAAAAAAGTTTGGTTGTAATTGAAATTGGTTGTAAGTAAAATTTTATACAGAATTGCCAGTATATGGGAATCTGCATATTGCTCATACGTATATATGATTTTATTTTTACTGAGAAGAAGGTTTACTCATTTTGCTGCCACTCGTAAAGATTTCTTCACGGAGGCCAAAAATCTCTGCGATTATTTGTAAGTGCTCTCGAAGCGATGCGCAAACTTTTTTTTAATAATTTTTGTTTCTTTTTTTTTCTAGGATGCAAACCTGTGCCTCTGAATTTCCGTGTACTTGAAAGGCTTTGGATTTCCGCCGCCCCATATTCCGAGATAATAGTCGGCTATCATGGAGTGAAAGTACATCGCCATGTTCATGTTCTTGAAGTATCTCTCCTTGGCGGTGTCGCGAAACTGTCGATGATACCAGTTGAGGACGCTGACACCGTCGGCCTCGCGTTCGCTCAAGTAATTCGGCAAATCGTTGCGAATTCTCGTCCACAGCAGGGGCGGAATTCTTCTGACCGGTGGCATGTGGTACTGATAAACATCGTCGAGTACTTTGTCGTCGAGCGATATCAAATCCTCGAGCTCCGATTCGGACAATCCGGACTTTGCTGCCGTTATATAGGCGAGAGCGTGAAAGACCAAGATCTTTCCATGCTGTTTTTCGATCCTCTCAAACAGCATCATTATACTGTCCATTACGGTACTCGCCAGATGGGTATCTGCGGGTTTCGTGTAACTACGCCATCGGCATATCTCGGCGAACACGAGCTTGACAAATATCGGCAGGGAACACTTTGATATAGCGTTCGCCACTAAACGCCACTGATAATTGTTCAGATCTCTGTGTGCCGTTTTCATCCACATTCTGAAATGGACAGTACATTGATTAACAAACAGAGGTACCAGTATGCTGAGTTCTATGTTGAGCGATGGAGATCGAGATCCCGACCTTTATCGCCTCAAATTTGACGATTCACGATTTTAACGGGGATCGAGTAGGAGATTTTTTTTTACCGTATAACATCCATGGCTAGTTCTTCGCCAAGAGCGGTAACTTCGATAAAACATTCTTCGGTGTCGATGATTCTTCGCAAAAGATGATAATCTCTCGATATGATGGGATTCGATTCTTCCGCTGCGCACGAAAGCATCATCTTAAACGAAAATTACAAAATAATTAGGGTACAGCTTTCTTGTTCATCGCAATCTTGCGCATGCTGTTCTGTATAAGAAAATTTGCTAATCGATTTCTGGCTTTCTCATATCGTAAGCTGTGCTTACTCTGTGAGGAAATAGAAAAAACTTCTGTAAATCATTTATCTGATAGAAGTAACATATTTTTGGCACGGCTCGGTACCTTGCAATTTGCAGGAAGTCTTGTGGGCAGCCAGGACAGTTTGTTTCCTTGTACACCGGTAAGCTGATCGACGCTGTCCAGAAAGAGCAATATCGGCTGTTCGGGAGTCGCCAGAGTCAAGAGATGCTTGAAATGCGCCGTTAGAGGCACGAGGTCGTCGGGGATTTCCTCGAAGGGTAGCATAAAATTGTAGGATATCTAAAAAAAACAACAGTCAATTTTGTCTTAGAACTACTTCGACAATTTTTCTTACCCAAAAAAAAAGATGAAACTGTTCGATCTCCACAGTCAGTTAGGAGTTCACTTCAAAGACATAATCAATTGATAGATCAATAATTACTTGTTGACAAATCGATATAAGTGTTGGCGTGAGAGCGCTACTGTCCGGTGTTGTTCCGAGATATCTGATAATGCTGATTGGTTTTTTTCCCAACAGCCAACAACTGCTGCTCAAACCGGCGCTCTTGGCGAGTAAGGAAGTCTTTCCGCATCCACCCTCACCGTACAGCACCAGAGGCTTTTCGCTATCGTCCAGCATGAAGCTCTTAATTTTCACCAGGGAGTCTTCCCGTCCATAAAATACCTAAATAACGATTTTTGTCTTCAATGATTGACTCATTCCAAAGATGTTTGATTCCAGTCGAACCGACACTTACTCTCACGGAATTATTACATGCGTGCAAATGTTGCAGCAATTCAGTTATCATTTGTCCCTGGGCGGAACTATCCTCCTTTCTCATGGCTCGATCGACGAGCTTGACCATGTTTCGATAAAAATGCGTTATGAAATGCTGAAGATACTCGCTGTGAGTCTCAGGATCCAAGCCTTCGCGACCGATCCACTCTACCGTATATCTGATTCATTTCGTTCAGAAAATATAATTCATCATTTTTATCACTATTGTGCATAAAAAAATGCATCACTTGCCTCTGCATATTCGCACTTTCAATTTTGTTTGGCAACCTTTCGTCCCTCAAATCAGCCAGCAGTCTCGACGCCTCGTTGTCCAAACTTCGATTAGCTATGTCGACGAAGAGTCCAGCTTTCCGCAAATTTTGCAAATTTATGTTGTTTATGTACCGCACGTAAGCGAGACAATGATTCTTTGTGTTTTTCACGTTCAAAACTCCGTTTATGACCTCGCGTTCCGTTACTGCGAAAAAAGTACATTTTTATAAATTAATTATTACGATTTTACAATAAGCTTATTCTTCTTTATCGGACCAGACATGAAATAATTGTGCATAGTATCCTTGTCGAATTTGCCGGAGTTGAATAGCGATTGGGCACCCTTCCGAAACAATTTTTGCATCTTCACCATAGTGTCCCACCAAACAGCTTGATCTTCCTGTTGAAGTTTTGGAATTCGCTGCAATAATATAAGTAGACGGTTTTCAAAAATATCGTTCTTCAACTAATGTGATAGAAGGTATTAAATGAGTTGCCCAACTTTGTTGTTAAAATTTTTCAATATCGACGATATAGGCTGTAAGACACTTATGGGAGGTACAGCGTTGCTATCCTTCTTATACCACGTGTCCAAAACATCAACGTCCAATCCCTGACTGTCGAGCTCGTTTCTCAGCATCTCAAGCTCCGAGCTTAGAACATATGTCGGAATGGGCCTATAGCCGTATTTTTGACCAAGAAATACCTACAAAAAAAGACAATCCGTTTACTGTGCAATTTACCTTTTAAGACTTTTTGACTCAAACTCATAATCACCACGAAATTGGGACCCATCGACAGACGTTGACAATTTTCTATTTCACGCATGCACAATTCGGTCGTCATGTGATCGTCTGTTGCCTCGTCTCTGACACCCCATCTCATATCTACAACCTACACGTGAATAACATGTTCAATTTTTCTAGACAAACAAGATGGCCTGAAACTGCGAAGTCGCATACAGCGTTCGAAATTGAGCAATTTTTTTCTTAACACATTTCTTCTGCGGTGCCTCGTTCGCGAGTTACAACCAGTTAATGGTTTCAGCTAATAAGAGCATGCGGAAACCCGTGGCGTCCTCTATCGGGTCCGCGCTTTTCGGTTGCAACAATTACCTCTCTGTATCTCGGAAAAAATCCATTGTAGAGGAAAAGTCCAAAGGAACTTTATGTTCAATTTTGAACCGTGAATAAGTTACATGCATTGTTTTAGTTTTCTCTTGGGCATGAGTTGTGTCGATTTTTTTAAACTGACCTGGAACTCCAGTCCGTGCTTCTCACGACAGTAGTCCTTTAATTTTGGATAGCACTGAGCCATCAGAGTATTTCTTTCCATGGTAGTGTCTGTTCGATTGACAAATACCATTAATAAAATTCATTGTAAAGCTTTGATTGAATCATTTTTGTTTCTCACCTGTGAAAGTTGAGCTGGTGAATATTCTTACAATCTTCGAGCTCACCGGCGGCAGGGACTTCAGTGAACCCGAAAAAATTGAATCTATAATCTTCTCGTCCATATTGAAAAGCCTTTTGTTTAAATTCAAATTCGAAAATGATCGACGTTCGATTGTCTATTGCTTCCTTTTTCAATTGTTTAAGTAAAATTTTGCCTCCGAGTTACATTTTGGTCGCCGGACTAGGGTTGACTGTTAATCTTTCCGTTCTGTTTCCTAACTTCGCACGAAAGTTGCGCTAAACCGCGTAACATGCTGCAACAGTATCTCGTTGTCAGGGAACTGTTTATTCGTGACCTTCGAAGCCACCTCCAATCATTGATCTAGCACTTTCGGTGAAGGCGTTGAAAAAGCAAGGAATGGTGTGACGAAGAATTACCCAGACACATATTTGGTTGTGACCTATAGACATGTATTTTAATACACCGCATTTTTATTCGCCGCATACGAACATTAATAAAACCTGTTTAATGTTTCAGTTTTGCCCTAGAGAGCCACTCAGTCAAGGCGCTAGGGCAGGGTCTACTTATTTCTCAGAATACATTTTAATTCAGAAGAAAGTGTAAAAAAATATGGCCCCACCGGATCCATTAACCCAAATGAACACGTACAAGTCGTACGTGACAATGCTGGCCGACGCAGGAGCAAAGGACGAGACAAAACTAAAGGCTGCTCAAGAGTTGTCGGAAAATTTTGAGGTAAAATAAGGCTTTTTTTTATTACAAACCGAACAACGAAAGTTGAATAATTTTGCTGATGTAACAGTTCCTTTTTTTCTGGGTACATTGAAGGTGATACTATGCTCGTCCCAGTATCCCGCCTTTCTCGAGCATCTGATGAAGTACTTTCTAAAGATACTGCAGGAAGGCGAACCACACTTCATAAGCGAGTACAACATTCAACAAGTCAGAAAATTGATTCTCGAGATGATACATCGTTTACCGACAAACGAACATCTGAGGCCTCACGTCAAGCAAATATTGAGCTTGATGCTGAAACTACTGGAGACAGAGAACGAAGAAAACATACTGGTTTGCCTCAGGATAATAATCGAACTTCACAAGCAGTACAGACCAACATTCAATCCCGAGGTTGGTTGTTCTTGGAACTTAAAGCAATACAATTAAGATTCAGTTAAGAAAAATCAGCTCTATTTTGAATATGTATATTTACGGCGGTCTTAGAGGAATTAGGTCAGATTTTTACACAGTTAGTACAAATTGTTACGAAATGAAAGTTTCTTCTTTATCGGAAAATTTTAATTAAAAATTCTTTGAAAACTTCCAATTAAATTCTACCTTCATGGACTATTCAACAGGGGAAGATTTTTAAAAATTTTTGTCGATTTTGTAGATATTGTAGATTTAAAACGTTTTGTAATCTCATGAAAGAGTTCGATTTATTTAGTTGTTATTAACAAATAAATGAACATTTTTGAAAATCGTACAGTCATTAGATAGAAAATGTTATAACCATGGATCTGTCGAAATTTCAACTCAACTGAATGATACAATATTGAGAGAGGATGTTGTTTATTATTGCGATCGGTTCGTTGATAGTTGATATTTTTCAATAAAAGGAATTTAAACTGTGTAACATCTTTTACCAACTCCGTGCAAAAACCCAACCTTGTTTTTCTAATACCCGCGTTAAAAAAGTGTAAAAAATTGACGTAATTTCAGAATCAAATCCTTGTGCTAATGCGTAAAAGCAGCGAAGGGACTAAATTAATAAATACGATCGGATGTTAATGGTTGTCGTTTAATATTACTGCAGATTCAACACTTTCTACAATTCGTTAAATCGATATACAGTGAATTGCCGAAAAACTTGCCAAAGATATTCGAGCCACGACCACCGCTGAGAGTGAAAGATCTTTCAGAGATTAATATCGATGCTTTACTGAAAGAAACTTTCACGATAACGGCGATTCAAAGCGACAAGAAAACCGCCGATGGGACTGTCGTCACGGTGAGTCCATTCTTCCGTACCAATTCCACTTGTTACTCCCTACCATAAATCCGAAAAATTCGAGTGGTTCTACACGGCGGAAATAACCCGCAAATGGTGTGAAATTCAAATGGCATTTGTGAAAAAGGGCAATGACATACATACATTTTTTTAACGATTTTCTTATCGTGCGCTATCCTGACCACAATTTTGAATTTGGAAGAAATTATAGCAACATAGTAATTCAAAAGAAATCGTAGTTTTACTGTGCTAGTCAGCGTAATTTTAGTTATTAGAATTTGTGAAATGTTCGATGACCAAAATCCTTCATTTCAGTACAATCTTATACCAAAGGCAGTGCTGTCGCTGAAGGTCCTCCAGGAATTGCCGATAATTGTCGTCCTGATGTACCAGATATACAAGCAAAACGTTCACCAAGATGTATCGGACTTCATACCCTTGATAATGACGACGATAACATTACAACCGTCGCTTCAACACCGGGCCTCGCCGGCCTTCAACAAAGAAGTGTTCGTCGACTTTATGGGTGCTCAGATAAAGACTCTGAGCTTTCTCGCCTACATCATCCGCATATATCAGGACGTAGTCTCTCAGCACAGCGCGATGATGGTAAAGGGAATGCTCGGACTTCTCACCCTGTGCCCGATGGAGGTCGCTCACCTACGAAAAGAGTTGCTAATAGCGGCTCGTCACATACTCGCTACGGATCTTCGAACGAAGTTCGTTCCGCATATGGAGCGTTTATTCGACGAGGAAGTCCTGCTCGGTCACGGTTGGACTACGCACGAGTCCCTGCGTCCTCTCGCTTACTCGACTCTCGCCGACCTCGTGCACCACGTTCGTCAGCTGCTTCCCCTCAGCGACCTGGCCCGGGCCGTTCATCTCTTCAGCAAGAACGTGCATGACCAGAGTCTCCCGACGACGATTCAAACGATGTCGTGCAAACTCTTGCTCAATCTCGTCGAGTGCATACGCCAGCGCAGTGATGCTGATAACAGCAGTCAGGGACGCGAACTCTTGATGCGTATGCTCGAGGTGTTCGTCCTTAAGTTCAAGACGATAACGAAGCTGCAGATGCCAGTCCTGTTGAACAAATCAAAGGTAGCTACCGGTGTCAATCCGGTAACGGGCTCCGAGGTCAAGAGTGAAGACGTCAAGCCCCAGGTCGTCGATCCGAATGAGGACAAGGATGCAGGAAAATCGAAATTTGGTTTTCCACCCTCCCAAGCGGCGAACTACAACGTTGCTGACTACAGGAGTCTCGTAAAGACGCTGGTTTGCGGTGTCAAGACGATAACGTGGGGATGCGCTAATTGCAAAACTGGCGAAGTGGCACAGTCGAAACAGTTTCAGCCGAAGGAGACTCTCGTTTTCATCCGTTTGGTGAAGTGGGCTCTGCAAGCACTGGACATCTACACGATAGGCCCGCCGGGCATGGGAGCTCTGGCACAAGCCGGTCGTCCTGCTCAGCCTCAGACAGTCCGGACCAAAGAGGAAAAGGAAGTCCTGGAGCACTTCAGCGGCGTTTTCTCTATGATGAATCCGCAAACCTTTCAAGAAATCTTTTCGACGACCATCGACTACATGGTCGAGAGAATATTCAAGAACTGCGCTCTGCAGATCGTCGGCAATTCTTTTCTGGCTAATCCGACTACCTCACCAATATTCGCGACTGTCCTTGTCGAGTACCTTCTCGAGCGCATGGACGACATGGGTTCGAACGTTGAGCGAAGCAACTTGTATCTGAGACTCTTTAAACTGGTCTTCGGGAGCGTCTCTCTGTTCCCAGCCGAGAACGAACACATGCTGCGTCCCCACTTGCACCAGATCGTCAACAGGTCGATGGAGCTCGCGATGTCGGCCAAAGAGCCCTATAATTATTTTCTTCTTCTACGAGCTCTCTTCCGCTCCATCGGCGGTGGATCTCACGATCTTCTCTACCAGGAGTTCCTACCGCTGTTACCGAATCTTCTCGAGGGTTTGAATCGCCTTCAGTCAGGGCTTCACAAGCAGCACATGAAGGACCTCTTTGTCGAACTCTGTTTGACCGTTCCGGTGCGTCTAAGTTCTTTGCTTCCCTATCTACCGATGCTTATGGACCCGCTTGTCTCCGCTCTGAACGGAAGTCACACACTAGTGAGCCAGGGACTGCGAACTCTCGAGCTCTGTGTGGACAATCTACAGCCCGACTTTCTTTACGAGCACATCCAACCTGTACGCGCCGACTTGATGCAAGCGCTGTGGAGAACACTTCGCAACCCCACCGACCAAGTCGCTCACGTGGCGTTCCGCGTGCTCGGCAAGTTCGGCGGTGGCAACAGGAAGATGATGATCGAACCGCAGAGATTGGAGAACAACGATCGCGAGACGAACTCACCGGCGATAGTCGCCAACATACAAGACTCCGGAAAGCCGATCGACTTCCCACTAGAGAAAGTTATAGAGACGGCCTGCGCGGCGCTCAAACCGAATTCGACGGATCCGTTCTATCGAAGACAATGCTGGGAGGTAATAAATTGCTACCTGGCCGCTTCGCTGCGGCTTGACGACGACAGGGCGACGCTCTACAAGCTCTTTACGCACCCCAGCTTCAAGGAAGCCAAGATACCTCATCCACAGGGTCCACACTACAAGTGCGCCGACGTCGTTGCGAGAAACGTTCAACAAACGGCTCTCACGGGTCTCTTCGTCGCTGCGGCGATAAAGGAGCTACGGCAGTCGGTTCTGGGCACGATGGTGTCCCTTGTGCGTCACTACACAATGGTGGCGATAGCACAGCAAGTCGGTCCGTTCGCGTGTAACGGAAGATCGAGTTACAGATGTCAGGGTCAAGATCCGCTCGTTCTTATCGACGCACTCGCTATAATAATGGGTCACGAGGAAAAGGAACTCTGCAAGCCGGGAAATCTCGCTCTTGTTCTTATTCTCGAAACGGCGACGAATATCCTCGGTAGCAAGGAGCGTGCTTGTCAACTACCGCTGATGGAGTATCTTGCGGAAAGAATGTGCTCGTTGTGCTACGAGCGAGCGTGGTACGCAAAACTGGGCGGTTGTATAGCGATCAAGTTTCTCTTCGAGCGGATGGCAACGAAGTGGGTGCTGAATCATCTGTTCGTGTTCCTGAAAGCTCTCATGTTCGTGATGATGGATCTTACCGGCGAGGTGTCCAACGGCGCCATAGACATGGCGAAGGCCAATCTAGAGGAGATGCTTAGAGTATGCGTGAATTCGGGTGGACGGGACTGCAATCAGGAGCTTGTGGAGGCGCAGAATAAAAGCCTCTACGAAGTCACTCACGAGCTCGTTCGCCAGGTAACCTCACCGCACACCCTGGTGCGCGAACAGGCAATGTCCTCCTTGAGACTCCTCGCTGAGATACAGTCGAAAAGTGTCACGGAAGTCATGGAACCCCACAAGGAAGTTCTCGCCGACATGATTCCACCTAAGAAGCATCTCCTGCGTCATCAACCGGCGAACGCTCAGATAGGTCTGATGGATGGCAACACGTTCTGCACGACACTCACTCCGCGCTTGTTCACCATTGATCTTACGGTGATGGAGCACAGAGTCTTTTTCCAAGAACTCTTTGGGCTGAGCGAGGCCGAGGACGCCAATCTCAACAAGTTACCTTGCTACAAATCTGTCTCGAATCTCATACCACTCAGAAAATCGGCTCTCCGCGCCCTGGCCGCTTGCCACTACATCGTCGCGAGCCGTGAGAAGATCTTCGGCGTTCTTTACAAGGCACTCGAGAAACCGAACGCCGAGCTTCAGGAAGCGGCCTTCGAGTGCATGCAGAAATTTATAGCCGGTTTTCAGGTCGACATGGAGTCGGTTCACGCCATAATGAGGCCGATGCTTCTCACCCTCGGTGATCATCGGAACTTGAGCTTGAACTGCGTCAAGAGACTTTCTTATCTGACCCAACTCTTTCCTAGCACGTTCAGCATAACGCTATGCGAACAGTTGCTCCAGCATCTGAAGAAACTTCTAGAGAATTTGATACAGACGAACAAAGGCGTTGCAAGGAGCGGCGAGAACGAGCAAAAAATTGCTATGATAATTGGAATCTTTCATCAGATACCAGCAGCGACGCCCAAGTTCATCGACGTTCTCTGCCGTCTAGTTCTCCAGACGGAGAAATCGCTTCTGGTTGAGGCGTCGAGTCCCTTCAGAATACCGCTTATGCGCTTTCTCCTCCGCTATCCGACCGAGACTCTCAATCTGATGCTGCACGATAATAACATCAAAGATCAGCAGTGGAGCAGGTATTTGGAGTTCCTCGTGAAACACAAGGAGGGCAAGCCTTTCAGGGACGTGCTGCACAATAGCACGCCGAGGCTGATAACGATGCTGCTCGCGCACTCGCAGACCAATTCGAATCTGACGAGCAGCGAGAAATCAGAGCTTCAGCATCAGGCGGTGAGGATCGTGTCGGTCCTGATAAAGTTCGATGAGCAGTGGCTTTCGAATCAGAGCCAACTAATAGCGGCGATAAAGCAGATTTGGTGCAACGACGATTATCAGGCGCTGCACAAGCGGGTCGACAGCGTCGATTTCTGTCGATGGAAGGAGCCGAAGCTCATTGTCAAGATCTTGCTTCACTACTTTGGTCATCATCCGAACGACATTGATCTTCTTTTTCAACTCCTGCGTGCCACGTGCGATCGTTTCATACCGGACTTTCAATTCCTGCGCGACTTCCTCGAGAACACGGTCGCTCAAGAGTACACGGTCGAGTGGAAACGAAGTGCCTTCTTTCGTTTTGTCGAGCATTTCCCCACCAACAACATGTCTCAGGAGTTGAAAGCCAAGGTACTACAACTCATAGTCATACCGTGCTTCGCTGTGAGCTTCGAACGCGGTGAGGGCATGAAGTTGGTCGGCGGAGCTCCGATGCCCTACCAGGACAATCCCGAGAACGTCGTCTCGGTCTTCATAAGCAAAATCATCGATCCCGACAATCCTTTCGGCTCGGCCGACTGCGTGAGAATTTCTCTGCTTCAATTCTCGTGTCTTCTCGTCGAGCAGGCCTCCCAGCACATTCACGACGTGTCCAACAAGCGTCAAGGCAACAAACTTCGCAGATTGATGACATTCGCTTGGCCGTGCTTGCTAGGCAAGAACTGCGTTGATCCGGCCACGCGCTATCACGGTCATCTCCTACTCAGTCACATAATCGCCAAGTTCGCTATACACAAGAGAATCGTCCTACAAGTCTTTCACAGCCTTCTCAAGGCTCATGCAGTCGAAGCCAGAAACGTCGTGCGCCAGGCACTGGAAATATTGACTCCAGCTATGCCGGTGAGAATGGAGGACGGCAACACGATGCTCACCCATTGGACGAAGAAGATAATCGTCGAGGAGGGACACTCCATGCAGCAACTCTTTCACATCCTCCAGCTCGTCGTTCGGCACTACAAGGTTTATTATCCTGTGCGTCATCATCTGGTCCAGCACATGGTGAACTCCATCCAGAGGCTCGGTTTTTCGCCGACCGCAACGATAGAGCATCGAAGACTGGCTGTTGAGCTCGCCGAGGTAATAATCAAGTGGGAGCTTCACAGGATAAAGGACGAGGCTGAGAATTCTGAGACTGGTGGAACGGGAACTATGACCGGTGCAGTGAGACGTCAATTGCCTGAGGATCCGGCTGGAAACAAGCGTCTCGCTACGCAGGGGCCTTCCGGAAACGCGACGGTCGCTGTAGTCGCCCCGCGGATGGAGCCAGGGGCAACGAAGCCGATCGAGAGAGCTCAGGCCGACGCAATATTGAATTTTCTGCTGCGTCTCGCATGCCAGGTGAACGACGCGACGACGACCCAGGGAAATCCCGGCGAGCAACTCTCCAGACGATGCGTGACGCTACTCAAAATGGCACTGAAGCCGGACGTTTGGCCACAGTCGTGCGACCTCAAGCTCGCTTTTCTCGACAAGGTATTCGCCAGCGTTGAGAACAATCAGCCCAACTACGGTAACATCTGCACCGCCCTCGAGCTCTTGACTTTCCTGCTCGGCGTCATGAAGAGGGAGCAAGTTCTGGCGAGCTTCAAGCCTCTGCAGAGAGGATTAGGCGCTTGCATCGCCAGCAGCAATACGAAGGTCATTCGACTAGTTCACGGTTTGCTCTCACGTCTGATGACGATATTCCCGACAGAACCAACCTCGTCCACTGTCGGATCTAAGCACGAAGAGCTGGATACTCTCTACACTACGGTCGGCAAGATCGTTGGCGACGGTTTGGCCGCTTACGAGAAAAATACGTCCGCGACGCCGAGCACGCTCTTCGGTACTCTGATGATGCTCAAGGCGGCCTGCACGAACAATCAATGCTACATAGATCGTCACATAACGCCCTTCATGAGAGTTCTCCACAGAATGGCCAAGGACCATCTTCATCCGACTCAGACCGAGGCTAATCCTGTGGGCAGCGAGCTCCTCATACTTAGTTTGGACCTCGTCAAAAATCGCGTCGTCGTGATGGGAGTGGAAATGAGAAAATCCTTCATAGGCTCTATACTCGTGGGTCTGATAGAAAAAACTCAGGACATCAAGGTGATGAAGGCCATAACGAAGATGCTCGAGGAGTGGATGAAGAACAAGAATCCCATAGCGATAAATCAGGCACCGTGTTTGCGCGAAAAATCCATACTGCTCGTAAAGATGATGCAGTACGTAGAGAAGAGATTTCCTGACGACCTCGATCTCAATGGACAATTCCTCGAGCTCGTGAATTACGTCTATTGCGATGAGACGCTCAAATCCTCGGAGCTTACGTCGAAGCTCGAGCCGGCCTTTCTCTCCGGTCTGCGGTGTATCCAGCCGCAGATCAGAGCCAAGTTCTTCGAGGTTTTCGACAAATCGATGCAGAAGCGTCTGTTCGATCGTCTGCTGTACATAGTCTGTAGCCAGAGCTGGGACGCAATGGGTCCGCACTACTGGATAAAGCAGTGTATCGAGCTGCTAATCGTCACAGCCGATCCTACGACGCAGATCCAAATGAGCAATCGCGACACTCTCCTACCGTCGATAACGTCGATAATAAGCATGTCCGACAGCGAGGAACAAAAGAACTTCGTCATATACACGACGGTGAAGGAGGAGCCTCAGGACGTAATGAACGACGTTAACGACGTCAAGGATGAAATCCCGGACCTCGATCTCGCGATTCCCGAAGTCCCGATGACGAACATCGGACAGCGAGCGACTCTCGCACAGTTAGTCGCGAAACAATCGGACTTTCTCGAACACGCCAAGAGCATGAGAACGGAACAGTTACTGGTCGCCGCTGCGCAGCTCTGTCACATGGACACAAATCTGGCGGAGCGGGTTTGGCTCGAGACCTTTCCTCGTCTCTGGTCGATCCTCGACGAAAATCAACACAACGTCCTCATAGCTGAGATGGTACCGTTCGTCTGCAGCGGAACTCACGTCATACAGAAGGATTGTCATCCATCGGCGATCGCGACATTCGTCGAAGCGATGACCCGCTGCGAGCCGCCGGTGCCGATGCGTCCGGCTCTCATGAAGTACCTCGGAAGGTCCCACAATCTGTGGCACAGGATGACCTTGAGCCTCGAACAAATGGCTTTCGACAATGCTAGCGCGCAGAGTCGAGCGAAACGAGAGAACGATTGCTACGACTTCGAGCCCGACAACAGTCCTCATGCTGAGGTTCTGGACTCGCTTTCGGACATGTACTCCCAGCTCTGCGAGGAGGACATGTGGTCGGGTCTCTGGCAGAAGCACGCTCACTACAAGGAAACTCTCCAGGCAACGGCATTGGAGCAACAGGGATTCTTTGAGCAGGCTCAGGCCGCCTACGACGTTGCGATGACGAAATTCAAGCAGGATTTTGCGAGCGCCCCGGCGCCCTTCAAGACCCAGAGGGAAGCCATGCTGTGGGAGCAGCACTGGATACGCTGCGCGAAGGAGCTCAACCAGTGGGACCTTTTGCTAGACTACGGCAGCAAGAAAGCCGAGACCAATCCGTTTCTGATCGTCGAGAGCTCCTGGCGAATTCCTAACTGGACGGTCATGAAGGAGGCTCTCGCTCAGGTCGAGCATAACTGCCCGAAGGAGATGGCCTGGAAGGTCAATCTCTATCGAGGTTACCTGGCGATCTGCCACAGCGAAGACAAGCACTTTACAGCCGTCGAGCGCTATGTTGAACTCGCCTCCGGTCTCTGCATGCGCGAATGGCGAAGATTGCCGCACGTCGTGTCGCACATTCATCTGCCGCTGCTCCAGGCCGCCCAGCAGATAATGGAACTTCAGGAAGCTATGCAGATCCACCAGGGATTGCTTCACGGGAGAAGTTCCTCCCTTCACGACATGAAAGCCATCGTCAAAACTTGGCGCAATCGGCTTCCCGTAATAGCCGACGATCTTAGTCACTGGTCGGACATCTTCACCTGGAGACAGCACCATTACACCTTCATATCGTCGCACTACGACGCACAGCAAGACCAAACAACCAACCACTCGATGCTCGGCGTGCACGCTTCGGCTCAGGCGATAATCCACTTCGGCAAGATCGCACGGAAGCACAATCTATCTGGAGTGTGTCTGGATTCGTTGTCGAGGATTTACACCATACCGAGCGTGCCGATCGTCGACTGCTTTCAGAAGATAAGACAGCAGGTCAAGTGTTACCTTCAGATGGCCTCTGTGGCTGGTAAAAACGAACTCCAGGAAGGCCTCGAGGTGATCGAGTCAACGAACCTGAAGTACTTCACCAAGGAGATGACGGCGGAGTTTTACGCACTCAAGGGCATGCTGCTCTCGCAAATCGGGAGATCGGACGACGCGAACAAAGCTTTCTCCGCTGCGGTCCAACTTCACGACACTCTTGTCAAGGCTTGGGCGCTTTGGGGAGATTATCTCGAGCACATATTCACGAGGGACGCCAGGCAAATTGCAATTGGGGTTTCGGCTATTACTTGCTTTCTTCACGCGTGCAGACATCAGAACGAGTCGAAGTCGAGGAAATATCTCGCCAAGGTTCTGTGGCTACTTACGTACGACGACGACAAGTATTCGCTCATGGAGGCGGTGGACAAGTACGCTGTGGGCGTTCCGCCAATTCAGTGGCTGCCTTGGATTCCTCAGCTTCTCATGTGTCTCGTGAGACACGAGGGAAACGTGATTCTAAATCTGCTCAGCCAAGTCGGAAGGATGTTTCCTCAGGCCGTTTATTTCTCGATACGGACGCTATATCTGACACTGAAGATCGAGCAGAGAGAGAGGTACAAAAGCGCGGAAATCGCGGCTGGAAAAACCGTAAGCGGAAATGCTGGGGACGGCAGCGGCGAGACGAGAAGCGCTGGTAACAGCCAGCAGAGCCAGGGACCACCGGAAACCGGACCCATCAGAGCCACGGCACCCATGTGGAGATGCTCGAAAATTATGCACATGCAGAGAGACATTCATCCTACGATATTGTCGAGCTTGGAGGGAATCGTCGATCAGGTAAGATAATTTATTAGAAAATTTGGGACCCGCCTCCAAGAGTTAAAACTAGAAAAACTTTATATTCAGAATTGTTTGTATCATATTCATGAAAAGTTCTGCTTTTTGCGTCTGTAAAGCATTGGCAATAGTAGCGTTTTCTGACAGGGAATGCAAGGAAAATGCAGCAGCTTCTTTGGCACACGCTTATCGCGAAACTTTCTCGCATTATTCTCGCCGTAGACATTCTTTTCTGTTGCGAAAACAGTGCTGCGAAGTTGAGGATTTTGCGTTTATCGCAAATTTGGGAATAGCCTCCTCTATGGCCTGGCCAGAATCGATGAGTAGACTTTTCATAGAGAAAACTATGCGCAAAATTGTAACAGATGGGAAACCCACGTGCAAATATTTTCTCTTAATGACAATAGTTTATTATTCCGATCAGATGGTGTGGTTCCGTGAGACATGGTACGAAGAGGTGTTGAGACAGCTACGCCAAGGATTAGCCAAATGTTACGCGATAGCCTTCGAAAATCGTGGATCAGTAAGTGAAGCCACAATAACGCCTCACACGCTAAACTTCGTCAAGAAACTCGTATCGACGTTTGGCATTGGAATCGGTAAAAATCGTAAAAATTATTTCGCCCGTTCGATCAGGAAGATATGTATCGTCAAAGTGAACTAACGAAAATTGATAAGTTACAGAAAACATATCGTCAAGTCAGAATGTGAACAACACATTTGGATCGGCAGCGTCGGAATCGCTGGCTCGGCGGGCTCAAGCAACCGTGCAAGATCCCGTCTTTCAAAAGATGAAAGGACAATTCACCGGTGACTTCGACTTCACTGAGCCTGGGGCTCGCCTTCTTCACAATCTGATAAGCAAATTGAAAAAATGGATCAAGATCCTCGAGGCGAAAACAAAACTATTACCGAAGTAAGGGGATATGCTTGTTTACTGAAATGTGCCGTCACACTACATTTTGTAATTATAATTTTAACTTTTTTTTTATTGATTCCAGGTCGTTCTTGATTGAAGAGAAGTGCCGATTTCTTAGCAATTTCAGCCTCAAGACCGCAGAGGTCGAACTGCCCGGTGAATTTTTGTTGCCGAAGGTAAATCCTATCTTTGTTTTTCGAAACACGTAAAAGTATTTTACGATATACACTGCAAAAAATGTTCTTCAAAAATTAACGAATGGTGGTCGAAATTTCGGGAAAGTTGAGGCAAAAGATTTTTAATTTAAATATATGGTACTTTCATTGCAAAAGAAGTATATTATTCATCAATTAACGTAACTGGTATGAGCAAATTTCAAATTCATGGACATTGCATTTACAAGCTATTTTCGCAGTGTAATTTCTGGCACATAGTTACTCAGCTAACGCCATAAGGACCTAAGAAAAAGAAGATGAAAATAAAGTATATAATCGATAAAATTTACTTTCTGTCAGCATTCGCACTACTACGTTCGAATAGCTCGCTTCATGCCTCGGGTCGAGGTAGTGCAGCGACATAACACAGCAGCCCGTCGTCTCCGAATTCGAGGTCACAATGGCCGTCTTTACCCTTATCTGGTGGTCAACGATGCCGGTCTTGGTGATGCCCGACGCGAGGAGCGTGTCCTTCAGCTTCTGCGAATGCTCAACCACTACCTAGCCAAACAGAAGGAAACGTCACGGAGGTTTTTGCACTTTACTGTGCCCCGTGTCGTCGCGGTCTCGCCGCAAATGCGGCTGGTCGAGGACAATCCAGCGTCGGTGTCACTTCTTGACATTTACAAGCGAGGATGCGCGAAACTGGGTATCGAGCACGACGCACCGATTGCCCGATATTACGAGAGATTAGCGACGGTGCAAGCAAGAGGGGCACAAGCCAGTCATCAAGTATTACGCGATATTCTCAAAGAAGTTCAAACGACGATGGTCGCTCGTACGATGCTTAAAGACTGGGCCAGCAAGACGTTTCCCTCCGCCACCGATTATTGGACGTTTAGGAAAATGGTACTTATATTAACAATTTAATATCGGATTGCTCCTTTTACAGATATATCAAAATTCCACCATTTCAATTGCCTTGTGAGTTAGTGTGCGATCACATGTGCTCTGACTTCAGACAAACACAAAATTCAATAAATTAATTAAATAATTCTTTGAAATAGATACATTTGATTAATTACCAAAAAGACAAAAAATAGAAGAACAGAGTCATCTAGTTTTGAAAATTTATATTTCTCCAATGCTTCTTAAAAACTGTTTCACCAATCGTACTTCGACAGAAAATCAAAATAAAAAAACGGCACGGCGATCCGTTTTCTGCTTTATAATTGTTATCTCCAAAACGCTAATGTTTTCACCGTCATCAATACTGAAATTATTTCATCGCTAATTAGATTTTTTTTTACCATTCGATAGTTCACTCTACAATTGTCGTTGGCCTGCTTTGCGGAGTATGTGCTCCACCTCACTCGTCTCAATCCCGACATGATGTACGTTCATCAGGACTCGGGGCTAATAAACATTGCCTACTTCAAATTCGACGTAGATGACACATCTAGCGAACTTGATGCCAACAGACCCGTGCCATTCAGACTCACCCCCAACATCCTCGAATTTCTTACGAGTACCGGTGAGAATTTTACCATTAACGCCCAAAAATGAATATAGACCTGAAATGAATATGGACTAAATATAAATCTTAAATCATTATGGAACTACATTATTTGAACTTCAATTTCAAAATTTCAAGGTGTTTCGGGACCTCTGACCGCAAGTGCGATCGCCACAGCTCGTTGCCTAGTTCAGCCGTCGTTCAAGGTCCACACGATTCTCCGAGCGATTCTCAGGGACGAAGTGATAGCTGATCACAACAAGAAGCAGGAAGATTCGGAAAATGCATCTCAAGTGCCCGGTGAAATGAAAGGCGAGTTGCTGATCACAATGGTCACTAGAGCCGTGACCGCAATCGTCACGCGCCTCAATTCATTGGCAAATTTCGATGGTACTGACAGCAAAGTCGGTACGCTTGTCGCGGCTGCGAACAGTCACGACAATCTTTGTCGTATGGATCCATCGTGGCACCCGTGGCTGTAAAAAATACTCGAGAGACTGTCGGAAGTTGCACGTTATCATATATTTTTTTTCGGCCACGCGTTGAGTGTAAAAGTGTACATTGAAAGAGAAGGGATAAAAAGAAATAAGAAAATTTATTAAGGTAATTATTACACAAAAGTTCATTACCTCTTCACGTCTGTTTAAACTAGTTTTTTAAGCGTCATGGACTCAACATTCTGTAGATATCTATACATATTCAATAAAAATGTGTTTTGTACCTAAACAGGGTTGCATTCGAATATTTCTTATAATCGCAAAATTGTAAGTGTCGCATTTCAGGTATCACACGTTACTTTCAGGTGAACAATGACCTTGATTTGAAGTCAGAAAAAAAACACGTTTTCTTAACTAACTTCATATGCAGTCGAAAATCGAATTTTTAAAAATCGGAAGTGATTACACACATAAGATTTGTCGGCAGGTCTCAACTCGTTGGTGAAACTGCCGCCATCTTTGATCAGCTGATCGTGCGCTCTTGTGTAAAAACAATAACTAAAGAGTAGATAACCTATGAAGCGAGAAAGAATGTACATAGATAATCGCTGATTTTATACTTCATTGCACGATTGCTAAGATATAAATCGTATCAATTATGAGAGCGAATGTAAATGGGAATAGAATGAGCGTGTTTCAAGTAAGTACGAGCTCTAAAAACATTATCGTGAAAGGGTAATATCTTATTGCTTCATAATGAGTTTCCGGATGGAAACAACTCGAGTTTGTTAATGGCAAAATACTATTTCTGAGTTTCATTAAGAACAGGTTTTCGCCTTACCTGGTAATCGATAATTGGTTGCTTCACAGAACCCTGATAGAAAGCCTTTGGAGAATTTGGAACTGCCCGTCCAGAAAGATGGAAATTACACAATGATCCCTGCATTGGTTTGTACATTCCCTTTTGTTCTTGCAAACGTGAAAACAAACGGTCTATTAGGGCTGAACTAATTGTGATTACAAACTTCGCAAGGTTTATTTTTCAGCGATATCAAAGAACCTATGGTAATACCAAGTGTTTTATATGTTGGTTAAGAAGTTGGTTTACTGTTGGATGTGTCCAAAACAACTTGTTCTTCAACCCTGAACCAAGAGCCATCGACTCTTTCCACATAGAGTCAGTAATTGGTTTCATTTGGCAACGTCAAACTATTTCTTTCACTTTTATTTTTTGCAATTCCCACCTTTGACAAATATTGGACCTGTAAGGTAGAGATGCCAATCGTTAAACATCAAAGGAAACAGTCCTAGTTTCCAGACTTGCCTGAAATATTGTATTTCTATCTTTTTTATATGCACGCCTCAACCAGCCACTGAGATATATTTGGTCATTAGCCGACGAACTCTTACAATTCATTGCATTTGTCCTGTCAATTTGTTTTGAGGGTTTGCGGCAACTGCACAAAACCAAGGTCAAAACCTATTCCTTCTTGGTCTCACATCTATTTCATGACAAAGTTCAACAGTAAACTAACTTACGGTCCAGCAAGTATGACGTTTGATAGTATAATTGGTTTTAAAATATTTATCACAATCCAACATTCAAAAGACTGGAATTGCAGTCAGTTTGGCACAGAAATCAACTGGTTGAGTTGGCATAGACTAATCGAAAAAAACCTAAATCCAACCCAACATCTAACAGTTGATTGGTCTATGAGGGTTCTCTATGTACTACTTTTTCCATTTGGCTGTTGCGGTTTTAACATGTTACGTCTTTCATTTTCGTAATTTACAGAGTGCAGAATGGATGGAAGAAAGACAATTCTTATACTACGAACTACCCTGTATCTACGACGAAAACGGGGCTGAGATATTGGGCGCGAAAGATCGCTGGATGGAGATCGTTACCTTCATTGTAAAGGACTTAGAATGGCTCCTGTGTTTGCCTTTTTACAAATTCTGGTCCAACGTCATTTACAATCCGTCGATCAGTGATTCGCTCGTCACGATTCTCCAGGAACATCCGACGTTCTACAATCTCGAAACTTTCCCGAATGACGCGTCTATGCGTGAACTTCTGGAGAAACTTCGACGGAACGTACTCATCGTTTACGCTCGTCTGGTATCGAGCAAAGAGAGCAAAACGGAGTTCATGTCCTACGACTGCCACGGTGGATATTTGTATGAACAATTTCTACTCACGGTTCCGATGATGCTAGACCTTTGTCAGATTTACGGCCGCGAAAACGGCGAGGTCGTCGAGAGGATAATATCCACCGCTGTAAAACTTCAACCCGCTTACAACGATGATCTGAAGGAAACCGTGCACTTTATTACGAAGGTGATATTTCACTATGAGATTGTCGTTGATATATCGTGTTTTTTATATTTATATTCATAATTTACCTCATTCGTAGTTTTTTATTCATATATTCAAAATGACATAAATGTACTAGCGATTATGTTGGCTAACGTGCTTGCATACAGATTACATGATTCGTAGCATCTGAAAATCCATTCCATATGGAATTAAATTTCGGAATTTAGAAAGTACATATAGGATATTCAATTTGTGCATTTAAGTGGAACGTATTAGTACTACAATTTATAGCTTATTTGTACGATTCTAGCTTTTCAAGAACGTTGAGCAAACATTCGAGGATCATCCGGTCTCTCTGGCAGTGGGTGCCGCTTCACTGTCCGACCGCGGTTCCAGTCATGTTCTGAGTCACGAAAATCTTGAGGACATGATAATTCACTTGCTCGACGCGGCCTCCGGTATTTCTGTTTTTTTGGACGTCTACGCACCAACGAGGGAGCTTTTTTGCAACGATAACTTCATTCACGAGTAATCAATGTTCGAATGATTCATAGTAAAATTTCGAATGAAAAACCTAATATCGGTTTGTTTCCAGAATTGTTCACGTCTACGGAAATACCATCCCCGAAATATATAGGAGGCTTGACACTCTCGCCAATAAGGACGACACAGTAATAAAGTACGCCGAGCTCAAACATCGTCTCGACGTTACGAGAAGCGAGTTGCGAAAAGTATTTCGCACCGTTACGTACCACAACATTGCGAGGATACTCGAGCAGCCGTGAGCAATCACACTAAAATACAGAGATGATAGTCGACTTTCTTAAAGTCATATTGTTTTTTCATGCAGGAATCCATCTCAAGTTCCCGGTGCGTCGGAGTACGTCGACCAGTTCGTTGATTTTCTGGAGAAAGCGGTGCAAGAAAGAGAATTCATTATCGATTACGAAGTTGTTTACCCGGTGAAGACCGATTTAGACCTCATTTCACAAATTAGTCCTCATGTGTATCCTTTTTACATAGCTCTTCAGATAGCGGTATAAACAAAAGCCGTCATTGCTTTACATCGTATGATTATCGGACGAATCTATAAGCTCCTTAATTCAGCCGATGCAATCGCAGAGATTCAGTGAAATGCAACTTTATCCAACGATGCGTAAATACTGAAATAATGGAACCAAAACCGCACCCCAAATCGCATCCAACCGTTATGAATAATTCGCCCGTGAGTAATGAATCACTTGATTCCCCCGAAAAGCGTTAATAAATCGATTCATTTTCGTAATAAAAAAATGCAGGCCTTCGAAGCTGGTCCCAGCGGAGTGAGCCAAGTTCCGAGCTTGCCGACTGAAATTCAAGCTACGAATGGAACAATCATCAAGGGAGAAGTGGAATTAGATGCAAAGATAAAAAAGGTCAAGGATATATTGTGTGATCTGGGTGAAGGATTCATCGAGGTATGTATATATTTTTTTATTATTGCAGAACATCTCTATATTATTATTTCTACTGCAGAGATGTCTGAAGCATTACGGCTATAACGCCGAGTCGGTCATAAATGCCGTGCTGGAAGATTCCCTTCCAGAGTTTCTCAACACGCTAGACAGAATGCTTCCCTACATTCCTCCTGATCCAATGGTACGTTTAGTAAGAAAAAGTCTCCAATCGTGTTTGTCAGGGATAATCGTTTTTCTTCCACTCAGGAAGCCTCGGCAGCCATCGATCAAGTACTAGGCGCCGAGAGACTTAACGTTTTCGACAACGATGAATTCGATGTTATGACCAGAGACAGTATTGACAAGTCGAGAGTTCACATAGGAAAAAAGTAAGCATATCATTCGGTGTATACAATATTGAACAGAGCTCCACAAAGTACCAACGAATACTTCAAGCACAAATTCGAAAGTATTGGAAGTATTTAAAGTATGTTTGGAATACTTGTTCCAAGTGCATTTCGAAATTAGGTTCCAACCGTTAAGCCTTATCTAGCAAAACACTATTGTCTTTAAAAAAAGAGGCAAAGTTATTAGCACGTGGTTTCCTGATGTATCACAAGATTGCGTATAGATTTTTTTATAAGAAATTTATAAGAAATTTATAAGAAATTTCGTTAATACTCATCGACTATCTACAGCTGGAGCGTATAATCAAAAACAGATTGCATTAAATACTTAAAATCGTAAGAAAGTACTTGCATTCTTCTAGGACTGATCAGCTCTGATATTGGGTAACAAAATTGTATTAAATATTTCAGGAAGGATAAATACAAGAATCTCAACCAGCTTCTCGACGACAAGTCATACAGAAGAGAGGTTGGAAGCATATACGAAAAATACAGCATAATACAGGACGAATACGAAGACGAGTACGACGATACGTACGAGAGTGACGACGTGAGAGTACGTGGCGACGACGAGGCATTGGAAATGGATGGAAGAGCTTTTACAACGCCGCGAGTGCGTATTAAGAAACAAAAAAAATTCCACTTCCGCAGTTTAATGGTAACTTAATACATTTTTAATTGCAACAATTGATCGATACAGATACTTCAGTGGAACGGCAAACGCGAGGTCCGTGGTGAAGAGGAGGATGAAGAAGAGATGGAGCAGGAAGCCTCTGGTTCCCGAGTGCAAAATAATCGGGAGGATTTCGTGCAGGATCCGGCAGAGATGAGGGCTCGAGCAGAGGAACGAAGATTGTCGAAGCGTGGCGGTGGTGGCAGCGGCTGGAATAGCAATCGTGGACCTGCGGTGGATCTCGTCGGTTAGTAAAAAAAACTTCCACATTGAATAAAAAATATTCACGATTTATTAATGAAAACGTAACTGCAGGGAGACCAAAAGGACAGGGCAACGAGAAAAACGTGCTTATAAACAGGGACAAGAAAAACACGCATAAAGCCTCGCGTGCCAATCACAATCGTCGTAGCGGCGCCGACCAAAAGCGAAGACAGGGCTTAGTGCCGTCGTAAATGGAACAAACGATGTCCGATAACGGAGTTAGTACGGTGATATCACCAAAAGAACAGTATTCCGGTGTACTAGAAAGTGAATTTCTCTTCGTTATTGATGCATTCGACTTAATATATACATTTTGTTGCTCATAAAAGAGATTGCGCGTAGTAAACAATCGACAGGGTGAAATATAAATCTCACCATTTTTCACTGTTCCGTGGAATGAAGACTGCCGCCGAAGCTGCCATTATTTATATAGTTTTAAAAAATTCCTTGATTCGATAATACTTTACATATGTATCTGTAGCGCATGCGTGAGAAGTAAAAATAGCGTTTTACGCACGCTAGGCGTATGAAAAACTGTCGTTTTCGGACAGAGTGAAATAGTAATTATTCTTGCCGCCTTTCGGTGAGACAGTAGTTCTCACGCCACTTCTGGAGGGCCCGGAGGTAACACTCCAACAGTTTTTTTTAAATAACGCTAATGTACATACATTGTTTTTCATTTATGTTTTTCAGTGATCCTTGACGATCGTAAGACTCTTTATACGATTAATTTGTCCGTTAACGAGATCCTGAAATTCTTCCTCTGGCATAATGGCTCTACTCGGCGACTCCGAAGCACCGTGGACCGGCATCAATTGTGTGAATAGTCTCGTAGCGTTACCGTAATAGTCCATTTGTACCATTATTAGAGCGTGAACGCTGGGCTTTATGTATTCGAGTCTCTTGTCAAGGAACCACGGCAATTCGACAAGCAGCCGAGTGTGCATGGTTCGCAATTCTTTGCCAGCCGCTTCCTCTGCTCTCTTCTCCCGCTCCAATTTCGCAACGTGACTAGCGCTTCGATCTCTCTTCTCCTGGAGCTTTTTCACTCTGTTGTATGAGCATCTCCAGACACCGACGAGCTCCTCTCGTCGGGCAACAGCGACTGCGATGAGACTGAATTCATCCAATAATTTTTTCAGCGGTTCGACAAAGGTCTTTTGCAAAAGTGTCGTCAATTCCTGAACGGTTTTGCCAACTTGCGTTGTTATTGAGTGATATTCCTCGACTATACGACGAAACTCATCGCTCAGATGGGCCAATCCACAGGTGCTCAGATTCGTGCTCAGTCGTTGATCCGCGCGATCCAAATTCGCAATGGCCTCGAGATAACGCTTCGTCTCCTTTGTCAGCCGTCTTATAGTTTCCTGAACACTACGGGAAAAAACATGCTGAATCAACGATCTTTGTTTTTGTAACTCGTGCATAAAAAGTGTGAATCTGCATGCACGTCAAGATCGTTGAAAGTGGCGCTTTACAATCAAGTGCACTATAAATGCCATTTTCATTTCGTTCATTACTAGACTGATCAACGATCTTTGTTTTTGTAACTCGTGCATAAAAAGTGTGAATCTGCATGCACGTCAAGATCGTTGAAAGTGGCGCTTTACAATCAAGTGTACTATAAATTCCATTTTCATTTCGTTCATTACTAGACTGTGCACAGGCGTATTATTTTATTGTTCTTTGGGGAGTAATAGGGTTTACTACTTCCTCTGGAAGTCCTATCGTTAGGGCTCCTCCGAGAGGGGTGATTATTAAGGAATATTATGATGTTTCCACGCGAAAGATGTAGTTATTTTAACAAAAAAAAGTATCGTATGGTTCGAGGGAGGGAGCGAATTTTCACCTAACATGATGTTTTACCAAAATTCACATTTGGCAAAATTGCGGTCTTGCCTCCCTTGTAGCGTAATGCACATCATTAAAGTAAATAGGAGATACCGCTGTCGGTAACAAAAAATCACTTCCTATTTTCTTCGAATCTTTCGATGGTTTCGACAAAAGCAAATTCATCTCTCACTCATATATCTATCTAGCTACAATATTCACTGCATTCAATTTTCCTTTTGAGTCGAGATGTTGTACGATGATGAAGAAAATAGAGAAAGCGTTTCGTTACCGACTGAGCTCGCAGGGCGGGAGGCCCTTTCACATCGCCTCAACGACCTGTGGGCTCGACCTACTGGATGAGTCGCTGGACTGCGATGTCAAGGTCTCGATCCTCAGCCTGGGTGAGCAAAGGCTGCGCGGGCGACGGCCGTTGGCTCAAGTGATTTCTCCGAAGGGGATTCCTGCAGAAGAAATAAATTTTCCTTTTTACAGGGCTCTGCAGCGAGACTCGATTTATTGTCGGAGTGTGGCCACTCACCAAGTCATCTTTCGTGCGAACTCCAATCCCAGAACATATCAACAAGTACTCTCCGTAGTCTTCGCCACTGATCACAGGTGCTACACAATGATCGGCAATAACTGACGGACTTCGGGAATATCGCTTTATCGTATCCGCTTATCTCTCTAGCCAAGAGGTTAAGCTTTCGACGCTTTGTGTCAATAGAAAATATTGTATATATATGTACACATCTTTTACGCCTTACTGTCGTCGAGCCCGGATCGTGGCCGGTCCAATAAAGGAAACAAAAAGCTGGATCTTGTGAAACATTCAGAAAAACGGGGCTCTTTGAACTTGTGAAGAAACTTTGATGATTGAGGCATCTGAAAGTTCACGAGGATACAAGCAACCTAAAAATCATTATCCAAGTACCGAATGTTCCGAATACTCGAGGGATTACCCAAAACAGTTTTTCTTTACGTTTTAGATGAATTCTGTTTTTTAATTGGAGTAAAAAAATATTGCACCTATACCTATTACCGGATAGTTACCGAGCTGTATCGAGGAATACACCTGACAGGTGTCCATGAACAGTAGGTGAAATATCGCGGTCGGTCATAAAAACTCTAATCACCTTTTTTCTGTCCAGTGATATCTGTGGTAAAAAAAATTTATCATCAAAGGAGGATTATATGCCAGCTCCCGATAAGCCGGTTATTTAATTTTACTGCACCAGTTTTTCAATTAAAAGAATGCAATCCGGTATAGTAAAATTACCCTTTTCTTGAGTGCATCTATCCTCAGAGAGTTACTGAAGTTCCACGAAGCAATGCGCCTGCGCAGTGTCTATTAAGCGTCGATCACGTGACCTGCGAAATAACAGCTGCAGTTGGGTTATGATTCAGATATGTTTTCTGAAGGTTTCATTCTGCGGGCCTTTATGATCATCTACAAGTCTTCGGGGGTATTATAAGCATAATCCGGACGCGGTCGATAAAATCGTGTTATCGATAAAAAAATTAACGTGCACCGGGGTACGTGACTTAGCATGTCTCAAAGCTTCTTGTATTTCGCGTACGGCAGCAACCTGCTGAGGAAGCGCATACACATAAACAATCCGAGCGCCGTGAAAAAAGATATCGGCAAGTTGAAGGTAGGGGGGCAGACGCGAAAAAGTGCCAAGGTAAGTTTGCGCTTTCGAGATGAGTTAAAGTTATGATCGTCACCTTAGAATTTCAGGCTTGACTTTATCACGTATTCAAAGAGATGGCGAGGAGCATCGGCAACTATAGTACCCACGGAAAATTGCCACGTCTGGGGTGTCGTGTGGGAAATAGACAATGCTAATTTGCCGGACTTGGACAGGCAGGAGGGCGTCGGCGATAAGATATATTCGCCGTTAAACGTCCAGGTCGAGACTCCCGGCGGCGACTTTCTGCACTGTCGGGTCTATCAACAGTGCAACAATCCGACCGAGTTTGTCGCTCCGGCCGATCTGCCGGAGGAGCGAAGGCCCTCCCCGATTTATCTGTGAGATCAACGACCAAAGACGAACGCTTGTCTTTCCAAATGAAATTCATTTTCTTTGGTGAAAATATTTTTCCGACAATTTATCTAAAAAAGACTAACCAGACAGTTTCAGTGATTTTCAGAAATTCGCGGACTTTTCGGATAAATTTTTTCACTTCAGATAAATGACTACACTTCGGATACATTTTCAGAAACGTTCAGAGAATATTTTCAACAAGGATATTATTTTTTAATCCAGAAAAACTATCCTGAAGGGAGCGATTGAAAACGGATTGCCGAAGGAGTACGTTGATTTTCTCAAGATCGTGCCGCACAACGGTTACTTTGGAGAGATCGATATTGGGTGAGGGAATAATTAAAGTAAAAAACATTATCAACACTCCATTTTATTCTGAATATTAACCTCATCTCTTTTTTTCACGCGGAACTTTATGGATGCATCATAGCCTGGCATTGAGTGAAATTTAAGAATATTTATCGTCCGTCCATTGGTGATTTTTCCAAAATGCTCCGTTCGAGCTGCGAGTTGCGCAGCTTCTTCGACGGTCATGACGTCGAGAGCTCTGCGCGGGACTTTCAACGAAAATACCTTTTCGTCGTTCACCTGAAAGACCAGTCACTTTATCTCACGCTGATCTACCTTTATATTTTTAAATAAATAACGTGACTCACGATTACGTCCAGATTCATGTTGTATTCCATATCGATCTGTGGCCAGTGCTGATCGAGAACGTCCCGATCCTTTCGTATGCTCGCGTCATCATCAGCCAGGTGATAAGGGGCCGAGCAAAAGCCGGACCAAAGTTCTGACGCAAATTGTGGTGCGAGAGGCGCGAGCATAATTATCTGCGCGGCCAGAGCTCTCTCGTATTCGCGACTGTGCGTCAAGCACCTCTGCGATACTTTTTTTAAGCTGTTGATGAGTCCGATTAATAAGTTTCTAATCAATCCGATCTTCGATCCGACTATTGCCTGTTCATCATGACCATGAAATAAATCAAATAAAAATACGAACCTATTGGTGAGGCCCTGCATCTTCGATATAGCAACGCTAAGCTGTTGGGACTTAACAAGATTGAAAGTCACTCCTTTGATATAATAGTTTCTGCTGTCAAACATATAATCATCGTCCTTTGCGAATGTCTCGGTATCGGATCGAGTTAAGCGTTCTTCTGACGTGATGCTCGAACGACTGAGGATGAGTTGACGAATCGTCAACCAGAGCCTTGATTGCCACCTCAGAACACCCGGGAATGCTGAAAAGGCCTACATATTAAGCTTCACTTGTAGTTTTTCGATAACCCGTTATATCTTTCGATACGTATGTTATCTAGTTTCATACTATGCGTAGACCAATTCCTATTTGAAGTTGGAGCGACGTCGGCGAGGATAATGAGTCTCGTCGTGTCTGCGCCATATTCATCGAACATTTCCATCGGATCCACTCCGTTGAACTTGGACTTGGACATTTTGTCCCACGACTGGACTACCGCATTGCCGGTTACTTTTTCCACTAGTTTACCATTTACCATTTCAACTTCGCTCTCCCGAAGATACTTTCCGCTGCTTTTGACTCTGAGAGTCTTGCCCATGACCATTCCTTGAACGAGCAGCTGCGTGAACGGTTCGCGGGTCGGTACGAGACCCTCCGAGTAAAGAAAATGACTCACGAAACGTGCGTAATACAAGTGCAGCGCCGCTGCAATTAATAATTACAAGTTTGGCATCCTGATGAAGTGGCAATTGTCTCGACTACCTCGAGGATATATCACGTATACATTCCCAACAAAAAGTTGAATTCGATAAAACTTTCAGTATATTGCGAGATGCCAAATATCTGAATAAGGTCAGCCGTATTAGTGATGACCTACATAAAAATATTGCCAAGCGTTACTAAATTTTTTTTTTTTGTAAATCAGAATCAATAATCAATAACTTATTGACATTATTATACAAAATTAATGTTCCTGGCATCTTACAGTTGATTTTTTTTTCCTAATATTGTATCATTAGGAAGTGTTCAAACTGCCCCGAATGTCAATTTTGGCTGGTAATGTACGTGTCGAGGATTATTGAATTACCGTGCTCCTTGCCACCGATATAAATATCAACGGGCAACGACTCCATGGCTTTCTCTTTGGCAAACATCTCGCGTTCGTTTTTCGGATCCGTATATCTCATAAAGTACCACGAACTGTCGAAGAAAGTGTCCATCGTGTCGGCTTCTCTAGTGGCTTTTCCACCGCAATCCGGGCACGTGGTTTCGAGCCATGACACCGTTTCGCGCAGTGTCGTCAATTTGTTCTTTGTATTCAATTTGATTTCCGGCAATCGAACAGGAAGTTGATCCCTGGGTACGGGACGGGCTCCGCAGCTCTCGCAGTGAACTATGGGAATCGGTGTGCCCCAATATCTTTGTCTAGATATCAACCAATCGCGAAGCTTGAAGCTCACCGGATATCCACCGATTCTTCGCTTCCTGGCTTCTTTCATAACGTCTTCACGTTTTTTCTTTACCTCTTCAGCCGAAAAATCTTTCTCTATCTCGTAGGAGATTCCGACGTTATCGCAAAACTCTGCGTCCTTCGTACGAATTCCCGGTATTCCCAGATGATTGTTGCGAAATGAAGAAAACTCTATCGTGTTCGTGCAGTATATCGGCAAATCCTCGCCGGTGAAAGGATTCCGAGCAGTTGCCTTCAGAAGCTTCAAACTAGAATCGTCGAGCGATTCGGACTCCGCCTTTGCGAGAAAACTCTCCTGCGAAACGGCTACGAATTTCGCCGATCTTATCGATTCCGGTTTGTCCGTCCAGAGACTGAGCGTCTTCGGAGTCTCGGGCGATTCTGTTGTTAGCTCGAAGTCTATGTTCGTTCCCGTGCACTCGCCTATCCAGTGCTGTTGAATTTTCTTCACGTCCCGCCATTGCGTAAGACTCGGTTCTTCAAGACCCTCGTATAACGATCTGTCAAAAGCATTCTGTTTATTATTCTATTTGCAATAATAATCTATTTAGTTACGATTCTGTATTGTCCATCGATTCGGTACTCACTCGGCGAAAGCCGTTGTTTTGACAAACCACTGTTTTAGCAATTTTTTCTCTACCTTGGCGCCTGATCTCCAAGACTTATTGTTGTGATCTACCTGTTCGTCTGCTAGAACAGTGCAATCCACGGGATCCCAATTAACAAAAGATTCGCTCTGATAAACCAGACCTCGCTCGTACAGCTTCAGGAATAATTCCTGTGTCCATCGGTAGTAGGAAGGATCACAGGTTGCGATTTCACGATCCCAGTCAAACAGACAACCCATCCTGTCAAGCTGTTCTTTCATGTTGCTCACATTGCTTTTGGTCCACGCTGCTGGGTGTACTTTTCTCTCGAGGGCAGCATTCTCAGCTGGCAAGCCAAAGGCGTCCCAGCCCATCGGGTGAATTACATTGTAGCCTGCAAGTAAAAAATCTCAGTCACCACCTTTGTCTGCAATTTACTTGTAATGTGTGAAAGGAGCAGTGTATTCAAATTAATCAAATGAAATTAAATGAATAGGGCAATGCATGATAATCGCATATATAAACAATCCTTTGCCTCATTCTTTTCATCCAATGCTTGTAAGTAAAGTTACAACTGCACTTGTATTACCAGTGAGAACACACCATAAACCGATACAGTACAGTCACAGATTGTTATAACTTTATGCACTAATTCTGAATCTAAAAGGTCGTCGGGCACAAGCTCACCTTTCATCCTATAAAATCTTGAAACTGCATCACTGATAGCGTAGACCCTTACATGCCCCATGTGAAGGGAACCGGAGGGATAGGGAAACATCGACAGAACATAAAACTTGTCGCCATTTTTTCTACTCTCGTTCGTCGATGAACAAACTTTATCTTTCCAGTAATGCTCAATTTTGTGTCTTATGTCATTATTCATGTCGTGCTCCTGTGGCAAATACATATTCCGTATCATTACGTACCATCATAAACAAATGGTGTAACCTGCTAAAAACTTACCCACAAGCCCAAACCGTTCGAGGCGCATCTTGCGAGGACGTAATGATTGTGTTGCTTTACAAAGCCCGTGGCGATTTTTGTCGAACTGTTGTAAATCATTGTTAAAATATATATTTTTTTTACTTTAAATTATCTTAGATTATCAAGAGAATTTCAGAGGACCAGGGGCCATCGTAGCGGCTCGAAACCGAGGTCAAGTCAGTGCACTCGTGACTGAGAAAATCGTATGATTTATTAACGACAATCAGCCGATCATCCTTCAGTTAAATTAAGAGTTGGCATTATTTTGTTTTTATCGTTGATTATCTATAAATTGTCGTCGAAATAAAATCTATTTTTGTGAAGTCTTAGAGAGAGTCAGTGTCACAACGTTGGTCAAACGAGATACTTCCGGCCTTCCGCTATCGCTCCTTTTCCGGTGTGCATCGCAATAAACAAGCTGGTAAGGGATCTTTCCCGAGTCATAATCGTCGCTAATCTGTGTAATCGGCGATTATTCGAGCAATCCGAATTGTCGAATCGAACGATCGACGTACCCGTATGTTTTTGTTCGATGTATTTATATTTTGGTCGTTCGAACATATCCATTGTCGAATCGTTTCGGCAGCTCGTATAAGAGGTTAGCCGTGAGTCGAACGTCAGTAGAAGTGTCCCAGTGAAATTTTCCTGCTGCGACAGTTTTGTCAGGAATATCCACCCAGTCTCAGGCCCGGTTTGTCTCGATGGTTGATTTGCACAATAATTTTGCTAAACGTTAGACTTGTCGTTGTCAGTGATAAGTTTTTTTTTCTAACCCCAACATAGTGCAATAACATTAAATGCTTCGACGGAGCGATTCTTACGGGAAACTCTCAATTGTGTATCCTTGGGATATTTAATTAGTAAAACGTTTCTTCTCTGCTCCGCAGCTCCAAGATGGGTAAGCGCAACAACATGATTCCCAATGGGCACTTCCACAAAGATTGGCAACGCTTCGTTAAGACGTGGTTCAACCAGCCTGCCCGCAAGTACCGCCGCAGGACGAATCGCGTCAAGAAAGCGCGCACCGTTGCACCGAGGTAAACTTACCTTCCACCTTAGGATCCTTATTGTCCGTTTCAGTTGGGTTTGAGCCCCATTAATGGTAACGACTATTCGAATAATGGGAACTTCGAGACAAAGAGTATACTCACATATCACATTGAGAAGGAAGTTGACAATATCAATGTAGCATTAAAAAAGAAATTCCTGTCTAATGGAGAGACTACATGCGTAAGAGTACAAGAGAAACCGAGTGAGCCCTTTGCACTCGTCCGGCGACGGTACGGCGCCCGGCCACTTTGAAATGAAAAAGTCTCAAGTGCAAAGGGTTAACATTTTGAATCCACCGTTCTCCAAAATGATTCTAGAAACTGAAAAACAAATAAGTGGGCTTAGCGAGTTCATCGAATGCACAGTGAGTTCCGTGATTCGTTACTATGTTGTAACACTATCTTGGAGGAAAATAGATTCAAAATTTTTTGAGGTTATGTCGATTGTCAGGCTACCTTAAGGCAAAGTAAGACACATTCTGTTTTCCTCTCAATTGCTTTACCATAATACCAACTGATATATGTCGGCTTGGAAGCTTGTTCACAGTAGGAATTTTCCAAATCAACTTGATTCCCAACTATGTTGAGAGCGCCGGTAACTCTCAGTTCAGGGTTGGAAATTCAGTTGTTTTGTCCAACCACGAATGCACCTCCTATCTGACACATAATTGTTCGTATTTTTAATATCAGAAGAAAAATTATTCTCTTCAAGTTGAAATCTAACTTTGTTTGGTACACCGAACAACTGGTTAGTTTTCCGCTTGATTTTGAGTTGGTCACAATGCATGGAAAAGGAATGAACATGCTGTGCAAAAAACTAATCTTCAAGATCTTTAATGTATGGATGTGCAATAGAAGCTTGACATTGACAATTTGCTCTATGCAGGGCTTTTCATCTGCCCATAGAAATGAGCACATCATAATGATGCATGGATTTGATTAGTATCAGACAGAAGAGACCAATAACATCAATGGACGACATTAATGTAATCATTTCTATAGCTGAACAGAATGCACCAATGGTTATGATAATAGAAATTCGGATAAAGCTAATTACAATTCAGATAATTGAGGTTCCAAATAATCTACATTCTTCCAGAAGCTTTGTGCATTTAAAAAATTTTTATTTATAAAAAAAAATCATTTTTAAAAAATACATGGAAATTTTATTCACTTTCCAGAGACTAACTTTATAAAAATTATTTTTCAGACCGGTGAATCTTCTGAGGCCGATAGTTCACTGCCCGTCATTCCGTTATCACACCAAGGTGCGCGCTGGCAGGGGCTTCACGCTCGAGGAGCTCAAGGCTAGTGGTCTCAACAAGAGGTTCGCGAAAACGATCGGAATTTCGGTCGATTCGAGAAGACGTAACAAGTCCGTTGAGGCCCTCCAGACTAACGCCCAGCGTTTGAAGGAATACAGAGCCAAGCTCATTCTTTTCCCGGTTAATGAAAAGAAGGTTCGTTTTGTGGCTTTAGGTGTTTCTATCATCTTGATACCCTCAAAAGCTTTTTGTGCAATGTTTAATGCTACCTTTGTGTGATTCCAGCCGAGAAAGGGTGACGCGACTGAGGAGGAACGCAAGGTCGCTACTCAGGTTAAGGGTGAAGTGATGCCCATTCGTCACCAGGCCCCAGCCAAGGCAAGGGCTCGCGTTATCACCGACGAGGAGAAGAAATTCTCAGCTTACATTACCCTGAGGAAGGCGCGAGCCGACGCCAGACTCGTTGGTATCAGAGCCAAGCGCGTCAAGGACGCGGCTGAGAATCCGGACGACGTTACGAAAGTAGCTGCGACCAAGGAGCCCAAAAAAGCCAAGAAGTGAAAATCGTCGGCCACTGATTCTCATCACTTATTATAAAAAATAAACAAAAAAATTCAAAAAAAAAATGAAAACATTCTAAAAGCGCCCATACATGTTATGAATCCTAAGGTATTTTAAATTTTACGTTTTTTTTGTTATAAGGTGACTGGATGAGCTGGATTATTTTTTGGTTTGAATGTGTACGAAAATACGACCGTGCGAATGTGGTATCGTTCTATAGTAACAAAAAACGCTTTGAAAATCTTCGCTCACGAATGAAACGATTCGGTAGTGTGGTGAACCGCCTGGAAGACTGCAGCTTTTGTGACTTAGCAAGAGCAATGTGCGCCTTAAGGTGATCTGAAATAACGCAGACGGTAGCAAAAACTACCGGATCCCGAGAATAAACATGATTGTTTTTCGCAGAAATTTGCAGTTTTTCAGAGGACGTGCAGAATTACGATACTAGAGCGAGACAATGCTTTTCTAAATAATTGAGCTTGCAGCTTCGGCCGAAGCAGAGTACCGACATCACATAAGTGAATAAAAGTTTTAGGCAAGTATCGTTGAAAATCTTCAATTGACAAAGTTTAAACATTTTTACGCAAGAAAGGCAATATATAAAGACAATTGCATTCCCTATTAGTCTGCGACCTCAAAAGGCATTCAGTAGGTTTTGTTGCCAATTTGGTGCAAAGAGCACTGGCTCATAATCCTGAGTGATGAGCGCGTAGAAGTTGAGAGCTTGGCGGCGCGTCCAACAGAGGGCGTTTCGTGAGTTTCGTTAAGTCAGGCCCGCGACACATACACGTTAGTGGGTCCTTGCCTGTGGAATGACGAGCATGTAGCAGCTATTTCATCGTAAGTGAATCATTTTGTTAATTAAATAATTACCAGTTCGTGACAGAACGTCACCAACCTATATCTGGTATTGCGTATGTTACAAACGTTTCAGGCGCAGACATATCTGACTGATCGGCGAATACGGATATTAAAACAGAGTTCTTTTGTTCGGTGTTCCGTGAGAGGAAGGCCCTGATTTGGTTTCGTAGCAGTTCGAAGCTTGGACGATCCTCAAAAGAAAGTTTACTCGGTTTCGGGTAAGTAGATTAAACGTTTTTTGAGTAAACTAAGAATTTGTCCAAATATACACGAAGATCTACAAGATCATGCTTTCGGCGTCGTGAACAACGGTTGGGCTAACGTCATATTGGCTTATCAGATGCTATCGATTGAATTAGCATGCTGTAACCGTAAAATGATTCAAACTTCAACCGCTGCGCGTGCGCGTACGCGACTTCACGCTGCCTGTGTCTGGCAACGGTCTTTTTTTATGTTACTGACCGCAGTATTAACCGCGCATGTTCAGATATTGATGTGCGGTCAGTTCTTCGGATAATTTTTATCGAGTAAGGAGTGACCTGGTATAATAATAATTTTTCAGTTATTCTAAGGTGTATTTTAAGAGAACTAATGCTTATTTACGTTGCTAGGAGTAATTCCCGTTTTCTCTGGCGTTTGTCGTTATAATAACACGTGTGCGCATGCGCAGTCAATTTGTAATGAAAATCGCTAAATCGTCAGCACCTTTTGTATCCTTAACTTGTAATAGCAAGAATATTTGGATACAGTTCACGCTACTATGATATCGACTGACATTCGAATTAATTGACGTTATTGAAAAAACAGAATCGTATCGAATCATTCGGACGCTTGAATATCAACGTATTCGGCGTACGGAGACAAATATGTGTATGTATGCAGGGCAATAGAGCGAATATGTATTTGTTTATCCGAACTCCACTGCATATGCAAAATGTTGGAAAATTCTCATATTTATTTGTCTCGTTCGGTGGAATTTTATCATCCGGCTACTGTATAAATTATTCATTAGTGACACAAATGTGTATATATATATGATCGTCGAACGAGCGTGCGCTTATTGTCGGACGGTGAGGGACAAACAGTGGGCATTACACTTTCTTTTTGTTTTTCATCGTCATATTGCAGAGTTCGTGAATGAATGGAATTATAATTTGACTTTTTGTAGCATACTTTTTTTTTACTGGTAAGAATTTGCAAATACATCAGTTCGATATTGATGCATACTTTATGAATTCCGAAAGGTTCGTCACTTGTGATACGCCGTGCTTGAAAGAGTACATGGAGCGATTGAATAGAGCACTCGGCAAATTAGTGCTAAATTTTCATAATTGTTTATTTAAAGTCGCGTGGCTTACTTATAGTAAAGAAAGTGGATTTGTCTTATTGCATATATCACAGAGCTATAGAAACATTGAACACGATGGTCTTGCAAGAACAACAATTACTAAATGCAAATTTCCATGATAGTACATCTATGTCGTGTTTTTGTCGAAATTAAATTTGTATTTGTTACCCGATTTTAATGTATCACCGCTCGTTATGTTTTCCAAACTTTGCTCTACTTATTCATCGAGCTAATTTCTTGTAGCTGTCGCCGAATGACAAATACGGCCCATCGTTCATTTCATAAACAAAAAGCTGTAATTTTTGATCGGCCAAATTATTATTAAAAAAATGTATTTGATAAATTCGTTGAAGAACGTTTGAGAAACAAAACGAGTAGTCGTACATGAAAATTAGTTGAGAAATAAGTTTCAAAAATATTATCAATATTGTGCAGTACAGGAAATAGACTTTCGTTACTCTTGATAAATGCACATCCTGGATAGTAAAGATTATTCATTAGTCTGATTAGTGTTTCGTGCAGTAACTATTTAAATCCGGAAAGTTCACGACAGTTTCACATATTTTACAAGTAGGTAGGTGTTTGTATCTATATAAAGGTGTAGCTTTAACACGGTATCCTGTGCAGACTTCCGGTTTCCAGTGATTATAGATCGCTGTCTCTCGTTGCGCGATACTCAACGATTGATCGGATTTCACTTCTTTTTATACTCTCGGGGAGAAACGGCGACAGAGAGAGAATCGAAGCATCGAACACTGAAGGAAGAGGCGGAGGGGAACAGAAAGAGTAGCGAAGGGCGAAGGATTGAAAGGCTTAGGGGAAATCGCCGTTAATGGCTCGACCGAAGGATTTCCGGGCGTTTTCCTACCTACCTAGGCCAACCCCCTCAAGCCCATCCGCTCACTCACCTACCCCGAACCCAGGTTTTTACGAGTTTTTCCAACACTCAGTCTCGAGTGCCCACTCAAATCAAGATTCTCACCTTTTCACGATTCTACCGAGAACGCCTCGCCGACCAAATCGTTTTTATTTCTCCTACTCCAACCTTTCCGACTCTTCGTACTCTCTACGGCGTTCCGTCTGGCTTTCTCCTCAACTCGGTGCCGCAAAATTTTCATTCTTAAACATTTATTTTTTAATTAATTTTAATATTAATTTTTTTATAAGGGGGATTATCAATTGCCGTAAGCCATCGGCCTCCCCATCGGGAACAATTAATGCGCGTGAAGCCCATCGAAACATTTTAGGGTATTCGTCACCGCTGTATTTGTTCGGGAAATTGCGTGAATCTTAAACTGGAACCATTCGCTAGAAATCTCACTTTGTTCATTTTAAGTTTTTCATTTTTCTTTTTTAAATTCTTTTCCTTCGAAAATTACCCACTTCACTATCGATCCAAAACAAATGTCTCATTCACGTTTAGTGGGAAAAACAATGAATATATGCTCCAAAAATTTTGCCCAAGAATTAAATGTTGTTTTCTAAAAAAGAACGGTTTGAATGCCTTTTCCGTTTGCGTTTCAATTTTCCCCTTCCGACGCTTTGATAAAAGCGTTTCCGACAATCCGACAAACGTTTTCTGTGACTCATCATGTACAAGAAAATAGACACTTCGGACCTGGCGACATTTAATCGCGAATCGACGATATCGCCCTTTGAAATGACGTATTATCGCCGAAATAGCTGACCGGTCTTTTACACATATCGTCCACTCTAATAATCATTTCTTGCTCGCGTGTGCGCTGGAGGATAAAACTTTTTTTCGGTTTCTCTTTTTTTTTACGCTCTATCGATTTCTACTTTTGCGGCAACGATGAGGAAAGTACATGCCTTGTATATGTAAGTATATAACCGCGAGCCCGTAGTGACGAGTATTCCACGAAACACACCAGCTATTCGCCTCGGTTATTATCGAGATTGCGTTTTATCGCGAGTGCGGATCTATTCTTACGATCGTTTCTCCTATCCTTCCCTTCAAGTTTTTTTCCTTCACTTTTTTCAATTCTTTCTCGACTTTACCGCACTCCTTAGACGGCCGCGATAGCCCAAAGTATTTTACCGATTTTTTCTTCATCAGCATCGCGAGACTCGCTCGAATCGTTCGATATTTTATATAACTATACTTTATACACATACAGAGTGACCTAACGGGATTTTTTGTGTGAAACATTTTAATGAGGAAAAAATTAGTTGAATGCGATATCGACTTTGCAAGGAAAACTAAATTTTTCTTTTTGCTATTCGGCTCTCTGCTCGCGCGTTGCGAAAACACTTTTTGTGTAACTTCGCAGTTAGCTTTTTACACGAGCCGTACAATAGGTACGTTGTCGTCTCGGGCGACGAATCTTTACCGGCAATCCCCTGCTCGATTTCCCCCTCCAACAAGAGAAGATCCTTTGTCGCAATTTATCAATTCTCATTCATGACCGTGTATGAATCAAATTCAGACGAGTATCGAATAATGATGTGTTGTATTATACTCGATGGGTTGGTGACTTTATATCCGACATGATTCAACGAGATATATATATATATATATATATATATATATATATATATATATATATATATATATATATATATATATATATACGGTACACCAAATACCCAGATTTCAATAGAAACATACATGTCCAAAGTATTCACACTTCGTAACGTAGAGATTCGGAAATTGTGACATAGTTCAAACGATTCTTCAAAATTCTCCAATAATTGCAACGACGACACTTGTGGATATTTATTATTAATAAGAAATACGTTGCTTCACTCTTTAAGTTATTTCGAAAAAATACAAAAAAATAGTCTTTACAATTTGAGTGTGTCTGGTTCCCGGTCTCGGCATTGAAATTTTGCATATCTAAATATTGTCTTTTATTGGAGTAATCATACTCTTAACACTTAATACCTTGATTGCAGTAATAATTATTTTTTAAAATACCTTTCTTATCTTTTTCAGTTTACTAAAGAAAAAAAAAAAAACTAAAAACATACAATGGGTAGAAAAAATATTCCTCATAATTTAAGTTGGTCAGGTTCTTGATCTGCGTCTGAAAATGTTTCAGATGCCTCGTGGATATTTAATGCAAATAATGAAAAAAACGTTTCTTTTCTCTTTCAGTTTATAAAGGAATGATGCAAAAAAATAATTTTCGTAATTTGAGTGGGTCAGGTTCCTGACCTGAGCATAAAAATTTCAGAAAGAAGAGCCTCGTGCATTATTTATCTGCACGTGTATGTGGATATTTTCCCTGGGAGGCGGGAATATTCACCGTCCTACCGGTAACCGGGCGTCCAGTCCGGCAGGCGAAACAATGCAATTATTTGCACCCTCGTCGAAAACTTTCGTTGGTATAACAATGCTTGTCCGTTCGGTTCACACGCAAGCGGACTGGATAGGAGAGCGCACAATGAAAAGAGACGAGCAAAACAGTTTGCCCGCGGGGAACACCGGTCGCGCGTGTATACTTTCTTACGCCGTAATGTACCAACGGTCGGGCAGAAAGTATACGCCAAATCGAGGATACACTTTCCCTTTTTCTTGCCAGCGTTAGAGTCCAGTTGCCGACCAAAAATAACGATAGCATTGCAACGCTACTGTTTGACATGAGAAATCACGGATGCATGCGAAACGACTCGGTCGGTAACAAAAACTAATTAATTTTCTTCTAAAGATGTTGATATGGAACGTTTAAAAGAAAATTTGTCGTCCCGGTCAACGGTGAATCGATATCCGAGTCGCGTAGTGAATCGTTTTTAACCGGAAACGTGCTACACTGTTTGTTAAAAAAAAATTGCAATTACAGATTTCGTTACCGACGGCTCGTGGGTTGAGGAAAGGCTGGAACGTCGCTTTGACCCTTCACTTAATAGGGACTTTTTCAACAAACCAAGTTATCCTGTTTTAGCTGCAACTACTCGAGGGTTCGTTATCGGTTTTTCTCTCCACCAGGATCGATTATTTTTTTTTGTAAGGCAACGAGAGGATATTTTATTTGCTACGAATATATCAGTCACAAAAATAGTGGTAAAAGGTTGGAGCCTCAATTATTTTTTATTGATGCTATTTGTTGAAAGCCCGACGATACACTGTTTACTAATTAGGAAAAGCGTTACTACATGCGTAAGCCAATGATTGGACAGTTTTAAGAAGTTAAATAGACCAACTTTCAACGTAGCTTGTATTCAGTGATTATTTCGTATAATGCTTCCATTGATTTAATTAATAAATGACAAAAAAAAACATTTTTGTTAATATGGGCCAATTGAGTTCGTAAATTAGAATCCTCGAAATCTATGATTATCGGAAATTATCGAGCCATACAGTGTAGATAGATATAGAAACGTGCCGTGAACCGTGTCCGAAAACTGGTATGTTTGGGCGCTCGTTATTGTTTTCCTAACTCGTGCAAGAAAAACTGCTACTTTTCGTACCTGCCGACAACGGTGTAAATAGAGTTTTACAGCAAAGTGTGCTATAAATACTCCGCACCCTCGCAGATCGGACTGACTTTACGCACGCTTCTTGTAGTTTATGCAGGCTTTCCTCACTTTACGCTCGCTGGCTGTACAGCTCCTCGATCAGCAGACACGAAGTGATACTTTTTCTGCATCTGTCGCCGAAAATATGCGATACCAGTTCGGTACAACTCGATCGATTTTCGCAACTGGAAACTATCAGCCTAACAATTCTTTTAGTTATTTTCTGAAAAAAATATTTTCTTGACGAATTAATAACTGCGGGAAGCTGGGAATGTGCTTGACCCTCCGAGCATCGGTATATCAATTGGTAACCTTCCGCTCGAAAAAAAAAAGTGGCAACAAAAATTCTTAAAAATAAATCGTTGTCAACGAGCAGCGAATTAATTTCTCATCGGCACAAGTTGATTTGTATCGCCACGGAAATTCGTATGCTTTTCGAAGTGGAGGAAGCCACACGCCCGCTGAAACATAGCGTGACTTTGAAGGGTTTCAAGTAAGTCGGTGAATAAGAAGCTAGAAGCTAGAAAAGCCGGTTTAGAAGTATGAAATATATTTGATAGTGGCGACGAGAAGTAGCAAGCCGAAGGGTTTGGGGATGGGCGCGTTGGTAAATTAATTAAATTCCTACAGGCTGTTTGTTGTGTGCGTGTGCGCGCCGGCTGAAGGGTGTGGGATGCCAGAAAGCTCGAAAGCTCTCGCCGGCAAAGAGAGGGCTGTGTAGGATGGGCTGGCTCGAGACCTGTGCTGTTCAGCCCGTGGGAATATTGTAATTAAGATATGCACTTCTAGCCTCTCTCCCCTTTCCTCTCCGCCCGTGTTACCCGCGTCGTGAAGCACGCTCTTTGACTGCGGGCCGGTATATGCGCTCTCCTGACCGGTCTTTCGATTTTGCTGCAGTTTCTCCTCTTTTGCTACTCCGGAAAGTAGCCTCCTTGCGGCCTCGGTCGGCGTACCTTCCGCGATCATTTTCCCTCCGACGATCCCACAATATTGTCTGGCCCGGACCGCGCCTCGAAATCTCATCTCGGCCTCTTCGGTCACGGAAATCAATTACCGAGTGTTCTCGCGAGGTGAGATAAGAGAAGATGCACTGTGGCTTGCTCCGCCACGAACAAACCTCGAACATTGTACGTCAACGGGTACAACAATTTATTACAGTTTCACATTATTGTCGTTAAACGATTAATCATTGTTCTACATTGTAATTGTTAATTAATTAATTATCATTTTATATCGCAAGCTGCAATACAATTGTTTAGAGTTCTGCGGGCAATGTAGGATAAACTGAATAATCCTATTTGGATGGGAAACACCTCGCGTATGGTTTATGAACACGCAGAATAGAGATAGACGCAACAAAAAAAAAAGTATTTCGGAGTGAAAAAAATGGTATTCACAATTTCGGTCTCTGCCTCCGGTCGCGAGAAAATCGCGTGTAAAAAATCCGTGAACGAAAAAACAATCTGAATACACGCTCGTCCGATACACCACGTGCTTTTGGTTTTACGTACAGTCCGGACAGTGGTGAAGCTAGGAATTTAGATGGGTATAAATTCCTTTCATCGGATGAAATCCTCGTGCGGGGATGCCCGGTCCGCCGGTTATAAGGTCGAATCGTGACGGGAACTTGTCCATTCTCTCGACGGTTTATCGTCTGTGTGGCCCTCTTCGTCGGATGGAAGCGAACACGGCTTTCATGCAACGAACCGCGTAACGAGAACGGAATACTAATGATAAACACACAATAAGGGAGAGAATATGCATAGGGCTCGGGAGGGATGCAGAAAGGGAGGGGGAGAGGTCGAAGCTATCATCATTCGATCGCCGGAGCTTCGTCCTCTTCGTCATTCTCCGGTGCGTTCTCCACCGGTGAATGGGACTCAGGTTGAACGTGTAATGGATAGAGGCTATTGACGAAGGGAGAATCGGAATGAGAACTTCTCTCCTTTCTCCCTCTCTCTTTCTCTCTCTCTCTCGCTCTCTCACTCTCTGTTGCTGCAGAGCACTGTCGTTTCCCGAGGAATTGCAGCTATTTATTGATCGCCCTCACATGCATCGGAACACATTCGTTGTATACACACTCTGTCCGCGTACCAATCTCTACACACTGTACCGATCCACCGATCGACCCTACGGCGCTGTGAAAACTTCGCCGACGCTTACTCATTCCATTCTCTGTTGAGTCTTCTCGCTCCGTGCTTTGGCTGGCGTTAATGCTCGAGGTGCGGCTAAAGAGGCACGAGCGGGAAAGATACAGACTTGGAATTTTTAATGCATTTTTCTCCGACACCATTCTATGAAGTGATAAATAAATATTTCAAAGGGAAAAGGTATCGAGGAATTTAGCTTCGATTTTTTTTTCTGTACGGACGGAATGTGTGGGAAATCACAAAAATCAAAAGTTATTCAAAAATTGGAAATGATTCATACGGATTCAGAGAGTGAACGAATAATTTTCCTTAAAAAATAAAGTTTCGTTTCTAGATGGTTTGTCAACAAAATAATTTTTTGATTATTTTGCTGATGACATTTTGGAATTATTTTTATCGATAAGTATTCTTTTGAGTAGCTTTGGTGTGCGTGTAATTTTTTTCAAGATTTTTATACCATCGACGAGTATTTGCAATTTTCTCTTTCTTTTCTCGAACTTATACGGAATGGGTCGCGACGCGACGCAGCGACCTTAAGAGCATGTGAAACACGTTCCCAGTGTGCCTCTCTCGTTCCACCGAGAGCCCCACTGATCCTAACTCTTTAGCACTCCATAGTGTTTTACATGCTCTTAAGAGCGTGGTTAGTCCCACGGTCCTTAACAAAAATTATAATCAACTGTTCTCATAGATTCCGAAACGCACAACGACAAGATTTATCGAAAGATGAGTTGATATTCGCTTCCGATTAGTCTTTTCGTTTGAACATACATAAATCTGTATATATATGTATATATGTCTGTCACAGGTTATATCGATGGTCCTGTTCGGAGGGTGAAATCTCAGTTTCGAGCGACACAGCGTGGGGATATCACGGGGCAGTAAAGGAGTTATCACCAGGGTGTGCGAGCCGAGGTCCCACTGTGCTATTAGCTCTTAAGCTAAGCCGGAAATTCTAGAGCGGAACCTCGTGGAGGACCGCAAGGCAAGAGCGAGAGAGAGAAAGCGAGCCTTAAGAGCCGCAGTAACTGGGTGCACCAGCGCCACCCCCTGAGGAGTACGGACAGACTTGGTGTGTAAGAGGGTTCGGAATAAGAGAGATAGAAAAGTGGCGGGCAGCGGGCCTGGAGGACAGGATTTATAGAGATCCACTTCTCGACGCCGTGAGAGAGACCGGACTCCCGTCGAGTTCCTCCCTGAACGAGAACAAGCTTCAATCCCTTTTCTCGGTCCAATCCGCACGAGCTTTCGCGAGAAGGGAATTTTCGCAGCCTCCGGCCACGATTCAATTAAAATTGCAACCAAATACCATTCCAACGTTGACGAGCAGCAGTTCGAGCCATGATTTTGAAACAAGCAACGATGACAAAATCGAGCAATACTCAACACGATTCTATACAAGCAATTACTGTCAGGTTGTGAAAATTTCGGTTGTCGACCAGAACCGACGTACCGGAAATACGTCGCTTCCGCTTTGAAAATGTAATCTTTCGAACACAGGCATTGCTGTTTTAGGTCTCAAGTAATTTGGGACATGTCTCGAACGTAACTCTGTTCCAGTTTAATCGTTTCCCAAAAGTAACGACGAAAAAAAAAATCATGTACACTCGAACTGGGCCCAAAAAGTGTCAACTTAAAAAAAAAAACACCCAAGACAATACTGTCACCCTGTTTGCCAATCGGTCTCTTTTCGCTGTCCGGAGCACTCGGAGCCCGGCTCAAAGCGACGATGCTGTCCGAAGCAGATTACTTCGGCGTTGAGTAATCCTCTTTAGGAGGCGGAGAGGCTAGAGAAACAGAAGAGTAGAAGTGGCCGAGCGGGTGGGAGGGTGAGTGGGTTCGGGCAGGGTGAGAAGCGAGGCATGGCATGATAAACTCCCTTCAGGGATTCCTCGTTGACGTCGACGATCGGCAGCCGAGCGTGAATTTAATTAAAACGCTCCTCGCCATCGGTCAGTCGAGAGTCTCCACTCTCTATCAATTTACCCCTTTCCACGGGCCTTTTTACTTGTCCCCCTCACTGTTATCGGATAATTCGCAAAGTATCAGCCGGGCCACTTTGTATCGGGAAAATGGAAAATAATTTTCTCCATTGACTCGTCAAATTTTCCTCCACCCGGCCCGTCCGGGTGATCCGCCGTGAGGGATCTTAACGAGCCTCCTCGAGGCTTAATTTAATTACCGTCGTGGATTATTCCCACGGCCCTCGTTAATTACGAGCTTACGCGCTTCCCTCATCCACTTTGCCCACACACTCTTGAATCCTGGATGAAAAAACCATCGCATTCTTTTGTCGAAACTTTGATCGGCTGTATCGTCGTATAACTCAAAACCTCGAAGACGAACACACCTAGTCCGAATTTATGAATTCCCGATGAATTATTCTCTCGAATCGTCAAAGTGATGAAACTTCATTGTTCGAAATCGTCAAACTGCTGGTATTTTGCCCAATTACCGGATTTCATTGTTCGGACGAAGTGCTTTCGGAGCAACGATTTTCGGCCATACAACGGTTCAGCTGATTGAAGTTCCGGCAAAACACCGGGGCGCTCGCTCCACCCTCCGAATCCCGGTCGCCTTCGTCGAGGATTCGTTGAATCTTGTATCGCGTCTTCACTCTAAAACAGCTCGCGGGCGCTTTGTTGCAGTTTTCACAGCGAGAAACCCGGGGACGAGAGTTCGGGGATCGTGGGACCGTTTGTCGGTGGAAAGCTCCGCTCACGAGAAAGGTAAACGGGACCGGGCGAGAGCCGAGCGAAGGCGGTGGTTCTTTGTGGACCGAGAAGGCCAGACCGGCCGCAATCTCAAATCGGTTTCGCGCCCCGTTCACCCCGCCCGCTCGCGTCTCGACTTCCTCGACGAGATTCGCCCGAGCTTTCTCTCACCTCTGGCAGAGTCCACCGCGCCCAGGCGCCGGTCTTTGTTCGGACTCTCATAGCCGTTTGCCCGGAGGACTCGTCCTCTGCCTTCGCCCGGGGCCAACCCCGAGAATGAGAATAAGAGATAGGAGAAAGTGGATACACTTTGAAAGGGGATCTCATCATTCGAAAGTCGAGTGTACGAGCTCCCCTTTCACGGTTAACCAAAGCGAGAAAAGCTGTCTCGCTGACCGCGAGGAAAATCTCAATATCGCTACTTCCACACCTCCTTTTAACTCTGGATCGCCCCAACGGCGTTCCGACATATTACACCCTCGATAAAAATTGTATCTAAACGATTTTTTAATGTTCATTTATCGTCGGTAATAACATAAGGGCCTCGATGGCATCCCGATATATTACACACATGCTTCGGAAATGTGCAGTCTAGCATTTTTCATTTTTATTTATTGTCAGTAATAAGATAGCCAGGGAGATTCTCGAGTCGTCCTGTCGTGGGATTTAGCTTCGGAGTACTATCTGGCCGATATATTGTATCGAAGCAGAAATTTGCATTGGAATTTATTTTCTTGAAATTTAAATTTATTGTTCGTAATAAGCTAGGGTGAGAGTTTCTCGAGTAGTCCGACGGTCGGGAATAGATTCGGAGTAATATGTGGCCAGAACACTCGATACTTGCCTCTTCGCTGGTCCTTCTCGATTGCAGCTCGGTGAAAGCTCGACAAGTGGCATCGGTGCATATCGAGGCTATCAGGAAGCAAACAGACGAACGTCGGCTCCAATCCAAGTTTCCAGGTGCCAGAACGTTCTCCGCCCCCGCTCCTCCGAGCCATCCGTCGGGCTTTCGAGTTTCCGAGGACCTAATCGTTCGACACTGAGTCTGAATCTCTCTTCGCCCCACTCCCCGGCCTGGAACTCTGTGGCCACTTCCGCTCGGCAGTTCGCCCATTTATATTCATCGGAAACTTTGATTGCCCGACAATTCGAAAGTGTTCGATGCTCCCCGCAAGGATCAAGGCTGGACCGGCGCAGACCTAAATGGAACTGCTCGACGATCCGCGGAGAGCGAATTCGATTCGACAGCGCGCCGGAGCTTTTGTATCCGATGCATCGATCTCCGTAAAGTAAAAGCCGTCTGTAGTAATAAAAACTATACGGTGCGAGACCGCGGGGAGGGTTAATTGAATCTTGCCCGATGCGTGAAGTGCCGAATGGCACGCCCGACACCCTCGAACAACCCCGAGCGTAAAATTTCACGGGGCCTCGGCGATTGAAACGTTACACTGCGGCTTCGTGCTTTACGTACCCTTAAATTCAGCCCTTAAAATCAATCCTCGTTTCTCCCGCATTTGCCATTGCTACGGGTACTCTCTACGTACCGAGGGCGTTCGCTTCTATTTCCGTTTACCCCACGACTCTTAAAGGTCCTAAGCGATCGGTCTCACCTGAGCTTTCGATCGTAAAAACCTTTAGTCCCTGAACCACCACTCTTCACTTTATTACCAACGTCGAGTTCCTCGTCGATATTTTTCCATCGACGCCGATTCTTTTTTAAGTATTGCTTGTTACGTCTCGGCGCTCGATTAAACATTTGATTCTCGTTCTCCGATCATTTGAGGGATGCGAATAACTTCGACGTAGTGTTTTGAAGTTTGAGGAAGTTAAAACGCTTCTCATCGGTTGAATGAGTTTTGGAGTTTCAAAATTGTGCAAGTTTCTACGCATATATATCGATTATCGTGTGTATATTTTTTTCCATTAAAGTGGATGTTCTTAAAGGTAGATAAAAAGACTATTTGCAAAGAATAAAATTACTTCAGTTTTTTTTTAAGAATATTTCGAAATTTCCGCTCGATTTGTATGCATCGCGGCTCATTCTTTGTCTTCCGAGATTCTCTATAAATTTCCTACCTATATAATCGATAGTATTTTCTATTTAAAGATTACGATCTCGTGTTTATCCATCGATGAAATTCCTTCGTAAATAAACAGATATCGTTTTTAAAGGTAAAACAGTATTGAATGTCTAGACGGTTATTTTGCAGAGAATCCTCGAAGGGAAAGAACGAGCCATAAAACATCAACAGAAAATGTGCTTTTTCGAAAATAACTGCACACCAGTTAATATTTCTTTAAATCCATTGCATTTAATGTTTTTCAAGGTTAAGAACTTCAATCCGTAACAGAAATAACCATCACCGTAATCAATGGAGGCGTAAAAGTTTGTACAAACTTCAAAAGTGTAGCCCTCATTTAATTAGTGCGAAGTGCCCCGACCCCAGCTTAACGCAGCGACTGAGAAGTGGGAGCTTCATCGTGGAGCCCTGAGAAGTCTTTTAGCAGACATGTCCGGAACAAAATGACTCAATCGGGATTGCTTGCCGACTAGGATAAATAATTGAGTTCGTAAAAATTTATTGGGTTAAAAAATGCTTAATCATGATGCTCTTAAAATAGCGCTGAGCCATTTGGCTGATAAACGCAGATTCACTAATTTCAATGGAGCTACCGTAAGGCAGCTAATAATCCTGGGCTCGCATGCTGCACGTGAGCATTGAAAAATGAAGAATGCGTGCGGACCAGCGAACGGATGTGATCTTGCAGAAATTAGATATTCGTTTCCGGTAAAGTTATTTTGATTCGAACGAAATTAAAATAATAAAACAAATAGATCGTGAGGACGATCTAAATCGGTAAGATGCAGTATTGGAGTAAAAGAATTAATTATGTGAAAATAATTAGAGGTGCATCAAGCGACATCAATTATTATGATTGAAAATTCTTTGTCATTGCTATTTTTTCTCCAGGAAATTTAATCCAGCGTTTCCAGACTAGTGCCGGTTGTCGCCGGATTATTTTAACTGATTATGCATTTCCCCATCGAGCAAATTTTTAATAAATAAGGTTTGCTCGTCTCGCCTACAATTCGTTCGAATCAAATAAATCATTCCGGCGGGCGAAAACTTTCCCTTTCGTCGAGACTCTTTACAACTCTCTCGGGAGTCAAAGATAGCCGACGAAAAAAGGATATAATTATATTCTCGGGTGTTCGACGGCTGATCCGATCGAGCCCCGCACGCTCAGAGATGAGACTGTGTGTAAGGGTAAATGTAAAGAGGGTCGACCCAGTTACGATCGACGTATCCGATGTATCCAACGTATCCGACGATCGACTGGACTGTCGAAGATATAAATACGTAATTAGCGAGGGTCGCGTGTCGGTGGTGAAAATTAAACAAAATAGAAATAAAAAAAACAAGCAGGAAAAGAGAATATCGGGAATGGATGGGTGGAAATAGGGTCAGAGGGTAAGACAGGTCGTTTGCAGAAAAATTGGCACCGCGTCTTAAAAAAAAAAATTCCTCATTTCTTTTGAACGTTCAAAAATTTGTAAAAAATACAACTTACTTCACTTTTGCACGAATAATTTTTTTAGCGTTGCTACTTTTGATTATACAATTTAAAGAAAAAATATCGTAACTTTTGGAAAGTAACTTTAAAAAAAAATATTATTTTACGTTTGTTAATAGATAAAAAAATTTCAATGGCTCGTGCACAGCACAATATTCTTGCAAGAAAATAGCCTCTATCAAGTTCGAACTGCATGTATGAAAAAAAAAAATGGTAAGCCGCTTAAGCCGAGAGAAAAATTGTTACCGTGTCGTAAAAAAGATGCCTAATTTATTTTGAACTTAAAAAAATATATATAAAAAATATGATTATCACCCAACTGCAATAAAAATAACTTAACTTTTGTCAAAGTACCTTTCTTGCACACAATTGATCTCAATCTCACAATGATTCTTGTACGAATCTTTTCGCAAGAAAATAGCGTGTATGAAGTTCGAACTGTTGCCGGATGAAGAATACCGTTAGAGGATTTTCAATTAAGCGATCCAATCGAGTCGCCTTAACCCCGTAAGAGAAAAGTGATGCCCGGCTGCGGTTCGTTGATCGGAGGGAGGATGGTGTAACGCTTGTTCTCGGGTGTTAAACTCCTCGCGGTCCCTCGGGTGTGACCAGCGCTGAGAATTCCCTCCGACGATGAGACCCGGGCGGACGGGTTGAAACGGTGGAGTAAGGAAATTTAAGTCATGGATCTACGGACGAGTGCCGATGCCTTTCCATACTCCAATTAACTAATCGAGTGGGGGAAAACTTTCGGAAATTGTGTAGTTAAAAGATAGTAGCGACTCGGGAGGGCTTTGAATAATCTTACGATTGGCGAAAACCTCGGGAAAGGAAGAGGCGAGAGTGATAAGATAGATGAGAATGAAGTGACAGTGTTGGAGAGGCGAACAGGCAAAGCTTGGCGCAAGGGCGACCGAGGGAGGAAACGACTATGTGAAGGAACGAATAGGAGGAATTCTGTCAACCCCGAGACAATGCCAGCGCACGAATGAGACAGTTTTGTGTCTCTGCGTTTTCGGCCGGTCCTCGCCGAGCTTCCTCTGCTTGAGATTTCGCCCATTCACGCGAGCGTCGTTTCGACGCTTCATCGTCGTACGTTCCATGGATCTACTAGACTGCTGTTTTTTTTTTTTTTGAGTGCATTTTTATTACATTACCTAAGCTGACGATCAACTTTCTTGGAGCAAAATTTCACATGAAATGGTATTGATATACGCCGTAAGTAAAAACTCGATTTCGACCTCAAATCGTCAGCACCGGAAAAAAATAAATAAACTCCAGATTCTGTTGCTGACCATCGACGTTCCAAAAAATATTTCTTACACGAAGCTACATCGATATCCGTTTCACCCTATAATTAACTTTTAACTGGAAAGTGTCAGCAAAGGTGAAAAAAAATCAATTCTAAATTCTGTTACCGATTATTAACGTTCCCGAAGACATTTTTTACACGAATCCGTGTTCATATCCACCTTACGTAGGAATTTCTCTTTGAGGGAAAATGGTTGGCGAAACGGGCAAAAAAATCAATCAAAGTTTCTGTTACCAATCGAGCTCCAATTGAACTCGGTCGGAACAATTCTACACTGACCTGCCTTCAAAAACGTTTTCGCCCCACCAAAAAAAAAAAAAAAACCAATCATCACCTGCGATACTCTCCATGCGTTTTAACGGGAAAAATCAGAGCTTATTTCGATAGCCCATCTCAATTATTAAAATTCACCCTTTGCAATATGAGCAACCAATTTCCCTCGCACACCAAAGTAAAAGTGTCGGGGTCGGCAAAGTGTCGGGTGCAAAAAAATTTAATATCGTCGTTAGGTTCAATGTAAAGACACAAAGGCACAGTCTCTGTGGACACTGTATCTACCATACCTATTTCATCCCATTTTCCCCCCTTTATCGTTGGTCCACACATGCCAAACGGTCGTCGCCCATACGCCGGCGCGCGAGGTCATAGGGCAGACGGCGTTTTGCAACTACGACGGTCAGGGTGTCATAGAATAAAAAAGAAGGAAAAAAATAAACCTGGTGATAGACATCCTCTCCTTCGTCGTTGGACTATCGATCCTATATTCTCGCGAGAAAGTGGAGGCGGACAACGATGACTACGGCTACCGACTATCTACCGGCACTACCACCATTCAGTACCTACCTACTCGTTTATCCGTGGCGTCTCCGCAACGCCGTTCAAATTTACTCAGCGAAATGGAAGAGGAGCGAGAGGAGGAGCGAGAGGTCGCGAGCACGAGGCTTGCCAGGGGGTGAGAGGCTACCGTGACATCCGAAGGTTTTTCGGGACTGAAGAACCATTCCGGGATACGACTATACTAGACTGCTCTACCACGTTCTTCTTGCAACGTCGAGGAGTTGAGAAGAGCAAGGACGACGACGACGGGGAAGATGTCGGGAGAGGACGGGAGCAGATAGAGCTTCGTCTGTCTGTGGCCCGGGGGCCTCCGACGAAGCCGCACCAGGATCAATTCCTCGACTAGTGCTGGTTCCTCGCCTCGCTATTTCTTCCCGATCACTCACTTCGCGAGAGTTCTTGAAAACCCGGGAGCTTCCGAAGATCAGCCGCAACGGGAAGAGGCGCGGCAGGGGAGCGGGAGGGCGGGGGGGGGGGGGGGGGAAGATCGATTGTCAGGTCACTGGATCCTGACACGACGACGGGAAGGATCGTAACTTTTTTGTTTCGGCGGATCAAACTAACGACGCTGGACGTGTTTATTAAAATTCTTCATTGCTGCGAACTGAAAGTAGACTGATGCGTGGGTGGAAAATTTAGGGGATGTGGATATTAATTAGCGGGCGAAGGAGGGATAAGGGAGAACAAGGTTCCTCGGCCAAGCATAGTTGCACTTGATACTAACGATTTCTTGCTGGATCAAACTAATGAAACTGGGCGTGTTTGTTAATATTCCTTGTCGCATACCGGAAGCACCCGTCAACGCGTGCATGGGAAATTAAGAGGACGATGCAGAGTAGCGGCTGACGGAGGGATGAGAGAAAATGTACTTCGGCCAAGTACGCTTGCACCTGATGCAAACTTTCCTCTGGTGGATCAAACCGACGACACTAAGCGTGTGTATTAAGGACGCACCGCACATGCACTCCCAATCAAAAGTTTGATACGATCGTAACTTCCGTAATTGCGATATGCCAAAAATTTGAAAAAATCGGACGTGTTAATGTTGCCAAGACGTTGATGTTTGATTTTTCGTAATCGAACCCTCAAAAAGGTATTAACGAATCATTAAAAAAATACCATCTTTCAATTTTTAATTTCGAGGGAATTCCTTAATTTTTTCAAATTCGATGTCTGGAATCGTTTTAGAATTTCCTTATGTTTGGGAATGTTTGTTTTTATTTGAGGAAGCGGAGTAGAAACATGAACTTCGCGTACTTTTTCTCGTCCCGATTTCACAAGACACGTGAAGTTTCATAGTCATGACGTTAGAAAATTTTGGAAGCGTATAAAGATTCTAAAAAAATTTCATTAGGCTTCTCGAAAATAACCGTATTTGTTTGAAAAGCGTAATGAGAGGTTTATTCATTATTCGTTGAATGAATGAATTTTTTAGCAACTCATTAAGGACTTTCTGGCACCATCCGTATGGCAAGTGAATGTTCTTGGGATATTTGATACACATAATTTTCTTCACATTTCTATCCTATTCGGTAGTTTTCAAATTCTCACTGAATCTCACTATTTGCTAAGAATGTACGTGCTTAAAATATTTTGTCGCTGCAAGAAGGCTGTTATTGGGTGTATAAAAAAAATGAAGAGGATGAAGTTACAGCGTAGCGGCCGAGGGAGGTATAAGGGAAGATATCGTTCTACGCCCAAGTGCAATCGCACTTGATACAAACTTTCTTTTGCCACGGCGAGGACGGGTCATTTCGGAAATGTCGAAAACGTGCCGGGTCACGGATACTTCCCGTTCGGCCTCGTAACTCGCGACCGAAATGCATTCTCGTACGCGACCCGCGAATACCAAACTAGGTTTGTCGATCCAACGATTCTTCCCGGCCAATAGAAATCCTTGCGCGGGAAAATTATTTTCTACATTCGATAAGCAATTCGTAATACCTAAGACTCACCCTAACCTTATCTTTTTTTTACCATCTTAAAAAGACTATTTCAAATCGACATCGAACATAAAAGATACTGTAAACATATTTTGGAAAAAAAAAAATGGTTTTCCTCATTTTTTTTTTCAAATAAATATGTGCACCTTCTCTCGTGAGTAATCGTCTGGTATTATTACCTAAAAAAAAGCAGCTCGAAAGTGACGAAGAATGCGGAATCTTCGAGTGAATGAAAACCCAGAGGGGAAAAATGAGCTCCTTTTTTAATGTATCGGCAAGCTGAATCGTCGAGGTGCGAGCAACGAGGTAATCGCGGACTGCGAAGAGGTTGAGAGGGGGGGGGGGGGGGGAGGCAGAGAAAGAAAGGAGCCCCATGCACCCTGGAAGAAAATACTTCTCCCCTATTTCCAAGGAAGGAAAAATTCTTTGTATTTTTAAATTAAGTTAGCAGCGGAAAGGCGTGCCACCGTCGGTGTATCTAAACTTTTCCAGCAGCCAGCAGTCTCCCCCTCCGCCATTCAGCGTGGCTTTTCTCACTTGTGTGCTTCTTCTCCACGCTTCACAGTTCCTTAGGCGGTTCGGCGAAGACCCCGTTTGAGCGTGGACGCAACCTCGTCCGGGCTAAAGGGATCGTTACAGGAAGAAAACAGCATCTGCTACTCGATCATTTCAAGAGACACTCGCCCACACCGTGACTGTGTTCTTTACTTCGTCTCTTCAACCTTTTACCCGTACATTTGCGTCTACTTAAGGCTACTTAAGGCAACCAGCGAGAGAAAAAAATGACAATAAAATAAAAAAATACAGTAAAAATGCAGATATCTCCGGGAAAAATTTAGAAGGTTTGTACACTCGGGTAGTCGTAGGTATTCCGATCGTCATGCACGCCTTGAAGAGGGTATGAAACGAAGCGCGGAAACACGTAGACTGCTGGTCTCGCGCCGAAGGTAGAAAATTCTTTGTATTTTTAAATTAAGTTAGCCTCGCGAACTATGGAGGAGCGAGGAATGGCGCGAGAGGAATGGATAAGGAAAGAGGTACGAAGGGTTCGAGTGGAAAAGGCGCGAAGAGGAGAGGGGCAAACTCTTACCAGGGTTTCCCTGTGTCCCTCGCCCTCGGAAATTCTTTCCGCTATGCCTCGTGCGTTCGCTTCTCTCCGGGCTTTTCTTACCTCTCAGCCACCCTCCGGCTCCATTCTTTCTTACTCTTTCGTTTCTCTCTCTTTTTTTTTTCTTTCGCTCTTTCGTTTTTTCTCTCACCCTCCTGAAGGACAAAAACTCAGTCGACGTAGGCGAAGGGAGAGAACTCGAGTACTCAATCATTTAGGGAAATGCTAAGGTGGATAGATAGAAGCTCTCTTCTTCCTTTTCGATCGTCTAACGTTTTCTTTTCGTCTCTCGACGCCTCCTCTCGGGCTCCCTCTTTCTGCGGCAAATCAGTTGATACCTCTCGTCGTGCTCCACCGGAGACTCACAGTTTCGCGTTGCATCAATTTTTATTTACTATGCACGAGCCGATGCAAAGCATACTCGATCGATAACAAAAACTGCAGTAACATTTTTTCTCAAGAAAATTATCATAGTCTTCATCCGCAGCTCAAGTAGCTGGGAATAATTTCGTTTTTCTCCGGAGGTTTTACATTACATCAATTTTCATCCACTATTTGTGAGTTGTCGCGAAGCATAATCGTTCGGTAACGAAAACTGCAATTAATTTTTTTTCTTCCGAGGACCGAAAATCACATAAAAGCAAATACAGTTCGAACAGTCTTATGCATAAAAACTTCTCATACCAGTACAATAAATTTAATAAGATTTTTTTTACCGTCCACGGTTCTTCGCAGTAAAGCTTGCTCGTCCTCAATAAAAAGTTCGCATTATTCATTGCCGATCGAGGAAGGGAGTTGGAATATTGTACGGAATGCTGCATATCAGCTTAACGTATGCGAATAAACCGGGGGTAGCTTGATCCAACTAGCGCGAGTCGGCGTCAGAGGAATCAAGGAAGCGAATGAGTTCAGCGACGATAGGATTATTCGACTGTGTGCCGTACGCGTTACTCTTGTGTAACAGTGACTCCCCGGTTATGCCGCACCGACTGCAGTTGCACTCGCTGCGGTTTCGCCAGTTATAACGGTGAACCGGTTTTGCGGTTCGGCGGGTGGCGGAGGAGGATGCAGGAAGCGGCAAGATGGCACCGCGTGGGTTACGGTTCCGCAGAGCTGCATGTGTGAGCTGAAAGATAGGCGAGGAATGGTAGAGACGGAGCCAATGCCAGCAATGGCAGAGCAAAGAGAAACAAGATAGCGTGAGGCAAGCGTACGAGGGACTTTCAAGATTTAATATCCGACATGAGGGAGAACGGCAAGGGGAGTAGAGGGGTTTGGTTTATACTAATGTCTCAGCAAAGTGGGAGTTACATGACCTGGAATTAGTATAATGTATGTCGGCAATGGCGCGAGGCCCGAACCCTATCCTCGTCCCATCTTCGGTTCTCCCTACTGAAAGTTATCCCTAGGAAGACGAGTCGATGCCGATGGGGAGGAAAACACATAGAGGAAGCTCAGAGGCTAGCATACGAGGGACTTCAAAGATTTCCTACCCGATACTGGTTGGTTGGCTTATACTAATGTTTCAGCAAAGTGGGAGTTACATGACGTAAACCTGGTACAATATGTGTCGGTAATCGGACACTGCCTAAACATCTTTCTCGTACCATCTTTGAGTCGCAGTGGCGAAATTCACCCCTACGAGCGATGAGGTACGATTCCGCAGAGTTGCATGTGCGAGCTAAAAGCTAGGCGAGAAATGGTAGCGATAGAGTGAATGTCAGCAATGGCAGAGAAAGGTGAAACTGGATTACACGAGGCAAGATTATGAGGGATTTTAAAGATTTACCACTCGTTACTGGGTGATTGGTTTATACTAATGTTTCAGCAAAGGAGGAGTCGCATGACCCGAACCTAGTACAATGTGTGTCGGTAATCGGACGAGGCCCAAACGTTATCCTCGTTCCATCTTTGAGTCGCCGCGGCGAAATTCACCCCTAAGAACGATGGGATACGATTCCGCAGAGTCGCATGTGCGAGCTGAAAGTTAGGCGAGAAATGGTGGCGATAGACTCAGGCTCATCAATAACAGAGCAAAGAGAAACTAGATTTTGTGAAGCAAGCGTAACAGGGATTTCCAAGATTTGCTAGCCGATGTCAGGGACAAGAATACGAAAATAGAGGAGTGGTTCACACTGATGTTTCACCATAGTAGGAGCTCAATGACCCGAAATTAGTATAATGTATGTCGGCAATTGCGCTAGTCCCAAACCTCAACCGCACCCCATCTTCGTTTCGCCCTGCCGAAATTCACCCCTAGGAGGACGACTCGATGCCGATGGCGAAGTAAACATTCGGAGACACGGAGAGGGTTAGTCAGATCGAGCCGGGGAATATCGCCGCGATTATGTTCCACCCCGAATTCTCCGTCGAAACTCCGTGGCAGGACTATAAGTGTTCGGTGCGAAACATTGTCCTGTTTTCCTCCCGTTTCGCGCTGCACGCTGTGAAAAGCATTGTTTCCCCTCGAAGGAAAATCAACGCGAGGTTCGAATACCAAACGAGCCTCGATGTGCTTTCAGCGCCTCCTTCTCTTTGCCCGAAGGGATGAAACCCTCGTGCACGCGTCACCGTTTCCCCTCTCGACTCTTCGTAGCTCGTTCGAGGGTTCGCTTAACGCGTGTTACCACGATTCGATAGGCGATGCAGAAGATGGAGTCCGCTCACTCGGATATTACACCTTCGTTCAGTAATTCCACGCATTTTTCGCTCGACGGATTTTCCTTGCCGCACGTCATTGATGAAAATAAATTGGATGGAAACGTTGATGCAAAATGCGGCGTTCCAGTCCGGAGGTAAATTAAATGGACGAAATAAAGTTACAGAATATGGAGTGGTACGGTCGAAGTTTCGTGCTGTCTGCTCCAATTTGAATTCTCGAGTACCTATCGATCTTTCCGCCTGGTCAGTGACGGAGGCAAAAAATCGGTGTTTACAAATTGCACCGATTCGTCTCTCACGCCGATAGATTCTCGAATGAATCCGACCGTAGATTGAACCACTGAACAAAGCGTATCATCGTCAGTAGTAACCTGTCCGTACCAACGGACTGGGATATGTACGTGAATGAAGAGTAGTGTCAATCAACGAAGATTCGAGTGTGCAAAACGTTGTCGGAGGTTTCAGGATCTGGACGAGGAATTCACCGAATTGCCATCGTACCCAATTTAGCGTGATGACCCTTTAGACGGTTTTTCCTCCATTTTTGTTTTACCATCCCAATAGAATTTCTTTCGATTAAACAAACCTGCGCTCCGCATAATCCATCAAATTGCCATTGCTCCCAATTTCTCATGCGGAACGTGATCCTCTTTTGAGCCGACGCTTTAGTCAATTTATCCACGACATTTCTTTTCTGCACCCAGTAAAACTTCTTCCGACTAAACAAATACGCGCTCCTCGTAACCGAACGTTTATTTGTCTCCTTTAAAGAAGCGTTAACAAAAAGCCAGATGAGAGGGATAATGATTTTCACCTGAGGGCTTTTGCGCCATGCTCGGGACTGAGGGGGTAGTATTTTTCCCGCGATCCAAGTAAGCCTCGGAGCGAGAAACCGGTGAGCGAAGGGCCGGAGGAGTTATCGCGGAAGACGATAAGGCAGACGAACGGGGTGCCGAAGGGGGCGGCGGTCGGTTCCCAGGCATCCGGCTTTTCGAGAGAGGAGCTATCGGTAAGATATTTGCCGCGGGGCCCTCCGCCATCATTAGAATCTTCGTAGGAAGTCTCCCAGTCCGTACAATCTCACTCTTTCACCGTTGGCTCGTTCCTTCTTCGGGGTGCGTCTTTGTATCTCGTTACCGCGCGAGAAGGATGAGCGGCCCGGTGGGGAGAACTCTCGCACCCATTCCATACTGACTGAATACCGTCTTCTTTGTCAATGTGCTTTGAAATATCGGTACCGAGACGAATAGCGAATGACTGGGCGGAGGAGCGCGCCGGGAGAGCGAGACGAGCGGGCCGAAGGGACGTCGCGGAAAAGCGAGAAAGCCGATCGGAACCTCCGCCGTTGGGAATTCCGTTGCTGTGTTGCTGTTGCTGTTCCTCTGCCTCGGAGACGTCGTGCTTCGAGAAAGTGGAATTAGGTTTGTTAAGGCGAGGTTGGATACGCCGTGGGCGTTCACAGCTATGAGTCCTCCCTTCGCCCTTCCGCGGCCGACTCCGTCTCACTGTGTCCCGATGCTCACCGACACACCGGGCGCAGAAATCGATGGAAAATAATTCGAATTTATGGGGGAAAATCGACGAGGCGAAGAACCGAATGAATGAAAGAAACAACGGATATTTTATGCAGGTGGAATTCTGTTTCGTCGCTCGTCGTTAGGGCGACGCAGACACGAATAATTAATACAAATCTCTTCGTTAAACAGTACTCGAACATTCAGGTTTCTTTTTTTCATCTTTTTTTTTTTATCGTCCAGTACCGACGGTTAACTTACAGATCGTTAGGGATTCTCCTTGAATACGATATAAAGTTCTAACATTCCTCCCGGAATTTCTTTGCCCGGAAGGGCTGTGGGAGTGTTCGATGCTTTGAAATATTGGGGGACAAGCGTCTCGGTGCTTTCCCGATCCTCTTTTTAATTTTTTCTTTCGAGCCGGAGAGAAACGGAATTAGGTTTGTTAGAGCGCGAAATCTCTGAGGAGAAGTTGCGAGATTCTCGGCTTGAAATAATCCGTAATATCTCGACGGATAAAGGGATTTCGACGGTTCGATGATCATTAAGGGTTTGTGTAAAAGGGGTGTAACGCAGACGATAACCGTCCCGATGCTTTAGCTCGAAGTTTCGACAGATTCTCGTTTCATATTCCCATCCCCTTGCGCCAATCTACCTTAACGATCCGAGGTGACCGAAATACCCACAGTACACTCGGCTGGATAACCATTCTTATACAAAGCCCAACGAAGGGCCAAATATGTCGGATAAATTGACAAATCCATCCATGAAGCGTTATCGATCAATTGAGGATTTGACGCGCTTTTTTAATGCACTCAACACCCAGAGATCGGCCACATCAACCAGTAACATTTGGACTTGACAGACGGCAATACCATTTTCCATCCATGGCGCAATTTATTTCCCAGGGGTGCCAATCGCGTTGCCAATCTTTTAGCCGTGACAACAAAAAATGTTGTAATCCATTTTTGTTGTCTCTCTTCCAAGGCAGGTCGACCTAGTCTGTCCGTCGGTCCGTCCGTCCATCTGTCCGTCTGTAAACGTAGATTCTACATCGTCGTTGAACGCATACACCGAGAAGTCACATAGTACGAGGGCCAGGCGGCCACGGATGGTGGAAATACTCAGATTACGGGAGACCGGGGGCAAAAGTAACCGGGGTCAGTTGTAACAAGCACCTGCTTGTGCATGATCGACGGCGTCGGATACGAATGGAGTAACCATTGTAGACACCATTGTGTTATTCACAAACGAATACCTTTCTCCATGCTCGAGTTACTATTCGAATTGAGCGCGAAACATAGTCGTCGCGCTACCGAGGAACGTTCGCCGACGGCTTAAATTCTAACCGGCGAACACGAGCTCGACACGACGTTCGAGACTCTCGTCGATTGATGTGCATGGTACTACGTCAATGTCTCTCAAGCTATATATTAGTTTTTACTGGATCATCCGCTCAGTGTAATTGCCGCGTGAAGAGTCAAATATTGAGTGATAAGTTAGAATGGCGTACGCTCTGTGAATTTGATTGAAAGATAACTAGGTGTCGAGATAAAGAGATGAAAGAGATTCGTAATGGGTGTGAGTAAATCTGTGGGCTTTCTCGCCCTATAGAAGTGCTCACGCTAGTCGAGGGTCGTTTAAGGGTTGAAATAAGGGTGCCGCGCCGTTTTAAGTGGCAGAGGCAGCGCGAGAGTCCCGCGAGAACGGAAGAATGGGGACGGAAAGAGAAGAGTAACCCCGTGTTGGAAATTGTCTGGTTGAATAGGGCGCGAAAAGGATTGTTGACGCTTCACGATGAATACGAGTAATGGCAGGGTGAGTTTTGCGGTCTGGCAGGGGAAGATGCTGCGGCGGATGCCCTCCGGCTGTGAGTTTAACTCTATATCCCGTTCCCACTCGAGCACATACTCGAGAGACTCTCCCAGCCGTACTCGGATGCGAACTTTCCTCGTGGACCGCGAGTATCATTTTGTGGATATTTTAATGATACATATATTTTTTTCAAAAATTATTATACTAAACCACATGTGACGATTCATCGTTTCGAGGGTCGAATTTTCCAGAATTTAATTTTTATTCAAAATCACACTTAAATTCGAACTTAACCGCGAACTTTTGATTCAAATTCAATACTGTTTGAGCATCGAATCTATGTCTGAATAACAAATACGATTAACTTTGATGACACGGAACTATTACGAATAGGTGATCTGACAGAGTCATTTCTTCAAGCGGGTCCTATAAAATGATTGCTAATTATTCTCCTCGATGACATAATCAATGGCCGCGACGGTCAATGTCAAACGATACGTGGTAGGCATTACAGAGATTTATCTGCATACTTTCTTATCGCTTCTCATGATAGTGGACTTGAGATCGTACTTAAGACCAAAGTGAAGCCCGAAATCTGGTTTGATCTCAAGCGTCATCCTAAGTTCGAAACAATGTTTTAATATCCGTCTCTAAAAACGTCCTCTCGAAAGCGTACAAAAAAAAAACTATTCTTGAATGCCGTGTGCCACCGATCGATCGCATGAAGGAAAAAAAAATTAATACGAAGACGGAGAGCCGATAAAAATGAAAATTGAGTGGAACAACGTCTTCGGTAGTCTCATCGTGATACACGTCAGTCGCCCGTCTCAAGAGCCTCTCCACGATTTTGCCATGTTTTTATTTACTCTCCCTCTTTCTCATATCTCTCTCTCTCTCTCTCTCTCTCTCTCTCTCTCCCTTTAACTATTCGCCCGCGCTCTTTATCCTATATCCCGAGGTGACGAGCGACAGGCCGTTAACCGGATAACAGATTTTTCGAACCGAAGTGACAGAGCTTCCGGTACTCGACGAACGATCGCGACCTACGATAAACGTCAAAAAGTTGACGAGAATGGGACTTAGCCGCCACCCTTCCTCTTTCTTTAGCAGTGGGTCGAGCACCGCGAAGGCGCAGCGATGCCAATCACTATATAAGATCTTATAATGCCATTATTGTTTTAGTATTTTTCGCGTAGAAATATCGCGCCCGGTAGTTGGCCGCTCTCGCGGCTCGCATGGACCAACAGATTCACTTCGTTCGATACCAGAAGTGAGGAGAAATATAGTTGATGCAAAAAAAAAAAAAAAAAAAAAAAAAGAAAAAGAAAAACGAGAAACCAGTGTTGGGAATGGCGAAATTGTACGTCGGGCACATGTGGGGTCTCCGAACTGGAGCGCCTCGTCGCCACCTTGTATATCCCGGTCTGCGCGAGGAGCGAGTTTCGCCGCTATTCCTTCCCAAGGAAGGAACGTGTCTGAACGATTCCACCGGAGCGAGCGAGTGAGCGCGAATGAGAACGACGTCGTTCGAAATATGAAAACGGTGGCTTGTGAGCGTGTGCGTCCTGACGTTTCCTTTAATATTCCTTTTTCAACAAGCCTCTTCGTCGCCTCTTTCTACCTTCGCAATCTTCCGGCACATATTTCCCCGCACTTTTAATTTTATAAGGCCTCCGTTACGTAGCTAGACACAATAATAATAATTCATATTCGTATCGATAATTTATCGGGTGATTGTGCCTTTCACGGTTTTATCAGAAACATAACATTTATAAACGTGACTTAGTTTTTAATCACATGTGTTCTCTTCCGGCTTGAGAATTCATACAAAATTATATTCATAACATCAACGATATTACTAATAATAATAATAATTTTTAATACAAGTCTTTATACAATGTCGCAAATTGAATTCGCTGTGCGACAATAATAATTGATAATTTATCAGCGCTGTGCTCCATTTACATTTTTATCAAAATTCGGGAATTTTAATAACTGTGAGTTAGGTTAAATAATGTAATTAAATTCATCATATTAACAATATTAGTATTTGTAAAAATAATTTTTAGAAAGTTTTTATCTAATGTCGTAAATGGAATCTACGGTACGAGTCGAGGAAACGCGATTTTGTTGAGAGAAAAATCTTGTAACTTTAAACGTGTCGTTATTCGCGTCATCACGCTGAAAAGCTCGGTATACAGAATTCAGGAACTTCCGGAATGCTCGACGAGAGAAGGCAAGGAAAAGAGGGAGAGGGGAAGGCAGAGGGGCTGGAAGATTGCCGGCGCGCATAGTAGACGGTTGTCGCCGACGTATATAGGATACAGGGAGAAAGAACGAAGAGGATGAGAGAGGCAGCAGCGAAAGAGATGGAGTGAGAAGGGGTTATATGAGTATTTTAGGTTTGAGGGCCTGGTAAGCTTCTGATGTATTACTGGCTGAGCATGCCGAGTCAGCGTTGCCGGCCCAACAAACCGGACAATCCGATTTTTTCCCCACTCCGCTCATCTCATTTTTTTTCTTTTATCATTCTGCCTACTGCCTCTTATCCGCAGTATAAAAGCTCTTGATAATAAAAAATATTTAATAATTAAATTTGAACGAGCACGTTTAGGGAGGGAAGGAATAAAATTCTGCGGAACTTTAGGTCACCGAATGGCAAATATTTGATCGTGACAGTGCAAAATACGTCAAAACTGTAAAAATTTTATTTTCGATAAAGGTTCAGGCGTCTGTTGCACCGTTTAACCTATCAACGTGCGCTGGTCAGAACGACGACATATTGATCTTCGGCAGTTCCGGCGCTAATCACGACTGTGACCACCCATTTTTTATTGTCACCTCGCAAAAGTGGCTTTTGATTGAGCCCTAGGAATGTCTGTCGTTTCAAGTTTTAGGGTCGTTCTTAATTTCCCATCTCTTGTGGAATAGAATGTTTAATTCACCGGAGTATTAGTGAGTAAATATTATGCAAATGGATTCAGATGTGACGGAGAGTTTAACTAGAGCTTGATTCTGTAGGCTTGACTCCAGCGCAGGTTGCAACAGAAGAGCATCGCTATCATTCTATTTCGGGGACTTATAATACGTGTTTCCGCGTCGACGAATATTTTCTCCAGTTTCTTTTTGTAGCGACGAGGCGACAGATCATCGACTTAAATGGGACTTATTATATAGCTTTGGAATTTTTACTTTAATACTCGAGTATTTGAACGTGACGAGTTTTTCGATACTGAATTTAGCATTAATTTTTAGTCCCCGTTTGACAATTTTCCCGTGGGATTTTCAGATATCTGGAGTTTGTGGACGTGTCTATTATAATATCGGTGTCAACTCAGTATTTAAGGTACTCGTGTGTGGTGTTCTGGCCCCATAAATAGGCTTTCGTCCCTCCGTGTATAAACTCACTTTTGTAAATTTATTTAATAAAGAGGGAAGCATATTTCCTTCGGTTGCCTTCCGTCATTCCCTTTTCCTTCTGTAATAGGACCAAAATCCTTCTATTATTTTACATGAGAAAGAATTCACGAAATTTCTTCGTGTACGTATGAAAAGAAAAGAAAAGCGACAACCAATTATGAAGTATTTTGAACACTCCGTCTAGTGTCGGTGTAGGTTTGATATCGAGGGCGCGTAAACAGGTGAGACCCTTGTCAATGGCGCGCCGGGGTTGCCGCCCCTCGACTCGTCAGATAGTCATTCGCTAGGTCATGAACGTTTCCGCTTTTTTTTTTAATTTCAGGTGAAAGTAACGTAATTTTCTCTATTGTTATATTAGTACAAATGTGTGATCTGACTCGAAATTGGTCTGGTTTCTAGAGTTTGCGTCGAAAGGTAATCAGAAGTTGGGATTTCGCATAACAATGCTCCGCTTATTTCGTTTCTTTGAAGCGTTTAATCTCACAGGGTTTATAGTATTACCTCAACTTTCGCCCTTTGTCCGGGAAACCCGCCAGATCCTTTATTGTGACAATAAGTTAGGATAGAAAAAAATACCCTCTTAAGATTAGAGTAGACTGATGGGCTACCTTGTTTTCGACGTCGACCCACCTCTTATTTCTTTGTGCAGCAGCGCTGTTACTTTTCAATTCGGAGTGGACAAACTCGGAAGCTTGACAAAGAAATTCAAAGAGCGGCTTGCAATGTGTCGAAGCGACATCTCACCGAGAGTCGTGGTTACTCCTCAACAGTTGAATGAGCATGGGCCTCTCTGTCGATAGTTCCCGTGTACGGGAGGCTTGTGATTTTAAGATCTATGGAATCGTTGGTCGATACTTGTGCCTCGCCGTGTAGCGTGGATTGTTTCAGTTTTCCTCCTGCCTTGTGGAGGAATGGCGATAGTTCTCGTGGACTGACTCTCACGTCGATTTCTTTCTAGTTCAATCAGATCGGCTTCAATCTGTCTGTTAGCCTTTTCCGTTGTTACATTGAAAATATCTTTTCTTACTGATCTACCGGATGAGGTAGATAAGTAGATAAGTTAGTTCCCGGTGAAAACGGTTTGTTCGGCCTTAATGGTTTGGATTATCTGACAATATTTCCTCTTATCCATAAAACGAATTTTCCTGAGTATTGTTTTTCAATGAGAGAAACAGCATGGAAAATTTTAGCGTTACGCTGGACGTAACACTCCTGCCAATTATCGTCGCAAGCCGTCGTTAAGTTGGGATTGAAGATCAACGTAATAAAAAAATATTTTAAATCTATGTTTTTCCGGAAGGATTTTATAAAAGAGGGAAAGAACTGCGGGCGTCATTGCGTACTTTATCTTAGGAAGAAAAACTTCGGGTTTTTACACAGTTCGTACAAGATGTTCCGGAGTTTGAGTTTTATTTTACTCGATAATTACTAATCAACAACAGTCATCATATCTCAAAATCCATCCGTCCGATTTCGATAATTTTATCTTTCAACTTGTTCTTTCTCTTGTTGCGCGTCATTGTTTTGTGTATGCGTGTGATCGCGAATTAAAAATCGAACTAAACACAAACCAAACAATGACTCTTTTGGAACAAATAATGACGCAAAATCTGTCGACTTTGGATTCATTTCCATAATGTGAACAGTCGGCGACGTTGCGTCAAATTTTCTATGCACTACTCGTGCCATTCACACAAATTCACATCGTATTCAACAATGAAGTTCGTGCTCATACTACCTTAATACCATACCATACTACCTTAATATTTAGTTGATTCCAGCCGGCAAATAATAATAATAATAATAACAACAACAACAGCTCTCTGTCTCTGAATCCGTGGGTCCCAATTGTACGGAGAGTCACCTCGCTCAAACTCTCACGCTGGTTATTTTTCATTTCAACAATTGCATTCACAAGATAATATAATTCGTTGCTACTTCCGGTGCTCTGCGTCGAATAAATGACGAAAGGGCGTGAGAGACGTCGAGGCTCAGCGTCTCTTCTGTCCCAGGGCTCATCGGATGAGCGGACTCTTGTGCAAGTAGAAGGACTCATTATGCAGTCAGAGCACCGTGTAGTGACTTCAAAGGCAGAAGTAGATCCGTACCGCGTAAAGAGGGATGCGCAACTTCAGTGGAAGTCGCAGGGACCAAGAACGTACACCGGCCAATGGTACCTTCAGCCGCACAACGTCCTCCTCCCTCGTAGACCTCTCGAACTCTCGTACATACAAAGCACGCGGTATAATATACTCGGCGCTACTCCGACGTTGCAAATCTTCGTGTCTGGCTCGTTGAGAAATTGCTGAATGGGATAGGTAACTCTCGGTCAAGGCGCGAGATATCCGGCACGACGGCGAGCGTCAAAGATTAAATTCACTTTGTAATTTTGTCCCCGGTTAGCGAATTTCATTTTCCATGTTTCCATGTCCATTTCCATGTTAGTTTACTATCGAGCGACGAATACGCCAAAGCGTCGTCGATTTCGAAATGACGCACTAACGAGCTTCGTTTTTTGTATGTGGCGACCCATTTGAAACGAATTTACAGGGCGATGGTTCGCGATCTTCCATCCGAGGCTACGCGAATCGGACGAAGATAATATTAATTATCAGTATTTCGTGGAATTCCCATGAACAACGGTGTCGATGCAAAAATCTCTTCGCTAGAACCGAGAATTTATTTCTCTTTGAATCGGCGAGAAAAAAAATTACTGAAAAAATAATTAAATTTTTCTAAACGGGGCCTGGTATGGATGAGGCATTGCGGAATAATGTAGGATTATTGCAGTGGTATTTACGCTCTGGTATTGTATCGATGGCCTCGAATAAAAAGGGCGTATCAATCATGTATGAGGTGTGCCTGCACGGCTTTCTGTTTGGCCATCGAGATGGAAATGAAAAATTATTGGAATACCCAATATATTGTTGATCGCTGAATTATTATCAATCCTATTTTCTCGTGTAATTTATTACGATGCTCGGTAGGTCGCAGGATCTCCAGAGACGAAATAAAAAAACGTTATTCCGCCGGACAACTCTGCATATGTCTACAGAAAATTTCACCTCATCACCAAAGTCGCACTCTCTTAGCTCAAATCGAAACTGCATTAGGTTGCAGCACGATATAATAGTGTGAATACGTAATATTTCAGATTTCCATCAGCTCTTGTTTTCAAGTTAATAGATAGGCTTCTCAATACAAAAAATTATTACATCTCTGAAATTTTGGGTCGTTAAAAAAAAAATCTACTAAAAATGTGCTATTTGGATGAAGCATTTCGTAAATCTTCTAAACTGTTACAAGTAGGCGGAACTTGAAAGAAACCCGTAAACCCTTATCTGTTAAAATTGTTCAGCACATCGTACATGTTCCTTTATTAGTGCGAAATAATACCGCCAAACTTCAAAATGCCTTGGAATAGCATTCGATTTTCGCAAATAGTCGTTACGTGGAACACCCTATACATATTTTTTTATATGGGCATTTCAATGCTATTTTATTTCACGACGTTTGCACGTTCGACCGAATGTTGAAAGTGTAGTTTCATCCACGCCGAAGCTGAAAGTGTACAAAGTTACGGATAGACGAATCCACCGTGGAGTTATAACCGTCATCGAGAAAGATCCCGGACTCAAACAGAATTACGTATTGAGACTCCTGAAAGTATTGCAATCAAGTACGATTAATTGGGTCCTTTGATTTACACGTCGCCCGAAGTCCCGGACTGCACCGACGCCATTGCCGAACTACTACTTATTATAAAGTTATCTGCGGCGCGTTCGTTGCCGTTTTCGCTTCGGCTTTCAGCCTCTATTCCTCGGTCCTCTTCGCGTCCTATACAGCTTGGGCGAAACTTTTTTCCACTTTCTCGAACTCAACGACCGCGAGCACTATCGCCACTATTTCAAAACGGCTCGGAGTGAGACGCCGCAGAGAAACATCCTCGCCGTTTCGCGTGTTTCTGGGATAAGAAGCGAACATTTTTCCGACAAAAGGATCGACGAGAACCTGGATTGTACACCGAGGAGAGCGATGGTACACAGAGAAATTGGGTACGATTCCTTGTCAGTTACGCGGAGATAAAATGCCCCGTTTTAAATTCAATATACGGCAGAACAGTCCACTGCCTCGTTCTTCTTTCTCACTATTCGGTATTATGATATCTCGCTCCTGGTGCCACGCAGCTTGGAGTAACACAGCCTCGCGCGCGCCCCAAGACCGTCCGATATTGGAAGTCAGCTGCGAAATCTAGGGCAAGAAATTTTAACCATTTTTTTTATTTTTTTATTTTTTTTTGTAGTTCTTACATGCGTTGAAAGGAACAATTTCCTTGGCTCGCTTTCTTGGTTCCTCCTGAGACCGCCTGTTTCATACACGACGAATACGTTTAATATCCAGCACGACGGGGCTGTTGCGCAATAGTGCGACGGTCCTTCGAAAATTTTCGTTATCGCGTGACACGGCCTATATCCTATGCAATTTCTTTCTCGCCAACGGAGCCTTGCGATAATTTGCTTATCGAGAGGATAATAACCAAGGCAAAGTTTCGTCCGGCTGGCTGTTACGTCCCAGCAGCGGCCCTTGGCAGACTCCCGCGTTGGCGAGAGTTCGTGCCAGAGCTAGGATCTTGAAGATCGGAAGGAAGACCAGGGCAAGAGGGTGGTCGAATGGGTCAATTAGGCAATATGCAATTTTCCAATAACTCTTGGATACTAGCGAAGATCCGAATTTATCGTTAGAAAGAAAGCTTCGGATGTATCGTTGGGAAAAACGTCGTCTTAAACTTTTTTCGTAAATTGAGGTTCGCACCACTGACCGATTTTGGCCTTAAAACCTTATTTTCTCTAGTGAAGTCTGAAAATGTATTTTCATTATCGTTTAACATATCCGAATACTAGCTATTTATTTATCGTCCTCAAGTCGTGATAGTTGGCGCATCGGAGGCGTACGACAACCGGATTAAAGCGTGATTTCTTCCGCACCTGGAAATTTCCGTCTCGCGCACGATGCTCGAGGAACGTGAGCCATAGTAACGAGCAAAGTGGATCATCCCTTTAAAATGCTTCAGTTACACGTAACAGGTACTATATTATATAAAATTCCTTTGCAAGGCGAGAGAGCCCGTCGGTTACCGTGAGGGTGGGTGAGCGAGCCGAGTGACACAGAGACACGGGGTGGAATTAAATTTATAACTTTTCTATGAAGAGTATGTGGAACGCGGAGTGGAAAGATGGGGGCGGGAGAGGAGAGGAGGAGACAGATGAGAGACTCGGTTATTTTACTTAGGGTCCTTCGGGCTTTATAGCTGAAACGTGCCGCGATAATGTAACACGAGAGGTGGGTAATGGAACTTATGATATATCATATGGATGCTCGTCTCCATTTCTCCCTCATTTCTCCTCCTCTTTTCCTCTCGTTTCGTGCCCGGGAGAGGCCACGCGTATGCGGATCATCCCCCGTCCCGTTCTTCCACCCTCGCTTCTCACCGCGCGATTGCAGCGAGCCGAGTTCCGTAACGCTAACGCGCCTGGTAATATCTTCATATGAGGAGAGGCGCCCGGGCTTTTACTCATACCGTTGCCGAAATATCATACAAGCGTCGTCGTATTCTCGCATACAAGATTTAAATCTGCTTTTTACCCTCGGCTTCTTCCGGTACCTTAGCCCGCTTCGCGGATACATACGTCGCGCTCCCCCTTTTTCAAAGGAACATTTTTCTATCCTACCCGACGGTAGTTACACACGCAATACCCCCACATCGACCATTCGTATTTCGTGGGCTGCAATGCGTTACCATCTACCGTCTATCCAGGTATATTAGATATTTTACGTATTTCACGGCGGTGCCAATGTTGCGGGCTCGCGTCAATGTCCTTCCCCAAAAGGAAGAAAACTACATTGGAAAATATTACCACTGGGGAAGATATATCACAGCGGGCCGCGGATATGTCTGCGCACTTGCAGGGCACGTACGTGACAAAATTTAACCTTCACGGTTATAAAGCTGGGTTTTTATTGACAAATCTTTATCAGGTGATATTATAAAACTTTCATTGATTTTTTTTATCGTTTTCAAGAAATATCCGCGTTCAACGCTCTAAAATTATTGCCAACGGACATTTTTTACGATCAGAAACAACAATTAATTTGGCCTGGTTTCTGGATCATCGAGTATTTATACCGAATCATTTGTGTTATTAGTGTAAATAATTTATCTAACCATCACTTCGAGTTCGACAATTATAGAGCGAAAACTCTGAATACATCGTATGAACTATATTGGGGAACGTAACACCATTTAGGGAATTCTAGTCGAACTCTCAGTGGGCGAAGTCACAGAAAATATCGCCAATGAAGCTTTTGATAGAGTGGTATGAAATGATATTTTAATTATTGTCGTTGGTTTGGTTTCAAAATTCTTTGATTAACTTCATACGTAGATATATCAAGCTCAAAGTTCGTCGAGATAGCGCCGCTGAATTCTTTGCGATCAGCCTCAAGATTGTTTCGCTGTCACAACCTCCAGCGTTGAGGTTCTCTTGAATCCCGACACTGACACTTGGCTCAATGAAGAATCCCGATTTCATGATTGTAAAGTTCCGTTCTTATAAAAAAATCTTCGATGAAAAAATGATAGATTTTTTATTTATTTATTACCGAATAAATACATAGTAGGCTAGGAAAGAAATATCGAATAAACAAATAAAAATACTTGAGCGCTGTAAAATTATCGGGAACAAATAATTTTCGCGTTGAGAAATAAAATTTAATCCGGCCCGTCTCTGTGATATTGACCATTGTAAATGATAACGAATGACGTGTAATATTAGTGTAAATAATTTGTCCGACGATCGATCCGACGATGGCGTATCGCTTTTGATTTCGTGCTTTGTATCAAACTTTATCAGAGTCGGTCGCGATAGAGCTGCTCGGTACTTTGCAGTCCGCCTGTTCGTCAAGATTGGTCTGCTGTTGCTACCTGCAGTATTGAGGTCGTCCAGAATTCTGAAAGCGACACTTGGCTCGTCGATTATACTCGTCGATTAGGTTACTGTGAGAGCTGGAGTTTCGCCAGTGGCTACGCTCCGTGTATGATCAGACACGAAACTCTCGTCCGTGCGGTTATGCACACTTGGCCACGGTGAATAGGGATCGCACGCGGCGCCACAGCACTGCGACGCATTAAAATCCCATAATTCATACTCGCCCACGGCAGCCCTAAAACAAACCAATTAGGACGTTACGCTTGGAGCCCGAGCGGATATTAAGATCCTCCCGGCAAGATACAGCTTTATCGCCCTCCCGGTAGCTCGAGATCTTAGAACAAGCTCGCAAAATAACATGGAACATGAATATTTCTTCCATCTTAAGGATGCTTCACACGTGCATTTGTTGCCAAAAGTGACAATCAGTGAGAATCCGAACGCTTTCTAATGATATAAACATCTGAAAAAATCAACTCTATTACACCCGCTAACAACAATTATTTTGCATAATAATAATGTCAAGCTAATCATTATTTTATCTTCTCAGATGAATTCAATGATTTGTTAAAAAAAGCATGCATTTTTTTTGGATCATTCTTGAATTTTCTGGTCTTTTAATTTTCAATTCAATTGGAAAAAATATTTTGCATGAGAAAATAAACGTTGTCTGACTGGTTTTTAATGTATTTACTATTAAATAAATTGTTAATAACTTGTCATTATTATTGAGCGGAATGAAAGGTGTTGGCATAAGTGAAATTACTGATTATTTTCGGATTTTTAACATCTCGCGAAACAATGAAGTTTTGACTGTATTGAACTTACGGTTGAGAATTCATCTGCGATGAATCCTGAACGGTAGAAAAATAAAGTCGAAAGATTAAGTACGACCAAAAAAATATACGCAATCGAGATATTAGCGGGGGTTTTGATAAAAATTGAGGAATTTACGATTCAAAATCCGAGGTATCTACTTCGACCGTCAGTTTCACATTGGTTAATCTCTCCTCGCCCTCTTTTTGCCATTCCTCGCTCGTCGGCAACCCCCGGTTGACTCTAAGTTGTAAAGTGGTTCGTAATCGCTTTTACCCCGCCGCCTGCCCTCGCCCGTCCATGATTCTCTTTCCTTCACCACGCAGAAAGACGGTGACACACCGATAGAAAAGTTGCCATGGCTTTCCCAAACCCCGACCGGGTCGACGGAGACGCGAGGAAAAACAAACTGTCGTCCCGGTCTCGAGCCTATCCGGTGTACGGATAAACAGTTTTGCCGAATATCACCTTTTCTCCCGGAAAGTTCGAGACAGCCGTTCTGCGATCGAAGGAATCAGGTCAATGTAGAATTTCACCTCTCCACCTTGTCTTCTTCGCAGACTCACACATATACGGAACATTCCCTACCATTTCGACCTGCGTGTAAGTAGCAACCTCCGATCGGGAGAGTGGTTTTTCTATATCTGAATAAACTTTCAAAATTCGGATGTTCCATTCGATTTTCAAAAATTCTTTATAATTGTTTACGGATGAAAAAAATGAATTATTGATCGCCACTATGCAAAAGTCCAAAAAATACGTATCTGATAGAAGATTATTCTACATATACGTATATGTTGTGACGAATATGTAGATGATTATTCGTTGAGACACGTGATATTGGTTAGGTTTGGAAATAGTCTTGATCGAGCCTTCAGAGGGTACGTTTGACAATTCGTACTCGACTGGCTCAACTGTGATTATATGAATAATACCGCCCCGAAAATTTGGTAAGTGCGTTATTCATTCCCTCGGTCATTATATATATTATACGATGATGCATCGATGGCGGCGATTATGCGGGGTAAACCGGCCGACATTCCAAAAATACGAGTACCACACATTGGCGGCGGGCATTCGGTAACGAGGCATAGATCAAACTTTGGCAGCCGGTAACTCTCATACTTGTGTGCTCAAGAGTCGCTTGGCCCGACGTCGGTCAGTCAGTACGCCGGGGTTATCGTGACGTCCAATCTTGGATCGTTTCGGTCACGCGACATGTTCCTTATACCGTTAATATTCCTCGTTCGCGTCCCTCCCGTCCCCAGCACGGTTGGCCGTACTCGATTTTCAGTCGAAGAAAAGTTGCCACGCTAAGCTCCCGCGTTACCGGAGGCTCTTAAAGGAGCCTTTTGTATCTTCGTGCCGGGCGCTCTCCACGCTGCCGAGCGCTATAGAAGGCCGAGTTAGCGAAATGATGGGGCCAATCACTCAGGGATTTCCCCGTCAAACTCCCCCTCAACCCCGCGCGTAGTACGAGTTTCCGGCCGGAAGTCTCCTCGGTCGCTGGCGAATAAATTAATAACCGAAGGAAGCAATCCTAGCGATTTATTCCGCGGCTATATAAAATGACGATCAATGAGTTTGTTCCTGTGTTTTATCGCGTCCCGTATAAGCAGACGAGGGTCCGGGAGAGCCGCGGTGAGGGAGGTCTGCGGGAAATCGGTGAGGAGGAAAAGATCGATCGGAGAAGGAATTCCGGATGGGCAAAGCCAAGTCCGAGGGAAGCCAAGAGGTAATACGGATAAAAATTACAAATCTCGGCCATATATTCCCGGTGGAGTTGGTCTGCCCGGGACTTTGCTGCTGCATCGCGTGCGCTCCCGGCGCCTCTCGCGAGCTCTCATCCCGACGATCCCAAACGTTCTGCGGGAGAGCAGCCGACTGCCGCGGCTCCGGCCCACTCGACACGAGTGGTCCAAACATACGTCACGACCATAACTACTTCTTTGGACGGTATAACGGTATCTTACATTGGGGGTGGCCGCGGACCAAAGATATATACGGAATAAAGACATAAAAATTGGAGAATCGAGCAAGAAGAGCAAGCGGCTCGTACGTTCAAAAGGCGAACGTTGGAGGGGCTCGGTTAGGGACGGGGGTGGGGGAGGTGCTGGTTGGCGTAAATTGGTGTATATACTTTATCGCCATTTTTAATGGATTCAGAGATGCCCGAGCCGCCAAAAGAGCATCGTCGGCCGATGTGTTTATCGTTTTGCTCGCTTTTCTTTCGGGCTCGGCGAAACAAGATAAGAACGAGAATGGCAAAAGCTCGGTAGTCGCGAGTCGAATGGCGTGCACATCCGATCGGAATAGGTGGGAGGTGGGGGGTGTATGTGTGTGTTTGGGTAGCCGGGGGTGCCGGTGAGCGCGAGCAGCGGAGCGGAGCGGTTCCCGGACGAGTAAGAGTGGCCGGAATCAAGGGGACTGCCGCGGCGGGAGGGAGAGCCAGATTCTTAGATAAAATATCCAATTTAAAGTTTCATCGTAATTTTACGATTCTTGGAAGTAAATTAATAGTATTATCTACCGGCGCTTCCGTTCTCTCTCGGTCTCCCCCTCCTGTCCGCCCCCTCCCAACCTTTCCCTCGGCCATTTCTCGTTCTGGCGTCCCGACGGACGCCGGTGCGCTTCGAATCGCGGGCGGTAGCGGCGAGGAGGGCCGACGGGGGTTTTGAACTTGGAAAATAAGCAGCCCATTACTCATTACTTCGCAGGCTTATCGTGACTCCCGTGCATTCGTGCCGCGGCCCACCCCCTAAACGCCGCCGGGCAATCCCCAAGGGCGCTCGTACCCTCCGCGACTCTGGCTTCGTCTCTCCGGCGGCTTTCATAGTCGGTCCCGGGGTTGCTAACTCGATCTTCCGTTCCGGGTTATGAGCGCCGGGCTGCGGAGACGGAGAGTGCTCATCCCCTTAAACGAACGTTCTATACGACTCGGTACTCCTCTCCCCCCCCCTCCCCCCTCCCCCTCCCCCTCCTCCCGCCATCCGTACAATATAATCCAAGCCCATCCGCAAAGTCTCCCCTGTGTGCGCCGCTGGGAGCGACTAAAAATCATGAAAGAAGAACCATAATACCACCAAACACGCTTTCTCACCCTCCCGCTAATTTCTCGCGGTCCAACCGGAGCCGTCCGGCAACTGCATCACGGAAGGAAGCCACTGTACCGACGGGGCAGAAACTGCAGCTCTACACACACAGACGAAAAAGTACTAATAGCCCTGCATGGAGAATAAAAAGAAGGAAAACCGGATAGTGAGCGAACGCGTCAAAAGCCTAGGAGTATGAGTGCGTTAGAGCCCGAGTGTGGGGCAGGGGGCTCTGTTCGGCGGGATGGCTAGGTAAGTCGGGTTTTGCGGAAAAAAGCCAACATTAAGAGGCGCTGAGCTGGCGACACGACAATCTCAGCAAACCGGCGGAGGGGGAGGGTGAAAAAAATCTGGCGACGTTCAGCCAGGGAAGGCTGTGCGGATGAGAAGGAGCGGAAGGGGAGTGGGTGGTTTGCTGAACGGGTGAAAAAAGAGCTCGCTAAAAGGTCGTTAAGGTTAATGCGCGGCGAGGGTGCCTTGCTCGAGACTATTCTCTTCCTCTCCCAGCGAGACGCGGGAGCAAGCAAACTACGTTTCTCTGTGGCCTCTGGCCTGGCTCCGGCGCTTGCCTCTGTCGTTCTTGGTTTTCGGGCCTCGAGTATGTTGATGCTGATGGCTCAGCGAGCGACGGCTCTTCCGCCTTCCTTCGCGGGAACGCCTTCCGTCGTCGTCCTCGTTTTTGGATACTCCGACGGCGAACCTGTTTTACCCTTTGCTCGTTACGAAAAAAACGAAAAAAGAGGCCTACTCCACTCTCGTGTTTTGTCACTTTGCTGTTTGACAACGGTAACTGGATGGCTTCTTGGCTCTTCCGTCGAACTCTCGCAGACGGCGAGTGACATTTTTTTCTTTCGTTTTCCCGGTAATTTTTTAGGCATCGTATCTATTAAGCTACACCAAAGTGTTTCACGTAGCATTGCGATTTATGGTGTAAGTAAACGTGGAGGTTTAACCATGAAAAGTCGTTGAAATTTAGTGGCGAGCAACTAAAAAAACATTGGAGTTAATTAATTCACCCGAGAGTGTCGATATTTTTCACCTGCGATTTAGTTGCAGATCTGTAAATGAATATTTGCGATCGGTAACGTGACCCGGAAACTACAAGTGATCCATGATAATGGTTGAGAAGAGCATAAAAGTATCGCACAAAAATCGTCTTGATGTACTTTATGTTGTCTATATGATGAACCTTAACTATCAATTTTGTTCGGGGTCCCAATTATGGACAAAAGAGTGAAAAACATTTTTTAAATTTAATCTCGATATTTTTTGTCACAAATTTGGTCAAAGTTTCAGTAATCTAAGTTAGTTTCAAACAAGTTTCTTCGCCTCTTCGAAATCATGATGTTTCGAATTTTTATTTTTCACAAATTAATGACTGCGTGAATTTTCAAGTCAAAACCAAGGAGGTTCTTAGAGTTAATGTCACGCTTTTCGCAGTACGGTCATTTTTGGCTCTGTCAATGAACTGATTGCAAAGTCCCTTCCCATTTCCAATTACCCGCGCGGTCGCATAAACCTCAAAAACACTATAGTTAATTGTCGTTTCGTGAGACGTGTCGATCATTTCACCGAGGTAGAAAAACGAAGAAAGGCTTCCACTCTCGTGTTTCACCATTTAGGAGACTGACAACGACGAAAGGATGGCTTCCTGACACTCTCGTTGTCTTTTTTTAAAATTGTCTCCTTCCGATAATTTTTCACCCGCCCCAATTATGACGTTGCGCAAAGTGTTCCACACAGTCGCATCGCTCCAAGATCGTGACTCGCGGCGGATGTATACTGGTAATCGCGTGACACGTGTCGACCGTTTGATCGAAGTAGGAAAGAAAAAAAAAGTGAACCACGGAAAGTGGGAGCCGGGAGGCAAAATGGATGCATTTGTGAATATCTCGCGCGGCGCGAGGGAGAGCCGTGTTTTGTGTGTCAGTGGTATTTACGCCAGCCAGACGATACAGCTCGCCGAATCGACTCGGATTTCTGAATGCATCGGCCTGTGTGAGGTTTTGCCGGGGCGCTTTGACGAATTTGCAATCGATCATCCTTTACAATTCGAGCACATTGATGAAAGGGCATGGAAGGAGAGAAAACGAGGTGTTCGGTTTTTTTGTTGTTGTTTTCTATTTTTTTTTTTTTTTTCCTTTTTTCTCAACATTAATGCACCGAACTTATGACGTTTCGAAATTACCCAATTTCCTGTACGATCCCTCGAGCGTTAATGGGTAAGGGCACTCGACTCGCCAGTCGTAGTTACGGCCGTAAAGCGAGCGACGTAACTAATTACCCTCGTCAAAAATGCGGTAAAAGATTAAAATTGGCCAAAAATTAAAAAAAATGACGCGGACTCGACGTTTCCGAGTCCGAGGGACGCGTAGAGCGTTTATACAAAGTGGAAAAACATTTATCGCTCGTTCACACGTGCCCGAGTGAAGCGAGCGCTCCGGGTGCAGCCACACGTAACTGGAAAATAGTATTCGCTCGGGAGATGAATAGAAGCGAAGGGGATGTGGTAAAATCCACCCCCGTGCCGACCCCTTCGCCCGACCGAGGGATGGAAACCGCGATCAAGCGGCCGATTAATTTCGCTCTGCCTGAGAGAGAGCCATTCGCGGTATGATAATTAAAATTTGTTGTCGAATCACAATAATACCTACTAGTTTACAGTATAAATTCCACACGCTGTATGGGGCTTCGCTTCCATTTCGTTAAGCAATTCCCGAACCGTTCCGTCTGATAACACGGGCCCGGTCGGCCAGGCAATCCTCGCGGATAGACCGCGGGAGGCATTCTCGCACGGTAGTTACAAATGAATTTATTCCCGGCACCGAGAGTGGTCGCCTGCTTGCTTGCCAGGAATATTTAGGGGTTGCAGGCAGCGTGCCGCCCAGATACGAAAACCCGCCTAGTCAGACACTCTTTTATATCTCCCGCCGCGGACCCATTTGTATACGAGATCAACTTTTCGCAAAATGCTCCGTTTTCGGTCCTCGTTGTTAACTAGATTGCGCCACTCTCTCACCGCGGTTAGTCACGAGAGTTTTTCTTTTTTTTTAATCCTCGCCTGATACTGTTTATCGTCGTCGTTATTAGAGAAAAGTAGCGTGAACTCATTGAGAATCTGATTCGTAGCTTTTTTTATAGTTAAATTTGCGATATCGAGAAAGAAACTAAATGATAATTCATTAGGTTTCTCAAAATTTATGTTTCAGGACGCGACTGAGTAATTGGCTCGCTTTAATTTTCGACGAGAAATACGCAAATGATTATCGGGTAACCTACTCTAGGCTGACAGTTGTCAGGAACATATACGGCTAAATCGAAAAGAATATATATGCAAATATTGATATCAGGAAATTTATACATGAGGGAATCCGGTCACGTTACACTATGTTGGTGTTCGGCGTGGGGACTGAAAATCGTGTCGGAATAGAGAGGCTTCTCGTTATATCGATAATTTGAATATTATGGAAAATTCCAGAGGAATAGCGTCGAGTACACCAGAATCTAGTATGTTATTATCACATAAAATTTTACCTTCGGCAAGTCGCTATCGATGCACGGATTTGGGGTGAACAAAAAAAATTGTTCACGCGTAGTTCAAAATTGTTCATCTTATTTTTAAAATTAATTTACTCACGCGAAGCTTGTGCGATGCAAAACATAAACTTTAAACAAAAAAGAATTCGTTCCAACATAAACGTTAACGAAATTTCAAACACCTTTACTAAAATTTTATCCTTTTACAGTCCAATTTTTATTCCTAGTGGGATTGTTTATAAATTTCAGGTAAACTTATAATCCTAATATTCGTCATTTTTTTAGATTCCCACAAAAGCACATTGACTCTGAATTAATGTAAGAGTACTCTAAGTTCCGGTACATCAAATTTATAATTAAGTTTTACAGCATAGTCATGACAACCTGTCGAAAGTTAGTCTCATGCAGATATCTTCGGGGTCGGGATTTTCGCTCCGATCTCTCCCAGGCCGAACACTTGTCACGACAATCTGCAGGGAAATCGAATGAAAAAAATATACATAAACATTGTTATCCGGAAATTTATAAATAAGGGAATTCGGTTGGGGTAAACTTTCTTGAGGGTCTGCAGGGCCGACTGAATAGCGGGAAAGGGGGACCACTCGTTATATCGATAATTTGAATATTCCGGTAAATCCCGAAGGTACAGCATCGAGTATAGGTGTAGCGGTGGGAAGCAAACCCATAAGGCGGTTCGCCGGTCCGAAAACGATGCACTTTATTCCGTGAGATCGCGACTGCTTCCTCCGCGCTCCTTCTTCGTTTCCCAGCTTCGTTCCTCCTTCGACTCGTTTCTCCTAGCGAAAGGTTCTTCGAGTAAAGATTATTATTCATGACAGCGTATCCTATTACAAGAACGCATGCAACATCGTAGCATGGCGAAGACCGCGAGCTTTTTCCCTCCCCTTTCTCAGGAACCCGTCTCGCCAGTCCCGAGGGAGACGACTGCCCGATGCTCTTCGCTTCCGAGGATAGAGAAGGGAGTCCGGACTTCCTTTTCTCCATTCCACCTGCACGGTCGTCCGCTATCGCCGGCCGGAGCTTCGAGAAACTCGTACATAAAAAGTTTTCGAGCTTCCCCGATAGATCGAATCAGTTCGCCGGCAGAGCAACCCCTCCTCGACTCCATGTCTCGTTTAGAAAAAGCTCTTCGCGTGTCTGATCACCGAGCTTTCCTTTTTCCACTTCGGCGTGAAATCTCGAGAAATATAAAACTTAAATTTTTATTATTTTTTTTTTCTACGTTTTTTCCGGGCAAATGTAAAATCGGAGAAAAAAATAATTACGGCTGATCGATACTATGAAAAAACACTCGCACAGCCGCTCGAGAGTACGTCATCAATTGTCGAGTCGTGTATATTCCACCGGGCGGGGACACTCGGAATAACCAATTGTGCTTTCACAGCCTCTCGCAATTAGAAACTCCCTTCCCTTCGCACCGCCGCGGAGAGAAGAGTCGGCAAGAAAAAAAGATAATAAAAAAAAATTGAATAAAACTTAAAGAAAAAAAATGTCAGCGAAGCTGCCCGCGTCGACGTCGTCACCCATTCCCCACGAATCTTCAAGTCCCTCGTTTCTTCTGTTCTCTCTCATTCTTTTCCTCTGTCCCTCCTGCGTTTCCGCGGCTTCATCGCTACGATTACCATTGCAGATCTCGCTGCGAATTCACTCGCGATTTCGCTGGTGATGAAGCTCGCGGTACCGCCAACGAAGAATAATCAGAGTTACGGAACGGGAACGAGTGAAATGTAAAAAAAAGGCTTCGAGACTTTGATTTCAAGAGATATATATATATATATACATATATATATATATAGACATTGTAAAAAAATCGTATGAAATTTAATATACCGGACTGGAAGTTTTTATGTAAAAAATTGTTATTAAATTTCCTGTACAATTGCTGATGAAAAATTAATGTTCGATCTCTCGAAAACACTTATTTTATAATAATTCATTGTAATTTCAGCGATAAAGTATCTTCATTTTTTCCTAGCCATTATTAACTAAGTATAATGTTACAGTTCTTGCCTAAAAACTTCGGGTCGGGTGGAACGAATTCACAATTATTTTTATAGTGTACCATTCGTGTGCGTAAAAAAAGAATAAAAAATAGTCCGAACGCATTTACGTAATAAACGAGTTTCATTAATGTCGTCATCAACGTTGACGACTCGCCGCGCGTGTCTCTTTGCGTCGACGCAATTTGTTTAAAAGTTTTCTCTCCAGCTCAATGTCGAAAAGACGAGGATTTTATTCGTCTCTTGATGAAACTAAACCGGAGTGGTCGTGTGTGTGTGTGTAAGCCGACCGTGTACGGGCCGTGCGAGGCCGAACTAAGGCGTACAAAGGAGAAAGGAGTCGATCCAATCGTTGGCGATTTTCTCAAATGTCGCCGGGGGTTTTCGTCGAGGAGGTCCGGAAGAGAAATGGAGGAGACGAGATCCGCAACGAAGGATGAAAGTTGGCCGCCGGCAAAGTCCTCCGAGAGAGGGTGCAACGACAGGGGAACGAAGGTGGCGAAGGATTTTCCGGCTGGTCTGGGTCACAGTAAATAAATAGAGACGAGCCGTGGACCGGCCCAGTTTTTAAGGACCGAATCCCTCCGCCTCGTTCTCGTCCTTTGCTCGGAGCCATCGTCGCTGTTCGTTCCTTTCGCGCCGGAGTGATATAAATGAAAAGCGGGGAAAACCCAGAGAAACGTGAACGTTTCAGCCACGGCTCTTTCTCCCCGGGACAATCACACCGCAGCAGCTGTGAAACCTTGAAATTTTATATCCAATCAGGAGTGGACACCTACTCCGGGTGACTTGCTCAGTTTCATTCGTAAGTTCTAAACGCGAGCGGGCCGAAGATGGAGGAATGCAAAATTGTCTTTCCTAACGAATTGCCGGATAATTCTGTGACACCACCTTATGAATAATTTGGGCGAGCCGATTTTGTGAATCTTTCCGCGGTTAATAGCTTCGACCTAGGAGCAGACAGAGATTCAGCTCTGAATTGTTTTTATCACAATTATAAAGTTCATTCGAAAACACCTGCGAAAAGAGACAACTTAGTTGGGTAACTTAAGGACAGTCGGTAGCACCTTGAAATTTTATGTCTAATCAGCGGTGAACTTTTTCAGTATTATGTCCGATCAGCGGCGAACTTTTTCACTTTTATTTGTACGTTCTTGGCGCGAATAGCTCAGAATCGGAGGAGTTTCAAATTCTTATCGCTAGCGAATTCCCGGGAAAGTCTGGGCCGCGACTTTATGAATAATTTTGGTGAGCCGATTCTGTGTACCTTTCGGCGGTTAACGACCCCGAGCCATGAGTAGGAAGAGATTTAACCTCTCATCGTTTTCATAACAATTCCAAAGCCCATTCGTAAACATCTGTGAAAACAGGCAACTTAGGTGAGAGAGTTTAGGGGTGGCCGCGTAGTACTAGTCGGGCGAATCCAGCGAAGCGAAGGTTCTCCGAACTCTCGTGGCTTCGCCGATTTTCCAACCGTCTTTTCCCCTCCGATGGTAAACATTATCCTTCGAAACTCAGTTTCCGTCCTACAACCTACCGCGAGAAAGCCTCTCCGTACTCCTCGACGCCTTTGTCAATCACTCGTCTTCAAGATGTAATTAAATCGAAGTAAAAAAAAATCTCGAGCAAATTTATCGCAGCTGACTTACGAATCCAATTGAACCCCGAAGAGGTCTTGAGAAATGGAAGTTGGGAGTGAAAGAATAGAAGCAAGGAAGAAGAAAAAAAAAACGAGTCGCAGTGCAATGGAGCAGGGATCACCACCGGAGGTTCTCATAATCCCCCAGAGTCTTTTATCTCTCCGGGGGCAGACCCTAAGGTCTTCCCTCTTTATCCGGCGGTGTCTTCCGGTTGTGTTGGTGAGCATTTTTTTTCTCTTCCCTGCTCGCCTCCAGATGCCCAATGACCAAGGGTGCTGCTTCTTATCTCGCGGTCGAAAGAAGCCCGGGTTCGTTCGGTTGATGGGCTCGTTAGGCGAAGGTATCTCGGTTCCTCATGCCGGGCTTCTGTACTCGGTCTGGGAAGAGCTTTCGCTACTGCGGCGGATCATCCAGCTGCCGGGTGAAGCCGGCATTGCTTGTTTTCTTTTGCCCCGTTGTCTTCGGGAGTTCATCGGGCCGAGTGCGCGCTCCATCCTCGCTCTTCCTCGGTGCTGTACATCGGCCAGAGAAGCTCCGCGATTCCGAAACGATCCGGCGATAACGAACGCGTGAAATCTGCGAATACCATTTGCGAATGTAGCTCCTTCGCGATAAGTCCGAGTGTTTATCTCGGAGCTCGGTCGACTTCCTAACCGTCGCTATCGGGCTATTCCGCAGCGGTTGATCGGCCGGGACCAACGTCATACTCGTGGCGAATGGCTCCGGTGAAGGCCGTGGTTTCCTCGGGAGCCAAAGTGGTTCCGGAGTCAATCGACGAGATTTGAATCTTACCGAGTGGAAGAGGATGAACGCGAGGACGGGACGTGGCTGAAGGGAGGTTAAAAAAAACGTCTTACAGGGCTCGATGCCGATGAACTGGACGTGGGTCGCGGATGGTGAAGGGGACGAGGAAGAGCTATTGAAGGATAACGTAGAATGATGCGAGATAAAAAGAAGAAGAAACCGAAGGAACGATAAAGAGTGGAGCCGCTTACCGAGCCGTAGTGGAGTGTGGTAAAAGGGACGAAACTACCCACTCTCATGATGCACCCTTTTGTCCCTCCCTTTCTTCTGTCTTATTCGGTAAGGTGAACCGAAACGAATTCACATCTCTCAGTCCTGGCGAAGCGATCTTCCCTGAAGAGCCGTGCGAGAGTTTGACAGGCGATAAGAAGGACCCTTGAATTACTGGCCCATTAGGTGACTAAGATTGTTGAGATCGCGAATGGAGAATCTTTTCTCACTTGTTCTCTCGATAACTCCCGCACTCCGACCACTCAGACTAAAAATATATTCGAGCCGGGAGAAATGGTTTTTCCTCCTTCTCGGTGCATAAAAGCAAATTAGAAAGAAATCTTTGATGGCGTTTTCGCAGAGCGGCCGCGAGATCAGGCAAATGGGAAAGTGCAGACCGTCTCGGTAGTTTCTGCGGTAAAAGAAAATGGAAATCGATTAGCAGGCTGGAGGCGATGCATCGCGCCGTGTACGACAGGAAGCAACACCTCAGAGCAATGGGACGATACCCAAGAAATAAAGCTATTCAATTATTTTCAGAACTTCCAACTATAAATAATAAACAAACCGATAATAACAAAATATAATAAATGCCCAACAGTCATAATGAACTAAGTCTGAGTGAGAAGCGAAAATCCTGACTCGCAGTTTTCTCATCAACTCTTTCAAAAGTCAATTCTTTCAAAAGAATTTTCCACGATCCTAATGACGAGACAAATTTAACGACGCATACTTCGTATGCGCAGTAAAAATACCTCTTATCATTAGTTGCACGGATACGCAGAGAACATACAAAACGAGCGAGGGAAGTTTTTAATGGCAGATGGAAAGCGAGCCGAACGAGCGTTCATGAGGATCACTTTAGAGCTACAGCGAAGTATCGTGCTCCAGCGAGCGTAAACAAACCTAGATGTATTTTGCCCTCGTTCCGTTTGCCATACTCTTTCCGCGATACATTACATTAAATCAACCAATCGACCAGAGTGCAACCAGATCGCCGGTCATTGTGCAAACACGAATGTTCTGTGGAAGCTGTAAATCGGCTCGGTCGGTTCAAATTCCGACCCTATTATTTTTCATCCGAAACGTTTCTTGAAATTAATCTCTCAGAGGTACTTTTCCGCGGTCGCCATTGGTAAATCAAAATCCATGGAAGCCTGAATGAACGGTAGGGGATACGACGAATTCGGAAATACACGTTTCTCGAGCGGGTGTACACGGGGGTGGAATTAATCAGCACTTGGAAGCAAGTAGATAAAGCCAGCGAGGCTCTGACGTCCTAATATATAATTCACCGGTACGGAGACTGCCCGGGCAGCCAGTCAAGCCCGGATCCAGTCGCACGGGGCTTCTGTGACTGTCGTCCTCGTCATCCGGCGTTCACTCCCGGTAGTTTCTGCATTCCTCGTCGTCACTGCATTGATAGCCGCGCGGATGTATAGAGTTTCCGAGTGACTCGGTTTCTCCCAAGTCCCGAGATTCCCTTTGCATTCGCATCCACGCAGACAGTGCAGACTCGACGCGATTCAGCGCGGTCTCTCCTCGTCCTTATCTCCTTCTTGTATGATCATCGCCATCGACTTCCGGCAGGACATTCAACTGTTATCTCGCGAACGTACAGCCAGGAACGTGATCGAGTCTAATCGAAGGACGTTCCAACTAATCGTCATTCGTAGTGTCCAAAGAGCGTGTTGACAATGCGATCAATGCTGTGGACGTACGGAATCAATTGATCGGTCGGCTAGCTCGTACGAACGAGACGAGTCTACCAACGGCAGAGCCGGGGTGGTCGGATCGTTTGTACGTTTGCTCCCAGCCTGCATACCAATGGCGCTGGTCGGCGACGTTGACTTCCCCGCGCCTATTTTTCCTTAGGTTTTTCTCTTTCCCGAATGACTCTTCTTCGATACTTTTTTTATTGGATTATCATTCCGAGTTTTTGCACCTCGGGACTTTGCCGCATAGATGCATGTTCGCGGTGGGGTGTGCGTTCTACATTCACGGGATCGGAGAGTGAGAAAATCACAGCTCATTAGTTCCAACTCGGTTTTGCCGAGGTACGACAACGCCGCGGAGAACGTGAGATAGTTGGCAAAAAGGGACGAACACCTCGCTGGATTAATTAAGGTAACATTACGAAGGCGCCATGATGGGTATCTCACTTGAGAAAGAGGAGGACGGGGATAACGAGGAAGAAGGAGAGGAAAAAGGGGAATGGAAAAACAAGCTAAAGAAGTATCTCATTCCGAAGGCAAACTAATTAAAGAGGAGTTGAGAATGTAAGAGATAGAATTTCTCCGGTTAGCGCAAAAGGACACTGAACGAAATTAAAAACAAAACACATAGCTCATCGGGGCAATTTCAAAAGTTGAACGGCATTTGGTGAGGATTCATTGCCAAGTTGCAATGCCTCAATGCCTCGTGGTCGTCGCTGTTTTTTTCGCTACAACCGAAACCGATGGTACGGAGAAATTCCCTTCCTTTCTCGTGCTTATCGGCGATTCCGAGACGTTGGCCGCGGATGAAGCGTCCGGCCGATAATAATCGACGCTTCGCCTACCCGCTCTTAATTAATTCCAGGCTGTATCCGGGAGGCTCTTTTCCGGCTCCCTGCTATGAGGGGGTGGCTTCTTTGGACCACCTCTACATACGTTATAAAGTGGCAGGGAAGAGGGCCCTTCCTGGTTCTTGGCTATCGAACACGCCGCGGGGAAACGCGATAGCAATCTATGCTCGTTCCGTGTCCGGAATCCGGAGCAGGGTGGCTCGCTATTATCCTACGATATATTATGCCTCCTGTGGCCAGAACTCTGGTTCGTTTTTTCCATTTCCCATCGACGTTTTCATTCCTCAAGGAAGACCTAATCTGGCGACCTTCGTCTAAAAGGCTGAATGACTTTACGTTCATAAGAACAATCGAGCAAATTGATCGTTCGATGGAATCAGGCCGAGATTACGGTTTCTACACCGAGGGTGGGATCTGGTAACAATGTCTATGTCGCTCGAGAGGTATCCTAGAATGGGGCGCATGGATATTGTCGTAGTAGAAGTGCCGGATTTATAAGAATTTTTCTCAGATTTTGCGGTACAAAAATCTTGGATAAGACTTTCTGCCATAGATTGCGCCTTGGTGCTTCGCTATGTACTATGGTAATTTTCTTAGATGATCGGTGGTTTTTATTGTTACCTTCTTTCAGTGTTGCTTTCTGCACGCAAAGAAAAGTTTGGATCACTGCGGCACAGCATACGCTGCTGTAGTAAATATTGTACGAGAGCATATAGTGTCATCAAAAGCATTTGTCGTGGTATCAAAAAATATCTGTTACCATAGTGTTTGTTGGGTCAGAAAATGTCCCAACAAACAAGCTGTGAGTAAGTCCGTTTAAGTAATCACGACACTAGTGCATTTGCTGTACCAGCGCTATAAAATCATTTGCTGAGACCAGCTAATACATTGTTATATCAGAAAATCATTTGCAGCGCCAGCAAATCTGTCGTGACATGTGAATTTCGTTTCTACTGCAAATTATTTATGCTGGGAGAGCAATAATTTGCTGTCGCAACAAAAAGAATTCAGCAAACACACTTTTGCTGTTACGACTAAAAAAAATGTTGTTCGCGGAGATTTCAGTGTCGCCGCGCCTTGGAGATCATGACTCGGAATTCTTGCGATTTTGTTTTCGTAGATACGCTTCCTCCTTCTTCCAGCCCGTATATAGGGGATGTTTGCTCGGAAGAACTGGAGAATTGGGCAACTGCCGAGGGGAGAAACTAGGGGTGAATGCGCTTCCAGAAGTCTGGGGAGAGCAAGGGCTGCGTCAACGGCACCTACTTATAGTTGGTGTTCACGGGACTCGGAGGTTTTCTCTCCCCGGGTCTCCGGACCGAGGAGCGAGTCTGACTGGCGCCAGTTACATCGAGACGCAGACACAGAGACGCCGCCTCGAAACTGTGGCGCCAGATATTCTACTCTATTGTCGCCTCGTGTTCCACATAGCCGAGGATGCCGGGCGATGACGCGTGTACAGTCCGATCCAGAGAAATTTCGAAATTTTATTCGCCCTATCCGCCCCGGTGCAAACATCTACTTAACTTTATTTTTCCTGAAAATTTCCGCGTCCTCGCGACGGAGGTTGCTCGACCTCACCCGGCGTGGAGTTCACGCAAGGTTCCGGCACACCCGTTCCAGTCACGAATTTGCGGAGCTCGGTTACGTTTCGCGGGCGTTGAACGCTCGAACAAATTGCCGCTGGATTCTCGAACGAGCTCTTCAATGGTTGCGGGCTTGTAGACGAAAGGAAAAAAAAAAAAAAAAAAACAAAAAAACAAAGAGGAAAAAATGAATAAAAAAAGGTGAAGCGCGTAATCGAGACGGGGAACGAGGGAGTGAAAGAGCGCGACCCTGATTGTCTGTTCCCATTTATACGCCTCCCTTGGCCCGCACACGCTGACTCGTTCTCTCGTACAGTCTGGTGGAAAAGCTTTGGCTTAGCCAAAGCTTATTCAGTTTGAAAAAGCAAATGAATTGCTTCGCAACACAGTAACTCATAACATCGGGAATCGCGCCCAAGAGAAAGTTGAGCTTAAATAATTTGATATTTTAATCGGATAGAGTCTATTTAGAGTTCAAATCAAATGTTATTTCACTGTTTTTCTATTGGGATTCGGAGGTCTTGATAGTTATGTCACGTATGTACTTAAACATTGTCCAAAGCTGAATCGGTTGTGAAAAAATGTTCTTCTTAATTTTAAATGCTTGGAAAAAAAATTGTTATCGATTTCGACGCGATAATTACTTACGGCTCTTCGAACAGTGAGTTCGCTGAATTATATTTTTTAGCCGTTAAAGAGCGAATCTTTATATTAGCGGGATAAAAAAGGGGCAAACAAAAAATCTCGACCAAGGTAAAAATATCTGAGCGCACGCGATACGGCCGGGGACGATCCATCTGTTTCGCTTTCAACTCATAAAAAAATAATTTATTTCGCGTCAGTTTCGCGAACAAATATTTAATTAATTCAAATAAATTTTCATTCGATTCGGACGAATGTTTATTTAATTCAAATAAATATTTATTCCAGGAGCTCTGGTAAAATAAAACAAAAAACGTTTCCCTGTTCTCCGTCCCGTGGCAACTTTTCCGTCTCTGTATTGTACCAACGCTCTCTAATTGGCCGGTACTGAAAAAAAAAAATCTCTGAATTATTGCCAAGCCGGGCTTGTATAATCAAGTCGTGCGCGAGAGAACACCGCGACACAAGCGGCCTCTAATGCATGGACAATTGTTTGCCGTAAGGACATTGTACCCCGACGGAAGTCCACGAGGGTCCCGACTCGTTATAAAATGAGCTCTTTCGGCCCGCGGGAGTTCCTCATTCTTCGTAATTATCCCAACAATATTTCTTTCTCCGCGAGTGTCATATTTTTTTAGTTTATTTATTTTTTTCGTATCCACTTCGAGAACCATGCCAGCAGGTGACAAATTTTTTTCGCTCCACTACGAGCCGCGAAACGTGACTTTTTCCGATTTAACGAACATTTTGTCAACTCCCCAACCCTCCCATCACGACCGGGAATAAACAATGTTGCTGCGTGTTTAACGAGGACGAGGAGTGACTATTCGAGGTGGCAGTTCGGAGCCACTCGACAATTATGAAAAGCTTTTCAACATCGGTCTAAATTGCATCCCATTAAGGGGGTTCGCTGCAGAACAGGGACGTGACCGAGTGAGATTTCTCTCTATCTCCAACGTTGCGTTACGGATGTTCTCTAAGTCAGAGAGTGGAGAAGCCCGCGCGTTGTCGAGGATTTCGTCGAGGACTCGGTCCCCGGTTGCGCCACCCTTGCCGTTATTTATTTATTCGGAAAGCGGAAAGTCATTCTCAATGGGGTCGTTAGGCAGCGGTGATCGCGGGTGATTCTTGATTGCGCCTAATGTCAAAGTTTCCTGTCCAATTTACGCGCATTATACCCGCTCGCATGAATAACTGAACAAGCGAGCGGAGGAAAGGAGAGAGTCAGAAAGAAAAAAATAGAAATTTGGATGATCATCGTGGTTGTTCATAGGAGGGGCTGTGATGATATTTGCGACAGAGTATAACCCTCTTTCCGCACCGATCCCGCATAGTGCGTAGCTCGGTTGCTTTGGCAGACGATACAGCAGGAGAAAAAAAAACCAAGTACAGGAAAAAAAAAAGAAGACTATTGATTTTCACTTAGAGGAGAAAACTCGGTAGCCGCAACGAGCTCTTATATCGCTTTCTTTGGTATATTTATACGAGTTATCTTACTCTGTCATTTGGAGGAGTCCCCGGAGCGTTACGTGGGAGTCGTAGCGCGAAGCACTTCATCCCCTAACCTGATGGGTTGCGGGGGTTGAATCGTTCACACTCTTATCGCCTCTGTCTTATCGCGCCAGTTATTTATTATTGCGAGTGGCGCGTGTTCGATATTCGATCAGACACTATCCATTAAAATTCCATTTCTTAAGTAGGCTTCCAGCAAAAACCACCACACCTCTCGCCGTTTCCAGGGTTGGCGTGAAATAAGCATCAGGCGATATGTCGATGGATTCGGAATTGATGTTGCATCGAATTCACCTTCGTTTGTAATTACATGAGAAAGCCACGTATTTCATCTACACGGAACCGAGTGAATTCACCTAATGAACGTTCAGTTGGTGAGCTATTCGTGTTATCGCAGTAGAAATCGCAATGTTTAGAACATCCCAATTAGATATGCGAAATATGGCGATCAATTTTCCCTGTAATAATAAACATGTACTAGAGCAGTGAGGCGAAACACCGTTGGAAGGATGGGGCGGATACGATAAGGAAATTCCAGGATCATTTAGTCACGAAGTTTCCTGCTACAACGAAAACTTCATTAAAGCGATACGATAGTCGACGAAGAATGCGATTACTGAACTTGCTAACGATTCTTGATGCGAAGTTGCAACCGATGCAATGTTGCAACTTCCCTTCCCTTGCTGATTTCTAATTCATCTAAAAATAACGATAATCCTCGTAACAATTATCGTTATTTTCTAACGAAACCATAATAAAGTCCCCTAAAGTCCTAAAGTAAAAACACATAAAATATCTGAACATTTTTTTGCATGTACGTATGATACCCGGTAGGAAAGTTTAACTGCAAGGTAGAACGGGCGGTGTGTCGGAAGACGTCAGTCATTGCTATCTGAACCAAAGTCGTAGTGCAAACCTATTCGGTCTTTTCAGGCTTCGGCGTTGGACAGTGCACCATGTGAGATGATAGTCCTTAAAACCGCCTGTGAAGCACGATCTGCGTTGAAGACCCCAAAACGAAATCGCTATGTTACTGATATCGCCATTGATTGGATTTTAGAAAGTAGGAGCCGTAGTAATGTGTGCGACTGTAGCCGCGATATCGAGTTCTCATCTCTACAGTCATGCGACTTCTCACAAACTATCCATCTGTAAGTGACACCGTGTCACATGCGAGCTAAATTGCAAGGACTCTTCGAAGTGCGCAACGAAAAATTAACAGTTGCAGGGATCGAGCAAGCAAAAACGAAGTGCTGCAGATTTCCGCTTTCCTGGTCGAACCTCACAGTCAGTACTTTCCTGAGACGAGCCGACACTACTTGGTCCGTAAGAACTGCAATCCCAAAATTCTCCTCCACGGTCGTTTTTATCTACGAAAGACGAAAAGACCGTCCACGGACGATCGAATTCGTTCCCTTCTCGCACTCGACAAACTCTTGCCCCATCTGAAACTACCTTGCTAGCGCTCGACACCGACACCCGCGATCCTGGCATGGTGTCTTTTTTTCCATGTTTTCTTAATACCGTTTGTCTAACCAGCCAGCATCGAGACCCTACCATTTCTCCTGATACGTATATTTCGTACTGATTCTCGCCACTCGGAGCCTCCCACGTCTACTTCCCGCGTTCCTTCATCAGTCTCTCGGGTTCCCTTCGTAGCTCCCAATGCAGATCGAAAGTCTAGCGGAGTTGGCCTGGCACGCCCGTCCCGGATGAGCCCGCCAGCGAAATAAAGAATACACAACGAGATCTGAATTCAGCAGCGGGTAAACATAGAGGGAGAGTCGCGATGGCCTCGCTCTCGACACTCTCGGGATGGTTATGGAGCGCAGAAGTGATGGGCAGAAGGGGAGTAGCAAGGGGATGAGAGCTTCATGCGATGCAGATGTATCATCGTGACGCGAAACCGGGACGGGGTGGAAATTCAGGGAGATAGTTCGAGTACCGTCCCACTATGGATTTCGACCTCGCGGCCCATGGCGCTCACCCGGTGACAGCGACTCCCAGCGTTTTCATCCCTTAGCGGCCGTATAAACTAGACCGGGTGAATTCGATGGAATTAGAATATTTCTGGTTATTTAGATTGGCGAGAGCCTTCGGCGGATGCGTTCGCTTTACATGTGTACCGTTCCATAGCACACTGGGCCGCTTCGGGCCGAGACCCTCCGGGCAACGGGACTCGACTCGGCCGAGCACATTATTTTGTTTTCCCCGAAACGTGGAATATACTCACTTTAACGGAGTTATGCAAACTACATGAAGGGGATCAAGCGAACCGGTCGGAATACATGAAAATACCACTACGACGTGCGTTAGTCATAGTTGTGCACACGACTAACGCGCTCGGCAGCTCGCGAGCTACGCGCCTAGCTATACGTATGAAATAAATTGAATAATAAAAAAAAAAAAACGAAGGAAAAAGAGAACGGAGCCTGAATTTGATTTCATTTCTGCTGTATTGAATTCCCAATTGGATGTTGAAGAGCCTCGGAGCTTCGAGGCTCATTGAATAATGACTATGAATTCGTATGTTCCATACGAGCTTGTGAGCGCTTTTTATTTTTGGATACGTTTTTTATTTATTTGGTTTTTAACGAAGCTGCACGAACCAATATGAGAAGTCGATGCCGCGCCGATCCATCGAATTCCGAGACAGCGTGACGTGTGTGTGTGTGTGTGTGTGTGTGTGCTTATGCGCGCACCACTATTTTTCTCTTTCACGGAAAAGGAAGGCCGCGCCTTCGTGAAAAACTTGACTCGATCCCATTCGTTTTCATTTGTGCCGCACGAGAGTCTCGGAGCGTGACTTTTCCGCTTTCGTCGTCGTGGATCTTCTCTCCTGTCACGTGCGGTTTCCGGCCGGTGGGGCACGAACATACGCGGTTTCTCGTATCGACTCGAGACGATACTTAATCACTCAATTCATCCGTCAGTATTTGTCCATCGCGACGATACGTTCAATAATAAAAATAAAAATAAAGAACAACTCCTTGAGAGCTTTCGTCATTCGACAAGCCATGCTAAGATAAGGATGCTCCGATATTCGAATGTCACTGAGAGTCATGAACGATAGCGAATGATCACGGTACTTTCGCCGACTGATCGTTGCACATTTTTATCGAAACTTTCGGTCAAAAAGTACGACGTAAAGTATTAAACGTAAAGCATTTCCAATGTTTTTAGTATAGAGAACATGAATCTTTCATTACAGTAGGACGTGACATTTAATGTACCATTCACGCATAAAAACTTTCACCGCGTTATATTGAGATTCATACGATTTTTTTACGGTGAGCATAACTTGCGAGTCCAGACAGCGACTTGTCCGTAGGAGAAAGAAATCGACATGCTTTTCTCCTAGATCGGGAATCTTTTCTCCTGTCGCGTACGGTTTTCGGCCTACGTGGTACAAACAAGCGTAGGTTCACGTATCGGATGGATGCAATGCTAAATCTCGCAAATCATCCGTTAGTATTTGTCAATCGCGACGATACGTTTCATTTTTTTCCAATCTCCATGAGAATCTTCGTCAGCTGGTGAGTCTTGTCACGTGAACGATATTCCATTTGAAATCTCCACTTCTAATTCTCACAATTTCATGGAAAAGGAAAAAATCATCGTGTCATGTTGGACATTTTTTTATCAGTCCCAAACTCATGTAGTAAAATAGCGATTATTTTATTTCATTTTATTTTACTTTATTTAATTAGTATAAACGTAGATGCATACAAAGGCGGACCCTTTTTGACAAAACACATATACATTACAGAGTGTTGTGTAAATAATGTTAATTAACAGTGGCTTAGTCTATAACGAAAATACCCTCGAAGCTTCGCAAGTAAAGTCTTTTTCGAAACTAAGCCACTCGATACTTATTCACCCTATGCATCCGTCAGTAATTTGTCTGTTGCGGCGATACGTTTGATAGTAGAAAATCTTTCCATCTCCATAGGCTTAGTCACCTGGCGAGTCGCGCCGCGGTAATAATGCTCCGACAATTTTATTTTGTCGCTACAAACGGACCAGGCTCTTTTTGCCGACCGAATTCACACTACCGAATAAGTATGCGAAAAAAACAATCACAATTAACACTGATTTCGTCTCATTAAAAAATGTCACTCAATCCATCCGGCGCAAGTCCACATTCGTTTCTCGCATCGAAACGTAAAAAAAAAAACTCCTTGTCTCCGCAAGATCCTTCGTCATCGGGCGAGCCGCGACAAGGATGCTCCGGTAATTAAATGTAACTACCGATCAGGCGTCGATATCGAGTAATCACGCTCTTTTCGCCGACTAAACGAGAGTTATAAATTTTTACCGAGGCTATCAGAAGCTAGCCAGGTGTGAGACACAGCCCCGTGAGCAGCCTCGACAGCGACTTATCCGTAAGAGAAAGAAATCGACGTGCGTTTCGCTCCGGTCGTGCTTTCGCACCTCATCCTCCGCTTCTTCCTTTCTCGGTGTCTCCTCGTGCGCGTCATCCACCTCGCCTCCTTGTTCTCCACCCTTCCTCTACCGTCGTTCTATCATCCCGGTCTCTCCTATCGGACCGTCCCGTCCGTTCTCCGTGGTCCCCTCACTGCGCGTGTCTGTGTGCGCGCGCTCTCGGATGAGGTAATAAAAATATTACGAGGACCTCTAATCTTTCTCGTATAATGGTATCCATAATTCCTTCGGGCGTTGTGGAATCATGATCGGGGCCAGAGACTTCCCTACCGCGTCCCGCCTCGTCCCGCAGTTCGCCTCGTTCTCACCCGGTCACCCTCCGACCCCTCCAACGAAGCTCATCTATCGGTGGGCGTAAAGGTGGCGACGATAAGTTTTAACGTCTCGAGAAGCCAGCGGGATCGGCGCGAAGGGTGCGCGAACGAGAAACGTAATCTATCTCGTTTCGAAAATTAAAATTTCCTTTAAGGCATCGAATCGATCGGCAAGTACTAGGAGGGGATGTCGGCGAAGACGAAAGGGAAAGAGGATAAAGACGACCGACGAGAAAGACAGCTCCGTTCATCCCCCCGGTCGAAGGAGGCGCCGCGATCGTCACGTCTGTGAAAGAAATGGCCAGTGGCCGATTTTCTCAATCTGCGAACAAGTCAAGCGATTTAACGACTGCGAGGGGAAGGCGCCGAGAGGTCCTCGGGTAACTGATCGATATCGCTCTTTTCATCAACCCCCAGGACAAAGGTTTTCGCCGAAGCGGACGGATCGGACGGACGGAGATCGCGCTGAGCCAATGAAGCAACCTATCGGGGCGTCGTGAAACTTAACGATTCGGTTAAAACGGACATTAATTCTTCATTCGCATCCCCGGCTCGGATAATTATATCTCTGCCCGACCCGTCCCTCATCTTCGTACATCTTTTCAATTGATTGTTCATTCGATCTCGGAGACTTGTAATTGATTTTACATCCGCCTTTCGCAACTCTCGAGGGATTCGCTACTTTAATTGAAACGCAACAGGTACGCTCAATACGATTCCCAGGTGGCTATGACCCATTGTTACTTCCCGTAAGTAGCTCATTTTGCGGGATTGAAGCATAACTTGCATGTTGCATTCGTAATACGAATGAAACATTAATATATCAGCGCAAAGACAGTTTTTGTAGTGAAGTTTTGGATACAGAGTTTTTTTTTAGCGGACCTATCATCGAAGTGTCTCGTGGAATTCGTTTCGATATAATAAGCACTAATATGTTAATAAATAAATTAACATCAGTAGTGAATTTCGAAAATTCACTGGGATGTTTAAAGTTTGTTATGACGTAGAAATATTTGAAAAATTCTCGTCATAGAGATCCTAGCTTTGCCACGTTTTGTTCTATCAAGCTTACAGTGCGCTCAAATATTTCGTAAAGTAGACGGACTGCTAAGATTTAATTTGACAAAAACGATGCACTCGTTTGAATTTTTATGAAATGTTAAATCGGATTTTTTTTGTTTGTTTTAGGATAAAAACTACATGATTGGCAAGCCACATCCTCATTCATCGTCCCGTGATACGCGGGGATTGAGTCTCTATCTTCAAGAGCGCTTTTGTTCAAAGGGAATGCGAGGGCGATGCGCTTCATCAAAAAATGGATGGCTGATAAAAAAAAAAGACGCTTGATGAAAAAATGGAATTTTCGTGAAAATGGCTCGAGCTGCTTTCGGCAAAGATGCGGTAGTCTGTTATAAAACTCGGTAGTGCGGAGGCTAAAAAGGACTGAAGGGTGCGGAGAGCTCGTAGTCTCTTGGACGGCTCGAAATCGCATCCCTAATTTCCATAGAGGAGTAGCGGAGGCAGCAACAGCAGCAGCACCGGCAGCCCCTCTGCAGCGAGTCTGTCACTTGACTCGAGGACATCGCGGTAGAGGAACGTTCACGCTCCTCTCTTTCCCTTTTTGACCTTCTTACCCTGGTAAGTATATCACCTCCTTCACTCATTCTCTTCTCCTTAATCCTCTCGACCGCCGTCGGGACCCGCTGCGATCTTTAAAGCTTCGCAAGCATATCTCTGGATACGATCTCCTTCTTTATCTTTCCATTCGCCAGTTTCATCCCCCGAAACGCGATTCGGCAGAAAGGTTCAGGCCCTTTTATTTTATTTTCCTTCGTAAGCGCGTCGCTTTTTTCTTACGCACTCTCAAAAGCTTGCGACGTGTCTCGGTTGGTAATAAAAACTCCAATTAATGTCTTTCAAAGATTCTGACCTCGGACAGTCAGAAGCAAATTCCTCGACGAAGTCGAGTCAATCTCTGCGTCATGTAGGACTTTGCTTTTAACCGTAAGCATTTTCGACCGGATAAAACCTCGATTTCAGCGTTTATTACCGATCGAGACCGGATCGGTGAGTTATGTAGTATTTCATTGCGAGATAACAAACAAAACATAGAATAAGGATCGCCGTGTCGAGAGGACATGACATGGTACGTCATCGACTCGTAGCCACGCATCGAGTTCCATAATTCTCGTATAACGTAGCAAGTGAGTTGCGATACTCACGTGTTCTTTTCTGAGAATATTTCTTATGGATTAGCCGGGTAGTATGCGAGGCTTCAAGGGATACTCCCCTAGGCTCACATGCTTCACGGCTCATGCGCAAATCCCGACAGGGGTTCGCAAGCTCCCACGGGTAGCTGGTCACGGGCCTGCGATCCCACTAGCAAATTAGCGACGAATTAATGGTAATCAGCTTAGCGATCGCCAGCATTTACTCTATGCACAAATGACAAGGACACCCACATGAAATACCAGTAACAAACTCATGAGGAAATTCATTAATTTCATCCCTTTATTGAAAAGAAAGTCGTCGTTCCGAGAACGAGCCCTCTGAGGGCTGCCAAAAAGGATTCGTTATTTCATCTCCACTTTTGATCCTCACAAATTCATGTAAAACTAAAGTATAAACTTGTGAAATTGGACATTTTTTAAAATCACTCTTTGAGATTTTTTTAAATGACGTATTATTCTTCTAATAGCTCGAACTTTCCGCTGAATATCGAACATCTCGAGGTTCCATACGGTATTAGATTTTCTCTTGACGTGATACGTCAAGAGAAAATCTAATATTAGCTTAAGAGAAAATAAAATATTGGCTTGGAGCGCATAAATTACAAGAATTACAAGCATTGAAAGATATGCAATAAGTAGGATTTCTTACCTGCGCAGACATACGAAAAACCAAAGATTTTCTAAAAATCACGTTTCGTGACATCAGTACATATACGAAATGTTATAATTTCGGATATATTGTGATTTTTCAGAGATTTTTTTAATGAATCATATATTTTCTTTACCAGCCTGCAACTGGATATTTTTTCTCTATTGGCTTTCCACTTGGCTAATCGAAATGCACGTATTTCATTTTATGTTTTCTTTTCATTGTTCGAAGCTTCCGTTGTCTATTGGAAATCTCGAATCCGTGTATGGTATTAGATTGTCTTACGAGGCGATACGTACATTTACGCCTCAATTTACTAGACCCGTTTCGGAATTATACCGCACGAGCCCGGCAGTCGGCATTATTTCTTCTTTTTCGTTCGGTCACGCACACCGCGGAATCATGCTCGCCCACCTCTGGCCTATAATTCGAGACGAGGTGGGCGAGCACAACCCGCTCGTACAACTATATCGCGGAACCAACGAAGCTAACTATACATTTGACTGGTCTATAATCTGCGGGTAAGGGATTAGCCTCAGCGTTGCGTCAGACTTACGTATGGGTCGACTGCGCCGCCAAGCAAACCCACCTACTGCGCTCTCCCATTCCTCTCCTACGTTAAATTATACCTTGCCTGATTCTCGAGACTCTCTCCGCAGTCGGACAATCGATTATACTACTATCGTTGCTGCACTGATTGCGACGCTCGGATCTCTCGTTGCGATTTTCGCACGCGCACACACACACACATAGTTTTCACGACTTTTCGAAGTTTCACTTACCTTTCGAATCATTTTTCGTGGCGGAGCATCGAAGGTAAAGGATTTCGTATGTGAGGGTTGAAAAAAAAATGTTTGCATCATTTTTTTTTTACAATATAACGTTATGTTTATTATTATCGTTATTCGTTAACCACAATCGTTATGATTTATCATTAAAATCCTCGTTTCTTCGTAATATACAATTTATTTTTCTATACACTCTTTTCTAGGTATGTGCTTTTTTCCATATGTAATTATCTCGTCAATTTTTTTCTTTCTTCTTTTCTTTTTTTATTTTTATTATTTTATCTCTCGCTCGCTTGACTCATTATTCGCCTATAGTTTGAATTATATACAAAAGCGCAGGGTTATTCATTCATCCATCTATCAGCTAGGTCTCCATATAAATATATATATATATATACATACACGTATCCATATATGTATATATATATATATATATATAGTTTCACCCTTGGTCTAGTTTACTGGTTTTCGCAATTTAATCTTTTTCTATGTTTAATCTTTCCTTCGGCTCTCGCTGTCAATCACTCTCTTTTTCAATAGTAAATTACCTCACCGTTACATATATCTCTTGGCTACAAAATAATTGACAACATTTGTCAATAGTGTTTTTTTTCCCATGTACTTCAGCTGTTAAGTAGTTCCTCCTTGCTTTGTCTCTCGTGTAGCACGGCAATAGTCAGTGTTTTATCGGTTTAAAATTTTTTTTAGGGTATACGGAATTTTGTTTTATCTTATCGAAACACGTAAAGCTCTGTCGGTTATTGATTTCTTTTAATTATTGTATTAATATTTTTTTTTCTCTCCGGTCAGCGTTCGTTTTCCATGCCTCGTGGCACTTTTCCCACCCGGAAAATTCTTCGTCGTCGTACGGTTTATTCCTTTCGAATGATCCATTTTTTTTTTTTTCTCCTATCTGTCTTACCATCGAAACGAACGTTTAATTTTGATCGTCTGCAACGTTTCCGGCGACGTTTGAGGCGATGGATCGTCAGGGCATTCCGACAGCCGTTCATCTCCTCAGACGGCTTGGCGGGACCGGAAATCGTCGTCAGGCCACGTGTTGGCTGCGAAGAAAAATTCGTCTTTTCAAATTCACATTGAAATAAATTCCTCGGCTACGTGGGCACGAAGAGCGGGCCTTCTGTTATCATGGAAAAGGTCCTGGGTTACCTCTATAGTGGGTGTCCTGCCTCATCGACGGGCATTTCGCGTTGTCCGGCTGAGGAGAAAAAAAAACGAAAATTTTATTCGTATTTTTAATTCCTTGTTATAACAAAAATTGTGGGTCGATTCGGCTAGCGTGATCGTCTTTGCTTAAGCATGGAGAGGTCGACGGCTCGCTTTGTATAATCGACTTGAAAATTTCAGCACCATCGTAGTTTAAAGTTCTCAAACACCTTGAAGTCGTCACGAACTCAACTAGTTTGTATCAACCAAAAGAAAGCCTTTGACGTTTAATGTTTTGTAAGTTCGCCAACTTAAGAAGTTACACAAAATGTGGCGTAAGTTCCAAAGTTTTCCGCGACTTGCAAAGGGAAAAACGTTTATAATGCGGGTAAAGTAGGTCCGACTAAAAGGGGGTCTCGATAATGCTCAATGATATGAATAAACAGTAACAATCGGAGAAGGGCGTACTAAGAAACAAGCGAAGAGGGACAATTTATAAATTTTCTTCGCAAGCAGCGACTTCGGAACGGTCTGAGTTATTCTGTCTTGGATACTTTTTTTCCAATAGGTCTTAACGAATCACGAACCAAAAAAGAGTATCGATGGAACTATAAATCAGACCTATTCGCAAGCTTCTACTTACGAAGAAAATGTATACATATATCGTCGGTCGAGGCATTCAACAATTATATATAGGAAAATTTAATTCTCCGACAATAAAATAAAAAATATATATCATTATTACCCTTTACGACTGATAAAAAATTCTGTTTTAAAATTCATAGAATGAAGATAACTTTTTACGCGTGTATAGTACATGAAATGTCATTGGCAGTTATGTAAGAGAATTCAATTGCCGGCATACCGAGAACAATATTATTTGTATAACATTCCTAACAGCAACATAATTTTCATATACAGGTATTGCATATAAGATTGAATCATAAGATGCGCATACAATGTACGTGAATTCTATTTCCATACTCCGAAGTTGTAAATTTAATATAATTCTGAACGGTGTGTAGGTGTCTCGTATTGAATCGTTCGAGCTCGGTCGTTACCTTGTGGAAGTCAAGATTCGTCCTGACAGTCCTGTGGTGCAGGCCCTGCATCGGCCTGGCGTTGTTGCCGAGTGGCGCTTTAGGACCGGTAACGGGACCTTGCATCAATCTCCTCAGGATGTGCATCTGTGCAAGAGAACCATTTTTTTTTTTTTTTTACAATGTCTTCAACAAACGAGGGTACAAAAGAAATTGACTGAGCCATCGCTTGATTCACCTCCTGAGCGGTAATGTAAATTGGCTTATTGATAATGAGCCACACCGCGGTCTCCCAGCATCCCGGATGCGTCGTGCTGCCCTCGTAGGTCATGTAGCCGTCAGTCTGCGGCAGTAGTTCCTTCAGCGACAAATTTCTAACCGACGCGGTGTCACCTGCGGGCACACCGAAGAGAACAAATGCTGATTTATCATTTTCCGCGATAAGAACGAACGGAATACGTCGGTACGGTGGAACTCGTCATGATTCAAGAGTCTCCCGCTCTCCCGGTTATCCCGACTATTTTTCCTCGACCTCCCCCGACTCTCCGCTGCTTCCTTCCGAGCACGGGAATTCGTCTGACCGTCACATAATGCAGAAACCCCGCTGTTACCGTATCTGAGTGCTTCCGCGACCAGCTTCCATTTATACCATTCCCGAAGCTACCTCTCCTTGGCATTTGTTCGCGTTTGGATTTCTATGAAGCTTTCATGTCTATTCCCGTTCATCTGAAACTCCTCCCGGCTCTTTCGTTCTACTCCGCCGGGAGACAGATGTATCGAAATATCAGTTCCCGGGTAAACAACGTAATATTTCGTCGCCGAGCTGGCGCTCACCCCGGTCGCAGGCTTTCCACGAAGCTCGATAACAAGAATAAGGGATGGATCGGTATGGATCACGCTTTTTCGGGCGGTGGAATCTTTGACCGGAGACACATGGTGTCTCTCGTTGTGTTCCTTTAGCTACGTTCACACGCTTGGCTTGGATTGGACAAACAACGAAAAACGAGTTTTTTTCGGTTTTGATGAATTGTTTTTTCTTCGGCCGATTCTGACTACAGTTTAAGTGCAAATAACCGAGGAAAACTTGAAATCCGGCGTAAACGAGTTGACGTACCTGTTTATACTCCGACACTCGACCCCCCCCCCCCTTCCCCCCACCTCTCAATTGCGCTCCCTTAAAACCCTGTTCGCAAATATGTGTCTAGATTAGATAGAATCACGAGGGAAATGCCGTTCAAGTTCCGGGCTCTCTGGCAGTTTCGCCGTACATAAAACATACATCTGCGGCGGGGCCATGGATGTTTCCGTTACTCCCGGCATCTACACCCGCCGCAGATACGCGGGTGCGCTGGAAGCCCCTCAAGGAAGCGTAGGTCGGGGCTAAATTGGCCCCGCCGTATCGCTCCACCTGAGTATACATCCTCGAGCTTACATTATTGCACTGGCTGCATAGAGAATTCCTTACTTGTAAATACCAGAGCGGATATGCTCGTGGAAACCGTCGATCGTTAATTAACATCGGAATTAATACAATATGAACTTGGCTCCTCGATGCTGCGAAAATTTACCGGACTTATTTAACAATTATTTTAATTAAACAATTATTTAACAATTATTTTAATTAAACGGTTGAATACCGTTAAAAAAACAGATTGTATCAAATTAATTCACTCATTTTGGAAGTTTGTATGCGTGAACTGGTATATTAACTTTCATGTACTGAGAAAATTACGCCCAGTATACCGATGAATTTTCAAATATTATACTTTCAATAATTCCGTTTAAGTTTCCTCTGAATGGTTACTAATTCTTTGTAACATTCGTATATTAAATTTGATGTCCCAGGTGTTACATAAAAAGTTTCATTCCGGTACTTTCAATATACCGGGGGTCTGACGGGCTCCGAAAACGCGCGAACCTTTTGGAATGTTATGGGGGCCCGATGTAGGGCTCTAAAATCTCTATCCTGGATACACTAAAAGTATTGTGTGACTAAAACATAGCCCACTCCAATTCTGATAACTATTGAACATTAATTATTCGTATAAATTAGGGCCGCACCTCGTTTGCGTCACCAAAGCTCCCACTGAGGGAAGTTCATTTTTTTGTTCTGACAATCTTCCATCTACAGTTTATTCAAACCGCACAATCTACCTGTATGAAGCGTTAAATTTGAGCATCTCTGAGACATCGGATGCGGCATCGTTGGGATAATTGGTCACCCCATGGCCGAAGTCTCAGCCGGGGTTATTAAGTTTTCGAATGGCTGAGGTTCGGATAATGGAGGTTCCGCTCAAGTATTGTACAATCTACAATACACACCATCCAAAATCTGAACTCGCGTGTAATCGTACTTTAATTGTTTCCTCCCGACCCGCGACTCGCTCCAGTACGGAACGCTTTCTTCGGGATTCGAGCGCGGGGTCGGAGGGAATTTAGCACTTGGCAGTATTACGCGAACCGGAGCCCCGCCGCCAAAGTAAGCAGTGCTTACATCGTCTCTCCGCAAAGAGTGACACACGAACGAATATATTGTAAGATTGTAAATGTGTCGAGTTGGAAAGGAATCGCTCGAACGCTCGACTCCTCGATCCACTCTCGCTGCGGTGACGAGAGGGGGATTTTCCTCGACCCCCGCCCGTTTCTCCAGAAACTGCCGGGACGCTATTTCTCGTATTGAGTCCGTGACATTAAGGAAGTGGCGCCCTCCTCGCGAGTCCTCCTCTTCTCGCGAATGCGACAGTCCGGAAGAGGTTCCCGAAGAGTCTCTCCCCCCCCCCCCCCCGCCCCCGGCCAACCCCTCGCTCACTGCAACTCAAGGAAGATTCTGAGCTTGCCATTCAGAGCTCCTCAGCTAAGAGCGGAAAGTAGAGACTCCCCACCGACTATTCCCGTACTTACGCCAGCTACGATGTGTCGACGTATTCGTGTGTGTATACGCCCCTTTGAATCTATACATCATGCCCTGTACGAAGCCCCTTCGCCCCCTCCGAAACCACCCCGTACTCCCCTGTCCGGAACTTCTATTTACTTGCACAAATTTGTATTTCTATACGTGCCGTACGCGTTTCTATGGATTTCTCGCATTTATGACGATTCCTTTTGCAGCCGTGTTTTTACTCGTACATTTTTGCCTGTGTCGGATATATATCGCCTCCCTCTCGCATTCTACACTCGACCGACTACTGACTTTATGCAGAAACCCGAGAGGGAAGCCTCTTGGCGTGTGGGTGCGTGCTTTATTTCCATTTATTATGTCTGCGAGGTACACAGGGATTTTTCTTTACTCGCAGAGCGGAATGGTGGGAAGGCGGAGGATAGAGCGCACATCGGCGTACAGAAATGACAAATAATAATGAGAACGCGGCCGACGTGGAAATATCAACTGTCTCCCGCCGGGTGGGCTAAATCCCCCTCCCGTCCCATCTTCGCGGGGCTTGACGCACCGGATTGCGAACAGGGAATTCACGGGGAGCGCGAAAGATTCTCGGATGATTAATGAAACGCATTAAACCTCGGCAGCCCTTGAGTCGCGCGACGAGGAACTGCCGTAGTTGTACAACCGGACCGGGAGGATTCATGCGGCGAACTGGGTTTCGTCGACAATTTCGACGGATCTCCGGAATGACGCTGGGTTACCGTTCAAACGAATTCGGCCTTTATAGACGCACAATAGGATTCGACTTTTCTTTACCACCGGACATCGCGTTGGGCCACATAGCAGACAAATATTGTTTGAAAGGTTCAACATTTTTGTTTGTTTGTAGTATTGACAATATTTTATCGATATTAAGGAAATATTGTGATGTGTTGACTTTGGTGGAAAAGATCACCGAATGACTAATTAAAAACTGGATTCGAACGAGCAATCATTTTGATTCGCAAATATTCTTTTGTAAGATTTCATGTACCTCGTGGAAGTCTATTTATATTTTTGAGCTGCGTTTTGGAATATTGGCCAGAACGTGATAAAGATTTCTAAGCCCTCGATACACTCGACCTCGACTAAATATTATCCTTAATCTACGATATACCGTTCATTTTGGCCGAATATAGCGAATAAATTTCATGGATAATTCACTTTTCCAATGTGACCTGCGATTCAAGATTAATGTGATTCATTTTTTCACAATCGACCCTCTTCAATATGTATATATGTCGCTGCGATATCGCCCGATATCACCCGATAACGAAATATGCAGTTCCGAGGATCCGACATCCTCCATACTTTGACATTTGTCCGTGCGGGAGTAACAAAATCTTTTTATGAACCTTCAAATCCTCTCCTGTCAACCTTTCGAAGTCGCTTGACATATCGGGGATCCGAAGGGTCGCTTATCTTTTCTGTTATTTTTTTTTATGGTTCTGCGCTCCCCCATGTTTGCGCATCGTCTGAAATGTCACCTCGCCGAAGGACTTATTTCACGGGCTAGTCGAGTCCTTGGCATTTTCGCGATTCCGCGAGTGGCGAATACGATGTGTGCTGATTTGACCCCCCTCACTTTCCCTCCTACCTCGTGTGATGAGCTCTCGGGCTGGTGGGCGAATCCCGAGTCAACCCCTCTCGGAACGTATTAGAGGCTCTCAGGAAAATTGACCGAGCGCTGTAATGGCAGTTCCGCGAGGGGAACTCGCAGGAGGACCCCGCAGCGACGATAATGATGATGACAGACCGACTGCGATGCTTATGACAAGATGTCACTATAGCTGTGTGCGCGGGATGATAATGACGATAGTAATGGCAACGACGACGAGCAAGGGGACTCGACTATCCGACGAGATACTTGGCCGCCTCCGGAAGGAGACCTCTGACGATGCAAAGAGGCGCACCAGAGACTTCCTGCAAACCCATCTGAACTCTGAGAAGGGACAATTTTCCACGACTACCTCGCCGGTACAGTCGAGTCAATCGAGTGCCGAGATTCCGAAAATCGTCCGCCAACATCCCCAGAGGGAGACTGGCGAGGGCAAAGTTGAATCCCAATCGAAGAACTCTTACGCGAGGCACGAAAAAAGTTACAACATCAAATATATAGAAAAAAAATTCACCTCGCGCCCGCGCGGGATTTTTCTCTAAGGTGTAAGGTAAAAGTTGCTTTCGCACATGAATTGCGTGACCTGAGTATCACTACATTCTTGTTTTTCCACACTAAGTCAAGATTCTCCAATCCAGATTTACTTAAATTTATATTCAGCTTCACCTCTGTGATTGTGTGAAAACAATTTTTTTGAAGTCGATACTTGATCGAGCTGAGGCGATCGAGCTGTACCGCGGAGGTTTCCTTAAGCTTCGATGATTCCGTTACCCACACGGCGATCGGCCAGACGTGATTTCATCCCAAAGTGAGGTCGGAACAGTCCATACACGTGATGTTATTGGGTCGTTCGAGAATATGTTCAACGAGCCATTCATACGAGGGTTTTCCATTGGATACGCATTCAGCGAAGAGTTTTCTTCGCTTTCCTGCGCTATGAAGAGCTCCGCGAGAAGCTCCGCGAGGAAAGGTTTGAATCCGAGATAAAAAATAGCGATGTATGCATTTGTGTTTTTTTTTTTTCTTAGAATAAGTCCTGTAACAATAAGACACGTGAGAATGCAATGGAGAAGTGAATACGTGATAAGATAAGAGTGATAGAAGTATATGGATAGCACGGCTTACTACAAATATACATGTCGTAATAGGGCGTGCCAGAATGATTCGATTTAATATAACGATTGACTATTTTCGTCGACAAGTGTAGAACATGCTTAATTCGGTTAGATTGCAAGTAGCATCGCACAGTGCTGGACCAAATAAGACGAGAGCAATGCGAGAGCATCGATAGGACAAGCGCGCGATATGTGAACTCGCATTCGCGAAAACTAAGGTATTCGATTGTATCACGGTGCATGATTAAGTTAGGAATCTGACCGATGATTCTATACATCGACGGAAATGGAATGGAAAGCAGACATATCTGATGAATTCCGTATCGCTGTCGCCCTGGCTCCGAAATTCCTTCGCCAATCGAGCGGTTCGTATCGACATAAAATACAATTTCTCGGCTATCCGTTTAATACCGTGCATATCTCAGTGAAATACTTACATGAATTATTTTGATTCCGGTAGGTTGGCCATCGAGAGATTCGCTGGTCCATGATTACCGCGGAATGCCCAGTGTATATACATATAATCAAATCTTTCCCTACCGGAAATACTGTTCAGACTGACGGTGACCAGCGTGTCTGGACAATTAAAAATTTTCATTTCCTACCCACTTCCCATAAGAGCCGGCGGCTGCAGGCTTCTCTGCGCTGTTGCAACTATGCACCCTGGCCCCATAGAATTTACGCTCGTTCAAGTATACATGTGTTCGGAGGTTCCCGGACGAGTTTCCGCCGCCCGAGTGTTCTAACTTTGAGCTTTACCCTGTCGGTAAAGTGGCATGAGCACGCGAACCGCGTTTGAGTATGTTTCGCATCCTCGTAATTCTCTCATGCTTTGCACAAGGCCGGTACAATGCTCATGCGATATACGATGCACCCTATATATGTACTCTCTCCCTCTCCGTCCATCTCTTCGTCTCTCCATCCCCCAATCTCTCAATTTCTCAAGTCTCTCAGTCCCTAACGTTTGTCTCTATTCCGGTTACTCAGTCTTTCAGGTCTTACAGACTCTCGAGTCTCCGGTCTCTCAAGTCTCCAGTCTCTCAAGTCTCACAGTGTCTCAGGTCTCACAGGCTCTCAAGTTTCACAGTCTCTCAAGTCTCACAGTGTCTCAGGTCTCACAGGCTCTCAAGTTTCACAGTCTCTCAAGTCTCCAGTCTCTCAAGTCTCCAGTCTCTCAAGTCTCCAGTCTCTCAAGTCTCCAGTCTCTCAAGTCTCCAGTCTCTCAAGTCCCCAGTCTCTCAAATCTCCGGTCTCTCAAGTCTCCAGTCTCTCAAGTCTCCAGTCTCTCAAGTCTCCGGTCTCTCAAGTCTCCAGTCCCTCAAGTCTCCAGTCTCTCAAGTCTCCAGTCTCTCAAGTCTCCAGTCTCTCAAGTCTCCAGTCTCTCAAGTCTCCAGTCTCTCAAGTCTCCAGTCTCTCAAGTCTCACAGTGTCTCAGGTCTCATAGGCTCTCAAGTTTCACAGTCTCTCAAGTCTCACAGTTTCTCAGGTTTCACAGGCTCTCAAGTTTCACAGTCTCTCAAGTCTCACAGTTTCTCAGGTCTCTCAGTCTCTCAGGCGAGATACTGTCTTAAGTTTCGCAGTCTCTCAAGTCTCACAGTTTCTCAGGTCTCTCAGTCTCTCAGACGAGATACTGTCTTAAGTTTCGCAGTCTCTCAAAGCTCACAGTCTACCGAGTCTCATGTTTCTCAGTCTCTAGTCTCTCAGCTCCTCAGTCTCTCAAGGCTCACAGTCTATCGAGTCTCGTGTTTCTCAGTCTCTAGTCTCTCGGCCTCTCAGTCTCTCCGTGTCACTGACTTCACGTAACTCTGTTTCCCTATCGCCCCGTTTCCATAGCTTTTGGTGCGCGAGCTTCCGGCATTTTCCATTGTCTTATGATTTATGTACGCGAGTGTGAGCGAGGAGTTTCAGAGTAAGAAGCAGCAGGAGCAACAACAGCGACAGAATACAACTGAGGAGGAAAGGGATGAGTGAGCACCTCGTGTCAACGGTCTCCTGCGCCAGAGGCTATTGATTAAAATTCACGCTTCTGCTCCACTATACACGGCCGTGAGCAGTGGAAAAAGGGGTATGTGATAGAGAGGAAGAGAGACGCGACAGAATTTCTCTGGCAAACGCGATGTCACGGCACCTATAATTCGATCTATCCTCCGGCACAGCGACGGTAACGCGATCCACTTAAAAAAAAAAAAAACCCAAAAAATATCGATACAGTGAAACACAGTGAACTGAGCGAAGCGAGTTTTCGGTCCGGCGAGCTTAAATCGTTTAACGCTACAGCGTCCACCGGGTCACCCGTGTGTCATCGAAACTTCACAATTATCATTAGTTTTTGCCGCTACAAATGGACAAAAATTTATGACTCGTACTATTGTTTGCAATGTTATATAACATAATGATAATAACACCGTACATTAATAATTATAACATAATCGATAAATTTTGATATATTCATTTCAGATGAATTTTTATTTCGCACATGCAGTACTTGTGCTGGAAATATATATTAATCATTCTTTTTTAAATATTTTTTCATAAGAAGCGACCAGACTCGTTACCAAACGAACCTCCGAAGTTCTCCCTTTCAAGACCGTCTCGAGGCGGTGTACGCTCACTGAGTTATTTTTCACTCGGCATTTTATTTATTATCCGGAGCGCCAGAGAGCTCGGAGGGCTGAGACCGTCCGATCCTCGACTGGCACTTTCCGGCTAGTGCACCACTCTCTGTACGGGGATGCTCCGCGAGTTATCTGGTGCGTGAAGCGCGTATTCATCTAATGTGCTGCTCTGCGCGTTCTTCGCCTGTATACTTGCAAGCCTCACGGTGAGCGCTTTTGGAAGACCGACACTAATTGCGCCCGGGAGTTTGCCCCTTTTCACGTTAACCACCAACTGCGAAGAGTTCCAGGCACACGTTCGCCATTCGTTTTATTTTCATTTTATCTCGTATACATCCGAATCCCCCCCCAAACGCTCCCTCAACTCTACGGCATCGTTTTTTTTTCGCCGTTCCTCTTTTACATCGCAGCATCATCGAATACCGTCCTTTTCTCGAAAATCCCTAATGATGACCTCACGAAGTTATGCAAACATTAATTACACGAATTTGTCTTCCGTGAGTTTGGAGCAAAACGGGGCTGAAATTTTGGATGTAGCGTTGGCGCAGACTGGAGCGTCCAAGAGTTATTAAAAAACTGAGTATTGCCTCACCGTCTCGTTTTGTCCTTCTTCCAGCTGTGTGTATTTTTTTTTTTTTTTTTTTCATTTGAAAGTCGTTTTCGCGCACCGTATTCGTTTCCGGTACATCCGACTTGTTAATAGGAATATAGGAATACTCACTTCTGTACTGAACGTTGTTGAAGACGCTGGTTATGTGTCGCAATTCGGCATTCAGCGTGTAACCCAGCTGTAACAAAAATTTCAGATACATGAGATCGCCATCCGCGGCAGACTCGCGAACACTAATTCGTGTTTTATTGTTTCCGACAAAATGGGAGGATCGTTGGTTTCTCGCGGGTGCCGAGGACAGAGTTGTTTTCAACTTGCGTGCCGGCAGCAGGTGTCGTTATATCGTAATCTCCGTAAGGACACGGAAGGCAGAGGCAACAAGATGATCTTGCCTCGTGAAAAATATTGCAGCGCGATGTTTACCGACAAAAGGGCAATCTACCCGCAACACGTGTTAGTCTGCAACGCATGAAGCTTTATGTTTTCGTAACAAAAAGTACAATTCGGCATCGTATCCGAGACCAGACAAATAACAGGCTACTAACGAAGTAGACGTAATCTGAAAAATGAGTTCTGTTTTTTTTTTTTTTTTATGTCTCCATAACAAATTTATTATCCTCAACTCGGAGCGTCTTTCTTTTTGAGGTCACGATCAAAAATTTATTCGTGTTGCAGATTTGTTTCATATTTTCAGTATCATTTGTAAAAATTAGTAATCGCACGTCTGTGTACTAGACTGTTAAAAAAATGTATAATCAATGTACCGGATAGTAATTTTTTATGCGCAACCTGATGAACTAAATATAATATATAACTGTGTTAAGACATTAATATTTACATTTACATTAAAAGAAGTACTTTCAATGTTTATAAAAAGCAGAAAAATAATTTTCCGTAAAAGGAGTCCACGAAATTTAGTGTATCAGTTTTTGCGAAAGAACTTTCCGTCCGATACATTGAATTAGATACGAATCGTTGTTACAGTCTACTAGGATTTAACTATTCAAAGTTTTTGTTAGTAGACGCACAATATAAGCTTATCTCGAGAATTCGACATGAAAACCTAAGAAACTGCAGAAAGCGTTGGCTTCCGACGACTTGCATAATAGTGATGGTGTTGCCATTCAGTTTTCGTCCGCTTCCTCTTCTTCTTATCGCCACCCCCTAGGACATAGAAGTATCGGGGTACTCGCTCATTTAGATCTTGTCCTAAAGGCAGGTCCTCGAGAAACTCGGTGACTCGAGGTGAGAGCAAGAGCAATGCGAGCAGTCCCGTGGGTATAATCCGTTTGAATTACAGTCGTCAGGAGATCGTCGTCGGCGTCGACGACGAGCCAGCCCCGCCCTTTACGAGCCGTTCATAGAGAGATCGAGCACCTGTTAAGGGCCTGCACCGGCTCAGTTCTTATTCCCTCTGATTCAGCCCCAACCCCGCTTTTCCCCCTTCTTCCGAAACACCCTCCCGTGGAATATTCAAATTTTCTTTTTATCGCTGAATTTATAGCGAGCCCTCGAGCTTCAACCCTCCGTTGGGTTGTCCTCTCGCGCTATCGAGTAGTCTTCATCCTGTAGACGTGAAGTACTGAAAAGCTGCTGCGACAAGAGCTTCTCTCGTCTCCCCTTTAGCCTCGTTTCTCTCGACTCTTACCTCGTCCACAATGGCTAACTCATCCCTCTCCCCCTCACGCCTCGAGACACCCTTCAAGTGTACTCGGTACACTCTCTTACTTCCTTTTTTATTGCCGTGATCCGTCGTTAGCCGTATCAGCGATATGTAAGGAAGAACTTAACATCCTCCCTCTTCGAGCTCGCTCCTCCGTCACTGTCAATATTGCCCTTCAGGATGAAGATATTAATTATCGTTTCCGCCGATATGAGTTTCTCTCGAAGTCTCCTCCAATCAGAACAATCAATCGGAGATCGGTGCAGCGGTGATGGAAAATATGGTTTATTTTTAGGGCCGAAGTAATTCCTCCCGAGATGCATATTTGACTCGGTGAATACTTTTTCGATGGATCTATCGGTATGGCCGCTGAGCCCCGAACCGAAACAAGTCAGATGCGTCTGAGCTTACGCGTGTCGAATGGATTTTCGTTATTTTTGTCGGGCAGGAAATTACGATTATGGCCCACACCATGGCAAAAAATGTAAAAGCCTCAGAGTTTAATATTCCGCACACGAACCTCCGATTGACTTACCCCGGCGCTCACGACTTGTTTCAAATTTTTCCTGCCCATCCTCACCCGCAGCCGTCGGTCAACGTTATTCCACTGGAAAATACTGGACAATATGATTTTTCAATTGGACGCCTCGACGAATGCGCCTCCATCGGATTCTGCGGACTCTTCAATTTATCGCTTGTCCTGTCCGGCAAACAAACCGAAAATCTATACGGAACTCCTCCACGTTGACGTATCTAACGGGTTTCGAGACTCAATGGCCAAACCGGTGTGGCCAACCTGAAAATATCTGACGAGCCAAATACGCATCTCGCAATTACTCCAGGCGTATTTGTAAATCATTCATTCCCGCTCGGAGTCACTATTTCCCCCTCTCTCTCCAGAGAGTTTGTCTTTCGTGATTACCGGTCACTCTTCGCAAGCGGAAACTCCCTCTCGATCCAGCCCCATCGGCAAACATCAAAATCCCCACTCACTCTATCTCTGGCCGCCATCAATATTAACTTATTTATCCTTGAGTTAATTCGTTCCCATTGCCTCGAGCTTGTTTCGCGAGCGATTCGAAAAAAAAAAGTTCTGCAAATACACCTCGACACAATCGGCCGGTGAAACTCGTTCCCATTCACCAGTGTATAAAGAGACCGGAGGAAAGTAGCTCGTAAAATAATTAGCCGGGCCAGAGATGGGGTAATCCGCGTCGATTAATCCCTGTAATTATATTCGTCGCGAAACGGCGAGCCCTCCGCTCCTTCTCTCACTATTTATTAACTCGTCGCGAGTACAGCGGAGTGCCGGTTGCCGCTAAAGGGCGCTGATTAAGAAGCGACGATTATGATTCCCGGTCGGTTGGTACTCGCCGGTGCGCGAGACATTTGAGCAAAATCGCCCCGCCCGTCCCCAGGCTTCATCCCTTCGCAGCTTTCCGCCGGCTTCTCTTTAACTCTCGTTTCCTCGAGACTCTCGTCTCGATACGCCCGAGAAAACTCTTCGGGCGCCCGGTAAGACGCTATTATCGTTATTGCCACGGTGTCGCGCGCAAACTTCTTCCGCCAACAATACCACCCGGGAGCTCGAATGAGTCCGGGAAAAGCCGCGTTGCTTCGTTTCCGCATCCCTCCGTCGACTTGCAGCGAGGGAATCCTTACCTTTCACGTCCACTTGCAGTTTTCCGAGAATGTATCGAATCGAGCTGTTGGGAATGATGAACCGAGATGCAAAATTTTCGACTGAAATAACCGATCCTTCGAGAGCTGACAAAACGGTTCTTTTACATTGTCCTCGATCGAAGAAAAGTCGATACCGCCAAGAGGGGTCGATTTGAGGACTCTGAAAGAGCTGATGGAGCTAAAGGGTCTGAGTCAACTGAAGATTCTGAGGAGACTTAGGCATAGGTGGAAACGGACGGATTCAAAGGTCTGAGAAATCTGAGGATTTTATGAAGATTGAGGGGATTTAAGGGTGTGAGAATTCTGAGGAGACTGACAGACCCGGGGGGTTTAACGTGTCTAAGGTTTCTAAGGGGTCGATGGATTCTGAGGGGCTTGAGGGGGACCGAAGGGTTTAAGGAGACTGAGGGTTCCGATGGGACGGTGATGAATCATGTGGTTATTCTGACTAAGAATTTCCAAGCCTGAGGTTCACTTTGGCTTTAATGGGCCTAGTAGGGCAGTGACGTAATACGTAAGAATGTATACGAAGGAAGTTGCCGAGGGAACTTTGTCAGAAAGCTTCGCGAACTACGCAAGCAAATAAGTAAGCTGAGTGTAAATTTTTGTGGTATATTCCGCATCCCCTTGACCCAAGATTGTGCCTTGGCATTTTAAAGTGTCGGGACGCTGAGCATTACGTTAAGTGAGAACGGTGCAACGTAACAAGGGGGAGGGCGGAGGCTCCGAGGACGTCTTAACTGCCGACATAATTGTCAATTTAGACGCTTCCCAGGTTTGATTAAACCCCCTCGAGGTAGCTGGAACTTGAGGGATGGTAGAGAAGCGCTCTCGGTCCTGTGTACACGCGACCCAAACCGCCGACTCGAGAAACGGCATGTGTGTGGTACTCGAATACCTCGCACGAATTCGCTTCTGCCCTTTAACGGTAAAGCTAAGCACGATGGCGCTTTACAGGGTGAAGAGGGGTGTTAATTAACGTTCGTCGAGACGACGACGACATCGTTTCGGAAAATAATAAAAATCTAACGATGACGAGTCGATTAAATAAATTCTATGGTATTCTCACCTGGACCATTAAGGAGATCGCCACGAGTCCCTGACTCTTGTGCTGAGCCTCGCTCATGTTGTGATAAAGTTGCGCATTGAAACCATATATTTGAATCTGAAAAAGCAAAATGAGCAAAATATCGATGAATTAATATCGAGCCATCGGTAATGATCAATAAATTATTTTTAAGATAAATAAGTGAGCGAGAGACATCGCCGCGGTAAGAAAAAAATTTACGGATCACCAAAAGTGTGCTTCCGAATGCGATTAAACGAATGAAGAATCGATGAACCTTCGGTGATGAATATTAAATAATTATACAAAATTTGAATATGCTGTCGCTAGTCGAGTTGGTACGAAGAAAAAAAATCCGATGAGAAAAAAATTAAAAAATTGCTCACTCTCTGTCAGCGGTCGCTCGAAGATTTTTCCCCAATCTTGTAAGGCGTGACGGTAAGAAGAGACTGACGAGACTGCTGCCCGATGAGGCATGTTTCAATGGCGACGACGCGAACGGGAGTAACAACGGCGAACCGAGAGGAAGAAAGATCACAAGTACCGACGATGGATGAAGGTTCACAACTGAGTTGTTCGTCGTCTCCCTCGCGTTCACCCGAGTCCTTGGGCGAACACGAGGGAGACGGCGGAGAATTCAGTAGCGAACGTAAATCCATTGCGTCTGATCAAAGTATGACGAGTACTGCTGGAGCAGGGGGATTCCCCTTTTCTACGCTTCTCGGCTCTTCGCTTACTCTCATTTTATTTTATTCCCCTCCCCTAAATCCCGCGCCCGCTACCGCAGAAATTCTCTTCGCAGCCCGGCAGCGTCAGGAAGGGGAGGAGCCCACCAGGCTCGCTATAAAAGAGGCGAAAGAGTTTCGGAACGAGAACTAGTCTGTACGAAATACGGGCGTTATCAGAACAAGTGAGCCCGGTCGTCCTTTTTTCATCTTTTTTCTCCTCCAGCTTTCTCCTTCGCTCGTTCGCGTTTTCCTACCGTCCCAGCTACACGGGTAGCCTGTCTGAATGTCAGATCAAAGAAAAACTCTCCCCCGAGGGCAAAACGACCCGGGAGAGCATTTTTCTCCAGGCTCGGGATATCTCTTCGACTCTCTCGCACCCCCGTGCGAGTACAACGGGGCAGCGATAACAAAAAGAATCACTTTGCCGGCACGAGACGGCCGATCTTAAACTCTTCACTCTCCGTCGTCTTTTTCACAAGTATTCCGCGCACCCCCTTCCGTTCGGTTATCAATATTTGTTTCTTTTTGAAACCCCCGATCGCGATTCTCTTCGTAGGCTGTGTCGCCCCGAGCCGCCCCGGCTCCTCAGCTTCGTCGTCTCTCGTTGGCATAATTTAACCCTTCGAGGACGATGGACTCGAGCCACGAGTCACTTCGCGGCCCACCGCATAAAAAACTCATACTTAAACATGAACGACTTATGAACCCGGCTTCGGAAAAATATGGTAAGAGTCTCATTTCGAAACCAAAAATTACACTTTTCTTCGCACCCATAATCACCATTATTCAAATTTCGTCGAAATTTTTTCTTCTGATTTACAATGGGTGTAATTGTTTCTGTCGAAGCTCGATCGTTTATCCCTTCAACTTTGAATTTTTGCCTCCCAAATCAACGTCCTTGAATAAAAGAAACACCAAATTTTTTTCTTTTGAATTGCAACGATTTATTGTTACTGCCGAAGCTCAATCGCTCGTCTCTCTTATCTAGAATTTTTTGACTCTCATCACGTTCATTCAAATTTTTAAATGCTCTTTCGTTTGGCAACAATTTTAATAATTACTCAAGTGAAACTTAATCTTTCGTCTCTCTATCTTGAAAATACACGACAGTTCGCTAATAATTTATTCTCACAAAAAAAATGTTAAACAAGTGGGAAAGTCTTTGAATTTTGAATAGGCAAACCTATACTTTTATTTCCAACCTCATCGAGAATTTAAATTTGCACTTTTGTGAAGCCACAGACAAATCGTGCGGTCGGAAAATTGCAAAAAAAAACATTGTTTCCGTTTCTGGACACTAACTCGCTGTGAAAAAAGTGCAAGCTTTTTTGTTTACTTTTTAGCCACGAAGTGCCTCAACAGGAATGGTCCCGTGAAAAAGGCATACGGGAGGAGCATGGTGTATTATCGCGTGACACGAGGAGAATGGAAACTCGGGCGGTATCCGGTTTCCCCGCCGAAGCCAAGAACCCCACGAATTCCTCTCTTCTCCTGTGTGAATTCGGAATGCACTCGCGCGTTCTATACACCCCAGGGATGCGCGCACACGCCATTCGCACAGACACACGCGTACCGACGGAAGGGGTGACAGAGAGACGCGCCGGTCCCCCCATGCCGAGCTCGGCACACGAACGCGCTGGATGCGAAGGATGCATCCCAGAAGTCTCTTGTCTATCTCTCTCGGCGCTACCTAAATATCTCTCGCTCAAGTTTCCACCCTCTCCCGTTCGTTCCACTTTCTATCCGAGCATGCTCTTCGGTATATGCACACACAGTGACGACGAGTATCTCCGCTCGCGGGTCTCAGGAGAAGGAAGCAGGCAGCCAGCACAGCCAACACAGCCAGGCAGGCTGGCTGGCTCCACATAAGCATCGGAAGGGTAAGCACATAGCGGAGCACCTGCGGAGGGTGGCCACTTCCTTCCCTCTTGGAAGCACCCAGCTCCCCGTGAGCGTTCCCTCTACTTCGCCTCCACCGCCGACGTCCTTTACCCGCCACTTTACCGTCACTAGAGCGTACAGCGTAATCACCAGCGGCAAGAACCAAAACCCGGGGATCCCTCAAGGGAGACTGCAAAGAACCCACACACCTGCCCGCAATCGCCCAAAATATTCCCCGCTCGAGCGCATGAAACCCTTTCACCTGCCCACGTACCAACATAATTTGACCGTCGGTCGGAAAGCCAACGAAAAAAAAATTCTGTTCGATGACTACGGTTTAATGAGCCGCGAGAAAGAGCGTTGCTCGTACCTCGAAAGGAATACCTCGTTCGAACGGGTTCGCAGTCCGTTGAATCGACCGTTTCGTTATGTTGTGTGACAATTATTTCGTTCGATCAATCGACTGTTTACTTAGCGAAACGTAGGCGCTCGTTTTGTTGACACAAACGATTTTTTTGGCACGGTGGAATACACGGTATACTTTTTTTCAGAGCACGGAATTGCTGCTGATGTTTCTTTTCGTCGATGGGTCAGGCCACATACATCGTTCACCGTGAACACAAATTGGAAAATTGATGGATCGGAGTGGAATTTTTTACGCGAAAACTGTCAAATGAAATTGAATATATATTTTCGATAAAAAATTTCACTTCTTGATTGCAATTGACGAGTGTTAGAAAAAAAAAAAAAGGTATTCCCAATGTGATTGATCCACTAAGCGTTAATCATTCATTACAATTGTTGATACAACCTTTTCCCAGTCTTTGCATACAAACTTTGACCGAGCCACATTAAAGTTCGTACGAATGTATTTTCCAGCTCTTGCATACAAACTTCAAGACCGCTACCTTAAAGTTCACACGAATATATTGTACCCTACTCAAGAGTGTCTCACCGATAGTATTGATAACTCGCGACCTCGGTAATTTTCTTTGATTAAGAGGACGAAGGCTAGCGACGAGAGGTGTTTCGCAGAGTCTCGTCGAGAGCTTTCCCGAGAAGTTGCGAAATAATTTAGAGTGATACCGAAGTCTCGTAGGCGGAGACGGGAGAGGGTATTGAAAGCGCGGTTGAGTCAGTGGTTAGGATCGGCGAATAGTCGGCCACGTTCGGGCGGCATGCAGTCAGCCGCGAACACGTTTGCTCCTCTCGAGCTGGAGACGGGAATCGCGGATGACGGGGGTAAAGGAAGAGAAATGAGCGAGTGGAAGAAGATGAAGAAGAAGAAGAAGAAGATGAACGCAGCTAGCCGCTGGGGCGTCTCGGTTTGCCAAACTTTCTCTCCTCTCTGTTCAATCGCCGCCACGGCCCACCGGCACCTTCACCGTCGTCCCACAAGTTGGGTTTAAGTTTCAGCTTATTTACATTATTCCGTATTCACGACTCCGCAGGAGTGCAGCACGCTGGTGCAGCACGACGCCTCTCAAGTTTAACGCCAACGTTACCTTTACCACAATATATAGATATATATTATTTTATATTTATGATCATTCCAAGAACGACTGGTGCGAGGGGGCGGGGGAATAATCCTCGGGAAGTCAGATATCCAAACATTCACGCTTGGTTTCCTAGTTTCTACAACCCCGACAAAAACCAATGCCGCAGTGCTGACAATTAATCGTTTTGGTCCCAGCAACGTATATCTGATATGCAATAATAATAAGAACACACAAAGTATCACGAGGACTTTTCGCAATTAGGTTCGGAGCGGTAATCGTTATCGAGCCTTACAGAAAAAGCCGTCAAGCAATTTGCACATCGCTTTCTCATTGTGAAGAATCGCTGACTGAAATTTCCGTGATTCCTCGTTTTAAAGTTATATTTTTTAAATGTATCCTTCACTTTTTACTCACTTGGCCAAAAAAAAAAAATTCCAAATATGTCATAAAAAAAAAATGAAAATGGTTCTTTTCGTGCCATCCCGATTTCGTTATAGAATTATAATAAAATTCCGTTGCGCTTAATCTTTTTGTAAAGTTAATGGAAACAGGATGTCACGCTACTTAGAAACTGTACCTCAAAAAGTATTTAAAGTATCAGTACTTCGAGTACTGCCCAGGTCGTAATATAGTAACAATAATAATGATAATAATAATAATAATAATAATAAGTTATCATCACACAACGTTATACGTAGAGATCTACGTTTGATAAAAAAATCGTTCATAATTCTGGGGTGAGCGATTAATTATTGTTGTCTGAGACTGCTGTACAGTTTCTTCGATTTCCCTCGGGCGGGGGGGCTTTCCCGCATATGGGCCAAATTCCGGGAGTAGGTACGCGTGCGAGGAATCAGCGAGTCAAGTATAATTGGTACGTCATAGTCTGTACGGTGCAAGCTCGGCTTTACCGGGCTCCTCTCTCCTTCCTCGGTGCACTGACATATGGGCATGCCATCACGATTTCTGGCACAATACTCCATTCTCCCATGATAGATGTACGGCCGTAATCGCGCTCTGTCTCTCTGCTGCGGGCTATATTAACCCACACCAAGGGAGACGGAGGATCCGAGAGTGCGGAGATGCAAACCACGCCTGGTGAACATAGTACCAGGGAGCATTTGTGCATTATAGTACGTTGTATGCACGTTACGTACAAGCGTATTAACAAGCCTATACGTGAATGCACTATAGTACTGCCCGTCTCGGTACACCCCCTCTGTTTGTGCATCACATATTCACTTTGCTCATGAGAACATTTGGATATCCACGAGCCCGATCTCTGTGTTAAACGGCGCGATAATAAACAAGTATCGCGGATAGTGCCGTTCTGTGCCGAGGATTCATATTCGTGTTAAGCTCGATTCCTTTGATTTTTTTTTTCAGAACAGAGACGAAGATCAACGACGGTCGTATTGTCACCGATTTTACGACGATTAATCCAGGAGCGTTCAAGGGGAAAGACTGAAGAGTTATGAAGTAATCTTGAGATCCACGAGCCCGATCTTAACATTGAATAAGCACGTGGAACACTTGACTGCAATTCCGAGTAGGAAATGCACATTCGTGTTGAGATCGATTTCTGTGATTTTTTGGTCATGGAAAAGAAGAAAGAAAGCTGAAAGACGTGTCGTATTATCGGCGACTTCGTGACGATCACAAGATTCGTTCGAGGTCCGTTCAACGACTGAGACGGGAAAAGCATGTAAGTAATCTTGAATTTCCTATCTCTCGCTCTCCATAAAGTTGTCCCGGAGAACATTGCACTCACAGGACCTTCTCTCTGTACTGCTGCAATACACTCATCTATAACCCCCCTCGACACCCTTGAGGTTACGTGTTCTCGACTACAAGAGAGTCGTTCAACTATAAACGACCACTACAATTACGCTGTGACCTAACACAGAGTCATCCCCAGAATTCTCCTAGCGCTACACTTTCTCGTTAGATCGGTACATCCAACTATGTATATAAGACTGCGAGGCTTTTTTTTAAGTAATTTGCACCTAAACAACCAGTTTCGAGTATAACGGAGTGGACAGATTTCGTCAAAGCCGTGAAGAAAAAAAAACAAAAAATGTAAGAAAGAATTCTTGATCTTTCTTGTCGTATAATAATTTTTCTACATCTATTGGACAAAAACTGTTCGGTATTATAATTACACAAAGGCAATGTTGCTCACATCTTTAATCGAGTGATTTTTGAAAATATTTTTATTTCGTTTAAAGTAATATTGAATTTGCCAAGCTCAGTCTGGTAACTCATACCCGCAGACTTTTCGATTGGAAACAAGAAACCGAGCGAAAGGCGCAGCATTGATTTCTCGCATGTAAATCGATGCAATCGCCGAGCGAAGTCCGGTGTTCGGAATTGCACGAGGACTCTGGCACGAGATTAAGACGATCAAAGAACGAATATCTCGTTGTCCCGTCGACTGGAATAACGAGCGAGAGATACCTCATTGGTAGATGAGACGCGTTCACGAGCATTCTCGATCTGCCCTCAACAGCAAATTGCTCCAATTACGTCTGTCAATCCGTGTCCCCTGTATCTCGCGACCGGCGGCCCGATGGCCTCCTCCACTATCGAACAACCATAATCATTCCCACTCGTATCAGGAGTGTGTTTGTTTGACCATTAGCGTAGATTCTCCCCACCCGTCCTCTTACGATCGCCATCCTTCGATGCTCCGTGACAGCTCGCATCCACTCACGGAATATCCTACCGGTGCCCTCGCACTCGCATTGCAATACGTGAATCCGCGATCCGCGCTATACTTGGGATTTACCCGAATCAAACGGAAAAACACCGAATCTTTCTTATTCCCGCCATGATCGCTCATGGATGCGCGATGGCCCGCTCGCCAAAGTAGAATCCATCGATGCGGAGGAAGGCGTCCGAGGGAAAACGGTGACAGGGATGACCACTTGTCTCTGCTGGTACTAAATCACTGGTAGGGTAGTAGAAGGGTACTCGAATTGCATGCTGGCCACTGGCATCAAAGCCGGACCATCCCTCAAATACGCAGGTAATGGCTCAGACTCTCCGGACTGGAGTGTTCCCAGCGGTGGTTCTCTGTGAGCCTCTCGTCCGTGCCTACGTACTTGACAGTTCTCGGTTTCCCCTCTGCCCTCCCTGCCTTGACCACCGACGACCCCCATTCCCAGCCTACGCGTCCGCCAACCCTTTGGACACAAGATCGGGGAGTCTACACTCGGCTCATAATACGGATTTTGATTAACCTGAGTCAACGAGAATCGTTCGCACACCCTCGAAGCTCGCCCTTTCGTTTCGAATTTTAGACGAATCGAAGTTTCTTGTTTGAACGACGATGAAATATCTCTTCTCACACCCACGCTCGCTTTTGATTGAATATAAACCATCGAGTAATGTGTACCAGACCTTTTCCAGATCGTCATCGATGGACGGGAAAATTGGGATTGATCCAGGTGCGGAGCGCAGAAGTATATCGCGCCAGATTTGTACGGCGAAACGTCCGAGCCCTTCGTTTGAATCACGTGATAGTCGGATTGTTTTTCATCTCTGACGAATGACCGTACCTCTCGTACCATAACGAGAGCAAACATTGGAGGACTAATCTAATGTCTAACTCTCCGACGCATCCAAATCAATCGGGCTCTCGTTATACCGATCTGGACAATCTATCGGTGCTCTGTACACTGTTAAATCAGCTATTTATATATGTACACACCGAGGTATATATCCATAATGTAGTGCGGATGAGGAGTTCAGTTTAATGGAGTAATAGAAATTCCATTATCGGTTAACAACGGTTGCATCGGCTGTTTATACACGGGGGGGGCTTTTCGAGTTGACGAATTAGGCTGACCGCTAATGGATTTTCCTGATTTTCTTCATGCGACTGCCTCGTTGGGAGAGACAGAGAGACCTGACCTTCTATATCCTCGACGAATTAGGGGCGAGGCTTGGGCGGTAGGATGGCAGAGTTAATTGGGTCGAGCGTTAACGAATGTTTAATTTGTCAAAGCCGCGCGGCGTCGGTAGCGTCGCCGAGGCCTCTCCCACCCCTCACCCCACCGAACCCCTCGCTGTGACTCGCAATTAATTTCAATTAATTACTGTCGACGCTGGTCCACGTCTGCGGAGCCCCGATCCCGCGTGGTTAACGACTTCCGCCCGGATTTAGGGAGCGCTGGACGTCGTCCGTGTCTTTACCTATGCGCGACCGTCGCTGGACCAAAATCTCATCGACTCATCTTCGAACGAACCACTTTTTCCTGGTTTTTTTTTTAGGCAAGCATGACTTTGACGAAAAACTCTTCTCCCCATTTTTTTTACATAGTCTTCGATAAGAATGTCAGACCGAATTTCGAAGTAGAGAAATTTTTCATAAAAATCTACGTCTTGCGGCAATAATCAACGGTAAAGTCGGTTCTTGAGAACACGCTGTAATTTTCTTTGCATTAACCGAGGGCTGTATTTATTATTACTTTACTGAAAAAAATTGTTCGCAGATCGCCGAAGGAAAAATGTGATGATTCAATTTTTTTAATCAATTTCTACGATTCTTTATGAAATTGTCACAACGACGGCAACGATGATGAGGTGACATCGCTTCAATCCCGTGTGGAATAGTTAGAGTGAAAGTAACAATTTTTGGCGGTCACAACCGCCAATCGAATTTTACTTAGCTTATGGATTTTTTTTTTCAGTGGATGAATGACATTCGATAAAGGAAACTGAGCCGTTTACCTGAGTCAGAAAAATCTACTATCGAATCGCAAGCCGAAAACTTTCCGGCTTTTTAAACCATAGTCAATGATTGAACAGCGAACTTATTGTAGAAGTAAAAGAAAAAAAAAAATCCAATGAGTTAACCAAGTTTTGATGTAACTTCGAAGCTTTAAAGAACTTTTCAAAGTTCGTGATAAGAACGGCTCTCGGTCGACGCATGTCTCTCACTCGCGATGAACCGATATTCAACTTACCTCGGCTGGAAACGCGTAGTTGTTTATTCGATGCTCGGATCCGTGAGTGTTGTTCATACCGTAGTGTATGTAAATTTCCTCGAATTGATAGCGATAGGCGAGCGGACCGTCGGTTATGTTGATCGGTTTTGATTCCTTGTCGACTTTGAAGATGAGAAACTGCCCGGTGTTGTGTAGATGGCCGGATATCTGCGGAGAAAAAAGAAAGTCGCTCGATTAGGAAACGAGACTCGCGGTTATAATTGGTAAGGCATTCAATTGAACGCAGAACGGTACGGGATGACTTTTCCGGCGAGGTGGAGAAGCGAGGGACGAGGCAGTCTCGTAGATGGCGCTACCGGCAAGTCCATTTTCTTGTACGTCGCGCGAACGTGAATTATGGCGTCATCAGTTAGAAGTAATGAGGTAACCTCAGGGTGAGAATTGGTCGCCGAGGCCAGGCCGGGTGCATCCCTCCCGGCGCGATCACGGGAAGAAGAGACACGTCGGCAAAACTCTCTTGCCGCCATTCCCCACCGGTCCCGACGATAAACTATTATTTCGCAATAAATCTTCGGTTAGCCTGGCGAGAAAATCAAGTCCCTCTCTCCACCCTCCCGCTACAGCAATTACCTGCTGAGCCGGCCTAACCGGAAGACCTTATCAAGTCTATTCATATCATTTCACGTTCCAAAACCACCAGTAATTCGACGTAATTAAACAGTCCTTATGTTTTTCCCCCCTTTAATATCAACGATCGTTAATAACACCAATTATTTATAGTGCAACTCAATCCGCGATCCGGTACGCGTACGAGGATAATCTCTCGGTCGATTATCACATCCCTGCGGTATTGTCGTTTTAGTACTTCTGAATTATAGGGTGTATCGACGCGCTCCACTTTTCGAGACCCGCAACGTTTTGCCAGGCCAATTACAAGAATTTCATTTTTTCTAGATGTAGTTACGATTAATTCAGTACCACACTCTGAGGTCGTTTTTCCTCTCCACTCTCTCACTGCTTCGAATCCCGAGTCTCCGGAACTGCCGTTATCGTGAAAACTCTCCGGGATCAATATAAAGTGCGGGGGAGAAGGGAGAGATTGGAAAGAGGGAAAAAGAGTTAGAGGTGTAGAAGGAGTTTGAAGTGCTGGTGCCTCATTGTTCGTACGCCGAAGAGTACACCACCGCTCGAGGTGCATATCCTTCTTTCCGTTGCTCCGCCACCGGGAGAGAACGAGTTCGGCAAGCGAAACACGCCCCGTTCCTTCAATAAAATCGCTCAAGAACGAGCACCGAGTTCTCCTTCCAATGGGAGATAGAGGCCGATCTTTATTTATCGTGACATCCCTCGCATATAGACTCTTCCGCAAAGTTTTCAACCCTTAGCTCGAGATGCTTCTTCAGGGTTGTTTTTTTTTTTTCACGATAAAGGCCAAGAGATTGAAGTTCGTAAGGTATTTCCTTCGAATTCATCGTTGAGAACTCATTATGAACGATTCTTCCTCCTTTCTGTCTCTACAACTTTGGATGCTCGTTACGATCGATTAATCGATTTTCCGTCACTAATTCATCTATCAAACACCCCATGCCAATCTTCGCTTTTACAATGGGCCGTCATACCAGTTGCTGTTTTATGAAAATTCTTCGAGTGCCGTTCCGAATTGTTTGTGAAATCGATTGACGATAATCCGTGAAAGCTTTATATGAATTATTCAATCTCATAATTATGGCATAAAATAGCGTCAGACAGACGGTATAAAATGCGATACATTTAAAGGTTATAGTTTTCCTTGAAATGTGTAATGAAGAAACGTTTGGAAGACAGTGTACCTTTGTGGAATCGGCCATACATTGGACCGGCACTCAATACATTGTTCCTTTCCGTTTGGAACAGCTCGAGACTCTTCATCCTCATTGTGATACACCGACTGTAGGCTGGATATACTTTGATATCCAATACTCTTATACCGAAGAGGCGAAAGGTTTTTTATTTCGCTCCAGCCGGTTATTTCGTTTGCCCGTTTTATATTCGTTCTACAGGTGAATCGGAGCTTCTTTCGTCCGCGGTGCTACGTACAGCCTGTATTTCCACTCCCGTGTACCGTTGGTCCAGATAGGTCATGCTTCCTCGAAGTTTCCATCTCATCGCTTTTCCACGGTAGCTTTGTCCCCTTTCTCCGCTTCAATGTGCCCTTCCGTGGCCTTCGACACGACAGTTTCGAAAGTGTGAAAATCTTGTGGATGCTCCAGGGGCTTAGGAAATCGTTGACTGTTCCCCGAGAGGCGTAAAAAGCTCGGATAAACGAAGCCAAATATATAGCGACATAGATAAATAGACTGAGACACTGATACATTCACAGTTTGCGAGACTGAGACTCGCAGACTCGGAGACTAAAAGGCTGGGTTTTGCACACTAAAACTTGGAGATTGAGAGACTTGAAATCTGTGAGACTGAAATTTGGAGACTGAGAGCCCGAAACATGAAGAGTGAGAGACTGAAACTCGGACATTGAGAGACTCGGAGACTGAAACTGAGAGACCGGAAGGTCTCTTGGTCTCTCGGAGAGACGAGAGTCCGAACGTCTGTGAAACAGTGTATGAGGAATCGAGAGTCTCTACCAAGGTGGAAGTCGTGCGTTCGACTTCTAGCAGCAGGGAATCACGGGGTCGGCGGTAAGCCCAGACAGTTCGTTCTATTGTTTAATTTAAGTGCCAAAGTTTTCCGAGCGGGTTAAACGGCGTATGAATTTGCGGATGGGCTTGGTGTGTGCCGACTGTCGGTCGAGGTTCCCGATTAAGTTAGAGGTGGTAGGTACACCAACCGCCGGAATTACGGCCGCTGCGCATCGATCACAGGAAGTCGCCAGACCCGTTCGTAGCGGAATATCCGAATCCCACGCCCCGACTAACCATTTTATCGACGTGGAACCGATTTTTATCTGGCTCTCTCGTTAGTTTTAATTTTTCTGGATGTAACGGACCATTCAATCGAGTCTCGTAAAGCGGATAATTTCGAACGGCTCACTTATGTTCAGTCGATGAACGTTTTCGTATTGTGTGTTTCACAGGGGCACAAACAAATGTTTGTTTAATGGAAAATGTGTGTATCCGGAGCGTCGGAGAGTGGCCTCGGTCGAGAAGCCTGCAGCGCGCACGACGAAACCAGTGGGTACATAATTTATGTCCTCCCGTCACAGTATTAACGAGGTCGTTACACAACCCCTTCCACCCGATCTGGCAATCTACCGACCGTACCCGCCTCCCTCATCCCCAACTGGAAATTATGTAATTTCGGAAATTCAACGTTACGGATACGTGATTCATGGACCACACAGCGTCTTACGCTACCCCACCGAGTTTCTCCAACTGCGTGCTTGTTTGTCTCGCTTTTTAACTTTATTTTTATTGTCCACGATTCGCGGATCTTTTTTTTTTTTTGTTCTCCCTGGGGTTGCGTGGCACAAGTTCTCGGAATACTCTCTTCGAAACTCACGGCCTCATTCGCAACCGAGCGCCCTCTGCAACCGTGAGGCCAGTCTCGGAGAATTAAAAACTTTTTTCTGCTCGGTGGTGGCGAAGCACGTGCTGCGAGGGTGCGGTGGTCGTGACAGTGGCTCCCTCGAGACTCGGCATCGTGGTAGGGCATTGCGCGAGTAGATATTGTCTTTACGGGACTGGATAAGTACGATATGTACGAGGGCAGCAAAAAAAGGCCGTTGCTTCCACGTCGGGAAATTCTTCGTTCAGAAAGGAATTTCGTGATTTTAAAGTTGAAATAATTACATGAAGGTTCACGTCATATCTAGAACCGAAGGTGCAAAATCATTTTATTGATTCCCTTCTTATTATTTCGAGGGCAGTCACAGTTTTTACCCTGAGAGAAAGCCAAAGCTGGTTAGCGAGTTTCGCCCATTCTGTGCTTCGTGGATATGGTTGGAGAATTGAGGGACAGTCTACGAATAAAATTTATAAATATTTTTTTGTTACCCACCCGGTGCTTGTCGACGTTTACCGGTCTCAAGTGAGGGTCGTACAGCAACTTCTCGGGCTCGATGTTGATGGGACTCTGCCGTCTCCCCTTTGTGCACAACGACCATTGCGGATTTATCAGTCCCCAGAACGACGGTCCTGAAACACACGATAAAGAAAAGATATGAGACAACTCGTTCTGCGATTGCTTCTTCATTACGTGACAGCGATTTAGTAACAATGCACATATCCATCGAGGGACTCGGAGTGCATCCATGAAGCAATATGAAACATAACGAAATTATTGGAAATTAGGGAAAATGAACGTTTGCCAAAACGGTGGCAACGAAAAAAATGGAAGGATGCAATAAAAAATAATACTAACGCATGAACATAAATCGCATAAAAATAAATGAATAACGAAGAGGGCTATGTAAGATTTCTAAAATGGATATGGAAAGAATATTGAAAGCAATAATAACGCGAGAGCGAGAGACTGGGGTGAGGAGAAAAGCTTCGGATTGACCGAGGCCAAGATGAAGTCGTCGAGGAGCGAGCGACGAATGAAATTTGAAATTTTTATAATTTCAACTTTTGCCTTTTGCGTTCTGGGGGCTCGGTGCTATCCGCTCGGTTCTCGATACACCGGTGAAAAAGTTTTCCGCACGGTAGGCGAGGTTAGCCCGTAGATTTTTCAAAACTCGGTTTCCCTCATGCTTTTTCGGACACCGGGGAGAATTCTCACTCTCCTTTCCGCGAATGACTTTCAGCCCCCAGGACGACGAGACGAGGCGAAAGGGCGATAGCGAGGTGGTTCTTTGCCACTGCTATACATTCTACTACGTACTAGCGCCGACTCCTCAGAGAAATTTAACTTTGCTAAAACGTCAGCCTGAAATCGATATATCGGAGGGTACGAATACGACGAAGCGAGTTAACGAGTTCCACGTCGTTATATGGATACGTATAATATTTCTCTGCTTTTTACTGTAGTACATAAGTTCGTATATAACATAGTCGCATACAAATGTATATTCATATATATTTATAACTGCAGTACATAACAGTGAATTTGATATAACGCAGGCCAGTATCGCACGTGCATTGGGAGTTTCCAATACTACGGACAGAAGATGGCTTGTTATATATGCGTTTCTTCGATCAAGCCATAGCCCGAGAGTCAAGAGCGAAAAAGATAGATGGTAGAAAAGAGCTGATCGAGATATATATATATATATATACATATATGTTTCTGTCTGAGAGAGAGCTTGGGCGACAAAATCAATTCCATCGGGGGTAGCGAGGCTGGCGTCTCTTCACGCTCTCACCTGAAACGTTACGATCCACCGTATATTTCTTCCGGTTCTCACAATTCTTCGAAGAGATAACCGAAATCTCGTTATCGGAATGAATCATTTATTGTAAAAACCAAGTGTCTCGTCGAAGATTCGTTCAACGAATAAACGTCGAGCGGCGGAGAGCGAGGAGAATTTAACTGGGACACTTGAAATCTTGGTGGTCATGAAACTCTCTGCTGGGACGCGGAGGTCCCTCCATTGATATAAGGCGAGAAGACTCGGGGGATTCGGGCTCTCGTACATCACCGAGCGAACCTTACAAGAGAAGCAAAAGAGTTTACGCTATTCCCGGGCCAACACTCTCTCTTCTCCTCTGTACTATTATGTCAGATACGTCGAAGCTGGAAAACGATTTATGACTTTGATGGAAAAACATTTTCGCCCCTCGACACCTAAACCCCCTTCAGCGTAAAAATCAGTAAAAAAAAAACAGATTTTACTTTTTACAACTTATTGTCGTCGAACGTTTTCCATTTTTCATTCGTTAATTTGCCGACCGCGTCATCCAGCTGCACTTTTATAAACAAACGTAAAGAATTAAACTATCGATGAGACGGCAAACAAAGGGACAGCTATGTATATTCGAATCCGGACTTCACTATTTCACCAAAATTAATTTTACATCAGTCAGTGGGAACAAGGGAAAATTCGCCGGCGTAAAACTCCCATTTTCAGGCCTTGTCAAATGAATTTTTTTAATGATATTCGTGCGAACAACCACTCCTCAAGTCACGCTAACGAGAAAAAAATCTTTTGTATTAATTTCAAAATGTTGTATGTAATTCGTGCATTCAGTATGTTAGTTTGCGTGCTTGCCAATAGTGCCATAACACCCGCTTTATAACCATGTATAGTGCGTCATTTTACTTTACGCATGTTGCTTGTACAGTGCCTCGTTCAGCAGGCACGGAGTATCATTTCTCCCTGCATTCGATACACAAAACATTATGCAATACTAATGCAAGCCAGTGACGATAATGCGGGGACTGTGAAGTGAGTCTCACTCGCCGCACTAGTATCGCAGAGAGCACTTTCGCTTCGTGCTCCCGCGGTACTCGTGGGGTTTGCGTGGGTCACTTCACCGCGTGCGTATAAGGCTCGCTTTACCGCACTTGTATCGCAAATTACTGTTGCGAAACTTCTCATTCTTATTTGACGAAACTATCTTTCGACTGGGCAGGAAGATGACCTATATTACAAAATAATTCCCTCGCCGATTGTTGTTCAATCAATTAGGTAACATTAAATAGTACCAATATTAATTAATAATAAAAATACAATAAAAATACAATTATTAATATTATATTACCAATATTTTAAAGTTTTTTGCGTGTGGTTTTTTTTTATTTTTTTGGACATCGGCCCGACGTTTACAAACCCGCGTAAACTCCGCGGTTTTCGAGAAGTCACTGGATAAAATAAACGAGTGTAATCGAGTGTTCCGTCACGAAATACACGGCAACCGAGAGCCGTCGACGGTAATGAATTAACGCCCTGTACAAACATAACTGATGCATCGAGTTAGAGTGGCGTGTCCAGAGGGCAGATAGAGAAGGAGTCACCGCGATTCTCTCACGCCCCGCGGCGGCACGCGACGACGCGCACGCACAAACTCTCGCCCGTTACCATGTAAAAGCCACCCCTCGCTTCCCTCGCTTCGTTCCGTCGTTCGCCCTCTCCCTCGCCCCGCCGCTAACCACCCTCACGTGGGCGCAGATGTGATGAATGTGACGGTTACCATCGGTGAAGGGGCGGGGCGGGGCGGGGGTTGGGGGGGGGGGGGTAGTTGCGATGCACAGGAACGCGAGAGATTCCGCTCTCTGTTTTAGGACGCGAAAAGTGACCAACGGTTCACGGGCACGCGAGCATAATTAAAAATTACTAGGCGATAAACGTACGTACTTCGCGCACAAGGCCGGTCCGCACAATTCGCTTAATGATATGCTCGGCGCTTAATTATTGCAATTTCGATGCCACGATACATCAGCATAACTATAACGGAATTATGCATAACAGCCCGATGGACGAAACTTTTGCGCGCTGGGAGAGACGAGGGGGACAGAACGATATATGTATAATCCACGACTCGACGATCCGACCGACTGGGAACACTCGAGTGTAGATATTAAAAAAATAAATAATAATAATAATATAAAAGGAAAAAGGAAGGAGAATGTACACTTTGATACGAGATTTATCGCGATATTCATGAGAGATTCTCGCGGAATTATTTGATACGCATTTATTTATAGAACGCGGACGGGCGGGGAGGGAAAGTGAGTGAATAATTATCAACTATTTTGCGGCACTGCTGATTCTGCCGTTAGCCATGAATATTTATCGTTATTTAATAGGGGTTTCGATTACCATTGTTGCGTGGATGAAATTAACATTTTTTTTATTGCTCTCTTCACAGTCGCACTCGCTTTTTGCGCTGCGGTCGTTTTTATTGATCGATATACGTTTGTATATTCGTGCATGTACAATATATATGTATACTTGCATAGGACGATTTTGGACTTTTGTATGATTCCCAGAGACGAGCAAGTCTGATTGAGTAATGCGGCGAATGATTGAGCGATTAAGCCTCATTCGCAGGTTCTGGGTAACACATTTGCCTGGTACCTATTGCCCCCTTGCCGAAGAGCCGGAGCCGAAAGGGGTTGCAGGATAGCCGACCACACAGAGCTTCCTTCGTACCCGCGCCACTCGAGAGGGATAACAACCCTATTATTGAAACTTGAGGCCGAGAGGGATAGAGAGCGGGCAATCGTTCTGCAATTAGTAAAAGTGATTAAGTACCGCTAGCGTAGCGGTTCCTCACTTCTCACCTACGTAAATACTTCTCCCGTTGTGCACATACTCGACGACGCTAAAGCTCACAATGATTTTTTTCTGCTTGAGCACTTTCGCGCAACGAAGTGCGTGACAGTAATTTTGGATTACCGTCGAGTAGCTCCACAAACGAAAGTCCTTTTTCTCGATATTTTTGGCATCCTACCAGAAATAAGAATCGTCTAATATGAGCACTTATCGATAATCAATAGCAAATTCTCGAAGTCAATTTTCATCAACTATCGAAGTTCTCAAAATCAATGTATATTAATAACCAATATCAATTTTTGGAAAATCACTTTTTCGTTTATCAACAATCGACACTAAATTGTCAAAAGAATTCTATTCGCGCTGAAACAAAGTCCGTCCTCCGTTCGGAAGGCGTCGCTCTTGAACAATTAACACGGCTGCAGACAGCCAGTGTAAATGGGTTCGGAATGCCGAGCCTCCCGGCCGCACAGACTGACGGAGAACTATCGTACAAGATCGTAGGAAACAGATTGCGGATACGAGCTGACTTGCAGGGTGAAATTTCAAATCCAATTAAGATGTTTTTCCAACGGGCAGCGAGAGAAGAATTTGAGCCACAGCGTAGACACTCGTCGTTGTCTGAGCGGCGGGGGTGTCGTGTACGCGATTTCACACCAAACCCTCTTTTCTCGGCCCTCGTCTCCCGGCTATCTCGGAACCTCGCGGCCTATGCCCCACCATTCCTCCCCCCGTCTCTCACCTAGCCTCGCCTGAATTCATATGCATACATGAATACATTTCACTGTTTCTCCAATCAACCGGCCGAGCTCGTCGCGTTGGTATCCTCGTCCTCGGGGGATTCCAACGAGGGGTGTTGAAAATAGCGGGGAGGGTTCGGAGCAAGGGGTGACGAAACATGGGATGGAACAGTGCGAGACAGCCGAGGAAGCTGGCAGTAAGGGAGGGGGGGGTTAAGGGAGGTTTGGGATGGTTGCATTACTATTGTCACACGTTTGGTCCATAACGATACCAACGGTTTTCAAATATTTCCGAGTTGTCGACACTCGGGTATAGTTTATGCGGAACAGCGGACAGAGATAGTCCCGCAAACTCGCGGGACTGCTAACACACGTGTGACGATCCCTGTGGGAATGGTTCTTTTTTTTCTATTCGATTTTTTTTTTTTTTTTATATTTGTTTATTCTTTTGTTCCACAAATTATTTAGGCGACCCGGATCCCTAGATTTTTTGATCCGTGCAGTTTTAGTGAGCGGGCGAACGAAAGAATGATAGATGCGCGCCGTTCCGTCCCACGTTGTCGCGCATCATTAGGGGGCGAAGGAAAGCTCGAACCCTTCGGCGCTGCTATGAGATATATACAACGTACATAAATCGGTATTCGTGTTTCAGTTCTTTTTTTTTCCTCGACTTCGTGCGATATAAATTTGTATCGAACCGGCGAGATAACGGTATCGGCCTCTCGCTGTGCATTGTACCTCCGGATTTCCACCTCTCGCAAAGGGATTGTCGCGCGTGGGCGGAGGACGGCGCAGGGTTAGCGGAACGCCGTGTAGTCGTAGACACACTCGACGACGTTGTTTCCTAATGTGACCATTGTTATCGGCATATCTCGAGTGTCTCGTTGCAGAGTCGCGAGACAAGCTGCGAATGTTCCCTCGCTCAAGATTCATCCGGAGAGACGGAGCTAGAGCCGAACGGGGACGGGGACGATAGAAAGACGAAGAGATGTAGAACAGCCGGTATAGGCGTCGCTCGTGACACTCTATGTGCTCTCGATGGTTATCCGACCGAGGTCTAGCATCGCCCAACGACGCTGATTAATTGGACAACTATAATTAATTCGCGGCTCCGCGACAGCCTTAACGACGTGCGGGCAACGAGGATCATTGTGCCTGGCCCTAATACCTCGGCCCGATTAACGCTTCGTCTGTTATCCTTCATATCTATGTCTCCCTCTCAAATGCGATCGATCATATTTTTTTTTACATTCCACCGAGATGCGAGTCACTGTCGCGATGGTAATGCCACTTTTTTGCATGTCAAAACATCTTTAGCGCGACCCTAGGAGACCAATAGTGTCCTCGTGAAAGTCGAGGTCCTATTGAAGATTGAGTGAAATAAGCGAAGGTGTCGCGAAGAAGAGTCGAGTGTCTCGGACGTGGTTCAGTAAAAATGGTCCCATTCAGTCCTAACATGTCTAAGAACGATTTCACACAAGATTCCCCAGCGAGTACTCGTCCTTGATCTAGGAATTTTTTTTCACCATTCCACCGAGATACGAGTCATTGCTACGTAGTAGGAATTTACGTTTTTTACTGTGAAAACATCTTTACGGCGATCCTCCACAGTCAACAGTTTCGCTGGTCTTCAGGACACTTTCTGTGAATCTTCGTTACGATACGACTCGAACTTGACCAAAAATGACCAAAAGTCTTCTCATTATACTTAAGACTCTGCTGTAAATTAAGGGAAATTACCGAAAGTGACACGAAGAAGAATCGCGTCCCTTGGGTGGGACTCAGCAAATCCGCTTCTAAAATGCCCCTTAACACACAAAAGTGACGTCGGTCTTGAGCGCACTACCGGTTGTTGGTTATGGCGCTATTCGATAATAAAATGGCCGGAAGTGCTTTCATGGAAGTTGATGTCCCAGCGAAGATTAACGGAAGTGAACGTAAGTGTCATAAAAAAAACTTTACCGCTCTACGGGAAGTTTTACCTGAAGGGTGATGAAAAAATGTTACGAAAATGTGCGAAATAATCGAAAGTGTAACGAATAAATATTGCCGGCTTTGGTCTGGATTCGATAAAAATGGTCCGGTCTAATGCTTAGGATAATTTTACGCACGATTTTTCAGCAAGTACTCGCAGTTCATCGAGTGTCTCACTTCGATCAGCCTTACAGTTCTTTGAACATTATTAAACGATCTTGAGGATGTCTCCGAGAATGATAAGTTATATGCTCGGCGTTACTTCGTTATCTCGAGGCGTTGAAAATTGCACTGTCAACGTGACAAGCTGGAAGTCGATGAGGCGGGAGAAAATACAATGATTTCGTGTCCCTCCGATAGCCTCGAAGCTCAATTCATTTCACAATTTTTCTTGGGTGCCCTTTGGCTTCGCGAAGGCGAATCTATCAGAGGCGTCAGGGGATTAGCTGATTGCTCAGAAAGTCGACTGTCCGTCTTCCCATGTCAAGAGAGCGTCATTAATATCTCTCATTTTCTCATTTCGACAGACTGAATCGATAAAATTAAAAAATACCCGAGGTAAATTTGTCGCACGCGGTGCGCGACGTGGCCAGCATAGTTATTTCTCGGTTATATTTTTCTTATTTCATTTTTAATTTTCTTATAAAAAAAAAAAAAGAAGAAAATCTAGGAACTCGCAGAAACTCACGAGTTCGCTGCAACGCGCACTCTCATTTTGTCTTATGGTTCTCCGCTCCAGTGAATTACTTGGATGAGAGCTCCGCTGAAAAATACATCGAATCTGTCGTAGTAGGGATGAGCCCGGTGGCGGTGGAAGCGGCTCAAAAATTTTCTAGAGCAAACCCAATCAAATTGGGAATCGAAATCCGGTTGGAATCGCCTTGTTATCGGGAGCCTAGGATAACGATAACCCCGCCGGTCGGTTGCACCGTTCGACCGTAGCGGAGCTTTCTCTCCCGTTCCTCCTGGCTGTTCCCCTCGCTCGGATTCCCGCGAACCGTGTCGCGGATTTACACGAAACCGAACGGGCTAGCGCGTTCGATGTATCCGCTGTAAATTCGTTAATTAACTAAGGTAATTGCTTCTGTAGCCGGGTAACGCGTTAAATCCCGGATAGCGTACGATTCGGGGTAGGGGCTTGCACAACAATGCTACACGCATCATTCCAAGAGCTTCGACAGGAGCAGCGCTCGTCGGTGACTCTCAGTTCTGATATTCGCCAAAAGTTTTAACGAAATATAACATATATATAAATATATATATATATTTCATATCGATTTTTTTCTCTCTTCGCCAAAGCTGTTAAGATTCTAACCGATGAGGCAGCGCGGAACGAGTCGCAGTGATCAAACTTCCGGTCCTTGCTGGCGATCCAGCAGTGTCAATAATTTTCGAGTACTCGTTAACGCGCTATTGTTGCAATTTCTACTTCTTCATTCTGCCGAATCGGACACCGGTGTTAAATACAGGTCTCTTTGGTCTGGCTGTCAGTGACATCCCGGCGCTGGCGCGATACCGGTGAGAGCCGACGCTCAAAATTCCACTGACTCCACCTCTGAAAATTCGCGATTTAATTTTCAGCTAAAAGATCAAATTGACCGGTCCGACGAATTCAATGGCCGCCCATCGTGGTACAAAAAAGGGAAACCGCGAAAAAGAAAACGGTGTGAGAACGGACGAAATAAATAGTCTAACGGTGTAAATTGAACTGAACATAGGTGGGGTCGAGTTAGGTCGCTCTCGTTAACGAAAGCCGTGCCGTATCGGCTGGTGCGCATAGATTCGTCAAATTTATCACCGGCGACGTGGCAAGAGAGCTCGCGAGCACTTGTTCGACGGGAAGGGGCGGCGGAGTAGGGACGGGAAGGGTGGATCGGGTGTATTTGCTCGAGTACCTTCATAGTAATGTATGCACGCGATGCCGGAGCAGGGGCGGGAGGTATTCGCGTGGCTGCAGGGATGGATCCATTGCCGCTGCTTTTCCGGAAGCATATTCTATGCATACATGCATGTTCAACACCAGGACGGGGAGGGTGAGAGAAGCGGCAGACAGAGGGGCTGTAACGGCCGTCGTCCGGCTCTGCCATGCGCGCGCGCGCCCGAGCGGACGTTCTCTACGCTCGCCAGGATGTTAAATTACAGCATTTAAATAATTTCATTTAATCTGCGCACCACGCTCGTGGAGCTTTCCACGGACTCTGCACACTCACACCACGATTTCCCTCGTCCGGCCGAGTTCCATCAGTGAATTCCAAGCGCCAACGGTCCTCTGGACGCCTCTCCCCCCCCCCCCCCCTCTATCCCGGCAACCCCCGACGCCGCAGCCGCGCTCGGACACTCTTTAGTCGTTCGCTATCACACCTCGTTACCGTTCTGAGACCGGATAACCGAGCCATCCTCGCTACGCGCCCCTCCGAACAGCCTCGGCCCCTCTCCGTCTTGCCGTCCGCTGAATATTTTCCCTGCGGTTAAATTAACGCGACGAGAAACGGGGCTTCGCGGAGCCACGAGTCGAGAGTAAATGAGAAAATGGAAGCCGACACGACGACAGCGGGACGTCGGGCTTGTATTTCTGCAGCCGTAATGTACAGTTGAAAAGTGAGCGTCGTTATGACGAATGAGCTTTATGCGGACCACTCGCTCGGAGCAAGCGGCGATTAAAAGTATTGGGGTTCTTTTTTTAATTGGTCGCTCGTCAATTACTTTTAATGTATCGAGCGACGCGTCGATGATGCTTTTTTTTTGTGCACGTATGCGCTTCGTTGTTATTTTTACGCTCGGTTCGATCGGCGATCCGAATCGTTATTGTGAACACACCCGAACGAGTGTACCATTTTAACGGCGTCTGTGCCAACCATCTAATGGTTGCTGATGCGTCGCGACTATTTGACCAAATTTTCCGTTCATCGATGATGTGTCGAGTAAATGTTTGGGTCATATTAATTAATCAACGGAATTGCCGGGGCCTCATAACCGTGGGAAGAGAGAGGAAGCATGACTGGGCGCATACCGTGTCGTACAACCGATCCATTCGGTGCCATTCGGTGTCTATAACTGCGCTGCCAGCTTCCGGTTCCATTATTTTCCGGAAACGCTACCACCCTTCGGCGACGCGATTGGTCTCGACACGGTGTGAATTAGTTAGCATTCGGTATCGATTCTCGAAGAGCCCATCGTAATACCGACCGAGATGACCTCAAACGATCGAGCAATGATTTTTTTTTCTGCGGGACCTGTTTTATTTATTAATTTTTTTGATACGTAAAAACGAAATCTTCTTTCCGAGCATGATCTTTTGTAGCCAGTCTTAAATTTTTTCAATACCTTCAGCAATGTCTCGTTCGTTTTTTATGTAACAATTTTTGTATTTCAAGAGAGGGAACTTATGCATATCGTTAATTTCCATTTGCGCTCACTGCTACTTTTGTTTTCCCCGTAAAAATCATATTATCTTTGCGCAATTATCATTATTTTTTTTCGAATGCTATTTGCAGTTTATTTATTTTTTCCGCACGATTTATTTTATAATTCTAATTAATAATATCGAATGTCTGCGAATCCATATCCGTTCGCAATAACGCGTGAGTGTATTTTTGTTCCTATTATTATTATTTTCCAGTATTCTCACTTTGCAGATACTTCGTACCACGTTTTTTAGACCGCTTCACGACAATTAGCTCTATCGAAATCAACCGGTACAAGTTCATCATTCAAGTCTCTCAGCTTCATTTGAACAATCTAGATTCAGTCAATCTTTTTTTACGCGACACTCTTATATCCGGTTGAACTTTGTTCTTTCGAAACTCCAATAATTATTCATTTTCAATAATAATATTTTCTTCATATTTATAATATCAGCGGAACGCAATGGGCGATCAGTTCAACAATGTGGGTCGTCTAAATATAATACCATTCAATTTTAAGAACGCTTCACATAATGGTAAGCACGATGAGAGTGCGACAAAGTGCGCGTGGGATGCCGAAGACGTCCTTTATTGCGAAAGCTTCGTTCACGTAACGAGTTCATCAAGCGACTAAACCAAGCAGCACACATCAGAATCACGAGCGAGCAATGTGTGATCGATGTTGGTAATTCGACTAATTCCGTACGTAGTCTTCTCACGTCCGGGCGGTAGTTCGATGGCGTTTCCAGCTCTCTTGAGATTATCAAACATTCGCGTCGCTTTAATTAAATTTGAACTCATTTCAATAAATATGCAATAACCTCAGTAACGGATTTTTCGTTCCATTCGGGGAACGATCCCAATTTACTTATTTCATTACTCATGCATATGTTTTCGCTAAAAAGAACCTCTCGGACTCCGTTACCATGGTACGATTTTCCAATAGACAGTTGCCATACGAAGAACAGACGTAATTTATGAATCCCGTTTAAAGCTTCTTGGAGCCAACTAAAGCGAACGTGTTGGATTCAATTTTTTTTAAAATCCGTATAAAGGTGAACGATGAGTTATCTGAACATTACAGGTGAACTCTTTGAAACCAGTCGACGCTCTCCCACTGCCGATCAACTAAGATATCAAAGTTTTTCTTCTGGTCGCCGATATATGCCGAAGCTTTTTTCTGTTCAATGCAGGAAGCGCTCGATCGAATATTCAAGGATATTCCATTAGTAGAGTCGAATGGTACGATTATAAATGTTTCGCGGACTCGATTCCTTGTTCACACCGACAAGGTGGAACGCAGTACGAGAGTGGTTTTAATCGATCGAGCAATAATTTTACGAAGCGTGTCCTCGTTTTGTCTTTCACGTACGTAAAAACCAGAAGAAAAAAACGATACCGTGAATATAAATCAGCTCTATCATGTAAATCAACAATATATGAAACAGAACATATTCGCTGCCTTTACACTTTATCTACTCTTTAACCCATTTCCCACCAGTCTGTTGGAAGAAAAACAGACAAAATCTACAAATCGTGTTAAAAACTTTTCTAGGCCATCGTGTTGAATTTATTTTTTCTTACGTGCGCAGCGAGGTAAGCGATGAGTCATCCGGGCATCGCAGCTCAACTCCTTAAAGCCAGCCGGTGCACTCCTACTTCCGCGCGACTAAGATATCAACGCTTTTCCTCCGACCTTCCGATATAGGCCGAGTCGTCGCCGTTCGATGCAAGACACGCTCGATCGAATATTCAAGGGTGTTCCATTAGTAAAATCGATTGGCACGATTACAAATGTCTCGGGGAGTCAATTTCTGTTTCAGGCGCGAGAGGGTGAAAGTTGGAACCGGGGGTGGTTTTAAAAATCTTCCCCACGTACTCGGCGGGTCTCGCCACTTCCTTCGAGTCGGCACACTTGGATTCAGCGCGAAGTAATAAAGATAGAAAGTGGCCATTTGCATGTTTATTTCGCTTTCTTAATTCCAACCCCGAGCTCGCGGAAGCTCGGGGCTGCCAGAGAGAAAGGGCGGGCAGTTGAGAAGTGAGTGGAAGGGTGTGCGTCTCCCTCCCTCGGCCAGAACGTTCTCGGACGGAACGCGGCTGACCCAACGAGAGTTTGCACTACTTACGCTTGAAATAAGCCACCCCTTTGAACCCCCAACGGCCCAAACGTAGTCCGACTCTACAGAAACTTGCGACCCGGAGAAACCGATCTTATGTTTCCACATTTATATACGACGACCATTCCTATTCGAGGCTGCACCCTCTCTCGACCTCCGATGGCACCCTAACTTGTCTCTCAAATCCTTCGGCTTACTGTAACATCGATTCTCGGCCGGTTTTTCTTTCTCTCTTTTTTTAAGCGCCAGTTTGTCGAATATGCGAGAGGAGCGTGATTCGCTTCGGCGAGAATCTTCCCGCACGGATACGTGGACCGACGAAATTATCGATCATTCGTGATCGATTTTTCGATAAAAAAAAAAAAACAGAGTACGCCAAGCAAAGTCTGCGGCTCGCGATGGGAAAGAACGAAATACGAAAAAGCTCATTCGCTTATTGGTTGTAAAACATCGGGGTCGCATCTGCCCCGGATATGAAACCTTCACAGGGCGGCCTCTAAAAATCTACTCGCGACCCGCTGTGTCGAACCTGGTAATAAGTTTGCGGAAAGGTGGTACGGGCTTGGAGCGTCGAACCGTACTTGCACACCGGCTGTTTCTAAAGCCGACGATAAAAATTCGTGCCGGCTCATGAAATTAGCCAAACTGAGTTCCCACGAAATTCTCAACAGGTACGATATATATGTATATATATATATACACATATATACACATACTCACATTTTTATATATACGTATATATAGAGAGAGGGAGAGACCGAACGAACGTAGATATATGTTGTACTTTGCATGAAATTAATCCGTGCCAATACCGAAAGTTATAGTTATTAAATTTTCAATATGACGTCACTCGCCATGCCCGAACAATGGTGGTTAAATTTTTTTTATATATTACATATTGAGATTACGCGCACCCGTAGCAATATTCGGAATTTTACTCTCGGATTTCAGATAATTACAATGCATACAATGAGAGTACAGGATTATTTTACTCACCCGAAATTCCGTCGTACGTCCACCATTCGTCCCAACTTGCTTGAGATTCTGCAATCAAAGAAATATAGAAAAATCACTTTACTTCCGTTCGACATTTATTGAAAGAGAGCATTGTCGTCATCGAAAAAAGACAAATAATCATTTGCCAATGAATAAGATTTTAAAAAATACCTCGAGTATCCGCAAAATAAAGAGAAGCGAAAATAATCGTGACATAAAACGAAAACGAATAAAAACCGAATTTGTATCGCTCCACTGTCAGCGACACGAGGCAGAATTAATTTATTGCCCGGCGACCTCGCAGAGTGCAAACGACCGCGCGAGTCCAGTTCTGTGTCGTTTTTTGTTATTGTTTTTTTTTTTTTTTTTTTTTCATTCTATTGTAGATTTCTTATCATTCTCTCGGCATACATAACGGAGGTGAATGAAACCGCTCAGCCGTTACCAGACACTTCTTAACCTTTTAGAATAACCGGTCAACGAACGAAATCAACGGCGACGAGGACGATGTAATTTCGACCGGCAATTTCCCGCCGGTCGACGGAAAAAGAAAGCGTTATTCGTGTCGATTCTAAAATTGTGCAATCGTTTAGTTGGCTGTAAACGATATGTCTGGATACGTTCAAAGGCTCGGAAGCCGAGCGTGATTCCCAAACCGGCTATTACAGCCTCCCGGCAGGAATATCTTCTGGATAGCTGGGATACGTGCGGAGGATGGACAGGGACAGTCGAAACCCCGTCGCCTGCGAGTCAGACATTCCCCAGTGAATGTCACGAGAGACGCGTGTACCGTTAACCCCCGGTACGAAGTCTTCCTCTCGGTACACGGCCCAGAGGGCGGATTTGATGCTTCTGGCTCGACCCACATCAGACGGTATTTCGATACATACTCGACGACATAGCGCCGCCGATCCCAGATTCCGCCACGACTAAGAATTAGAATACCGGGGCGCTGGAGGGGCGATGGTGGGAATCCGAGTCAGTTTGGGAACTAGATATATTACTTAACATGGAAAAGTTCATGGGGTCGAAAGTTCATCCGGGATTGTTCAACTTCCTCTAAATGAATTATGAGCCAATATGTCCTCCCGGTATCGTGTGTCACTTTAATTCGAAACGTTTTAGAAGCGCGTTCATCCCAACTGTCGATCTTTCTAGTGCAGATACGTAGCTGCGGGTAGTCTCCGTATTGACCGCATCATTTAAATATAACTCGCGATGATGTAGTACCGTGCCGCGTTTGGATTCCTCACAACTCTCGGGTAAGACTATTTCCCAGCTTTCACTCAATTTTATAGTGTTTACGACTTTGTGCACGCGAAGATCGGCGAACCGATAAATCAGCTGATCTTTAAAAATCATGATTCTGGGTGAACGTAGAATTTTTCGTGCTCAATACGCGGACAATTTTACTCGACGATTGCTGTCGAGCATCTTTGAATTCACTCGTTTACTTGTGTCAGCGCTCCGATAAAAATGGCCAATCATCATTCAATGTCTCGTCGGGGATTCAGGTTTAGAGAAAATCTGGTGGACCAGCTGGGGTTTCGATAGTGACTCGCAATTGAGAACGCTTCCTTTCGCGATGTCGAGGAGAAATCGTGATTAAAATCCTAATAAAAAATCAGTTGTACCGAAAACCGAAGCAGGATGCCTACGACATATTTCCGATACCGTGTTCCACTTAAATTCACAATGTTCCGGGAGGGCGATCACCCCAACTATGATTCTTTAATGCCACGGGTAGTTTCCAAATTTACGACACCATTTAAATAATAATTATACGGTAGATGTAGTGTAGTGGATGTACTGTCGAGCCGCAACTAAATTCGAAGTTAATCTCAGACATCAGTCGAACTATTCGCGATGTGTGATTCATACCTATCGAGCGACGAACTTTTCTCACGAGAAAAACGATGACCCAACAAATCATGAATCTATGTAAAATAAAACCATTTTCAACTCTTGTTACGAGACACATTTTACTTGTCTGTTATCCTCGAGTATCCTCGAATCGACCGAGTTATTTGCTAAAGTCATCCGATTAAAATAGTCGGTAATCATTCAAAGATTCAGCTGTACGGAATTCCAGTGGAAATTGTGACTGTTTACTCTCTCGAAATCCAAACGCTTATCCCGATCACGAAATTCGTCTTGTCACGGAGAAATCGTAATTAGAACGACAAAAAAAAAAAAAAACAAATGGCCCAACTACTCAGATGGCTCTGGACCGGGAAAGAGGGAGAGGAATCGAAGCAGGACGACTACGACCGGCAGGACTGCTGTTACGTGTGGGCACCGCGTTCCGGTACGTCGGGCATTCCATTGGTCTGCGGCTCACCGTTGGATCCATGCGAGGCTCGTCCGACCCATATACCACCCCGGCTCACCCTTCGCAAATACAGCGAACCCCCCTCACGCGATTCTCACTCGGCTTGTTCCTATCTCGATAACCATGCGCACCGCATCCTCTCCACCGCCGCCAACTAATTGCGTCAAATTGGAAAACTTTCTCGAAAGCCACCTAACACCCTCCCCTTGTCGCCCTCTCCATCCGGGCATTACGCACCCCTACTCTCCCCCGAAACTATCCTTCGATTTCATTTCGATGTCTGACGATACGCTGTCCTCTAAGCTCGACCTTTCTTCATCGACTCGGCGCCAACTCTCGTCGCTTCGGCGACAAAGCCCTCAACCCTCCAGAAGCGTCGTAACAAACCCGAGCGAGTATCTCCATTGCCGCAATTTTGCCTTCCGCCTGATTTCGGAAACCCACCCATGCTTCCCTTGCTTCTTTCCTCCGATCGGAAGAGAGAATCGACGGTTGAGCGAGGCAGAACTCGCGAGCTTTCGCTGTCTCTCGGGGTCGGCCGGGTGGTTGCTCAGCGAGTCTATAGACCACCGAGAAAAGGAGAAACTACAGTGAGGGTGATAAAGGAGAGTTGAAGGAAAAATAATGAGAGGGAGGGGGAAGTGTACCGCTACTATAGTGGAGTTTGCGGAAACGGGGCGATCGGCGGATTTCAAAGAAGGGAAGAGGAGCGGTCGAGGGGGGTTGAAACTCAACGAGCCGTACGGGACTTCCGGCAATCGCGATTGCCCGACAGCATACTGTTACTACTCGCTGCCTCTCTGCTTCGGCCGCTGTAGCTGGCTCCAAGTAGAAACGGTAGCGAGAGGCTACCGGAAACGCGTGGGGCATGCACCCTCGCTTCTTTCTTCACGTTTTTTTTTCCACTTTTTTACTGCCGACCTCTCCGCCCGCCCTTCGACCCGCCAAGTGTTGGCCCACGGCTGACCTGTTTTTCTCGTACTACATGCAGTCGAAGTACTCGGGGAGAACAGTGAGCGAAAAGTACCATTGATTAATCTCGTTCTTCCGACGGCTCTCGCTGACGCGTGAATCCTCGGTTGCCATCCATCGTAAGATTTTTAACCACCGATGGAGAAATCATTTCCGGGTGGTTGATATGGAATGTAAGTCACTTCACAACATTTTTCAATCAACTTACGAAAAATCTCGATTTTCGTTTTCTCAGGTTTACTGGAGAAACCATAAACTCTTAAGATAAAAAAATTGTTTTAATAAAAAAAAATTGTTCCCAAATGGTAGAAAATACGGAAATTGGGGGAAAATGGCACAGCGGGAAAAATAGAATAATGCGGCAAAACGCAATTTTCCATTAATTTTTGGATGGTGGCAGTTTTGGTACGTGGGGCAAAACGGTTCAGAAAATCCGAATTTATCGTCAGACAATATAGGGCATCCAGAAGTTCTTGGAAAATGGCGTTTTGTCCTTACCGTGTTTTTTCCGGTTGGTAAAACTATTATTCTTTGTAGATTAGCTGTTATAGATTAACGATTCCGTCAGTAAAAGTATTTTTGTAGTGAATATTGATTTTGTTCTCTGTGAAAAGTAATTAGTACAAACGGCAGATAAGCTAATGGACTTCGTGGTTTACGATGTGACTCAGTAAAGTGTAAGCGCGTAAAACTATTCCATCGTTTCCATTATTCTCCCTCGTATGATTTTTATACCCGTCGGAAAAATAATTTTTGCTCGATTGTCATTAAAAGAAATTCATTTACCCACAACATTTTTCAGCAACTCGACAAAAAATCTCCATTCATCCGTTATTCCTTCATTTTCATGAAAACCAAAGCTTTCTCTACGAGAAAACTAAAACAAGGGTGAAAAAGGGTGCATGAAAAAAAATTATTTTCCAACAGCAGAAAATACTCCTTCCTGTTCGGTAAAATAATTCTATATCTTTTGCAGACTAACAATTATTTCGCTCGAGGTTTGTTCGTGAAAAATTTTAACGAGTACAAACAGCAGAAAAGCCAATGGATTTTTTGCATAACGATGTAACTCAGCGCCCGGTAAGCTCGGAAAGACGTTTGATGATTTCCTGGTGTAAAGTAATGACGATAAGTCGGTGTGTTTGAAAGGTCTGTGAAAAACGTCGGCGGAGGGGCGAGGCACGACCGGGGGGTGGGTAAAAATATGAGGACTCGGGTTTTCAAGCTTCTCGCCGTGGCGGTGCTAGCGGTCTTTTAATGTTCTTGTGGGTGGCGTTCGTCGATCGTCGTCGTCGAGCTGCAGCAGCAGCGGTTCGAGCTGCGGACTAGCAAGACTTTAAGTGGCCGGACTGGCCAGCTTGCGGCCAGCGTCGCTCTCGCTTTCCTGACTTTAAATATTCATGTATGCGAGAAACCTCGCCACGGGAACGAGTATAAAAGCTTCGGGAGAATAAAAATCAGTTAGCCATATAACGACTGCAATAGCGTTGCGAACGTTGCGCACACTTGTTCACCGAGGGATTTTTTTGACCCGTGCATTTATCGTCGACGAATAAGAACGTGCAATTTGTTGTAGTCACGAAACGTGGATGCACAAAAGCGATCATCGTCGCTTCAACAAATCCCCAGATTTTCCAGCCGATCGAGCTGACCGGATCGTTTAAAACAAATGCTTGTGAGCCAGCGACGCAGGTATCAATGCGATATAACGAAAGAGAGAACGAGCCGACCCGCGGAAGAGATAACAATTTGGTATTTATCGGAGACCCCACGGTGCAACGATAATGTGGACCGAGTTACAACGAGGACCATTATTCCATATCTCGTAATCGTTACCGCAGAGCGAGAGGGAGTGTACGTACACTCGATTGTCCCATCGTACTGCCATTCTCGCGGTTCACCGAACAGTAAAAGTTACAGGAAAAAATGAAAGGCGGAGAGGATGGCGAGAGCGCAGGAACCACCGGGCAAAAATAATGTCACGGAATTTATGACGATGCATCAAAGGTCATTATTTTTTTTTTAATAAGATAGGAAGATCTGTTGAGCGGTAATCCAACAACCATTCGTGGAGAAACAGTACACTCGAAATTATATATTTGCACGAAAATTCACGAAAAATTTTTCATGAATCAAATGTACGAAGTATATATGGTACGAATATGAATGAACAAATAGTTTGAATAATATAAATTATGGCTCGTATAATGAGTATGTCTGGGATAAAATTATGAAAGTTGGTTCTCTACATGAAGGAAACTCATTCAGAAATCGGGAATAATGTCACACTGAGAACTTGTAATTTCCGGTTCGGACTGTCTGCATTTTTTATCGAACGCGACGTCATACCGAAAAATATGTCGGTCGCGGTGGAAAAATGATATTCTCAACCTGGAAGTGACGTATTACCTGTTAACTCAAGATTAAAAAAATTTATGGTCCTCGCAGGTTGACGTTAAGTGAACCACTTCGAGTATAAATTTTCCAGCGCTACATCGGGCACTGATACAGTCGAGATGAAACCTTATCCCGTCCTCATCAAGACCCCATCAGGTCCAGATAAAGCGTTCGAAAATTTCTTCTCGAGATACGACAACGCTCGCGCAATGTCCACAAAGAATGTTGTCGCATCCTAGAAATTGCGCAATTTAAATATATTTTTAATATATACTTTATTCCGTGGAAGAAACTCCCCGCCCCACATTCCGATACACGTTGCCCGCTTTTTTTTGCAGCCGTTGCCAATACACCAGACATTGATGCGTGAGCGGAATGCAAAATAAAATATCTTGCAGCGGGATAATCGTGCTGAGAAATCGATCTTTCCGTGAGTGTGCGCGTGTGTTTGTGTCTGCGCTCGTAGAGGTGCGCATCGAAGGAAAAAGTAAGTGCGGAAGAGGAAAGCAGCTTCGAGGATCGAACAGTTCGAAGCGGGCCTAGCGTACTGGAACTTTCCTTCCAGGTAAACCGAGAACGCCTCCCTTGACCTGTGCTACCCCTCCGTGGCAAATTGTTACTCCCGTCTGGGGAATCGATCCGAACACGCTGCTTTTCCTCGTCGAACTCAATACCACTCTCTTTGCCTATTATTTCTTTTCCCGGCTGTATAACGATGGACTAGCAAGCTCCGTCTAACGAGGAAACGACCGTTGATCCTCGACTGATGCTTGGAAATACCTTGCACTGCGTGCACGTTCACCGCATCGCTCAGCGTCCCTTATTAAATTAAATAGGTACATATCCACCGCTGAGAAACAAAGGGGCGTGACCCGCCTACCCTAACAGTTCGTGATAAGTCCTTTCGCCTCGTTAGCGGCCTCGCTGAAGAACCGAGCAAGCACTCCAATGTTCTGATCAGAGTTGGGCAAACATACTACACACTCGAAGTATTCATTGATTTCAGTACCGAGTACTCAGAACTTCATCACTGTCCTGCCGCTAGTCCACACCTCGGTACCAAAGTATTACTCACTGAGCACTTCGATGCGTGCTTCAAGTTCGTAGTGCATTCGCCAAGCTCTGATTCTGATTAAGGAAAGTAGCGAGGGAAAAAGCAGCAGTGAGTGACGAGGTTAAATAAAGCCGGCAATCCAAGTCGCGGACGCCCTTTACGGGGTTCTCGTGGACAGTCGGACAGGGAGTGGCTGCGGGATCTTGAAAATTAAAGGAGACGAGAGGTAGATGGATGAGCAAAGTAGCCGCGACTGCAGGCGACTTCGGTTTCCTGCGACATCGCTCGGCTGTAAAAAAAAAAACAGACGCAGGGATAAGGTTGAGTGCGAGGGCAGAGAGTGACCGAGTTGAGGCACGAGGGTGGCTCGGAAAAAATGAGGGGGTGAGACTATCCGAGCAGGGGGTCGCGAAACTACTGGCCAAATGTAATTTAAAGAAGGAACGAACTCAGCGCGCCCACTCTTGGCCAGTCCGTTTCGTTGTTGGCCGTGAAGCTTGGCTCCGAGAGAGTCTCCCGGTCGATCGAGAACCACCGGAAAACTAACAGGGTACCAGAAACAGGCTGAGCCTCGGGCAACTGGAAAAGAAGGCGAGAAGTACGGGGCTGCAAAGGGTGGGTTTGCGATTCAGCCCGCATAGAAGAGAAACCGCCCTCTTTCTTCTTCTTCTTCTTCCTCCTCTTCTTCTCTCCACACCTGGGCTCTATTTGACTTTCTCGTCTCCTCGGGATCTCGTGAGCTCCAGTTTCATTCTATTCGAGTGTCCGAGGCGAGAGTACCTCAGGGAATAATATTCCAGGGCATCCTTGGAGCTTCCCCTCGTCCTTCCGCTACCTATTCCTAGGGGTCGTAATTTTTTTACCTCCCTCTATACATCGACCTTACGACGCCGCTCTCGATCCAAATCGCACGGCTGCTTCCGCCGCCTCATAGATGAATTCAGTTTCCGGTTTTTTTTTTCAAACCCGGCCCAAACAACCTGCTCATTTATATCAGCGATTAAAGCCCGATAAAATAAAACAACTCGTCATGAACTCGACCGCAAGTAAATACAACCTGCGTGAGACTAACCGACGTTGCGCTATCGACGCAATTCCATCCCCGTTGGCCCGCTCGCCCCATCAGAGTAATTGCACCGTGGGAATAAACAAAACTATAAAGTCCCGTGGGCCAGGATTACTTTCCAGCAAGTTTTTCTTTTCCATTCCCCGTTGCCGGTCTCTCTCGCTATTACCGTTCCTCGAAGCCTCGTTCGACGCTCGTACACACGCAACCCCCCCCCTTAGCTGGCCAAAATGTAACGGGTGCGTGTACGATAACTTCCAGCAATGGAAACGAGAGACATTCAGTTTGTCGAGAGAATTTTCAGTATCTACAGGGAAAGACTGAGATCGACCGAGAGAAATAAAAAGAGGCGAGAGACTCATGAGAGCCCCAGGGCAGAGGGACGCGGGGAGGGGTTTCGAAGAGTTCCCCTGGAATTCCGACGCCGAGACGAGAGGACCGTCACACTCGCCAGTTGCTTTTTATTTACCCCATTTCCTCTTTTGTTTACTCAAGAGCTCTCGGGTTTGCTCGACGGGGTGGCGAACCACCCTTCAACCTTTTTCAACGCTCCGCCTCGCCCGTTCTCCCTTGCCCCCTCGAAGAGCCGCTGGAAGACCGAGCCAACAGAATTAGGGGATGATTGAGATCTCGGGGAAAGCGCTCTTCGGGAAAAAGCTTCGTCGAGAGGAGAACCGAGACGATCCGGGCGTGGAAGGGGGCGCGCGCGAAAAACAACCCCTCTATTAAGGAATTCGATTAACGAGTTTTTCTATCCATCCTAATAAGGCTTTTCCCATCGAAGCCTTCCGCGCAATAAATAAACCAAACACGAGACACAATTATTTCGAGAATTTTGATTTTCACCCTTGGGTGATTCTTCGAAACGGCAGTACGATTTTGTATCGGAACGGGCTGTTTTTTCGTTCCCTCCGAATCGTGAACTCGCAGGCGGAATGGTCGAGTCGGTAGTCGAGTTGCGAGAGGAGGCAGCGGATCCAACTGTGGTGTAAGAGCCCAGATACGTACGCGACCGGGCACACAGAACGAACTAATTAAACTCGGTGTTTGCTGGGCGAGGAGCTGGCGCACGGGTGCGAGAAGGAGCTCCGGAGTTTCGGACAAGCTGGCAGTGGGCTATTCACTTCCGGATGGGCGAACAATACCGACGTGAAACTCAACTCTATGGTGATTTCGTTGTTGTTTCGAGAAGCTTGCAAGGATTAGAATTAGCTCGGAAGAATCTCGACTGTGCGGCTGGCTCGGTACAACGAGACCGCGATGACGAGCTTTCGACTATCAAATTTTCCGAGACTGCGGCACCACCCATCTTTCCTCCGCACGATACCGACGCACGAGTAAATCCTAGAGGACAACTTCGTAACCCATATCATCGTGCGTAACTATCGCATTTGCATAAGCATACGTTTCGCGTCGAGTACGTGCATTCAAACGCGAGAGTCCTGAGAATACGTAGACGTTGCGTTCCCTCTACGGTAACGGCAAATCTAGTGTGAGATAGAGCCGCAAACTCGCATACACCCGGCCCGATATGCCAACACGCCTCTGGGATGAACCCGAAGGATGAAGGGAAGGTTAAACTTGGAGAACACGTCGTGTTCATTTGGGTTGCCGGGACCAGTACACATGCTCATACGAGTGCATTGCGGTGTTGTGGAGACAGACACCGTCGGTAAAAAATTAAAACGGAAACGTAAGGAGGATTATCTGTTATTCGTGTGCAGATATTTTTACAGGAGCGGGACTATTTTTACAGATTAATTAGTGGATACGATGACCAAAAGAGTCCACGATAGTTGACTGTTTCACTCGGTGCGTAAACTCTGTACGATACGCGTGCGAGGAACTTTTTCTTTGTTCCCATCATTACAACACTCGTTAGAAAAAGTCTTATCGAACTAGTATCGTAATGCATCATTGTACGGTAAGGGCGTACATAGAGAGTTCATGACCGAAGTGAAAATGCGATATCCAAACGAATCAGAACGCCCTTTTCCAAGTCCATACTATTCATTTTGTTTTTATCCAACACGGCAATTGACGTTCTCCGTTCTTAGGTGGCGAGCGGTGAAATTTACTTCCTTGCACTATTGCGAGAAAATCCATATTTGTAACCAAGTGCAGAAAATGTGACCTCCCGCACTCGCTCTCACGTCGAGTGGGGTTTTACGTGCGATACGTCAGGAAAAGAAGAGTTGGGAGCTTTTTGGGGCTTAATAATTTGGTTCAAACAGAAAGTTGGAACGAAAGGTGCGAAGTGGAATTGTCGTGTGACTTATTCGCACAGAAACAAGAGGCGTCGTTGGGCTTGATGAAGGATGGCGTCTCGTTACTTGGATAGGCGCTCCTCGAAGGCAATCCCCGCAGGTCGCAAACGATTCCTTCAATTAGGGATTAATCAAGCTCCGCAGAAGCCGACTGGCTGACGTGACCGACCTGCGACTCGGCGTATCACGCGATAAACACGCGTACAAGGGCAGAGGTTAAGTGAGAGACGGAGAGTGTGGGCAAGAGAGGTCGGTAGAGGGTGGCTGACGAGAGACGCGTGGCGAAACCACGAGTCAGGGGCTCTCAACCACACTCGTACGTATACTGAAGCTGGCACCCCTCTCCTCGCTGCTGCGATTCGGGAGCTTAAGCCCCCTCTTGGCTTCCGCTGCGCCCTCGAAATTAATTACCCAAGCTCTCCAGAAGCACGACGAAAACTCGCGCCCCGTTATAGGATGAGTCGTGGTGATTTGTCCCGCCGACTGATTTTCAATACTACGAAACATCATTGCTTCACTCATTTATAGCCAAATGTGTCAAACAAAAAGTAAGCGTGTCAATGTGCCATATCGATACAGTAACGTGTATAACTCGGGTCGGCGCTATCTACTGACGAAAGACAGCGAGCAACGGCTCAATGTTGACGTTACTTTGACAACTCGATTGGCGATTCGATGTTCGGTCGAGCATTGAACTAAAACGAACAGACCAATAGTTCGAAAAACCTACGATCGGTTGGTTGAGTCTCGGCTGAGAATGAGTGTTAAATCAGCGAATTAACATTTAGCGCGTTGATACTTGACAAAACTTTTGTCAGAAATTGGCAACCCAACGATTGGAGGTTTGATGTGCGGCCCAAGGTGGAGAATTCAACAATCGTTACGCTCACACTAGTTCGACCATCGGCAGCTTTCCTTCCATTAGCTAAGCCTACGTAAGTACGATTGCCTGCCGATGAATTCTCATGCAGGAGCAATGAAAGAGTCCGAAAGTCACACAGGTCAAAATTGTTTCTCGACGCGAGCCCAGTACTTTGATACATTTTTCTGGGGTTGTTATATTTCGTTAACAATTCCGTTGAAGATCGCGGAGAGAGCTTAGGATACGCCGGTATCCCGGCGACCGCGCGAAACCATGGGAGCTTTTCCTTTTGGCGGTTGGTCTGCTTGTCGCTACCCTCGCGATCCTCCACGTCTCGTCTAGCCCACAGCGCCAGGATCTCACGTACGCCACGGTATTTACGAGGGCATCAGCATATTAAATTGCACGGCGTTAAAGCAAACCCCGGAAAGCTCGTTGCCGGCTGCCTCTCACCGTCGTTCGCCCTTCCAACGCGCTAACCCACCGCCCATCGGATGGAGGAAAGCTTTTACGCAATATTAAATTTCCCCGAGTCCGTCTCTCGTCCTGTTCGGCGACTCTAGGCAGAAGCCTCCGTTAAGTGTTGTAAGCAGCTCGCGCTTCACGTTTTTTTAATTCATCGAAAATAAGCGCAAACGTCGTACGACGAAGAGGAGGACGATCGTCATTCGATGGGCTATTCCTCCTGACCTCCTGACCGCAAGACCGTCATTCAATTAACAATTGATAGGCTCCATACGACTTTGATTAAACGTTTCGTTTGCCTCGGGTTGGAAAATATTTCCCGCACTGCGTGCATATACTCGAGGGAGCAGTGCGCTTGATACGTCTAGTGTACCTATATTTGTTATCTTTTTTATTTATTTTTTCGTGTTCCGTCGGAACTGAAGAGCCCGGGCGAAGGGAACAGAGAACCGGGCTAATGAATTAAGCATGAAAAAGTGGATGCTGAAAATACAACGCTAGCCATCGCGGTCGCTGCTGCCACACCGATGCGCAACTCTCCCGCGTGCCCGGGCCTCCGGGGATTCACCGTGGCACTTGGCGAATGAACGGAATAACGAAAATAAAAGAAAACCTTAAAAAGGAGCGCCCGACTGCTCTGATTCGTCTGACGAAGGAGGCCGGAGAGACTGGCCGATGAGGAAACCTGCGCACTTTCCGTGAATTTTGTCCGGAAACTGTCCTTGGTCACATGTTTCGCGAACGTCACGTTAAAAAAGGAGCTGCGGATCGTTGTCCCGCTCGAGCCAATCGGCGACTCAGGCACGGTATCGTGACGATGTCGTCTCGTCGTTTGTAATTCTTCATGAGAGTGCGTAACTCGAGAGGGGACGAGATTGCCCACGTCGAGCGAGACGGAAGGTGACACGGGGCTTTTTTTGTTGCGAACACAGCCTTCCGGCTGCGTAGGGGCACGAAGAGAATACCAGCAGTGGATGGTCCCACGGTTAACTTGATTCGGGTTACCGGTGATTCGATTTACTTCGGTAGCTGCTGGTAGCAAACCCCCGCATCGGACAGGCCGGGCTTGGCTCGGCGTTAGAGCTCCCCGCCGTTCTCATCGTCCGGTCCAGGGCTAAGTGTGTAGTGGCGAGCGAGCTTCGGGACAGCAATATGTAATCCACTTTAGAGGCGCACTCTGTTCTCGCAGAAGAGTGGTGTGAGAGCCGGAGGAGGAGAGAGCGGAGAAGGGAGAGAGCCGCAAGCTTTGCCTCTTGCCGGCTGTTGGTTTTGGTATTGCCAAGCCACGGCAGTTCGGCTCGAGGATTCGAGCCATGATCACGAGGATCCGCACACTCTCTCCGTCCCTCCGAGGTCGTAGGAGTGCGGCAAGAGCACGGAAGAGCTACTCACTGTATCCCTGTGACGTTGCAGGGGTGTGCGTCGTGCCCGACAAGTCCAGTCCGACTAAAACGGTTATCGGTGTGTATCAGCTAAGCGAACGCTTGGAAAGCCGACAGGTGCATCGAGGTGGGTTCCCGGAGAACGAGAGCCTCTCGCTCTCTCTGGGTTGTGGTCGCCGGTCAATTGATGTTCGGTAATAGCTTGGGGTGTACCGGTGGCTCGGTGTGACGGAGGCCGAACGGCCTCCGAAACAGTTCGGCTTTCTAGCGAAGCGTCGCCACCGATGAATGGGGAAACGCGACGTTGACCACCGACCGTAATGAGGACCACAGGCCATAGTATGGCGAACGAGAGAGAATTCTATCTCTCTATCTATATCGGCTCGCATACACGGCGGAACAGAGGGAGAGGGCGAGGAAGCGGAGAGAGGGATGGCTCCGTGTGTATGCTGCATCCGAGTGCTAACGAATTCTTGCCTCTCTCACAATGTCCCTGTAACGAGGCGCGTATTGAAGCGTTCCTCATCGTCTCTACAGTCCCCGTTCGTTCACCACGACAGTTTCACTGCCGCTTGTACTACAAAGTGGTGGTACACAATTCCGGTATAACGCAATGCCCGCATAGCACAGCGAAACTCTCGAACAAGGGAGAATCGTTATTGCGCCGGACACACGATCGTTCTCTATGCCTCGACATGAATTGGCGTTGTTGCCGTCGATCGCCGGCATTAATATTCAATAAACAATAGTGTTTAAATTGGCTAACGGCATGATCTTTGACACGTTGTCATTGGAACGTTGTTTGCAAAGAGGCCAAGCGAATACTTGTGTAGATGGAGCGCGGTAGATGAGGATGAAGAACGGGAAAAACTCATCGACAGCGCCAAAAGAAAATCGCTATTGGGTCGGATGCACGATCGGTCTCCCTCTCTGGGTCGACATTTATTGGCGTTGTTGCCGTCAATCGCTGGCATTGATGTTCATAAACAATCGCATTCAAATTAACAGTTTTGACATGGTATCATTGGAACGCTATTTACAACGAAGACAAACGCAAAATCCCGTTGACATTGAGCGGAGGATAAGAAAAACCCATTGATAGACCAACAAGAGAATTATTATTAAGCTAGGCACACAATGTTTTTCCTCCTGTGCGCCGTCACGAATTGAATTCTTTAGCGTCAATCACCGGCATGGATATTCAATAGACAGTAGAAAATATACCTATTGTATAGTATTTAAATTTATATTCGATATTAGATTACTATATTATTATATTCGATATTATAACTTATATTCGGTATTTAAATTTATATTCGATTGCGGGAGATAAGTACGAAGAACGAGGAAAGCGCATCGTTATCTCAATGAGAGAATCGTTATTGGGCCAAACACGCGAACGTTTTCCCTCCATGCGCTGACATGAATTGTCGTTTCCACTGTTAATCACTGACATCAACATGGAATAAACAATGGTATTTAAATTGGCCAACAGCTTGATCTTTGACGCGGTGTCATCGGGACGTCGTCTACAAAGGGGATGGACAAATACCCGCGTAACATGAAGCGCGTGGGATAAGAGTACGAAGGATGAGGAAAACGCGTCGATAGCGCAATAACTTGAGGTCGATCATTTGGAGAACGAGAATAGCTCCCGCCTCTCCGTGTCTGCCTGTCCGGACGTTTTAGGCTCTCTCTTTCTCCTACTCTTACTCTTTCTCTTTCCATCTACCTCGGAGCTTAGTTCTCGGTCGGGTCACGTAGTCTTGCGGGGCGTGACGTAACTGGCTAACAACGCGGTAACACGCTCGAGTAATCCGTTTCTACTATCGCTCGGACTCTCTCTGCTCTGCGCCTCCTTCCTAGAGCTCGCGGTTCACCCTCTCTCTCTCTCTTTCTCTCTTCCTCACCCTCTCTGTCGGCGTTAGGCTAATCGGAGAGGGATGAACCGGTGGTTTTGGGCCACCGGGCTTATTACACGGCCACGCGCCCCGCAGCGCCTCCGCGTTCTTGTTCCTTCCCTGTTTCCTCCACAATACCCCAACTGCAAACTAGACAGAGCGCCACACGTCGGGATGTCCAAACTCGATTTCCACGTTATGGAAACACAGCGTAATTAGTTCGGTTATGCGTGTCGCGTAGGCCGGTTGCGGGATTATAGGTGCTGTAAACATTGGTCGCGTGTACCGCAACCTGTTGAAAAATTCCGATTTTCCAGGGAATCGTCTCTACCAATCAAAGCGTTAGGCCAAAAATTTCTAACCAAGCATCGCTTGGAGCTTCCGCATAGAAGATACATTCGGCCGGAGTCGTATATTCGCAAATGAGAAGACATCGGCGATTTCGATGTAGCCAATTGACAGCGATTTGGTTCGGTAACGTGTCTTGGCAGAAAAAGCTATCACCGGTCACGCTTACCGCAAACTGTCGAAAAATTCTGATTTTCCAGTCTTAATTCCGTATATCCGAACCGTTTCGCCGAGAAATTCTACCCAAGACTATCGAGATATCGGTTGCCCGCATCGACGGTTTAATTGCACTGACAACAAATATTCATTCAATTAACAAAATGTGCGCTATAGATGATGAAACACATTTTTAGTAGATAGAACGAAATAATCGTCGCAGCAAGTAAAGAAACATTCGAGACGATCTTTTAGCTTGACCAACAAGGCTTTCATTACGATCAATAAAATATTTTTTTCTCTACCCGTAAGCTCCTATTTTATTGGGTTAATTTTTTTTCTCAGCGCGGGCGGGCCATCCGCGCAGAGGAGAAAAAGTTGCCGGATTATCGTCGTCGTAAACATCGGTCGCTGTGTACTGCAACCTGTTGAAAAATTCTGATTATACCGCTCTAATCTTGAACAACCAAAGCGTTCGGTCGAAAAATTCTAACCAAGGATATCGAAATATGGATCGCCCGCAGCGCTCGAAGCCTCCGCATTGAGGGTTTAATCGGGCGGGTATCGTATATCCGCAAAGGAGCAGACACTGGCAATTTCATTCTAGCCAATTAACAGAATTCGGCAACTACCAGACCTCTGAGGATTCCAGCCGAATCTGTACAGGCGTCTGGTCGATCCGGGCCAAGGCAGAGCGTTCGGAGACCCCGGAGGCGAACCAATCGGGCGTGATGCCTACAGACGAGCTAATTCGGGCTAAACCCCTTCGTTCCTGCATCCTCTATCTTCCAAGCACTATACCAGCTTTCTATCCGTCTCTGCAGCGTACAATATTTACACGATTGCCGCGCGCACTTCTCTGTGTGTATACCGGGCCGTGTTGGCGAACGTATCCAACGATCCCGACTGTTTAATCGAATTCACCACGCACCGTACACGCGCGATACGAAACGGGATGGTGGCTTCCGTGCGTGAACTCGAGACTTTCACCCGCTCGCTCTCACCGGGTCGGACTATTATTGACTCTAACTACTGGCGCGCACAACTCACGGTTACGACTTGACTTCAGGCGTCGTTACGCGCCCACGTGTTCTCGATAGCTGCTTCATCGGCGCGCTATCACCGAAGGATATCCGTGAACTTCGAAATGGGTGGTGGAGAAGGGCGAGAGGGGGGGGGGGGGGCGGGGATGAGGATTACTCTCCGGGGAATGGAATGTCATCCGGGGGCGATGGTGGGCCAAAGAGGGGTTAATCCCCGGGGGAGGAAGGGAGGCACAGATGCCGTAAGACTAACTGGGTCGCGGCCGATAAGAGCTCCGAATCTGAGGGCCGCCGAAACAACGGTTAATTTCTCCGAGGCGCAGACTCGAACACCCGGGGAACTATGGCCAGCTGAAGAGAGCGTTAAATATTCGAACAAGCAAATGGAAGGAAAGAACCCGCTCTACGTTCCCATCGCCAGTGTGAAAAAGTTGAATCTCTTGGTATACATGGTAGCTCCAGAAAAAGGAGAAGAAGAAGAAGAAGGAGGTTAAAGTTGCTGCTGGCTTCCTGTCGGATACGTCCCGCTCGGTCTCTTCCCACCCCTGCCTGGAAAATATTATTTCGATTCCAAGTCGAGCTCTCGGAGACCCAGGTTTTTCCTGGCTCTCCTCGTTTCTCGCGGCGCTCGATTCTTTGGCTTCTTTCATTCCGCACCACCCTCCCTCTCCACCCCTGTCTACCGTCCTGCCCTCCTTGATCCCCCGTTGGCCCGAGCGAGGCCGGGCCGAGTTCCATACCTGATCGGCTGGTGGTTCGAACTTTAGATTACGCCTTGGCCCACGGACCTTTGTCGTCGCTGTCGTACGTACCGACGCCCTCTACCCTTTCTGCTTCTTCCGTCGAGCACCCGCTGAAAAGAGACGTCTCGTGTCGAAAGTTCGGAATGAGAGGGCCGACTCGCGGAGGGTGGCGCGGAATAGAGGACGGGACGACGGAAAGCTAAGGTGTCGACTACTGCGAGACTCGTTCGCGGTCTCGATGAAGAAGTGCGAGGAGGATGAAAAGAAGGAAAAAGAAAAAAAAAGCCCGTCAAAACGACGGGAGAAAGAAATAGAGAAAGAAAAGTAAAACTGGGATGGGACCGCCCGAGGGCGTGAGAAGTGCCTTCGAGTTATTCCACCGAGTCGTCGGGGCGCACGGACGGGCGCGCGAATGAATGGGAAAGAGTCTATTGACGAGGGAAGACCCTCGGGGTGAAAAAGAGTGAGACAAATTTATATATCTATATTATAGGATAAGGGGGAATGGGAGGGACAAAAAAATACGATCGAGGAAGAAGAAGAAAGTAAGAATAAGGAATGGGGTGCGCCAGCGTCGATTCCTTTTTTTTTCGAAGATGAGAAATTTGCAATCAGCCTATGAGGAGAATAAAAGTTGGCGGAGTTTCCTCGTTCGTTCGCCGTCCGCTCCGTCGGGTCTGTGGCGATTGGAGTCTCAGGTTTATATACTACGAAATGTAATGATTCACCGGGCGATATAGATGGATCAAATTATTAAGCGGTAATGGAATTCGCGGGACTGAAGTCCGGCACCGCAGAATGTCAAATCGCGTCTAAATGGCGCCCGATTCAACTCGCTGCAGAACAGAATGCCTTTGATAGAACCGAAAATTGTCTCGATGTATTATATTCAATAATTCATTAACTAATTTGATACCAAGCTGAGTCGAATTACAAGGTGATAGGAAACCCATAGACCAATGAAAAAAGTGAGAGAGATCGGTCGCTTATAAATTATAGAAACCTATCGCTAACACACAAGATGTATGATTAAAAAAAAGCAATTTCTAACGAAGCCTGTCTATTGGAAATAACAATTTTAATCGCGTTTCAATATTAACGGACGGACCGGATTATAAAACAAATTATTTACACAAAGCACCAGAAAAACTGTACATATTCCTCGTTAGGTCGTTACTCTGTATTTAAATCCATCCCTTACCATTACAATAATGTGTATCGGACGTTACTTGTCGCCGAAAAACGTTGCTCGGTATCTTATATTATTAGTATTGAATATTCAAATTCCACAATCCTGTTACACATTCAATACTTTTGCATAAAGCAGTCACTCCATAACTGAAATAAATAAATGAATATATCTCTTGAGAGAAATGTGCAGACTGTGACTTAATAAAATAAGAGACAAGTTCCGTAACTAGCCATACAAAATCACGAACTCTGACGCAGGATATACGAGTATAAAGAGTGAAATTGTTTCGGCAACTCCCGTTCAATGATAATTCATGGCTCGATGCTTATGCCGATAAAATTTTATGGTATTTTTGGTCCAAAAGGATTCTTACTCTAAACAGTTGAGAAAATAGGTTCGCAGTACAGATCTTCATACCCGCATTGCGGTGAGATGTGCCTAGGTGGTTCCCGACCCATCCGCGGGACGCGCGAGCAATAAAAAGGCGGCAGCAGAGACGCTTAAGCATGTTTGGTCAGTGATACGTACATAATTGCTGTGCCAACATTGGCCGAAGTTGCGCGCACATTTTCGTATCAAGGTACCAAAGATGTGTTGTGAAAAAAAATTCCATAAAGTATGAGAGAAGATTCAGTTATTCAATATTAAGGGGCACACTGGGTGCAACAGTGTGACGAGTCCCACCGACGTTGAGGCTTTCCGCAGTAAAACATCGACCGAAAAAGCTGACGGTCGAATTGCACCCGAAAATGTACCCAACATTTATCTCTTTAACGCCCTTCGCTGGGACCAGCAGCAAGAACAATAGGTACGGTGGAGGAAATTGTGGAACTGCTGGCACGACGCCTCGTACGCGTGAATTCTTGGGAAAAACCGCAGACGAAGAAGAAGAAGAGGGAGTTTGAGGCAGTGAAAGAGGTGAAGAACGAGACGGTAAACGGTTGCCTATACATTCGCCGACTTCGTTCTCGCCGGCACGACAACGATAGGCGGAAGGGAGTTGCATCGCGAAGGGGGTGGCGCGCGTGTTTCTCGCCAGTCGCGCATAATAGAGAGCTCGCATTCCGGCGAGGAGCGAGAGCGGTGCGGGACTCGGGGGGCGAAGATGGGACGGGACCGAGGATACGGGGATGGTTTGCGCACGAGGGATTCGCAAGTCTCGTTACCACGTCGGGAGAACGGGGCAACCACCCTCCGAACCCTTTCCCCGTTTCACCGGCGCGGAATACGCTACGAGACTCCACCGGGCTCTTCCACCTCTCGGTGGACGGCGTAAAATACTGCTGCAAAATTGTTGGGCCAACTATTCGTCGAGTGTTTCGCAAACTATGTCACACACAAGGATCCTCCGCTTTTCTCCCCGCACTCCTGCCTGCTCCTGGCTCGCAAGGTCCCGTTCGCTCATGAGCGAGCGGCTTTCTCGTACAGCAAATAAAATTATTATACGCTTGATTCCGAGGATCCGCGAGGTCACTGTTACATTTCCAAGTATGATAGTTCGACGCGGAGAGAAAAGAAAAAACAAACTCATTGAGTCGCTGCCTCTCCTCTGCAGTCGAGAGCGCACTTATTGAGAAATTCTTCCATGTATTTAGGGTTGAGTAAATTATGGAATTTTTACGAAAGTTGTCTGGAAGTACAGAGTCGGCCGTCTGGCACAGTCGGGTGAACGGGGAGAATAAAATTCTTCCGGTAATTTTATCAGCATGCGAATCTGTGCCGCATCTTTCGCTTATTAACTTTCTACTTTCCGGGTACGAAAATATATCTTTTTTTTATACTTGTTTCTTTTCTTTAAGCGCTACCTACAGCTCGAAATGGAAGGGTTAGGTTCGGCGTTTTTGAATAATCGCCGAAGAGGGGTCGAAGGGTCGAGAATCACAGTGGACCTTGCGTCGAGCGCACTGCGTCGAGTAAATGTTGCCGGTCGATTGTAAAACGGGGTTTTCAGACAAAGAAATTAATCGGCGGAGGTCTACCGGGCGCTCTTTACTTACTCTTCTGGGAGTTTCGGGGGGAAAATCTTCCATCAGCGTTTCGAATCCTTGGCATGTTCGACGGTCTTCCGGTCCGCCCGCAGGAAGGCAACCTTCCTCCGGCGGAACCTCGGACTATCGACTGATGGTCGAATACGTAGGCAGGAGGGATGGGATTAGTCGACCGCAAACTAAATTCGGTTTCTGTACAGTAGCTGACAAAAACACCTCGAAGCGAGATGACAAAAGGACCTTGGAAGTAAAATGATTCAAGCGTTCCGATGACGCGACGTGACAAATGTTGCGAAACTGCACGATGACGGTACATTTTTTTTTTTAAGTTCGCGAGGGTCAAGGATGTGAGAAATATAAATCAAGGCTCCGAGGCAACTAAGAGATTGAATTTCCCGCGGGTGTGTACCGTACGCGATTCTCCACTGTTTGGCCACTGTTATCCGGTGGTGTACTTGGCCGAACAGTGGGCGAAAACTTTCGCATTCTCTCAACGACCGTTATCCCGGAGCGTGGGAAAATGGTGAAGCCTCGAGGGCAAGGGTCGAGGGGTGAGAGCGGGTTGACTGAAAAGAGAAGAAGACCATCGTTCATCCGGAGGACGTTCGGCAGGGTCGATGGTCCGAGAAACGACCGTCAGTGTACGAAATTTCTCGCCAATTCCAAACTACTAAGTGACGAATGAATCAAAAATCGATATTCCGAAATTAAAAAGAGTATCACTATTTTTTTTTATACAAAGTTTCTCTAGAGCGGTGCCTTTAGTCGGCTGAATTCTCCGCTCGCCTCGGATGCACCTGCGAAAGTCGATGCGCGTCGAATATCTTCGTAGCGTGAAATTGAACGGCGAAGTGTGTCGAGTGGCTCGATCGCGAGCAACGAAAATCTCACGATATTCTTGTAGCATTCGAGGATGGTTCCGGGTGTCGTCATGGGTTATTTTTCATTTTTCTTTTATTCACTTTTTAATGACTTCGACGAGAAGTTTGTCCGCTAGAAATATCGACAAATTCACGAAAAGTGGAATAGTTTGATACGTGTTTAGTTTGAGTCACGTTCCTCGATTCATTCAAAGATCGGACGAGTGACTCGACCCATTCAATGCCTTCGCACGGTGCTTGAAAAAAATTGGACGTGTTAGCTCGATGTGCCGGGTGACGGGGCAAACTTTCGCGACGCGATGATGTTCGGCGTGGAAATCATGCCGGTCCGATTCGAGCATCGCTGAGGGTTCGCAAATCCGAGCTTCTAGGAATGTTTCGGCGTTCGACACGCCTCGTCGGAGGATATAACGATTGGCTGTATCAGCTAGAATCACCCTGCGTGATCCCCGGCAAGCTTTTCCTCTCGAATTCCGTCTGGCCAAGATTCGCACAGAGCCACGAGTACACAGAGACTGCGAAGGACCCGGTCGAGCACTGTTTTAATTAGCAAACACGGGAGAGAAAAAGCAGTTTCATCCCTCTCGCTGGTCGAGAGTCGATTCGCCCCGTCGTAGAGGCAACATCCGAAGGGATGCGCCCTCCCGTTCGTTCGCGCTTGGCTTGCCCAAATTTTCCCTCGCGGTTAACCGGCGAAGCGTGCCACCTGAAAAGCCAGGGATTTCGTTGAGTTTATGCAGATCTACCTTATTTGCACTCTTAATCCATTTGGGGGTGGCCGGCGGAGCTTTCGGGGAGAAATTTTACGAGACGTGTATCCGACCTTAGAAGAAATTCAAAAATGTTCGTAGCCGTTTTGAATAACGCGCATCCGCGATCCGGTCAGCAAGTTGAGGGAAATTTCAAAATAACGCGAATCTTTTTTGTCGGGGTGATTTGGAAAATCCGATTGAGTGGGTGATTTTGAAAATAGAAAACTACTAGTGTGCGAGTTTGAAAAATGTGAAACGGAATGAAGGAGTCGAGACGACCCGAAGGAAAGGCCAGACGGAAGCAAGGCGCGAGCTTATTGCTGAGCGTGTGAACGTTAGTGTTGCTACGCGCGATAAGACGGTCGCTGCTCTCACGTGGCGATCGCAACGGCTGAACCTTTGCCTCGAGAAAACGGACAGCAGGACTGAAGTTGCTGACTGTACGGCGATTAACCATGAATGCAATGTGATTGCGAATGAAAGATCAGAAGTTGACGTATGAAAAAATGTCTTTCGATTCTAGTCAAAGTAAACGACGATCGTGGAAACGAAAAATTCAATCACATTCATTGGTATCGAATATAACAACGATTTGATCTGAAACCCCATATTTACTAAGGATATCCCGAAAATACGATTTTAGATGCATAAAATCGAGACCTTTCTCACCTTCGAGCGTTATACTAGATCCATGTTTCACGTTTAGTTGTTCAGGATCATCATCTTGGGCACTCCGAACAGCGCTGTTTCATTTGAAAATTCCGCTCTAAATTTCGTACTTCTGGAACTCCGCCTCTTCCGATTTCGAAGTTGTACTTTGTCTTTTGTTACAGTACTTCAAGTTTGGAAATTAATTTGTACTCAAAGTACCTGCGGTATTTAGTGCTTGTAATTAAAGTACTTTTCGGTACTTTGCCCAACTCTGCCTTATGACAAATATATCCAACCTTACCGAAGTGTTCTCTACCTTGTGAGAAATGTATTCTATATAATAAAAAGTGTATCGTATCTTGAGAAAAGTGTCTTCTATCTTATAAGAAAATCAACAATGTTTTCGGTCGTCTTGAATAACACTTATTCGCGATACGTTCGGTCAATTTAGAAATATTTCATAAGGGCTAAAATCTTGAGAACCTCCTCCCTTCCGCCCCGCTTCCTTCAAGGCCTTAACGTCTGCCATCTAGCCAATTACTAGTAAAGTTCATGGCTCTAGGCGCTGTTTCCTTCTGTACTGTATCGCATTTGCACAAGGGCGCAGGGAAACCGCGGAACCCTGCGCCGATACAACCGCTCGTTGCAATTCAGTCTCGATGTTCATAATCGATACTTCGAATACGAAACCCAATCCTCGAAATCCGACCTTCTGCTCGACGGTTCCAATGTGCCAGTTAGTGCACAGCCAGGCGGTCACTCATCCAGAACCACAAAGGATTCTGCTTGAATTTGGGCACCATCGAAGCCGTAGACCAACCACGGGTTCTTCAAACTTCACCTTGGCGATGGGTGCGTTCGAAGATTTTGCTATTACAAATTTTCCGCGACAAATACTCGATCCCCTGTTATTTTCCCTAAAGTAAAGCTTTGCCCTAAAGTAATGACGAATGTATAAATCGTAGATGACACTCTCCGATGGGTAACTCGAGCGATCGAGGAGCAAAGAAATACAATCACAGAGCCACGTTTGATATCACGACTTCCACCACCTCTCTTAGAAAGAATTTTCTCCTCGGTGACTCGACTGGAGATGGTCCGACGAACCTTAAGCCATTTTGCACAGTTTTGCCCTTGTACTCTCAAATTACATGCTCCGACTGGAATTTAGACGACGGAGCTTTGTAACGCGGAACTTTGTCCCTAGTTTTCCGGTCTAAAGCAAATACACATCTCAGAATTTATATTCAAACACTAGTGACCTTAGTTTCCGATCCTTTGAAGCCAACGTTATAGTAAACGTCAATAAGCCCTTTACCGAGAGCCCGGCGGTGCCGAGCTGGAGACCAGCGGATATTTGCTTAAAGCCAAGGGGAATTTATATTCAAATAAGCAATCAAGTTAACTAGCTATGGTGTCGAGAGGTTCCTTTTTGAGGCGAGGATCGACCGCCCTTTTTCTTACCGTCCTCTCGACCTCCGCCGACTTTGACCAACATGCGAATGTCAAACGAGACAATAGCAGCAGACGACTCTTCAGATTGTCATACTCTTCAAATTATGGAGAATGTATCGCAATAAGAAATAATTTCGTTAAATCGGAATACGAATTTTCGTAAAAATCGTTCTACTAAAAAAGTCGTTTGTGCAAGTTTGTCCTTTTAGTTCCCATGTTATAAACAATTTTAGTTCACACTTTTGTCTGTGAAACTAGATTCGTATGGTGCAATTGAGAATTGTGAAAGAAAAAATTATCGACGTTTCTCTACGATAACTTTTTTTTTTTAAAGTACAAACATTTGTTTTATTCTCTACTTAATTAAAAACGACAAGATAGTTGTAAATTGTGAATGAGAAATCGCCGATAATGGAGACGAAAAATTCGATTTTTCAAGATGTCGAAATTTGTAATTGTCGATACAGTCGTGCGAAAAGATGATCTCGTGCATCGTTCGTCAGTCCATTGATGATCCTTTCCCTCTCTCTCTACAGCAGCAAAGCCAGCCGATCAATTTTTCCTTCTCCCGCAGATGCCTTTGACCTCTTGCGAGATTCGTGCAGAGTCGTGCCTTGGCTCGTGGCATTTGAAATATAGTTTGCATCTCCTGTTTCTGGCTCTTCGCCTCTTCCTCCACATGCGGGACAGAAAAAGAGTCACGCTCGCTTGGCGTACGCGTACCGGAAGGTTGACTCGAAGGAACTTTGCCTGGCTCACGCTAAGATCGGGGAAGTGGAGAAGGGCGCGGAAGACGCTCAGCATCCCGACACCCCCGGAGACTGTCGAGGATCGACGTGTCTTTCCCTCCTCGCCGCACTCAGACGAGAAATACGAAACGTCTTCGGTTGGGCTTCTCTCCGCGCCCCCGGCCCGTCCCGGATTCCAAGCCCGTTCCGACTTACGTATCGACTGGAGCCTGGTCTTTGGTATTCACCCGGCGCGAAGCCCCCTGCTTCCTTCCTCACCTTCTTACCCCGGCGAACCCGCGGCCTCCTCCGGTGCGCGCCTCCGCCCGATCCGGAAGTGACGTGACGGACCTCGCATCCAGACGTTTTCAATCAGCCTTCCCGGCTCTCTTTTTCCGCTGCTCTTCTCTCCTCACCCCGGCCACCGTTCCAGCCACCTACGAATATTCTCTACTGGGCTTGCAATAAAAATGTTTCATCTGCCTGATACCCTCATAAATATATTAATACCGAATAAAAGTCCCCAGCTATTTTTATCCCCGCGGCTCGCACTTTCCGTAGCTTTTGTTCGTTAATATTTCATATGGTTCCTCAGGGTGGAATCCACGGTCAGGTGGTGAGAGTGACATCCGTCGTAGGCAGGCTTCTATTTATGGAAACTGTATTACCGGTTATCGATCGAGTACGGGGGAGGGTAGCGAAGGGCCGTTGGTTTAGAAACTCGGGTGACGACGCAGAGACTACGAGACAGAGAGATCGAGGGGGTTGCGGGCGGGTCGTTAGGTCCAAAGTTGGCCGGGCGAAGGATCCCGAAGCCCGACAACCCTTCCGGATATTATCTTCGCGACTCGCGTAGTCCGATTCCGTTCCAATTGTGTTTCGATACAACCAGAGGCACTCGAAGTCTCTCGATCGGCGCCTGGCGTTAACTCCGGCCTATATTGGAAACACTGGTAGGAATTCTAACCGTCAGCGATGGCTCCGAGCCCACCACGCAACAAACTTGCCCCAAAAACAGGATCCAACCGTCGAGCGGATCTATTTTAATGATTTACAATTGAATATTTTGTTGAAACAGTGAGCAAAGTTGTCTGGTCGAAGTCCTGGCAGGCCTCGTCGTGAAGCCCCGAAGTTGCTGCCAGAGTTACGTGCCATTTTAAACCCGTAACGCTTTCCGTTAGCAAAGACAGATTCGTAGGAAGCAAAATTTTCAATCGACGGGTGTCACATCGTGGTTTGGTCGGGGCCTGGTTAGAGACTCGTCGGAGCCTCTCCAGAAATCGCCAGGATGTAGTGCGACGCTCCGAAGTTTCTACCGCTCAAGGAATTTTGCGTGAAAACTTTCTGAGGTCAAGGATTCATTGGCAAGGTAAAGAATAAACTAAGCGAAAGGTTATTTATTAATAAATAATTAAGGGAATGACTCGATTACGGAGCTTCTGGAATTGTATCGTGTTCGCAGCCGTCGCTGAACGTCGCTTGCAGCTAACCGGCGTACTCTCGACGTCGAGAGGCGAGAAAGGGGTTGGCTATTTAGAGGCTTAGCACCTCGACGCCGGCCGGCGCGCGCGGGCGTGTTTGGCGATGGGCGGTGAGGGGCGATGGAAGGGGTATTGTCGCGCGAACACATACACGAGAGAACCGGCGTGGTTTGGAGGTTTGAGAGAGTAGAACTGGTTCTCCATTGCGAGATAAACCGAGACAGAATTGTCGAGGGGGTGTGCAACTCGGCAACGTGCCTGCAACCACTGTGTCACCTTTATTACCTTTATCACCTGCTCCAAATTGCCGCCATTTGGATGCTAAACCCCGGGGTTTCACCCAGTGACGACCATTCGCAGGGCTGCGACGCGGCTAACTTTGGATGAGAGTGCAGACCCAAAAAGGAGCAAGTGAGCGCCTTTCGCAGACGAAGTGGAAAATTGATGGATGTTTTTATGATTGCTTCAGCAAAAATTTAGACAAATTAGGCGCAACATGGTAAATCGATAAATTTACAACTCGCCACCTTGACATAAAATGAAAAAAAAAATAAAATAAAAGAAAAAAAAAGATTTTTATATGAACAGGAACGATACAGCGACGGGTTTAAAAAATCATAAAAATGAATGATGGAGATGAGTTTTGCTGTCGCAAATACATTGAGAGATGCGAATGCTGTGCGGGATCGGGATTTCGAATGTGGACGACAGAGTCGATGTGAAATCCGGAGCGGAGTTGGCCTCTCGATGCCTGCATGCATACAGGAAACGCCGTAAACGGATTATCCGCCAGTTTTAGAGGCAGAGGGGTGGAGGAAGGTCCCGAAGCTGCGAGTGGGTGGTATCTCGGACGGCAGAGGAAGATCGAATTCGGGGGTGGGTTAACGCGGTAGTTTCAGAGCCAGTCAGCCTGATTCTCGCCAGCCGGAACAACTTGGCCGGGGGGTTAAAGAGAGGGGACGGCTCTTCCGGTAATGCAGACGGTCTCGCGTTTCCAGCATGGTCCCCGATGCGCGTTTATACCTATTTTAACGCTGAACCACCGGTGACTGGAGAGTGGCAAACTCGGAGCTGCGATATTCCTCCCTCTCGATTGACTGTACGACTCTGGACCAACGGAATTTCGAGAGATATCAGTAGCGAGCGACGCACCACTGTCCGGAATTAAGCGCTCTCCCATTCTGACCCGGTTATCGCTCGGGCTCACACCCACACTCGATCCGAAGTTGCGTCGGAGAAATATCTTAGAAGTCCGGCAGAGCTCGGAGGGAATTCATAAAACTCGACAGTTTCCTGCTAGTTGTGTAACAGATTTCTTCTTTTTCATCTTCTTTTTCGTGAAAAACCTTTTGAATTCTCCCGGACGTTTCCAAGCTGTGCGAGCTTGCAGCCTCTCGCTACTTGTTTCCAGACACGACGAAAAAAGTGAAGTAAAAACGAGAAAAAAAATTAAAAAACGCAGCTCCAAGCGGGAAAAGCCGGGAGAAAAATGTTTCGAGAGTTAAAAAGAGATCGATTTTCTCTTTTTTCTTGATCGTTTTCTCTCCTCTTCTGGAGGATACCTGCTGAGGGGGACACGTCCAGGTTGCACGAATCGGCGAGCGGAAGTGAGAAAGGGTGCGGCAGGGTCGGCCGGGGTGAAGCCACTTCCTACGACGATAAGTTAGGACGGGGCACCTTGCGGATGTTCGCGCCATTTGCCGTATACCAGTGCAAGCCCCGCTAGTAGAAGCTCCGCCACCCGGCGCGACGGGTAGCAACGAGATACGGGCTTCGATAGACGACGATACGAGTTCCGATACCAGACCCTATCCAGCAGAGCTCCCTGGCTCGTTTCCCTCTTGATGGACGTATGGGGACATCTGGGCGCCGCGGTTTGCAAAACGATGGTCCTTTCACGACTCCCGCCTACACCTTTGCCGCGCTTCCACTCTGCTCGTCTTGCCACCCCGGAGGGTCGCGGAGCGACGTGTCGCGCGGAGAAGAAGATATCGGATACCATGTCGAGAGGAAGAATAAAGCTGCAGGCAAGCTCGCCTTGTCCAGCCACCACCTTTCCTCTGCATCACACTCGTACATAGCTATTTTATTGCCTCATTCTATTTACTTTTTTTTTAATCTTCAATTTTCGTTATTCAGATTGTCGATTAACTACTTTTATTTTTGTTTTTTTTTTCATTATTCTGCTTAAACTCCTGGCTCCGACGTGACGGATTCTACCTTTGTGTCGCATTCGTATACGTGCATTTTACATCATTACGGTATTTCTTTTCGGCCCACTCAATTTTTTTACTATCCCCCGTATGAAAAAGGTATCGAACTATTTTCATTTTCCGTTGTTCATTCTTTCATTAAAATTCGGCTCGAGATAGGAGGTTCAACTGCTTGATATTTAAATAGGACTCATTATCGATTTTTTTCATACTACATGAAATATTCAGAAAATCCTGAATGACAATATTATAAAAACAGCAGGAAAGAACTTTTTCGGAATATTCGACACTCCGATTGGCTATGGCAACGAGAATCGAATTTCAATTATAAAAAAGCTTCAATTATAAACATTCCGAACGCTTTGAAGCAGCATGAAAAATTATTGGTGAATACCTAATTCGTCGAGGGTTTAATATTCCGAACAGAGAGTAACAGATATGCAAGGATTTGGCAAATTACTAAAAAGAGTGAATACACAAGAGGTCTGTTAATCTATTAACTGCAAATTCAAGAAGCGAAAAAATGGAAAACTTTAATTTTCGAGCGGTGAAAATCCAAAAATTCTGGAATACAATAGGTAAGAAGTTTCAAATCTGAAGGTAAAAAAATCCGAATCAATTTCGCCCTCATTGCTTTATCAACAGCAGTAGAAACGAATTTCTTAAGTACAGTATACACATTTCGGAATATACTCTATGAAAGTAATTTGCACTCGGAGATTAGCGCTTCCAGGAAAATCGGGCCTCGAAAATTTAACCACCCGAAGAATATACTTTCAGAAATTTGGCAATTCGGGAAACGTACTTGCGACGTCTTTCAACTTCTAAATTCATTATTTCCGAAATTAAATTTTCACATACGCGATCTTTTCTGAAATTTATCCACGTCACCGCATCAACCCTTGCATCGCGCCCCGTTCGCAAACGTCCGTTTTATCTCGTCACAGTATTTTTTTATTTTAATTATTTCTTTTATCCTACTAAATTTTTGTTACTCCCGGTATAAAATAGTTCTCGGGCTATTTTCATTTCCATTCGTTCATTCCTTTATTTTAATTCGCCCAGCGTCCCGCCCGTCCACCGTCAGTTTTTAACGGGCTCTCTTTCTCTCTACCCTACGCTCTTTTTCATGCGTTCCTTCAGTCGTTCAACCGATCCCCGCATGGGCGCCAGCGGATTTGGGCGATTTTTTTTCTACTTCTTTTTTGTCCCCCCAACTTTTTATCTCGCGGTGTATCGGTAGCGATACATTTCAACGTCCAGCCGGAGCAACCCTCTGCCATGCGGCGGCAATCCCACCGAGTTCTCTACCATACGAAACGACACGGCCAAAACCCATTGCCAGGACCGCTAACGCGCCACAGCTCTAACGGTATGCGGCAACGGCGGCGCGCTCGTCCCCGAGAAAACTACCCTGACGCTCCACTACATCCAGCTTTTTCCACTCCTCCCTTCCACCGCCTCTCCCACACATACACTACATTTTTACCAAATTCTTTGTTTTTTTACCCGCAACGAGTTCCCTTTGTTTCTTCCTTTTTTTCTTTTTCGAATACCACTGGTCAGCCATTGGTTATTCTGTCAGACTCTTCGTATCCTTTTCTCCTATATCTCGGCAACGCTCATTCCGACCGTATCGCGACTCTCTCCGTTTCTATTACCGTCTATATTTATATTTCAATTCCTACGTGGTTCGATTGCTTTTTTGCTCTTTTTTTTTTTTTTTTTTTTTTATTTTTTTTTATTTTTGGTTTATTCCGATGAGAAATTCACTCGAGCCGTTCGCCGACTCGCGTCCGTCGCTACTTTCAGTCACGCCGTTTCACAGGGTATTTTTGTATCCTACTACTTTTTTTTTACCTCTTCTATTTCGTCGTTTTTTTTTTTTTTTTTTGTAAAATCTCTCTGATGCGCACAACGAGCGCTCTCGTCACGCGGCGTGTACTACAATTCCGTCACGTCTCGTTGGACCGGGATAACAACTGGCTGGAACCACGCGAATGCGGGCTCTTAACTCGCTGTGGATGAGATGAATAAAGGGGACCGGTCGGGAGGGTCGTAACAAAAAACGACAATGAAAAGAATACCGTGGGACGGAGGAAGAAGAGGGAGAGAAGTGCCCGGAGAATCTCACACATGCGTTTATAGGAGAGTAAGCACGCATGCCACGAGCCTTATCGCTTATTCTTTTTGAACCCCACCGTGTATCGTCGTTCTATCTCTCGTTCATTTCACAGATCACAGGAATATGATAAAGAATAAAAAAAGGTAAAAGAAACAAAAAGTTCCAGTCAACGGTTATTCATTAATCTTTCCTGTCGGATAGTTAAGGGAGGCCGTCCTTTGCGAAAGTCGGCAAATCAAAAAGCGGCCTCTCACAAATGCACCGGCGAACGCGGTCCGAATGCAGAAGAGAGTGGCATAAAATGGGACGGTAAGGCAAAACTCAATTTTTCAGTAATCTTTGGCTGCCCGACGGTTGTTCCCGCGATACATCCGGATTTCCAAGCTCATTTTTACCCGCCTTTCGTCCCGCTATCCCGTTTTGCCTCACTCGTCCCTTGCAGTAATTTATCCCGACAAAAAAAAACGATAAAAATCGCACCACTCGACGGAGCACCATGGCCGTTATAAACGGTTGAGTATCTCAGGAATTCGTTACCAAAGGAAGGTAAAAATAATATAAAAAGAACACCAGAAGGAGCATGATGTTCGCCATGGAAATTCCACCGGACAGCGAGAGGACGAGTATCCGTTGTGAGTAGCGAAGGTTATTCCTTTTTTAAAAGCCATTCTCGTATCCGTGCTTATATGAACGCTCCGTGTAATTCGATGATCGAAAAACTTAGCCCTCGTAGCTGTTCCGGCAAAAGTTTTAATACTTTCTCGCGAAGCCTCGAAGTATTTCGTGTGACACTCGAGAGTCCCCGGGGTCATTGAACCTTGTAGCCCCGAGCCGAGGAGTTTCTAGTTCCGCGAGCATGTGTAATTTTTTTTAGGAACCTCCCTCCCCCCTTCCCATCGCGGCTCGTTCGCCAAGCTTTTGCTCCGGATAACTCGACCTCTTCCGGCTCCCGCATTGAGATTTTTTTCTATTACGCCACATTTACCCGGAAAAATAATGCTCGGGCACATTTCACCCGGCGTTATCTACTCGCTGGCTCGCTGGCTTGCCGCTTTCCCCTCTCTCCGCTCCCTCTCTTTCTCTCTCTCTCTGTTCTCTCGTCTGTTTGCTTTTTGCCACCGCGACGTAACGCTACGAGTCTTCCTCTCCTCTCACAACGAACCGGAGCCTCTGTGCGCGCAACACCATCGCAATTCTCTCACTGCCCTGTCTGGCCGGCACTCTTCTCCACGTCGCATACACTATGCTGACGTTACTATCCGAATTGAAACGAAGCTGACCCATCTCCCTCCCCCCCGCCCTTGCCCCACCACCCCCTCCCGGCCCGCCACGTGCGATCTCTATACCCCGACTCGTTTATCTCTCGTCCACCCTTCTGCATACGCGCATCCTGCACTCGGCAATCGTAAATAACTCTTCTCTTTTTTTTTTTTTTTAAGTTCAGCAAAGAATTTAGAAGACCGTGAGCTCGTGCTCGAACTGTGAGTCATTGGGCTTCGTCGTTAATTTAACACATGGAATTGTGCATTACAGCCCTGATCGGAGGTGCCCAGGTGGGATTCCGTCGTCGCTGAAAAAACGGCGTGCCACTGGCTCGAAAGCCATCTTCTTCTCCGGCCGGCAAAGCGCGATCGACAATCTTTCGAACACTGATAATCTCTGGATAATTCTGCTACGGGATTGCTTCGAAGAGATTGGAGAAAATTCTCTTCAGCGTCATTTTCGTGACCTCGGGTGACGTACTTCGGTCAAAGCATGTGATTTTCAAACCGGCGGTGACGTTTCCCGCCTTAGGTCGTTTCCGGTCGGAGCCTGAGATTTTTAAATCGCGCGGGACTTTCTCCCATACGACGTCGATTCCGGTTGAGAACCGAGTTTTCGAAGCCGTAAGGCAATTTCGCCCGTGCGACTGCACGCCCGGTCAAAGAAATGTGACTTCAAACCGGAAGTGACATTTTTCCCGATGATCGTACTTTCGGTTTAAAACGAGTTTTTCGAATCGACAGTGAAGCCGGAACAGAATTTTTCACATTCTTTGCGTCACGTCACTGTCGTTCGAAAAGTTAGATTTTCGAAGCGAAAAATACGTAACAGCTGAAACATTAAATTTCTCTTTTAAATGTATTCCATAAATGCAACCAGTGACATAAACCTCAGAATTAAGAAACACAAGACAGTAGGTGAAACAACGTGAGCGTGATACATCTCGAAATCTGCTCGGAGTAGAGAGGGAGCGCACCTTAATACATACCAAATATATATCGGAATTTTATTTTTTTGACCCACCGTATACTTCCGCAAACAGTCGGCTCGTGCGGGAAATGCGATTTTTCATTTCGCTCGTGAGAAAAGGGGACAAGGGTGGTGTGCCTATGGGGGCGGAGGGGGGGGGGGGGGGGGGGCGTTTACACACATATACATATATAGTCGATAGCTTTCCATCACGCGTATCTAAACGTCAGGAATATTGTACGTTGCCGATATCGGTCTGGCCCGGTAGACGGTAAGGGAGAGAGAGAGAGGAAGAGCGAGGGCGGCAAGGGGAGCGGGGCAAAGCGAGTTGGCGAATATCGAATTTTCGTCGCCAGCAGGCAGCGGGACCACAGCGACTGGCCGAGCTCGGTAGCGGCGAGATCGTCTCGACTGGTTCGAATCTAATGCATATACTCGCGCGAAACTCTGCCGGTCCCTCTCTCTCCGGTGCTCGCTAGCAACTCCCGAGATAAGGGTAGTGACGGAGTGAGGTGGCGGTTCGCGGTCGGATAGTTGGCGAGACCCTCGTGTCTACACCGGCCGCCCAGGACGTCTTGTGTTCGGGGCCCAGAGCTGCCAAATATACACAAACTCGTAACGGACTCCGGTGTTATATATCAGGTAAAATATGAAGTAACAGCGCGCGCGACGTCATTTATAACGAGGGGATGATTTTTTTATTTTTTCTTCTTCTTTTTCTTCAGGGTTGTCAAACGCGCGAGGGATGGAATAAAAAAAGGGCAAATCGATCCGAGACTCGAGATCGTGGCTCACGGTCCGTGGAGACTCCACGCCACGGTTGTTCCCGGGGGGTGAAATCACCCCTGCGAGTCGTGGGAGTGAGATGGATAGCGGGGGTAGGAAGGGGTGCAAGGGAGAGATTTTATACTCTTTGGACCGCTCGCTCGTGCTTGCAGGGCTCCACGAAGTCTGGGAGGCGGCTGCTGCTCGACTGCCTGGCGCCGGAGCTTCCACGGAAGCTCGGAGGGGGAGTTCCGATGGAGCTGGGGTTCACCGACTGGCGCCGGCGAAAAGTGCAAAATGTGCAACTCGACCGGGAGATGACGTCAGCACTGGCTCGTTCGGGACGATAGATATACTCTCGTATCTCTCACTGTGTATTGCCCATCGAGTATTATGTAGTGGGGGATAATGGGACCAAATGAAAAAAGAGTTTCTCCGCTTTTCCCACCACCCGTGTCCTCGGCCAGAGCCGAGCGATAAGAAAAATGAGAAGCGAGCGTGACCCGCGATCGGACTCGGATATTTATTCTCTTGTTGCGCATATCCGCAAGACGATTTGTTCGATTCGACTCGAATATCTTTTTGGTGAATCGAATGAAAATTTTTGCCGTCTCTGCCGCTCGATGGACCAGTCAAGTAGGCCACTCGTCTCGAGTGAGACCAGCAAGTGAGCCAATGGTTATTCGAATTGGCGTTCATTGAATTAAAGGTAATTCCAGGATTAAATCAAACGTATCGGTTTTTTGTGAAATTAAATTTATTCGTTTCAATAGTGAGCATAGATGTGAATTGTTCGCCGACGGATTTTTTTTTTGCTCATTGCGTCAATTTCCTCTGTAGTTGACCTTTTGGAAAATAATAACGTTTTTTATTATTTTCATTTTATCGGGTATTGCAATGTCTTTACACGCCGATCTTCCTTTACCTATGTTTCCCGGACGGGTTATTCAAATAATCTGGCGACCGTCACCGACATACCAGAATGCAACTGACACGTGATTGTTTTTTTTTTTTTTTTCGTCCCAACCGTGACTAAACAAAGCTTTATAAACGAACAATCGCACGGGCGAGGAAAGCACCGTGCTGAGATTACTCAGCAAAAAATTTTTTTACACATTTCACGTGTAGAATATGTCGAGTCATTTTCATCGATTTCGCACGCAACGTGCGCAAACAAAGGACCGATGGCACATTCAAAAGTTAAACCTATCAAACCCACCGAAAGCCCTTCAGGGTAAAAGTAGTGAATAACATGTCGATTAACCTGCAAAATAATGACATACAGACATCGTGGTAAAAAAAATGAAATTTTTAATAACAAAGTACTTAAAATAGTCGAAAATGTCGAGAAATAATGTAATTTTCAATATTTGTGCGAAAAACAGCAAAACACGATGAAGTCATCTGCAAATTGTTCACTCCACTTTCACACATGTATAAAAATAAATTCTTTCCATCTTTCACTGGTTCAGTGGAGGAAAAGCAAAGGGAAACGGGGCATCGAAGCTGCGGAAACTCGGTGGTAAGACCGAAGTAGTTGAAATTGAAACAAATGCGAACTTATATGGATCGCGGGAGTTGTACGTTCGTTTTCGCTCGCGGCTGCCGTTCTCCTCTTCCCGAGTTTTATAGCCGGCTCATTTCATTTTTCAGGCAGTCAGGGCGACGAAGAAGCGCCGGAGCGGTGTGTGAGCTTTTATCGGTGTTATGTGAACTCGCGAGACGAAGATGTTACGACGTTTCACCAGTTATTGTCGCAGCTCCCGGAAACGTGACCAGCTGAGCGTCATCGCAGCTTACCGGTTCCCTTCGCCACCCACTGCGAAAAGATAGAACGCATCCGAAGAGAGCAGAGAAAGCTATCTCGCCTCGTCGGATCGCTACGAGCGAGACGAATTGCGTCACATTAACCTCGCAGGGTCGATTTCCGTGGATTCTCGCCGGAAGCAGACGACGTGACGCAAGGAATGCAATAAAATGCAAGGCCAAAATGACGAAAATAAGAACGCAGACAACGACGAAGAGTCTTGTCTCGCGTCTTGGACCATTTTTACAGGGCTTTTCTATACATTTTTCGTGAGAAAAGAAAAGCGAGAGTTTACCCCCGTCTCGCGGTCCCACTGTGAGAACGGATATACCGAATGCCGCTGAGAAATATGGAACTTTAAAAAGGCATTGTCAGTTGTTTCCGTCAGTGGCGCCGAGGATGGGACGGAAAATGGATTCAGCTGAGAAAAGGTACGAAGGCGTCGGCGGCCGTCGCTTTTCAACCGGGAAAGTTTTCCACACCGCCGAAAAGTTTGTAAAACAATGGTTCCCGTTCCATCGCCAAGCGGGGTTCCATGTCGCACCCTCTTCTCAGGCATCGCTAGCGAGCATTCCGCCGTACCGTCCTCGGCTACCGCGAGTGTCTTGCGCTCGGTCTGCCCTGTCTGTCCGTCTTTCGCTGACTCGATAGGAGGATGAAAAGGACGGGGGGGGGAGGATCGCATCGGGACGATAGTTCCAGTTTTGCTCCACGACTCTTGCCACCTCGAATAATAGAAGATTTCTCGCAACCCTCTCTGACCGTCCGTGTAAAACAGAATAATGAAAAAATAATCAGCCAACTTTGGTTCGTCTTTGCGGAAAGGGGTATTGAATCATCGGGTCGGTGTGTGCGTTCCTTTGTTCGTAGTCGAAGAAGGGATGGGCCTCAGTGCGCGAACGATGCAGCCAAAGTGTGGAAGAGAGGCAGAGCTGGGATAATAAGGAGTAAGGACAAGAGCGCGCGAGGACGTGACCGGAATCGGTAGGCAAGTCTCTCCTACCTCCGGTGCACAGTTTTAGAGTTCGCTGGGACGAGGTGATCGCACAGTGGTGGTGATACCCCGGCTCTGGTTCAGGGAACGTGGAACCGTTCGTAGAGGAGTGCCACTGCCACCTCGAGGAAACTGTGCAAGAGAAGGTCGAATTACTTTGACAAACTCGCTCGGAGAGGTAGGTCGGCTCGTTGTCGCCTGGATGCGGTGATGACGATCGGGTTAACTGTACGAAAGCCCTTGCTACACCGAAGGAAATCTCCTGTGATATCCACGCTCACAAAGGACCCTCCCGCTACTCCGATTATTGTTTAGCTTCGTACACCAAATTGCCTAGTGTTTCATCCCTTGCGCATTAACAATCAACTTCGCCGAGTGCACAGATTATAATCTTTGTACTCTACTGTCCGCGGAGAAGTAATGGTGCAGAAAAGTCTGTGGACAGATTATGGTAGATAGCATGGAAAATTATATTGGGCGAATCTCGGATTTGGGACCGGCCCAGATTTACAAAACTTCGTGAGCCAATCTGCCGAGTGTTTCATCCCCTCACTCATAAACGAACCAATGAGGTAGAATGATTATATAAGCAAAAAAATATTATACGTGCATCGTCGATAGATCGGCTTTCCTCACACTGCAATAGTCAACGTGCGAGGGTCTTTGGCAATTATGTAATCGGGCTATTTGTCTTGCATCATAAGAAGTGTAGCGACACGCGTAATAGTAAAACATAATAATGGTTGCCGGAAAGCGGTTCGCCAGTTCAACCTTAAATCTCGTGCTCTCGGCATGTTGCTTCCGTGAACGTCAACAAGTAATTATATTGACTTAACATTTTTGCATAAAACTGAAATTTTCAATTTCTTTTTTAAATAAGCTTTACACGTTGGTAAGATTGTAGGTAGACCATGGCGGAATACATAGGACGTTGTGTGAGTCGAACGAGGAGTGTTTCCAGCGGTGAATCTGGAGTTTGGGGCCAGATTCGTTCCATACCCTTTCCCAGACGCTTACCCAGCAATCGCGTACAGCCACGAAGCCCATCACGCAAATCAATTCCACACACTTTTCCAACCATCTCTCACAGCCTCGGAAATTTCCGTGCAAATCAATCCGACACACTTTTCCAGACTCTTTCCCATCCATCGCGCACGACCTCGGAAAACGTTTGAGATTGTGAGCGATAAAATAACGAACGGCCCGGTGGAAAATAAATCATCGTGAAAATCGTCCGATTGACGTCCCCAATATTCCGATGTCGCGTTATCCGTGATGGTCGCACCGACACCGCTCCGATCATTAGCCGTGACCCTTGAATCGGCAAAATCCACATGGACGGCCGGGAACCTCGGCACCGCACGGGAATTTCTCCTCGGTACTATTTACTTCTTTTTTTTCTTTTTCTTCGCTACCTTTCTCGAAGCTTTATTAACCGCAGCTGCCTCAGCACATCTCGCCGGATTTCCGGGCCGGCGAGCGGGGTACTCGCGATGCGGAGGTAAAATTTTCGTCGGTATAACACCGTAAAAGCTTCGCGACTACGAGCCTTCCCACACTCCTACTACTTTTCATTCTATTCCTCGGGTGGCCCAGAAGTCCCGGTGCACACGTAGCGGGTGCGCTGCTCCCTACAATGTGTAAAAGGAGCGAAGGTAGTGGAAGGAGCTGCGGTACCGGCGTCCTGGGTGGCGCACGTACGTTTATGGTACCGTTCTCGGAGTCTCTACCGCCCGGAATCCCACGTAATACTTATAAGATTCCTGGGGACCGGCGAGCGAGCGAACAGGGAAAGCAAATGCGACGGAATAGGATGTACGGAATAAAGGAAACGCTAGTGCAGAAGCAGCGTTGCTGTGCCACTCGCTTTCAGCCGTACAAGAAGAGGAGGAAGAACCAAGCAGGAGAGCCAGCTAAAACTTTTCGGCCGGTTTCAAACGTTCTCTCCGGAGCGTGCATTTATTTTCTCCCTGGCCCTGTGAGCGTTCTCCGACAGTTTACTCCTCCAGAACCGCAGTCTTCCGGAGACACTCGCGAGGCCACCTTGCGGTTGAAAACGATAACTACAAAAAATCAACAAAATCGCTAAATTCTCATTCATTTCGTTCTCTCGCACGGAGCTGAGAGAAGGGAAAACGGTACGTTGCGCGAGTAACAAACTGTCCGAAGTAAACGTGAAACAGACGATGGAAGATGGACGGAAAACCGCTTCATTGTCCGGAGGGATAACTTGAATCCGTAATATCTAATTTCTGAGGGAATAATAGCCGACAACTCGTTAGAGTCGTAACGAACAATGGGCCGACAAGATATGACGATGATGGCACGGCAACAACAGACGTCGCACCAGAATACAGCCATTGTCCCGAATACAATTTCTTCCCAGGACGTCGATGCTCGTCGGTCCACGTGAAAATTAATCGATTCGATTTGTTGACGATTTATTCGTTATATATACATATCAACATACAAATAATTAAATTGAATGAATGAGCATTGATAGATCCGTTTATTACGTGTAACCCACGTTTACGGTTCATTATTATTACGTGTTAATGATAAGATCAAATAAATGAAGACATTAACAATCACGGACCATATAACGAGAATCTCTCATTATTATTTATCAACGATGAGTGTATGGCGACTTTTTCAATCGTGATAAACTGGAAAAATGAAGTGTAAATTAAATGCACCTATTCGAACGTTAATGTAACTTTTTTTGTAGCATCAACATATCAAATATTAAAATTACAAATTTTTTGCCTGAAATTTACGAGTGTTAATAAAAAATCAAGATTTTACTGTAAAATTACAACACACATGTGTTTTAAATTCCAGAAATATTTGTGTGAAAAAGCTTTCGATACTGTTCTTTAAACCTCGAGCCAATTTTTTAAAGTGTACATTTTGGTCGATAGCTTGCTCGTGTCGCTTCTGTAATTGAACCTTACTCGTATCCATTCCAAATAAATAAATAAATCAAACAATAAACGGATATAAAAATGATAGAATAACAAATATAGACACTTATACAATATAATGAACAAATATCCTTCGTTCGAGTCTTATGCTTCCACCACCTATGCCACGGTATGTCGTACACACGCGTTCCAATGCGTAATCGTTCGACCTGTTTCTCCTGAAAGTGCTCTGATCCAGTTGCACTCATGCACTTCCATCGTTCTTTCCGATAATGACTCTCCACTTGCGAACACTCGGTCACGTAATCATTAAAAAAAAAAAACAAAACGTAAGCTGTAAATAATCTTAAATACACATACGTTTGTGCAGTTTTAGTTTCAACCTTCCGACAAAAATAATTTAACAAAAAAGAATGAAAAATGACCTCGGCTTAAAACATTCGTTAAACATCCGTGCGTATGTGCAGCCTTACCGTTAACAGTTGCGATTATGCCGAGAATGCAGAGCAGCAAGCCACGCACGCACATCTCGTCGGTCGGATTTCTCTTCAGCCCTGGCTGCGAACTTCTCGCGTGATCTCGTATCAACGAATATAAAAAAAAAAATCAGAAACAACGAACGAATCCTTCAGTCTCCATGCCTCGTCGCTGTTTCTCTCAGTTAGCCCGCACTCTCCCCGATCCTGCCGTCGACTCCGCGCACCCCGTTATTCTCGGATCCCCTCAACCAGCGAGAAACTGTGTGTCGAAGTCCCGCCGTTCAGCGACAACCAACATCGGTATTCAGGGTATCGACGATTCTCCCGACGATGTCATCGAGCAAAAGTTGGTCTCCGGAGACTCTCGACGGTCCTCGAAAAGTTGGCCCACCGCAATCCGCCGAGGGAGGTGAGAATTTTTTTTAATTGGCACTATGAAAAGCCAATTTTCGTCCGGATTGGTCCTGCCTAATTAATTGATAATCAGGAAGTACGTAATTGGTGATTAGTTTATCGAATTAAGAGCTTGATCCGCTTTCGCTTCGGCGAATCTGTTGGAAAGCCCGGCGAACCCTCAGCATCCCTCCTCACCGCCACCCCCCCCCCCCCCGCCCCCCCGCCCGCCCGCCCACCCCGCTCACCGCTCTTCGATCTTTATCTTTCTCGCTCTATCCCCTTTTCGGATAAGCTTCCGACTAGAGGATCGAAGTAAGTCGTCGGAGTTCTATGTGCTTTCTCCACCCTTTCCCGTGCTCAATGCTCCATCGGCTTTCTCCTCTCTTCTTACTTTCATCGACTCTTCTCCTTTTCCTGAGCCAGCAGATATTTTCCTCTCTCTACCTTTGCGGATTTCTGTGATTCTCCGGCTTCCTCCCTTCAACGTCCCCCTCCGTCTATCTGTATCCGCTCTTCTCCTTCCGGAGTGGGACGCCGACGCTGCCGCTACTTATTATCGTCTTCCTTTTTCCTCTCGTCGCACGCTCTCCTCAGGAATCCGCGACTACCCTTGTGCCTCGAGAGACGTTGGCAACTTCGCGAGGGATTTTACTTCTCCAAATGCCCGGCCGTCCCGGAGTCACCGCACAGCCCGCGATCACGGTAACGTAATCTCTCAATTTCCTCGAATCCCTCTGTTCTCGAGCCGATCATCCGCCCAAAGATCCTCCTTCGGCGGGACCCGACGGCACGCGGCTCTTCTACTCGTCGAGGAATTTCTTTGGCTTCCGGTCGCAAAAAAATGTTTTTCATTCAAATACAACGGTGACGAAAGGTGTCGTACGGGAAAGAATTTTCCGGAGCAACGAGTAACTTCCGATCGCGACTGACCGATCGGCAAATTATCGCCGGACAGTCGTTCGCGCCCTTATCCGTCGACGATTTGCACCGGAAGTCTTTGCCGACTCGAGTGTCCGATTCAAATCGTTCTCGAGGAAGCTTGCGGAGTTTCAACCGCACTGACTCGAGCGACTCTCTCTCACAACGCAATGCCGGAGAAAAACTTTTCGGGCTCTCTCGAACTTTTCGGCTTTTCCCTTTTCCACGTTCGCCCCTTCGCTCCGCCGAGTGTTTTGGCTTCTCAGGGAGTTTTATCTCCGGGGTAATGCATACACGAGAAGCCCCTCGAGCAGACACCACACGAGCGGGGCTGAGCAAAACTTTGTCGTCTTGCGGAACAGGGGTTTTTTTTTCTTCTTTTCGGAGGATTCTCCTTTTGGTTTTTTCTTTCGAGGGCCTCGTGGATTTTCGCTGAGGGTTGTTTGAGCTTTTAGGAAAGCGGTTTTTTTTTTTTTTGCAGTATCGTGTTTTGGTTTTAATTACGAATTTCGTATTCGGTGCGCGCGATCTATCTCGCGTACGAGCTCGGGTCAACACGAGAGTACGGCTACGATCGCGCCGAGCTCGCGGCATTCACTGACGAGCGACACGCGGCTCATTCGCGAGGGAGCAACCACGTTTCGCGCTCCCACCCCCTGAACGACGGGGACGCTTGCGCGTTGACGGCTTGTCCGAAAGCTCTTGCGCAGCGATGACAAAAGTTCAAATGCCTTGTGTCATATGACCGAAAAATGTGAGTATCGTCCCTTTACGGGTTACACGAATGGCAGCGCATGAAAGATGCGCTAACGGGTGAGAAACACTCGGACGCGAATTACAACTTTCGTACGTCGCAACTTTATAAGATGTGCTTCGTTTTGAAAAAAGATTTTCGAGGCCGTATCTTTCTTTAAGGTTGCGGAAAATCTGCAGCTTGCAGCTTATTTCCCGTTCAAAAAAGTGCATACTTTTTTTACGGTCATCGCATCAATGGCGGGGTTGATCGCTGAAAACATTCGTAGTTTCTGGCCAAACGAAATATTATTCCTATCGAACTACACAAATATAACTGAAAAGTGGTAACACGAATCGCCGAACCCATAAAAATTGTCAATATTACGAAGAGCATTATTGTTATTAGTATTCGTTTTTTTTTTTTCGATTCACGACTGGATTTTTTTAACACTCCATCGGCAGCCACTGATATCGACAAATAGCAGAAGTAAATATTTTCATTCTTTGTTTCGAGGCTTTTTACGATTTGTTTTTGAGCTTAAAAAAATATGATCTTGTTTTCCACCGCTCATCTCGGATCTCCTGTTCCGGAAACGCGAGGGTTCTGAACGCGATTGACGTTCGTCGTTCCGCGCAATATCTTCCCTCTCGCGCAAGATCTCGGTGCAGCTGGCAAAAGTTATGAGCTCAAAGGGATCGTTAACGAGAGGCGTGCTAGCCAAATTAGTATGTGATGCTTCTTGTTCTCACTCCATACCGTTGTAAAGCTCGGGTTGCAGCCCTTGGAGCTCTACAATGGTGCTTCTCCACTGTTTCCGCGTTACTCGCTCAAGTCCAATCTCTCTCCTCTGAGATGTTCGCTGCGGCTTACCGACCGACGCTAGTAGCCTCGGAATCTCGGGCTAACCTTGGAATTTCGTTTGGCATAAGCGAGCCCTCGATCATTTCACAAGAACAATCGAAAATACGATGAGAGATGAAAACGAAAAATGAACATTCTTTGTGTCCATTAATTTACGGTACGAGCTCTTTCGAGAAATTGGAATATGTGTCGAGTACGAAGATTGTGGGAGTTGGAGCGAAACCGATTCGAGGCTCAAAATATCAACATTTAGTATACAGTTTGAATTGCTAAAACCTAGACCGTAAAAGACAGGACCGGAAAGGAAAGCGTAAAATGCCAGAGTCAGCCCCGATCACCAAAAATTCGATTGCAAAACGTATTGACGGCTCATTGTTCGTAGTCGACAAAATTACAAGTTGAAATCAACATTTCGAATCGTTGTTAAAATTCACCTTCTATAATAATGTTTAAATAAGCGATTGCCGAGGATTAAAGAATCTGTCGAAATACGTCAGTATAAGTTTTCCATGGCAATCGAGCCATTTTTGAGGAACACTGATCTTGAAAATCCCCTTCCGATAAAAACGTGTCCAAAGTTCGGCCGAGCTACCGTTCGATCCGCGCAGCTGCTGAAGAGCTTCGACATTCTACATAATAGTTTCTAAATTTCCTAATTCCGCAAATTTGGACATAAAATTATAACGGAATATTCTTGAGACTAATTTATGTTAAAAAAATCGAAATTTCAGTGCAACAGAAGCTCTCAATTTGTTTCTGCTGCTCACAGTCTGAATGCCTTTGTCTCCAGATAAATAGTACCGAATGAAGTATAAAATCGTATTAGATTAATGACGAGACAACGTAGCTTGGCGTTTCGCTGGTACGTGAGATAAACCAAGACGAAGAGTTCATGAATTCCTCTGTCTCCTTGTAATGAATAAAGCTCGAGGGATAGTGAGAGAACGGGAGGAGAGAAGATCGGGTGAATTTCGTACAAAAGTAACCACCCGCGACCCACGCCGCGGGCCAACCCATCGGGAGAGATGGAGAAAGAGTAGAAAGCTTTGATCGCCCGAGCGTCAAAGCGATGCTTCCTGTTTCATTTCAATTCTGTTTTACTTTGCCCGCATATCGATATCTTCCTTGGCCCTCTCTTCATTCGGCAGCTTCGAGCCCAAGCTTCCTCTCAGTTCTGTGGATGAACCCGCCTGGGCTCCAATTTTGGTCGTTCCTCGACGCATCTCTGCCAGACGGACGAAAAACCGGGGCCGGAAAAAGTCTCCGGCTCATTTGCCGATTGAGGCACGGACTGCCTGTGCTCCCGCATAGTAAATACACCGGTACATCCCCAGATATTCTCCCGGACGAGACGAAAAAAAAAACTTAAAAAATCCGAACACGAACAGCTTTTTCGGAAAAATCGACGGAAAAATCGTGTTAAACTCTCGAGCCATCGGGGCGAATAAAGTTAAGCGTATTATTTATATTCGGATATAAATGATTCGTATATACATATGTATTTTACATTGTTCGGATCGAATAAAGTTACGCGTATCATTTTATATGCACGTATTATGGACTAGGATAATAAAATGTAAAATGTCATTTTCTTATGATCTGACTTGATAATTTTTCTGGTGAAATGAGTTATGATTAATATTAGTATTAAATTTGTAGGAACGCGAAAATTGGTCTGAATGTGTCTCTATGGGCTGAATGCGTGAGTGTGTGTTTGTGTGTGTACGTAGCGTCGAGCGAGTGTGGCGTTACAGCGATTAGTGAGAAGAGCGCGGTGAGTCTTGCGAGTGGAGGGGATCCGTGAGCTCACCAGTCTTCTGGCGACAGTGAAAGAAAGAAAGCGTGTGAAAGTCTTCGCTGTAATTATCTTATTCGTTATTGCCTCATTATTAAACATTTCACCCTTTAACGTAGTCTTTTTGTCTTCCCTTCGATTCCGTAAATTTACACAAAAAAAAAACGAAACCATAAAACATATATTGAAAACACCACAAATTTGACAGATGCAGACGTGTAATTACCGTTGCAATGAATATCGCTATCTCGGAATCAGGTATTATTAAGGCAGAGAGGTGGAAAGTGAGTTCTCGATGGGTGCGAAAATTCTAGACAAGACGAGAGCAAGTGCCGACTCATACGAGTCAGGGCTGCTGTTTACGCACCTTCTATTCATACGATTCGTTCTGACAAGTTCATGGAAATTTCTCGTCCGTTGGAAAATACTCTTTCCGTTTCTCAAAAATGTTTACAATGTTGCGTTTGTAGACAGCCGCGGTATTTTTCTAGTGCGTGACACGAAAATAGTAATTTATGACAGTAGTGGAGTATTTTTTTTCTGACCACTGTGAGTCGGTAGCACGAAAAAAGCAAATATTGCAGTCACACGAGTTGAAGAGAAGATTATCGCACGAGTGTCTTTCTAAATTTCATTTTAAAAGGTGCGCGAATGGAGTTTTCCCACCGAGTGAAATAAAGAATTTCTCCGCTTTGCAGGGATGGAAACGGAGACTCTATGTGCAATGCGATCGGAGGAAAATGTAACATTCGGTATTGTATGATTATGCAGTCCGGAAAATCTAATGTTCCGAGAGAGGAACAAGCGTCTATTTCCGCGTATGATTATAAATACAAGCATTCAATTTGGCAGAAATAGATAATTACTTTACATTGCAATAAGCACCATTATCCCAAAAAAAAAAAAAATAATAATATAAAAAATATATAAAAAAAATAATATTGTATGATTCTACTGGCTGAAATATTATCGATCTCTCCGAGACAAACGACGTTAATATCAATGTATTGGGGCATGTACGCGATTGAATTTGTAAAATCGTTAATGCGAGCGTGGATATTATCGGCGAATGTAATAGCCATAATGGACAATGGAAAGCAATTTTTTAATGTTAATATCAAAGGATCGGACCCAGGCGAAAAGCATGTGCCTGTCCCGATCGTTGATTTTACTCTCGCGGAACGAAAACGAAAGCGGAAATCAGAAGCGGAAGAGTGGAGGAAACATTGGACGGAGAGCTCGGTGGATGCAGCAGCGGTAGGAAAAACAGATTATCGCTCGAGCAAACATGGAAACGTGAGCGGATAATTTGGTCGTGAAGGTAGATAGAGACACACATACCGCGTGTATGGTAGGAAATCTCTCTATTCAGCCTCCGCTCGAGCTATCGCGCTGCTTTCACTGCCTCTCTCTATTCCGCTCCCTTTTCCTCTCTCCTGGATATATCCTCTATTTGCAATTCGTACCTCTCTCTTTGTCCTCTCGCACTGGCGGGCCTCCTGTTTATTTGCGCATATGGAGATTTTGGCTAGCCGTGAACACACAGAGGTCCGCTCACAGAGATATACATAAACGTTGCTTCCACGATCCAGGGCGGACGGTAGTTTCTCTACGCACGGAATTCAATTTCGTACGCGAGCCAACTCGCGAGACTTGCGTCTCGCGACCGAACCCAAAAGCGCGAATTTTCCAAACCGGAGCTGCGAATCCTGCGTAATAACGTTTCGTGTTTCCTCCATCGCTTTTCGGGCCATCGCGTTTATGGTCGACGGTCCGTCCCCTCGAACGACCACCTTCACCACCCTTCCGAGCCTCCTTTCTGCCCCCCGGAAACGCGAATACACGTTGTTTCGATCATATTGGACAACGCCGAAATGCCGGCGTGTAGCTACCGGCGATAACCATTACCGAACTGCGCGATAATTAATTATGAATAAATCGATTGCATATCCACGGGGCGTCTAAATTTATTAGGCACCAATTATATTAATTGTTCGAGGTAGAACCGAACAGCGCGGCCACATGAAAAATCATTCTCCAAGCGAGCCTGTCATCATTAAAATTTTCGTGATCGGCAAAAATTTTCATGATTTAGTGTTATCGTGAACGGAGAAAAATATATGTGAAGCAATATATTTATTGGCTGCAGCAAATTAATTGTGCGTTAACAATTAATTAATCGATCCGGTATCTGTGGGGTTCCCGACGTTGCAAATCACCGATCATATAAATCATTCAAGACAGAACGTAAAAGTGAAACATGAAAAATCATATTTTAATTAATTAATTTATTAATTTATTTTAATTATAAAACCATATTTTTATTTATTTTTAGATCTCACTCTCATACTCTCAGCCTTTAAGACTCACTGTGACGCCGGTGAGTCGAAGATAAAAAAGGATCGGAGGAATAATAAAATGAGGCCAGACGACAGTCGTAGCGATAACTGAAAATATGGAAACGACAAGAAGGTAAGGACTAAAAATGCAAGGATCGCCACGTTGCACAAGTATCTACAAGCTTATAGCTCTTTTATTGCCGAATAAAAATGTATGTGTTTTTTTATCCCCTTCGCCTTTCGCCCAAACGTGTATGCCGACTTCGTAATGGTAACGCGAGGGTGCGTCGGAGAGAGCTGGGATTATTGGCATGGCGAGGGTAAATTCTCTCAGCTATCTGTGCGCGGATACTCGGAACTCATCGTTCCCACCGACAACCCTCTATGCAATTCGCTCACCCTTGCCACCGCCGGGCCCAAACGGCCGGTACTTGTCGAGCTTATCCGCTCCACGGCCATACCGGCCGATAGCTCGTTGTGTTCGTCCACGCACGATTATTGTGACAATTTCATTAGGCATATTAGTATCCCAGTGGCGAACAAACGCTGAGTGTCTCGCTACCGAATGTCACGCCCAGGAAAACACTCGGCTGTTTTGCGTTTTTTTTTTTTCCCCTCGATCGTTCATCTCGGATAGTTATTTGTTTTAACATTATTTTCCCCGCGAGATATTTTTTATTTTTATTTCAGCAAATAAAGCGATTATTACAGTCTGACGTACCGTGTGATCGGGTGGATCGATCCGCTGTGCTAACTTTCTCTCTCGTCCGATATGCATTTATCCGCATCCTCCGGGTCATCTCTCTACACCGCGGGCAGTGTGTACTTTCAACGCACTACGAGCTTTCAATATTCCGATGTGCCACGCGCTTCGAAACGAAACAGCGGTACACCGCTGATAAATTTACACGGATAATCGTACAACCTAAATGGTTTTTTTTGTCAAATCGTTTTATCGATTTCCCCTTTCCCTCTTCCTGTTTGTTTCATCTTCATTCGTTGTTTTGTAGAAAGAACACTTGTCTATGCCATGAAACGACTCTCTGTCAATGGTTTGTGTGAGAACCTTCGGAAATTTTGGTGGCGAACGAGATAATTTAGAAATTCGTTACCTTCTTTCGAAAATATTCACCATATTTTGTAGTCTTTGCCATTTCGGTTCGATAGTTTCTCTCAGTTTCACGCCGATTATCCACCGGAAGTCCCGTGACATAGGAAAACGTTACTTTAAAAAAAGGGATTTTTAAACCGGCAATAAAGTTTGCCTCATGTCACTTCCGGTCGAGAAATGAGATTTTTAAACTTGGCGTCACTTCTGTTCGAGGACTGAAATTTTGAAAGCGGCCGCGATCTTTGTCCCCACAAAGTCTCTTCCTGTGAAAAAATAATGAATCCGATATCCATGCAAAATTACTTGTGCAAAGTCCTTCAGTTATCCGAGAGTCCTATTAGTTTCACTGGACACACCCCATCCGGAAACAGTCGAATTTAGTCCAAACCAGCTTCGGATTGCGATTCTTGTACACGATGAATCTCCAAGCCAGTTAAACGTCGGCGGAAACGAGTTCTGCCGGAAATCAGTTTCGCGCAAAGGACATCCAACCGCTTCAGACTCGATTCGAAGGTTTCGCCACTATCGAGCGAACGAAGAACAAACCGATAGCTTCACTATAAAATAAAACGTGTGACGTTTCTCCTTTTTAGTTGGCTGTTAAAAACGTTTGCATCCAGCGTGGCGCGTAGATTTTATAACCGATCGTTCGTGAGAATGAGAGGATAGACGATGGCATAGGGCGCATGTGGCTGGTCTCGCGCATCCCCTAGGTATATCCATCGTCGTGTTCGGGCCACTTTGGAAAAGTGGCCCATACACACATCGACGGAACCAATCGGTTCCCCCTCGAAGCCTCCCTCAACGGCATCAATACGAGTGCCCGCACTGTACAGCTGTAAGCAGAGTGTGCTTACAGTTTTACCAGCTGTGCACACATCGACAGTGTACCGATGTGGCCACACGTGTGGAACGCTCGTGCATTCGGTTTACGCGTCTACAGCAGCCGTGCCATTGGCCCTACGCGAGCAGAGAGAGCTCGGAGATTAGGCGAGTCCGGTCTTTATTACTCGAGCTGTGAATACTCCGCGGTTTATTCCCGGATTTCGGGCTGCAGATAGGAGGATAGCCGAAATGGGAAGCAATAGGGCCCACTGATGTTGCGGTGGAGCTCGTGCTTTCTCGTTACTTCGTCCCGGCGACTAGCGAAAGCTCCGAGCGATACTCCACACCGAATCATATTTTTCATTCTTCGAGATCCAGTGAATTTCGCCTCCAATGACAAATGTCCCGGAGCTCATTAATTTCAAGTGTACTTCCCGTTGAAACCCGGATTATGTTTTCTAATTCCACCGAAGCTTTTGAGACCGAAAGTCCCCGCTGGGTTGGGTGGCGGATTCGCCGGTGGTGTGACGCTCACGGGATGCTTTCTCGGACTCTCTCCACTTAGCGGTACTAAAGTGTCAGGTAGCATAGCTGCTGGGGCTGGCTACCACCGCGGTGGAAGCTCCAGAAGCACGGGATCCGTTCGCACTATCCGCCATCGCGGCCCGGCCGAGTATACAACAAACTTTTCACTTAGTCCTCCTCGACCGGAGAAGCGCGGCCCAGAGACGAGAAACAGCGGTACTGGTCCAGGCTCTCGTCAGTCTTTCGTCCTCTTTCTTCTAGTTCTTCTTCTTCTTCTTCTTCTTCTTCTTCTTATTCGCTGAAGATGGAAGCCGAGGTTTTTCTATCCCTCGCACACTTCAACTTCTCTTACGTGAGACAACTTCCGGCCGGGATTTCTTTTCCAACCCAGTGGCGAATCACTTTTATTTCCTTCTTACGAAAAACCAAGTAATCGGGCAGGGCATGCCGATAAATAATGTAGCATCTTCGAGTTATCCCACTACGACCTCGTCTACCACGCTGCCCCTTCCATTTGACCCCAAAGAAACTCTGTCCACTTCTGACCAATACGGTTAGCCGGCAATCCTCAATTATTTATCAACGGTAGTTTTTTTGCTACTTTTTTGTTTGCTTCCACAACAGAAAAAGCTTTGTGAATAACGAAGAATGACGAGTGGAGGCAACATAGAGTCTTTGGTCTTCAGATTTTTGTTCCTATTTTTTTGTTTTGTTTTTTTTTTTTCTAAACTTTCAGCCCGTACAAAGCATTATAATTCTGTCCACTTCTGATCGATACGTTTCACTGAGACTTCTCAATTATTTACAATAGGGTGTTATTCGTTCCTATTTTGTTGCCGTCGTCGGAGAAAGAACTTTGTGAATACAGAAGAACTACACAAGGGCGAATCATAAAGACTTTACGCTACCATTTACTTTTTAATTTTCTACCTTACCTTCCCAGAACGCATTCTATTTCTGTCCTCAATCAATGAGGTTCAGCGGATTTTCTCAATTATTTATCAACGAAACTTTATTTTTCACCACAGTAAAAGCTCCCAGAGCAGATTCAACTCTTCAGATTTTTCCGGTTTTCCTCTTTACATTTTCAGCCCGTACGAAGTATTCCAGGTTTGAAAAGTTGTTTTCGCATCTTTCCGTCCAGAAATATATTTCACTTGTCCTAGAGAGAAAAAAGAGGTTTCCCGTCAACCACCGCAAATACGGTGTTGCATCGATTAGCTTACTCTCGTACATCTCGTCGCCGTCGCCCCTAAACTTGTACGATACGATACGGATTCGACGAAACAACGTCCAAAAAGGATCGGATGAAAAGCTCGCGTCCGCGTATGCACCGTTCCTCGATATAACACCGGCACAGGGGAGAGGAATATCGGAGCTTCGGTTCTCGGCTGGAGCGAAACGAGTGTAGTTCGAGGTGAGCGGATTGACACCCCGTTCGCCACACGTGTGATTCCCTTGTCCGACTCAAGTGTCCTCCCCGAAACAGCAATTTGCACCGACCCGTCGAGACTGCAACACGGTTCTCCACGCTCGGAATTTCGCAACGTTTATAAATAAGTGCAAGTCGATCGAGCGTGTCGTTTACTACGTAGCGTGTCGTTGCGGTTTTCGGCTCGGATGTTTCGTCCCCGGCGACGACCCTCGTCCTCCATCGATAAATTTCGAGACACTTGCCACACGACGCACACTCCAATTTCTCTAACGCAATTGCGCTCACCCTATCTCGCTTCCGATCATCATGCCGCTTAGCCCAAAGTCCGCAAGCTCGCTTTAAGGGAAAACTCGTCTGGCGTTACTCCAAACGGCCCGGAGAAAGTTGCCGGAGCCTCCCGAGCTCGCAACCTCACCGACCGTACAGATACCGTAAACGGTGAGCTTTCCTGCTCGTGGACGGTTCTCCGGTCGAGCCGCATCGGAGCGAAGAGTAGGCACACGAAACCCTCGTAGCCCGCTCCCCCATGACGTTTCCTCTCATTCGATTGTCCCTCCGAGATCTCCTTTCGTTATCTGTAATTACAGGACTCGCGGTCCGCCGGTCAGATACGATCGATCTCCATGCTCACCTTCGGTAGAGCTTTCGGATTATCTACGAATACCCTCGTCTTAAATTACGACGATCGATTAAGGAGGGTCGACCGTTTCTTTACAGTCAAAAATTGTATTTAAAGAAAGCATTCGTTCATTGGGAGTACGTTGCAACAATTATTTATCTAAGTATGTGACCTAAGTTTGTGATAAAAAAAATTGTAACCTAACGGATAAACACACGTAAATAGACTGTATACCGGTCGAAAAATAAAAATAGTTCGATGTCATATGAATTGCCAATGAGAAACAAGAATGCTCTATTTCATTGGTGGTCGTATTATTTTCTCGAGACAAGAAAAAAAAATGTTTGGATAAACATTTCAAAAGACGCGCCGACGTTTCTGTTCGTACGCATTATTATCTTATTATAATTTTTTCGTTAGCCTTTTCCCACTACTTTATTCTTTATCCTAGAACAAACTGACTCCGATGTTTGAAAGTTAAATTCTGCGGTCAAAGTAGTTTGCTTCTCAAAGATATTATAAATCGTGAAACACGATAGTGTCTCGGCGCCAAGTTGAAAAAATATACCAAAATATAAACTTTACGATAAAAAATGCTCAGACTTCGAGAATATATTCTCAATAAAACGCACTGAAAAATGGGGACGTCAAGTTAGATTATTTCCGGGAATCCATTCTCTTCAATGTTTTATTTATACGAACCAATGCGTCGGCCAATTCGTTTTCTAATCATTCATTCCTGACGATATCGCGAATATTGCGATTGATCTGTTCCATCGTCTGCAAAATATTTTTTAATAAATAACCATCTATCCGCGGGGATCAACGAATTTATCGAGTGTCGTCAGCTCTAGCACACCCGAGCATCGTTCCTATGGTACAAGTTTATGTTTCCATCGTGTTTTCGCAAATCCCCGACGGTGACACTGATCGAATTAATGTCAGAGCGGAGGCGTGTCATGCCGCATTGAATTTCGAACGTGTGCGCGATAAAAATTAACCTATTTATCGGGGAGGAAAAATGTGAGCTTGGTGAAAAATCTGGCAGCTCGTACCCTATCGGGCCGGTGTCTGGCGGAGTGTTGCTAGACGCCAGCTCATGTAACAAGCTTTGAGAGCCAGACCGCGATGTCGCGGAAGCTACGTGGCGGGTCTCTGGATGGGGCACGAAGGACAGTTTGGCTTACATTCAGAACAGACATCCGCCAAGCGTGGCGAAAGATGAGCTGATTTTTGGTGCACATGCGTGTTCTTCGGCATTATTAAGGAAGCAGATTACATAAAGATTAATAGTGGTGAATGGAGAAGAATTTATTGACTAAGTGGGTTCAGTCCAGTCCTGGAACCGGCGTTGGACAGAAAAACCGCTTTTTGAACAGTTTCAAAGACGAGACCTGGTTTACAATTCTAAGGAGAAACATATGCAAACATATTCGACATACAGATTTACTTGGTCTCTTACCTACATCCAAATGTATTTCGTATTTGTACATTATTTCTACATTGTACCAAAATAACTTTCCACATTTTTCGTACATATTATATTATATCCTTTTCGTACGGGCATTAAAATCATTATGAGGTTTTTCGTTCCGTCACCATCCGTAACAGTGGAAACCGTATAATAAAAAGTAGCAGACTCGACAACGGGATCAAGTTCCGATGCTATCTCGCTTCCTTCCTTCCTTCCTTCCTTCCTTCCTTCCTTCCCGGTACCGCGGTGTTTTATCTCAGACGGTATGAGGTAGAAGCCCAGAGAATTGAGTTTTGGATATATGGAATAATTAATGCGGCTTTGCGAGTAAAACGGACGTTATGTGTTACCACATTAGTGGGCGAAAGGTAGGAGGGATGGAGCAACGCCGCCGCCGCTGCTGCACCGTTCCTCGACTCCATCGTCCTCCCTCTCCCATCCTGGGAAACACTCGGCCTTTCGCTTGCGATCCTCCCGGGTCGCCGGGTCCCACCTTCCCTCCCCTACCCTGCCGGAGCTCGCAAGCTTCTCCGCACGAAGCTACATCCACGGGGGTCTACCGGTTCCGGCCATAACTCAAAATCCCTCAGGTGTGCTAACCGCATATACCGGCGGTCGCGTTGGAATGTTAGGCCGGCCTTGCACCCTCTCCACTTCCCTCAGCGAGCTACCGGGCCGAGCTTCCAACCAACCCCTTCCTCATCTCACTCGCCAGTTCCCACTCTCCCGACAGAGAGCAGCCCCGTTATTAAGCTTCCCTGGCGCATATTCATCCGGGTCACACGTGACTCTCCCTTCAATCCCGACCGGAACTTATTTCGTCCACTACTGTTCGCAACTTTTATACTCTACACGTCGCGAACACGCAAAACTCTTTGGTTTTCTAGATACCTTGCTCATTATCTTAACGGGATATAAGATGATGATGAGTTGCCGGATGGATGAGTTGCCTGATGGATAAGTTGCCAAATGAATGTTTCACCGGATCGATGTTCTATCGGATGAATGTCCTACTGAATGAATATCCTACTGGATGAATATCTTACTGGATGAATATTCTACTCGATGAATGTCCTAATGAATGAATGTCCTACTGGATGAATGTCCTACTGGATGAATGTCCCACTGGATGAATCTCCTACTGGATGAATCTCTTACTGGATAAATATCCTATCGGATGAATGTCCTACTGCACGAATGTCTTGTTCGACAAATGTCTTGTGAGACGAATGCTCTGCCCGATATCTTCGACCCGTTGAAACATCGAGCTAAATATCCGGGAAGGCAGGAAATCCAGAAAAAGCTGGCATCAATGAGGGTCAGTGCGGACGATAACGATGACAACGATTATTTATCAACATCCCGATGAGCCTGGCATGCGAAGTAGCGGCGTGTCAAGGGGCGGCTGGAGTTCACAAGGGATCGGGATGAGTTCGACAAAAAGTGCGAGCGAGCCAAGTAGGTGCGAGCGCAGTAGCGAAGGGAAACGAGAGGAGTTTGGCGGCCAGCCCTAAATACCTCGCAAAGCTCCCAGCGAAACTCGGAAACCCCCGTCAACCCTTCGTGATCCCGTTGACCCCCGAGAGCTCTCCTCCTGAGCACGTAGCTTTTTGCCGCGACTCCGGCCAATTTGTCGTCGCGGCCGCAAGCAGCGGGCGGCGTTACGAGCATTGTGTCGAGCTCGGCATAGAGACGGTCCGGCACCCGGCCGCACTGGGTCGAGAAAACATTTGATAAACGTCGCGGACTGCTGGCTCCTCGATACCGTCACGCGGAAACGTCCTCGACACTTGGTTACTTAACTTTTTTCTTCGTCACTTTGCTTTTCTTTCTCGCGAAGACTCCATTAATTATAGAGGATGTCGCGTTTCTTGACGCCTCCGAAAATCCTTTTTTTCCCCTCGATCTGACTTTCTTTCTTCGGTTTCGTTGTTTTATTTTTATTTTTTCGTGTGAGGGTGTGAGCTTCGCGTAATAGTCCGCATGCTTCCAGCATCGCGGTTGTCGGGTGTCCGGCAGAGAAAATATCCCGGGGAAGGAAAAGTGAGATTTTGCTATTGGAATATTTCTCCAACGGCAATCCTCTCGGTACGTAATACGTGACTGGAAAAGTCTCAGCCGGTTATTGATTATGAGCAATCGAGGAAAAAGAACAAGACTGCGAGGGGGGATGAGAATATCGGAGGGGCGGGGGACGACTCGGATGACCGGGAGGCACACCGGTGTGGCAATAAAAATGACGGTCGGTCGTAAGCTTCGTGTCGCGTGTTCTTCGGACCCTCGAGGCACTCTCTTCTGTTTCGTGCTACGTGGCGCAAACAACAAATTACTCTCATTTCAGCATCTCTCAAATTTTTGGAATTGACGATTACGCGATTAATAATGTCGTCCATAATTTTCGCTCGTTTCGTCCCGCTGACGGGAACGTATGTGTCGTTATTGGAAAACGTAATTTCAGCCGTGGTGTAATACCCAAATAGTCCCAACGTCGAGAAACGCGATTCGATCCGTCGTGTTTAAATTTGACAGGAAATGGGTTTCTCCCGGCAAAACCCGTCCCCGAAATATCGTCGGAAGTATGCGGTGTTAATACCGTTAAAACTGTTCGATTTAAGCTGATTAACTGGTTGAAAATCTTTCCTGTAAAGGAATTTTATCAGAGGACCCCGAAAGGCGAAGAAAACGGTGGGATTCAACCATTTCACCGCTATTCTTGTTATTAAGGTTAGTTGAAACATGTACCACGTTACATGTGAGTACAGAACAGATTTTTCGAATCGGTTCCACGCCAAAATGATTGAATTTTTGATAAAGCAAAGTACCATCAGGGGCGGTATCGGATTTTATACCAGTTAATATTTTGCTTCATCGTGAAATGTCCGTCATCTCCGAATAGCATTTTATTCAGTCGTTGTTACCAAATCAGTCTGTTTCACCTGACCTTAATAGAATGTTGGACGCCTTGTCAGTATTGACATAAATTTTGATTAACAACGTACGAATAATTAACAAATACGAGAAAAAAGATCGGCAAAAAACAAGGAGTCGAAAACAGAGCCATCAGCAAAAAAAAGCCAACGAAAAATGCTCAGTATAACATAAACGCTCCGAAAGGTAAAACTCGAAGGATTCTTACTTCAAGAACTTATAGAACGTAAAATTTTGCAACGAATGCGTAGCATTTTGACATCCGAGTTTACGTTTTCCGGAGTTTTGACATTCCGCAAGAGAAACAGAAAGTTCTCACGGTCACCAGAGAAAACACCATCTTACTTTAGGATAAAACTCCTCGGTCGGTACCAGAACTGTAATCCGAAAATCTCTGAGTGGGTTGATTTGAAGTCTGTGCGATAATCGTGCAGTTTATTATTTTCATAATTATCTCAAGAAATAAGCTGTTTGGGGGATTTTTACGTTTAGAAATTGCAACTATATTCCTCTCACTTACAGCGGTTACACTAAAGCTAAATACATAACCATTGTGTCCATTCATTGGAGAATTCTACTATACGACTCATAGATAAATAAACGAACAAATAATAAAACCGCGTAACCTTTTTCGCCGACGAAAAAAATTGCGTGACACCGAACACGGAAGCGCAACCTGCCGAAAGCTGATCCGGTCCAGTTAAAAACGGCCATAATGGTCGCAACAGCGAGAATGGACGACAACTGTTGAAAATAAATTGTACTCTTTCATTCCTATCAATTCACCAGTGGCGAAAAAAAAAGAAGAAAAAAAAGTGCCAAACGACGGAATCAATTGGAATTCTCGCCCGAACGACCGGCGTCCCTGGATTCACGATCTCGTCCCGCAAGGCCATGGAAAAACTTTGTTCTCCAATATTTTCGATTGGTCCTTCTCGTGTCGAACAATCTCCGGTTACGGTCCCGCCACTTCACCGCGAATTAATGCTTCAAGGACTCGTGACTATCGCGGTTTATAATTCGTGGCGAAGTCGCGTAGGAGGAAACAAGATTGCCGCGACGTGAATTGTCAGGGATTTCGGGGACATTGGGTAACGGGCGAAGGGAGAATAAGACGAAGGAAGATACATTGGTGGAGGGGGTTGCGAAAGGTGCCAGGAGGTTCTCCGAGGGATGAGGCAGGTGGCGAGCCCGCGGTGAAGAGGGGGGCGAATGGGCGCAGGGTTGGTCCTGATGCGAATTGAATCATGGGGGCGTTTTAGCGTCGACGTGCACCGAATTCGAAATTCGAGTCCTCGCTTCCACGAGCTCCGGCTAACCCACCATCCGAATTCGAGCGAGAGGGAGGGAAGCTTTTTCCTCGAGTCTTCTCTCCCCTGCGCTAGCGAGAATCGGTCGAGGGGGCTTCCCCTGCTCCTGCCGTCGATGCTGCTGCTGCTGCTGCTGCTGCTGCTGCTGCTGCTGTTCTTTATGCTGTATGCAACGAGGTACCTGGCCACCTACACTGTACACACCTTATCCACGTTCTTTTCCTATTCACGGGAGTTTCCACGTCTCTCTTCGGCATCCTCTATCGCTCCACCCGTCAAAACCGCCCCGTGCTGCCCCCCTCCGACTCGTTCTACACGTACACAACGTACGTTGTACACTTTCGTCCGAGATGGAAACGCTCCGAGAAAAGAAAGAGGGAATGAGAGAAAGGAGAGCGGGGAACCTCGCGCGATAAACTGGAGGTTGAGTCGAAGTAAGCCAGTCCACGCCACGCGAGACTGCATCGATTTTTAAACTTGTTCGCCGTTGAACGGGGAGAGACCGCCCTTTCAGAATTTGCCCGATTGAAAATTTATCTGATGCGCCCGGAGTACCAAGCAGCATGAGGTTACATATATACGGTACCGCGATCGCAACACCGCAATGCACTAGCAACAGGGCTGCTGAAGGCTGCACGTGGAGAGACCGTGGTGGAATAAGGCGGCGGAGAGGGGGTTGGGGGGGGGGGGGAGGGGGTTGACTACAGTGACACACACACGAGAACCGTCTTGATTTTCGTAAGAGGTCCCAGACGCTTTCGACTACCATTGCAACATCCACCCTGACTCTTGGTTCTCTATCTATTTCTCTACCAAACCTCCTCCGAGCCCCCCGTCTTCGCCGTCGGTCGCTTTTATGCTTCCTCTTCGTCGGCGTTCGCCGCACACTAGCATTTTATTTCCACCCCCTCGGAGACCAGAAGCTCCGGGCCACCATCCGCTCGCCTCGACATTTGTCGAGATTTTTCGCCGGTCAAATTCGAATCCGACAAATTTCCGAGGTGAAAAAGAAAACTAGACGAACAAGATTCTCTCTCCCACTTCTTCGTTCTCTTCGGTCGCGCGAGGCTCCAGGCGGGAATAAATTCGTGAGCGAAATCCGGGGTGTACTGTGCAGCGTTTTTTTCTTTTTTTTTTTTTTTTTATTTCACGTGCGTTAGCGCAAATAATTTTATTTTGGGATATATAACTATTTGATTAACGAGACGAGATCGAGCGTCGATGTCGCTTTTCGTCGACGGCGTTTATTTTTTATCGCATGATTCATTTAGTATTTGTTCTCATAGTTGTTCGCGATTGAATTATTCAATGTTCACCCTGGATAGAAATTGCGAAGGTAACTGCTAAAAAATTAATACGGACTTGGCTTAATGGGGCGCGAGTGTACGGAGCGGGATAGACGCAACTGGCGACGAGATCGGGTACCGACGAAGATGTTTCTCGCACGGATATTTCGGAGTGTTTGGACTAGACTCGTCCGCCGAGAGACTTGTACAGAAAATCGGAGGTATTGGCGAGGGTCAAATTCAAGGCGACTCATCCGAATCTCGTTGGATTTCTAAACAAAAATAAGATCCTGAAAGTCTTTCGCACATTTCCTCATCGGACCAAAGTCTTAAAAAAATAAATCTTTCGGACGGTCCTGAGAACATTGATTTGACGAATTTTATATTTTTAATCAATAAAAAGCCGCGACTTATTCATTTGCTCTTACAAGACGATTACCCACCCACTCAACAAGTTTACATACAATTTATCGAAAAGATTCGTAAATGCACTTTAAACATTTATCCATAAACGGGGGTTTAAAAAATTCGAAATGTATCTGAAAAAATTTGTATGGATTTGCATGAATTTGCGAATCACTTCTGGCGAAAAAGAAGTTAGGTTTTGGATTTTTTTTACAAGTTTCATTTAATAGTTCGTTGGTAAGTTTTTGAGGTGTTAATTGGTGAAATCAATGTTCTCATCACCTTTCGGATAATTGATTTTGCTTCTTCACAATGGAAACTTTTTTTTAGCTTTTTCCTGCTCCGAATCTCACGTCTGTCTGGAAACATAATGGAACTTTTTCTTTAATTGTACGAACTGCGAGTATTTCTCGCACGAGAATATCTCGAAATAATCGAGACTCGGTATAGCCGTTCTTATTTCAGTCCGTGTCGCTCGGTCGGTTTCGCTATAAATTGCAGTGATCGCGAGAATCGTACGGAAGGCAAAGGGTTATCGGAACAGTACGTGAAACATGGCGCGAGCTTCGCCTGCAGCTAGAATTTCTCCTTTTCACTTTTGGCTCGCTCGCAGCTGTTACACCAACCGGCTATCCAGCTCCGGACTTGAAAATTCTGTTATAATATTCAAAATCCTTGGAGGCGAGACGAGAGCGCGAAAAGCCGGTTCGCACGGAGTGTACAACACACCTTTCTCAAGCCAATTTAATTTGACTTATTAAAGTTGCCATCTGCTGTTCGCGGCCTCGGGCAATCTCCCACGTTCTGGATTCTTCTTGCACTTCCTGAAACCCCGATGAAGAGTAATGTATGTCTTATTTCTTTTACGTTCGAAGCGTTAAGAAATTCGGCACGCGACGGAAAATAATCCAGAACATCCGAGTAAAGAATTGAATGTGCATATGTGAGCACTCCATACGAGAATTTGGGTTAAAATGGGGCAGCGCGGCATAACGGAACGGCGCATCAAAATCCATGGATAAGTGAAAATGGGAAATCCTAAAATTATCCATCAGTTGGATTTTTTAAAAATACAGTTGCCCCAAATTTCTAAAAAAAAATTTTTAATAATTTTAGGACCTTCCACTTTTTCGTCGATGCACCCCGTTTTTCTATCCTGTTTTGCCCCTCCGTTCCATTTCGCCGCACTCTCCGCTACCTGTAACACGTATATAAATTATATTTTATTTCATTCATTCAATTTTTTTGTACTTACGGTCGCTAATAGCCTTGCTAGTAGGGACGACTGGATCAAAAAAGGAAAAAAAAACTATTTTTTAATCCGTACTCAGCGCACGGTACAGTTATATATGTAACAGAATGTGTTGACCAAGCGGAATGGAAATGCTCGCGATTACTTTTAGGCTGGATATTTTTTATTAATGGTAATAATTTTCGCTCTATAAAGAATACTGTTACATCAGTCAGTTGCAAAGTGGAATTCTTTTACACGGTCGTTGTAAAAAGACGTTATACGAGGAAGTCAGTTTCGTTTTCCTTCACCTTACCAATTACTCAAGAAATTCAGTGTTCGTTTAATTAATTTAGTCAACGAGCGGTCTCGTAGGCACCTGGATGGAAGGTGCTCCAAACTGTGTGTAACGTGCTTCATTAAATTTGAGAGCATAGGGTCAGCCGCCGATAACATCTCAGTGCCGGAAAAGAAAGAAAACAGCGGATAAAGTCGTGACTACCGGCTGGTTGTGTTAACCGTGTCCGGCACACTGGTATCTTTCGTTCTTCATGGTAATTAAATTGTAGTTAACTTTATCGTCAACACGGTAATGATTTCGTGTCAGGAGAAATGTCAAGAACCAGTTTTTTTTTTTTTTTTTTTAATTTTATCAATACAATACGGATCAGTGAAATGCAAAAATGATCGCTGAAATAATTTCTCAACAGATACAGCTTCATCAGTGACAACGAAATTGTTGCATGGAACAACAACTTTAATGTGCAGAATTATTCTTTTCCCAGAATAATCGGTTTTTAACGATGTAGTCTTAAACATAATGTTGTGTTTCTGCATATTGGATTAGAAATCGGAAGACATAACGTATTATAAAAATGATCGCCAATTTATAAAAAATTGTTGAATCGATGTGGAATGCCTCAAATTCAACCAGCATTGAACCGACAGGACGTATCTCCAAGATGACGTTACATCCGGTCGAAACATGAGTTTTTAAACCGGGAAGCGATGTTTTCCCTGAAATAAAAACAACCGTGAAGAGAACTCAACAACAAACGCTTGTATAATAAAGTGGTTGCCATTTATGTTTATCCGCATGCTTCCTCGAACTTCGGCAGAAGTCAAATTCAGTTTAAAGCAGCCTCGCAGCTTTTTCTATGGTATATACATTGGATACTTGGTGAACCGTAAAAAAAAAATAAGTTAATTTATCAAACTTTTGTGTCCACAGAAGTCTACAATTATTTTCTTGAAAATTTTACAATAAATATTTGTAAGGTTGACAGCCATTATTGTAGAACAGTTTAAATTTGTTTTGTAACAGCAACAAGCAAAGAATCATGGACATTCGCGAACAAGAATAATAATAGTCATTTTCAATTGAGAAAGAAAAACGTTAATCCTTATCTTACTGGGTGTTTCACCAACCTAGTTTAGCTTTTGGTGGAAATAAGTTTTAATTCATACGACTTTGGCAAAAATTATACCGAACTCCAGATTGCGGTCATACGGAAGCACAGCGCAAGTGAATGAACAGACTCGAATCTACTACACGGTTCCTGAAGCCATTGCAAACGAGGTAGCAAATATTTGTACAAGACCTTCAATTTTTTAATGTTCTTTTGTTTCTCTTCATTTTCGAAGAGCTGTGTAATTATGACGGAAAAATTGCTACGAATATGGACCAGCGGATTGCCGCCTACTCGCCACGCCGATCAGGGTGGGTCCATAATTACTACTTTTACCGTAGGATGTTATCAGGATGCGTGACTGAAGGCTGCCGTAATTTACCTCCGTGACATTAAATTCGCGGCCTCTTTTTTCCGCTTCCCTCGACGATGCCGTACATATGTATATTGTTTATTACACGATACATTAACATTTCGAGCACAACTATCGGGCTACACCCTCCATAATGAATTCCACCCACGGAAATATATATTATTCGTCTTCATTCGAAATATCGAAATGATTGCCCATCCATCGGAAGGACATTTATATTTATTCACGAGGCTCGCCAGTCGAGCGATATTTTTCCACCAACGGGCAGCCTCCTTCGTGGACTCTGGCAAGCCAATACCAATAGCCCAAGTGGTTAATACCAGCCTCGCCCGGCATCCATCCTGACTACTTGATAGTCGGGACTCATTCGCGAATCCACAAATGCAACACCTATTTCCTTCAACTTCAGCCTCTCGTACCGGCTTTAGCTTCGCCACCGAAACTCTTTCCTGCTTTTTGCACCACTTTCCGGCCGAGTATTCGCAATCGGGAGCGAGAAAACGGTAGAAACTTATGCTGCTGAGGCTCGTTTTAAAGAATTGATTAAGTAAGTTAGGATGACCCTTGAGCAAGTGTGAGATATGTGCCTTTTTCCGACTTTATTCTAGGGCTTTGTTATTATTAGCCAGTTCGTGTGTATAAATTGAAGATTAGAATTCTGAAAATGTCCCGAAAATACATCACTTCCGGTTGAAAAATTACATTTACATAGTGTGTGATTGTCGATGAGTGTCCTAGGTGTTAGAAAGTGTCTGTTAGGATGTGCTTGAAAGGGTTTGAGTGTCCTTAAGTCGCAAACGCAAGCGTGGTCATGAGAGGATTACTGAATGTCCTTGAGTGGCTTTCAATGTGCATGAGTAGCCTTCAGCATCCATGAGACTGTCTTTAAGTGCCTTCAAGTTTCTTCGATTACCCATGACTGTCTTCAAGTGTCTTTAATTACCCATGACTCTCTTTGGATATATTTGAGTACCCATGAGTGTCTTTGCATGTTTTGGATTACCCATGAGTGTCTTTGGGTACCTTCGAGTACCGATGAGTGTTACGGGCCATGTCCATGAAAGCATCCACAAAATTGTTATGTGAGGTATCCATGACAGTGTCCATGAAATTGTCTAACGGTCTTGTATTTTATTACGAAGTAGATTAGCTTGGAATTGTTTTAGTAAGACTTCTCCTTATTCGAAGTCGATTGGAAACGTTGCAGCATACGCTGTAAAGTTTTCCCAGTGGCCCGGGCTTTTGTGTCGCGAGTACCGGTAAGCCGCTGAGTCGCGTCGTTAACGCCATTGTTCTCACGGTTCTCGGGAGGGCTGTTGCAGCAGGCCGACAATGGGGATTCCCCGTTGACTTCCTCTCGTCTGCGTATAAGTAAGATGCTGCCCGGGTCGGTAAAGAGAGCCCGAGGTGGAATATGTGTTTAAATAACTCAATATAAAATAGGCGCACGACATGTCGACGTTGGAGATGCTGGAGAACGAAGATGTACAGTTGTTTTGAGTCAACGGTTTTAACACTCGAGAACTTCTGCACCAAGCCTTCTTTAAACTTTAGCCGATTAGCTTTTATTAAGTTTTCTCAAAGTTTAATTGCGGTTGTCAGATTTCCAGCAATGTACCTCGGCATGAAAAACTGAAATTTTCGAACGGCAAGTAACTTCACGGAGAAAAATTTAGAAGCCCTCGGGATGTCGCAGCTCGATAAATCTCAGTTTCACACTGGAAGTGACAATGATCTTCCTGAGGAATTGTAAATATTTTTAAAAATTCTATGACTTCACATACGGTTTGAAAAACTAAGCTTTCCAGATTGCTTTTCGTCGAGGTTTGTGAGATTTATGAATATTGATAACATCGGAGAAAACTCGCATCAAAAGCGTTCTCTAAAAAACACTTCCAACTCGCGATAACGATGGACAAGATTTCGTAGACCAAAGCAAATTAAGATATAACGAAAAAATATCCGATCGTATTATTTGCAATCCGAATACAACATGTAAAAATGTAAAAGTACGTTGAAACAAGAGAATTGCAGTACCTTATTCTTTCCGGCGTCCAACTTGTTTGCTGACATCACCCATTCAATCACATACAATATTAATAAATTGACCCGGGATCTCATTACAACGGTCGTCAAAAATACAATTAGGATTTTTTTTTCAGTATAATTGAGTGCTCATCTTTTATGACAGAAATATCTTCCACGGCGGCTTTTGCCTTTTTTCATGGCTCGCAGTAATAGCTGGAGAAAAATTGCCTGGCCGTGCACAATTTGGACACGGGAACACCTCACTAATTCCGAGAACACCTCGCTAATTTGTATACCGTCGTACAATGTTTTTCCGAAGCGTTCTTCGGTCACGACGTCCCCGTAACGGAAGAGGCCGATTGCTCTAATTTCGTGAGCGCGCAAATTCGTTTCCCATACCTCTGCTTTCGAAGCATCGAAGAGCACGAGATATAAACATGTTTTTCCCTTACAGGTTTTCATACGGAGATGTCGAGGAGTGAGGTAACGACTCCATTATAATGCTTCTCCGCTCCCTTAAAGCTTATTTAGTCTCCCTGTGCTTTTCTTTCCTCTAAGCTCCGTTTGTTTTTACTATCATCCTCTTAAGTGCATTAAACTGTAATTTTATACTGCACATTATTCTGTACTTAAATTTTCCGCCGTTTTGCTTTATTTGTAGCCAATCTCTATGGCTGGATCCTCAGAGAATTTATCTCGGAGCGCAATAAATAATCCATCAGTCTGTATTGAAATCTATGAAAGGTGGTGATCGAAAATAAATAACAAATTTAAGGATAAAGGCGAACATCCCAGTCTGTACATGGAATTTTTAAAACGGGTTGCTGAAAAGCTGAGAGGCTTGTGCCTAGATGCTAAGTGCTACAGTGGATCTATTTAACAATCTCCCTTCTACGATATTCCGGAATAACTTGAAGCACCCGGAGTAGAAAAGCCAGTCTGTCTGGCCAGTTGGTTTCTTTTCCGGATTATCTAAAGAAGAGGAGGAGGAAGAAGCAACAGCGAGGATATACATATAAGTGCAAAGGGAGATGCTTTTAACTCGGAATAATTTATTTAAAAGCTAGTAGTATAAAGCCAAAAAAATAAATAAGAAGATCTCAGTAACGAAGGAGCTTTAATTACTGTTGTTTCCATAAACTCGAGGTTTTTCGGTTGTGACATTGGAAGAAATAGCTCTGAATGGCTCTGTTCGCGATTTTGAGGAATTTGGCTACCGAATGCAAAGCAGTTAACGTCGTAAGCAAAGGTGAGAAGTGCACGCTCCGTGGGTTTATCTTTTTTTTTTTTCCTTCCCTCTTTCCACCTTCGGCTCGTAGGAGGGCAGTCGAGGTCGCGAGCCGGGAGCAGTGAATTATCTCGTCAGAAATTCAACCCTCGTACTGCACCATTTCGCAAATTCGATCTCCCCCTTAGTTCTCGGTGGGGGTGCGGGGCGCATCCGCGGGTAATAGTGGTTGTGAGGAGCTCGCAGACAACTTGAGCGCGCTGTGCGCTGCGCCTTCAAACGAATGAACGGCCTGACGAATGCGAGAAAAGCGGGGAAAATTCGGAGAAACCTCTCCAAAGAAGTTGAAAGGAAAAAAAATCTTTAAAGGGGACTTTTTGTAAAACAAGTCTGAAATAATTTATTCTCCAACATCGAATTAATCGTTCTGACTGAGGTAAGAAAAGCAGAGACTATTCGGAGAAACGTTTCCAGAAAAGCCGAGAGTAGAAAAAAGCTTATATCAAAGAAACGAACTTTGATAAAACAAATTTGATAGATATAATTTATTCTCAAACATCGGATAAACGACATCGCGAAGTAGAGATAAGCGGAAACATTTCGGTGAAGCTTTTTTTTAATAAAAGGGCGGGAAATTGAAGTTATCCTAGATAAATCACTAAGAAGACTTCCAGTGTTCGACCGATTCAAACAATCCAAATTGATCCAGACAATCTAGATCCGGAAGTCTTTCGGTGCTTGAGTCTCGACCGAAATTAAGAGTGAAAACACTTTTTTTAAAGAAATAAGTGAATAAACTTTTGTAAAATAAGTTTGATGGAAATAATTTATTCTCGAACAACGACATGTACCAAGTTATCCTAGATAAATCAATTGAAAGCCTTTCAGTATTGACCTCCAGACGGAACAACTCCAAGTCGACCGTCAGCGAAGTATCCGGCCGGCTTCTCAATCCAGATCCGGAAGCCCTTCCGCGCTCGAGTCTCGATCTTTGATTGTCCCGTCCTCGAAGGCCAGCCGTTCCGGGCTCTCCGTATCGCGTTCGCATTTTTGTAAGTTCAGAAAATCGGGGCTGCACGTCTGGGAGGGAGAGGGATGTATTTTGTATATTTTTTGGAACATTAGAAACGTAAGACGTGGCACGGTACCGAAGCTCGTTCCACCGAATTTTTGTTTACTTGAAGGAGAAAGTCATTGCTTCCTTTCGGCTGGGAGCGCTGCTCGGGAGTTTCGGGCGAGACGGCGGGTACGTATTTGGAGAAGGAGGAAGAGGTACAGGGGTCTCTCGGGAATATCGTGACCTTTGAGGAAAAAAGTTGATACTTCAGTCGAATGAAAATCAATCAAATCCGCGAGAGTCAATCATGTTAGCATAAGTTATGTCATTCTCGTCATTGTCAGCTTTGACCCCGTTGTCATTAGTCGAATACATCTCGATCCATCCCTCCCAGACGTCGCTTACCATTTTCCTACATGCCGCGTTTTCTTCCTCGATCTTTACCATCGTGCCGCCCTCGCTGCTTTCGATGAAGCCAGATTCCAATTTCTTTCCAAGTATCTTCACTTGCTTCCGTGTCGGTTGCGCGGCCTCGTCCATACCGCAGTTACTCGTGTTCGCGAATGCTTGCTGTCCGAAATTCGCGGAGCTCTTCAGGAATTGCTCGTAGCTCCCGAGAATCCTGATGTTTTGCAGCTGTATCGAGGAGTCGTCGAAACCGTCTGGATTCTTCGGTCCTAAAATTTTCACCTCGCCGAAGCTCGGAAGATTCCTCTGAGCGTCCCAATAATTCCTCGACTCGTTGCCACGATAGTAATCTGGTAACCTGTGGCAATTCTGAGCTCTCTGATGCCCGATCTTGAGACTCTGCTGCTGACCGAGGAACTTCGTCTCTTGACCGACTCCCAGCAGATTCAACGGATCACCGCTCGGGTCGTCGAACTCGTTGAGTTTGATTTTCCCACCGTAGCAAGAGATTCCTTGCTGAAGATGACGCTCGTCCAGTTCGCTGGTGATTACCTCGTGCTCCTCGCTCAACATGCCGAATTCGTCGCTCAGACTTCTCGAAGGACAATTCCTCAGATAGTTTATCGTGTCGTTCAAAATCGATAGGGAGGTTTGTTGATGTTGTTGTTGGCTCTTGGAGAGCAACGACGGCAAGCCTATCGACTGCGAATTATTTACAAAACCTGCAAGGTCGCTCCGAGAACTGAGAATTCCGGAAAAGTCGTGACCGATCGTTGGACTTCCCATGGAGATCGGACAACCGAGCGCGCTCTCCATGTTCGACGAAGACTTGCCCGGCACGAGGATCATGTCGTCAATCTTCATCTGCGAGAGAAAACTCATGCCGTCGATCATGCACGATCGCTCGTCCATTTCCTTCGGCTCGATGATTTTAATGTCCTTGTCCTCCAAAATTTCGATTCCCTCAAGGGTCATCGACTTTTGACCATTCGGAAAGGAATCAAGCACCATTATTTGGCTATCCGGATTGTTCGCCGAGTTCTCGTGTAGGGTCAATGATTTTTCTCGGCAGTTTACGATGTTGAGAGCTTCGGCGTCGTCGCCGTCAAGAATCGTCACGTCGTGCGAGTTCTGGGCCATGAGATCCCTCGCTTCGCTGTTGGTCATCACCTCGTAACGTCCGTCCTCGGTGGCTCTGACGAATTGTATTCCTCCTTGGGCGGCGATCTCCAGAAGCTCATTGCAGTCGTCCGACTGCGAGTCGGTCTGAGGCATCGTATCCAAAGTGTTCTGACGATCGAACAAGCTGCCGCCCGTACTGTCCAGTCTCAGCGAGGACTCGACGTCTTGGAACGGAAAGTGGCAATCCAGCGGGGCGACCAGGCTTTCTGCGTATGTGTTAAAAACATCTATTAGCTATTGGACCATCGGCAAGTAGTTATTTGCGATGCAAGTATTGGCACGAATTTTTTATCATACTGAATTCTAATGCACAACTTGTGAAAATGATGGCTTTAAACACGCAAAGCGTCCGCCAAACGTCCACCTGCCCACCGAATGATATAAATTAATAAGCCATTCGCTGTTCTGTGGATGAACGGTCTGTTTATTATTAACCTTGATCCTGATCGGGGCCGGGCGCTTCAACCGTGAAACTCTGCTTGCCCTCCTCGTCGACGGTCTGAGTGATTGTAGCGACGACAGGAACTTTGACCTGGACAGCTTTGCCTCCGTCGTGATCGGCAGTCAACGTTGGACTCAGAGTCATCTTCTCTGCCGTCCGCAAATCTTCCGCGGTCGCTGGAGTCAAAAGCTGTAGGATTCCGTAAGGAGAGTTGATTATTCGTCATTATTAGATTAAAAAATTAAAACGGGAAAATTAATACTCACGTGTTTGTAGGATCCTGCAGGGGATACTTTGACGAGTACCGGAATCCCCTTGACGGGCTTGAGAAGGGCGAAGGGCGTTTGTCCTTCGTCTATCGCGGTCTCTAACGCTTTAGTCTCGATCCTATCGATCACTATACTGTCCGTGTATTCCTGATAAAAAAGACGTTTTTTCAAAACTCATCTATTACTGATTTTGAAAAGACGCACATGACACAAGGGGAGTTTTTTTAAAAAGTTTTCTCGAAAACGAAAAAATCTTTTACTAACCTGACTCGAGCGAATTTCCAATTCCTGACTGCGCTCACCGTTCGGCATCTCGACGATCCGAACATTTTTGCTACGAACAAAAAAATCTCAGGTTCGTTTGAATGAAGAACGAGGCCAGCAGTTATTCGAACGAAGATATCAAAATTCCGTCGTATCACCAATACATCTTATCTCTGAATGCGGATTAATTAATCAACGGGAACTATTCCTGAGACTGGAATGGGTAAATCGAATCGTCGACTGGCCGAATTCTCTCACTCGTGAGGAGAAGCAACAACAATAATAGTAATAATTCTAGGTCAGGTCGTGATAAATTGGCCGAAGGGGGTGCGGTCGCTACCGAGATATTCACCGAGACCGGGGGCACGGGGAGAGTACAGCGAGGTACTTCTCCGAAACAATATATCGAGTCTAATATCAAAATTCTCAACGTACTTCCGCATGACGTTCGGTACGGCGATGGTGGCCGCGGTACTGCTCGATGGGGTTTCGCTGCCGTTGCTCGAGGTGTTCGAGGTAGCTGCACTTGTACAAGTGGAAGTTGCATTCTCTGCCGCAGTCTGCTCGTTCTGAATTCCGCTCGGATTACGATACTTGATCCCGTGCTTGTATTCCTCATGAGACCTCAACGAGAATCTGCGAGGGAACTCCATGCCGCATATGCCGCAGGAGTATTGCATTTTTTCCGAATGCGCGTGAGCCTTGACTTTGTGACAAACGAGATTGGACATCTGATTGAAACCCTTGCCGCAAGTCTCGCACTTGTAGGGTCTCTCGTTCGTGTGAGTGAAGACGTGATTTCTTAAGTTTCCTGGTGCAAGAAAAAAGAAAAGCCGGAACTTTACTCAAAGAAAAAAGCGTAAGCAGAAATTAAAGCGCAGGAGCGTGAGAGAGCGAGGGGATAAAAGCGATCCTTTGATCGCGCCGTATTTCATTTTATTTTTTTCGTTCTTTGATTATCGAACCTTTCTGATGAAATCCCTTTCCGCAGACATGACATTTGTGGGGCTTGTGTTCCGAGTGGGTTTTGCGGTGGGATATGAGGGTGGAAACTCTGGAAAATAGGAGCAAGGCGTCCCGAGAGGGGAAGAGATGGATGTTATTGCTTACGTTAATTTAATTCAATGCTTTTTTTGTTCCTTTAATTTGTTTCTTTGCAACGTCGTTGTAGCTTGTGCGGCACACCTGTTGAACGTTTTCTTGCAAAATTCGCAGACGTACGGTCTCGCGTCGCTATGAATAGCTTTGTGCTGGCTGAGGGTTGATAATTGACGAAAAGCCTTGCCGCACGCGTCGCACTTGAAGTTCCTTTCGTCCGTGTGAGTCGGCAGGTGTCTCATCAGCGTGTACTGGTGACGAAACTCTTTCGTACCTAGTAAACACGGTTGACAATGCGTTAATCGTAATTTCTCCCATACTTTTTCCAAACCAACAAAAAATATGAAGGATAAAATTTTTAAACATAAATCTCACATATTCCACACTCCCAGATTTTCAGAGTCTTGCCGTCCCTCTTGAGATACTTGACGAAGTGCAGTCGCGATCTGGGATCGTCCTTGTCGACGAGTCGCGGACCCGTCGACGATGGATTGCCGTTCTCCATTTCGCTGACCGTTTGATTTGGATACGCGTCGGCCGCCACATCTTCGATGCTCATGTTCTGCTCAACAATTAATTTTATCATACTTTTGCATTGTATTATTTGACTCAAGAAATGGGTGTAATTAAAAAAAAATTATTTGCCGTTAACCTTGTATTTGTGGGTCTCTTTGCCAATTTCTTTACCGGGTGAACCATTAATGTTGATTATTTCAGAGTCTATAGTAGCATCCAAATCCATACATGCACCCTTGAAAAATAATAATTATAGCAACAACCACGAAAACAATGACAATAATAAATGATAATACATTACTTGAATTAGTTGTTGCTCATTCGTGCTTAACGTGCAATTACTGCTAGTGCTCGTGCTACTTCCGGAATTACCGGAAACCGCAGAGCCCTCGCTTCGGCCATCCGACCCGGAAGTTTCCTCTTCTTTGACGTAAACTTCGTAGACGCTAATTAACGGTCATTCGTATACTATCGATAGACGGCGGTTTAGTGCGATCTCTCATTAAATGTTCTTACCTTATAACTTCGTCCTGAATGGGACGTGAAAATTCACCTTCCGCATCCTCGCACTGGGTGTCCCCTGATTAAATGCAATCAATACTCATTCCATAAGCCGAGCCTTAGAAAAAAAAAAGCCGCGTATTTTTTGCATTCTCGCGACGATCTGACTAGCCATTGGCGATCGAGGCGACGTATTGGACCCCCCCCCCCCCCCCCGCATCACAAAGTGGTCAAAAAGTGATCTCAGTGAGTTTCAAATGTCCAGCTGAACGGTATCCGAAAATTACTGTGCATATAAAATGTCAACTTTTAGACGCTTAATAGCTTATAGTTATACAGTTATAGGTCGTTCACTCATGCAACTACAGTACAGTTATATAGATATATATATATATATGTATGTTCTTCTGTACTGTACGTGAAAGTTTCCGTCCGCCCAAAAAATTAAGTACTGGACGTATAAGTTCAATCGGGATGGACATAGGTGAGCCACTCAAATCAGTTTTTAAAAACCAGATGGCTCTTTGATACCTCAGGTGTGCCAGAGCTGGGACAATCGGATTCGAATGACCACACGAAAGTGCACACATACGTACGGGGAAATTACGATGCTTCGCGGTGCAATGAATTATCTTGTGTGAGAGGAAAAAAAAAATATATATATATATATATATTCAAGCCACATAAACAAAACTCCGGACGACCGAAAAGAAAAAAAAACTTGCCGAATATGCGTCGCTCGTGTTCAAACAAACCAGCAAGGATTAACCAGCTCTCGGCTTTTTCACGTCAGCCGGTGACAAATAAACGAAAACCGCCATTATCAGAGTTCATTTCACAATCGTTAGAAATGGCAGGACGCGCAAAGCCAGCGCGTCGGCGGTGTCTCGGCGGTTAATATTCTGACACAACGAATCGCGAGGAGCGTTTACGGCCATACGCATATATTTTATATACAATGTATTATCGTAACTTGACTCACAACTGTATCCTTGCAGCAGATTATTCTGCGACATCGCCTCGGCTCTCTCTCGTTTCTTCACGGTTTCTTCTGACGATCCTGCTAGCTAGATTCACACCAAGCACGAACGAAGACCCGCAGTTCATGGCTGAGCCGCGCTCGACGCACCGCCACGCGGTGGCAGACACGAACTAATCGCTGTGGCGCGCGATTCAATTTGATATTTTATTGAAAACTTGCGCCAACTTCGAATGAAATGAAATAATTGTAAGTTACATAGACTCATACGATCGCTAAGTAATTCTAAAACTTATTTATACATATCTACAATATATGTATCGAATAATATTATAGTCGGGATTTGAAGGAAAATACTTTGATCGCGTCGACTCCAAAAAATAAAATTATTTCTACACTTAAAAATAAACAATTCGTCCAAATGAAATGGATTTGTATTGAAGCAAAATACTATTGAGTTACTGCAGACAAATACCATTGAATCGAATAATATTATAGTCGGGATTTGAGGGAAAATACTTTGATCGCGTCGACTCCAAAAAATTAAATTATTTCTACACTTAAAAATAAACAATTCGTCCGAATGAAATGGATTTGTATTGAAGCAAAATACTATTGAGTTACTGCAGACAAATACCATTGAATCGAATAATATTATAGTCGGGATTTGAAGGAAAATACTTTGATCGCGTCGACTCCAAAAAATTAAAGTATTTCTACACTTAAAAATAAACAATTCATCCGAATGAAATGGATTTGTATTGAAGCAAAATACTATTGAGTTACTGCAGACAAATACCATTGAATCGATATAGGTAAATACTTAAAAGACAATTGTTGTATTTTGGAGTCCGAAACAAATGGGATTCTACTGACACGAATTCCTTTCAAGAAGTTGAGACTTTTTTCAGGGATATTACGAACCCAACACTACGGCTATCATTCACTGTTTCGGTATTTAAATAGCGTCGCGACAACGTCACGTTCACCGACAGAGTTGTCAGGTGAGGCGGTAAAATTCTATTGCCCTATTCCTTCTTCCTCGAACCACTCGTCGCAGCCCAGGGCCACTTCCTGCCCGGAGATACTGTCCATTTCATGCCGGAAATTGTATACCTCGTAGTGTAAGCCCGCCGGAGCGTTAGCTCTCGTCACGTCCCCGTAAATTCGTTGGGAAAGTCACACGTTCCAAAAATCCTATAAAAGAGGGCTGCGCGTTTGCCACGAAAACGACTCGAATTTTCTCCCTCCATCTTTCGTAAACCGTAACAAGAAAACAATTTACCCGAATGAACCCCTAAAAAAAAAGCGGAAAAACAAACCACAAACAATAGTCGAAACCGATGATCCTCGATGGAATTCTCATGGGACTTCGGACGGTGTGAGAAGATCAGACACCAATGGGGAATGCGACGATCGTCCCGAACTACGGAATAATGAGAGTTGAGAGAATCCGGTTAGTCGCAGGTACGGAATAATATTGAGGGAGGCTACCGGAGGAGGGAAAGCAACGAGCGGAGAAGACACACGCTCCGAGTCTTGGTTGCATCCTCGCGGGTGGAGAAGGCACGGATTGGAGAAGCAATTCGGCCACGATTCAGCTGCTCATATTCCCGTCCAAGTGAGAACCGGCAAGAGCGAGAGGTCGAGGAATAGAGGAAACCGGAGAACGAACCGAGTGAAGCAGCCAACGAGGCGAGCTCTGGCTGATTTCGAATTCCGGTCGCGCAACGAGAAGCTGGAGCGTACTACGAGTACGCGCCTCGCCATGCTCTCTCTCCTAGCTCCTGGAGAAAGCGTGCCGGTTCTCTCTGCCCCGGCTTCACTCGCCGCCGCCCGTACTCGTCTGACTCAATTATTACTTGCCACTACTTGCCTAGCCGCTGTTTAAGTTGTCCCGCGTTCCGCCCACTTTCGAGCAACCCCCCATCGCCACACCATGAAAAGCTCGGCACTCCTCCATTCTCACCCAGCTTCGCCACCTTCCACCGTTCCTGTAGCCGGTGTGTTTCCTACCTCTCAACTCGCACCCATTATCTTTACCTTATTTTTACCCCTTACTTTTCCCTTCTTTCGTTCTCTCGACGGAAACCGGGACGTCGAACAAAAAGTCGTGCGAAACGGACCCCGAGGCGCACACAAAGTTCACGGGTATTTTCTTTCTCACGGTATTTCACGAGATCCAAGTGGCTGAATCAAGCAAATGACCCTTTGATTGCATCACAACCCTCTTTCACCGAGGAAAATTGTTCCATTTCTCGCGCAAGATGTTGATCGTTGACGATTTATCGTCGCTACAGCAATAATATTTACTTCTGAAGAATAATTGTCTGTCGTCCACGCTGAACTAAAAAAACAATCGCTTCGAAGCTGCAAGATGCATTTGTTGGTATTTGCAACAAAGTTGAAGTCGTTCATATTTGATATTGATATTAATCTTTTTTTTAAGGAATATCTGGAGTGACTACGTTACGTTGACAAACAATTTCATTCGAAAATTTATTAATCTATTAATAAAACTGTTGTATATAAATTGTTTCTGACATTTCAAACACATGTCCGTTGAAATTTTACGATATTTTTACCGATATTTTTACATCAATGTCTAATCAACGTAAGTGACCCAAGCACTAGTCCTATTGCAAGTCCTATTGCACTAGTTTACAAATAACTATTATAGTATATAATGAATTTAGCCGTATTCTCGCCATCCCAACGAAATTCTTTTCCACAGGCTCAATCTTATTTCTCTCTTCGATCGGTGTTTTCATAGAAGGTTGCAAAACTGTTCGCGGTTTGTGCGCGAATCGAGGCTCTTACTATACCGTGCATCGCAAGCCCAAAGAGGATGGCTCTCGTCTTCAATAATTTAAACGGCTGCCGAGTGATTTAATGCCTCGTGGCTTCGAGGCCACCGTTCGAGATTTACAATTCAGTCTGTATATCTTCTAACTCCGGCTTTCCGGTTTCTCTATGCTCGGTGCGAATTCAAAGCCGTCCTCCGTCTGCGTCTCGCCGTGCGCCCTCGCCCACGGACACAGAAAACAGGAGCAATAAAACGGGGAGAGAGGTTCGAGTCAGGTGTGTGATCAATTCAGGAACAAAAGCCTAACTTGATAAACGGGTCAGAGAGCCGGGACGCGGGAAAGACGGGTGGCTCGTCATCTTGCATCACCGGAAACTCCACGAGGCCTGGCAGGAGTAACAGGCAAGTATACAGCGACGAGATGTCTGGCAAGTCCCACGAACTTGACTTTCCCCGGTAACTCGAGCTATCACTTTACTTTCTCTGTTCCTCCCTCGCGTCTTTTCTGCTTCCTTCCCTCGCTGTTTGCCAACACGTAACCAACTCTTAACTCCCCAACTGTCCAACTGTCCGAGGACTCCATTTCTGCCGCCTCACTCGGCGAGTCCCTCGCACGACTCTCGCTCCTATCTCGAATAATATCTCTGTACAAGTTGGGAGAAGGGTTCGCGTCGAACCACGACAAATACCTCTCTGCCTGACCTCGTACTTTTTACTCCTCCACGTTCACCCTTTCTGCTCTTTCTTCTTCTTCTTCTACTTCTTCTTCTGGCAGTTCCTTAGGTACATTTATATGGTATACTAGCGTAGGCTGCTTCACGCAATTACCATTCAGCGAACGTGCCGTCCGTACGACCAGAAACTACCGGAAGAGAAACAGCTAGGAGCGAGTTATTGCCTGGGTGAACGGAAAAACCAGGCTGACGTCGATACGGTTTTTTTGTTGTTAATCTCTCGTTTCGGCTTAAATACTCTTGCACAAAATGTAATGGATTTGGCGCTCAAATTCGATTATTCGAGTACGGACATTCCAGTCAATATTTTCTTTATCGGGCAATGCATTTTTCATTTCTTGAAAATATATTGGTGCCATCGTCCATAAAAATATCTTGAGCTAATCAATCTTTTAAGCTGTAATAGTAAAATATTTGTTTAAACGTTCGTGCCCGAATTTTTCGTTAATTTTACTGTTTATTTTTCTTAATAGTGAATATAGCCGAAAATCACGTCCCACTGACTGCTATGGAGTTTGGTAAGAATTTATAAATGGGTTCAGATTTTGTTGGGCTCATGAAAAAGAATTATTTGTTTATTATTTATTAAGCATCTTCTGTGGAGTATAAAAAATGTAATGGTCGGGGAAAATTTAATGCATCGACTGGTATATTAAATTTCATGTACAATTGAGAAGAACAATTAATGTTCAGTGTATTAAAAACGTTGGAAATATCTTGCTTTTAATTGTTTACTCGAATCTTACTTCAATGAAAAATTATATCAAGTTTTTATCGCAATCGTACATTACATTAAATTTACCAGTAGTTTGCGTACGAAAACTTTCAGCCCGGTACGTTAAATTATCAATTTCTTTTTCACTTCATCGGAAAATTAAAAAAAAATCAGGTAAGGCGCTCCCTCACGGAAGAGGAGCTTTGGCAATGGAACGAAGATATCGAGAAAACACTATGCAAAGCCCCATTTTCCAGGGTATTTATCCGAGAATAAAATTCATCGGAAATTCTGGAGTACGTATTGTTCACGCTTTATTGTTATTACACGGTCCGGGGTGGTTTTGAGAGGCATCAATAGTTCGGCCGTTCGTGAATAAGCTAGAAAATGCGTTAAAGCGGAGGCCACTCGGAGAGGAGAGAAACCCATTAAGAAAATGAAATTTGCAATTCTGATACACAGGCAGTTCCGAGCACTTTTTCTCTTCGCATTCGCGATCGAGCTGTACACTTTCGAATCTCAACGCTATTTCAGCCTTACTCTCCCCAAGACGCCTATTTTTAATTTTTTTTAATTCAATTTTTTACCTCCCCTTCTCATCAAAACGAGAGCTAATGAAAATCCGCATAGTTTGATGGTACAGTTGGTCGCCGAGTACGGCGTAGTAACCCCAGTGGTTTGCTAGTTATCTCGTTTCAGCATCGCAACTTAATTGGTACGGAGTGCTATTTAATTAGGGCATTAACCCCTCCCATAAACCTTGATTATTTCGTTGATTATATCGGACTGGTTCGTTGCTCCATAACGAGAGCTTTCCACCCGAAACCCCGAAGCTCCGCGCAGCTCCATCACCCTCCTACCAGCTTCCCACTCTTCCGATAATCCGGCCCTAATATTTCTTCGAGTGCGCACCAGTTAGAAAAAATCTTTCGATGTGCAATTCGGAAGATGGCCGATGCACTTGTTTCCGGTTCGACTTAAAAAGGACCCTCATCCAGTGGGAGAAAACAGGGTGAGTTTCCGGTCCGGCCGTTGCACCGTTCCGCGAAAGAGAAAGCGAAACGGTATGTGAAAGAGGGCGAAGACGCCGAGATTTCTGTGAGAGAACAACGCCGGAGGGTGGAAGGCCAGCTTCTATTCCACGAGGCCAATCTCGTCTCTCGGTCCTGTAAGAATCGTGGACGTCGTTGCTCGTAACGGGTACGTGGTACCGTGGGGCTCCAGTAGTAAAGGTAAAGGTATCCCTATATCGTTGCAAGATAGGAACCGTCCAGAGGGGTTGGGGGGGGGGGGGGGGGGGTTGTGCCACAAGGCGAGAGCAGAGCGGAGGCAAGGCGTAAATTGTTAAGGCGAAGCCTCGCCTAGTTATAAATTAGAAAGGAGGCAATCTTGTGCCGTGGCTCCTCGCCCTGTCCTCTCGCTCGCTCGCGCCGCTCGTTCTCCATTCTCCTCCTTACCTTCCCCATCTTTCTTCCTTTTTTTTTATATATCTCAATTTCTCCTTCTTCCCACCCGGCCAGACGTTTTTTTGATCCTCAATATGTTTCTCTCCGGTCCTTCCGCCCCCACCCGCCACTCCTCTCGCGGCTCTCACTAATTTCTCTGCCTCCTTCTTCTCCACTGGCCTCTTTATTTTTATCTCGTCCCCTCGGAAGCCCGGCCATCTCCGTTCCGGCCACCACCGGAACTGAGGCTTAGGCCACCGGCAATACGAGGAGAGAGTGGAGAAAAAAAAACAGTTTAACGGCTCAGCAAGATTACAGCTAGAAACGTACATTACAACCCTCGCGCCCTTAGAGATATATATCTCGGAAGGGTGTAGTACACGATACAGCCGAGGATGAATCCAAACACTCCGCTCCTTTTTTTCTTCCTTTTTCTGACTATTTTTTTTTTTTTTTCCTCGGGGAAACGAACCGACGATGGGGAAATATATTCTCTCCTTGGAGGGGGAAGCTTTATCGATGGTGGATATAGCGTTGGAGTATCGCGTTTCAATCCGTCGAGAGGGCACGTTCCTATGCCCACAACTCGAGTCATACCACTCTGCCGAGAGCCTCTTTACACTCCTCTCCATCATCCCGGTTCTCTCTCTTTACATCTAACCCCCCACCCGGCGGGCCCCACCGAAGCATTTTAATATCTTTAATATCTCCGGTCAATATTCCCTATTTGTATGCGATCCATCGCATGGCCCGGAGATGTGAAACCGGAGCCGCCTTCCCGTCTCGACAAACAACCTCGCGTCCATCGAGATTCCGAACGCGGGAACTTTGTTGTTTTTCGCTTTTTTTTGCCCCCTCATTGTCTGAGATATTCCGGATTTGTCCGGTCGAGAGACTGGAAGATTCAATGGGGTGGTTTCCGATTCGTCCGGTTCGACGCGAAAGAAATAAAACGAGATCGGGAGGGCCCGAGAGAGTGCGCGATTCGAAATCTGAAAGCTCGACTCGGGTGGATTCCCATTAGAGTTCAGTGGTTACGCCCAAAAGCAGTCAGCCCTACGGACGGCAAAGGCTTTCCGAAGGGTCGCGCCTTCGCAGGACAGAGCAGCTGTGCGCGGAGTCGCCGAGGTTCGTGGATCTTCTTGTCTCGGCAGGAAGTTTCAGGTAGCGAGAGGAGAAACGCGGTAGAGGCGTCGAGGCCCGATAAAACGAATCCGCCCTTTCGAATCCCCGTCGTCCAGACGCATTCGTCGCCGGCTTGTACGAAATGAGAAAATCGAATAGACCAGCGGAAGAGCTCAACTCCGAAAGCTCGTCGAAGTCATCGGATGCTCGTTTATTTGCCCGACCCGAGCATAGTTCTTGGATTTCCGCGCGTCATCATCGTCGGCTAAAAAACGTCTTTGAAAGATGAGCGACGCCTGTGGGCGGGAAGGATGGAATAGGGTATTTTTTTTATGGGTGTGTTGCAAGCCACCCCAGTTCTGCCGAATGCAGGATTGTAGTCCGTAGGATGGATAGGAAGAACAGGCCAGTGAGTAAAGTAGGTGCCGGGACGAATCCGAGCTGCGCCATTTGTTTTCACGAGCTGACAGCACGACTGGAGTCGCTGGAGGGACGCGGCTCGAGGGGGTGATTGGGGGTGCAGAGGGTTGTTGTTGCGAGAGACGAGAACGGGATGGGTTCAAGCCATTTCCTGTCCCAGGCAATTCAGTCCAAGTGATTGGATATGTATGGATGACACCGAGCGCGCCTAGTCGCTTGGTTAGTGTGCGATATCAAAGCGTTGCTCGGAGCTTTCGCATCCACCTCGGACGAACCCTCGGTGAAATTATGACGCGGGCGGGAGCAGAAGGTTCCTCGGGAGGGTTCGTCAACGTCGAATTCTTTCGGATCAACGGTTCGTCGCAAAATTTGTTTTTGGGTCGCGTCTCGGCCGAGAGACAATTAGCACGGCAACGACGGCCGACGAGGCGAATCAACTTTAATATGCATCGGCGTACAGATAAAGCTGAAAGGCGCGGGTCAACCTCCTGCTGTCCGAGGACCGTGCGTGAGAAAGACTAATGTAAGCAATCACCCTCCGGGCCGGTCGAGTCGCGGGGCGGAGGGGAAGGGTTTTAAGTGGATTGGTTTCATGAATAAATTGGAATTTAATAAGCGGCCTTTCCCCCCCGATGAAAGCCTTTCGCACACCAACCGATACGCCGATGGCTTATAGCCAACGTCCTGCCGTTCTATTATTCATCGTTCGTTTATTGACAATTTTTGCTGGTCAAAAGTTGATGGACAAGTGCACACGACTCGTCCGTCAGTGAGAAGAGAAGAGGTTGTGCCGTTTGTAGATTTTCCTTTCTTTTGCAAATCTACCGGTAACGTACGGAAATAAATTTACGAGTTAGTCCGGAGACCCAAAGTTTTCATGAGACGATTTTTCCGGCATCCTTCTTTGGTCACTTCAATCGACATTTATTTACTTTCAATCAAGTATACGCAGAGTCACACCAAATTTCGATGTACCTTCGCTGGTTCTCGGCAAGCGTTCCTGCCGTTTTGTTATTCATCGTCCTTTTTCGACGATTTTTACTAATAAAAAGTTATGTGCATGGGACTTATCCTCCGTGGGAAGACGATTGCGTCGCTTGGCTATTTTTTCGTCGGCAAAGTACCAAACGAAAACAGATTTACCGATAAGTCCAAAGACCCAAGAGCCTGACTTTCTTAGAGCCATTTTTCCGGCATCTCTCTTACGTCATTTGCATCGATTTCATTTTTATGTACGTTTCAAAGTGGTTTCCCAATTCGTTTCGGGTACGAGGTTGTACGGCTGAATTTTTTAACGCGAAATTTTCAAGCGCCTCGGCCGCGAGTCCCAGGACGCGGCTAAGATTGCGATGAGGCCTTCTTGTGCTGCAAATTCTTTGAAACTCCTCGAAAGTAATAGGCGCTCGCACGTTCCCGCTAGCGGTCTCTACCACCCTTCCGGTCTTCCGCCCCCTTGGCCAAATCCAGAAGCGCCGCGAATTAGATGTTAGATAAGGCCTTCGGCGCTAATGACTGGAAACTTTCGCAACTCCAATTACACCGAGCCCGAGGAGAATACCAGCCACGCTCTCGTTCCTCGACGATGGGGAAGAGAGAGCTTGGCCCAGCCCGCTCTTTCACCTACACCGTCGAGACGGGTCGAGAAGTCTCGGGGCGGAGGACGAAGAGGCGAGCTGGAGATACGGCAAGGGTTTATGAGAAACCGAGATTGAAAAGTCCTGTAGAAAGAGAGCGAACCCCCCTACCTGCGGCGGCGAAGGTAATTAGAAAAAGGACGAAAGAGGGTAAAAAGAAGAGAAAAAACGAGAAGAAGCGCCAAGCAGATAGTCGTTGTTAGCCCGAACGAGAGGACGGCTGAGAATGGCAGACGGGAGTCGAGCAAGTGGATAGAGGAAAACAGGGGAAAAAAAAAAACAGAAAAAAAGGTAAAAAATTGTAGATATATTTATCCGGGTTATAACGTTGCTTTTCCTTCGCCCCTATCTGAATAACGGGCAACGCCGACTTGCCGGGAGCGTGCATGCCCGGAAGGGGTTTCCCGTGCGGTGGAAACGTTGTGGCAGATTCGAGGGTTCTATGGACGCGTAGGAATTGCTGTGACTGTCTCGTCTAATGGAACCGAAGGAGTTAAAAAAAAAGCTCGTTAATCCCTTCAAACGCTTATCTGTGACTGAAACAAAACGATCACATATTCCGGCGTTTCTCGCGTTAGATTTTTTAAATCCATCGATCAGTTCGGGAATCGGCAGGGGTGTGTGAGAGGTGAATGTTTGGTCCGAAGAAGAGACTAACGAATCGATTCGGTGGTTGACGAGGGCGTGGATTTCTCGAGTGAAACGTCCGAGTGGCTTCTTGTTCGCGGAGGCCCGTGGGTTTTAGACGACCCGGAACCGGGTAAGGGAGGGTCGGGCGCTCGGGAAGGACCAAAGACAGCTCCCATTGGAACTCTGGGGATCAGGTTTGAGCTCTCGCAGCAAGATAGTGAAGTAATCAGTGGATGGTTTTTGCTCTGCGAGGGCATCGCTTTCGTAAAACACCCTCAATCAAGCTGGGAGAATCGAACGGCACGTTCGCGTGGCATCGTTTTCTCGTCGCTCTTGCGCGCCAAACTTGCGATATCCGCACATCGCTTGCGGATCTACTGCCGAATAACCGATTTGCGAGAAACGAGGAGGGGGGCCCGGGGGGAGGGGGGAGGGGGGGTCACATGTATAATACGCTAGAGGGAAGGCGAGCGAGCAAAGTGTCGTCATTCGGGGGACATTGGAGTTACCTTATAGGAAGCGGAGTAGTTAAATCCATCGCGTAAAATAAAAGCGTCTTTACGTCCCTCGTGCTCTTCCGGATATCGGGGGAGGCTTTAACGCTCTCCCGGCAACGCTTTCCCAACGGTCACGCAGTCATCTTCGTCTCCTCGCTCGTTCCGGGCCACCCTTTAAGCGCTCTTGCAGAATTCACCCTCCGGCCGGCAACCCTCCCCGTCACTTAACCCACTAGCCAGCCAATCCGGTCGCCCAAATCACTTTACCACCGACGTTTACGTCACCCTTGGATTTTATTTATTTAACAGTACTACGAGAGTACGACGTCCCCTAATACCGTCGTAGCTGCCACTGAATTCTCTACTTTGCTTCTCACTTGCCCCGTATCGTTATGCTCGGTGTGTGTACCCCACCAATTTTCCGCAGTCTAATCTCTCTATTTTTTTTTTCTTTTGTTCCTCAACACGGAGCAAAAGTAGCGGAGCCGGTAATGGAAGGTTTGGAAGCCTGCCGATTTTCCCATGTTTGCGGTCGCTCCGACCAAGCACTCGAAAAATCAATGTCACTCACGGGAACATACGAGCCCGCGTTTCTTACTATTCATATGGCCGGACGAAGAAGACCAATGACGGTCACAACGACTTCAGGGATTACAATAATTTTCAAAAAATTTCAAACCATAAAGATGTGGTCTAAATTAATAAACAGGTTCGTTTTCAACATCTTTTAACCCTAGCATTGTAAGGACAAGAATGGGGTTTCATACATAGACAAGATAAGGTGTTATGAAATTGGAGTTATATATATTTTTTTAAGAACATACATTGATAACGAACTTATTAATGATATAAAAAAAATACGGCCGCGATTTGAACCGAGAGCATACACTATTTCAGCCGTTATAATAATTTGAAATAAATCAACAAAAATTATATTTTCTTTGATACTGTTTTAAAATGAAGAAAATATTTGTTCGGTGAAGGAAAGATTATCCAGGGAAAAAACGTCTTTCATCCGGTGTTGATAAAAAATAAATTAGCACTCGTTACAGTCATTCAGTGATTTTATAAAAAATGATATAATTAAGGAGCTGTCCAGATTCCAACTCAAGCGGGTGGCTAGATTTTAGGATGCAATGTTAATTTTTGACAGTCAATTGTTATTCTAATAATTGACGTTTAGGGTAAAACAAAAATATTATTAAGCACTACATGAGTTAATACTTTGCCTTTTTGCCCAATGTCTTCGAATCCGCAATTCTCACTCATGACAGTTTTTTTTTATGGCCATGGAAATATCTGCATCTGCAAAAATTCGCTTTGGCAACTTATAGCGCTTCATTATGAATTTAAGAGAAAAAAGTTTAAAGACTTTTTTCATCGTTTCATGGTTCGTTACCAACGCATTTTCTCGGATTTTGTATTTCAATTTCTAAGCTAGTTTTTACGAAGTTTGGGCTAGTTTTCATGAACTCTATATTTATACAATTCATGAAAACCATCCCAAAAGAAAAATTTGAGCTCGTTTTCACGAATTCAATCAACACAAAATTCATGAAAACATGCCCAAACCTATTTTTCTAATTCGTTTTTAGGCGAGTTTTCATGATATTAATAAATGTTCAATTCATAAAAACCAGCCAAAAATTCAAAAAAAAAATTGGGCTAGTTTTCATGAATTTACTAAATGTTTGTGTCATGAAAAACCACCTAAACATCATTTTATGAAATTTCAGGCTGGTTTTTATGAATTAGACATTCATTAATTCATGAAAAACAGCCGAAACTTCGTAAAAACTAGTTCAAAATTGAAATAGAAAATACGTGAAAATGCCTTGGTAAAGAACCATAAAACGAACAAGGAAGTCCTTACACTTTTTTCTCTTAAACCGATAATTTAGGCGCTATAAGTAGGCAAGTGAATTTTTGGAGATGCAGACATTCCCATGGTCGTGTTTTCTCAGCCGACCGAAACGCATCCGGAATGAATCGCTTCGGGAAATGGTTATTAGGGAATGAAAAAAGTGCTACGACGATCGTACGTAACTGAGAAACATATTTTTCTAAGTAGCTGGTATTTCGGAGAAGGTCGAATCACCGACCCTCAAGCAGGCCGCTGCCTTTTTACGAGGCCCGGGCTATCGTCTAAATCAACCTTACTGCCAACCCTTTAGCAAGGGTCAAAGCTAAAGGAAATGTAACTCTCATACCTGCTGGCCTGGCCACCTCTTCTTCCTCCCCCGCGCTTCATACACTAACCTTCCGACTCTACCCTCGTCCAGCATCCAACGGAACGTACACGTAAACCTTCGATATTTGAGGCCGATTTTTATGGGCAAGCGCCGTTTCGGGCCCTACGGAGCGTGCCTCACACACTGCTCAGACACGTATAACTCCTTTTCATTTGAAGTTACTTTTATGCTTCGGGTAGCAAATTTTTATTTTTTATCGTACCATCATACTTTCTTCCGAAATCGGCCGCCCCCACCTGCATACGCAGGAACACGTGTTCCATCCGAAGTTAAAGTCAACCCTGAACTCAGCCTTAATGGTAAATCCCATCATTTTTTTCACTAAGGCGGACAAAATATTGAAAATACGAAACACTCGACAATTAAGTCCCGATTACTTTGGCGCACGAATCTATACAGCCAAGTTCGGAATAAATTAATATTTTTTAATCGACGTCCGGCATGTCTTCAGACATTCTAAATTTTTCGAAAGATGTCTGCTCAATTTTTTATTCGTTCATGTAAAAAGTTTCCTTCGTGAAACAGCCAAAAAGTTACAAAATATAAGCATTTTCTGTGATTTTTTTTCAATCAGTTGTCAATTTTCACATCGTTGTCTCTATTACAAAGCTACAACAAAGAAATCAATATTGAATCTTTGAAAATTCACCATTTTCAACAATTTAACATTTCATAGACGAGAGGAACTGCTGGGCGGCGGGGTGGGGAAGGGGGGGTAGAAGGTCGACGATTTTTAACAAGAGTGGACAGATGGGTTCAATTGCAAGCAGCCTCTCGCGTTTCGCTATTTCACCCTCTGTATTTCTGTATTCGAGTGCGAGGAGGTGGTGGCTTGAACGAGTACCACTCGAGTTGATGGCGTCAGCTGTTATTCACTACCACTGTTGCGAACAGTTCTTGTCGCTATATCCCATTTGAAAAAGCTCCGCAAATTCGTGACATCTTTTCTGCTGCAGGGATAGAGGGCGTCAGCCCTATCCGTGCGCCACGAGTTTTCCCGCCACGAAAGTTATCAGACTTTCCATTATAAACGTCAAACCCGGTTGTCCACTCGAGCTCGGTACTTGCCAAAGCAAAAAATGAATTAACAACGGATTGGATTATGCTGTTTTCTCGAGTACCGATCGCGGGAGGTCCCTTGACTAAAATACAAGTTTCGAATACCGAATATCGGATGGTCTCGAGCTCGAAAAAATCGAATTTTCTGAAATTATGTAAGCGCAGAGAGATAAAATACGCAAATATGGGAATTGCAGATGGGATAAAGGAAGGAAGGGAAGAGAGTACATGTAGGAGGGAATAAATTGTTCTCATCGGTGAACTGTACGGGAACGAGAGTGAACCCGGTCAAATGAAATTTCATCGGTTTGAGCGCCCGACGTATTAGCCCGAATTAAAACGGGTAGAGAATAGAAATAAAGGTTCTCTCCCCTCGGGGGGATTTTCTTTTTTCTCTTTTTTTTTCACACGTCGACAGGTGCCCGGTTAAATAAAATAAAACGAACCCTGAGGGATGCAGGCTGAAAGATGGGGCAGAAAAAAATAAATCATGTTTCAATTCGTCGGGGCACGTGTAACGGGAGTGTAAACTGTGCACCACCGGGCTCTCTACGTATCTCTCTCTTTCCTCTCTCGTTGTGTATTTAACTAGATTTTAACGGGCTCGCGGGACAGAGGCGAAACGGTCGATCAATGTCGACAATTTTCGGGTTGCCGGATAGGCCGACCGGCATCGGCTTGACGTAAATGGGGAATAAAAAAAAATAAAAAAAATACGTGTTAGCGGCGACCGAAGGTGCGAGTCCGAAGCCTGAATAAACTATTCGCGGATAAAGTCTATCGAAATGGCTTCGAACTGGAATAAACCTCGAGTAGCCAAATGCGGGAAAAAAAAAATTCTATCGGGCTAGGAAAAATATTATGAGTCACGGGTCAACGACCCCGTTAATAAATCGGTCGGATCCCACGAGCCCGATCCATTACGCGATCCGTTTTACTGATTTTCCTCGACGACCGATGGATAACAACTGACGAGGGACGACACCGAACGATGGAAGATTGAAAAGAAAAAATAATCACGGATAACACCGGTTAGGGAATGAGGGTCGGCGCGCTCGTTTCCACTTTGCTCCAATGCCGCAAGCCCCCCCGGAAATCTAGTTGGCGAACGAGCCTTGAACGCATAGACGCCCACCGATTATCGGAAAATTCATGATTGATAAAAAAAAAAAATAAGTTAAAAAAAAAACATGCAAGAAAAAAAATCGCGTTGTAAAGAGGGGTGGAAGAAGTAGGGGATCGAAAAAAATAAATCCGGGTGACAGCAGGCAGTGGTGAGAGGTGGCCCTTTAGCATCCTCTCGTTCGCATCCAACCCCTTCCCATCGTACCTTACACGTTCGCCCCGCGGACTCGTTAATCCGGATATAACGCGACAGGAAACGAGGTCCCGTACGTGACTCGATGGTGCTAAAGCCCTGAATATACCTGCGGACAGTCGATACACTACCGCACGTTAAAGGCTTGATAGCGTCCGGCGACTATTCGCGCTACTCTTTTTCCGCTATTAACTTGATTATTCTCACCAGAAATTTCCGTTATACTTGTATATAAATATGTGTGTCTATATATATGTATATATGCATATATAATATATGTATATATAGACTAGCGAGTGTTGTGCCTCGAGCGCATCGCGGTCTGTCTATGGCTTGTGGTGTTTTCAAATCGGAAATTTATATTTCCGGAACTTTACTCAATTTGCGTCACATATTTCCGATATGACGTCGCCTTCGGTCGAAAAATGAGATTTTAAAACAGAAAGTGGCCTTGCAATATTAAATCCCCGGACCGGAAGTAACGAATCTCCGGTCGAAAAATAAGATTGTTCTATCGGAGGTGACGTGCTTTCGCTGGAAAACAAGATTTTCTACGGGTCGTGACAAATTTTCGATATGACGTCGTATCCGATCGAAAAATTAGATTTTCGATCCGGAAACAACAAATTTCTGCTATGACATCGCTTCCGATGGAAAAATGATATTTGTGAATGGGTAGTTACAGACTTCCGGTACGACGTCACTTCTTTTTTCATTTTCACGCCGCAAGTAGCAGTTTCCAATAAAAATTAAGATTTTCGAAGCGTAAGTTGCTTATTTTCGGTCGAAAGTGGTATTTTTTCACACAATGATAGTGCACAGCTCTGCCGCGCACGATCGTCGTCGTAAAATACATCATAGTACATCCGAAAATATCGGATTCGGGAAAAAAACATGCAAAACGCCAACGTAATGTATGACGCGGGGAAAAAACGTGAATAAATATTCCACGGGCTTGGCGAGAGAGAGAACCGCGATGGTTCTCACCATTCGGCATCACGAGCATTAGTCAATGCCAAATGAATATTTGATAGTGGGGGTTGGGAATTCCTAGACTCGGACTGCGAGCTCGGCGGGGGTGAGAAATCGAGTGTGTTGCATGTTCATTTCTCGTCGACGCCGAGGTGGGTTACTGTCATCTGTGAAACAAGAGTTGAATTTGATTCGGAAAATATTTGCCTGTTGGGGCCGGGGAAATAACGAGGAGAGATTCACTTCACGCACTCCATCGCTGCAGCTTGAAACGTATCGCCGAGCAGATTGACGCGGCGAGAAACCAACTCGCACCCGCTCGTAAATTCCCACACGGTAAAGCGATATCCTCGACTCTGAGCGTAGCAGTCGTGCACCGCTCGAACACACCTCTAAGCACGTCCAACCGAGCTGATCTCATTTCGTGATTGCCTCCGCTCTTTCCTCCCTTCGGAACAATTGTTTCATTGTTTTCCCGGAAATTAACGAGCCGGGTTTCGTTAGTTCTACTCGCTCCGCCTCCCCTGCCGGTCACAATGGAAATTCTCAACCGACTCTTTTTCACTCCGAGATTCTTTCTACCTTGGCCCCGAGTTCGCCGCTCTGTTGTTTAATGTGTCGAGAAAAATAAACTGAAATGAGAAAATATTAAGAAAAAAGTGAACCGACCGAGGAAGCGAATTCGTCGACGAATAACCCTCACGAAACCGCGCACTATATTCGCACTCGGGAAGGACAAAAGAATTCCTCGATTCCCAAAATACTGGGATTCGCAGTCAGTATTTTTTTTTTCTCCGATTTTTCCTCCGGGTGATTTTTTTTCTTTTGCTGCCGAACGATCGCCGGTACGTGTGAAACAACGCCGAACGTTCTCGCTATCGCGAACCACCCTCTTCGGCCGGCTCGAAATTCCAAGTGTAAACCGTATTCTCGGACGGTTTGCGAGTTTATAGTTTATTCTTCCCTTACGGTTCCGCGGGAAAACGAGGTAGAATCGAAAAACCTTCCCCGGGCTCTCCGGCCGGCGACTCTATCGCACATTTTCCACTCGCTACCGACAGAAAACCCACCCCCGCCTCGCATCAGTCTCCCATTGACGCCGCTACTTTCTATACTACATACACTCGGCTGTTATTTATTTGCGATAGTTCCTACCCCCCTTTTTTACTCTCACTGACCAGCTCGCGTCCCTCTCCACTCTTTTCCCGTCAATTGAAACTCTCCCCCAGCCCCGAGACACCTCTAGAATGGGCGCTCCGTTCTTTGTTCGCTCGCACCTCGTTTTTCTCTGCTCGCCAGCGTCGGTGAATCAGAAAAAAATTCAGCACCCTCCCCCTGCAATTCTTTAATTGAGTGAAGCCGACGTGGCATTTTGCATTCTCCCACATAGGGCTGAGCTAATTGAAAAAAAAAAATGTGAAGAAAAAAAATTTCGCATATTTCCGGTCTCGAGATACGACCGTGTAAAGAAAACGCGCTCGTTATATTTTTTCCTTGGTCTTGCAGCGAACCCGAGATTAATTGCTTTAATTTCCGAGCGCCGCGGTCTTGATTAATCATAATTAACATAGTCAAATATACGATAACCGAGCAACATTTTATTAAACACAAAACGTTGGCCTTCCATTCCTCGCTCTCCCTCTTGCAAATTAAGAGATTGCAATAATGGCCTTAATGCTCCTTCCCGGCTAGCCCGGCTTGCTTTTCTCCCGTCGAGTCCGAAATTACTTTGCCACTTTCGGCTCTTATTTATCGCGGTCCCTCATAACACCTTACTCGGAAACTTTTCCTGCGGGTTAGACATACACTCGGCCCGTTTAACGCCACTCCGACTCGCCTTCGTGTATTTTTTTTTTTTTTTTTTTTTTTTTTCCCCAACCTCTCGTCTATTATTATTTCCCGGCTCTCGGTAATGCTTTTCTCTACTCGCCGAGAGGTACTGCGACACTTAATCTTCCCCGCGATCCCGAATCCGCGGCGCAGCACATATCCGGCAACGAAGCCGATATCTCATTTCACAACTGAGTAACCGCGAAAAAAATAACATCCGCCGACCGCAGGTGTACGACGCCTCACGCCGCCCTAATTGAATACTCCATCGTCGCTATTTTATGCGAATGCATCATCAGAGAGGCTTTCCATTGTACCACGGCCATACTTTCTTTTGGTATTTAAATTCGGGCAAAAAAAATTCAACAAGCCATAAGTTTTCACAGAAAATGGGTAATAGCGGGCATCGAATAAAGTTACGCTCCCGTTCTAGGTTTCGTAGGTCCAAAGCGCTCTAAGGAACCTTCTAAGAACCCACTTATTCCTCGTTCCTTTTGGTAATTTTAAACCGCCGAAAAAATGAGGACCCTAATACTTTGTGACACGAATTTCGCAGGAGGCATCCGATTATTATGTTAAAAAAAATTATGCGTATATTTGAGGTTCTCGCTCGATAAATGCGAATACACCAAGGAGGTTTTCCATCTGAAGTCTCTTATCATGGTTTTAAACCACAAACCAATTCATACCGTAATACGCTTTGACGGCGACCTGGACAAAAAAACTCCCGTTTGAACAGTTGTCATGACAAAAATATATATATGCACGGGTGATATAAACATATAGATGAATACGTCACCGACGATAATTTCTTTCAACATCTATATTTAAGGACAGTAAATTTAAAGAATTTAATCAAGCAGTAAATACTCACAGAAAATTCGTGACAATCGTAATTGAATTGAGTTACGCTCTCATTCCAGGATTTGTGCGTTCCGAGTGATCCAAAGGACCTCCTCAGCCCACTTATTCCACGTCTCTTTGGCAATATTACACACAAAAAAAAACAACGAGAACCGCGATACATTTTTGATACGATTTTGACAAAACGCTCTAGAATGCCATGTTTCCTACAAAAAAAAAAAAGTCTATCTGTAAATTTGGGTTTCTCGCTCGACGAGTATCAATTTCGGTCTCCGGCAGGAGTTATTGCAAGCGTGGACCGTATGAAAGAGGAAGTTGGAGGCGTGATGGAAGTCTCAGTCAATGTCTGAATGCTCCGGTGAAAATCTTCGGGTTCCTCGTAATAATCCGCCGAAATCTCGACTCGGAAGCGTTCACGGAATGGTTCGATGAATGCGGCAAAGGGGGCATGGTCGGGGCCCTGGGGAGGATCGTGAGGAGGGGGGAGGGGGGGTGGGAATTTTCAGGGGGAAATAGAGGTAAGCCCTTAGCACCTCCGAGGCGTTATATCAAGTCCGTATAAGCCGCGGCTGCCCCCACAGCCCTCCTTCGATCGAAAAGTATTTCTCATTTGGCCTTTCAGCTCGTCTTAGGATTACTTTCGGGATGGGTTGAGGAAAACGGCGATAGACGCGGGGCGGCGTGGCCACCGCAGGAGTTGCGAAGAGAGTCGGTGAAAAGAGTGAAACGGCCCCGATGAGAGACGTGAGAAATTGAGAGAGAGCCGCAACTGAGGGACTTTTTCATCGTCCGAACCCCACAACGACTTTTTCCTCTCCTCACCTATCGATTCACCTCCTCTTTATCCATCGCCGTTCATACCCGTCCGATTCCTCTCGACCTCGCCCTTCGTTCCACGAGAAATATATGACACGATGCCTTCAACTTTTCTTCGCGACTTCGCGTCGGATTCTTCTTTTCCTTGGGTGTTCACTCGATTCGTATTTGAGTGTACAGGTCATATCTTGTGTGTTAAATTATGCTGATCACGGAAAAAAGTGTAGAGCCAATCATTACAACGGAGAATTAATGTGCACTTGTAATTAATAATTTATATACCTGTTCATCGAAAATGAAATTAGTTTCTAAAAATAAAGTAATTTCAATGTTCTTAATAGACTACACATTTATTTTTCGTAACAGATGTGCATAACATTTAATATACCAGTTTTTACACAACCTCCAGTCGAGGAAACTGAATATCTCATGAATTTTTTTTACACGAAGAAAATTCATTGGCGCTTTTGTGATTACCCGAGTCTATGCTAGGCGGACAGAGAGGAATTTTGTGTCACCATGCCTGATCTGAGGTTCGAAAATGTCGACCGGGGGAATAAGTTGGATAACTTGGCGACTGGTTCATGGTCAGCTCGCTTCCACTCCCAGCGAAACTCCGATAGAAGGCTGTACAATAACTGGTAACAAAGTTAGAGCTGCGGTTTTCGAGCAAGCTTCAAAAGCGGCCGGAAACCGACCACCTCTGAAGTTGATGGTTGCCTCCAGTCAAAGCAGTTTTCTCGCCCACTTGTGCGATCGATTCTAATTATGTATAAACGCTTGGGAACCTCGGATCTCCTTGACGGATCGTCAATACCGCAAGCTCGGGTGTTAAGCTTACGAACTCGCATTGACGTTACTAACGGGATCAGAAAGATTTTCGTACCTAACGGCATTCGATCAAGAAATTTTGCAATATCGCACGAAGAACATCCCAGCGATGTCGTCAAATAATTTTTAACTGATCCCTGATTTAATTTGCAAAAGACACGGTCGAGATCCGTAACATTGTAACTCATTTATACTAAAACAAATCAAATTAGACGAAAATCGATTTACACGCCCAGATTTGATGGTATCAAAAATTGTTACAAAATGCAATTAAATGCCATGAAAATTGGAATCGCCTACACTTTTTTTTTTCACATTTTTCACGCCTCGATTCGTTGGATCGACCACATAAAAAAGAATCGAACAATATTTGCACGGTTTATGAAAAGCAATATTGTGATCCTTTTTCTAATTGATTTTGTTGAAAAAAAAATCATCTTCACAAAACGAAAAACCAGATCTCTGTTGCCTGGTATTTTTTACGGGTCGAATGCCTCATCCACTCTACGGAAGACTGTACAGATATGAAATAATTCCACCCGTTTATACAACCAACAATTGAGTTCGGTGAAAATCGATTCAATTGTGCACATTCGATGGCGTTGCAATTTTTTTTTTTTTTTTTTCATGAAAATTGAAATTTACGAATCGCCTCCCTGTAACTTTTTTTATTTGCCGAACGAGCCACCTCGACGAGTAGGCAACAAAAACCCTTGTTAAAAAACACATGGCTCTGCTCATGATAAAAATAATAATAATAATAATAATACGAGGGGGACGTAAAAATTTCGATTTGTACTGTATTTTAATGTCGCTTCGGCTAAATCATGCATCGAATGCATCGGAACTTTCGCATCGCGTGCAATCGAACGATGTTTGCACAGTTAATCAGAACCGATATTGCAATCCTTTTTCCAATGAACTTCGTTCAAAAAAATTATGTCCATAAAAAATTAAAAAAAAAAAACAGCTCCCGAACAGCCGGCATTACCCTCCGTCCAAGTGGAGATAGGGGATGTTTTTTTGCCTCTATCCTTTCGTGGATATAGCCGCACGTAATCCGTTGCAGGTAACGTCAATTTCCCAGTGGGATGTAACGCCCTAAGACCACCGTATACCTGTATTCTCGTTTCGATGAGGCAAATGGAGTACGGACAGGGAGAAGACAATTTTTTTTCCGCCTCCCGTGGCGCTTTACCTTCGCGGTATGGCTCGCGAATGGTCATTTAGACCGCGTCGGAAGCGACAATGCAGTCCGCGCCAACTTTAATTCGGAAGGTAAACCGCGATAGAAGGTGAGAGAAACGGCGAGAGCGGGATTCACCGGCGGGGGAGTGAGTTATCCCGAACGGGCCCAGTGACTAACGGGGAAATTTGATCAAGCGATTTATTTCGCTACCCGGACTCGATTTGCTACGCACGAAAAGCTCGGATTAATTAAGTTAGGAATAAAGTACTTTATCCTTGTAACTACCAACGAGTCCGCGCACGGTGTCAATATCGGCCATTTCATTTCGGATGCGCTTCAGCAAATTCAATCTAATTTCCACAGCTCACCGCAGCTCGGGGTTCTTGACGGTCAGCCTTCCATAATACCCTGAACTCGGTGGACCACCAGTCGGGGTTTTACGCCACGGCAAAGTCGTATTTCCCGATTGTGGGACAAATTTCGCCCTCGGCATACTGTTTACGAAAAAGCTTTCGCCCTTTCGGAACTATCGCCCGCTCGAGAAAAGCTCCTTTTTCCAACGGATGTAAAAAAACCTCACCGAGTGTTGTCTTAACGAGGGAATCTTCCTTTTACACGCATTTGCCTCGACGGAAAATTATTTAACCCGATACGGCGAGCTTGGATGTTTTTTATTTTACCCCAGTGGCGAGTTTTCGAGCTTGTCACTCTGGAGAATTGTTTCTTGGATGAGAACTACATTCCATTATTTCGATGTCGCTGTTATGGAATCTGTAAAAAAAATTCACCCGTCCTACCAGCTCCTTTGACAATTGAATTTCATTTTTTTTATCGGACCCGAAGTCTCACCGGAAATGCATCACTTCCGATTAAGAACTGGTATATTCAAATCGCAAGTGACGCATTTTAAGTATAACGTAATTTCTCGTCGAAAAATAAAAATTCACCCACTTCCAATTTTCGCAAACGAATCAGTATATTAGTCTACAAGGGCAGAAAGTTTGAGATTCCTGCACTGCGCGCCATGATCATCACACCGCGCAGTGCAGGGCTCTCAAACTTTCTGCCCGTGTAGAGTATACTTTTTTTCTTTATTTTTGGCCGAAAGTACGTTAACTGACGAATCACCAATCGTTACAAATCAATACTCTAGTATGTTTTGATGCCCGCCCCGACATTTGTGGCACGAGTGAAGCGAGTGCGACTGGTCGGGAGGGCATCAAATACATCTAGACAAAACAAAAAAATTAAGTTACTCTCATCTGAACTAGATAATGAATTTTTGTGATCTACTAACCATATTTTGTAGGCTTCATACTTTGACAAATATTTGTCAGCAGATATTTTGGGTAATGTATTTGTCCGTATAATGAGGTTAGCTTTTGCATCAAAGTTTCGTAATATCTCTCCATCGTCCGCTGAATCACCAGATGATACCATGTTCATCTTTATGACAATTTTTTAAATTATGACTATCAATGTAAACAGGAAACTTAAAATTCACAAAAACAATTTTGAGTTTATTCGTTAGTAGCGAGCTACACTCGTCGACTGCATTGAATTTTGTTTTTTCGCTGCCTCGTACATCAGTTCAGTGCATAACTAGTTTCTTGCAGCTCACTAGAACAGGGCGCATGCGCGTCCATACCTAACCATAAATGTTAGACTTTGGGCATCGCGATCAAAGCACAAAGTACGTACTTTCGGCCGTGTATAAAGAAAACGTAATTTTCGTTATCGAATTAATCGAGAGATTCAGGTGTCCGTGGAGCCATCTGCGACGGATACGAAACTCCAGTACTGTTCAAACGCAACGAACAAGTCGGTGCAGAGAGCATTTATCGACCGTTACCAACTAAGAAATCTGATACCGAACGCAAGAATGTCGTACTGACACGACCTCTTCCGCACATTTGTCCAAGCTGGCGCCTCATATTAGCGTGAACAGAGACGCGGAACACACGTTTCTGTCAGTCCCTCTGGTCACGACTTAACAGCATGTGCAATACCACCGTCGGTAATTTATTTTTAAAAAGTCAATTTTTCCCGCGGCTTTTGACATTCACGATAAAAATACAGTCTCATAAAAATCCAAGACGATATCCGCTTTCGAGGTGAATGTGCTGTTGAACGTAAACAAGAGAACCCGTGTAAACAGTTGATTACAGTTTTCGATACCGACCAAGCCACGGATGGTTGGGGAGGAAGTTCATTCACATCATTTCAGAAGCAGGCAAAAACACCGCAGTCGGTGATAAAAACAGCAATACACTTTTTTCACGGACGGTGAAATAAAAAAAAAATCATCGAAGACGGATAACATGTTAGCTTTTGATAATACTTGTCTTTTGGCTGCACACGCTAATGTCCGTGAAAAAGTTAATTCCAGCTTTTCATGCCGACGAGCCATGCGATTGGCGGGGGGAAGTTGTTTAATTCGCATGCTCTTCGAAAATTGGTCGCACGACGATTTTTTTACATTTGGTAGCAAAAATCACAGGTATCATAAAGCAATAAATAAAGATTTCTTACAGAATTTCTAATAATTTTTTCCCACATGGATTCCGAGTACATGTATTTAAAATTGTGTCGATCGGTATGCGGCATTCCTTTAAAAAATATATACATTCCCAGAATATATTTGATTGTTTTTCCCGAAATAACGTTACAAAATTATTAGGAACGCACAAAAAAATGAATCGAGTTATACTCGCACATTTTCGGCGATATTGCGAGTTTAAGGAGTTTGTTTAGACATCAACCATTGCTGGAAATATTCCCCTACTACGTGTAACCATTGAGAAAAGTAATCTGTGAATTATTCGCTTCGGAAGACAACGATAATGCGATACAAAAACCACGCGCTTGGTCGATAAGAAAAACAGTATGTTATCCAAATTCCTCATCCACCGCGATTAATCACTCGTTGTAAGGGTCAAGAAGAAGCCCATCTTCTTGATTTTCATCGGACTGATTAACCGCGACAGACAAATTTGAATAGCTATTTTTGTTATCGACCGAGCAGTGGCAAATCTTAATTCGCTATCACTATAGGTAAATTCGCATCCACCGGATCCGAATTTAGCTTTAGAGCACAAACAAATCATCTCGAACAAAATCTTCAATGCCCTGAAGATTATGACTACAAGTGATTTTTCAAGATAAATTTTGAAAAATCTCCAACAATTCACGACTCTGGAATGAAGAAAAAAAATCCTGTTATGAAACTTCATTTCGTAAGTGAACTTCCCAGTTCGAAGTCCGTATGATGTAAAACAAAGTCATTATAAACTTGATGAAATTTTATTTCGTCAAGATATCTTCAGGGACATAATATGTATGGTGACGCGTTACGGTTGCCGCGATTCAGACGCTAAGTCTTGCGTCTAGCGGAGAAATATTCACAGCAAAAAGGATGAAGTATAAAAAAATGGTCAATCCGCCTTCGGCGTTTAGAAACGAGATCAATACGCATGGCTAGCATAATACATGAAAAAACGAGCCGGCGCCGTGAGAAAAGTCCGACTATAATAAGATTGAGTCACGCTCCATAATCATTTATCCTCTCGCGCTCCTCGACCAGCTTCGATTTTTCGAAGCGAATGTACCACTTACACGCCACTCGAAAAAAAAAAAAAAAAATACTAATGGCACTTATTAGACTGGACACTCTCGCTAGAGACAAGTACTGTACGCTCGGTCTCAACGAGAACGCACCAATATCGCTTGATGCGCGGGTGTCAAAGATACAAGAGCTTGGACTTTTCGTTTTTCGCACGCCTGCTCCGATTCGATTACGAGCCATGACGACGAGGAGAAAACTATTACAAGCGATACCGTGCCTTGCTTTCTCCCTCTCCCTAGCCGATAAACACTAGAAATCCCACTCGTGCAGTCGACGAGTGAACATTGTATTGCAACGAATAACGCGATCCGATTTCCGATATTCGCGAGTAGTGCACGTCGGTGATTTTAATTGCAATTAACCCATCATAAAAATTTCTCTTTTTTTTTCCATTCATTGGCGCTCCGTATAATTCGGCCTAAAATAATTTTTATTTATTATAAAATATTTATTAGGTGTACGACTTTGCTCCCGCCGTTTTACTTCGAAAGGTGACCAGTTTTTTCAACGCGGCAATCGTACGCTGCCCGAAAGATGGGAGAAAGTAGTGGCCAACGATGGACGATACTTTGAAGCATAAATGTATAACCAGTTTTTTACAATGAACCCCCGAATTTCGAAAAAAAAACGGCGAAAGCAAAGCTGTACATCTAATATATTTATTTTATTAAATCGAAATTGTTGCGTAACCTGGTTCTCGCCTTGTGGGCGTTTTCGCGTAGTTTCACAAAGAGCACTCGACGGCTTTGCGAAGGTTGATAATGGCATGGAAATAAACGCGACGGAAAGTCATTGCCAGATCGTACAATACTTTGTATCGCGATGTCGCGGCAAGTTAAGTCGATAATTGAAGTTTTTATCCCGATAGTGAATGCGTATCGCGATAACCTCAAACTTAACCCAGATTAAAGTTCAGATGCGCCGATGATACATCTATGCGTCCAAACTGGTTGAACGTGCCAGTCGAGCGTTGTTCGAGAGTCGCAAAACATCGCTCCGCTTGAATCGGTGACTCGGTCGTTCGATTAATAACTCGAATATTTTATCGCGGGTTGGCAGAGACAAAAAGATTAGCTAAAGTTTCACACTGTGTTCTCGCCGGTTTCGAGAATGGATCGCCGACGGCAAATGGACATTATAAGAGTAACAGTCACGCTCAGGCAGCAATAAAGAAGTTGATCAATTTGGCGAGTCATCCGTCAGGTAAATCATTCTAGTCCAGCACAAAAAAATTGCTACTTAGTATAATAAAGTGCGGCGGAGTTGCGGCTGGTATTTTGCTTCAATCTTTTTTTCCTTCAAAAAAAAAAATCAAGCGCAGTATGCAATACAAGTGTCGATCAATTAAAAAACTCAAGTAAAAATAATCACGGTCACGGACCCAAGAAAAGTTGTTTTATTGAAAAACAAATTACGTCTAATAAAAATATTAGAATTTAATTTGAAATAATAAAACGTGATAGTTGACTTGATGTTTTTGTAAAAACCAAAGAGATGTTCAATCCGGCAAATCATCCGTCAGGCAAACGATTTTTGTCTAGAACCCAAAAAAATACAACGTAACATTTTAAAGAGTGACGGAGTTACCATTGAAATTCTGGGTATTTTGCCTGAATACAAAAAATTAGGCATAAGTCGCAAAAAAGGAAACGATGAATTTGGCCAATCATCCGTCGAATAAATAATACTCATCTCGAAACCAAACATTTTTTTTAATGCAGCTTAGTCGAAAAAGTGTGACAGACTGATCGCCGATATTTCACTTAACTTTTTTTTTTCTAAAAAAAAATTCACGAGGAACGAATGCTAAAGAGTTTTCGGTTCTCATAAGCTGTCCATTAGCATATCCATTTGTTCAAGAATCCTTGGTCTCGGCCCCGTTGACCCATTATACTTGCACAGTCGCATTCCGACAAAGTCCAAAAGTTGTTCAGCGGAGGCGAATAACGTCCCGCCGGGCAACCTTCGTTGATGCACCGCCTCGAGGCAGTTTTCCCCTTCAATCAATTTTTTTCTGGACTCGTTCATCAGGTCAACGCGAATTCTGACTACTCGACGAAAACGTCTCCCTTCAACCGTCCAGATGCATGGGACGAATGACGATACACTGCGAGTGCTCGTAGTTGCACCCTGTCGTTGGTCAGCGAGGAAAGTCGAGGCAAACTGAGTGCACAGTTGCACCCTGTCGTTGGTCGGCGAGGCAAACCGAGGCAAACCGAGTGCAGTGATTGTTGAAAGATCTCGATCGGTAACAGGGACAAGGCCGGTATCCTGCCATCAGGAGAATAATTGTTCTTTCGTGCTCGTACAGACAGCATGAATTATCCAAGCCTCGCATTGAATTAAATTATTTTTAAATTCGAAAACTTGTCTGGTCGGTAGAATCGGTACATAACCACTTCTAGATTACAGTCGCCTGTCCATTATTGCACAGCCAGGCTCCTGAGTACACCACAGCGAAGCACGTGCGGAATTGTGGAAGATCCCGATTTTGCCTCCGGTAAATATTGATATTTGTTGTCAATTTTTTCCTGATTAGATGGTAATATTGTGGGTCGATTTGGAATTAATTTTTCTTATTGATTTTCAATAAACAGAAAAAAATATACTAGAGTTGTCGATTATTTGACATTGCGAAACGATAAAACTCCAACTGCGGGGCTTGGAAACAATATGCGTCATGCAACTGCTTCTATAAATATAACCACGCGCCTTCGGCAGATACGGACATTAAAGGAAGAATTATTGGCCGGATGGTCACTCTCAAATGCGATTGGTTGCCTCGAGAATAGAGTTACGTATAAACATATTATTTCCAGTCCTCGCGTTCACGTTTCTTCACTATTGTTTTCTCTGGCTCGCACGTTAAAAAAGTGCGTTGTTAAAAGTCATCACAAAATCTTCCAACATCCTGATTGCTCAGTTACTCTCGTATATGAACGCCATCAATAAGGACGAGGTGCACCAGAGCAAAATACAAATAGGATTGCTAGACCGTGGAAGAAAAATATTAATTTCCAGCATAAATTTCAATATCGATCTTCAATATTCAAGTTGCAACATTAATTTCAATATCCGTCTTCAATATTCAATTTTAATATTGATCTTCAATATTCAATTTTAATATTGATCTTCAATATTCAATTTTAATATTGATCTTCAATATTCAATTTTAATATTGATCTTCAATATTCAATTTCGATATCTATTTCAATATCGATCTTCAACAGGCACAAATCGTCGCAGAATATCTCGCCAGCAGAACGTATAGTAGAAAAGACTTTCCTCACTGTATAGCTTGAAGAGAAAATGAAGGGAAAACCCGACATTGCAGAACGCTATATTGCGAACAGTCGACAGAAATTTATTTATCCGTCCGAGTCAAGAGTTTTTAAGTTACGCTACACGGCTGACCGTGTACTTGACCTCCAAACGTGATTACGAGAAGTCACATAACATGACACGAGTGCGCATTGAATCACAACGACATTCAAAGTACGAGTGATCGTGGAATCGCGGAAACGTAGTGGCGAGTCCGGGAGTAAAATCGTACCTCTGAGCTGCGAGTTAGGTGAGCACCCCATGTCATCCCTTCTTGTAATTTTCATTGCCTCGACACTTGAAACACGCTCGACGAATCACGCGATTACTGATGAGCATGGTTGAGCACGTCGGTGCGCATGCGCGTGACAGCGATACACTTAAATTTCCGGAACAAATTCAGTAACCATTAAAGCTACCGTTTTGTCATTATAATAACGGAAATATTTCATAATCCCGCGGTGTGATTAACTTAACAGAGCTTCCGGTACAGTCCAATAATTTGGCTTATTCAATCAGGCAGTGCATCTTTTAATTGTTGTTATTTATCTATACATTTACTTATTTATTTATTTTATACTATTCAGCACTACACAGATATTTAGTCAGAAAATTCCGTATCTATCCGGGATGACAAATTAAATCCCAAATTACCGCTCTCTCTCTCTTCGCCTTTCTTTTGATTTCGCTGTACGACCAAAAAAAATCCACGAAACCATAATGAAGGAAGTTACGATGAGGACGGCGTGGAACAGCGGCTTGAAAACGATCAGTCACTCATATTGGTGAATTATATAAAGCAGAAGAATCCTGCCATTATATAACTTATGTGTATGACATAAATTATGTGCCGATATTTATAGTACACTCGATTATAAAACGCCACTTTCGCCACTCTTGGCAAGTACGAGAAGTAAGGCTTCCGCATGAGTTACGAAAAATCGTTTCTGTTGTCCTTCTGTACTTATAAACTCGGGGGAGATTCGTAACTCTGCAGTTTTGTGTCATAAAGTCAAACAGAGACGCAGACTTAAAAGATGTTCCACTGTTCATATTATTTTCGCTATCCAGACAAAAAAAAACTGTAACAAGGTAGGAGCAACGTACACATCTGGGACGGCCGTGCAAAGACGATTACTAATCCTGATAGGAGTATCGTACGAGATATGCAAATCCCACGAACTTTACGCGTGTCGCGAAATCGTTTTGCCTCGGTTGTCGCGAGGTCATCGACGAACACACAATGGAAAAACGCCAAGTGGGTAACGTGCGATTTCCGGTCGAATTTGCGTCGCGTATCAGTTTGAAAATTCAATAATCCATTCGGCGAACGTGCAAGAAAAACAGTGCGAAAAAAAAAGAAACATTTCTGCGGTCTAGAGAAGCAACGCTCCGTGAGCGAACAAACCTCGATGCCGGAATGGTACGACAACACTAAACAAGCGCATCGTCAATGTGTAACAACTATGTCGTCGAACAACGGTGGTGTCGCAACTGTCGATGCTTCGCGATAAAAAGTACAAAGCTGTCAGTTCTCCGCAAACTGCCATAGCGAATAACTTTCTTCGCCGATAGGTTCGTAGATGCAATACCACGTGGAATTCGTGACCTCGGCCTTATCCCCGACCTCGTCGACGATACGCAACGCTTTGCACATTCCACCTTCTCGCCTCCCCTTCCTCGCTGAAAGACGTACAGATAAAACTTTTCGCAACAAATTACACGACCAACTATCGTAACGGTGATATTATCGCTGCCGGTTCGACGATCGGTGATAAATCATTTGCTCGATAGTAATTACCGAGAGCGAAGAAGGGGGGAACATGTTTGCGCAATGTTTCGACGAGTGACTGCGATTCCGCAACGAACACTGGAAAAATAAATTGCATAGTCGATGCAGCGATGCGGGGCAAAACGGGACAGACGATCGTGACGCCCCCATGGGGCAAAATGGAACGACGTAAAAATCATTGGAACATTGCGTTTTAAAAAGCGTAACTTTTCCTATCAATTTTCTCTTGCTCTGTACTGAAACTTGAAATTAGTTTGCGTTACTTACATCAATTGAACGTCGATTTACTTTTTCGTAAGCCAATACACCAGGTATTAAAATTGTAATTCGTTTGTCCTGATGTTCATAAAGATTCCCATTAAAATTGCAACGCGCGTGGACTTGGAACGTTAGAAACAGATCATAGTTGGAAAAAAAGCTTCCTGAATCGTTCATGCTTTGGCACGCAACATTTTGTCTACAGTAAGCGCCGTAAATTGTACATTTGACGTATCGGACTGGAAAATTTTGTGCAAAAATTGATACATTAAATTTAATGTGGAATTTTTATGAAAAATAAATACAGTTTTTCATTGAAATTCAAATACTTTCGTAGGAAGTCCTTAAAAAAAGTACTTTAAATCGTACATGGAATTAAATATAATAGTTTTTGCATAAAAACTTCCAGTGTGGTATATTAAATTTCACAGCATATTTTTTTATAGTACAGTCACCGTACAGCCGAATGAATCTTGACTATTGTTCAAACACAACGGCAGACGGGTAATTCCCGGAGGACTCACAGTTTGTGGTCACGGATCAAAAAAATAATTACACAATGGTGCTTAACAATTTTTTGTCATCTTTAGTTTTTGTCACCTTACGACTATCACGGTCATCTAATTAGACTTTCGTGGCACACAGTACTGGCTTTTTACACGCAGCAATTGAGTTTCTTCTTTTTTTCACAGAAATAAATCAACTATAATTGAAGTTTAAAACGATCTGCAGAAAACTTTGTAGAAACGGAGATCAGTACAGTGTCGACTATCCGAATAAATTTGCACTGATGACTGTTCAGGCGAATAAAAAAGTATCCATAGGAAATACAATTACATTCCAAGTCCATTAGTCACTCGGGTCATCGACAGTTAGCATCGCAATGGACCGCTGACTCTCCGTAGAAAGCTCCGATTGACGGCGGTATTGAAATGTTTCCTTACTTAAGCGAGAATGCTGATGAGACTAGTGTAATTAAAGAATGTGATCGATTGTCAACATACGGAAGCAGCTACGTACGTTCAACTTTTATGTCATTGGTGACCGATTCTGCTGAGTAGTTGCTCTGAATTTGATCTGATTTTTCTCCAGAATTTTTCTTTCTGCTATCTTTTAAAATTTTTTTACATAAACTGTATTCAAACTATTTTGTACTCAAAATTTTCGTCGCTTCCCATATGTACCGCTTATGTGTATCGCTTGGTCCTTAGGAAATTTATCCCAGGCTAAGCCATCTTTCTATTTACATTTGTTAATGCCCAAAACCGAAATACCGTAGCAAGCCATGGTACGGTATTGTCCCAAATATCATTATATGAAAATAAATTTTTTGCATCCGGCCTTTCAAGATTAGTGTAATTGAAGAATCGCAATGAAAGAATGACCTGTGATTGTAATTACAAGGGGGGGACTTTGGTATTTCGGTGGTGAAAAAAAAAAAATGCCATGGCCAAGCCATGGCACGATCTGCCTTCCGATTGCGTCTCTAAAATGAATTCTCCAGTTCGTAGCCACAAAATTTTCACCGAAAACACGGAAAACCGTGACGGCCGGAAACCGCAACGTAACCGAAGCAATCGGACCTCCTCCTGGGATTCGGGGCTTGAATCGAGTTGTAAAAAACCCACGCGCACTCAGCGTGTGCAGCGTTACCTTCCGTTCGCGCGTCGTCCCCCATTTCGTAGCGATCAACCGGCAAATGGAGAGGGAAACGCTCGTGGAAGCTCGGAGTTTTAGGATCCAGGTTGATCCGCCTTAGTCGAAGGCGCAGTAAATCCGAACTGTTCGACTGTCGTTGGCAACTGGTCGATCCGTGCGAAAACGAGCCCACAGTTAAGGTTCAACGGTGCAATCAAAAATCGTTCGTCAGAAAGAAAAAAAAAATTGACACGGAGAAAAAAAAAAGTATAATATTACCCCGCAAATTCGTTGCCACCGCGACATTTTTCTATCTGGTAACTAGCTTACCTTCGCGGATTAGCGAGAGTCAAGGGGGAAAGAAAAAAAAAGGAACTCCCTTCCCCACGGTCGACCTCGAGAGGGGATCTTGACGAGTGGTGCAAAAACTGGTTTCTGGTATACGCTTCGCTGCGCGTATCCCGAACGTTAGCCGGAAAAAGGAAGAAAGCGAAAAGGTGTATCGAAAGATGGAGGGAGGCTTGTATATGCGTCGCCATAATAGTCTCTCTACGATCGGACGTTACATTAGTTAGTGGCCCGCCGTTGTAAAACAAACGTCTCCAACTCTCCCGCAGAATCTGAACTCGTCTTCGCGCTACAATTTTTTTTTTTTTTTACAGTGACTCGTTTTGTTGTTCGCAACGATATTTCTTTCCAGGTGATTACCTTTGACTCATCGATACATTAAAATGAATTAGTTCAATTGCTTTTCGGATCGTCGATGCGTCATCGTAATACCGGTTCGTGCCCCGTAATTTTGAACTGGAAGTTTTATTGAAACAAACTTAAGTTCCAATTTTTATGTCATCTCGAGATAGTCTAAAATTGTGAAAAATTTAATTTTCGGTTAGCGTCCGAAATTGTGTGCGCGTGCATGTGTGTGTTGTCAAACTTGTTCAAATTTCGTGTCCTTTAGGACCCAAGGATGACTCGAGTGATTAGGTTGAACCTTGTTGACCGGTAACTTTATACTCTTCGTTACGGTTTTTGGAGCTTTTATTAAAATGCGTGTTCGCTCATTTTTAAGAAGCAATGAGCTAATAAAAATTTAAACCACCATTTTATGCTTGACAACGACTCGTGAATCGTCGATCGGTCGAGATAGCGATAAAGTAATGTCCTCGAGTCGATAAAGTAATGTCCGTTGTCTTCCATAAAAGGTCTTTGGTTATTTAAACTTGAAAATATTCGCACGTTAAAGTCCAATCTTTTGCTGAGCTTGGAATCAGGTTTCTGATTATCTTTCGAGAATTGCTGTCGCGGCCCTTTCGTGGCATTCCGTGGCGAATTCAACACCGCGTTCGTCGAGTTCGCGAACCTCCGCGTACAGAAATTACTAATGAATGCGATTGCTTTTATTTCGGTACTCCTGTTTTTTTTTTTTTTCGCGCAGATATCCAGTTATTTGGCGAAGCGATCTTGACGAAACCATACAGTGATTTATCGAATCACTAAATTCATTTGGTGATAGTTAGGAGTCAGCAAACTGTTTGGATTAATAACGGTCCAAGATCAGTAAACTTTTTAGTTTAGCAATAATTAGAGATGACTTATTTTTTAAATTCTTTGATAGTTATGGACTACAAAACTTTTTAGTTTAGCGACAGTTAGCGATCACTAAACTTTTTCATTCGATAATAGTCATGGAACGCAAAAGTGTTTAGTTTAGCGACAGTTATTGATCAATAACATTGTTAATATGCTGACAATCAGGGTCATTAAATTTTTCATTATAGCGATCGTTAACGATCGCTACAATGAAATACTTAGGAGTCAGTAAACTGTTTGGATTAATAACGGTCCAAGATCAGTAAACTTTTTAGTTTAGCAATAATTAGAGATGACTAATTTTTTTAATTCTTTGATAGTTATGGACTACAAAACTTTTTAGTTTAAGCGACAGTTAGCGATCACTAAACTTTTTCATTCGGTAATAGTCATGGAACGCAAAAGTGTTTAGTTTAGCGACAGTTATTGATCAATAACATTGTTAATATGCTGACAATCAGGGTCATTAAATTTTTCATCGTAGCGATCGTTAACGATCGCCAAACTCTTTACTTTCGTGATGGTTAGGGATCGCTAAGCTTTTCACATAAGTGATCCAAGGAATCACTAAACCTAGACTTTCGCTTGGCTTGGTGTCCGACAAATGCAGCCGACACTGATAAACCCGGAATAAACCAAGTCGTGAGGCATCAAAGTCCAAACATGTAGGCCAGTTGCACCGTCCTAGAGAACAATAGTGACTTTATTTTCCACGCGTAACTGTATTAACTCACGCTCAAACACTGTTACTGGAACGTTTCATTAAGTTCAACCGACTAAAAAAAATGATTACTTTGTCACCGTGTCGACTTTTACCCGGTCAACTATAAAAATCTGTGTGGCTATTCCTTCGTATTGAGTCTCGCTCAGTGGCCACTGCAACATTCCGATAATATCAGTCTTGTAAAAAAAAATGATTACTTTATCAACGCGATGACTCTTTGCCTGACCAACTATAAAAATTCGTGATAAACGAACCGAAGAACGAAAATGTTTCCCCATTTTTTTTTTTCGGTATTGCGATTATTGATAAATTCATTAGCTACATTTTTTCGAAGCAGTGTTACTTCAAAAATAATCTCGTAAAAAATAATTATCCAAAAAACTGCAAATAACCCGCAGTAGCTCTGAAAACACGTATCGATGCATTCGTAAGGATTCTCGTGTTTCTCGTTCGATCGAGAGTGTGTATTAAAATTGTCGAAAGTGTGGAATTTGGCTTTTCATAATTTTTATGAAAAGCAAGTTCGTGTTACGACCTCATTGATTCTTTTTAAAAAAAACCATGTGATCGCAATTCCCAAGAATTCTTTAGTCCCATGAAATTCCGTAAATATGGAACGGAAGCTAAATACGATCGCTTTCTTGTCGGAAGAAGAATGGAGCAATATCGAATGCAACGTACGTGTACCAAAGACCCATACACGCACCCACAGAAATTAGCAAAGTGGAGACGAGAACGAAAAGGAATCGATATTTGCGTTACGCGATAGCGATGGAAAAACGATCGTCAATCGTTGACGCATCGAGCCGATAATGTCCGTTTAATGAATAAAACCGTTTAACACTCTCGAATACGTAGCGCCGGAGTAACGTAGCGTCAATGACTGTCACGCTACATCCCTAGCACTTCGAAGTGCAGGCAAAGTGAAAGAAAAAGTGATCGTTTATTACTACATAGAATTTTCGTTCTTCGTAATAACCGGTACAATTATTACAACTGAAAATTTACGATGAATGATGAAAATTCCGATTTAACGAAAAAAAATTTTTTTATGATTTTTTAGAAAAAGGTTAAAAATTGTAATTGCAATGAAACAAATTCACGTAGCATAATTCCTGGGACAATGGTTCATGAAACAACAATGACCAATGACCAACAGACATTGCGTAATTTTCGTGGTAACCTTTCCGTTGTTTGATTAATTGACGAACGGCAGTCCGCGGCGATTGCTTCGATCGTCACGAATCTACGATCAAAGATAAGTCGAGAAGTGTCGGTGATTGTTCGTCACTGCATGGCATTTTTTTTTTTGTTTCATAATACCGTACGGAATTATCGTGACGAGAAATTCGCGACGGAGAGATTTGAAAATTGCAATTAAATGGAATAAAACAGTAAGTTTCTACTTTTGAGAAAAACGTAAAAAATGTTTGCTTCCTCATAAAGACTTATTTCTTTTTTTTGTGAAAAAAAAATTCTTGAGTTTTTACTGTCAGAGTACTTAAGGTAGTCGAAGACCTCGAGAAATGTGATTTTTACCAGGCGTCCGAGACGTCTTTGTATGTGTGTGCGTGTGTGTGAGAGACTGGCATTGTTTGAAACGACAATTTCTCAAACCCGTTTGAGATGGCCAGTGTAAATTTGACACACTAGTAAACTGGTCACGTCTCTTCATCCGATGCAATTTTTGTCAAAATTGAGGCCAAATTAGAAATTTCAAGCAACATCGGAAACAGAAACAAAATTTTCTGAAAAATGTCTGTGGTATCAAACTCACTTAAATTTTGAATTGTCGACCTGAAACTGCACACGAATATAATCTTTCGATCGAAGATTTTTTATATTGAATGTGGTCGAATTCTACTGAAACGGTCTGATTTTATAATTTTGAGTTTTTCGAGTTTTACGATAAATTGCCAAAAAAAAAAACCGTAATTTGATATGAGGATAGAACAACACTATTCTACGTTTTGGATTAAATTTTGACAAAATTGATGGAACTGTTCAAATTTCATAAGATTGAAAATTTTTTGAATTTTCGGAATTTTTATTTATTTTACGACCGATAAGAGTTTGTGTATTTCCTATCGCTCTAAAAGATAGGTTCGATGTTTACAATCAACGAATAAAATATACTAGACATAGCCACAAATCAATGAATATTAGATCATTAGGAAAAATCTTTTTCTCAGATTTTCTAAATCAGAATTTTCGCGAACTAAAGTTGATGCACAGACCAAACAAAATAAAGCGCGCGGGTGTATTTTTTTGCGCAGAACCTGAATAGGCCAGTCGCTGTGCGCAAAAGTCAAACACAACGTTTGAGTTGAAAAAAGTTAAAAATTTATATTTATGGCCTCATAAAAAACTTGCAGATGGAAATTTTAGTGATTTTTTTCGTAAAAGCTGGAAACTAAAATTGTGATATGACTTTTTCATAATGTTCCTTCATTCGCAAACCTCCGTCCATATGTAAGCCAACATCACAGACCTTGCTTTCTCATAGAAGGACCTTCGGGCACAAAGGATATTATAAGACAGTTATATAAAAATTTCAATTTCCAACCTTTATGGAAAAATCACATTAGAATGACTACGTCCAAGTTTTATGAGGAAGCTATATGACAATTCCAATGTTAATTTTTATCCCGAGTTATGGCAATTTCGCGGAAAAAATGTAAACATGTTATTTCCTCTCGCAATAATTCAGCAGCTGGATTGCTCGCAAGCGATCATCAACAATGAGATGCACAGAATTTAAATTCAGCTGCAGCCTTTCCGTTGTTTGATTGATTCATGAACGACATGGTCTTGCCGTTTGCATCGGGCGTTACGAACCTATGACAGGCGGTCATAGATAAGAACTGCCAGTGTTTGCTCGGTTTGCTCGACGATTTGAAGCGGAGCGAACGATTCTCCAAGGGATCGGTACGGAATACCAATTTCGTAAAATTTTGATGATTATTTTATCGGCCTCGTTTTCGCGATTGCGCGACCGGAGAGAATTTTGTAACGGACAGCATTCGCGTTTGAATATTTTTATTCGGCGTTGACCAGCGAGAATAAAATTGCATATCGTTATCGAAGCCAGTCGAGGGAGTCAAGCAAAAGAGAAAACAAAAGATCGACGTTTATTTACGTTTCATTGCGTGTCCCTAGAACTTTATACCCTCTCGGGTCCCGGTGCAGCGGTATTTCCAGTCATCTTATTACTGCTCCATTAGTATTCACCTTCGCCGAGAAAAAATTATTAAAATTTTTTTTTTTCCTACTCGTATTATTTTAACAATCGAAACATCGAAGAGGCGTCGTTGATTTTATATCCCCGGAAGACGGAGTAGCTCTGAGAATAGTCACCCTCCTCTGAATGTGCCCGATGTTTGTCTGTACGGCTAATTTAACTAGCATTTTTCGTTATTCGGGTACTTGGCACCGTTTGTACTTTTGCGATGTGCACATTCGGATGATAATGATAAATGTAATTTCTCGGCTTTTTAAAATACTGTTTGAAGAGTTACAATACGAGGGTTAACCCCGGTTCTCTAACTTATTGGAAATCAAAAATCTATATAAAAAAATAAGGAAATTACAAAAACATTATTTTCTCTATGAGGAAGCAAAAAAAATTATTACATCGAGTCCCGATTGCAGACGTAACGGCTATCAATCGCGGAGAGTAATCAAGAAAACAAAATAAAAGTCTCCGAATCCGTAACGTAATGTACGTGATGCGAGACACCGGAATTCCCGCATGCACGTGCTGTGCTATTATATCGTTACGTAATGAACAATTGACGTAACCGTGACAGGTGTATAATATCCTTCAACGTTGATATGACAATGAGACGGCTTCACATTTTTTTCTCACGAGTGTGGACGACAAAAAAAAAGGATACCGCACCCAAGATTCCCTAAGACGGTCTTGATTACATTTAGCCGAATCAATTACTTTAATTTATTTTTTTTATCTCAGAGGTTCTAATCGAATCGTTCGTTGGTTGCAGATACGATCGAGAAAATCGGCAGTGCCGAAGAGAGTCGCAAGTAAACTGCAGAGGGTAGGCAGAACAGTGGGCGCAACTCGCAGTACTTGCGTTACGTCGACAGCCACACTGCCGCTTTGATATTATTTACGTAACCGGTCGGGGCTTGGAAAAATAGTGAGACGACCAGCAGTCGCACGCGACATCGTGCTCCGTCGGCGAAGAGGAAAAAAATTAAACTTTTCGAAAGCTCGTCAAGAAAAGTGGCGAAAAAAGAAAGAAGTCCTATAATGTTGCGTGCAGTCACCAACCGTCATACACAGTGTGCGCAGGTGTCGTAAAGGTGTGAAGGACTCAATTCAACGTGACAATCAGGAGGAATTGTGGAGGGTTTGACGGTCGTTAGTAGGAGAAAAATCGCTGGATCGGAAGATCCCATGTGAGGTAGAGAAAGGAAAGTCACATCCGCAGCACCGAAGCTGCGAGACCGGAAAGGCAACAATCGGAGCACAGTGGAAATTAGGAGAGGTAAATACGAAAATATGACTTCCTACCAGCGAGCAGTGGTGCTGAATCTCCCGGAGACTCACACGATCGACATAGAGTTCGTGAATCTCGCCTACGGCGTGAGTACCGGTTTTCGGCGTCCGCTGAAGCCGATTCTCAAAGGGGTGAGCGGTCTCTTCAAATCCGGCGAATTAACGGCGATAATGGGGCCGTCAGGAGCGGGAAAATCGTCGCTGCTAAATATCCTGACGGGATTCCAGAAGAACAATATCTCCGGCAGCATAAACTACCTTGGCGCGCAGGGTAAGCAGGGTCTTCACGTGTACCGGAAGGAGTCGTGTTACATTCAACAGGACGACCAGCTTCATCCACTGTTCACGATAAGCGAAGTGATGACGATGGCCGCGGACCTTAAATTAGGCAACAGCTTGAACCGCGAGGCAAAGCAGATGGTGATAGACGACGTTCTCGAGACCCTGGACCTCATAAAAGCCAAGGAGACCCGATGCGACAGACTCAGTGGTGGTCAGAAAAAGAGGCTGAGCGTGGCTCTGGAGCTCGTGGACAATCCTCCGGTAATGTTTCTCGACGAGCCGACTTCCGGCCTGGACTCGTCGTCTTCGCTTCAATGCATAGCCATGCTTCAGACATTGGCGAGAGGCAGCAGAACCATTGTCTGCACGATACATCAGCCAAGTGCCGCGATCTACGAGATGTTCGATCACGTCTACCTTCTCGCAGCCGGTCATTGTCTCTACCAGGGTGCCGCGACCAACACCGTTTCGTACTTCAGCAGCCTCGGCCTCGTTTGTCCCCAGTACCACAATCCGGCAGACTACATGATCGAGGTCGTCAGCAAAGAGTACGGCAACTTCAACGAGCAACTGTCCGCAGCTGCCTCCGGCACCCGATCGTGGCGTGCACACGCTCCAGCTAAATGCCACATGTACTCGGTGAACACCGTAGCGAGGAACCACACCAACGAGGGCAAAGCCACGGTTCTCATCAATCCACCGTCGGAATTGACCAGATTTTGGATACTCTTGAATCGCTGCGTCATCCAACTCTATCGCGACTGGACGACCACTCATCTGAAGCTTATTCTTCACATCCTCGTCGGCATACTGCTTGGACTGTTGTTCGTCGAGTCTGGCGCCGACGGCTCAAAGAGCCTCAACAACATCGGATTCTTCCTCGTCACAATCGTTTATCTCTGCTACACCAGCGTCATGCCGGCGGTTCTCAAGTTTCCATCCGAACTTCCGGTTCTACGTAAAGAAAAGTTCAACAATTGGTATCAGCTCAGAACATTTTACATCGCCTTTCTCGTCGCCAATTTGCCAATTCAGATGCTCTTCGCGGTTGCGAACACATCTATTTCGTACTTCTTGACCAGTCAGCCCTTGGACTGGCAAAGATTCGGCATGTTTCTCGCGATGGTGATACTCACGACCTTCATTGCCGAGAGCTTCGGTCTTGTTGTTGGTACTTTGGTCAATCCGATAAACGGAACCTTCATCGGTGCCATATCCGTTGCTGTAATGCTAGTATTCTGCGGTTTTCTCGCTCTCTTTAAGGGCATGCCAATATTCATGTATTACCTAACTTATTTTAGCTATCTGCGTTACTCTCTCGACGGTCTCGTCCAATCGATTTACGGCTACAATCGCGAAAAACTTCCGTGCCCCTCAACCGAGATGTACTGCCATTACAGAACACCGGAAACTCTCATGACTGAGTTATATATGATTGAGGGAACATACTGGCTCGACGTTGTTATTCTCGTGATTAATTTCCTATTTCTGAGGGTAATAGGCTACTGGACCCTCAGAAGAAAGCTCATGAGTGGTTGAGGATTCAACTGTTCGAGCTATTTGTCCTAAAGTTCTTGCCATGTTACGGTTTCCATTCAATTCACATTGAGCAATGTGAACGAACGTGATAGATCGTGTTGCACACGCACACATCGCTGCACATACGAGAATTGGGAATTCGGGCTAAAAATCGGTAAGGCGATGTAAAAGTGGAAACTTTTTGAACGAATGATAGCGTAGGTCGGGTGGATGTTAGAGAATCGCCCGAAAGTTTTTTCCTGTCCACAGTCTTGACCTTTTACGAGTAAATAAAAACTAATATTCGGTCTGCCAAAGGAAAAAAAGAATCATTTGATTTCTACTTTAATCTCTATTTACGAATCCACATGACATTGAAAGATTGTGAAGGTGACGTTAAAACAGTGAGACTGTTCAGATGACATATTGTAGTTTCGATTCCGTATGGAATTATAAGAATTTAAAGTGGTTTTGAAACAACAGAATTTTTCTTTGGCAGCGTGCAAGGCGAATTTTACTCGAGTCACGGTGTCGCGGATAATCGCAACGTCACCGGGAAACGGCAACACTTCACACGCATCATTTATCTCTACGTTATTCTCGTTCCCTCCTTCATCACATCTATGAGGTCGCAAGCTATCGCTTTCTCCCATCGACAGTTACCGAAATCTCGCTTTACAATACGCACGCATTTCGAATAAATACTATTTTGCTGCCGACTTTTAATCGGCCGACTTTCCTTCGTGAGTCCTTAACCGACTTTTCTCGGTTCAGCCAGAATACGCTTTACGTTAACGTATTTTTTTTTTCAGTGCACTCTTAAGCGCCATCTTAATGTGACTCGCAGTTTTGCGTTTGTTCCGTTTCGGTATGGTCTCGGTCAGTGAGATTTATAAACGGTTGACTGCACATCGGTTGAGCGCGAACGGGACTTCTCTCCTTACGTCATAAAGAGAAACAAAAAGAAAATTAATTACACGGGCAAAGATATTCCGTCGCCTGACACGCATGGCCTTTGTGCATGTATATTTTAACGAGGGGTAGAGACACGCCAAACAATGGCCTGTACGCCTCATCGATGAGGTAACCTCAAAATCTGAAACGGTGAAAAAAGAGGCATAGTAATAAGAATAATGATCGACTGGAACAGTCGGGGACATCGGGAACAAAAAAAAAATCGCCAATCTCCCTGATAATGTATGCGCAAAGCGAGTTTCACCCCGAAAAAGACCGGTTGTGAAATTGAACATAAATAATGAATTAATGAAAGTTGAGAACGCTAACCTGTTTTGGGCGACGCCGTTGTGTTCATCTAAAAAAAATGAGAAGCTGATACGCATCGTTGTACGTCACATGGTGAGCTCGATGAAAGATTGCCAAACGACACAACCGTCTGCAGATCCTCGCGCCGAGACTACGCATAAAGTAGGTTGAACAAGCTGGTCGAGAAGCATTCTGCACGGGGAATTGAGCGACACCTCTTTTTTTGACTGTTCTATACACTTCAAAATAAAAACAAAAGCGTAGTTTTGCATCGGACGAAGATGGTTCAAACATCCTTGCAGCTCGCAAGGAGATTGGGAAAGATACGTGTCGTGCCAGGGTTCGCGGTAATTCACCAGCAGCGTTCCAATTCCGTAAACGAGGCTGTCCAAGGCGACGGTGTCGCAATCTCGTGGGCGACGACGGAGCGTTGCTAAACTCGAACATGACAGCGACGCTAATCTCGCGACTGCGGTCGTCGCTCCGTCAAAACTCGGCTTTCATTGTCAGCGTTAAATTAAACGAAATAATGTTAGTAGTCAATTGTGTTACGATGAATTTAGTGAATAGCGCTTGAATAGTCAATTGCGGGTGTAAGACGAGTATGGAAATCGTCGCTGCGGTACTCGGCGCGACGATTAATTACATTTTTATAGATTCGACAGTACGGCTAGTACAATAAAAAAACAAAAGAAAAAAGCACTTTCGTTAATAGTCATTTATTTGATTGTCCTCGGTCCGACGCTTTTTTTTCATCGCTCCACAACCCAAGACCCCATCGAGGCTTCGCACACGTCGAACAGAAACAGTTTGCAAATTAAATGATTATTATTATCTTTCCAATCCGAGACACACGCCTCGCTACTTTCGAATGTCCTCGCTTAACGATGACAAAACTAGAGTTTCAATAGCGGAGAGTTCCGCTACGTCGTTCGAAAAAAGAGATCGTGATGAAAAATGCACGAACACATGCATTTTTTCCGTGCGCTTTTTTTTTGCGGATGCGTGTCCGAAGATCACTGACATACAATTACGGCCGTGCCGCAAACGAGACGCCAATCAAGCGATGAGAAACGCCGAAGTCATTCGATAATTTCTTGACTCTGCAGCGTGCACGAACACTTTTTATAATGAATGAGGCAAGTGTAATTACAGGCACGCGACAGACGTGACGGCAATTAAGAGCTCTCGGTACTGTCGCGTGGTAATTTTGTTTTTCCCTAAGAAATCGGATCGATGATTGACGTTGATTTTCCTTTTATTATGGAACGTCAATAAGCGACTAAATTAAAGAGGTCAATTAAATAGGTTAATTGTCCACTTAACTCGGGATGTAATGAAGCGAACGTCGAAAAAAGTATCCATACAGAGGGACATATATATATTGGTTTTTTCAATAAAATTTATTTAAGAATCTAAATAAATTAAAATACATGGCAACTGGGTACACATCGTTGAGCTATATTTTCGTTAAAAAAAAAAGAAAACAAAAATGTCCCTTGCATTCTCAGCGTATCGTCCTCCTCTTATTCCTCACGTCATAATAATCCTCTTCGTAATGACGATGGAACCTGATCGATATAATTAATTAATCGGTAGTAACTAAATAATGATAATAATAAAATTAAATCGACAGTGAATAATAATGAACGTCTGACAATACGGGCTTGTAATAATCGTCGTCATCATCATCTGTCATGATCGCTGTAATGATAATCGTAAATAGGTAATTGTTTAGGCATGCGTCACCGATCCGCCTTCGCTTGTCGTTTTATCCTCGTCTATGCTCTTTTTCGATTTATCTTTCAACCGTTAAATATATACAATTATGCGCGAGATATGTTTTTTGAACATGTGTATTTATGTGTACATGAGTGTCATTATGTTTGTGTGTATGTGTGACTTGGATGGTATTTATTTAATTTTTATCGTAATTTTTTTCCCCCTCTGTTTTATTTTTTTATTTTTTATTTTGCTTCAACTGCGCCTCGCGTGGCTGCTTGTCCAGTTTCGTTTCGCGTTATTATTTCTCGTGCGTGTCCCACTGCTATCCAACGATATTCGACTCTCCCGCTTTCAACCCCCCTCGTTTGGACTCTAGGAACAACGATCGTTCAGGCCGAAGCCATCGAATTCGAGGATCAATTCATATCCCCTTATCGTGTAATTTATATTCCACTTTTTGATTGCTTCACTCAATCTCCAGTCCCTTACTTTTTTATGCAGATATATTATTGTTTTGTACATTTCGTCGATGCGCAGCATTTTATTATCTTGCAAAGTTATCCCGGGATCCCGACTCGAGCACGAGGATGTATTGACGATCTTGTTTCCTAATTTTCAACGAAACCACCGTCATCCGCACGACTCGCGGTTCTCGCAATTTCCTTTTTTTTTAGAGGCTGACGAAAAAAAAGCCCACGGCACTATTATGTACAAATACAAACTAATATTGTCGCGAACGATCGATTACGAGAGCTCCTCTGTCCTCGAGTCATCCTTGCGCCGCCGCTCTATCGACGATCGCGCGAAAAAAGTACCGAGCCGTCGCAATTGCAACTGCATTGAGTGCCAATCATTATTATTATTTTTAACCGCAATAGCATACAGAGGCATCGTTTTACATCGGAAATTGAATGCAGTTGCAATTGCGTTGCGTACAGGTTTCGCGCGCGACCGCGGTGGTAAATGCGCTTGGCTCGACAAAAGAAAAAATGCCCGAATCATTCTTGCCCAGTATCAACGCATATCGCTGGGAACAACATCCGTTCCGTTACAAATAAACGATGGGCTAACTCTCGAACGACGACAGCGAATGCCTCGGGGCTTCTTTTTTTCGTATTAATAATCTTTATGTACAACCGTTACACGTTTTACCTCACTCATTCGATCGCTCTCTCGAACCGTTCTCGTGCATTCTTCAAATCACACTCACTCGGACGCTCTCGCTCTCTCTCTTTTTCTCATCACGTTTATCGACCTAACTAGCGCGCTCTACAATGTAAACTCAACGAATCGCAATGTGTCTGTTACACACGTAATACAAGTTTCAAGTATAATCATTTTGTTGCTTCTTGTCGTTTAAGATTATTCAGGGGGGTTTTTCTGGTGGTACGAATTTTTCGCGTGGCGTGTGTTTAGCGGTGAACAAGGGACTTTCAGCGAGGAGGGAAAGGGAGGAGTGGGGAGGGGACAAATTTTACTTCTCTCAAGGGTGTCGAAGAAATCGCTATAGGACAATTTCTTCCTTCGGTAGTAAAAGTCTTAGGATCGTCCCTCGTTATCGATTTTTTTTCTTTCTTTTGATCATTTTCGTTAATTATTTATACTAAAGGTATGTAGAGTAGATGCTATCCTCTTTTGTTCGTATTATTAATTATATGTGGCTGTTAGTATTCTCGCACAATCGTTAAATTCACCATACTTTTCTCGTCTACCCTCGTGACTCGCACACTCCCTTTGTGTTTTTTATGCATATCATCGAAAGAGGAACCATCATTATCGCGTAGTATTTTTTTCGTGTTTCATCCGCTATTTATAAAAATAATTTCAAGCCGCCGTAGTTTATTTATATTTAGAGCAATATTATTCGTTTTGTTATTATTGTTTTTTTTTATATTTTCCATCCTCTCTGCTGTCCGCGGCTATGCGCATGCTTTCCTCTCGGTAAGACCACGACTATAGTTATATGCCTTTTCTTATTTTTAACTTTTCAAATCTTTAGTATGAACGGATCGCGCTCATCGCCCAAGAGTCTTTCATCGTTTAAAAACAAAGAAAAAAAACTCTTTTCCCTCGTAAATCCCAGCCCCTCCCTCTCTCTGTTTCTACCAGGACGCGTGTCTCTTCCACTCTACAGTTCCAATGTAGGTGGTGAACGATTCCCGATAAATTAAGAAAAAAACAGTTGAAGAAAAATACATCTTCTCGCTTCTGATATGTTCGAAGAAAATTATATGTATAATACAATATATGTTGCCCTTCTCGTCCCGTGCACCGCGCGGCTCTCCTCGTTCCGTTCACACCATTTACGAATAATACTTATTTATTGTCATAGATGCCGGTACGCGGATAATTCTTTTTTACGTTTTTCTTTCTATTTCTTTCTCCACCAACACCACTCCACTACTCGCAGTACGCACACAAACGAAAGCGGCCTTTTTATACTCGACTTTTGTTCACCCAGCGAGAGAAAGAGAGAGACAGAGAGGAGAGAGGAAGGAAATCACGAAAAGACAAACGAGAGATAAGTCAAGTCGGATACAAAACAATGAGAACACTCTCTACTACACTCTCGATTATCAATCTCGACGCATGCATACCCCGTATATATATTCTTAATATATACTCTTCTCCCGCGTAATTAATATACAGAGACATACGCGAGCGTACGTGTATGTTCGCTCGATATTCTCGTCGATTCCCTTCTTTTCGTCATTTAATTCCCTATTGCGAGAGGTCGGTGTCTCTGCGACGCGACCAGTTCTTCCTGATATCACCAGGACGACAACGGCGACGAAGCGTGCACTGGTCAATTATTATTTCCTCTTCTCGCGATGCTCAATCTCTTTGCGGATTATTCTTTATTCAACACAGGACGAGGCCACCGCCACTGGCGAGCCTCTGCTACTGCGGTTGCGCAGGATTGTGCTGAAGGGAAGGCGGATGTCCCTGAAAATCAAGAAACGGACATCAAATTGAGTCGTCATTCAACGAAATTCGGGTATACACGGATACACATTGTAAAAAAAATCGTAACTTCAATGCATCGCACTGAAAAACTCGTACAGTCAATTTAACGTACAATTGGGGTAAAAAATTAATGGACCTTTGCAGTGAAATTGAAAGTAAATTATTGGATTCGGTACTTCTGTAGTGCACGAAAAGTAAATCATAAACAGTAAAGTATTTCTAAAGTTTTAATATACCGTACGTTAATTTTGAATCCCAATTATAAGTAACTTTATATCAGTTCACGCATCAAAACATCCCTTACCAGAATATTAAAATTCATACGAATGTTTTCGATATTTTGATGCACCAACACCTGTCTATACTTACAGGTATCGAGGAGAAGGGTTGCTGCGTGTGCGGATGCGGATGCGAATGCGGATGCCCTATGTGAGCCGCCATGTGACCCGGAAGCTTAGGACCGTCCTCAGCCTTCTCCTCTTCTCTCCTCTTTAAGCACGCCGCCTTGGGATTCAAGTTTCGTTCTGTAAAATATAAAAATGACGTGTATTTTGTGATATCTTCTATTTTCTTCATTTCTCGTTTATTCGTTCTTGTATGCCATTACCTCTCACTTGCTGCTCTAACATCATAATGACCTCGACAGCCATGTTCAGAGTTCCGAGCTTTGTCTGCGGTTTGTCAGTTTTCAGGTGCGTCTGGCACATCCTGCCGAGTTCCTTGAGAGCCTCGTTTATATCCCTTATACGTATTCTAGAAAAACACGTCGCAAAGTTTCAGACACAAGTTTCTCTTTCACCCTCCTTGCCAAAATATAACGTTTACCAAAAGCCAAGAAGTAGTTCGTGCATTTTCAGGAAGAGCCTTTTTTTTAAATCAAACACATAGAATACGGGCCGCGATTTAAGTTGTCGTCGCGATTTTTGTTACTCGTGTCCGCGGTTTCTCCGACAAAGACAATCCATTTCCATTCCGGACCGGGGAGAGTGAGAGAACCCGATTTCTCTTACCTTTCCCTAGCATTGTTCTGCTGCCGCCTCTCTTTTTCCCGCTGCGCCTTCACGTCGGGATCGTCATCCTCGTCCTCGGCGCTCGAACAACAGTTGCGCAATAACAATACTCGATTAATACACCTGACCGTTCAGTGTTAAGTGTCTTACTTAATTCTAGTTTAATGACATTATTATTTTTCTTTAATTTTTTTCTTCTCAATAACGTAGCAGGCTTTATATTTATTTTAATGGCTTAGCGAGTTCTCTCGTGATAGCACCGTATCGAAAAAAATTTCAAATTAACCAATCAATTTTCTAAGACTTTATCGTATATCTAGGTACGTATCGTGGAAAACGTCGTTCGAGCGGTTCTCGGTGAGATTGAAATTCCCGACGAGATTCTCTAATGAACACACGCAGCTCTACTGTGATATTTTTTTTCATCGATTATTTTCGTGACTAAAGAAATAATGACAATACCTTCGAGGGCCCGTATTCTTTGCTGCAACTGTTTGGGGCAAATTTTTTTTTTTTAATGAAAAAATTGTTGGGTCGACATTTTGCGATTTTTCCCAATTCGTCCGATTCTGTCGGTGACTACATGCGAGATGAATTTTAAATAAATGTGAGACGTATCACACATGTTCTTATACCCATATCTCTACATTTTTTAATTCATACGTTACCGTCACTACGTGGATTTAAAATAGATTTCAGAGATTTTTTTTATATTTATGCAAAATCAATTACGGTTTGAAAATCTCGTTTTGAAGCCGAACGTGACATTACAGTAAATATGTTTTATTTTCCTTAGGAATATATCTAGAATGGAGCCAACGACAGTAATCCAACGATGAATCTGATGTTTTTCTAAGGGTAAAAAAACTCGTGAAAAAGTGGATTTCTAACTACAGGAATGGGAGCTCGGTTCAATGAAATGTTTTCGTTACTCTTTGTGTTTAGTTATACGCTGTTTATAAGAAGTTAATTTAAAAAATGTGAATGACGCACATCGACCAAGTCTTAAATTACGAGTATCTTTGTTGTGGGCTTGTCACCAAGCGTAATTCGTCATCGAGACGAACATGAGCCACTGTAGCTAACCTGATCGCGTTCAGAAATTGCTCGTTCCTCTCTTTTGTTACCCAGTCGACCGTTCACAAACATTTTCTCATCCCCAACCAGAACGCTTGAATTAATACATAAAGATCCATCGATGTCAACGAGAAAAGAAATACCAATGAGAAAGGAAGAAATACCCAACGTGCCAGATCTAATAGTAATCCCAAAATTAATGAAAACCTGCAGGGGAATTTTCTTGAAAAAGATTTGATTATCTATTGAAAACTGTTTTAAAAACGGGAAATTAACGATTACACATGCCCGTTATGAAGCAGACTCCAGGTCTGTTTTTCAACTAAAGTCATCACAGCCACTCAACTGACGCTGCAGTTTCGAGCACTGTTGACAAGAAACAAGGAGCCCTTTATTGTTTTGGGTAACGGCCGAATCGTGGAGATAAATTCTTGTTCGCCGTCGATTCGTTGCCGCACAAGTTGTATGTGAGCTGAACTCCCAAGGCAACGTAAAGCGAACAAGAATTTTTTTCCATAGTTTCGGACGATTCATCTATACTCCTATATGAGACTTGACAAACGCTCACAAACCATTTATGAGTACAATAAAATTAGGCGCTATAACAATATCATTTCACCCAGATGCAATTTTTTTTTTTTTCTGCGTGTGTTCTTCCACTAACCTTTCGCGAACGTTGTTGGCTTGGCGGCGATCTTTTTCGCGGGCCGCTTTGGTGCCCGGATCGTCACAGTCTTCGTCGGCGCTCGAACAACGATTTTTCAAAGACACAGCAAGTTAGTTTAAGTTGTCGAAGTATTTTGATCTTGTTACTTTCTTCTTTATGAACGCAAAAACGGTGTTATCAACGTGAGATTTTGTCGACGAACGGAAAAGCAATTCGTTGCAACACATTTTTTTTATCTTATAGCTTTGTAATTTTTTTTGTCAACCATCGATAAAGTTTGGTAGCATCGCAACGTCTTGTTGTTCCGTTCGCCTTTACTCTAAACGCCGTTGCACAGAATTTCACAGCAGTTTCAAAGGAGTGATTAGTTGTCATATCTGTTTTTTTTTTCAATAAAATAAATTAACCATAAAATCTGCTTGTCGTTCATGAATAAAATGACCCCTTGCGTCGCTGCGGCCATTCTGTGCACCGACCGCCATTGTAGCACGATGATCGCAAATTCGGCTGATAATGATTTATCAGATTTTTGTCATTGATGAAAAAAAAAATCAAAATATTAAATCTATGAAGTATGCGTAACGCAATGTACCGTCGATAATCCTTGGATACTTACTATCTTCGCGTTCTCTTCGTTCCCTTCCCTTGCGATGTCGAGTTGACCGTCGCGCCTCCTATCACGCCTCCCGTAATATCGCTGCTCGATGGCTTTGTATCACCGCCGTTGCTGTCCGGCGGATCTTTCCTCTTTTCTAAAGAAATGTATTCTGACAATTATTGATACTGACCTTTTTCCAAACAGATCATTGAAACAATAAACTTCCAATGCTCCTTCAAACAACAATTATTGTCTACGACAGACATACAGTAGAACCAAATTAGGTGATCTGCTTATCCCGGAAGAAAAGAAAAATTCAATGATTTTCGTTCCGGGCGATTATCCTCTTTCAGCGAATCCTTTCCGAGCTCTAAACCACACGCGTCCTCGACGCGCATTACTCTTTAGTCACCGAACACACGCGCCGCGAAAAGAGTTTCGCGATCCAATTACGAGAAACAGGAAGCCGGCGCGTCTCGTCTTGGCGCGGTTCTCTCGTGAGAATAAACGAGATCCTGATTCAGTTATCTCCTTAAACGCATGACAATCGGAGCGGCCGTCGCGGGTTGTCGAGACTTTTAGAGGAACTTTGGGATCGTCCGTGAGGAGGAGGAGGCGAAGGCAAAGCACAGGGGTTGGAGGAGGACTTATCCATTCGCCGTTCACATTGCTGAATCGCGAATTATCCGGGAGGATAAATCAGCCATCCTCTTATCCATGCGGATAAGACAAGTTGGAATTGTTCGAGCGGGCAGCCCTCGAAATGCCAATCACCATACTTGGTCCTGACCGTAGAATTCCCGCGAGCAAATTATTCCGTAAAACGAGATATCGCTTGGCCGGGAGTTCGAGACAGATGTATCGTTCATTCATCCGCGAATGCGCGTTAACCGGAATATTTTTTTGGAGCACGGATGGAGGATAATATAGAGCGAGGACGGTCAGCACGCGAGGATGGATGGAGAGAAAGGATCGAAGCGCAGAAGGAATGCAGCACGAGAGTGCACGACGATAGCGGGATATTCCTCTTGTCCTCGCGTCTGTGCGCGTGATTTATCTAATATTTCCTTATCGGGAGAAGAGTCGCGCAAGGAGCGACCGAACACCTGGGAACTCGGCGGCTTCGTTCGCATTTTTTATTTTCCCATCCATCGCCCTTTACGAACTGCGACTGGCCGTTAGACGCGGAGTCATTGTGTTCGATGATGCGACGCCGGGAATAGAACGACTTTTACTATCGATACACCCCCGTTAGGATTCGAGCGACGTTAATTCATGGAAGTCATCGTTGTTGTATCGTCGGTCGAAGGATTGTAGGAACGAGCATTGGACACCGAAGTTTCGATGCACAGTGGAACGTTGTTTATCCGACCTGAGATGGAAGGAGCCTTCGCGTTAGCCAAGGCAGCCGATTCGTCCGAGACTTCCGCCTTTTAACCCCTTGGAGCACGATATATGACATGCATTAAAAAATGTATTCAAAGTCAATATATAAAGAATAATTCGTATGGAATTTAATGTAGTGCTATTAGAAGTTTTTATACAGAAATTGGTATATTAAAAACCATGTGCAATTGTCATGAATGATTACGTCATTTCGAAATACTTTAGAAATACTTTACGTCAATTTCACTATGAACGTCTATGAATCTTTTATGGCAATTCTACATTCAATTTAATGTAACAATTTTTGCACTAAATAACTCCGATACATTAAATTTACATGTCTTTAAACAGTAGAATCATTGTATTCGGAACTTAAATGTTGTAATCAAATTACAAAGTCTATACTCCAAAGGGTTAACCAAAGTACGCGCGCCGATAATAGGGATAACTCGGATAAGGCAGGAAAAACCGCAATGCGCACGTTCGGAGCCATCCTGTTATCCGTGTCATGCGATATTTCACCTATCCGACATACGCTCACCACACATTACCTCGAATAAACTGGGTTCCACTGTATCGAACGTTCTTTCGGTGAATTTCGTTGAAACGTGAGATTCGACTTACTGGCATTCGTTACGGGTAGCCTCTCGATTTTTATGGAACCGTCAGTGTCAGGAGTCGGCGCTAGCCCAGGATATGAACCCTGAGGTTGTGCTACCGTTACCGCAGGATGTGGACTCGCCTGGAAAACAATAAAAAAAACATCGTTACTATTAATTTCATTTATTGTATTTACATATTTTTTACTGATTATATATATATTTAATTTTATTATTTGTAACTCACCAAATGATCCAACTGCGGTGGTGAGGTGTGGGAATATATGGCCCCGTGAGGACCCACCGGGCCGAGATGAAGACCCAGTTGGCTCTCCGCGTGATTTCTAAGGACGTTTATCGCGTCGTCCAGTCTCTCCTCCATCCGCGTGCCCTGTACCAACAGAATACCGAAACGCCAAACACCCGATTACACAATCGTTCGATGAGCAACCATAAAAGTTACATTTAAAAAGCGGAGAGAAAATCGGAATCGCACGTGCAGAGATCTTAGGAGTAACTTTCACCGATACTTTTTGTTCTATTCACCGGGATAATTCATTCGATTTCAACTGAATTGATAAATTTTGCATTTTTCTTTGTGACAAAATGTCGAAATAAAATCCGTTGTCCGAAGATAAAATGACGGAAACCAAATCGGTATTTTTTCATCTCAGCACGTGGACACAGATTTTACGAGTGGAAAAAAGTGTTGGATTAGTTTTTCCGTGTTATTTCGTTAGTACGAGACAGGATGATTAATCAGCGTCAAAAAAAGAATGACAATGGGGGAGGGAAGAAAGCGGGGCGTAAACAGAATGGTGAAAATAATTTTTCTTGTTTTAAATGAAAAAATCGGCAATCCTCACCTCGGCGTTGTCGCGAAGAAAGCCAATGGCATCGTCTAGCCTCTGCTGTTCGGGCGCCGGCTTCTCACACACAACACCAACGCAACAACAAAACCAAAAAACAAAAAAAAACAACCAAGTCAACACAACGTACACAACAAACAAGAAGGGGTGAAATTTAAAGATAAGAACGATGAATTTAACTTATTAACGAAAATTAATCGACGCAGCGGTGAGCGAACGATATATTTACTTTCCGTCTCGGCATCGAGTGTGGCGAAAAAAAATGAAAATAAATAAATAAAAGAAAAAAAAGTATATGTGCATTCATGCCTTGTGCGCACACGGTGCGATCAAAAGGTGTATTTTTTTAAACTCTCGTCATGTTTTCATGATATAGCGACGATAGCTGTTTGTTAGTTACGAAATTTCCAAAATCCAACAGTGTGTTATGCACGTGGGTTTGCCAAAAAAAAAAATAAAAAAATAAATAAATAAATAAATTCCGATCGCAAGGCATCGATAGTGTCAAATGATAAAATGTGTGAGTGAAAGATAATGGGGTAGCCTCTGAGTCCGTTTACCCATCAAAATCGCTGATGATTTTTTTTAAATCCCTCTTTTGAAATGTGTTTGTACGCGGCAATGATGAAAGATATTAAAAAGCGAATGATTTCGAGGGCCGAGGATGCGTACCATGTGTATTGTTCCGTGATTCGGATCAGCCGTAAAGTGGGGAGAAACCGGTGCGGCACCAGGAGCCCATCCTGGGGCCGAACTGCCAGCCCCTGTCAATGGAGGTGGCGAGCTCACCGGTGTCGATGGATTACTGCTATAACTCGATACTGATTGGTCCGTGGGATAAATCTGTAACGTGGAAAACATTTTTAACAAGCAGCCGAATTACGAATGACTCACAGCCAATTAATTACACGAATGCGATACTTTTCCTCGCATTACTGCGAAAAAATGACTTTCTGCACATAGTTTCTTAAATCGAAAAGCTCGAGATTTTCGTGAATTTTTCAGGTAAAATTGTGTCTACTTTTTATCACATAAGGGGAAAGGAGAGTCCGGCCTTGTGTGACCGCCGCACTCGCCTTCTCACGCGGCATTTTCACACTCGTCAAGAACTCCGTTTCCTCGCCCTTGGCATACATATAACTATTTTTTTTATCTCTTTCGTTCACAGAAAGAAACTTACTCTGCTGCTCACTACAGATGCCAGTGTCTTTCCAAGGCTGTCACCCGTCGGAGTTTGGTTGTTCGTGGAGGCATTTGGGCCGTTGGATGGCGCGGGTGCGCCGGGAGCTCCGGGACTATGGCTATATTGCAACGAAGCCGGTGACGGTGCACCGGTCCCGCCGCCCGCTGCAACCGCGCCGCTGCCGCGGAACGTCGACATCGGGGGTAGAGAAGCTGCGCCGGTGACCGCCGAGCCCAGAATCGGTGCCGCAGGCTCGCCGTTCGGCGACATGGCTGAATACGCCTGAAACCATAATACAGACATTTAATTGAGTACAGAAATTTTTTTTTTTTAATCTGATGATAACGGATAGAAAATAAAAATCGGTAACGGCACTCGCGGAACCCTTCAAAGGGAACGGGGATAATGGAGGCGAGTGAATTTGAGCTTTGATATCGGATACGCTTTGAGGCCCGTATGCCGAGCCACTACTCTTTCTCTCTCGCAGAGTCGTCCGGGCTGCAACGACGGCAACCGCGACCACTCATAAAACGTCTAATTTTAAGTCCCGCGCAACCGAGAGAGCTCGCTTGCTTCCACAACCCTCACCCCCCACCCCCCCTTCAAAGTATATTTATCAACAAATTAGGGAACTCAAACAAGCTTTGCAGGAACAGTGAAGTAGTGGATGAGAGAGCCGAGTACTAGGAGCGTCGAATACTTTTTTGTTTTACGGCTTTCCGGAGAGGACGAAGCGGCGGGGAGGGAGAGGACCGAGATGAAAAGAGAGAACGGGGTGCGCCCGATAGTCGGAGGCCGAGAAAATGAGTTTACAAGAACCCGGGACCGATAAACATCCCTTCTCTAATAATCCTCTAATATCTCGAGAGTCGTGTCGAAATGCGCGGTGGAACAATTTCCAGCGCAACGTCCGTTCGCCGAGAAGTTCGAGGAATGTTTTCTCGAAGGAATAATCACTTTTTTTTTTGTTAAGGTTATTCAGAATTCTTTTGAAATTCAAAGGACCGAACTGGGAGTTTTTGTGCAAAAACTTTTGTACCAAATTTCGTGAACGATTGTGCTGAAAGATTAATTTTCGGTGTATCAAGAACACTGGAAATACTTTATTTAATGACAATTTAGATCAATTTCAAGGGAAATATACGTATACGATTTGTATCACATTAAATTGATATTTAATTTAAAGTAACAGTTTCAGTATAAAAAACAGCCAGACCGGTACATTGAATTCATAATTTTCTGACAGTCAGCCGATGTATTTGGAATTTCGCACTGCACAAAGATGTTCGAAAATTAATAAACGCTATTGAACTTCATCTAAATACATTTCTTCATGAACGAGGGGTTCGGAGATGGGGGCGAAGCCAAGATGAAAAGGAAGACCGAAGTGCTTCCGGACCGGACGCTGAGAAAATGAGTTTCGAAGAGTCCACGACCGATAAACATCCTCCCTCTAATAATCCTCTAATATCTCAAGACTCGCGTGGAACTGCTCGGTACAACAATTTCGTTCTCGGCGGATTGCCCGTTCTCCGAAAAATCCAGGGAAGTTTTTTTGAAGAAACGATTGTTTTTTTTTTTATTTTTACGGTTCTTCGACTACAATTCCGATCGACAGAAAATCCCTTCGTTGAGGTAGCTGAAGCGAACTCGTAAGGCGCGTCGGCTAATGGGAAACGGGCCCCGGTGCCGCTGGAACAACAAATACTAATTTCGATGTTAACTGGCACGGGTTTGGCGGTGATGCTCGTGAGAGAGGAGAACGGTTCGGATTCACGACGGATCCTTGGAAGACGTAAATCAAACGGAGCTGCTACGCGTGCACTTGACTAGAAACACCGAGTGGTAGAAGGGTTCGCCGCCTCCTCCTCGTTCACCATCCTCCGTTCTCCCGTTCGAGAGAGTATATATAGACGAAACCGTGAGTCATTTGACGTATACTGGGTACTGAGTGCGCTGTCAGCCAGTGATTCTCAGTTTCGGAGCTAACCATTTTTTCTTCCTTTCATTCGTTCAGGATTTCTTTTTCTTTCGTTTATGGTCCATCGAGGAAATAATTGAATGAAAGGGTCGAAGGGCTGAAGGATGGGCCGTTAGCGATACGAAAACACTTACCTGTAAAATATTAAAATTGTTTTTATGTAAATAAACCAGAGACAGTGTCGTCGATAAAAAGACTTTTGTGCTGATACAAATAAAACTTACCATAGTGTCGTGAGACAAGTGCATGGGGTAGGCAGGCTGTGCCAAGTGGGGTTGCGCGTAACCACTGTAAGGTGGTTGAACTCCTCCGCCGCCCGCCGTCCAAGGATCACCCGGACCTGTGCCCGTTGCATTTCCATCTATAAAATAAATTAAATTAATACTTGGATGATAACTTTGAGCAAAGGTGTGCAAAGAATGTACCCGTATTTCTTAATCAAGTTTACGCACACTTGCAATAGATTTCAGGAATGTTTTTGCAGACATATTGTAGAGCCATTGTATACCCATACGGAAATTTAAAACACAATCCTAACGAATTTCGAAGAATTGAATTGTGTTATTCCAAAAGATAAATGTAGTTTCAAGTTTATTTGACATTCTTATTCACGACCGGCAGTCGCATTTCCATCTACGAAATCGTTCAAACTATACTTCCGGATGACAATTGCAACACACGATGTATAAAAAATATATCAAAATCACAGAATTTTTGTAGTAGTATTAAGTCTATTTTTTACAAACTTCATATACACCCCCCATATATTCCAGATGCATATATGTCTACACATACGAGCCGTTTAACACCATTACTCAATTTCTTTTATCTTTATCTTAAAAAAGTTTTTGAAATTGACTTTCGTATTTTCAACAGACAAACCGAGTCTCAACTTTATTTAGAATTTCTTTATGAAGAAGCAATGTCCAAAATGTTCATACTATTTTTCGTACATACGTCACGTACATTTTTTCCCGTATGCACATCATTCCAATGAGAGTCTCCTCGGACCGGCTTCGAGACACCCGGTAGTGGGCCAAAATAAACGGGCGGAGAGACGAGTGAGAAACGGTCTTTCCATTATTTCACTTGAGAACAACAGCAATAAGCTCGGGGCTGAACGTATTTTCCCCGGATACTTTTCTTCTATGTAATTTCGTGGCGTGCGAGTTGGCAAAAGAGGGCGCGGTATATACTAACGAAAAGTAAGGCAAACTACACCCTTCCACCCCCACCGCCAACCTCGGTCGGGGGGTTGAAGGAGCTTCGGCGCCGTTCGCGAACTGGCATTCGATGTCTGATAAAACTTTTTCTCTCGCTTCGCTTATAACTCGCTCTTCTTATTCTGCCCCCCCCCCCCCCCGACCATCTCCCGCCCCCACGTAGTAGCTCACTATCCGCGAAATATCTTTGCTTCGTTCTCGTTTACAAGCTCCACTTTTTCTTTTTTGTTTTCCTGCCTCTCTCCTCGTTTCTTATACCCCTCATATCCGACGATATAAAAAGAATGTTTTCGCCTTGGTATCGAAGAGTGAAACAAAAAGTTTCGGAACGAACTCCATAATTACCGATATAGTAGGGATCCGCGTAAAGCGCAGCGGCCTTCGGGGACGTGTATCTCGGTGAGTCTTGGCCAAATTCATCCGAGCCGTACTGTAACATATTAAAAAAAAGACGATTAATGTTGAACAACCATCAAACATCGCACTACATTCTATATTCTTGACCCTTCGTGATCCATCTCATTAAATTCAGGACAAATGGAATTATACTCAACAATGTACAAATTAAAAAATTTCATATAATTAAAAATACTAATTATTATAGCTTTAATGAAAAATGAATGTCTAGTGTATTAAAATTATTGGAGATACCTTTTTTTTTATAATGTACTTATAATTTTGATAATTTATTTTCATTTCAATTTCTGTTTAAAAATAAATAAACGGTACTGGAGGGTCTTGTACGTAAATCTTGTTCGGGCATAATACTTGCAATTTGAATGTCTGTTATTATAATTTCATCAAAGAAAATTGCATTAATGTTCGATCAATATAAACAATGTAAGCAATGTTATCTTCCAGTATATAAACTTTACAACTCTTATCTCCAGTGCCCGTAAACTATACACGGTAAACAAAATCCCTGTAAAATTTAATGTTCTTTGGCTGGAGGTTTTTACCGTAGAAAAAATTAACTTTTAATAACATACTTTGAATCTTACTATAAAAGTGCTTAATTCAAATAATTTTCAATAATTCCGCTATAAAAGTCTATTCACTTTGCTCCATAATCGAACATTGAATTTTGTTTACCAGTTTTCGCGTAAAAACTTCTAATACGACGCACTAAATTTATAATTTCTTTCTACAGTGAAAAAAAAAATCAAATTAAAATGTAACTTCGCTCCAAGCACGGTCGGTAATAAAAACCACGATCCACTTTTCTCCTCTCTACCTTCGAAATTTTTCATCCAGCCACAGATCACCGACAATTGAACAAATTGAACAAATTAAACAAAAAAATGGAATCACAGTTTTCGTTACCGACCGAAAGCGCGCGCTCTCATGTTCGAAACGTTCCACAGTCACGATCGGAATTACCGTTCTGTAATTGTTAAAGTCCCTCGGACAGGCGAACATGATGAAATTTATTTCGCCACTCTACGAAATGAAACTCTCCCCCGGCGTCCGCCCCGAACAAAGTGCAAATATAAATAGTACGGAGCAGAGACGGTAACCGTTCGTCCCAAGATGCGAGAGGCCGCTCCTCACCCGTCCCAAAATTTTCTCTCTTGATGTATGTTAAATTATTCCGGGATTGGCCTCGAATCCCCGACTCCGAAGCTTTTGGGGTGACAAAACCCCCCTTCGCGTTCTCCGGCTTTCGCCCGTTCACGTTTCTCTCCACCTCGACACACGGCGAGAACTCCCCCGACAAACTTTCCCGCTCTGTTTCGCCGAGCGGTGCCCTTTCCACGTTTCCCTCCGCTCTTCCCGCACGCGCTCCGCTAACATACGCTCCGTACGAAAAGTAAACTTGCCGCGAGTGTATGTCGAGGATCGGGGGTTGGAAAGGAGGGAAGGACGAGGCGCGTGGATGATGCCAGCGGTGCCGGCGTTCGCGGAGCCCGCGGGGAATGAACGAGAGGAGAAACCGAGTGAGAGTGAGAGTGAGGGACTAACGCGAGTACGATGGCGCGCACGACTCACCCCCGTCGAAATTTAACGGCCTCGCCGAAACTATGAAAGAATCGTTCGACTTCGATTCCCGAATAATATAAACTGCATGAGAGAAAAATTTTGAGAAATTTTCTAGAAATTCCTCGGGAGGTAAAAGTCGCTGTGTGCGGGTCCGGAGAGCCAAGAATTTCCGGAAACTACCCAAGACTCAAAATTGACTCGAGAAAATAAAAAAAAAATTTGAAAAAGCCTTCCACGTCCGATTCAAACGGGCCGAAATGCTTCCGAATTTTCGAAGGAAACCTTCAACTTTCACTCGAGGAAAAAAAAATGTATAATGAAAAACTGAGAAAAATAATGATTAAGAGTTGGTTCAAGTGAGAGACCGTGTGTTTCCGGGGGAAAAGTCGTTTCGAAGGAGGACGACGAAAAGTCGAGTGTTTGAGAGCGGACGCAAAACTGATGGGAACTGATGGGTCCTCGAGGTGCGGGCCGAAGGCTTTCCCGATGGAAACCCTCGAGGGTGGGGACAATTCACGGCCAATGGAAATTCATTCCCGGTGGCGCAGGAAAGCGACGACGACCCGGCTCGCGCTCTGCCGGGCGGTTCGGAAGAAGAAGAGAAGGAGGAAAAGGAATGCGAAGAAGCGAAGTCCAGAAGGGAGAAGACGGGTCGACGGCGTGCGCCAGGTTATCTTGCCCCGTCTGGAGGCTCGGCGCCGATGAGAGATACAACGCCGTACGTGGGACGCGTGTAGATGGACATGGCCGATTATCGCTCGTCTCCCTGCGAGTCACCGTGCGGGACCGAACAACCGTCGATTTTTTTTTTTTTTTCCTCCACCGTTCGATTAGCCGCGCAACTGAGATAAACAAACCGTCCGATCCGCCAATAAGCGTCGGAGCGCGCTCAAAGACGTTCGGCCATTGGAAACGGAAATTTAAATAAAAATAAAAAATAAACCTCCGTGAGAAAAAAAATGGACAACCTGTCGCGAACACGGTTTTGGCGCATCGTGAATTTTAATTTTTTTTTCAGGCTACTGCAGAAAATATTTTAGACAATGAAATTGATAACCAACGATATGAGTATCTCACTTCGGTCTTTCGTGCCAAGAACAGATTCGATACCCGTTTTGACCAAAACCGCAAGGTCGGTGTATTGTTTCGAGCTAAACCTGAGTCAGCTAAGAGTTTTGCCTAGAATTTAAATGCGACGTTGATGAGGAAGCAATATGAAAATTGAAAATTTCATGTTGCTTTCTCATCAAAGTTTAGAGTTGACATTTTTTGCAAGACTTTCTGATAATGTTCATTAATTTGCCAAGCTTGTTCTATGAGGAAGCTTCAAATATAGTAAGAGCTTTTTCATAAGAGAAGCTCGACGAATAAAGGGACATTATGAGAATGTCTTATGAAAATTTGAATTTTACCTTTTTTTTTTATTCCCGACTTGAGAAAAATACAACAGCCGATGAAAAAAAAGTTCTTTCTCATTGTTATAATAACACGTATACACGTTTTCGAATTTCTGACTTGAAAAAAATATAACAGCCAATAACAATTTTTTTCTCATTCGCTAATCGACGTGACACGGTGAACTTAATTGTTTTATAGAAATATTATTTGTTTACTTGCATTTACACCTCAGCTAATTTTTTGTCGCAAACGTAGATCATTGTACAAAGAATCAATACGCCAAACTTGATCAAGTAATATTTCGTCGTTTGGACAAATGCTGACGCCTTCAAAGAGACGTCAAAGTGGGTCATCGCAATGGAACGCACAACTCCCGTTTTGCCCGGAGGCCAGTCGGAAGTTAAAAATTAACTCAGTGAAACCAACGATCGTTCGTCAAATCATTATTACTGTGTTTCAGTCGTAGCTTTGGTTGTAGAGTTAGTCGCAGCTCCAGTCATAAATAAAAGAACGTACATAAATAGCCTACCAGACCGTAATTGAGAATAAATAAATAAAGAAAATGAGAAGACATGGCCGTCACCATTTAACGAAATAACATTTTGTTAAACAAGTGACGAACTCGTATGCTGAAAAAATAAATATCAACGACTCAGGTAAAATTCGCTTAACAAAAAAAAATGTTATTCTAATTCTCCTTTCAATTCTCAAAATTGCATACGGGATTGAAACAACAACATGTCACCTTGGAAGTTTCGCTGTCGTTGTTACAATATCATTCGAAATCGTAACAATTGAATGTACAAATGCAAGTAATTTTTTGTTGCAGTAGAAACTCGTTTTATTTTTTGTGTCATCAACAATTGTAGTTAAACTTTTATTCCCAAAACTACAGCCGGACAGTGATGTAAGAAAATTAGTAAAAAAAACAATGTCGAAAATTCGTAGACAACAAGTTGTTTCAAAGAGTACAAACTTTTTTCGTACTCTATCTGTACGTTACGGCGATTTTTGGTTGAGCGGTGTAAAAACCTCTTGATCCTTGCTCAGAGCAAACTCGGTCGGTAACAAAAACTTTGATTAATTTTCTCAGCGGTTGGCATCGATTTCGGGTCGAAAGAAAATTCTTCCACGACGTGATTATCAATTAACCTTGGTCTAAGAATTTCCTTCCCACTCTAAAGTCTCGGCCTCGCTTAAAAAACAAGTTACGGTTCTTCTTACCGACCGCGGTACTTAAAATGCCCTCGATCGAACCATTTCCTTTCCCGGCGCGCTCCATCCATCCGAAGACATATTTCCGTCTACGCACTCGAGCTCGTGAATCGAACGGGAACGCTTTAAATGCCATTCGCGGATATGGTGGGGGATTTTACGCGTTTCAGAAAAAAAAAACACACACACACACACACTCATAACTTTATCGCTGACCCAGCTCGATAACGTCGAGGCATGATAAATCTGCAGATCCCCTCCAACTCTATTCCCGGATAGAGGACTTTTGTCTCTACAAGTGAAAAAAAAAAGAAACACAATTTTTTATTTTTTTTTCAATAAACAAAAAAGAAACTCACGAAGGGGAAGATAACGAGACGAGGATAGGAAATGGCGCGAGCGCGAGACGCCATAGGTGGAGTAAGCAGACGTGGAAAGGAACGGGCCGGTCGGCAAACTAATGGCGTGATAAAGAGGGCCTGTTATCGGTAGCTATTAATTCGAATGAATTGCTCTGACACAGAGAGAGCGGAGAGCGGCTCGATCTGGCGCGCTTCGATGGCCGACGCGAGTCTCGCATTTCACATTTTCTCTACGGTAACCTCTCCGGACTGTACGCGGATTCTCGCGCAAGCTCGCGACCTCCGCCACTTTATGTACCGCGCTATAATATTCTCTCGGTCTCTCGGCTGTGACCGAACGGTAGAGGGACGAAAGGGGATGGGAGGAGAAGAAGGAGCGTTTCGCTGGTTCACCACTGTAACATACGCGGAAGTCGAGACGCGATAAACTTATTCGCACATGCCGAGAGTACACAAACTACGATATTCGCCCGGTTGGATAAAGCTCCGACTACTCCGCCCGGTGGTGGGAGAATAAAAATAAATAAAAAATATTATATTTTTCTTTAGTTTCTGATAAAAGGAACCGAGGCGTGGAGGTGGATAGTGGAAAGAATTTGTCCGTGATAATGCGGCGCTGGCAACGAGCGCTACCAGTTTCAGTCGAACGGGGGAAACGAAGCAACCGGAGCTTCGTTTTCGTTGGGGATTTTTTTTATCGCGGAGCCGAAAAATAAACCGACGGAGGTCGCCCGTCTCGAGACCGTAATTTATGAGCCGTATGACTGTACTTGAATCGTTATTCTTTCTTGTTGATCGAAAAAAAAAGATGTGAAGATGAATAGAATTATTGGAGACGTTGGGCCATCCTGGCTCATTCTTTGGATTCACTTGCGAAATTATTCGACGTCGAAGCCATCGATCAATGATTTTTTGTGACCAGAAACTGTGATCTTGTAATTTATTTCACTGATTAAATATAGTTTGCAGACACTTTATTCTCTTTCAATTAAAAATAAGAAAGAAGTCAAAAAAAAAATGAAAAATTCGAAATTTAGGACTGTCGAAGAAATTGGGTCATCTTGGCTCAGTTTTTACGACGCGCAGTTAGGAGATTATTTGATGTCTAAGCGATCGATTAATGATTTTTTAAAACGAAAAACTGTGTTCTTGCAATTGATTTTATCAACGAAATGCATCGTCAAGAATTATCATTTTCTTTCAAGGAAAATTAGTAAAAGTTACAAAAAATCGAAATCTGCAACTGTCTGTTAGAATTATAAAATATCTGCGGTCAATTAATTAACGTCAAAACCATCGACCGATGGGTCTTTGGAAATCAGAAACATTGATTCCACAAATGACAAATAAATGAAGCAATTGTCTTCTATCGAGCAATAACCGATCGATGTTCTCGAGCGTTCGAGTTACGCAGCGTCCGACTCGCTCCGAAAATACGTGTGTCTCCGATATCGAAAGAATATTATTATCCTTCGTTTCACGAGAACTTATATATGCGCCCTTCTATACATTATTCTGGTACAGGATGGTCGTGCAGCGTGAGACAGCACTATTTCAATTTTTATTGGCCTTTTTCCAACCGTGGCGGTCTTCCGGAGAAATTCGAAGAGATAGAGAGACGTTTCCCGATCAGAAATCTTAATATGTCCGCGATGCGGCTTGCTCGCGGTCGCATTGTCAGCGTTTCTTTCGGGCGCCAATATAAATGTCCCAACGTTGATTTAGTTCGGTCTTCGGCTCGGATCGCACCGGGATATTCGACCCTCCCGCACGCGTCCGCTTCATCCCTCTCGCACCCCTTCGAGCGCTCTCCTTCTGTAACTGACGTCTCAATATTACCGTGACGCGCACGAAGGGAAACCCGCTAAAATTAGTCTACGCGAATCCATTGATCATTGTTTGATCGATCAACGCTCCCGAGGAAATTTTTCGCTCGTTCGGCCATCGGACACGTGAGAGGCCCGAACCGCGGAACACGTGGCCGGCTCGAACCGCCGAACACGTGACCACCGATTTCCACCTGAATCGTCACACGGAACGGGCCAACATCGCTCCACTCTCAAACGGAGCGGATACGCCGTTGAAGAAAATGTTTGTATTTAATGCAGTGGAATTTTAAGGCATAAAATGGAACATTGGATTTTTATGTGGACTAAAATTGTGACAGAAAATTTATGGTCTTTTACAGGGAAACTAAAATAAATTATAGGATTTAGAGTTCTTTTATAATAAATTTTTAGAAAGTTTTAAATATACTGTGTGTTTATTCTTCATTGCATTTTAATACGAAAATTAATTATACGCGAGGAAAAATAAATTTCCACAAAATGCATGCTATTAAAAACACGACTTATTCACTGCGGGAGTAAAAAATCAAGAGGGGAAGAGAAATTTGAAGGAAGTGTGAACAATGAGTTTGAAATTTTACTATATGAAGGCTTTCTGTCATTGCTTTTTTCAAACTATATTACTACAATGTAAAAACAAAGTTTGTACCTTTTACAACTTATTGTTCACAATTTTTTATTTGTTGTTTTTTCTATCGCATCATTCAACTCCGGTTTACAAACGGAAGAGCAAACTATAATCTCCAAAAAATCGAAGATTTTCCTTTCTATGTTCGTGAACGATAGTTAAACGACGATGTCAAAGGACTAGTTTGTACATTGAAACCCAACCAAACGAGCTGATCGCTCACCAAAATTATTTTGATGAAAATTCGTATTCCAATTATCCAAAATGAATTTTTACTACCCACTACGAATTTTGGGCAACAGTTTGTCCTTTTGCTCCTACAGTAGGGTTTAGCTCGCACCAATAAATAATTACTCAAAATAAAAAAATTAACGATTGAAAAAATAATGAAAATAAAAACCATCTGTAGTCGAAGACGGTGAAATGTTTTGAATTTGGGGTAAGCCCATGTTCCGAGATGGCAAAAATCTCGCAGCTCTGATCGGACTTTCCACAATCGACTCGTCAGGCCATTCGTGCTTCGGGTTAACGCCGTTTCGCGCCTTTAATTTCTCAGTTGTCCGATCATAGACTTCCATAAAAAATTATCATCAGGCCGGCGTGTTATTTTTTTAATGGACGTCTCGATGCGACCAGGTGTGTTTCGACGGGCCGCTCAGCCCCCACGTTTTCTAAGCTCGTGGGAACGAAGATCGGCCGGAGCGATTGGAACGATCGCTGGTCATCCGGATCGGGTTTGTTCGTCGCATCTCCATTTCCTTCCTGAGATACGGCGCGTCCTACGGGTTAACCGAACGCGTCCGGAAAACAGGCGAACCATTAGCGTCTTCGATAGTTTCTCGTGTTCGCGTCTGCCGGCTCGTCTATTTATCCGTGCGAAGCCGACACGTGGAAAAAATTCTCACGGCAGAAGGAGGAGAAAAGCAGGTGTCGAGTCATGCGGGTAAGTTCAAGAGCCCCGGCGACTCTTCGGCCCCGACTTACGCACTCCGGCTCCTTCGCCCTCAACGACTTTCCAACACTCGCAATGTTATCCGGGAATTCGTAACGGGCCCTTTGTCTCGGCTCCTCGAGCGGCGTTTACTCCGGACCGGCACCGAAAAAAACCCCCGAACGGTTCTCTCGACGGACTCTCGACGAACAAACTCGCGACGGATATTTTTAAACCCACCTGACGTCACGGGAGACTCCCTGCGCGGAAAATCACGCGTCTCGGTCGCGATGCACTCCGCGTTGTGGGAGATCGAGGGCGCTCGTCAGTGAGAAGACTCAAAATCATTTTTTCGTTTCCTTATTAAAAAAAAAAAATCGTTACTGTGTATCGATGAGTCGATTACTTATCAATTATTTGTCAATATATTAATTACTCTTCGATAAATTATTTTATTGTTAATCCATTGTTAATTCATCATTTGTTGATTATTATTCAAAAAATTATTTCTAATTTTTTATTATTGGAAACAAATTAAAGAATGATTCAAAAACGTTTCTAACGGTTGGAGTGCAAGGTGTCGACTCTTTTTAATTGTGGCTTCTTTCTGGTACATTTTATTGCGTTGAAGACTTCGCTTTGCAACGAACTTACTTGAACGACGTTCCCGCGATCGTCATAGGGGCGCCTCGAGTTCCCATGACTCGAGCTACGAAGGAAATGCCCGTAGATGGAGAACGCATGTTTCCTACCCAAGAAACACTTCCGGTTTCTCGGACCACTGTTTACGCTACCCAGGCCATCCGGGAATATCAATTACGTAATTTTCGAGAAAGAGGACGAATGAGCTATCGTCAAAACGTACAAAACGCGGATTAAATTTCGCTTTCGCTGCTGCTTGCCCGGTGTCTTGTCGGTTGAGCGATATGTAACGAAAACATAGTTCGCTGAACGCTCAACAGCCCTGATGGAAACTCGCGACAGCACGTTTTCTGCTCGACACGATAATAAATTTAATATCTCAAGACGTAAAATTTTTTACAGCTTGAGATACGTTTTTTTTTTTAATATCTTTTGATACGTTGAATCCCCAAAATTGCAGCTCAGTTTATCTTTCAGTTTTTTTTTTCTTCAATTTATAATTGTTGAGATTGCAACTAAATTTACTTTTCAGTATTTAGTAAGTATTCGGTAATGCAGACTGTAATTAATTTTTCTCAATCGTACTAATTTTTTTGAGAAAGAAAAAGCTAGATTTTTTGCAACAATTTCTCATGAGGCTCGAATTTATTTTAGTGCCAGAAACATTAGCATCATTGAATGGAGTTAATTTTTAAAATGGAACTATCTATCTAGCACACACAGCTGTCTCATTTCGCCTCGACACTTATTTATTTCCCATTCGTCCATTCCATTCTTCGTTCGGTAGCGGTTCATCGACCCCGAAGATGCGAGAATTAATTTTGTTTCTTCTATTTTTTTTTTCTTCCGGAGCAGGAAAAAAAAGATGAAACAAACAGTGGAACAGCGTGTTCGTGGAAAGAAACTTGCGCGTTGTAGAGGAGCGGTGTCGAGACGGTAGCGAGCAGCAGGTGTGCATATGTAATTTCGTATGGATACCGCACGCGTGGACAACTCATTCTCGTATTCGTTGTGCGCTCGGTTACATTATTTATTAGACACGCCAAGTAGGCAGAGGAGGGAGATGGGGTTTGTCTCCGTCGGTTGAGAGAACCCGACAGCGACGGAGAAGAACCATCCACGTACCTCCGGACTACATAACCGACAATTAGCCTCCGATAAGTCACTACGTGATCGCTTTTCCAGATGAGCCTCGATCGAAGTGTTCACGCACTCGACCTCCCGCATCATAAATACGCAACGCGTGCTCGTCCCGACTACGACACAATTATTAATGAGATATTAATCGACGACTTGCCGATCACTTCAATGGATAAAAAAATTATTATCACAATAATGATAATGACGATAAAACCATGCCCGCACCTTTCGGATGCGCAAGCGCGAACGAACTCATGGGAATTTTCCTTAAAAATTTATTTAAACATTTATTCGTAAAAAAGGTGCGAGGAATTTGAATGAAAAAAAAAAACTTACAATCTCGATAGTTCAAAAAAATAGTACAATTAAATTCGGTTGAAATCTTGAAGATTATACTTGTCCGAAAATTTTAGCTCTGCAGTCCCAGCAAACGTGAGTTTCGGAGTAACTTTCGAACGCTTCTCGATGGAATTAAATGTTAGAGAAAATCAAGTGTATGAAAACATTGTATTTCCGAAACAATAATTCATATTTCTTATTAACAAGTTAAAGAAGAGAATCGTTATCTTTCATATAATCCGGCAACTTAACTACATTCCTTCACAAAAATAGCTCAATACATTTCAGTAAATTAATGACTTCTTGACTTTCATCTTATAATGTGTCAACAAGCCATCTCCCTCAAGTCCCCCGCCTAGCACAAAATTTCAGCTACGGAGTGTTTCTTCCAATGCTTTGGAAAAGAAAAAAAAATGGTTTACTAATAGAATTTAATTCGCCGATTAAACTTCCCTAAACGAAACTTCCTGATCGGAAAAAAACCGTCCGTCCATCACTCGATAAAATTTAGTGTCGCGCAGATACTTTCAATGTCATAAAAATTCGCGATAGGAGAAATTCCCTCGAAGCGTGTACACGGTTAGCGCGAACGATTCGCGAACAACTTTTGCGAAGGGGGCTCGGAAAAAGTGACTGATTGAAAAAGAAAAAGTCGTACATTCTGCAATTTTGAGCCATCAGCGTCGAGGTTTATATTTATCAGCCGAGAGACACATCGGAGTTTTGCCGTCGTTGAGCGAGCGCTTTAACAAGGTGAGAGGTGGTGGCTCTCGCTCGAATTCGCGGTAAAGTCTCGCGGCGGTTTCATAATGATAATTGCGCGTTTAGAGTTTGCAGGTAACGAGGTGCCGAGGCGTTGCGAGCGCTCGCTTCGCCGACTCGCGACCGGCGACGTCGACGTTTCGCGGCCTCTCGCGAAGGATCGCGAGGAATTCGACGGGGGAACTTCTGAGATTGGTCCGCGGTTCAGGCGGATGCTCACCAAGGCGGACGATCGGCCTTTTCTGGGACGACCGAGCCAAACAATTTTCCCTAGATTTATTATATTCGCTCTGAATTTCTTAATCGAGGCAATTATGCGCAATCACGCACCTATCGCCGAATTTTGAAATGCATTCTCCAGCACCGCGCCCACTGTCAGTTTAAATTTATTTATTGGTTTATTTATTTTGTGAATGTTATTATTATTTTTGTGAAGCTGAATCGAGTGACCGAGCGGGGAGTCGAACGTTCCGGGATAACGAGGTGTACGAGCGGTTCTACCGTGTATGAGGCATGCGTTAACGATCTCGCGAAACCAATTAATATAATCAGCGGGCATGCTCGAGTTGAGACAGTAGCGGTGGTCAAAAGAAATAGCAGGAGGGCGGGAGAGATTGGGGGAAGGCGGAGAACTGTCAAGAGCCGTTTTCCGCTATTTTTTTCTAGTTAAAAGTTTAGGAAAAAGAAATTTAAATTCGTTCATCAGACTATATTGTTAGATGGTCTGGTCGATGAATTTTATTTTATAATAAATAATAACAACACATGATGAACTTCGGTCACATTGTCAGCACATTTAAAACTGATTTGAGTCTATTATGTATAAAAAAAAATCCCATGTTAAGCACTGCTAATAAATCCATTTCTCCTTCCAATAATAATAAAACCATCGTTGAATCATCAGGAGTAGCAGAACATTTTTCGAAAGTGCATAACATGGCCGATTTCTTTATGCATAACAGACTTAAATAGGACATCAATGTGCTAAACAATTGGCCGACGATCGAAATTTTTCGGACGTGTTGATATTTTGTTTTATTTATTTACAAAAATCACCAAGTCACTATAATAAGAAAAAATTCAATTAATTCATCAAACCATATCGTTACCCGGTCTAACAAGTGAGATTTATTTATATTTATATTTAATTTTTTTGCAGTTGGACGAGCGACCGTTCAATCCGAGTTCCGGCGGAACTTGAGGCGGAAGTGTCGTCACTATGAAATCCCGGTCCAAAGAGAACCCGAGGATCCGGACTGTGTCGGGATGCGCGACCGAGCGTCCGTCGCTAATGTTCCTCGAGGTCTGCGTCTCTATCCGGAGGAGGCATCGGGAGTCGTATGCAGGACGCGTATCCACGTTCCTGGCCGTCGCCGTCTAATTAGTATGTGCCGTGGCGTCGGGTATTAGGAGGCGGTCACGCTTGCATACGAAAGACGCGAACCTCCGGGAGACCCTGCGGTCCCCGTGGCCGCTGCTCCAGCGATTTCGCTCGGAGTGCGAAAGAAACGCGCGGCTCGCGTATCGGCCAGGTGAATGTAACGCGTCGAGAATTCCAAATAAACAATAAACAATAAAAGCACAATAATAAAAAATCAACTATAAGAAAACAGCAATCCAGTGAATTTATAATAATTATTAATTTTTTCCTCCGGTCAGACGAAAGGAACTCGTTTAGAGTCGAGATGAAAAATAAATGAAATTAAAAAAAAAACAAAAAAAAATCGCCAATCCCGAAGTGAAATTAATTGTAACGATAATTATAAATTTTTCGTGAAACGAATCGTCCCGAGAAACATGCGCGAGGCTCTCCGGTCTCGTCGAGCGTGACCGGGCAGTCTAACGGTATTGAAACAGCGATTTTCATGAGGGTTGTTGGCCAGCGGGGGACCCCATGGGGTGAAACAATAAATGAGAGACAAGTATTCTCGGTAGGCACGTACGGGCACTAAAATCGCCTGAAGGTGTTTTCTCTCCGGTGCATTTACGACACGTTTTCGCGCGCGTACACGAGAGGAACAGACCGAGCGATCGCCGTCGATCGGGCCGTACGGAGTCGCCGGTTTGTGGTTTTTCGTGCAACGGGTGGCTCCGGCTGGGCCGGACAGGTCGTCGATAGACAAGTTTTATACCTGCCCGTCCCTCGGCTGCAATAATTTCGTCTCTGGAGTCTCACCGGACGGTCACTTGTTTCCGCGCGATACCTGACTGTTCGTTACGCGCCGATTTACGATCCGGGGAATCCCCGATCTTCGGTCGGCGCGTAGCGAACCCTTGCGCATGCGCGCAACGGTCGATTGTTTTACGAGCAACCGGTCGCTCGCTGACAATGCGCTAAACGCGATTACCGAATAAAACATCTCTGGTATCCAATTAGCCGAACAAAAGGACGAGAGAGAGGGAGAGAGAAACACGATGACCGGTATGGAAACGATTATTTACCCCGCTCTCCTGTCCGCCATATTGTTTCCAGTAACCCGGCGAGGACGTGGAAGGACGAGTCGAGGAACCACCCGGTTCCGTCTGGCAGACCGGATTGGCTCGCGGACGCTGGCACTGCAACTTGTAATCGTCCTGGCCGTAGTAACCGATTTTTCGCGAAACGTTACCGACGAACTTTCCGCGATCGGCGTCGCCGAACCGCTGCTTCGGCTCCTGGAGCGCCCGGGCCGCGACCCCGAAATCGCTGAGTTTAAAATTCTGCTGGTTCATCTTGAAATCGGCTCGGTCTCTGAAGCTGCGGTCCATCCCGATCTTTCGGCTCTTGCGCCGGATCACGATTCGTCGAGTCGCTGGATCAATTCGGAGAGTCCATCGATTCGATAAAGACGAAGTTAAATTTACGATCGGCGGCGAACTTTGAGTGTAATTTTTTAAATGGCTTACAATTTTACCATCGGAAGATGTATTTTTTTTTGTACCGACTCTTCCGGCTCTCGGCGAAAGAACCGATCGCTCTTCGTAGACTCGGATATCGTCGGATTTTCACGATGATCGTTCGAATCGTTTGTCAAAATTTTACTGTCGGACGATGGATTTTTTCTGTATGGACTCTTCCGGATGTTTGCTGAACCACGATCGAGTATCGGCGAACGAGCTGCGCGGATGACGTCGATTTTAGCCTTTGGACTCTTTTCACGCTTCGACAGTCGTCCAGAATTAGCGACCAACCACGGTTCCGGATTTCCACGATACCGATTCGAATTCTTCTTCGCAATCTTCCGGGTCTTTTCGTAAAAGTCCCAAAGTCTCTACCTGGACTCTCTCAACGCTCCGGTACGTGTCCGGTATTAACGACCGAACTCTCAAGCTTCCGAATTTTTACGATACCGATTCGAATTTTGGTTCACCAAAAGCTGTTACCAAAGCGGAAAGCGGAAGAGCCGCTCACCTCTGCACAAATGCGACCGAGTCGATTTCAGTCCCTAGGAACCAATTGTCTCCCTAAACTCCGTTCATTCTCAGACACTCGACCATTATCCGCGATTTTTTTTTCTTGACAATTTTATGCAATCATTATCCGATTTTTTTTTTTTTTACAATTTTATCATCGAACTATAGACCGGATGCTCGGCGGAGGACGAGCGGAGGAACCGCTCGCTGACTGTAAAGATGATCCGAACGAGACGGAGCTCTCGGTCCGGCGCGCACACGGGGCCTTGTGGAATCGGAAGGCAACGGCCAGCTGGACGGCCGGTACGGAGACGACTGGTTCGGTTACTCGGTTCCGAGGCCTCTCGAAGCGGCGCACACACGGTTCGCGCGATACTCCGAGAGCCCAGGTAAGAGCGAGAGGAGTCGCGGCTCTCGCCGGTCCAGCCCTCTCCTTCGTGTGTGTACTCTAACGATAGCTCCGATCTCTCCCCACTCGGACCGAGATAGCCGGAGAGATGAAACTGCGTAGCGCTCGTTTCCCGCTGGGCTCTCCTAGCCCTCTTTCTCGGCAAGCGCGTCTATCTCTGCCCACCGGGAGAACCGTCGGAGTCGATCGCGGGACTCGGCCGGATGTCGCGGTCTCCGCCCAAGCGATCACCGATCGTTCGGCTGACTCGATCGCGTTTTCCAACAATCCTATCGGGGAAATATTGGCCCACGTTGAGGTTAAATATCGGGCCACGCGATGATTTCGGAGGGAGAAAATGAAATTTCTTCGGGGTCGTTGTCGAGGAAGAAGCAACAGGTTGGATGTCGGAAAAGGATCGAGTGGGGTTGACTCGAGAATCGAGCATTGGCTGCGATGGAGAATTACTTACCACTAAATTACTAGTTACCAGCCATTTTGTACTTGCTTTAGTGACGGGCTCGCATTACCATCACGTGACAATATTTTCAATTGCCGACAATTTCTATGCGAATGACGCTTACGTGATGGTCACGTGACGTCACAGAATGGTTACGAACATTTTTGTGACGATGAACTGATTTTTTCCACACGCTTTACACGTAAAATTACCGCGGCTCTACCATTCACTCTGATGACGGGTCACGTGGCATGTTTCGGTTTCCGCCATTTTCTATGCAAACGACCGCCATCTTGTACTCGCATCCCTGGACGCGTCATTCCACTATTACGCAACCGTCGCAAACGCCATTTCGGTTTCCTACAATTTTCTATATAAAATTACCGACACTTTTTACCCTGCTCAAATCCCAAGTCACATTAATTTCGCTTCCTATGTTCTTATGAACATATGAAAATGAATGTTCATTTTCCGTCTTAAGGACCGTCATTTTTATGGACAAAGACCCGTTCCGTCGCACATTTTTGGTAAGGGTTTTCATTATTGCAGTCAACATCGTATTCGTCATAAGACGGTCCTGAAATTGGCCTTACGTAAGCGACCATTGGCGATGCTTGGATAGATTTTCTCGCGGGTCTACTCTGTGCATGCGTATGCAGAATTATTTTACGGAGAAGCGAGTCGGAGCCTCTGAGAAGCCTTCGGAGACGTCGTAGGAAAAGGTGTGCGCATTTGTGTTTGCGCGTGTGTGCCCGAGAGAGTTCGTGTGGAGGTGGTTGTCCTGGCCTCCGAGCTCTCCTCGCATCTCGTGCGGCGGTGGTCGCGAAGTAGTATGAACAGTCCGGACAGGGAGAGGGGCCAGTCGCGGTGAGGTACAAGCTCGCCAGACTGCCTGCCGCCTGCTCGACTCGCGGCACGTTGGGAACAAGGAGGACAGCGAGACTTTCAAAGGAGATGGAAATCCGAGAGAAAGAACCAGCACGGGGAGAGAGGGGGCAAAATCCAAGGTGTTCGGACGGTCCTGAAGCGTAGGCGATTCGATAATCGACGATTTTATCGGAAGGGCTTTGTAAAAAAAATGCCCATAAAATATGTGAAATTAAAAACACTTCGTACACTAAAGTCGAAATGAACCGATTTTTTCGAGTGTATGCCAGGGAGATTATTGGATTATTATTGAATGGGCCGGGAACGAAGGTGATTTGAAGACACGATTGCGTCGTGTAGTCTTCGATTAATATATTTAATTTATGGATTTAAGGGTATTTCAGGACTACGAGAGAAACGACTCGATGGATAAACTGGCAGAAATTGATGATTCACGAGCATGAAATAAATTTGATACAATTTGGGAAAATAAAACGATTGTGAATTTCGGATGATAACATCCGTTCAGGGAATTAATGAATTAACGGTCAGAGCACTGTGAAAAGTGGGAGAGGCAGCGAAAGTAATTTAATTGTTGCAAGGCGCGAAACATTCGCAATCGACAATTTTATACGATAGTTTCAGTAGGAGTGCGATGAAATGAAAAAAAAAAAATTTTTACCGGAAAGTCGATATGGTCTGAATTTCGCGAGAGAAGCGAAAGAACGGATAGATCGCCGGAAGGAAAGCCCCATAGAATACGAGACTCAAGGATGCTCCGGTAGTAAAAGGGATTCGAAATCAGCGAAATAAATTTAATGAAACTTCGTAACGGAACGTCCATCCTCAAAATGAGTGAATCAATGAATTGCCAGAACAGAGCAGGGGCAAAATCGAAGGTAATCAAGTCCACTGACCTCACCCACACATTACAATGGGTAACGATTTTTCTTGTTCACAAAATCCACAATTTTTCATTGTCAACTTTCCAAAAAAAAAATAAAATGAAAATAAATATCGTTAAAAAAAAAGTTTGTATTAATAAAACATATTTTTATTAAATTCAAAGAAGAATTGTGGAATCGTGTCGGCAAAACATGTTGTTGAAAGAGACATTTTTTTTTACACTGTGCAAGGGATTCTTCACGAAATTCATTAATCGCAGTCGTGAAATAAATTCGACGAAATTTCCAACAAAAATACGAGAGTCTGAAATTCGCAGTGGACGGTCGATTTTCGAAGGGAACGAATCGGTGAATGAACGGTCGGGAGAGAAAGAGAGTCGCGTTTGGATCGGACACTTCGTGTGACACAAAAGTGTCGGTCGATTACGCAAAAGCCCTCGGAGGGGCTTTTTCACGTGTATTCTTGGCGCGGGGTTCTCAACCCGCGAGGACAGGACACGAGCGTATCTCCGGGACGGAGCCGACGGATCGCTGGCGCACTCGGTAGTCAACCCGAATTAGCCCGGCGATTATATTTGTCCGATTGCGTAAACGACGCACATCTCTCTCTCTCTCTCTCTGTCTCTCTGTATATCCGTACTATCGCCGTATCCTCGGCAGTCTAATAGAAATAGGTAATATATTTCGGTGCGAACGAAGAAATGCATCGGGCTGTTTTAAAGAATTGCAAATTTCTGGCTAGGTTCATCGGTCGATTTTCCCCGACTGTTGAAAATTATTTTCCAGACCGCATCGCATATATTTTTAATTAAAAAAAAAATGCTTTTGAATTTACTTTATAATTTGAGATCTATTATACTAAAAAAAAAAAAAATTTATATATCTATTAAACGCCCAATTCTCGAGCCACTGAGAAAGCGTTGCTCGTTTCGCGCAACCACGGTAAATCACACGTCAGACTCGACTCTAAAATGCGCCATCGACTCGGCAAATGCGATTTTCCACTTTGTTATCAACAAATTGTGAAATGCGCACTTACGATCAACGAATGAGCCGTGGCTGACTTATTCCCTGCTACGGAATCAATTTAATTCGTAAAACGACAAACGACAACACGCATTTATCGTTATTTTTTCAAATCTGTCTTGCGCTTTCAGATGACGTTTTGAAATTGTCGTTTATTTTATTTTTTGGATGTCGGTTACGGAGGTGAATAAAATCGCCCCCCCTCTCGGTGCGAAGTTCCTGCATCCCGGGCTCCCGATAAGGCTCACTGGTTTCGCAACGCAGCTTCGAGAGTGCGCGCGTGCACGCGGAGAGACTCCGTCGACGAGGATTATTCCAGCGAGATCGTGGAAAATGTCGGGCTTTCGCGGACTTCTATTCTCGTATGCGGATTCCAGTTGGGTGTAACAGCCGCGCGGCTCGGCTAACGGGGAGCGAGTAGGCGCGGTGTTAGAAAGTTGAATGAATTAAACCCGCGAGACCCGGTGCAGTTATGTGCAAGCGAGCGCCCGATGTGTCTCCTCGGCTATCGGCTCGCTTCTCGCTCAATTATTATTAGTCGCTGCCTACGCGATCCTCGCACGCGTGTTTCAAAAGTATTGCGAAAAAAAAAAAATATATAATTAGTCGTAAATAACATTTTTCCCATAATGTCGTGCCTGATGAGGTTGAGAGATCGAAAGGGCGAACGAGGAGGAAAATAATAAAATAAAAACCAGTAAAAAAAAAAAAAATTAAACTCTGCAAGTGTTTCTCACCCAATTCCGACCGGCGGATTCGACGTTTCTAAGCTCGGTGTACTGATTTCCATGACTTACCTGTAACACAGAGACAAAAAAACGACCAATTAAATGCATGCAATTTTTTTTTTTTATATTAAAACATTTCAATAAATATTTCGATTTTTTCGTTGTTTTCTAATAGATAGAAAAATTCGATTCCCTAGTTGCTCCTCTGTTGTTGTTGTGATTTCTTTTATCGAGAGACCAAAAAAAAAAAAGAAGAAATTCGATGACAGAGGCACCGAAAAAACCATGGGACGTTTAGAGGAGGCGGAGCACTTCCTCCGGGTGGAAACGTGGCGCGACGGGACGCGATGAGCTTTTGTTTTCCAGCGGGACACCGCACCGTGGCCGCTGCCGATGTGCGTAATCTCGCGGGCGCAACGCGCGTCCCATTCTCGCCCTCACGTTCATTCATTCTCTGGCTTCGATTCGCTCGCCTCTTCCACGCTGGCCAGAAAATCTCGCACGCCCGCCATTGTGCGCTCCGGTTCTCCGCATATTTCGTTCGACACTTTTATCACCCCGGCTTTCCCAACAATGCCCGGTCGCCTTCCCCGCGCACTCCGCCGAACCGGTCGTTTCCGTTTGTTCGAGATTCTAGCATTTTTTCTACGTTTTTTTTTTTTTTTTTTTTTTTTTCACCGTCCTTTTACGTTGCCGCAGTCGCAGCATCCACCTACAGTTGTCGCGCTCACAAATTATCCCTAGCGCGACTCGATCCGGCGCATTGTCACCGTCGGTCCTCGGCGACTCATCGACAAAGCCTCGAGGAAACGTTTAGAACCGATTCATTCCTCGTTCCCCCCCCAATAATTCGACGATCGTTCGACGCGGATTTATATTTTCACCGTCGTTCGACGACACTTCCGATCGCCAATTCTTACTCTTCCAGCGGACATTACGTCACACGACAAAAACGTGACGCTCGATTTCAAAATATCATTTGTTTTTACCGGTAGCTACGTCATAACGCGAATGAGTCACTTCCGGTTTCGGAATGTAATTTTTCGACCGGAAGTAAAGTCGTACGGAAAAACGTGATTTACCGAGTTAAAATCTCTGTTTTAACGTAACGTACGTAACGCGGGAGAAAAATAGTTACCTCGATTGTCCGTCAACGTTTTCTGATGCAGTAAAAATAATCGGAAAATTTAAATTTTTTTGAATATTATTTAAAAATTATTTTTCGCTTTTGATGACGTTTTTTTTGGGTGTTATTGTGGGCATACTTTTTCCAGCTCGGCGATCGAGGAGCCTTGGATAACGAACCGAGAGACAAGAATCTACTCGGTCGCAATGGGACCGAGACATTCCCATTATCTCGGTCTTGTCCGCGAATGCTGCGAGTGTCACGCTCGCCCTTCCGCCCCGAAGGACGCGACCGGCAAGTACGAGCGACTAGTCGGACGACTTATGATGCCCAGTTTTTCACAAACCGGGCATCGCCGAGCCTCGCCATTTTCGTATCTCCCAGCGGCAAATCGCTAATATGGCTTCGTACCATAAAGTTTCTTCGGGAGCGAAAGAATGAATTTTTCATCACGTCGACGCTCACTAACGACCCTGAGCACGTCTATCCTCCGGATGAACTCGATCGCTACTATGAATTTCGATATTCTTCGACGTTCGCTCGTAGTTTCGCAAAGAATTTTCTGATAGTTTCTTTTTTTTTTTTTTTTTAATTTTCTTCTAAAAATCACCTCGCTTTTTCCGGTTTCAACTGAAATAAAGCCTAAACGATCTCGGTTACTTTTTTCTCTATCTCATCGTGTGTTTTTCGTTTGTAAATTGAGATTTCATTTTACGCTAAATTTTTACGATTATTTCTCATATTATTCTTGAACATTTTAACGACCAAATTGCCGGAAATTTGAAAAAAATAGTTCTCTCTGCAGGATTAAAAGAAAGAAAAAAAATCCGTGCTTACCGATCGTCTCACGATTTTCCAAGCAAATTCTCGACGCGTATAAGAGGGGAGACTGGCCCTCGGGTGCGCGTTGAATCGACTTTGCGAAGGACGGATCGCGGTCGGAATCGACGCGATCGGTACGCGGAGAATGAGATTTTGGATAAAAGATTCGTAATCGGTACAGCGTGACCGGCAGGCGAGTAGCAGCGAAAGAGTTATTCCACTCGGTGCGATACCGTACGGTAGAATCTAATCGGTTTCTCACGGAACAACGTATTCCTCGACTCGGCCTTCCGATGCGCCGGTAGAAAAGCCTTTTGTGTACGTCCCTCGATCCTAATACGCAACGTCCCTCTTTCGCTTGGGAGAAAACCTTGAATCGTCAGACTTCGAGTTCTGCAGCTCGATATTTTATCACGATAAAACGGAAATAAATAAAATAATGATATAAAAATATATAAATAAAGAATCGCGCTACTTTACCGACAGCGACATTTATCGTCAAATGTTTTTTTTTTAATTTGGAAAAAATGTATTTTCGCTTGGGAGAAAACCTTGAATCGTCAGACTTCGAGTTCTGCAGCTCGATATTTTATCACGATAAAACGGCAATAAATAAAATAATGATATAAAAATATATAAATAAAGAATCGCGCTACTTTACCGACAGCGACTTTTATCGTCAAATGTTTTTTTTTAATTTGGAAAAAATGTATTTTCGTTTGGAATAATTTCTTGGATCGTCAGACTTCGAGTTCTGCAGCTCGATATTTTATCACGATAAAACGGGAATAAATAAAATAATGATAAAAAATATTCGAGCTCGGTATTCGCGCTCTGCAGCTCGATATTTTATCACGGTAAAACGGCAATAAATAAAATGATGATAAAAATATATAAATAAAAAATTGCACTACTTTACCGACAGCGACATTTATCATCAAATGTTTTTTTTTAATTTGGAAAAAATGTATTTTCGTTTGGAATAAAATCTTGGATCGTCAGACTCCGAGTTCTGCAGCTCGATATTTAATTGTGGTAAAACCATAATAAATAAAATTAAAGTAAAGTAATAAAAATTAAAAATTAAAATTAATTCTTTAATTACGCGACTTCACCGACGGAGACATTCATTTTCAATTTTCTTTTTTAATGTCCAAAAAAAAGTATTTACGTTGACGAGTTTGAGGATATAATCTGTATAATTCGCAACCTCTCTTTCTCGCTTGGGTTGAAATCTTTGATCGCCAGGGTTCGAGTTTGCAGCTCGATACTTTATTATTTATTCATTTACTATTTACGGCCCGCGAGTAAACCAATACGCCCAATAAATACTGAACAAATAAAGAATAAAATATCGAGCTGCAGAGGACGAAGCCTGCCGACCGAAGATTTCCTCCCAAACGAGAGAGGGAAATTGCTCATTATAAGGATTAAGTCCTTAAACTTGTCCGTGTAAATTTTTTTTTTTCTAAACTAAGATTAAAAAAATAATTAAAAACTAATATTACCGTCAGTAAAATGACGTGATTCTTATTTAATTTTTTTAAAATAATTTTTCAAGTAATCATCGATTAACCATAATCCAATATCGATCCGCGGAGCGCGGTGAAATTGCATCGACGGTGACTTAAAAAAAAAAAAAAAAAAAAAAAAAAGTTATTTTTTAACATGGCTACGTGGGAGGATTGAATCGCATCCACGTTTCGATGACTCGTTCCGATCCCCCGACTTCTCCCCTCATTGTATCACAGCCGGAGGAGCAGAGATCATCTCCTCGGTGATGACCGAGCATTCCCGTTAGCACACTTGCGCCTTGTCCGGGCTCTCGAGTGCCTCGGATATATGCCAGCAGTTGCGAATTGTTCGATAGTTGTGTCACCGTAGCTCTCCCGGTGGTTCTCCCGTGCGCGAATACGGAGCCACGGTGTGGTGTTAACTACCGGGAAGCCGGATGAGTGGAGGAGGAGATGAGGATGAGAGCAAAGAGAGCTGCGGACCTTGCCTCTGAGAGGACTCCCTTGGCGATAAGAGGCACAAAGTGCCTCGCGCACCTCTCGTGAAATCGATATACCGAGTGACTGGTCGCAAAGAGAACAAAATTAAATGTATCAAAAAAAAATACTACACGTACATACAGAGTGTGCAATTTAATTGTGAATGTCACGTACCAGACCTCGAAATTTCCGTTCGTTATTCCAATTAATTAAATGGAAATGTTTCTTTTTTTTTTTTTTTTGGTAAAATAAAGTACGATTGCGAGGAAATAATGCGTTTTAAATTTCAGAAACAGTTTATGGAAAAAAGCTTGCGATACTGTTAATTAATTTTTGTGTTTTTTTTTTTTTACCGTGTATACATATATGTATTTGAAAAAAATAAAACTTATTTATATACACGAATCGGTACGAGAGGCGAAAGATAATCAGAGTAATTAACCCACGGACCGAGGCAGGAAATAATTTTGTTAATGAAAATCAACAAAGGATAAACCGATGCCGTTGTACACGGGACAAAAGCATGGCGAATATTAATTACGGTAGTGTGTAATTAAATCATTCGCTCGTCGGTGACGTAATTGGCCCGAGGACAGTGTAGGTGAAAAAAAAAAAAAAAACAAAAAAAAAACATATAAAAATATGAAAAGCGTAAAAAGAATTAAATAGAAAAATAGCAGAACAACGGAGTAAACGAGATGGAAAGAAAATTGGCTCCGTGTACATCGGTGCGGTGGTGAGATAGAAACGGGAGAGTTTGTTCGTTGATTCAATTAGAGACGCGCCCACGGTATAATTGGGAACAATTCATAAATTTATTGCGACAGACAACACGCGCCCGATCTGCCTCCTCTCTCCGTTCCGCTTTATTCCCATTTTCCCATAATATTCTCGGCAACCCTTTGGCCGCCTCCGGCTCTCGAGGCTTTCCTCGCTCGATGCCCGGAGCAAAGCGTAGGAGCTGCTCTCGTTCGCCGTGGGGCGATGGCTCGAATCGTTAGATCCGCGAAGCGTTGGGTCGGCTCCTCGGCTTACCCAACTTGGACACATTAAAAATTTAATAACTCGCCAGCCAGCAGCCCGCTCGGTCGAGCGGCAAAGTAGCTGGAGGAACCCTCCGAGCAGCCCGGCCGAGGGACACCCCAGAATCCCCGAGACTCGAACGCAGCCTCCGAAGGTTCTCAACTTCACCACGATCCCCTTCCCTTCGCTACGTCGAGTTCACTCCGATGTCCTGGAATTTTTCGAATTTTTTTTTATTTTTTATTTTTCATTTATAGTCCGTGATTTTTTTTTCGATTTATTATTTATTCGCTTAATTGTTTCACCTTCATCATTCCCGGGCCAATTGTGTATTGGAAAACCGTCCCGAATTAAAATTGAACTGCACTCGTAAAGCAGAAATGGACATTACCGACTGGGTGAAGGATTCGGTTCAACTATATGAAAATGAGTGGGACGAAAAACCCACTCTGCACTTCCTGCTAGTATCTTGTGGAAGCTCATTTTTTTATCAGAACTATCAAACATAACGTATCATTTCATAAGTTGGCCGTATATAGTCGCTATCTTTTGCCTTTATACTTTTTTTTTCAATTTCAATAGATTTTTTAATAATAATCATTATTATCTACAATTATTAACAATGTTTCAAAAGAAATAAATTTAAATACCACGCAAAGCCAATTGTATTTGCCTGTTTATTGAGCTTTTATCGAAGAAATAAAGATTTCGAATGGAATCCAGTGGGTCAATTTTTCCCTAACGACACGTTGAATTCGCTGTATAAAATGGCCGTCGAAATTCGCAAATCGGGAAGACCTTTGAGTCCGATTTTCACCGTCTAAACGTCGATAAAATTCAATTTAGCTCATTCTCTTCCACACTTAAAAAACGAAGATGTCGATGCGCCGGCAAAGCCGACTCACCGCTCATTAGCGCCATCGAGCGCGCAAGAAACGCGTGCGATGGAAATCTGCCCCAAATCGTGAGATGACAGAAAATATTCTACTCTAGACTACCAAACCATTGCAATCAATATCCGCCACGTTTTCGTCCCGCGCCTCGCGCCGGCCGGAAGTCTCCCCCCCCCCCAAATATTTCCGAACTCCTGGACCAAGATTTTCCTCTGTTTTGTGAGAACCCCTGGGTAATACACCACCGAATTACAGGCATCTCCGTTCGAAACGCGGAGACTCGTTCCACCGCCGCGCCGAGAAAGCGTTTTTCCCTCCGACCGGAAGTCCCTCCGGGCCGTCGTCGTTTCTCCCACCTTCGCCACTCTACACGGCGATCCCGTTTCACTCTGACCAGAATCATAGCAAAAAAAAAAAAAAAAAAATCACGGACTTTAAAAAATAATTTTTTATGGAAAAAAAATATATATATATTTATTGAGATTCGGTGAATGGATGTGAGCCGGGCGATTATGTCCCGAGAATTGTTCCGCCCCCGACACTTGTTTGATTTATCGGCGAGCTGCGGCGGTTAAAAGCGAAGTAAATAAACCCGGATTTCCGGCTCTTATTTTACTGGACACCCGGTATTGCAGAGTTTACTCCCCCCTCCCTCCTCCCCCCTCCCCATCCCTCTCACCGTCCCTCCTACGAGAGTCACAAACTTCTCTCGGAGTCTCCCCATATTCTCCAGCAGCCACGCTCTCGACGGCTCCTTCCCAACTTCCCTCTTCCTCCACGGTCTTCTTCCTCCCCCCCCCCGCCCCCTCCCGCCCTTCCTCGCTCCTCGTCGCCCATCCGGCAAACGAAACTGCCATAAATTCGTCTCCTTGTTGATCTTGGCCAGTTTTACGGCTTCCCGATCCCCCCCCGGTGCACCAATAAACGACAAGCGCCGAGTTTCGCGTCGGTCGCTCGCTGACAAATTCCCGAGAGCCATTGCGAGCCCCCCCCCCCCCCCCCCGCCCCTCGCCCCTCTGCCTCGCGTACTCGATTAAAGGCAATTACACCGGGATAGCGTGTCCCAGATTATCGACTTGGAATAATAACGGTTATTTAACTGAGACACGACTGAGTACGAATGTTACTGATAGTAGGTTTTTTTTTTTTTTTTTTTTTTGTTTTAAGGAATTTATTCGCAATTAGGAATTTATGTTGGATTTTTTTTTTTTTTTTTTTTTTTAATTTATTGGAGCTCTCGTCCGATAGTCTGGCAGATAAGAAGATTCCGATGTTCGAGGCTTGAGAATGAGGCTGGTTGCAGAAAACTGAATGGGTTACGGTTTTTTTGTTACCGACCGAGTGCGTTTCGCGCGGTCGAGAATTCTCAACGGCCAAACCATTGAGCTTCCGTGTAGAAGCGTTTTCCGATTTTTAAGACGATTCGTCAGCGTTCCCGTGCGACGGTCTTTGAAATTTATCTAAAGAATGTAAATAATTCACCGTCGCAGATAACACGAGTCGAAAAATAAAAATTGTATTATGAGTTTTAATCTAAAGCTCGAAGCTTCCGTTTCAAATTTTTTAGCATGAGAACAATTTTCTGCACGACAAGTTACGATTAAAAAAAAAAAGAAAAAAATAAAATAAATAAAGATTCAGCTGTTGTCAGCATAAATCCAATTTTCGAAGCATTCAATCAGCATTATAATTCGACAGCCTAACAGACCAGTTCCCGATCTGAAAATCCAAGTCAGCTTCACGCGACTCCAAAGCAGAGCCGATAAATCCAACACTCGGGACCTTCGAGCTCGCGACTTAAATTCCACATCGGCCGAAACCGTCGAAAACCTAAAAACCCACCCTACAAGACAAACAGAGTACGGTAAATAGATTGAAAAAAAAAAAAAAAAAAAAAAAAAAAAAAAAAAAAAAAAAAAACCCCTCATGTTCGTACAATCCGTCGGAAAAAGAAGTGCGCCACGAAACGGTGAGAACCGCTTTTTGGCGTCAGCGGAGGCCAGTTAGCGGATGGATGGTATAGAAATAGAGTGGAATAGTAACGACCCAGGTTCGGGTAAGGGACGGCGGGGAGGGTCGGACAGAGGGTGGTTTTCGGTCGGACATTTTCGGGCCGGTTGTCCACCCCTAGGACCGAAATACAGAACGCACCGTGGAAGGAGAGCCGGATAGCGCGTTGTAACGTCCCGCCAGCGCTGTCAGCCGCGACCCTTCCGCACGAAGGGTCTGCCCTATGATTTGTAGCTCCGCTATAATGCCTCGACAACCCCACGGCATCCCGCTTCACCCTCTCGGCCAGGATGGCCCAGTGTTCCCGATGTGCCGGTGACTCGTGCACGCCGTACGAAACCTCGCCGAACACAGTATTATTCAACCTCTGTCTTAACAGTGCAAGCACACAAACTCATGCTAAGGATATTTCCCTTCCCCACCCACCCTCTCTCATGATACATATTCATGCGTAATGCGAATATGCTCATGGAGCTCGTTCCGGGCTCTCTGCGTGCTCGCAGAAACTAACGCGAGTCCGTGAACGGAGCTAACGAGGAGAGGGAGATATCGTACTTGGAGCAATCTCTAATGGGCTATTGTATTTTTGTTTTTTTGGATCTTTTATTATATTTTCCGTTTACTTTGATTTTTAGTCGATTCGGATTAGTATTTTATTTGTTTCGTTGAATTTTAATCGGAATTTAATGGTTTACCTTTGATTACAATTAGAATTAGAATGCAAGTACGTTTGTGGAGTTTGTTATTGGTTCTCTGTGTGCGGAAATCAAGGCAACTCCGGGAGTACCGTGAGCGGAGCTAATGAAGGGAAGGACATATTGTACTTGGAGCAATTTCTAGTGGGGTATTGTATTCTTGTTTCCGGATCTTTTATTATATTTTCCGTTTACTTTGATTTTAGTCGATTCAAATTAGTATTTTATTCCTTTTCGTTACACGTGAAACGGAATTTAATGGTTTACATTAAATTACGATTACAATTGGAATGCAATTACGTTTGTGGAGTTTGTTAACGAAGACAGGGAGACATTGTACTTGGAGCAATTTTTTTGTGCTGTATTCCGTACTTGCTTCTCGAACTTTTATTATCGTTCATTTTATTTCGATTTCGGTTAATTTTAATTGGTATTCAATTTTATTTCGTTACATTTAAATCGGAAGCCATACATGGTCGAAAAGTTAGTAGCAATTATTATCTTTCGGAAAAATAAAATCTCTATAGAAAATAGATAGTTGGATTCAATTTCATTTTACTCCAATTAAAATGTATTTCGTTGAATTTAAATTAGAATCAAATTTTAGTCGTAAAAATTATTACAATTGGAATGCAATTACGTTTGTGGAGTTTGTTAACGAAGACAGGGAGGCATTGTACTTGGAGCAATTTTTTTGTGCTGTATTCCGTACTTGCTTCTCGAACTTTTATTATCGTTCATTTTATTTCGATTTCGGTTAATTTTAATTGGTATTCAATTTTATTTCGTTACATTTAAATCGGAAGCCATACATGGTCGAAAAGTTAGTAGCAATTATTATCTTTCGGAAAAATAAAATCTCTATAGAAAATAGATAGTTGGATTCAATTTCATTTTACTCCAATTAAAATGTATTTCGTTGAATTTAAATTAGAATCAAATTTTAGTCGTAAAAATTATTACAATTGGAATGCAATTACGTTTGTGGAGTTTGTTAACGAAGACAGGGAGGCATCGTACTTGGAGCAATTTTTTTGTGCTGTATTCCATACTTGCTTCTCGAACTTTTATTATCGTTCATTTTATTTCGATTTCGTTTAATTTCAATTGGTATTTAATTTTATTTCGTTACATTTAAATCGGAAGCCATACATGGTCGAAAAGTTAGTAGCAATTATTATCTTTCGGAAAAATAAAATCTCTATAGAAAATAGATAGTTGGATTCAATTTCATTTTACTCCAATTAAAATGTATTTCGTTGAATTTAAATTAGAATCAAATTTTAGTCGTAAAAATTATTACAATTGGAATGCAATTACGTTTGTGGAGTTTGTTAACGAAGACAGGGAGGCATTGTACTTGGAGCAATTTTTTTGTGCTGTATTCCATACTTGCTTCTCGAACTTTTATTATCGTTCATTTTATTTCGATTTCGTTTAATTTCAATTGGTATTTAATTTTATTTCGTTACATTTAAATCGGAAGCCATACATGGTCGAAAAGTTAGTAGCAATTATTACCTTCGGAAAAATAAAATCTCTATAGAAAATAGATAGTTGTATTCAATTTCATTTTACTCCAATTAAAATGTATTTCGTTGAATTTAAATTAGAATGAAACTTTAGTCGTAAAAATTATTTGTACCTCAACGTCGCCGACCTGCTTCATCCGAAGTGGTAAAGTATTTGTTCCGAAATCGATAAATTGCGCGGTAGCGAGCGTGCAAAACGGGAGAATGATTCGCGATCAAATTACAAGGTCGTTGGGAATTCCATCGCGTCGGAGTAATCACCTGGTGGCGAGGCGACGGGACGGTTCGAGTCGATCATCGAGACCACCGATATTATCTTTGATAGAGATAACCGAATCTTTGAACAGTCGTTCTTCTGCGCCATAGATTTCTATTGATCGTTTATTCTTGTAAGTCATCGAGACTTTTATTTTCCGATCCATCACCATGCGAACAAGCTCCAGCAATAAAAAAATATATATATATATTTTTTTCAACAAATCTCTTTTCGTCCCAAAATCCCCGCAAATTCGTTCTTATTAATCTCGTTATCGATGCAACGAAAAAAAAAAAATTATCATCTTCATAAAGTTAAAAAATAAGAACTGTTATCTTCGAAGAAGTCAACAGGGCAATAAAAATCTGTGGACATTCGTAGACCAAAATTGTCGAGACTTTTTTTTTTTTTTAAAGCCGTAACAGTTTTTACGAAAAGCGTGTATGAAGTCGTTTTCTCGAATCATATAACGTAATTTTAATTAATACAAAAGCGCGAGCAACATTATCTCAGCGGCAGATGGTATCCGAGAGTGTTCTTCGTACGTAGGGAAGGAGATTAGATTTTAGTCTCGTTCATCGTCCATCACTCAGTGACGCATAGAATTTGACGCCGACGCACGCGAGAGGATTATATTCCTCCATACTATAATATGTATGTGTATATATATATATATATATATATATATATGAAATATAAAAATTGAACGGCGCACGAGTTTACACACTGAGCAACGGAAGGAAGAATGGAAAGAGAGCGATGCGTGCGAGTTCGAGATAAATATCTTACGGCTCAGTAGAGTCGGCCATGTGTATATAACACGTGAGTTCGTGCATGTGTGGGTTCATATGTAGGGCAGACCGGGGAAAAATGGAACGGTGCGGTAAAACGGGTCGTCGAGAGTAAAACTCATAATTCCAATAATTTTTGGATTCCCTTTTTTTTCCGATACAACCTGGATTTTCAAAACCGTTTTGACCCACTTGACCATTGACCAGCCATCGAAAGATAATTTTTTTTTTCAAATTTCATTCTACCCCATTATCTCGTTTTATTCCCCAGTGTTTCATTTCGCCCCGCTCTCCTCTACGTACGAATACGCATCAGTGCGTTCACGCCAACATTCGCGTATGCACAAATATATATGTGCACACGTATGTGTACACACACACACACACGCGCGAATGTGTGATTCGAGGCCGTTATAACTTTTCCGTATCACCGAGCGACTTTCCGAAGGTTTTTCGTAGCTTTACGATAGCGCGTGGTAAAAGATTTTCGCGCGACCGCGACGGTGGTCCACGCTACCCCGCGTCCTCCTCCCTTCCTCGCGTTGCTCTCTGACTTATATCCTTTCTGACATTTTCAGATATTCTATTACCACGAGCACGTTGTCCCGCGTATCCCTCGTCCGGCCGCAAAAACGTAATAAATCGTTCCCTCGTATCCGATGTACTCATACAATGTACACGACTCCCCCCCCCCCCCCCTCACCCAATCTCGTGGATTGGATATCTGGTTAGTTTTTTCTAACGTAGCGTGATTCAAGAATCTGTCGTATTTACTTTATCGTTTCACGAGGAAAAAAAATCATCGCGCCGGCCAGACGAGTTCGATAATTCGCTTATCAAGGGACTCATTGCGAAGATTCTATCTGTTCGGTCAAAGAATGTAATATTAATCTTTCACGGCCAATTGTTTCATCCCGCAACGATGTTTTTTTATTATTCGAAAAAAAAAAATGCCGGATATTTTGGACAAAATGATTTTTGAAATGTAAATCGAAAAAATGGGAATAAATTGTTTGTAGAAAGAAATGGGTAATTTGGGAGAAGTTACAGACGGAATTTTGGTGGATTTTTTGGTTGGTGTTTTGTTTATAACTACTGAATGAATGAAGGACGATTTTTCTGTCCGAAATCGTTTGGCTTTCTTGTTCGAAGGAATTTGAAAAAAAAAAAAAAAAAAAAAAAAGGTCGGTTTGAGTTTGATTTTGTCGGGGGTGAAAAGGCTTTCGCGCCTGCTTTTCGTTTGCATGTGAAAACTATAAATACACGAATGTACGGTAGGCCTAGAGACGGCCTGTATACGATTACGAGTTCGTCGGTGTATCGCGAATGTACGAAGCCATGTGGTTGGCTTACAGTATAGTTGCTTTCGGAATGGCACGCAGCTTTGTGCGGTTAATCACTGAGAACGGCTGCCAGTCACGACGAGCCCAGTGATACGTATCGATGTTTCCTCCATTCGACGAGAGACCGGGAGTCAGCGTCGATACAGACTGGCAATACCATTTTGCTTGGCTGTCACTCTCCACGCTTCGATATTCCATTTATCTTCTTGACCGTCGCTGTTATTTTTGCTCGAACCTGCAATCGATTTGTCCTTTTGTCCCTTCACCGTCGAAACGACCGAGGAAATTTCAAATTTTCACATTCTCCCGTCACAATTTTCCTCGCGTTAACGAAAAGCAATTTATTTCGTAATTTTCCTCATCGAGGAAGCTTTGCAACTAATATTTTTAAAATGATGAAGTAACAAAGTGCCCAATTTAATTTTTTATTATTGCGCTACTATTTTCAATGTTTTCGTTCGAGACTGCTGTCGACTTGTTCTTTTGTTCCTTCACCTACGGGAATAACGTGAAAATCACATGCTTCGCCATTGTTCCGTCAGAATTCGCTTTACCCTTTTAAATTCCATTTTGTTTTTTAATTTCTTTATCCAGGAAGCCCTGCGATAAAATTTAAAAAACTACGAAGCAGCTGAAAAATTCGAATTTTCAGCACCTGACCAATAACAAAATCGACGAAGAAAAAACGTCTCAGAATCGCTCGGATTATCCCGGTACTTTGAAGTCACCAAACATTCCCACCTTAACCCTAACAGTCGTAAGCCCGTGGCACGTAAAAGCGACCTGCTGCTGCGATTAACGTAACAGTAATTAATTGAATCCGCATTCGCTGACCATTTCCGGCCAAAAGCAATTTGCCTTCGATCGCAAATGGCCGGTCCGAAAAATAAAACTTTTTATTACCGACCGTGGAACGCGACGACATCGTCTCAACGTGCATTCTCACCTCGCCGGAGATGAAAAATATCGCTCCTTCACTGGCTGAAAACGGCATGTAAAACGACCGTTCAACGATTAATTTTAATTATAAAATATAAATACGCGGTTAGCTCGCAATATTAATTAATAACTCGCGGCGATCGAGAGACGAGTTAACCATCCGTTTTTTTTTTTTTTTTTTTTTTTCGTCTTCCCAGTGAAATCGCCCCTCGTGCTCGAATAATTTCCCAGGAAAACTAGCGGGGCTTTCGAGTTCCGTGCGAGCGTGAGAGTCAATTGGCTCGAGATTCGAGGGGTTGAGCGATCGCGAGAGTGGGAGAAATATTGTATCGCGAGCGTGGTTAAATATCGAGGGTTCTCGAACGTCGGACGATCGCTCACGAGGGTTCCCGCCGTTCTCCTCGTCAACTCGTTTATATTTGTCTCATCCACTCGCACCCTCGCCTCGCCAAATTGCACCTCGATATTTTTCCACCCCCTACCACCACTTTTTTAATTCGAATATATTCACTGAATACAATGCGAGAGAATCGAATCTGTCGGATATAAAAATGGAAATTTAAACGGAAGAGTGAATAAACGGAGCGGCGGTTTGGGTGAGAGTCGAATTTTTCGCAAAAGGTCGAAGAGGTTAAAAGAATTTTCGGCGGACACAGGAAGGTACTTAAAGACGCGAGGAAGTGAGAGGATTGCCTCGAATAAAAGCTCCGAGCGCAGTCGCTTTTGCTCGACACCACTGTCTAGAATATCCTTGGATAAAGATAAGAGCTGTGCAGATCTGTGTATATATATATATATATATATGTGGAGAGAGAATTGAGGAGAAATTCTCGTCGCGGGAGCGCGAAAAGCAAGGACACGGGCCCTCTTTCGAAACTCGGCTACTACTTTTCTCTTCCCCCCCCCCTCCGCCCCCCCCCCAATACCCGGCTTCGAGAAGTAGAATACCCTGTTACTTAAATATTTAACTGGCGCACTTCCGGAGGTGACTGATACATCTTCATCCCACTTTGTTTCGGCAATGGGGAATCGGTATCGGCGCTGATAAATTTATTATCGAGGTAGCCGATAATAATTCAACATAAGAATACGGGTCGGAGAAAATGAAATAAAATAGAATCGAATGCACCGAGCTAAAACATTTCGGTGGATAGCAACGTGAAACTTGTAATTTCTGCATAATTCATCGGATATTGTATAAGCTGCACGATATTGTCAATAACTTTGACCAATATTAAAATACTTTGTGAATAATTAATTTTTTATTCAATATAATGGAACTTCAAATTTTCTAGCGTTGCTCGCGTTAATCCAATATTAATGTACTCCCTCGTGAAATTAATAAACCGGATATGGAAATTGAAAATTTTCCGCCTGAAATGTATCACCGATGATAATGAAAAGTAAACACTATTGTGAAATTTTATAGCATTTATAGTTTGAAATTTTTCAAACTATTTATGTGAGAATAAAGCTTGCAATACTCTTAATTAATTTCTAAAAAATTTTTTTTACAATGTAGAAGAAATTGAAATAAAATAGAATACAATAAAAAATAGCTGAAGGACTTGGGTCGATAGCCAATTAGCAGTGTAAACCTGTGTTCTCACGTCAATCGTGTACGAAACATTGTACCATCCGACATATCGCCATCGAATCCACTATTACCACTCCTAAAATAAAATGAAATAAAATAAAATAAAATAAAATAAAATAAAATAAACCACCCGAGGTACAAATATTAACAAATAAAAAATTTAATCGACAGTATTCCAGCACGGTAATATTAATCCAAAAATGGACAAAAAAAATACGCAGCTGCAGTCATCACGTCAATGAATCTAAAGATCGTCAATCAGAAAAAAAAATACCTCGCCTCTCGCCAATGTCCCACACCTCAGGAACAAATTTACCGATCGAGCAATCCCCCACGAAAGCCTCCGTGAATCCACACCTCTTCGCACCGAGACATTTAGACTGCTCGAATTTTCTATAATTCCCGTCGTTAAATTTTTTTGTCCCGATCGATTCGATCGAAAAGTGGTGTCCGGGTGAAAGCTCTCTCTCTCTCTCTCTCTCTCACAGGTCGACGACAACGTGGCAAATGAGAAATAATAAATCGCTTGGAGTCCCCGGGGCAGGGGGCGGAGAGGCGCGGGCGGGTCGGCCGGCGATCCAGTTTGGCCCCTCGAGCTTTCCCGTACCCGGCCCGTTGATCAATGGTCCGTGTGTACCGGTCACTCGTATGAAAAGTTGCACGAGTCGCGCTATCTTCCTCGCTCGTTTCTCCACCGTTCTCTCTCTCCCGTTTTCAACCCTCTCTTTTTGCCGAGGGCCGGGAAGGGTGCTCGAGGTGGAGGGGGTGTAACGTGCGTGCGTTAATATCGGCCCATTTCCAACTGGCTAGTTCGCCAACTCGGTGGGTGGATTATATTTTCGTATGGATGTATAACGGCTATCGCACCGCGCTCTACACTCGTGCCGAGTTTCGTGCCGAGTTTCGTGCCGAGTTCGGACGAGTTGATTTTTCAAAGGGTATAACAATAACAGGAAGGGATGGGGAAGGGAGTCGTTCGGTCGGGCGTGGCGCGGGTCGCGGGAACGACCAGTGGAGCTTTGGGTGGGTGGCCATTCGTTGCGAAACGAGCGCAACATTATTACCGGTCAAACGCACGCCGAAATATGTAAATCTAGGAGGGAAAAACCGAGCGAGCGGGCAAATAAAACACCGGCGCGAGAGAGGGACGAGGGAACGGGGCAAATTGGATCGCGGATACCGCGAAATAGGCGAATGCAAAAAATATATTGCCCGCACCGATCAACCCGGCTCTTCTCACTCGCTCCGTTGCGCCGTCATTTTTTTTTATTTTGTTATATTTCCCGTTTTACGTCAAATACATCGACCGCGAGATGCCCGAGGCTTCTTGTTTTTATTTGGATTTGGATTTTTTTAAATCCTTTTTGTTTGTTTGTTTGTTTTTGTTTTTGTTTTTTTTTTTGACATTTTTCGAAAACATCGGAAGGCGTGAGAGGAAAAATGTTTTTTATCGAGCGAGGCTGATCGGCAAAAGGATTGAAATTTTCCCGTCGCGCGAATAATAGCAAAACAGTTGGAGATTTTCAAAAAATTGTTTCTTTCTGTCCGAGAAACATAAGTCTTGGTGCAATCCAACGGTTTCGATTTTTCCCGAGTTTCTTTGGATAAACGAAGCGCGTCTTCGCGCTGCATGATAGTGGAGAAAAAAATCAGAATTTGCTGCGACGATCAATGAATTGTTTGTGTTTACCACGAATTTTTGTTTTCTCCTTTCGATTTCGAATAAATCGTGTTGCGAGAGGTCGAAAATTGTCAGAAGGGAAAGTCCGGCCGACTTGCATGATGCAGATAATAAGGAAAAATGTTGATGGCATTTGTTTTTCCAATCTTTGTCTGACAATAAGAAACACGAGTCTCGGTCTAATCCGTCGGTTTCCTTTGTTCTCCAGTTACGATGATTAATCGAAACGGTTATTCGATTCGTATTCTAAAAAGCGGCGGAGAAGCTGCGCGCGCGCACGGGGCGGGAAATTCAAAACGATAAGTGGGTGAAAAAAAAAATCTGGTCGCTCGGTCGTGACCTCTGGAGTTGTTAGCTTTCCCTCGATACTCTTCGAGTCTCTCCCCTCATCCGTCGGCCGTCGATCAGCGGGAATCCGAGCGCGAGAAACGCCAGGCGATAAGGGAACAGACAATATGGCGCCCGTCTCTGACCCAAAGCATCTTCCACGATTCATTAAAACGCAGCCGAGTCCTATCTTCGGATCGTGGACTCCTCGGTACCAACGGGGTTATCGGCCCTCCTTTGCCTCCTCTTTCCTTCCCTCTCCCCTCTGCCACTCCATCCTCTTTTACGAGAAATAACCCACCGTAAACAAGAGTAAGCTAGCCGAAGACCGAAGATCTCTGTACCGGATCCGTGTATATTTGCTTACGACCTGGGGGAGGAAAAAAAGGGAGCTAGGAAAAATCCTCCCGCGCGCAGTTTCGTAGAAAATGAGGTTTCGTAGCCCGGCCGTTTACGTTCTCAAATTCACCGCGTGATTTATTCTCCATTTTGGAATTTTTTTTTCTTTTATTAAAGAGAATAAGAAATATTACGGAATGTTCAGCGATTCGCTTCGAGTTCGTAAAAATACACTGAAATGCGCTGTATTCGCCGTTTTACTTTGACTCAATTTTTGTACCAAAGAAATTACAGGAATTTTTGTTTTTTACCTTCGTTACGTAACACTATTATTTTATCTGTTACTCGGAGCAGGATGGATAGGCATTACCCGTAACTCTATTGGCGAAGAGAGATATCGCTGTGCGAAAGATTGTAGTGAAAAATGTTGACGATGAACCGGTTTATAAATCATCGATCGAAGTTCCAACCAGCGAGGTTCATCGATCATTGATCTACAATCTGAGATTCATAATTACCTCTCTTAAGAACCCGATTTTTTCGAACACTGTTTCTGGAAATTTGTCGAAAGCCCAATTAAGTTTTCTTCTGATATAAAACACCATCAAATATAATCAATGATAATAAAAAATAAACAAAAATAATAATAATAAAATCAGCAAAAATAATGAAGAATCTGCAAAAATCTTTGAAAGTCATCGGAAAAATATTTGATAATGGAAACGGACTAAAAAAAAAAAAAAATATTCTTTTTACAGTTTTCAAAAATCGCCCGAGTATTCTGAAAATCGTAAGTGGCGCTCCATGGGTTTTCTTCAAAACTTGGAACCCGATCGAGAGCATTTCAAGAACCTAGGCCGGGACGAGGTTCGATGCTAAGGGATGTCTCCGGAGAAGAAGCGGTAGAAGGAGGACCAGCCAGTCACATCCGGTGAGCGGGAGGCTGGGCTTCCCGGGGAACTTGTCCGTGACTTCCTGACTGACAAGCAATTATGTCCGGGGCTCTGGAAGGAGCCGCTCTCCTATCTTCCCTTGCCAACGTGGAGGAAAAAAATAATCCCGCTTGTCTCCACATGAGAATAATAATTGTCCGGGATTTTTCGTCCGTTCCGAAACAATTCCGGTAGAAAAAACGAATGCTCAGTCACGGATTCCGAGTCGGTAAGGCGATTCCAATGTTGTTCCGCGGCTCTCCGTGCATGGATCGTGAAAAATCGTGCACGCGCAACAAAACAGATCGGTTCAAAACCTTTTGCGCTTGAAGGGTCGAAGAAAAACTAAATTCCATTTAAATCGGTTATTTTTATCTTTAATTCTTATCTGTTATTACCTGACTTTAAATAGAATCCTGGCGACCAAATAATATAATTCAAGGTAAGAACAATCGGGATTTTGAGTAAGAAATTCTTTGAAAAAATTGTCGCTCCAATAATGGAAGAAACTTTTAAAGACCCGTCGTCTCTCCACACGAGAATAATTGTTCAGAATTTTTCTTGCTGCTTGAAACAACCTCGGTGGAGCAACGGGACGCTCAGTCTCGGTTTCCCGGTTGGTACGGCGGTTCCGATGTCGTCGCACTGCGTGCATTAATCGTCGAAAATTGCGCACGTGCAAGAGCGCAGACCGGTGTAAAGCTGTTGTGCTTTAGGGACGTCGACAGAAAATGGAGACAAGCGAGGCTGAGTCGCGTTACGATGTATATCGTTCAACCGAGAGCGCTGCGACTCGGCATGAGAGTTAGCGAGGAATGCGTGGGCGTGACAAAGGAACCGACGCTTGCCCTAAACGGTTATCGCCGACTAAACGGTGCCGTTCCTTTAAAGTTCTCGCGTGTTAATCCACCCCTTACATGTTCCGCTCCGCGCCGGACCGAATTTTTCTCTCGGCGTGATTACTCTCAGCTCCGTGCGCGTATCTGCGAATGATTCTTTTCGCTCGCGGCACTATCGGTGACTCGCTTCGCCGCTGTGACAATGCGTCGACCCGAACTCTTACTTTCCATTCGCAAATGCGTTCCTAATATTTCATCGGCTCGGGCCACGTGCGCGTTTCCTTCTTCTCGATAGGCGCGGACGATTTATATTACTCGGGATTGAATTTATCACGCGAAGAGCCAAATGGAACGCGGAATGGATCGAGCCGATGGTCATTTTTGGTCTTTTTTATTCGTTGTTTTTTTTCTGTTAGTGGAGGAAGCGTTATTCAATTTTTCAAAACATTTTCGCTTTATTCCTGACTCGAAAGGCGAGAGCAATTTATGATAGACGTGATTGCTTTTATTATGCGAAGAGCTAAATGGAACGCGTAACGGATGGAGCTGATGAACTTTTTTTTTTAATTTTTCAGTAAAATAAGCGTTGTTAAAAAAAAAGATGTAATTTTTGCTTCATCTCTTCCTTAATAGGCGGGAGCAATTCGTATTGCATGGGCTTGAATTTATCATGCGAGGTATCGAATTCGACGCGGAACGGATCGACTCGACGAGATGGAGAAAAGCTGAATTCAATGAGAATCGGCTACTCTCTATTATTTTCATTTATTTCTAAATAAAAAAATGTTTTTGTTATTCTTACTTTTCATATTATTCTATGGGCTGGCGTATAATATAGGATGAGAATTAACCGTGCAAGAAGCAACATTGGATATCGGACGAATCGACTCGTCGCGTCGAAGTATGCACGCGAAATTTATTCGGCATTATTCGTTCAATTTATTTTTAGCCAATTAAATTTTATTTTTATTAACATTTTTTTTTCGTTCTCGATGGGTTTCGCGCGACGTATATGGGATGGAAATATATATGAAATCCCTCGAATAATGTGAAATCGTTGGAATTTGGCTCTTGAATACATTTATTTTGAAAAATCGATATTCTAACCAATAGGCGTTCTCTCGGCATTCTCCGCTTAATTAATTTTTACTTCTATTTAATTTAATTGAATTTTTTATTTTTGCACTCCATCTCTTTCCCCATAGGTTTCTCGCAGCCTACACAGTTCGAAAATATCGTAATACATCGAACATTCATTTATAAATTGATTTTCAGAAAAATCGTTTTTCAAAGTAAATGATAGCAGAGTAGAATTTTCATTTCTCCTCAACGGCTTCCGCTTTCAACACCTCAACATTTCCCTCTCCTCACAATCTGACACTCAATCACGAACATAAAAAATCTTCTTTGCCACAAATAATAGAAAAAATATGCATTAACTTTGCAGCGCCAGCGAGTGGGATGAAAACATTGGAATATATCAAATACAATCCTTTCGCTAACTTACTCCAAAAAAAATCAATTTTTTTACCGAAACTTAATTTGACTTCCTCGAGCAGGATGAAAAATCCGACGGAATAGAATTTTAATTTCCCCTCAACGGTTATCGTCCTCGCGCTCCGAAAATCCGCTCTCCTCGAAATCCGACGGTCTATTACGAGAATAAAATCTCCCTTGCCAGAAACAAAAAAAGGAAACAATGCATCAACTTAAGCTGCACCAACTAGCAGGATGGAAGTACATTTCGGAGGCTCCCCGCGACAGGTCCACACCCTGAGCGCGGCCGGGCAGGTAAAACGAGGGGGCGAGACGAGCCCCGAGACGCGAGGCCCACGGCCAGTCCGAAGGTTGAGCACCCTGGGGGCCGCGGGCTCCCTCTCGAGCGAGCCGATTGGTCGTTCGCAGCACGCACCTGGCGGACAGCTGCTCGGCTCCTCGGCTGCTCGGCTGCTCACCGACGCGTCGCCTTCGTCGGGCGAGCGCACTCACACGGACGCCGCATTTTTAACCGGGGCCCTCTTACGGCCCCGGGTTTCCTTCTTCTCCTCCGCGCACTCTCGTTTCAAACTATACACGCACTCGAAGAACCGAGGAGCCACGAAAATTCGGGCCCTGAACGTCGTTCCCCGTCGACCGTGCGCGGCTCCTTTCGGCCGTCTGCTGCGGAGGAGACGTCGTTTTCTCGCAACTCGTTTGGAAGAAAACGAGACCTCGCACCGTCAACCCCGGAGCACTGTCGTTGCCTCCGTGGAAAGTAACGGACTCGAGGACGATCTCGGATGGAGCGAGCTTGGCGTGTCCAAAGAGTAAAATTAAATGGTATGGAATCGAGGCAAGTCGACCGGAATGAAATAGAATCGAAGGAACGGAAATTCAATGAAATCAAAGGAAACCAACTTAAATGCCATGAAATTAAGTTTAAAAAATGGACAAAACATTGAACAATGTTGGAGAGAATCTACCATTCGCGAATTTTAGTTGTTGCACGGAGACGTTGATCGGACTATCCAATCTGATGCAAAAACTTATTGCTCCATTTTCGACAACAAAAAAAATAATCGCGAGATCTCCGACTCAGCGAATTTAAATGGCATTAAAGAAAAGTAATTGACATTAAATGACATCAAAGGAAATTAACTGAAATTAAATAAGAATTGTAAAACTTCAAGTAGAGTTCGATCAGCCTTCCGCCAATCCATTTATTTGCTCTTACTCGAAGACAGCGATCAGTCTAGTGAATGAAACAGCGAAAGTTCGCTCAACCTAAAAAAACCATATATGTATATATAACGTAATTAACTGGCAATTGCCCTCGATTGCGAAGCGAAATTGGTACGACCCATAGATACGTGGGAAGTCACGCCGATTAAATGCATTTTTTTTTTTTTAATTTCGTCCAACCGAAAAATAAAAGTCTCGCCACAACGTTAAAAAAATCACCTGTGCAAAGAGAGAAAGGTAAATCGCATCGAGCATAATAGCGGCTCATTGCTCCCAATCGTCCGACTCGATCACATTTCGGGGCGACGTACAGCAAAAAAAAAAAAAAGAAACTCATCGAAACGGAGAGAGAAATTTACTGTCTGGCGGCTCGAGAGTGTATTACGTTGTTCGAGTCGGGCTGTAGTTACAGCGAGAAAGAAACTACGAAGTAAAAGAACGAGGGAGACGGAACTAATCGGGTTGCCGCTTCGCCCCGCGGCCGGTCGGTGTATTTATAGTAAAAGTCAATAAATTCGCACTAGAGCGTACCCCGCGGATTCCTGCTCGTCAAGTTCTCGTGCGGGCCGCACACAAGCCTTTCCGTCAAAACGGGAGCGCATTTATTATCGGCCGATCTTTACCCACCGACGCCCCGAGAGTTTCCGGAAAGATGAGAATCGGTCGGGTGAAATTATCCGCGAGACTTCGATTTTGCGGGTGGTTTAAGGGGGTTCGAGGGCGACGAGTGGAGGCGCCGGCGAGTTCGAAACGGCAACGCCGCTCGCGAAGCCTCGCCGAGCAATGGGGATCTATGATCTCGAGGTTGGCACGGAAGGGCACCATCTACGCCGCGAAATCTCCGACTTGATCGTTGCAACTCGAATCCACCTCCCGGGCCTCCGCCGAATCGGAGAATCCTCCAGAGAAGTTCTAGCCAGATATTCGAAAAGATTTTCGGTACCGGTATCGGCTTTGCCCGGCTCGACTTCTGCTCGCTCCGAGAAGAGCTCTCACCCGTTCCGAAAAATTAAGAATAGCTCTAGGCAATGACAAAAATACTAGGGAATTTGCCGATCTATGCACGGTGAATATTTTTGCTAATGTCGCTGCATCGACGACTGAAGAAATATTCAAACTGAACTGTTTTTTTTACGATTAGTTGTCACCACTCGTAAAAAATATTAATTAATATTGATAACAGTTATCAAAATGCGGGTATTGAATTTTTTAATTCAATTCCAATCATGAAATATAAAGACGATAATCGAATAAATTAATACTCAGATGTATTTACAGTTCAGTAATTGGTGATATATTGGATTATAAACATGTCGGAATATTAATATGGCACGACTGAAATTGAATAAAAATTCAATACACGTAACTTGAATTTGACTAGACGATCATACCGTGGCAAGGTAATATGATTCATTTTTCCAACATCGATCAATTGCAATTGATGTTTTTCACTGGTGGTGAAAACTTACAGTAAAAAGAAAATTTACCGTCGCCGAAAAATTTCTTTCATGATTTAGCAACGTTTTATCTACGCTGATAAAAGTAATTCACAAGTTTTTCTGATCTTCCGATGAACCGACTGATATTTGATTTGTAATTACAATTAAATAAATATTCAATATTCGTATGTTGTAATTGGCTCGATAGTCGTACAACAAGGTGACGATGATTCGTGTTTCCACGATCAATTAATTGCGATTAATTTTTTTCACGACTCCCAATGATATCTGGTGACAAGAAAATTTTCCCGCGAAACGGATCTAAATTCAGCTTCGTCCATGAATACCCTTTCTACCGTCCAGCCTCGGAACACTGAAAAAAAAATGCTACTTTTTGTTACCGACCGAGTTATTTCGCGGCGCCTTTAATGCAAAAAGGCGCTTTACCGCCGACTTGTCGCTGGATCCGAGATCGATCCGTTCTCTCGACACAGATAAGCGACCGTCGGATAATACTGTGGAGCACACGTGCTGTCGACGATAATACCGGCGCGCTGCATAGATTCGTTATAATTTACAGCTCCGAAGCCTCTTTCTCCAGAGTTCTCGAGCTCGAGCCGAGAATTCGAGGTCCCTCGGGCCCGAAACGCCATATGGCCTCGGGAGGGGTTCGTCGGCTATCTCTGCATTCTGCTTCTTCGTCTTCTCCCTTCACGCTCGAGGAAGTGCATCGATTCACAAGACTTATATTTTCCTTTTTTTTTCGACCACTCTGCGTGAGGTTCGTCTTCCAAAATTCTCTCGAGGCCTTCCCCGCCTAGCTCCGCCATGCAGAAGGGAACTTTTGTCGGACTTAGACGCGCATGGGAGAGGTTTCCGGTTACGGACGTCCTGGACTCGAAGAAAAATACTAGACGATTTCTGACGAAAAAAAAAAAAGTAGATACACAAGTACAAGTATAAGACGAACGAGACTACGTGGATGGCGGGTGTACGTTTTGTCTTACCTTACCGGGGTTCTAAATCGAAAATTCTTTTTTTTCTCACTCAAGACCACACTCTGTTACTCACCTGGAACAGAAAATAAACATAAAACATTAATTATAGTTTCGGATTAGAAAAAAATAATATATATATATATATATAGATATATATACGGTGTCGAGTAGAATTCCAGCTCAGCAGAGCTCCAATCTCCCAGCTATAATAACAATATTAGGCGAATAGAACCGTCGCGCTGAGAGGGATGGATAGATAGAATAGAGTGTCCTGGTGATGCGTGTACGCGCGCCGTGCGGTGACGCCCACTCCGGCGTCATTAGGCCCGAGCATACATCATCCTAACGTATGCTCTCCCTCCTCCCGACTCAGCCCGAGGCTGGGTTCTCTCGGCTATGTGTCAGCGACACATTGGACCAGCGACAAGACATCTCCCGCTGGATTGTCGTTACATTTAAATCGAAAAACTTTTAATCCATCCATCTCTGGAAATGTGATTTGCTTTTTCAGTGGTCAGAAGAGATTCTCCGGGACGATAAGTCCTGGGACGAATTGGTCTGGGCTGTTAAAGGAGTACACAAAGAGACGAGCGCATCTCATGAATCCTCTTGGAACCTGCAAGCAATCTTGCAGGTTCCTTTTAACGACGATAAGTCCCCGAGCGAGTTTTTCAGTCTGGGGTACATCCACCTGGGCAATTTCTGTCTGGGCTCTTACAAATTGCTACAAAACGACTCAGGCGCCTGCGTGGAAGCGATACATTGGACCGGGGACAAAAAATCTCCATCTGCATTATCGTTACATTTTAATTAAAAAAAAAAAAACCTTCAATCCATCTATCTCTGGAAATTTTACTTTTGTCCTCGGCGGTCAAAAATTGGTCTGGGCTGTCGAGGCCGGTACAATTATTGCCTGGGCTCTTGCACAAAACCGCTCCGGCGCTCATGTGAATCCTCAAGACAGCAACGACAATCGCTCGTTTCCCGAAGAACCCAATCACCGCCTCCAACCAATTTCCGCCTGGGCTCTCGAAGCCACGAACAACAGCCCAGGCTCTCCCGTGAATCTTCCCCAGCGCCAAGGATCACCGCAGCCGTCTTGTCCTGCCCCAACCGAGAATGCTCCACGTCCTTCCAAGTAAACCAACATCGTCCCGGATCTCCCAGGATATCTCGCTCTCCCTGGGCGCAACGCGAGGACTCCCCGCTACTGTTTGGACCTCTGTTCGAGGACGAGAGCCACGTTGACGGTAACACGCTGAGGGTTAATAGTTACGAGCCTCCAACGGATAGAGGATCGTCGAGCGCGTGTTGGATCGTAGGATTCCGCTATTAGTATGTTCCCTCCGCCTCCGAACCCAGCTCCAAAACGCCCCACTTCCTCCCCGCTGGGCCGGGGTCGAATCCACCGGTCGCGATCCTCTCCACCGCCTTCTCCACTATTATGTATCACACATGTTGCGTGTACACATATCGTCCCACCCTCCTCCTCCTCCTCCTCCTCCTCCTCCTCCTCGTCCAGTCCAACCACCGTTCAATCCCTCTGTGTTTCCCGGAAACTATGCAACCATCTCCGACACCTCCCGCTCTCCCACTCTGATCCCTATGTAATTGTGTATTTGTGCGTAGGTAACAATCTACCGAAACTCTCGGCATCCTCCTATATCTCTCTATGAGGGACGTTAGTATTCGCGCGTTAGTATTCGCGCGGTGGCTTGTGTTCATCGGGCTGGGACAACACATCGTGTCACGAATACGCGTCCACGGATCATACGGGAGGGACACACATACGTGCCAGGTACTAATGCTAATCCCAACCATAGATTACCGCTAGAGGGAGAGATACGAGAGTTTCTGGCGGTGCTTCTGCAGTGACGATCAACCGGAAGTCGTATCTCAAACCCCTACCGGATAAATTGAATATCGATACGGGAGAAACTTCGAGCTGGGAGCCTCTTCGATTTACGATTTGGCTCCCAGATATTAATTGAACAATTCGGTGGGACGAGCCGAACGGAGGGGGGGGGGGGGGGGGGACTCTTGAAAATCGATAAATAAATTAATCACCAAATCGAGACGCGGTGTGTTTCGCGACAGACCCCGCTTTACGATCGGGCATATTTTTTTTTTTTTTTTTTTTTTTCGTTCGGAATCTCGAGCGCGTCGAAGCCACTTGTAGGCGGATTCGAGAAACGGGGGAGGAGGAATATTGAAAGGAGAAAGAAACTGATAGGCGGTAGAGGTGGAGGGCTGAAAAACAATCAGCTCTCCGAGAGAACCCAGGTTCGCCGTACCATTTATATCAATTCTATTCATTGCCAGCGAGCCTCCGACCTAACTCTCGCACAATCCCAGCGGCTCTCAGCGGCGGCGCAGGGAAAAATTATTTCATCGGCGGGTTCGCCGCAAATAAATATTTATTCGATTAAAATAAATATTTATGTAATTTAAATAAATATATATTTGATCCGAATAAATATTTATTCAGTTTCAATAAATGTCTATTTTATTTAAATGAAAACATATTTACGGGCGACTGTAAATTAAATTTGTTATTTTGCTGTACCGCTCGACCGGGCTCACATCGTTTTTCTATTTTTTTTTTTTCTTTTTTTTTTTCGTTGGAGAATTCATTTTTCGGTTTTAAGGAGAAAGCCACGAGGGCTCTGGGAACCCTTGAGGTCGAGCCCTCGTCCCTTCTTCAGGACGCGGCAGAAAATTTCGACGAACCGGATACAACCGTGGCGGAACGCGCCAGTCCCGGAAGTGCCGAGGCCCCTTGAACGCGAGTCTTAATCCCAGACACGAAAAAATATATATTTTTTAATTCAGAAAAAATAAAAATAAAACCAATGAAGGATAGCCCGATTTTTAATTTGCTCGAGGGAGAGATAAAAGGCAATTTCCTGTTTCCACGTTAATTACTCGACCGGTTTACCTGCAACCTCAGGATTCCTCGAGAAGCCGACCAAAAAATAAATTTCAAATCTGCCGAGTCCGCATGAGGAGAGGGGGGAATCGAAACGAATTTTGGAAAACGAGGCAACGGGCCGTCTGCCAACGGGCACAGCGCCAAGAAACTTTGGTGCAGAACTGTCCCACGAGGCTCTCGAGAGGCCTCCAGAACTGAGGGAAAGAAATGGCCTGAGAAGAAAAAAAAAAAAAAAAAAGAACGCAAAATAAATAATGCAGCGCGGAGTATCGTACAGTAGAGTCACGAAAACATCCGGTATTTCATTCGGAAATCCCTTATTTTTATACGCATTGTAAATAAATAAACAAATAGTAAATAAAAATTACTTATTAAAACCTGGCAGTCTGTCGAACAATTCTACCCTTCTACTATTATTCATTCAGTGGAAGTTAAGGTTTCCCAAGTACATACCATCTTGAATTCGAATTCCCTTTGGTCACACAAGTTTTGAAAAAAATAAATAGAAAAGAAAATTATTTTTCGAAAACTGTCGATTCGTCAAACTCACGTCTATGGAATATTATAAATGAGCGAGAGTTGGGTAAAATTTTCACAACACACATGTGTCGTCAAATTTTATTCAATTTCTCTTTCATATGCAACGCGAAAAAAAAATATAAATAAACTGGGCAGTTCGTGGAATTAATTTGTCATGATCGATTCATAAATGGACAAAAGTTGCGTGAATTTTGGGCGAACATGTGCTGTAAAATTTGATGAAATTCTCGCGATGAGATCCACTGCGATCCAGTCCATAAGCCAGCGAGAGGATCCTCTACCGACGGGTAGAGACTGTACAGAAATAATGTACAGTGCGTCGTTGCCTCGTGCGCACAGGGTGGTGGAAGCAACGTTTCTCTCTCCGCCTCGTTTCCACTACCACGGCCCATCCCCTGTCCCGCTCGAAGCCCACTATCGTCGTCACCCTTCCTCCCCCACCGTACGGATAACAATGGCGTGCAAAGGAGATTAACAAACAGAATAAGCTAACGCATAATGGCATTATTTCTGGCTAAGCCGCATTTAAATTAGATAGAAATTCCATTTAACGAAACAATGCCCGAGGATCACGAGTCACATCAACGCTCGCGTATCACTCCGCCCTTTCGTCTCGCGTGGCGTCAAAAATTTTTCCGTAAACCCGCCTCGCTCACTCCTCTCGATAAACCATTTTCGCACCTACTTTCCCGACTGTAGCAGAAGCGATATCGCCGGTATTTATTCAATAAGAATATTTTTAGCGGCATTACATTTTGTAATTTTGAAAATCGTTTATATTCATTTTTTCAATTATTATGCTGAGGATTTATCGAGAAAATATTGTAATAATTTTTTTATTGTATTATGTATTTCTTTTTGATTCGATGAATATGTATTATAGGCATTTCGCTGTGTTATACGATTCGGAGATGTGTATTCAATATAAGTTGCAATGTGCAATCGGCAAAATTAGTACAATAAAAAAATGTCCCAAAATTATCCCCAACCGTCAATGGATGTATCAGTGATATAACTTCATGCGTCGGCTGGAAATAAAACCGCAAAAAGAATACTAGACATAAGTCATGACTCAAAAACAGTCGAAATTAATTTCTTGAAAGCATTATCCAAAAATGCATCAACGTTTATTATAATTTTTTTTTCGACCATTCAGACTTTGTATGAAGACCCAACTATTATAAAAAAAAAAAAAAAAAGAAAAAAAAAATAAATTATCTAGTACATTAATTTTTGTCGTACGTGTAAACGTATATAAAATAAATATCGTCAAATAGAGCCGAGATGTAAATATAATAAAATAAAAATCCTCGAAAAACGTTCTCAAACACCAACTATCATAATATCACTATTGATATTCTGTAAATATATATATATATATATATATATATGCATATGCACACATTCTTTTTCCATGTCTCTGCAATTACACAATCGCGAATAGAAAATAGAAGCAGAGTAGGTGAGGCCACGTGACGCGGCCATGTTTGTGACAATGGCGTGCGCTCTCCAGCACGAGAGTATTTTTGTTTATAGAGTCGCGTCTGTCACGAAAAAAAAATCTTGTTAGTATCTATTTTTGTAGAAATTACCTGAGGACCACCGCCGACAATGGACTGGTAAGCCGATTGGAAGACGCTACCGAGCTGCGTCAGGCCCTCGTCTTCCATCTGGAACATTATGTCTGCTCCCGGTGATCCATTATTGTTCAAGTTGTTGTTATTTCCCATTAATTTTTCCGTGTTACCAACGTCACGAATTATCGTGTTCGACTGCATTATCCGATGATGTTGGCCCTTCAATCTCCTCGGCTTGCGCCACGAGATTGTATCAATATATATATTTATATATGTGTATATATATATATATATATTTCTTTTCTTTATGCTTATAAGTTTAACGTCGAAGCGATTTTAACGGCGGATGATAAACAGGCCGGTAACTCTGGGCCTGCCAGCCGATCACCAATATCAAATTCCACTAGCCGAAAATCCCTTGCACTCGTCCCACTTCATTTTTCAAATTTTATTTCAAATTTTCATTACCCTTTATCTCCTCGATTGTTTCTCGCTTATAATCTTTATCACGTTCTAACGTAAAACCACAACAACAAAAAAATGTAGATGCACGCGAGCAAAGAAAAACAATGGAACTTATCACAGATCAGAGTTCACTTTGGTTTCAGTGTCGGAACTCGGGCCGTTTCGGCTTGGATCGAGGACCGCTGAGCTCGGTCGATAAAACAGCGAGTGGCGCGCCGGATCGCCGCGACGCCGGACAACCGTCGCGCAACTGTCTCCGTTGTAGATGAAAACGAAAAAAAAAAAAGATATATATATATATATATATATAAAGATTTCTGTTTTATATCAGCAGGAAGAACCGTAGTCACTATCAGAAATCATCGAGGGTCGCCGTAGCTGGCGCCACGGACAGCATGGCTTCGCGTACCACGAGACTCTCGACAAGCTAACTCATTCAACGAGCGACACTCCGTCCGACTTTATCTCCCCGTGAAAACGGCCGCTGTTCTCAACGCACGATATCCAGATAGTAAATCGCATCGGTGTCTGTCACACTGCTTTTTTTATTTTATCTATTCCACCTCCGTCGATTTTCATCCATCCACTGACACACATGCACACAGAGACACAAATGTAAAACACACCGTAGCACCGAGCTGTTGTATTGTATTATGTATATATATATATATATATGTGTGTGTATATCCGACCGTTACAACGGAAGCGTACGCGCAGTGTCCGTTCGTCACTCTCCCTCCTCGCCCCTCGCGCGCGCAACAACAAACGTAAAAGAAAAAAAGTAACGAACAATAAACGGCTCAGCGAAACCGAGACGAGTCCGTGATCTCGTCGATTCGGTTGTTCGACGTTTCGACGAAGGGTTTGTTAGAAAAATAATAATATATTCTTCTAGTTTTGCAAGAAAATTAAAGAAAATGATATCGCCGACGGTAAATGTGTATCCTACCGGCACGAGGTACGCGACGCGACTGACGCTCTACGAGGGGAAGCGACTCTGGCACCCCTCCCTCCGCCGCCGATCGACTTGCTCCCCTCAAAATCCCCTCCCACGAGTCTTACTTTTTGTCTCGCTCTCCCGCTCTCGCTCGCCGGTCCCCCCGCTTATGCATCGTTCGCTCTCGTGCACACACACACACATACACACACAACATCGAGGCTGTATCTCTCTCGCTCTCTCTCTCTCTCTTGGACGGCCGCTCTCCCCCTTTTTCTCCGTTTCGGTAGAATTTTTGCCTCCGTCTTTTGTCCCCACCGAGAGAACCCGACGCCGTCGAAGCCGACGCGCAGGAAGCAACCCCTAGCGAGGAAGGGCCCGTTTTTGCCTTGGCCGACGAGAAAGCGTACTGCAGCGGCCAGACGAACATTACTGTGTAGAAGGGCGCCTTCGGGCCCCCGGGTACGTTGGAAAGAGAGAACCCAACTATTAACGAGGCCCGGACTCGCAAGTTCGTGACCGTCACGCTCTTCGCTCTCTCTCTCTCTCTCTCTCTCTCTCCGTTTTCTCCTTCTCCGTCGCCGCTCTCGGCTTCTTCGTATTGCGTTTAGTTTTTACTCGCTCGCTCGCAGGGCAGCGAGGCTCTCGCGCTCTGGGGCTCTCGACCGTCCCGAAAACATTGGCCCACTTGTTGAGCACGGGCGGACGGCGTAAGAAGCGACCAGCGACTCTCCAGTCGATCCGGCGGCGATTGTATTTTTCTCTCCGGCGATTCGCTTCATCCCCTTGCACCGTCATCGATTTGTAACAGTTTTTAGTTTTTCTTTTTTTTTTTCTTTAAAAACCGATGGTTTTTTCTACTGTTTATTTTTTTCGCTCGCTAGCCGAGCGCTCGTTACTCTATCGGTGAAATCTTTGCGCTTGCGCAATCGAGAGATTATCGCCATGGCGAGGGTAACAAAACCCTACGTACTCGATCGCTCGCGATAGATTCTCGAGCGTCTATCAGGGTTTCTCGATTCTACTGTGGCCTGATAAAACAGAAAACTGTCCGTGTGTGCGCGAGGGAGAGAGAAAGCGATTTGGCAGCGTCGGCTCTCGGGAGTCGGAGAAACAGCGCACAGGAAACGAGGGAAAGCACGGAGGCTCTTTTGCCCCGGGCGCAGTGGTGCTCAACCCGGATTCGTGATTTTTTTTTTGTTTTTTTTTTTCCTTTTCGGGTACTTACTCCGAGCGGAAGAAAGGACAATTTTCTCTTGCGGGAAAAGAGTGTCTTATCAACGATAGGTATTTGCATTTTCGCATCTATTTTCACTGCTACATCCCCCGTGTTCCAAAGTAATTTTAGTGTCGTACCCACGCGAGTCACGACGTTTTATAATTACCTCGCAACCCGAAGTACACACGCAGTCACGGCTTTCAACCCACTTGGCCCGCTATCGCCGATTCAGAGCTCTAGTTCTCCTCCCGGTGTTTCTCTGTTCTCTCAGGTTTTCTCAATTACTCACCCCAATTCATTTTACACCTTCGTTATTAAATTTACTCACAGATTTGACTATCAGGATAGAACTTTTTTTTATCACCGTACGGTCTTTTTCCTTCACACCCCTAAATGATTCCACTATAGAAAACTATTTGAAACAAAAATAATTAATCAAAAATTAAACTTTTTTTAAGCACTTATTTTCTACGCCCGAATATATTCGTAAAATTTTCTTTGCTTCGAACGTTTGACGATGACAACATTTATACCGTAGTTATATTTAAAAACTGACACAAACAAATACGGTAAATGGTTTTCAATTTTTTTTTTTTTTATAAATTGTCTACGGTAAAAAAAATTACTTGTTACAATAGCGTAAAAATTTCGTACCTACGACCAGAATTTGATTTACCAGTTGTGCCTCGTTAACGACAGACCCGAGTTGCATCCTCGTAGATGAGGAATATAGGAACATAGAAATGTCGAACCCACGACTGGTATTCGATTCACCGGGCGTCCCTCGTTAACACCAGACCTGAGTTGCAGCCTCGTCGATGAGGAGTGTAAATCTCACGGACGTCGAAGCCGTTGAGTTAGGGTAGTTCTCGGCACAAGTGTCGTAAAATTATTAGAAACGTTTTTGATGCTCGCTCCGATGCCGAGGTGCAAAGACAAAAACAAAGGGACACCAGCAAAATTACCGTTAGAGTCGGTCGGAGTCGATACCTGAGGCTGTTTAGTTCCAGGTTCTAACAACCCTCAAAGCCCCTGGAATCCAAAATAGGTCGCCCGGTGCGTTTTCTGGTCGAGGGTGGTTAAATGCTTTTGGAACAAAACTTCCTCGGATCGTATTGCGCCGACACGCGTGTACGTCGATTAGATGTTTGGACCAAAATGCGTTTCCGTTCGGTCGCCACATAACTTTGCTATAACGCATGGCAAGAGACGCACTGAAAGCTAATTTTTTAAGATTTTTATACCATTTTCTTTTTTTTTTTTTGGAGTTGCATGTACAAAGCTAAATAAGATAAAATTCTACTATTTTGAAAGTTGGTCGAGGAAGAGATGAGTTGGACATTTCCGAATGAAAATTCGTTTCATATTGAAGAGGGTTTCTCACCCGTTCATCGACTAACGCGGTCGGTCGTACACAAAAATTCTCAAGGCACAAGGGTTCGCCCCAAAAAAACAGGTCGGTTTTCAACGTTTTTTAGGTGGGTATTAGAATGTGAAGATCGAATTTTCAGAGATCGTAGGATAGGATATGAAGTTTGAGTTTAAATTATTACTCAAAAATATTAATGAACGAACGACCAAGGCAGTTTGTTTCATTTCGACGAAAGAGAAACTACCCTGATCGTTTTGCTATCAACAAATAAACGAACCGTTTTTAATCATCCGGTCATTAGATACAAAATGTTTTCATCAAAAATGCGTTTAAATTTCAACTCCACCCGACGAATAGATTTTACGATGTCGACTGATAATTTCTTAATTATTAATAACTTCGATGTTACTTGATATTTTTCAGTAAAAAAAAAAAACTGAGACTTCATAACACCTTGTACTAATTGTGTATAAGAACCCAACCTTCTTATTACATCTTAGAAAAAAATGGTTCAGAATGAATTGTTTTTTTGGAAGCGAATCATCAAGCCAGTGTTTCAAAGGAACAAACGGATTCATTAATCGTATGATATAAACCCGGTAAAAAATAATTTGAAAAAGATGAAATGAAGAGACCGTGAATATCGTGGACGAGGGGAGGGCAACAGGGGAATGGACGTTTCGTCATCGTGAAACTAACAAATAATTAGGTAACCTCGCACGGCCAACTGTGTAAACCGAAGGAATTGTCGCGACGATCGCCGGTTGCCGGAGTGAGGAGGCACTCGATACAGATCGGTCGGGTTCGTTCGTCATTATATTTCTTCGTTCTCCCATTCGCCCCGTCCGGCGTCGACTTACATGCATACACGACACACGCATCGACTCTTTACGTCCTCCGGCAAACAACTGAACACCCCAGTGAATTATATATCCACGAGGCCCAGTCGATGACCTCTTGAAACATATTAAAAATAATAACGTAGAAGAAAAATACAGTAGAAAAAAATGAAAAAATGGAAACGAAAAAAACGAAGAGCACGGAAGCAACTTTTTTTGATTTACCGAAAGAAGAATTTTCGAAAATTTTCTGTCGCCCTCAACCACCTTTGGATTTCTCCTTTCTCCCATTCCTCTATGGACTATTCTTTTCGGCCATAATGCATTTGGGAATTTAGAATTTAACATTATTTTTGGATTTTATATATACGCGACTTGTACACCTTGGCGCATGTTGCAATGCGTACATAAGAAATTCAAATCGGTACTCCGTACCAAATTTGGACTTTTCTTTATTGAATTTTATCGTACGACTAGTCCATACTTATACTTATAGTCCATACCTCACATGAAGTTTCGTCTCACACAAATGCATAACACACTTCACTCTTCTCCCTCCAGCGACAAACCAAAAAACCCCAGCAAACTAAATTTCCGCGAGGTCCAGTCGAAGACCTCTCGAAACATATTAAAAATAAAAACGAAGAGCATAGAAGCAACTTTATTTAATTTACCGAAAGAAGAATTTTCCAAAATTTTCTGTCGCCCTCAACCACCTTTGGATTTCTCCTTTCTCCCATTCCTCACATGAACTTTCGTCTCACACAAATGCATAACACACTTCTCCACTCTCCTCCCTCCATCGACAAACCAAAAAACCCCAGCAAACTAAATTTCCGCGAGGTCCAGTCGAAGACCTCTTGAAATATATCGAAGAAAAAAAAAAAAAAAAAAAAAAAAAAGACAAGAAGCTTAGAAAAAAAAAAAAGAAGAAGAAAAGGAAAAAAAAAAAGGAGCATAGAAGCAGCTTTATTCAATTTTCTGAAACAAAGCCCTCGCTCGTTTCCGTGGGCTCTCGAGGCTCCCCGGTGGAGTTATACTCCCGACGGTTGGCCCCCGAGAGTCGAGTAGAGTGTAGAGGCGCGAAGCCGTAGAGCGAGAGAGCCGAGATCTCTTCCGACGAGCGTTTCTCCGGGGTGAAGAGAGAAGGAGAGAAGGGTGCGGGGGAAGGGTGCTCCGCTGGTTTTCCGAGGGAGTTAGGTTCATGGCTCGAGGGGGACGCCCATCGAGAAGGGGGATGCTGGAGTGGAACGAGAGAAGCAGGGAGAGCCCCGGCTAACTGGCGTGGTAGCGCTGCGCTACCGTAGACTCCGAGGAATGGGCGAGCTCTCGGCTTCCTCTTCGAGAGAAGAGTGGATTGAGGTGGGGTTCCTGGGGGTGATGGGGGTAGAACGAGGAAGAGAGAAACCCGCTCGGCGCTCGTAGCCTGGAACGCATTAACTGCAGGGTGGAGGCGGGAGCTGCAGAGGGTTCGGGGGTTGCGGACCGCTCGTTCCTGCGACTGCCGTCGCTTTCCACCACTGGCGTAAGTAAACCGAACGGAAAACGGTCCCTGAATTACCCGTGCGATTAGCCACCCCATCCTCTTCGACCAAACCCCCGTCCATGGCTCGGACTCACGACGATCCACGCATTTACACGCATTGTACAGGAAATCGGACCGAACGGGAGCTCGGAGCTTCCAGGTGGATTTACTCGTCGCTTAATTATTTGGCGGTGAGTGTTCATAATTTATAAATATAATATAAACTATCGATAGCGATATAGGGTAGAAAAAATTTGATAGGTTTGAAGATTGATAAATAGTTTTGGAAGCTTTCTTTAACGAAGTGTTTCTGAAATTTCGAGTAACATATTTTGTATCTTTACGTCTGGTGTTTCTTATCTTTTGAGCGAAGCACATTGATTTTCGAGTGATTTAAGCTACGTTACGAAATTTCAAGTTGCAGTACATTGGATTTGAAATTTATTTTTTACGCTGTATGCGTCATATACAGTAGGGGGCAATTGAAGTGGAACAAAGTGTTTTTTCGCGATCTCGGCGACAATTTGACCGATTTCGAAAAACCAAAAATATACTTTCTTGCAAATTTAATAACTTTTCGAATGCGACAAGTCCCATCCCGATCGGTTGAGAATTGGGCGATTTAAAGGGGGTGTACCGAATCGATGCAAATCGGTGTTTCGCGGAAACGCCGTAATTTGCTATTCGCGGTTATCGAGCACCCTCAAAACCAGTAGCAATCGAAAGAGCATCTCTTGGCGTGCAGAAAACACACCAAACCAGTCGCAATCGGATGACTCCAGGAGGAGATATGGGCCCCGGAAGTTAAAAGGGTTTTTGAGACTTTGCTCGCAAAGTTCTTGACGGATCCTTTTGAAATTTGTCATGAGGTCGTTTTTTAACATGCTCTCGAACCTCACTTAAGTACCGACACGAAAATTGCTCTCGAAGATGATTTTCCGGGCCTTGCGTGCGCGCGCCTTCTCGTTCATGCGAACTTTTATCATGAAAGGAAAAAAATGTCGAGATTGAGAGTGTGTTCACCTTAAAGAGGATGTTTCAACGATCAAAATGCGTCGCCGATCATTATCGGGAACACCTTACACGAAAAATGGGAAAGTTTTGAAAAATGAGGACGAAATCTTGAAATTTCGCGATCTTGGCTCTACGCGTTCCACGGAGCGTTTCAACTGTTTATTCCAGGGCCGAATCGGGTGGAGCCGATAGTGGCGAAAAATCCTCTCTCCACGAGATCTCAGTATTATCGCAGTATTGACAATCGTCAACGATACACAATTTATCGTTAACAATAATGTTTATAAACATTTGTTGATTATTGTTTATTGCCAAAAAAAATTATTACAACATGAGAACAACGAAAAAAAAAATTGTAGAAAAAATCTTTGCACTAGCCAATCGCTCGAATAAGCAATTGTTGTTTACGATGAATGCCTAAACAATTTCTTTACAGAAAAAATGCTCTCCTGTGTCGTGCATCTCGTGAAAAAAACGAGTTAGACGAATCGAGCGTATCGGATTATCCGAATTTCTTTTCTCTTTGCAATCCTACCGTTTTCACTAAATTCGAGCATTCTCTAACAATCGAAAATTTATTGTTAATAATAATGTTCATCAAAATTTGTTTGTCAGTTTTAATGCAAAAAAAAATTATTACAACATGATAACGAAAAAAAAAATTGTAAACAAAATCGTTGCACTCGCCAGTCGTCCAATTAACTAATTAACAATTGTTTACAATTTTTTTTCGTTCTCATATCATCTCATCAAAAAAAAAATTGTAAACAAAATCGTTGCACTCGCCAGTCGTCCAATTAACTAATTAACAATTGTTTACAATTTTTTTTCGTTCTCATGTTGTAATAATTTTTTTTTGCATTTAAACTGAAAAACAAATTTTGATGAACATTATTGTTAACAATAAATTTTCGATTGTTAGAGAATGCTCGAATTTAGTGAAAACGGTAGGATTGCAAAGAGAAAAAAAATTCGGATAATCCGATACGATCGATTCGTCTAACTCGTTTTTTTCACGAGATCCACGACACAGGAGAGCATTTTTTCTGTAAAGAAATTGTTTAGGCATTCATCGTAAACAACAATTGCTTATTCGAGCGATTGGCTAGTGCAAAGATTTTTTCTACAATTTTTTTTTTCGTTGTTCTCATGTTGTAATAATTTTTTTTTGGCAATAAACAATAATCAACAAATGTTTATAAACATTATTATTAACGATAAATTGTGTATCGTTGACGATTCTCAATACTGCGATAATACTGAGATCTCGTGGAGAGAGGATTTTTCGCCACTATCGGCTCCACCCGATTCGGCCCTGGAATAAACAGTCGAAACGCTCCGTGGAACGCGTAGAGCCAAGATCGCGAAATTTCAAGATTTCGTCCTCATTTTTCAAAACTTTCTCATTTTTCGTGTAAGGTGTTCCCGATAATGATCGGCGACGCATTTTGATCGTTGAAACATCCTCTTTAAGGTGAACACACTCTCAATCTCGACATTTTTTTCCTTTCATGATAAAAGTTCGCATGAACGAGAAGGCGCGCGCACGCAAGGCCCGGAAAATCATCTTCGAGAGCAATTTTCGTGTCGGTACTTAAGTGAGGTTCGAGGGCATGTTAAAAAACGATCCCATGACAAATTTCAAAAGGATCCGTCAAGAACTTTGCGAGCAAAGTCTCAAAAACCCTTTTAACTTCCGGGGCCCATATCTCCTCCTGGAGTCATCCGATTGGGACTGGCTTGGTGTGTTTTCTGCACGCCAAGAGATGCTCTTTCGATTGCTACTGGTTTTGAGGGTGCTCGATAACCGCGAATAGCAAATTACGGCGTTTCCGCGAAACACCGATTTGCATCGATTCGGTACACCCCCTTTAAATCGCCCAATTCTCAACCGATCGGGATGGGACTGGTCGCATTCGAAAAGTTATTAAATTTGCAAGAAAGTATATTTTTGGTTTTCCGAAATCGGTCAAATTGTCGCCGAGATCGCGAAAAAACACTTTGTTCCACTTCAATTGCCCCCTACTGTATATTGACAAACACACAGTAGAAATCGATTGTTGATTTGATATACGGCTGAGATAAAACATTGACACACTCTTTCGTCGAAATAATTAAATATAAAATATTCCCCCTGTTTTTAATAGGCGAACATTTATTTTTCATCACAATCGTCCACAAAAATTGAAACACCACTTCAGTTTTTATGAATAAAAATGTCCACTCCAATCGATCAATTTTCAACAAAATTTTTTTACGTCTATCAATATTGACAGATTGTTGGTGCAAGAAATTTCGATGTTTCAACTGTTTTTAACCGCAATTTTTGAAATTCATATAAATATCAAAAGTCACAAATAGCAATAAACCCAGGTGAATATCAATGCTCTTTTTCTCACAATCAACGTAATTTAATTTAATCTCGTTGTCACGGTGACAAAGCTACTCTCGCGCCCAGCACCGGATAAGGAGTACGCCTTTCGTTTCCATTTTAGGGCGACACTTCCTCTCTCGTTCGCCATTCACCCGTTGGTCACCCGATCCAGCGGCGCAATTCTCGGCCACGCACACATTCGTGGACTACATCGATGCTTACGGAAAGAAATAGCTGCGGAACGTAGGGGCATGAAGGGGGGATTGAGGTAACCGAGAGACTCGGAGACAGTCGGACGTACGATCAGTTGTTCGCACAAACGAGAAACCAACACGGTGAAAACGGGGAGCGGAGAGTTGCGTGCCACAGTTCTCGTTTCGCCCGCGTGTGTTCGAGTTTACTCGCCGCTACTGTTCGCCGCTCTCGCGTTATTACTGTGGGGCCCCCTTACTAAGTCCCCCCTTCTCTCCCCCCGCCGCTCGTTCCTTGTCCCGATAAGTCGAGGCGAATGATCGAGATTCGTTACCGCGCTCTATATTTGGACGAATTGCTACCCGACAATGTGCGTTGTTGCTGCCCGAGACACAATCTCAACCGATTCTTTCATCTCCTTTCTCCCGTACCGTCCGCCCATTTTATTTATTATTTATTCATTATCGTTACTATTATTTTTTACTTTAACGAATTACCGTTCTTTATTATTATTCTCGTGTATTGTTATTATTATTATTATTTTTTATTATTATTATTCATGCTAGTGCATTACGGTTCGTTAAGATAAGAATCACTGCACGCATTAAATGCAGCAGCGCTGCGACCTCCCGATTAAGGCTAATCGAGAAAGATATCTCAGTTGTGCTTACCATTGTCCCTATCCGGCAAGGATAATTAATCGGAGACACATTTTTTTTTTTTTTTTTTTTTTTTTTTTAATAAAATAAGAATAAAAAGTCTTTGCTTATTTAGCTTTGAACGTGTGGATGAAATTTGTCCGATGTAGATTGTTTTGTTCATTTTGGGGAAGAGTGGAGCGATCGGAGGAGGGGAAAGCGTCTCGAAAATTTGAGATAAGAATCGGTAGAGCAGAATCCCTGGGGTGCGGCGCCAATGTGAACCACTGAGCGAGGGACGCGAGAAAGGGAGGGTGGTCGCGTAGTTAGGGATGGAAACGCGGTAGGGATGCTTTAGGGAGAGATTTAGTGCCAACCTACGCCGCTTAGTCTCTACCCACCACTACTGTATCACCTACATATATAGATACAGAGTATTGTATGTACTGTGCACAGAGCAAAGTGAATAGCGCAGCACGGCAGGGCGAAATGTATTACGTACGATCATACTCGCGGGAGAAAGATGAAACATGCCGGACTTAAAAGAGAAGTCTTCGAAAAAAATCCCAAAAAAAAAAATTAATTAAAATCAAATGTTCCAAGTTTCATCAAAAATTTCGTTTAATAGAACTCCTCCGATACTCATAATCAAATTTTCGCGGAGTCGTTGGAACAGTTCCTATAAACGATTTCGACCCAATCCTTATTTTTTAATTTTTTTTTTCTTCATTCACCCTCTAATCGAGTTCGGGAGGGCGAAATTTATTACGTATTATCATACTCGGAGAAGGAAGGTGAAACATGCCAGAGTTAAAAGAGAACTTCTCAAAACAGGTCCCAGGAAAACATAAAAAAAATTAAAAAACACCTTCGATACTCACAATCAACGATTCTTGTAGTTCTTGGGAAAGCTCTCTTATACGATTCGGACCCAATTCTAATTTTCATTATTTTTTCTCGTTTTCATTCACCCTCCAATCCAGTTCAGGAGGGAAAAATGGGTTATTTACGACTACACTCCGCGGAATGAAATAAAACATATCACACCTGAAAAATTGAAAAAAAAAAAAAAAAAAAAAAAAATGTCTCGAAACAGGTTCCATGAAAATAAAGACAAAAAAAGATCAAAGATGTATCCGAGATTCGTTTCGAAAAAAAGTCTCTTCCGAGGTCCAAAGTAAAAATTTCCCGGAGTCGTTGAAAAGATTGCCTTTTTTTTAGATCTTTCCCGTTTTCATGATTTCGACCCAATCCAGGATTTTCAATATTTCTTTTTTTTTTCAGCCGCACTCTTATCCAGGACGTCTGGATAACGTTACAGCACCCCTGAGGATTTCTTTCGGCCGCGCCTCGAGCCGGAGGAAGGAATTTTTTGGGGGAAAAAAAGGCGGAGAGTCATTCGGAGCCCTGGGAGCCGGGCAAACTCTCGAAACGTCGGTCGTGTTCCCGTCGGCACCTTTCATCCGAGGATCCAGCGGGACTCTCTTGAAGGTTCTCTCGGGACCATATGCCTCGACGATTTCGGGCCAGTTAATTTTTCACCGCGATTCCACGCTCTCGACGCGGTAGAAAAATACTTGAATCTACCAGAGATTCTTATCAGGGCTCTCGTCCCGGCACAGCTTCGTTGCCACCGTTCGACATAATTTCGCGTGAACGCGGAGAAAAGTTTTTTTTTTTTTTTTTTTTTTTTTTTTTTTTTTTTCAGAATATAATTCGGCTCCGACTGCCGGGGAGGAGCAACCGAGGATCCCTCGAGTACACAGAGAAATAGATAATGTGAGCTGCTACGGGGCACGCTGTTTGCTCAACGTTCGTACGAGCCACCTCTGTTTGCCTATACGCGAATACATATATACATATATTTATATGTGTGATTATGTGTGTGTGTGGATGTAGCGTATACAGAGGTGGATGCTGACACGATCGCGGGGGATTCACGCGAGCAACGAATTTCGAGGGTCCTGGCCGAGAAGCCCCGGGCGGTTCCCCACGCAGCTTCATTGTCGGTAGTTACAGCTTCATTGCGGTCGATTACGACACTGTCTGGACCAACGATTATTATTTCGTGCGGCATGGAAACTCGATTTCATGAAATAACAAAAAAATTGTATCGAAAATAAATAATTGGAGTTTCGAATGCGAATTTCTTTAAATTCAATAAAGATATATTGGCAGTCAGTTGCATCGATGATCCGTTTTTTTTTTTTTTTTTTTTTCAAACATTCCTACCTAACTATTTAGTTGCTATTTTATTATATTGTTTTTTTTTTCGTATTATTTAACCACGTCAGCCAAAAGGAAAAATAGGGCACTATGCAAAAATCTAACAGGTCTCGTTGATTGTACAATCGGAATCTATTATTCAAAGCCTCGATAATATTTTTTGTTGTACCAACGGCTTGAGCACTTCGGCATTGAACGTCGCATAGTTTGCGGATCACATTGTTCAGCTTCGATGTCAATAATATTTTTCATAGGTGAGCACATATGTTTCCGTGATAAATAATGACGGTACATACACCTAACTTAGTCATTCGATCCCTTCGTCATTTTTTTTTATCTTCACCGAGTATTTCACCTATTTCGATTTCTCAACGTCAGGTATTACATTTCATACCGATATTATTGTTAGCGCGAAAATAACAGACCCGCAGATCCATAAGTGATCGAGTGTTCAATCCGGACAATTCGATGCCTCGATAATATTTTTGTAATTATACCGATCTTTTTACAAATCCAGCACCAATTCGTACCGACGAAGCATTGCGTTCAACCTTTGAGCACGCAGCTTTGCACAAAATTTTTTTGACAAAAATAAATAAAATCTAAATATTTCTGCTGATACTTTGTTCAACGAATATTCTCCTGGGTGCGAATATTCTCCACGTGAGATTCACGCGTTCGACGTACTCCCCTCCCCTCCCTCTTCGCCCCAACCCCCGCAAACAATCGCAGGACAAAGAGTGGAGGTCCGCGTATTTTTCAGCGTCGGAGTTTGCGGACGCATATTGCGAGGAGATAATAAAAGTTACCGAAGAGAAGAGTCCGGGCAGGTCGGACGAGCGAACCGAGCGATTCACCGGTGCGCGTGTATTAATCCGATGCGTGAGGTTGGTTGTCTCTTTTGTCGGTGAGGTAACCGGGCCACGCACGTAAAACAAACAGGAAACCTCCGACAAGGGTGGAGAGTGTGGCGAACGGCAAAACTGGGGGAGAAGGGAGAGGGAGCTACGGCAAAATATTTTACGATCTACTTGCTGGCGTGCGGCCCTTCGGAAATCTCACCCCTCGAGGACACACACACACACACACACACACACGGGCGCACGCAGAGGGGTCGCGGACGCGAGTTTCGAGCCCGTAGCTGAGGGTGAGAAGAGAGATGGAAAATTCTGCACCCTCGCTCTCTCGAATTTGCCGGAGGGGTTGAGAGGTGGGCGAAATAGAACGCGGGTTAAGGTGGGGGATGAAACTCGACCGGGAGTCACGTACGGGTGCGTGTAATACATCTGTACGCACATAGAGAGTAGGTGGTTCTCACTTTCGCTATTGGGGCCAAACTCTTCAAGATTTATGCCGATCCATTGATATTCCCGACACGGAGCATCCGATTTATCTTGGTGCTAGATACATGGCTGTATGTATTATCGCATGAGTGCGGATGTTTTACTACGTGTAATTTATTAATACAACAGCGATGGCAGAGCCGGGCGAATAGCCAAAGTACTCCAATTAGTTATCAAAGTGGTAAGTACTTCGAATACGGAGCGTTGGATGGTTCTTAAGAAATTACGCATTTGATTATCAGCAGAACTTAATAGGTGTAGTTCCGAGTATCGGATACTAAGTCTTTGATATTTCAATACGTACTTTATACTCACTGTATTTGCCTAACGTTGAATAATAAAAATAATAAATTATATAATAACAAGTACGGGTGCGTGACATTAATCTTTTCGTCCCACATGAAGTTGGTGTCTTTTGCTTTCGCTATTGGAGCCAAACACTTTAAGGTTTACATCGATGCATTGATATCCTCGATAAAGAAACATTGTATTAATTTTGGTGCCAGATACAACGCACTGGGACGCTCCTGTAAGTATCTTATACGCATCAATTTTTTACTACCCGATATAGATATGATATAGTATAAATTTTAATTATATATGTACATACATATACTGATGGAATAAAAATGTATCATAATATTATAACAATATTGTTGATAAAATCATAATAAATATAATAAAATATTTTTTAATGTGCACGCGATATTACCGAGACAGTAGAACGTCGAACCTGAATTAACGGTGTATCGAGATCGGGAATCGATATCGGTCGTTTCGCCGGTGCACCGAACCTTCCTATTATAATGTACCTCGATTCGCAAGTCAATTTATTATCTGCCGTATTTGATGTACACGTTACATCGACGATATAAATATAACAATATCTATATATTCCAGATATTGGTATAGCGATATAGAAAAATAAATTTATTAATGGGCGTCGTCGCGGTGTCGAGGAAAGTACTTGCGCCCCGTGAAAATCTCTTTGGACCGAGTACGCGACACGTGACTGCTCGAGAAGGGCACGGGGATGACAAAAGAGATCGTAAAATTCGAGCCACTCGAAAGGATCGTCCGAGAGCGAAGGGAGACTGCGGTCACACAGTTAATAGATTAATTGTTGTTTCGGAGTTTCGGCGAGAGCCACGCGAGCGACCGCACTCGTGGGATGAACCGCGGTGGGACTGGATTGAATATCTCGTTGTATTATTACACGCAAGTATTATCCACGAGCAAACGGGATCATTAGCCCGTGGAAATTCGATGATCCATGGGATTCGCCGTATGGATAGATTCCATGAACCGCAACCAACCCTTCTCACCCAGCGCAGAATCAAACGAGACAATATGTGCGCACAGGGAGCGCGATACCGAGCAAGGCACGCGCGTGTCTGATCTGAGCCGTGCGCGCGTGTTTGTATGTTTTTCTTTTTTTTTTTTTGTCTCTCTCATTCGAGTGGTACTTGCCGAAGCGCGTGCAGGGTATTTTGTGAGAGGTTCATACGTTCGAAATTGCAACCGGCTCTACCCCCATTGCCATGCACGTGTGATAAACATGTGTCCAATTTTCGCCCAGTGACACCGTATGGACCATTTTTGGTTCATCTTTTCTAATTTTTAATTTTAATTTTTTATTTTCACCTGGTTTTGTTTCTGTCCAGTTGAAATAACAAACGATTAACTTACGACGATGATTGTGTGATATTCGTAAATGGACACGGTACGGATAATTTGTTTTTCGTTTTTCTTAGCTTTTTGTTTTGCTCCATTTTCGTTCAATGGGTCTGATAAGCGATTAACGGAGCGCAACGATAATCGTTATTACTATATGAAATTATTGCCGTGGTACACCGTGTTACGATACGATATTATATCGAATGGCGATATACAGCATACGACCCAATTATACTATCGAAATTCCGATAGTCCCCCATGCAGCCGGTAACCATGCATAATTTATCCCGATAATCCCAGGGATGTGTAACCGATTGCCCTCTGCCAGATGCAATATTCCCTAACTATCGTCCGTCAAACGAAGCAGTATGGACCGAAAATTTTCTTATGCTTTAAAATGAAATAATAATAATAATTGTCATTATTTAAATATTATTATTATTATTATTATTGGTATTGGGTTAATTATCGTATTTATTTTAATTAGTTTCAATGATCGACACGCGTTATACAGATGATATCTGGAAGCTGTGCTTCATCCCAAGAGCACCCTCGGGGTCTACTTTACAGTGTGTATACAGCGTACCGACAGCTCACTCGACGCCCGGCCCGTTCCTCCGCGCCTCGTGTACTTCGAGCAAACCGTTTTCTCCCCGAGTTTGCACAGCGATCGAGATCGCGATCCATGAAGACACGGCAAAGCGCGCGGTCGCTTGAATGGAACATCAGCGGCGAGGCCCGCGGGAACGGGGAGATAGCCCGATAGAGTAAAATTAACACGTTGAGCCATCGATCAGCTGCTTCATTTTCTCTCTTCCACTTGCGAATGTACGGAGTACACGGGACATTGAACGAGTTTCCATGTCACACCGGTACAGCACCTTCGCGATAAAAGAATAAAATAATTTTTTTTTTTTTTGATACGGTCAAAAAAATACCGGCGTTGCGGCAAAAACCAACGTTCCAATGATCGGTGTGAATGCAATGGGAAAGAGGAGAGCCCAGATATTTACCGATTTTCGAGCCAATACAGCAAATTCGCGATAAAAAAACAAAAATAATAAAGACTTAAAAAATATATAACGCCGCTTCGAAAGGAGCAAAGTACTAATGCTTGGCGTGAACGGAATTCGACGAAAGAGAGGCGCAGGAGAGCCCGGAAATTTACCGATTTTTTTATGTTGAGCCGATACAGAAAATTCGCGATGGAAAACCAAAAATAATAAAAGATTTAAAAAAAATATACATAGCGCCGCTTCAAAAAGAGCAAAGTACTAATGCTCGGTGTGAACGGAATTCGACGAAAGAGAGGCGCAGGAAAGCCCGGAAATTTACCGATTTTTTATGTTGAGCCGATACAGCAAATTCGCGATAAAAAATAAATAAATAAAAGACTTAATAAAATATAGCGCCGCTTCGAAAAGAGCAAAGTACTAATAATCGGTGTAAACGGAATGCGAGGAAAGAGAGGCGCCGGAGAGCCGAAGGCCCCCGAGTCGCGTTGATGCCAACGGCGAAGAGAGAACCAGCAACAGGTGTCCGTCAAACAGAGAGAACGGGCTCGAGTAGCAGCGCACACATCCTCCGAGCGTTCGAGTTTTCTCGCGAATGCTATACGTGTCGCGGTTCACGACAATGACGCCGACGAGGAAGTTCCGCCGGTGGCACGCGATGGTAATTGATTCGTCGCCGCGGCTCGTCCCGAAGAAGGGAGACGTATAGACAATCGAAATCGAAGTCGCTTCTAGGACCGCGTGCCGGAAATGTTGCCCGACGAATTTTACACTGCCGCTTTAGCGCTGGCACAAACTGATCGTAAATAATCGACTTGCCGACGTGGGGAGGCGACTTCACTTGTGTCGTGGCATGCGTCAAAACAAAACTATTGAGTCTAATTTAATCCCTGGTCAATGGTCTACAAATGTCTCTCCGGAGCGATTTGTGGGTTTCGAATATTTCTGAGAAATTGTCGCAAATGAATTTACCATTTGGTGGTCGATTTTGAGGTAATTCAACATTTTAAAGTGTCAATGAATCTCCAAGATGCCGATTTCTCTACCCAATCGGAACGTCGTTACGAATTGTCTATTGCAGACAATATCCGATAATTTTTTTTTTATATAGAAAATATAATAAAGATCAAAGAAAAACTGAATTTACCACCAAAGACGGAAAATTATCTCCCGACCTCAATGGATACTGCGATGGTCCTTTGCCTTAAAAAAAAAATTATTGAGGTAGAATGCACTTGCACAAAAGTCCTTTGCAACTGTGGGGTCCCCGGTGAATCGAACCCGTCGTCTCTCAAAAATTCCTCGAGGCCACGAATTAGTTTTGAAAGGCGAGTAACCGAGAGAATGAAAAAAAAGACGAAAGTACGGTGGTGGCTCTCTACGGTCTGGCGACCGCAGCACGCGACACCATATGGTATGGCGGCGGTTACACCCGGTCCCCGACACTGAGGCCCTTCTTCGGGGACCCATGACCCTCGGGTGTGTGGAAGCACATGCGATACACTCCGTGTGGATTCGCCGCAGCGAAAACCGCTCGGAGTCTCCCTATTGTCTCGGAGCGGGGGTGAAGTGACCGAGGAACTCGGACCCCCAAAAAAAAATCTCTCTCGAAGGCTTTTGACTCGATATACTCGCACCGTAAGTCCAAGGAATTTCACGTTTATCAACTATCTCGAACAGCGAGTAAACCTATCTTCCTCCTTCTGAATAATCTATAACAACACACTTGGTATGTTACATGGAAAAAAACTCGTGGAAAAAAATTTAGAGGAAGTTGAAGAAATTTTTCACTGACACTTGAACTCAAGAACAACCATCTAATTTTTTGTAACATAAAAAAAAATAAATACTAGTATTTTTAAGTTTGTTTATAGCGTTATTAAAACTATGTGGAATATCAAAATTGAACGAATCATTCATCTGTCGAAATGTGGGGTAAAATGTATTTAACAGATCGCTTTCCTACTATAAACATTGGTAAATAAAAATTGCTGAATATTAAGTGCCTAAACAAAAATATCGCACTGTCGATACATTTTTTAAACCTGGTATTTTTTATTTCCATTGTTATCTACATTATATGGAGTAGGAAAATTGATAGAATCAATTTCCTGGCGTTATATTACCTGAAAAGCATCTTACGAGCAACTTTAATACTTCGTTGATTGGGAAAAGAAATCCATCAATCAATGTTCAAATTCGCCAAATAAAAATAGTGCAACGTTGATACATTTATCGCTTCAAGGGTCCAGAATAAAAAAAAATAGTGGGCTCACAGGACACGTAGAGTGGGAAAGCTCCTGGTTATATGAAAGTCGCTAAGTGAGCCTCCCCGAGGAGTCCAAAAGGACGAGCAAGGAGTTTGAGAGAACGGCGCGGAGGGGTTTGGCGTGAAAGTACGTTACGGCTCCCTCGACGACGCCGAGCGTCGCCCATATCCTAATAGAAACGTAATCGGGCTCTCCTACTCTGCTGAATAAATGATAACTAACGCTGATGGAGCTCCGCGAGCAGTCCCCAAGATCAGCCATGTGGAAATTGTTTCTTTACGGCAAAATGATATTTCACTAGCAATATATTTTATCTGGGTGTTGCCAAAATAACAGATTAACGATACGATGGGAAGTGCAGGGGGACTCTCGTGTCGCCCGTTAATTTGATCTCCAGCTCGGGATTCTCTCACCATAACCTGAAGCTATTGTTTATTATAGTGAGCTTTTTACGTAACATATTGTCGGAATAATGGTTCGTTCAATCTTCATACTCTGTATACACTATAAATAACGCTATAAGTAAAATTGGAAAATATCGTTTCTTTATTATATTCGTTTCATCACCGCTGTAGTATTTTTATTTAGCGAATTATTTTGTTAGTAATTTGTTTGTTGCTCTGATGAAAAGAGTGTGGGAGCCATTTGTAAAATGCATTTTACGTCACGCATCGTCAAAGGAACGGTTCGCTTAATTTTTATTCTCTACACAGTTTTGAAAACGAATTTCGGAGAGATCTCCAGTTAATATAATGCCATCAACTCGAGTATTTTCATTTGCCAAATTATTACTGAATAATGTTCTGCTTGAATAATAAAGACAGTATGGAACCTATTAGTAAGAAGCTAGTATTACGAATGGAAAAAGCTATTTTTATATTCCTCATACAGCGTGAATAACACGATGAGTAAAATTAAAAAAAAAAACGAGTTTAACGAAAATATTTACCTATACCAAATGAATTAAAGCCGTATCCTAATGGAAACGTAATCGCACTCTCCTAAGTTGCTGAATAAACGACAATCAACGTTGAAGAATTTCCCTTAGCAGTTCCCAAGATCAGCCATGTGGAAATTGTATTTTTTTACGGCAAAACGATATTTCGCTTACAATATATTTTATCTGTGTTTGTCAAACAAACGGATAAACGATACGACAGGGAGTGTACAGCGACTCTCGCGTCTCCCGTTAATTCGAGCTCCCGCTCGCGCTTGTTTCACCATAACCCGAGGCTATTGCTTATTATAGCGAGCCGCTACAGTGGGTGGGTGACGCGAGAGATACCGAGAGCTGCCACCGCAAACCCGTAATCGTACACGCAACACAGTGTCGAATTATTACGACTCGTAGTCTCTCTGTCCTAGCTACGACGAGCAAGCGCTACTGGTGGAAGTCGAGAGAACAAAAAGCCAAGAGGCGTTCACGACTCTGTGTTGGAGTTAGAGAGATAAAAAAAAAAACACATCGCGTTCCCGACGACAAGACGGAGGGTCGAGGAGAGAAAAAGTATTGAGCTAAAAATGAAAGAAAGTCGAGTAGAGAATATACGCATGGGAAAGTCTCTCCTCTCCCGGATAATGTTTGCGTAGGCGTCTCGGCATGGTAAAGCGATTAAGTCCCGCTCGCCCGCATTATACCCTTCGCGACGTGCGCTCGTCTGAACCTCGTGCATGGATGTGGATGTGTTTTTTTTTTCTTCAAGTCTTTCGTGACATTACGTACTATGCGTTTATTATACTTGACTCGTACACTCACCCAGTGCTGATTCGTGACGACTTCACCACCGTCCCCACCGCCCAAACACTAATGAGACAAAAACGAGAAAACACAGAAATTTGTTAACTGATCGGTAATACATGGCGTGAAAGAATTGGCGAATATTTACTACTGATTTGAAGTAGTCCGAATATGCGAGATCTTGCTGGATTGATTGATCTTAAGATGTATAATTGTAATCGTATACGGTATTTTGGAAAATACGTATTCGGTTTTTGCCCGAATGGAATTCGTTGTGATGATTTCTTTTAAGCGAAACTATTTAATTCAATTCGTCGAAACAAGTGAATTCACGAAATAAGACTAGAAATCCCTCTTGCTCCGAAAAAAAGTGAATACACCTTGGCACGTTTTTCAAAATCGAATTTCGACGTTCCTTCATGGAAACTGATTTAGGCCACTTCTCCAAATAGTTTGCAAGGATCATTCGGACTGCCTCGAGATAATTGTGCAAAGCAAAGTTTGAGTTACTTACGTCTTTCTTCCTCTTGACAGCGGCGGCCCCTGCGAGTAATTGAGAAAGAGAAATTTATCGTTAGACATGGCACATTCGTATCGTAGGCGGAAGGCAATTGCTTTTCCGCTCTTTATTTTTAATCACAAAATGACAATGGATTCTCACCGGCCGAGGGATTGGGCAATCGTGCGCTATTGCCCGTCGGTGTTGCGGGATTCGATGCCGGCGTAGGAGTTGTGACGGAGGGCGGCGGTGGTACCCCGCGAGTACCAAACGGAAAATAGGGTGAGTCCGGAGGATACGTGGCTCCCTCGACGCCAACCCCTCCTCCGGGTCCGCTGCCTGGGCCGCTTGCCGTCGGGCCAAACGCACCGCCGCCGTACGTCTGAAACAGAAGGAAAGTAAATGAATTATGAGCTCCAAATCGTGATCGCCTCTCACCGTTGAACGACCATGATCGGGCCAATTACCCAAACTCTCAGCGAACGAGAGGTAGCAAGAATAAAAAAAACATAAGAACCTTTCGAGCTCGAAAGATTTATTTTCATTTTTTTCCCTATGATTTTATCTCGACTGATCGACTACTAATAATAAAAATAAATCATTCGTGATCCCTTGCGTATTGCAATGAAAACTCCAATATTTGCGAATTGTGTCGAAATTTTGTAACAGACAAGATACGACCATTGGATAATTGAAAACGAAGCTCGAAAGACGAGACAGGAGGATAACTGCTCGATGAATCGTGAGCAAAATCGGTTCTCAGTTCCACCGAGAGTGATAGAGAAACAATAAGCGGAAGCGAGTGGGGACGAGAAACAATAAATCACCCTTCGAATCAATATTCCTTATCGGTTTATGCTTTGACGACTGCCTGATTAGATACTGCATCTTTCCGGGACATATTAAAAAAATCTATATCGACCTCGAGTGTCTTTATTTCTACCCTCGAGCCGGCCTGTCGGTCTCCCTAAGGGTAAAAAGTTTCAGGCGCCACGGAATAATTTTCGAGGTAAGGATTCGCCGAACCACTGTAGGCAGATGAGCGAAGCGAGGAACAGCCTTTCTGCTCGAGAGTCAGGACTTTACGTCCTTATTCTGGGGTAACTTTTCATCCGTCCCAGTTAACCCCTCCCCACAGGTCGTCCATCCCCCCTTGCTTTGTTTTATCCACCTCCCTATTCTCATCGCTCCGACCATATAACTCGGTCTCGGTACAGAGTGATTTAAAAAATGCGACACGTGTTATCCTTGCATCAAAATACATTTACAATGTGTAAAAAAAATACGCATGGCAATTGTTGATCGATTTTTGGCTTCCTTCCAAAGGTAGTTATGCGCAAAATTGTAAAATAATGAGAAGCCCGTGTGAAAACTACTTTGCACCATTTTCTTATATTTATGAAAACTAAGGTTTGTTTACCAAGCAAAAACAATTCTTTATACACTTTTTAACTGTTATGTTAATAAAAATGTTCCCAATTCTCAACAATTTAGATTCCCACATAAGTCTTCAACTATGAAAAGTATTGGTAACTATGTTTTTGCAGATACAGGAGCTAAAAAATGTTAATTTTCATAACGAAATATATTTTTGTTGAGTTTTGTTAAAGAAGAATCTTTTATTTTTAACTAACATTAATCTATCGGGTTCCATTTTCTTCAAACTTCAGAATTCACCAAATAATTTTTTTACAGTTTTGGCCATTTAAAAATGGCAATTTTTTATGGCGAAAAACCACCGATGAAAGATTGGACCATATTTTTCAGACGGTCAAACTTTTGAAAAATCTACTCAGTCAATTTATCGAGCAAGGTTGAAGAAACAAAATGAGCCGTTAAAATCGGTAATGAAAAAAATACGGATTTTGGTTTGAGAAAACCCGGCAAAAAAAACACTCATGGGAATATACATTTCCCAGTCTTGTTCATACATGCAATAATTCAAAACAGCCTTCTTTACTGTCAGAGAATGCCCACAATTTAGGATAATGAACTGTTAAAATGTAGCGATAACTCTACTAGTCCTGCCACTAGCTATCTTAATCAGCAGATAAATATTAACCTGGGCTAACAAGGACCATCACATATTCTGAACCAACCTGTACTGGAAACAAGAGCAGAGATACATGGTCGCGGATGAGGGAGGGTATAAGTGATATTAAAGTTGGCGGTCAGTGGCTTTCAACTTGTTCACTGAGTCATTAACCTTTGGGTACTTCGGGGACCCTCTTCAGCCTTTAAACCACCCGGCATTGAAATAACGCTCCCGTGGGATCATCGAGAGTTGTTGCACCCTCAGTTTCTAATAGAGTTTCGTGATTTCCGTCCCTATAACTTATCGATAAGGTATCAAATCAACAGTACCGAAACTTCGACGGTCGAAGCTTGCAATGAACTGGGGATGAGAGCCACTCTGTGAAAATATTGCCGGGACCAAAGTTTTCGGATTACATGGAGAGGGCGTTAAATTCGGTGAGGTTAGCGCAGAGGAGTGTTAGAGGGGTTTTACTAGACGCGAAAGAAGAGAAGATCGAGCCAAAGACAAAGTAACCTTTTTACAGATTAATTTTCATTCGCACTTGTTCAGTCATTATTGCACATCTCTTACTTCCAGAGATAGAATCGTACTTATTATAACTGGGCGATAGCTGGTATTCATAAATAACTAAGAAAATGTAAAATCAAATTATTTTCCCTACCGATGGTGCAGCCAAATTATTTCCAACAGATTTTTGTGAAAATTGAAAAAAGTTTCTACATTTTACAGCAACTTGTTCGCAAACTTCTACAATTTGTTGTTTGTTAACTTATAAATCGGCTCAGTTCCCGTTTAACGAAAAAGCAGATATTCAATTTTTGAACGTAACGCAAAACAAAATTTTACCAAACTTTGTACTCCAATTTTTTTGCCATTATTTTACGATATTATTACTGTGACGACAGTGGAGAAACTCACCATTCCATTGTCCATCGTGTGGCCATACGGCGACTGGAAACCTGGCTTTTCTGAAAATCACAAATTAAAAAATTAGTAACCGAACAAGGACAAACAACACAATAATGTATAACAAAAAAAATGTAAAATTTTCGATCCAAAGGTAATGTATAATGTCGTCGGTTTCAAGATTTATTCCTACACGCTCTATATGCTCGAGAGAGTGAGCCCGATAAAGAATTAATGCAGAGGTGGAGTAGAAGGGGGCTTTGGGCATAAACTCGCTATGCGTCTTTATAAATCAAGGTACGCGCTTGCCCCGGGTCACGTGTGCGTTTTGTTTCCGTGCTTCGCGAACGGAATACGGTATCCCGTGGTGTGTGTATGTATATATATATATATATATATATATATATATATATATATATATATATATATCTATATATATATACATACTAAAACGAAGAAAGAAAGAAATAAAGAAGAAACGCGCATAGCACAAGCACTTGCCTTCCCGAGGCCCTCTCTCCCTTTCTTGCATCTCGCCATTGGAGCTCTGAGACTTCATTCGATATTAATATGAAGCGGGTTACGACGGAAAACACATACACACACATATCCCCACGAGGTTCTCCAACCGAGAGGCTGGTTTGAAATTTATGGTGGATATGTGATCGGGACTCGTTTCGCCTTCGGTTTTCTTCAGCGAACCGATCGAAGAGATGCAAGAGAAAAATAACATAAAAGACGCCGAGGAAAAACTTGAGATTACACGTTCCGTTGCCGGGTACAAATAATGTATGAGTTTCCAGCAAAGACAATGAGATGTAACTTACGATCGGGGAAAAAAAAAAACTCGTTTCGAATAATCTTCACGAACTTTATCGTATAATAAAAAAAAAAAATTGAATGTAAGAAGCATCATCGATATTTTTAGATCCACCGTGTTTTGGGTTACCGGCAATAGTGCCAGATTTTATTCAGAATTAATCTGATTGGGATTCTTTGTGAATCAGGGAAGATAGGCGGTAGTCAATTGTGGAGAGGAAGCGGCTATTGGATTAGTGTCCGGCATGGTCCGGCAGTGGCAGAGCAACGTACGCCATTTAGCCGGCGCAGTCACCCCTCCGAGATAACTATGAATCCTAACAGTTTCGGCTTGTTCGTGACACGTTTGGCGAAGCGTGCCCCCGCTCGTCCCCGCTCGGCGGAGCAGTCGCGAAGGCTAATACGTGGAGCAATATCATGCATCAAAGGACAAGCCAAATTCTGTTAGCCGAGAGACTCGTGTCATCCTCAGGACCTGGCCAGAAGCCTGCTCGCCCGTTCTATGACGTAGTATCGTCATTCTCCTGGCTTCCGTTTGGTGAACGCCTTCTCTCGTTCCCCGCACAAGTTTCTCGGTGCTCGATCATCGCTACGTGTCCTCCTGCCCGTATCGAAATCGATTGGTCACAACACCCGTCGGACGCTGGACCAACTCCGGCAACGTGCTTTCACGCTAGATCGAAACATTGAAATTAAAGAAAAAAAAAATTTTGCCGATCGAATTAGGTCTCGTCGAATTAACGGTGAGATTCGTGGTGTGATCGAGAATTTGCAGCTCGAACGTAGTATATAAGTGGGTTGGTTGCACTGAGCGAGGGACCTAGTAGATATGACTTATCGTTTGAGAGATATTATCACAAGACATAGCAGTAGAGAACTGGTGTGCCACCTGTGGTAAGAAATGCCGGCTTCATACAAAAAATCCAAGACATTCCACCGTGAGCGCTCTAGTTTCCTACAACTGTGCTAGGGTTATTTTTTTAATGGTATGGGATTTTTTTTAATGACTAGACTGTGGTACTTTGGTGATATAAACTCGCTGTTTTACCGTTGTAAATTAGTTCTCTTGTAGAATAGAGCTATAGACATTTTTTGGAGATCATCGGTTTGATTTTATTTGATCCTTCTCTCGGTGTAACCTTTCCGAACGATCGGGGATATTTGGACCATAGAGGTGGGCGATGCACCCCACACCGATTTCTATAATCGACATTTCAACCAAATTAGGTCTCATTAAATTCGATCACTGGATATTAGGATTGGTCGTGCCGTCGAGAATTAGCAGATTCGAACGTACGCTCATAGCTGGCTTGGCTCCCTCTTGTGCAAGATCGGGGATATTTTGACCATGTGTGTGTGTGTGTGATTCAGGCGTAGTGGATGGACTCGATACGATCTTTACACGAGTCTCGTCGAACATTAATTCGGCATTACGAGGTCGGCAATGGCTTGCAGAGGGTTCCGTGGCTCGATGCACGAGTGTTATACGTGTGGGACAGCTCCGACTCTGGACAACTTTCGGAACACCTTATTTTTTCTATGTCCCTCAATATTTTTTTCATTTTAGCTTTTTTTCATTCTTCAATGTTAATCCGAATATTCAGGACATCAGAGATTATCTTAAATATTGGCTTTGACTCGGTGGGACTTTGAATCTTTTAAGTTTTAATGTTTAACGAGTCTTGTCGAACATCAATTCGACATTAAGAGGTCAGCAATGGATTTAAATGCCCCGCATGAGTTCACGTGCGGGACCGTTTAGACTTTCGGTGTCGCAAATTCCTATTTTTATCTTATCTCTCGATGTTCTTTGATATTTTTTATGCTCGCCGAAGCAAGAGATCAAAGGCTCTAGTGTAAGAATTTGGCAAAAAAAAACCCGATCGGTTTTCAAAACTGTTTTTCTAACGCGGGTTGTTAGAAACATAAGGTGGACTTTAATCATTTGTAATCAACAAATAAATTAATATTTTTTAAAATCGTTCGATCGCCGGATAGAAAATTTTGTAAGCAAAGTTCTGTACTAAGTTTTATTTGTTAATTTTAAATAAGTCTGTTGGTAATTGATATTTTTCGATTTGAAAATAAAAACTTAAATTTCGTAAAAGCTTTTACTAACTGTGTCTAAAAAAAATGAACTTGTCTTTCTGATACCTGCATTAAAAAAATTGTGATCGTAAACTTGTCTTTTGGACGAAATTCTTATGCTGGTGACTCAAAGGGTTCGCCAAGTTGCATCGAACTTTAATTTGGTATAACATTTCCGAAAATAGCTTCCAGGGAGTTTGATGACTCGTTGCATCAGCACATGTGAGCGACAACTCCGACTCTTGCACATCCTTCATTGTATCTACCGTATTAATGTCCCTCAATATTTTTTTCATTTTCATTTTTGTCCTCAATTTTTTAATACCCGCAAATCCAAGGCAGAGGATATTTGTGTTAAATTTCATTTTTGGCCAGATGGAGCCGAGTTGTTGCCGAAGGGATCTCGCTATGGTGTCGCTTTTGTTATGGCCTCTCTTAATCCCACTCACAGGCATCTTCGGCGATCTGCACGTCGATTTTTCAGTGCTCCATTCCACACCTCCGACCCTCGAATATCCTTCATTTTATCTACCGTATCGATGTTCCTTAATATTTTTTCTCATTTTCATTTTTGTCGTCGATTTTTAAAATCCCGCAATTCCAACGCAAAGGATATTTTTGTTAAATTTCATTTTTGGCCAGATGGAGCGTTAAATTATTCTAAGCTCGACGATTCATGTCTGGCTGAGTTGCTGCCGAAGGCATCTCGCTATGGTGTCGCTTTTGTTATGGCCTCTCTTAATCCCACTCACAGGCATCTTCGGCGATCTGCACGTCGATTTTTCAGTGCTCCATTCCACACCTCCGACCCTCGAATAAACTTCATTTTATCTACCGTATCGATGTTCCTTAATATTTTTTCTCATTTTCATTTTTGTCGTCGATTTTTAAAATCCCGCAGCTCCAACGCAAAGGATATTTTTGTTAAATTTCATTTTTGGCCAGATGGAGCGTTAAATTATTCTAAGCTCGACGATTCATGTCTGGCGGAGTTGCTGCCGAAGGCATCTTGCTATGGTGTCGCTTTTGTTATGGCCTCTCTTAATGCCACTCACAGGCATCTTCTGCGATCTGCACGTCGATTTTTCAGTGCTCCATTCCACACCTCCGAACCTCGAATATCCTTCATTTTATCTACCGTATCGATGTTCCTTAATATTTTTTCTCATTTTCATTTTTGTCGTCGATTTTTAAAATCCCGCAGCTCCAACGCAAAGGATATTTTTGTTAAATTTCATTTTTGGCCAGATGGAGCGTTAAATTATTCTAAGCTCGACGATTCATGTCTGGCGGAGTTGCTGCCGAAGGCATCTTGCTATGGTGTCGCTTTTGTTATGGCCTCTCTTAATGCCACTCACAGGCATCTTCTGCGATCTGCACGTCGATTTTTCAGTGCTCCATTCCACACCTCCGAACCTCGAATATCCTTCATTTTATCTACCGTATCGATGTTCCTTAATATTTTTTCTCATTTTCATTTTTGTCGTCGATTTTTAAAATCCCGCAGCTCCAACGCAAAGGATATTTTTGTTAAATTTCATTTTTGGCCAGATGGAGCGTTAAATTATTCTAAGCTCGACGATTCATGTCTGGCGGAGTTGCTGCCGAAGGCATCTTGCTATGGTGTCGCTTTTGTTATGGCCTCTCTTAATCCCACCCACGAGCATCTTCGGCGATATGCGCGTCGTATTTTTCGGCGCTCCATTCCACACCTCGACGGGCAATACTCTCGCCGATTGCACATCGGCCGATGCAGCCTCGCCGACGGCATGGCGTGTCCCTGTGTCGTCTGCGAATTTCCAAAACTCGCAGGCTCCATTCATGTCGTTCATTTTTTTTTCTTTTTTTTTTTGACACTGCTGCTGCACCGGGCCCTTGTCGGATTACCGATACGCGAGAATGCTCCATGTAGCCAAATTAATGCGGCACCGGAGAAAAGTATTGGGTGACCGATCGTCTGGACTTTTGACCCCGAGAATCCCCAGACACGTCGGAAAAAAAGTGTACATACATGTACACGTATGTTATGTATAATCCACACTGTAAAAAATATAAATTTATATATTAAATATATATCATATAAAATAAAAACTTTAAAAAATTTTGGTTGTAAATTGATGAACGGTATTGCGAGTTTCTTTTGCATAAACTGTTTCTGAAATTTTATACACATGTGCATTGAAATTTGACGAAAGGATTTTCATATTTAACGACGTCTGTGGCAAATTTCAAGCAAAAGATGTCATTTGAATATCTGCTATATTAATCATACGAAAAGAGTACATCAACTTTCAATCAATGTAAATAATTAAAACACCGAAAAAAGTCTTCCGTGTGCAATTAATGTGAGCAAATTTCAAGTGTCGGTAAATTAAATCTTCAATTCATCATTACAGTCTAGAATAAAGATAAAAACTGTCTAGTATTAGTATTTTTTATATAACATATACATGTACACGTATGTGCACAAAAAAATATGTATAAAGGGCCCGAAGAAGTGCATTTGAAGGCATCGCCGTGCAACCCGAGGAGCCCCGCGTTTGATAATAATTCAACGGTGTCCCGCGACGAAGCCAGTTTACCTGCAATCGAAATTCATTCCTGAGGGCTTTGATATCTTTTCATCTACTGGACTGTAGCCGGTACCCGACACTCACGGCCACCTGCCTCTCCATTCGCCATGCCGTAATACCCCGGTACAGAGATAAATCCGAGCAACAGCTCCAAATACCGATAAACTTTCGCATATTATTTCGCTCCTAGGTTCGGGCCAACATTTTTTTTTTTTTCCTATTTTTTTTTTCCACACTCGTGCAAAGAAGTGTTCGAGGCTCGCATATCCGGTCCATTGAGTTCGCGGTGGGAGAGAATTTACAATGGAGAATCGGTGCGGTCGTGGCCAAGTGCACTGCGCCACGCGACTCAAAGGGTGTTCATCATTCGGCAGGTAAACGGGGCAGAGTCTCGCGAAAGATGTGAAACGGGAACGATCGACCGAGCGAGAAAAAAAGTATTCGGGTCCGGTCCGAAGGAGACAGAATAGGCTCTCTTGGTCCACCCCTCGAAAAGCTCCGATACATCGAGCGAGGGGGTTGGCCGAAGGATCCTAGGGATACTGGTAGAACAGAGCCGACGGAGCTGGGACGGAAGGAACGGAAAAAAAAAAAAAAAAAAAAAAAAAAAAACGTTGCGAAGGGCTCAGGTAGCCATTGGTACTCAACCGAGGCCGAAGAGGGATTTTCCCCAGGCTCTTGGATCTCGCACAGTAATGCTGATCGATAACTCGGGCAGAGAAGCAAAACCCTAGCTGCGCATATTTTTCGACCTATAATCGTCGAGCCCGCGCACGGGTTAATTTATACGAAAAATCGTGAGTTTTACTTCCTCATGAATAAATGTAATGTGAATTAAAATTGTACTATTCAGAAAAAGACCTGAATCGATAAATTGCTTGAGAGGTTGTCGATTTTTTGGACTTTCTGGATAACGATGTGGGTTGTTGCGGAATGAAAAAAACAATAATGAATTTCAGGGCACTGGCGAACTGCGGAGCAGCCACATTCGTGTATCGGGTACGAACCAATGACCGGGAGAAGTCACACCTGCTCGTCGTAAATACCAGAAGTTATCGAGCCTGAGAAAAAGTTCGAGTGATTTCTAGGCGATTATTTTTGAGCATTTCCATTACTGGGAGCGTCTTTCAGATGAGAATCCTCGAGGATTCTCCATGCCGCCCCGTAGACTGCACGGAGAACCGTTGCTGCGGTTCGGGTCTCCGGAAGGAGTAGAATGTGAGAAGATACACAGAAAATCGAAGGAAAAAAAAAAAAACGGAAGACATCGCCCAGGGGAGCCGACGATGCGCCAAGTCTCGAAGAAGATGTATAGAAATTTCCTAAAATTCCTCCCCAACGGATCGTCGTCCGAAAATCCCCAAAGAAAATCTGTCCGATCGGAACATACGGAAACGATTTCGTTATGGTCCGAACTTTCCCTCTAGCACGAAAACCATTTTTCGGATCGTGATTTCCAGTGTGCTTTACTCGGCTTGAATAAGATAAATTCTTCTATTTGTAACAGGTTTATTACGTTTTGGGCAATAGAAATTCTTATCGACGTGCCAGCTGCAGTTTACAATACGTAAAATGCTACTCGTAAAGTCTTCACTTAGATTATCGTTTAACGTATGATAGGGCTTCCTCAATAAAAATGCTCTTTTATTGACGAAATTGTGAATCAACGTATGGAGCGTTGCTAGTAACAGGAACGAAGACATATTTTTATTACATCATTAATATTGTGTATTACAAATAGATAAGGAGTTTTCCGCTTAACCAATGAATAAATTTTGCCGATCAAATCTAGTTCGATGAACAGAAATATTCGTGATGACGTAAATATCGATGACCTATAGGAAAATTGAGTGGTCACCAATGGGTACAACTCCGCATCGCGGATGTCACTGATAGGGACACGACATTTATTAACGCTTTTAATCATATCCATTAAATAGCAATGAATAGTCAGTAACGTTTGAAAGGTTTCGTTCGGCCAAAGAACCAAACGCTGATCAGAAAAATTTGTACTTTCGACGGCAATGCGTTGTCCACAATCTTTTTCCTTGGTTCGATTTTTCGACCACACCATCCATCTCCAGTTTTACAAGCGAAAGCACTATCTAAAATCCTCAATAACCCAGGAATCAAAAGAGAAGTTAGCAATATCGAAAGCCCAACAAAAGACTTAGTCACCTACATGAAAAAAACCATTTATCCGAAACTTCGTATTCCGATGTTACAAAATTATTTTTGCCCCCTACCCCAAAATTCCAAAATTCCAAAATTCCAAAATTCTGAATCGTTGGAAGATAGCCGAAGAGTCTGAAGCACGGAAAGCGGAAGATTTCCCTCAGAGCCGGCGATACGCCAAGGCTCGAACATCCCTCGTAGCCTTTTTCTCGAATCTACCCCGAAAGGATCAACATCGAAAAATCCCCGAGCAAGATTCGTCCCATCGAAAGCGATTTGTTCCATCGCGCCTTGGCCGACCTGAGCACCCCGGCCTTATTTTTTTCGCGCTCGTACGCGAAGGCGAATCAGTCGGGAATAACCGGTGGGAAGCCAGCAGAGAGAAACGAGAGACATGTGCACCATTCGCCAAGCAAACCAAATGCGAAGGTGTATCCCGCTTGAGAGGAGGAAGTTTGGTCTGCCACGCGACTGCGACCGATGTCGGGGGGGGGGGGGGGGGCGAACGCGATCGGGGGATAATCCGGCGAGAAACATCCTACCGAAAGTATTTCTTTATTGGGAACAATGGTCCAGGGAGCGTACCGCAGACTATCGGGGTTTCACGGGGAAGTTCATCGGAGCGGTCCGGTTGGTTATCTCGACATTGGTGGGGTACCTGAGCAGCCCGGGCCGGTCGAAAGCGGAAGAAAGGGAAGCTTGAATTAAAGAAAAAATTGATGGAGATAAAAAGGAAGAAAAAAAATGGGGGGCGGGTGGGGCGGGGAGGGGGGTAGCAAGCGACGAAGACGAGAAACATGCTCGGTTGCACCGTCGGGGAGTAAACGGAACGCGAGCATTATTATTTTATGGACGGTGGAGGAGGATGAGGAGAGAGAAGAAGAAGAAGAAGAATACTGCTTGCTGCCTGCCACGCGACCGACGGGATTGGTGGGGGTACGTGGAGGGACGAGGGGGTGCGCGCGGGCAGGGTTTACACCCATGGGGGAAATTCAGGACGAGGGGAACGCCACGCGGGGACACGGGTCGAGGGACGCGGGACCAGAGAAAAGGGAGACGGCCGCGGCCAGCAGCAGCTGTCGCTGGCGGTGCCCCCCTTCGCGTTACACTAGAAGGGGCCCACCGGAGAACATTGGCGTAGGCCTTTGGGGCCCGTAACGTAAATCAGTGGTTCTCAATCGATACTCTTTTTCATCTTAAAATTCTGTTCGATCGAAGAATAAATAAATGTCGGTGTCGTTGGAACGGAGCGAAATTATGAAGATTCGCTTTTGGAGTGGATTTTTCGTTTATCGGAATCGGAGTATTTTGTCTCAAGCTACGAATTATCAAACGTTCCGGGTCTTTGAAATTTCGATCTGACCGTGGTCGTCTCGTCGGTCGATCATCCGAACGGTTGTCGTTTGCCACCGCGAACTACTCCACTCATCCATGCTATATCGTGCGACTCGGTGCGGAGCTGGGCAAAGTACCAAAAGAAACGTCAAGTAGAAAGTACAAAGTATTGAAACTTGATGTATCAACTAATTTTTTACTTGAAGTCTTTCTCGAGAGCGTCTTTCGAGTACTTTTCGCGACGAGGTTCCAAGCGTCAAAGATTGTGTAGATTCAAAAAATTACGTGACCGTTCCAAAAAAAAATAACCGCTGACTGAAATGTTCGGAATTTGTTGTTTCGAAACCATATTGGATCTACTCTTCACTTTGTATATAAAAAAAAAAAATACCATACAAACATTTTAACAAATGTAATTTAAAAAAAAAACGGAAAGTGTTCCTTGTCGTCGTTTTTATGAATGTTTATAAAAAAAAAATGTTTAATTAATTCTCAGTAGAAATTTGACTTATAGACAAATTTCGGCAGATAATCATGTATGAAGAGAAACGGAATGTCGCGCTGCTCATAGAATATCCATAGTGCGTCTACTTGACAAAGTACTCGGTACTCAAAGTCGTAAAAAAAAGTACTTGTTCACTTCGAGCACTGCCCAGCTCTCCAATATATATGTATGTATATATATGGGAATAACGACTAAAAAAATTAAGAAAATTAAGCATCGGTTTCATACTCGTCAACTGCCGGTTGCCGCTAAAAACGCTTAAATCCCATTTAACCGAGTCGTTTAACGCGCGATCGAGCTCATCTTCCGAGAGCGGTTATCGCGGTAATCATAGTTACGCAAAGGTGTATTCGCGGCTTTAGCTAGGGTGAGAGGTGAACAGGGGGGGGGGATTGAAACCCGTGGCACGGCACGTGACCCGCGCATCTCCGGTGTCCCCGTTGCTCCTCGTCCACGCATCCCCGTATTGGTCCGCCACCCCCAGATATCGCCGATGCCCACTTTGCTCCCTGAGCCTCCTCACTGCCATGTCGTCATCCACTTAGTTCACCGCGAATCGGCACGAAGGTTCCCACTTAAAATTTTTCAAGCCCCCTTTCGCCATCGAGGCTCTTTCGATCAACAGGTGAGCCGAGCTTTCGCGCTCGCTACCTGCCCAGCTTATTTCACGACTCTCATTTCGAGTCCCCACGTTCTCCTTGATCGGGAGGAATCAGTCGTGATGGAATCCACTTTGCATTGAATGTGTAAAGAATCAAGCACGATACCACCATTCTACGCTTGGACCGAAGGTCGACCATGAGATCATATCGAAAGCAAGTGAAATTATTGGCTTCGCAAGGCTTTGGTACCTTTGGCAATGGGTTTGGGACTTTTGTTGATTCTCTCGTTGCTTCGAGTACCCGGGTCTCGAGAATTCATTCAGCCGGCTGATTTTTAACGATAGTCGAGAATTAGATCAAGCAAGAAATCATAGTCGAGTATTGCATCAAGCGAGAAATAATAGTTAAGCGTAAGATCATTGAGCGCTTTGAGAGCGAAAGCAACAATTTACTTCTCAGAGCTTTGGTACCCTTGGCAATGGGATTAGGATTTTTGTTGGTACTCTTGTTGCTTCAAGTACATAGGTCTCGAAAGTTAATTTAGCCTGACGACTATTGACAATAATCAAGCATTAGATAAACCAAGAAATAATAGTCGTGTATTACATCAAGTAAGAAATAGGAGTCAAGCGCGAGATCATTGAGCCGATCAAGAGCAAACACAGCAATACACTTCGCAGGGCATTCGTATTATCGGCAATGGGAATGAGATTCTTGTTGGTTCTCTCATTGCTTGGAGTGCATATCTCTCAAGACTTCATTGAGCCGGCTGACTTTCAACAATAATCGAGCATCAGATCAAGCAAGAAATAATAGTCAAGTATTACATCAAGCAAGAAAGAGCCCGTTGAGAGCAAACACAACAATTCACCTCGCAGGGCTTTCGTATTTTCGGCGTTGGGACTGCGATTTTTGTTGGTCCTCTTGTTGCTCCGGGCGCAACAGAACTTAAGAGTTCATTTAGCCGGGTGACGTAGTTCGAAACAGTGCCACCTGCTTGGCCAAAAAAAATCAGTGTCCCTGCGGGGAACCAGCCAGGCGCCATCGGTCTGGACCTTTGACTGCTGCTTTCCGGCTGCACATTTGCCGCCGGAACAGAACGACTGTCGGCGCATATGTGTGCACACCCGAGTGTGTATGAGGGTCCCGAAATCTCTCCGACCAGATGTCTAGTTCGAGGTGGCGTACAGGTCGCGATGCCGAAATACCGACAGGTTTTTCTGTTCCGTTGCGACAAGTCACGCCGGAATGAGAACCACTGTCGCGTTACGCCTATGGCGGAACGTACGAGGATACACGGGGATGTAGGGCCCCGTGCGGGGTGACGCTTACACACGGGGAACTGCACTCGGTTACTATCGTACCCTAGGAAATACGAGGAACGACTTCAACCACGATACCGAATCACTTGCTCTCGCTTTGTCGAATCCAACGACGTTGAGCGCGCCAGAGTCGAGATAAAAGTGATACGATATAACGGAGAGAAACAAACAAAATTCAAATGATTTAGTGCGTGATCCTCGTCGAATCTAACGATACTTTGGTCCCCAGTGTCGAGATACAAAATTTCGTGATTCAACGAGGATCCACAAACAAAATCGATTCATTCTGACGATTCGGGCTTTCTTAAATTTGGATAATTCAAAAATCGCAACAAGGAGCCGGAATTATTACAATGAGTCGCGTTCGCATTTGACAAAAAGAATATTAGAGTGAACTTCTTTTTTTTTGTTTGATAATCCAAGAAATAAAAGAATTTGGTTCAATCTATGGTATTTAATGTATCGATTTCAAATCACGTCGATGGATTTTTATATTGTGAATTACGTTGCAAAAATGCAATAATTTAGACGCTCAAATGCAATAATTTAGACAACTTGTCGCTCGATAATTTCAAAAATTAAATAGAGTTCAAAAATAAGGAATAAAAAAACAAGCTGGGCGACTCTCTTTAACTCGAAACAATTGAAGCGAGTTCTCGACGAACCTTCAACAGGACAAGACATTCGAGCCCCGACGAGTCTAACGAACTGGTGAAATTCTGATCGTAACCCGCTCCAAAAACTGCCCGATACCCTCGAAAACATCCAATCACACCGATTAGCCTGTGAAAATCGTGCAGGGAGCGCGTTGGCACGAGAAATTCTCACGAATGACGATCGCAGGCGTAACCAGCGCCAACTTAGTCTCGGCGTGAGGAGCCGGAGATTGCCGAGCAGATGCTTCTCCGTTTCCGATATTTCGTCCCTTTTCGACTCGCTGCGAAGGCTGCGAAAAAAAAACTTTGTGCTCGGACGAGAAAAAAAAAAAAGCCCCATCGTAACGGTACATCGAAAGCGAAAATTTTGCACGCCATCGCGAGTGCAGCGACGCTCGGGGATAATAATGCGTTTCTTTCCTCTTTTGACCCTCCTCGCGGCCTCCGCGGTGCGCGCGTTAAATATGTAGGTTTTTCGACATCGTTCCCGAGTATAATTCCACTGGGCGAGGTGGGTAAAAGTGGAAGGGGGGAGACGTGTGCGCGGCGCGTGTAAAGCGCGCCGTCGAGAGAGCGAGAGATGAGAAAAGTGCGAGCGCAAGGGACGCGCTAGGGGGAAAAAATGAGGAGCGAGAGAGAAGGCGAGAGGCAGGTGCATCACGGTGACACTCCCTCGGTTAATTCTCCGGTGAAACTGAGAGAAACGAGGGGCACCGCGCGGTCCGAGAGACCGAGTCACGAGTGTTGTGTCTGGACCGGGTTTATCGTTGCCCGGTTAAACTCTTTTTCTGATCGAGTATTAATAAAAAAATATTAAAAAAAAAAAAGAAAAACAATCTAGAAACTCAGCCCTACGAGGACAGGCGACGAGAGAAAGGTTGTAGTTTCGATAAAGGCTCTCAGGGAGGTTCGACAAACGACAGGTGGTTTTCTTCAATTTTCTCACTCGCGCCGATCCGGGAGATCTTGCGAGAAGAAATTCCGATTCCCCTTGAGACGCACCCATGGAAAAGGGCGGCTCGGGGTTGGCACCTGTCGTTAACGGCAATCATTTGATCGACCCTAACGAGCCGCGTACCCGAGGAAAAATCGTTGATCGCCAGTCGAAAGGGAGTAACAAAAATATTACTTTGTTTTTGTAAGTTCACGCGAGCACGTTTTCCTGGGCTTTCGAGACGAAAAGCCAATGGTATGCCACGTGTGGATGAGAACCACTGGGAGGTCTTTCAGCGATGTTTGTCGATGTAACAATCGACACTTCATTGCCGGAAGAGAGAAACGGGAATCCATTTTTTGTTACGCTTCCAAAGCACGACCTGCGAAAAATAAGTGAAGAACATTACTCAGAGTCCGAGTGTGACGCCATTTTGTTAAGACGAACAGGACATTACCCGGAAAAATCGTTCGAAGAAACTTCTCAATTCGCTGGGATCCAATATCATAATCATCGTTTAATTACCGGCACAACGAGAGAATAAAAAAATCGGCCTAACGAGTGAATATTGAACGTGTGGATGAGAACCACTGGACTCTTTCAAGCAATGTTAGGCAGTGCACCGATCGTTCTTCGATTGCTGGCCCGAAGAAAAAAAAATGTACATTTTTTATTTCCGACTTAGGAACCTCGAAACGCGAGCACATTTTGCACGTCTAGAACGAAGGTGCAACAATCTGTATGGTTATTCTAAGAGCGATGATACACCGTTATTTAAATCGTGCAATTTATTCAGTAGCTGGATGCGATGCCAGTTTGTCAGATAGAATAAAAAAATCTTCTGTGTAACGCGACCGAGACAAGCCTTCCAATTCGACTGGATCCATCGGGGAAACGGATAAATATGGGACGTATGGTTGAGAACCACTGGGAGGGCTTGTAGCAATGCGCGCCGCGCGTTGCACCGTCCATATACCACAGAAATCCTCGACGGCAGGTGTACGCGTCGTGCGCGTGTACGCACGTCGATGAAACAAGAGTTCCTCTCTCTCTCTCGTATCATCGAAAAATAATTATTTCATTTTATATGGGTTTTTTTTTAAACCGACGAGTACGCCTGCGACACGAAGCAATTTAAAAACTGCACGCTACACCTTTTGATTATCTCATACCGTGAGAAAATAAAATGAGAGATGAGTAAAAAAAAAAACTTCGGCGAGATATCAATTGCGGAATATAAGTTCCGAGCTATACGAACGGTAAGTTTGTTGTTAATTGAATTATCATTAATTTACAGCTATCACGACGGCGATTACTAATCTTTCAATGCGAAAGACGCGCGCGCGCGCGTGCAATGCGGCGAGACGGAGAGACAGAGAGAAGAAAGAGAAAGAGCGATGCCAGAGAGTCGTTGGGATGCGTGGAAAAACGCCGTGGAGGCAGCACCGTACGGGCACATTGACAAGCGAATCAAAACACAGCGCGAGATGCTTCATCGAGGGAAAAAGCGTCTCGGGGCACCGGGCGGAATCGACGCGATGTTGGGCGCAGGGCGTCGGGTAACGCCGGTCTCGTTGTTCACAAGAAAAAAAATCGTCACCGAGAGACCGAGAAAAGATCGTCGACAAAATTATCGAACAAATATTCTTCCAGACAAATCTCACCCGAGCACTTTTCCCGCTGATGGCCAAATAATGTTTTACTCCCTTTTTTTTACGTCAACACGTAACGTTTTTATGCTTACGGAGTGACAGGGGAGAGGGGGACGAAGATAGACACATAGACGAGATAAGACGAAGGATTTTTTCTCCTCTCCCAATGAAGCACCGACACACACGCATTTATCTCCGGTCGCTCGTTTTCTTTCTCCCTCGCACTTTTGCCCCCCTCGCGTTACTACTACTACTCCTCGGGTACGGCACCTCTCTGTAGTATACGTTTAACTCGATGGCCACGGGGTTTAACGTCACGAGGTTCGACACTCGCACGAACCTTACGCGCACTCCACGCTACCGAGATTATTTAATAAACAACCGCACAAGTATAACGCGCGCTATAATCACTCCGACTCACCGGGCTGCTTGTTGGCGATCTTATTGAAGCAGTTTTGAAAAACCTCGTAGAGATGCATTGGCTCGTCGTCGCTGGCCGCCATGTTTCCGAACATCCAGCGAGTCGGGTTTCGCGGTGAAACCGCGTGCGGAGCCACCCGACCGACGTCACGCACACTACTGAACCCCTCAAGCCTCACCGACGGCCTCTTTATACCGGTGACGCGAGCGCCATCTCGACGACTGGCCGCCTCGTGAGGCGGGAGTTTTGAAAGCAACTCACGTACGAGCCTGCAACCGAGAAACCTTCGTTACACAGAGTTTTTTTCTTCCAATCTGGGGATCACTTCAAACGAGATGCATTGTGGATTTTGTGGAGATGAATTTTTTGGTTTATTTCCATGTATATTACATTATACAAAGTTACATGCGGAATTATATTTTTTTATTCAGTATTTAAAGAAATATAAATGTCTTTTCTTTTTTTTTTATTGTAGTGTAATGAGAACTCAACGCTCCCTCCCTCGCCGGTTCCTTATTAAAATAAATTTTCGAACGGGTCATTCCGTTGTTCATGTCATTGGAATCGTTCGAAAAAAACCCGACTGATATTTTTCGAGTGCTAAATAATAACGATCGACACGAATTCCTCATAGGCCGGACTGCCGTTCAATAATAATCTATTGAAGAAAAAAACAATGCCGTGCCATTCGGTGAGTAGCTAACAGGTAGGTCACGGTTTTCGACAATACTCTACGTTAATGCAATATGCAGTACCCGTATGGAATTACGGCAAGATTCAGTTTCTTCAGTTAAATTAGTCTTTCAGATTAATTTGTTTTTTAAATTATAGCAATAAAGTATAAAATAACTGTACAGCTCTTTCTTTTTTCCTCGATTTCCGGTTGCGGATCCGCCGACATTTTAGATTCCAGCAAAATCGGCGTTTTGCGCAACCGGATAAGATATGTCCTCGTATTGCTGTCTGTTACTGAATTCTGTAAGAGATAAATCATCGATTATAAAATTTTCAATGTTACCGCTCCTGAAATAAGAATTATTCGCTATGCGTTTGACTTATTGGGAGGTTCTGGCCGAGCGTGCTTTTCCATGAACGTGTATTTTAACAGCACTAACGATTTTCCGGTTCATTCTCAACTTGCACACCCAGAAATGATTTTGATTTGGCTTATCTTATAATAATAGTGTTATGTCGTTGAAACGAGTGAATTCTTACACTCATGTTACAATGATGAAAAACACCAAATTAAAAGAACTTCTTGTTTTTACATGTATGCACAATACATCCGATATTGAACACTCATCCGGCAAACTTAGGCAGGTCGTGCGCATAACAATTTTTTTAACAGTTGTTACTCACCCATGCCAGGGCCTGGGGGAAACATTGTGGCCAGAGTTCCACCTCTAGCCTGTCCAATCCTCAATAGAAAACCGCTGGTCACTAAGCGTGCGAGCATGTTAATTATCATGATCGCCGCGCTGAACTTCTCAGACGCACCTACTACGATAACAGTTGTGTGCGATCAGAGACATATAGATCTTCTGCAGCATGATCAGAGACAAAGAGAAAAACAATGGGCGAAAGTAAGCAAGAGAAATACGTGATTTCTTTTTTAACACCGCTGTAGAACACAGTGCGCTTAACCCTTTGAAGCATAGTGCATCACAGATTATACACCTCTTTGAAACGACAAACAGTAAATCAATAACCTATGTATTTAAAACTTCACGCTTGTAAAAATGAAGGCTTCAAAGGGTCAAACGATTTATGACACATTTTTTTATGCTATTCTCTCGGCGTTGCAAATGGTCTTTCAACTGGTACTTACAGTTGCTCGGAAAATTTACCGCCAGGGTCACCACATCGAACAATATCGACAGAACGTTTATCAGGAGTGCCTGGAATATTGAAAAACAAAGATCGATTAAAGAAATTCGTCCATTTTGGAAAAATAATTGGCCATAATTCCGAGACAGACGTTACTTACAAACTGCAGCGGCTCATCCGACTCGATATTGTGAATAGCCCACAGCAAACACACAAAGAACAGGAGGTTGTAGAACATTACCGATGTTGGGCACCATGATCCCTGCATGCCCCTGAAGACAAAGAAAAGAATTATAATCTCGAACCGTTTATACCGCATGAGACAACTGTCTCAATCAAGCCTTACCACGTCGTGAGAATCAGGTGAATCGAGAAGATGACCTAATAGGAAAAAAAAAATGTATTAACCATATAATTATACTTGAATCTCATCCGGCCTATTTAGAGTAATAAATATCAAGAACGAAAAATGAAGTCAGTTATTAAGTGTACGATAAGCTTGCTGTCGGGGTTACATGTGGTAAAGATTATGATCACATGACGTACCCCGGTCGGTAATAAAACGGTAAATACTAATCTTAATGCTTTTCATTCGGATTCGGAAACTTCGTGTTCGAGGAGAAAAGAATCCCACTGTTTAACTGAATTGATTGAATTAGTTGAATCGATTTCCATCAAACACTAGACTTTTACATAGTGGCCCCTTTTTCAGGAAAAGAATTACATGACTTTTTCCAAATCAATTAGAAATGTTCCTTAATCAAATTTTCAACGGCTTCTATTTTTTTAAATTCATTATACAAACAAAATACACAATACTGTATTAAAGTTTGCGTCTATTTGTTTTTTTTTCAACATTTTTTTTCAACGCGTCTTTGAATGTACTTTTTATTTAATCATATAATGGAAGGTAGGGAAAAAATGTAATTTTCTCCTAACCGACTTTTTTCTTCGAATTTTCTCGGTTTTTTCTGACCGTGACCGTCGTGTTTCGGCACTCTCAAAAATAATTGTATAAGTTTCTCTATTGCCGACCGCGCGCAGGTCAGCTCAGAGGGACGTCTCGGCTAACCTTAACCTACAATCCTGAGAAAGAGAACAACACTGACAAAGTGTAGTCGTGTAAGGGAAATCGATTTTTGTTATCCGCCTCGTCGAACCAGTATAGTATCGAGTTTCCATCGAGTATCTCTTCTCTTTGCCCGGTACTCGTTTACTTATATAATGCAACGAGACGGTAAGGCTGAATAATTTTCAGTGACCAAATGTGTCGGGTAAGCGAAGAAATACAAATATCCATCCCTTCTTTCTCCATATTAGTTTTTTATTTTATACGCAATATCGACAGGAACTGGCACGTCGATGAAAAGTCTCACACCGCGAATTAAGATTCTCCTAATACAATAGAGTTAAATACAATTGGGAATTCGTGGTAAGGTTTGATGAGAAATAAAAAAAACATACACATACAAACACATTGCGAAGATAATCGAGGTTCAAAGCTTTATTCACCAATTATTGTTGCGGCGAGAAATGACAAAGGATCGTGCAATGAATTATTATGTATGTACACACAATGACGATACGCACAATGAAGGGTCTGTGACGAGACTCGTTAAAGTTCCGGAACGCAAAACGCATTCGCTTACCTTTAAAGGATATTGTGCTATTGCTGATAAGTCCGGCATTTCGGTGTCCTCAACGACGACACGTTTGCTCAGCTAAGGGGTGTCAACTGTGGGTATTTTTGCGAGTGTCGAATGTCACCAGATAACGAAGGCTCAAGAGCCGTCAAAGCTCTTCTCGTTAACTTTGTAATAACAAGCAGCAGCAGGGGCGGCTGCAACGGTGTGACTACTGTTGATGTAAATTTTATGCGCGACGTACCGAATTCCGGAGAGGGCGCTGCTGGAAAAATGGCTGACAAAATCCTCATCACCGACGGTAGGACCGTGTTAAATTTAGAACGCGAGTCTCTTTTAGCGGCGGACAATCGATATGCGTGGCTTGAATTTAACATTAGTACTCAATTGAGGTGTTTATTTTTACATTTAGTTTATTTTTACATTTTTACATTCAGGCGCCATTTTTACATTTGACGACGCCGTGTTAACTATAGATTTTTCTTTATGAGAACATAACTGCATAACTTGATCCAAGATTAAGCTATATAAATAATTCCAGAATAGGAGAAGAGTAGATCAAAGTTTGCAGTAAGAGAACGAAAATTTCCGACTTTCCGGTATTCGGTAAGGCAACTACATGCGCCTCCAGATTGACGAATAATCACTGAAGAGGTCGCGTGTTATATCGTTACGATAAAATGCAAACACCAGCCCAACCAGCTGTACCGCACAGTTATCATTGTTGCGTTGGAACACGCGGCAGCAATCGAACGATTTCTCGTCGCAACTCGATCGAACATTTTTCTATTAACAATGTTGAGGAGGAGTGCAATACTTTCGCGGAATTTTCGTCTTTTGTCGAGAAGTTATCATGATCAAGTTTCCGTTATCGGCAGTCCGCAAGATTCTACCTCTCTGGTTTATCAGGTTAGAAATTGTCGAATGTTAATTTTTATCATTATCATCGTAGAATTCATGAGCGTAAAGCGTTCACCCCGAAAATATATTTACCTCTTGTATCTGTTTTTTTTTTTTGCATAACTTATTATTCCTCGAATTCGTAAGTTGCAGAACTCTGTGTTATCGAGGAATGGTCTTTGAGTAACATGCACAAATATTTTGTCACACAAATGAAGCTGACCCGATGAACTTTTAATCAAACATGTGTGCCCGATCGAATAACGTCTCAACTGATTACACGGAGTCGTACGGCGTGTCAATGTTTATTCGGGAATTCGAGAACTCTGAGAATGGGCTTATCTAACTCGTCATACCGACGGAGCATTATCTCCCCTGGAAGATAATGCATCTACGATAATTTATCGTTTCAGGAGAACTATGTTGAGATGAAAAAAATTGTGGATAAACTGAAAGCGACTGTAGGAAAAATAGTAGAGGGCGGTGGAGGCAAAGCACGGGAGAGACACACGAGCAAGGGTAAACTTTTACCTCGCGATCGAATAAACACACTGCTGGACGATGGCTCACCGTTTTTGGAATTTTCGCAATTGGCCGGTCACGAAATGTACGGCACAGAAGAAGTACCCGCAGGTGGTATAATCACCGGGATTGGCAAAGTTGAAGGGTAACTATAATCATCGGATAATAATCATTAAATTATAGTTATCAGATTTAAATCATCAAATTATAATCTGTATGTTGTGATAATCTAATAACAATCAGTAGATTATAATCTATCCCAAAGTCGTACGGATCAGGTCGTTTAACGGCATCCTTAATTTATTTTTGTTATATTATTTATTCGAAGGAACGCATGCCTCGTGATCGCGAACGATGCGACGGTTAAAGGTGGAACGTACTATCCCATCACGGTAAAGAAACAGCTGAGAGCTCAGGAAATAGCTCGAGAAAATCGTCTTCCTTGTATATATTTGGTAGACAGCGGTGGTGCAAATTTGCTACGTCAAGCCGACTCCTTTGCTGACCGAGAACATTTCGGCAGAACGTTTTTCAATCAGGTAAGACGATGCTGATTACTTATTTTTTCGCGGTCTATACGACGAAACAGTTTTTATGGATATCCTGCCATAGGCGAACATGAGTGCCGAAGGTATAGCTCAAATCGCCGTCGTAATGGGTAGCTGCACAGCCGGCGGCGCCTACGTTCCGGCAATGGCGGATGAAAATATTATAGTCGGTAATCAGGGAACGATTTTCTTGGCTGGACCGCCATTGGTCAAGGCTTCCACCGGCGAGGTCGTCAGCGCCGAGGAACTGGGAGGTGCTGCGCTTCATTGCAGGTAAAAAAAAGGACACTGAAACGATCGTAGCGAAATAATATACTATTTAGTAAGATTCGAATTTTAACACCTTAGGGTAAACTTAAGATCATTCTGATCGTAATTTCGTGCTTAGTTCAAATGTAAATCTGAACGCGATTCCGATCGTAGCTCCCACCTTAGATCGATCTTAAGGGAAAACTTATTAGAAGGGATCGAAAAAATCATTAATCATTCCATTCAGGATAACCATTTGCAATAATTTCATAGAAACGCTTTCAATAAATTCATGGCTAGGATCCAAAAAGCTGATCTAAATATACATGTTAGGCCGCAAAACCATTACAGTAATCGACTCTTACGATTTATAGTATTTACCGTTAGTATTACTTATACTTTTATTTAGGTCATATGGAAACACCTCAAGAATTGAGAGCTTAATTTAGAACGATTTTTGAATCTCGATAGAACTTCAGGAGTCACCGACCATTTCGCAGTTGACGACGCTCACGCTCTTCATCTGGCGCGTCGGATTGTCAAGGATCTAAACAAAAGAACACAACTGGACGTGACCGTTGATCGGGAATTCGAGGAGCCCATTCATCCGATCGAAGAGATATATGGAATTGTCGGGGCCAATCTGAAAAAACCGTTCGACGTTAAGGAAGTAATCGCACGGATCGTGGACGGTTCGCGATTCGACGAATTCAAGGCTCAATACGGTGACACTCTCGTCACTGGATTCGCAAGAATACATGGTTATCCGGTCGGTATAGTTGCGAACAACGGTGTACTATTTTCTGAGAGCGCTTTAAAAGGGGCGCATTTCGTTCAGCTGTGCGCCCAGAGAAAAATACCTCTCGTATTTCTGCAAAACATTACAGGTTCGTACATTCGAGAATGTCGGGTCGGCTAAATTGCCTTAGACGGAATTGAAAAGTAGTTCAAAGATGCAGCTACTTTTTGGTACTTAAAGTGCTTTTTTCCTGATTTAAAGTACAAGTTCTTTTGTGGTGCGCGCTTGCGTTACAGTAAAAGAACTCGTTAATTCAAGAACAAAAAGTATTTGGTACTTGAAGTACTATTCATATTTTGTACTTTGGATTCAACTTCTGAATAATGCAATTGCGACAGGATTCATGGTTGGCCGAGAGTTCGAAGCCGGTGGCATAGCGAAGAACGGGGCAAAGATGGTGATGGCAGTGGCGTGCGCGAAAGTACCGAAGATCACGGTCATGATAGGAGGCTCTTACGGAGCCGGCAACTACGGTCGGTAACTTTTAAATGTCTACTTTCGTTCAGGCACGATAATTTGTTCAACTTATCGACCCATTAACTCGCAGGAATGTGCGGCAAAGCTTACTCGCCAAGATTCCTATACAGTTGGCCAAATTCGAGAATATCGGTGATGGGCGGTGAACAAGCAGCCGGAGTGTTAGCTCAAATAACTCGGGATCAAAGAGCTCGCGATGGAAAAGAATGGACGCTGGAGGAAGAAGAACAACTCAAGAAACCGATCATCGAACAATTCGAAGCGGAAGGCCATCCTTATTTTTCGAGTGCGAGGTAACAAAATAAAATGAAAGTGCAAAATTGCGCAAAGATGAAACGATTCGTGAATTTTCTATTAACCTTGCTATTGTATTTTAGACTGTGGGATGACGGCGTTATCGACCCCCTCGATACGAGAACAGTGATCGGTCTCAGCTTAGCCGCGTCTTTGAACGCTCCGATTCCGGAAAGCAAATTCGGAGTTTTTAGGATGTAAACAAGCCACGGTTGGCTGCCCTGTTTGATACGGGGTTACTGTATAGAGAATTCACTATTGAGAGGCTATATTTTTTTTTACAAATGATCTAGTGATCAACATTCCATTGAACGAAATAATAAAGATTAATCGAAGATGAAACTATTTGTGAATTCTCAGTTCATTGTCCAATCGTATAGAGCATTGGACGATTTGGACAGATCCTTCAACGCTCCGAACAACTCTTGCAGGCTGATTACTGTAAAGGAAATCTACTCTCGACAATATATACTTCTACAAACTGTTTAACGATCAACATTTCGGTGAAAGCAGTATATGTTTTATTCGATTAACGAAATGCTCTTCTGCTCTTTCTTGTGTCTTCTACCGACGTATCTTTTAGTTCGAGTTGTTCTCACACGCTTCTATCGATCGTTAGATGGGGAAATGTGAAAAAAAATGTTCAACAATTGCGAGTAAGCGGCGGTTAATGAAATTATTAATATTTTTCGTTGCGTCACGTGTAAAATTGTTACGCTGTCATACGACTAGGTCCTCCGATCTCTCCACGCGCAAAGGCCAATTTCAGTATCCATGAGTTTTTGGGGCTTAAAAAGAAATATAATGAGCGTGAACTTTTGAGCGGATAGAAAATATGGCGGTCGCAGAGGGGAGAGATCTCCGAGGGTGTTATTCGCTTCGTTACAGTAGAATTGCGAATCGTTTCTTCGGGTTGGAAATTTTTTTTTTAGTTTTTATCGTCAGCATTTAGTCTTAGATATATCATTCGTTAATTCGCCCCGTATTTCACTTTTTCTGGTCCGCACCGAATGCTTTTAATTTTAGTATCACATAAGTGAGTTTCAACTTGAGGGCCACTCCGATTTAGTCATCGAAACAATATTTTTTCGCCATCACTATCTACCTATATGATACTTGTGGTGGAGTTTCGGGTACTCTTCGCAGCAATTGTTGTCTCAGAAGAGTTTCAGAAGGCAGACGAATGCGAAGAAATAACTCCACGCTGTCGCTACACTCGCTGAACTAGTGTCGTCCTTGGAGATCAGTTCTTCCTTGTAAATAAACTGTTCTCTAATTTCCTCGCCGATGACCGATCGTTCGCTCGTTCTGTTCTTTCCCCTTCTGATGAATTCCGACAGAGCTGTAATCGACAAATAATTTAATCGACCATCCACCTTACAGGAGGAGGGGAGGGGCGTACACTGTAAAAAAATTAATTTAAATTTACTATAACATGCTTTACATCCGATCATCTCCTTCCGTTGTACTCCATCAATATCAAAATTGACTCTCGTCGATTATTCGATAATCAAAAAATTCTTTAGTCTTCGCACCTTCGTTCACAACAGCGTCGCCGTCGAAGTCGACTTTAATGAACGTTGACATCGTAACTTCGAATACTTTGTTCGTCTCGGCCGGCGACATCGAGATTGCCCTCCTCTTCCTTCCAAATCCTATGTGGCCGTTGCTACATTCGATCTAAAATACAAAAAAACGCTAATGTAATTTTGTCATAAAAAAAAATGCTTTCCCTACTGCAATCGAACGTACCCCTTGACACTTGTCTAGACACACGTTGACAGTTCCTCTGAACTGAACGTACGTGCTCTCTGGAAACTTGAAAGCTCGAAACTTCGCTGTCAAAAAATCACCGTCAACCGTGTTAAAGTTCTCGAAGAGATATGGATCGACCGAGCACCTAAAAGAATTTTGGGGTAAAGATAATGCAGTAACGATTTATGGAGATCCGAGATGAATACCAGTGGAATTGAAAATGTGGGAAGGCCGCTGGTGACGGCGACATTATTGAATTAATGTATGGAAATTTCATCCCCGGTACAAAATAGCACAGCGGACAGTATGTCGTATTATCTTTTCCTCAACAATTACCCGTTAAAAATAATCGTTTCTTCCTGGTACTTCGTGTCCGTAACTTGCATATAAGTTACGAGAAGTCCGTAAATCGGTGACGATCGTTCGTCCAAGAATATTTCCATTTGTAACGGGGTTCCGGGACTGACGTTCAGCTCTCCGGTTACTAGGGTGCCTCCTTGCCGCACGCCAACTCCTAGATTAGGCACCGGTGCTGATCCGGCGATTTCACCAAGATCGATCGTCCTTAACAAAATAATAATACCATTATTATCTTTTTCTTAAATTAAATATACTCAATTATTCATCAGATTTTTGGAAATTAACATTTTTCCTCTCGTAGGAATAAAATCGGAGAAAAAATGAAAAAAATCGGTTGTCGAACATTTCAATGTACATTTCTTATCGGAATACGAGATTTTTGCGTCGTCCAAAACAATTGCCGATTGAAAAATTATACGAATGAAAATACATAAAAGATAAATAATTATATTTCTATAGATACACCATCGACTTTAAGAAAGCCGAAGCGTCGATGGTGGAGTGAAAATCATTCTGCAGGAAATGTCTACGTGCAGAGGATGAAAAGGCAAAGAGCGTGAAATCGTCTCTGGCGGTCTCCGGCCTATGTATTCCTAGATATGTATAACACGTTGATTAAGTGCATTCATGCGAGTTTGCTTTAGCCACCGGTCAATTTAGCAAGTATTCCCGACGCTCTGCAAGCTGAACGATTTTATTTTTCCGGTACGCAAGCGGCATTCGTGAAATCGTTGGCCGACGAGGCTCGTTAAGCCTTGCTCTCGTGCGTGACGAAGGCACCCCGTGCGTGCACGCATCGCTCGACGTTTATTTATTGAGCCATTTTGCCATTCTGTGAGTCGATTACCGACGGTCGGCAAATCGTTTAATTTTCATATATATTTCTTCTCTTTACGACTTCAAAACGAAAAAAATTTCAAAAATTTTAATTTAAAAAATTAAAGAAAATGAAACGATTTTTCTTCCGCATCATTTGATTCGTATAGTATCGGAGGATGACCGGGACGAGCGAGTGTACTTACTCAGCCTCCTGAAATCCTGCGGGGAGAACGCTTCTTCTCGAGGCTGTGTGATTCAGTGTCATTTCCATTTCCGGTTCGACAATAACTTCCGTGACGATACATTTGACCGTGAATGTGTGCTTGGTCGACTCGGATGGCTCCTCGACGACGATCCGATGATAATACACTTTTTGTCCCTGTAATAGTTATTATTTTAATATCTGAAATACCTCCAATGGAGTTTAAAGTTTCTGGCTTTTTGTAAAATATTGCGCTTACCGTCACTTTGTTGACCACCCTCGCAATTCCACAACGAGACATATTCTTCTCATCCAGGGCGAGACTGAAGGTGGCAATACCATCGCTGAGTCTCGGTTTACACGCTTCGTCTGGAAAAAATTAAAGGTCGTCACAAAAAGTGAGCACAGCTTTCGACAATATAATAAAACATTATACTGCTAATAAATTTTCGCTCTAACATTTTTTTCATATATATTAAAAAATTCATATTTATTTCCACATACAAACAAAAATCTCAAAAAAAAAAAAAAAAAAAAATTCAATTAACCGTTTATCGAATATGAATATTTTTGGCCCTTGGCCCGGTACTGGCCGGCCGTACCTAGTGCATTATTGTTTGACGTTACAGTACGTTTCAATGTATAGTTCTGCTCGAAGTACGGAATAGATCGTGGCCAAGTAGAACGCGACAAAAAAGCGTGTATAAGAAAAGTAGGCATTCTCGACTACGCTGTTGGCACGGTAACCCAGGCGCGGCATGTGGAACATGGAAAGTAGGCGGCCATTAAAGCTGCACGGCTCGGCTGTGCGTTCGAAGGCGCCTTCGGGGTACCGAGGGTGCCTTCTCATCCGTTCCTCGAGTCTTGCAATTTCTTGTGACGGGGACGCGCCATCGGGCGAAGGAAGCGTCGCATCAAGTCAATCACAGTTATCATCGTTTCATCCCGTGGACATAAATACCTTAAGGCCACTATAATGAAATTGCAAAATTTAATATTTACCCGGGTACTCCTTCAGTTGCTGAAGATATATCCTCGCGTCCGGGCTGCTCCTGACTATGTCGACTTCCATCAGGTCCTTCGAGCATCGCACTTTGCTCTGCACTGCAAACAGAACGATTCGTCACGATCAATTAATCGGTTCGATATCTGAAAAAAGGCTCCGAAAAAAAAAAAACAAGGGTTTATTAAACGTGATTCACGCTTGTTGACTATCCTGGCTTTAAAGTCAAGGTGTTCGCGGGTCGGCCAAAGGACCGGAGCGTTACCGTGTTTTTCTTAGGTTCCTTGCTTACATTCCAGGACAAACGAACGAGCCTTTTTTTTTTGCTGTAAAAGTTTATACACCACCGTGGCGTTTCAACGAATTCGCAGGTAAAAAAAAATTATAAAAAAGTTCCCGCGATTCTCCTCGATCGTGCTTCGAGACTATAATGGATCAATCCTGTTATTACAGATTTTTATCATATCCTTCAGGCATCGCGCTTTGCTCCGCACTCGAAAAAAAAAAATGTACAGTTGAGCGGTGTTGTCCGTCTAAAAAATTATCCGCTGATGGACATTACAGTTTGGCCGAGCTGAGCCGAGTGAGATCGTTTCATCGGCTAATAATCAGCCGCACTTTAGCCGGCTATTTATTTTTATTATGAATTACAAGGAAACTGATGAAATTTACGCGACATTTATCCGAGCCAAATTACGTGTTTTGTTAAATCGCTTTTGAACATCCTAACTTAGTGAATAAATAAAACCAGTTAATGTGCCAAAGGTAAACGTCCAGTTAATTAAAAGAGTTTTCTTGCGATTCCTGATCACCATGAATAGCTGGCTAAGCAGCAAATTTTCACCCGACCAAACACTCTTAGTCGGCTATGTAGCGTTTAATTTCCAGTCAGCCGAACCATTTTAGCCAGCTGAGACGGCTTAGCCATCCAAACTATGATGTCCATCACCCAGATAAAATATTTTATTCGACCAATACGTCTAAAAAGTCCTGTACAATCCTACTCTAAACCCAACGATTCGTCACGATCAATAAATCCAATCGACGCACAAGAAAAAATCACACAAGACAAAAAAATAACCCTGGTCATTGTTTCTCTTTATAAACAAGACTTATCAAATGTAATTCACTCTCGTTGACTATCACAGCCTTCAAGTAAACGCTTTCTTCGGCAAAAAGATCACAGCGTTTTTGCTTTTCATTAGCTCGCCTCCTAACGTTCTGGAACGAATGAACTTGCACACTTTCTCAACAAAAGACTTCTAATGTTCCGTCTCAATGAAATTCTACCGTAAAAAAAAAATTCTCGCGACCGACCACTCGTCCATTGTCTTTCTTGACTGGGTTGCCGCGCATGGGATTTGCCATGCTGGGTCAAAATAAATGTTTCTTACTCGCCTCGTTGGTAATATTCGCCCTCGGGAACCGAACGAAACGAAATCCGGCGCGCAAAATGCGGATAAGACTCGTCGGTGCCTCCGGATAGTTTTACGAGTCGGACTGGCATACCGGGGCGTTAAGTGTTAACCATGAACTCGGAGCAGGACGACTCGACGGAGACTCGCGCGGCCATCGAGTTCGCGCTCGCGGCCCTCGCGGCAAGGAAGAAGAAAAGCAAGGAAGAAAAGGGAATGAGTGTGCGTTGTCCACTCTCGCTTCGCTGCACTGTTCCACGAGAGCAGCAATAAAGCCGCGAGAGTGCACCGGAATATAGACTATAAAACACACGTAGGACGTCGACTGGATTTTATTTCTTCTTTTTTTTTCTCTTCCTTGAAGCGAAGCGCTTTAATTTTTTTTTTTTCGTTTCCTCTTCTCACAGGATGTCGCGTGTGATCGGTTAATTATATTTGGCTCCTTGACGGACGACTGTCGTGTCTTTCGTACCGGGGCACTTCGCTGCTCCAAGTCGACAATTTTCCATTGCAGAGCTTCCACGTTGCCGGAGAAGAGGCCGCGATCCTGCCCAGTGTACTTTGCCGGATCCAAAGGTACGTAAACACGCGAGAGTGCACCGGAATATGCAATGTAAAGTACACGTCCATAGTAACAAACGTTTTTGTCTTTTTTAATCATAATTCAAAAAAATTAATTTCACGAAAAGAATATGATAAAATGAGGAAATTTTTGACAAATCAAAAAAAAAAAAATTTATGAAATTTCTTAACAATAAAATTAGCTAGAAGCGAGTTATGGATGTTTGTGGGAGAAAACCGATAGTGCCATTATTTTTTTTTTCCTCAGAATGAAACGTTTGAATTTTTTCTTAATTTCTTCTTTTCGCAGGATTGTCGCGTTGTCGTTCAATAAAATTTGGCTTCTCGGCAAACGTGAACCCGAAAGAGTTCACCGGAATATATCGAATAAAATGCACGCAGAATGCCGACCGAATTTCATTTCTTCTCGTTTCTTTGTCAAAGCCAGGCGCTTCATAATTTTCTTAATTTCATCTACTCACGGGATGTCGCGTGATCGGCTAATTGTGTTCGGTTTCTTGAGGAATGGTGCGTGTCTTTCAATTCGTGGAGCATCAGGACCCGAAGTCGACAATTTTCAATTAGCGAGTTTCCACGTTTCCGCAGAACCGGTCGCGGAACTTTCGCCTATTCTTTGCCGCATACCAAGGGTGGTTAAACCCGCAAAAGTGTATCGGAACGTAGAATATAAGATCCACGTGGAACTTGGGCTAGATTTTATTTTTTCTCGTCATTCCTCCTTGAAGAGGTGCTCTCAAATTCTTACGCATTTTTTTTTTTTCCTCAAAGCCGAGTTCTTAAATTTTTCCTCACTTATTTTTTTTCTTCCTCGTATTGGAGTTCTTCGATGTTCCCTCATTTTGTAAGAAACATAATTTCGTCTTTTACCATCCACCATTTTATTTCTTATTACTTTTTCATCCTCGAAACTAAACGCCTCTTTCTCGGGGTGCGTCGCGCGACCGATAATAAAAAATGATAAATAACGAATACAAATACAACGAAAAGTCAGTAAAAATAACTGTATGTGACAATTTCAGATTATATCGGATCGTACATTTGAAAATTGCACAATTCAAATAGCGTCGATAGTTGTGGACAATAAGGTGTACAAAGTCCAATCAATTTTTTTACTTTTTATTGAGTTTTTTTTTTCTCAAAGCAAAGATCCTCCTCCTCGCGCTATGTCGCGCCATTGATTAATAGTATTGAGCTTCTCGACGGACGATTGTCGCGGCTTCCATCCCGGGAAGCATCAAAGTCCTGAGTCGGCAACTTTCCATTAGCGAGTTTCCACGTTGTCGGAGAACCGGGCTGCGAAGCTCTCGCGTATATTTTGTCGGATACCGAGGGTACGAATTCTCGGCGACCGGTAAACTCTGCCCAAGAGGTCTGTGACCCTTCCTCGGCCGGACTCGCTTCCTACGTGTATTCACGTGGCCGCGGGCTTCGCGTATTCGCGAGAGGCCGGTGCAGCACGCGACCATCGTGATAAGACACACACGCGGTTATCCCTCTTTCGCCGTGTTACCGGTTTACCCGCGTCTCATCGAGGTGCCTCGCCGATCCGGCCACTGTCATTCTTTTCCTCATTTCTTGCCTCTACATTTTCCCATTTATCCGAACGTTCGCCATCGAATTCATTCGCTCCGAGGCTATTATTTCCTCAATCAACCGATTCTCCAACTGTAAAACGTAACCGATCGGCGATATTCCACAGTCTCGTTCGGAGACTCGCTATCTTTCGCCACCGATAAGCCACCGATACTTCGTTAAATCTGTGACCGGTTTAACTGCTCGGTTACTCGGTAGGATTCTCGTGTTTTTTTTTCTCCTTTTTTTTTTGGCTTTTGAGATGCTGCTTGAAAATAGAAATAGCGGTTTTATCTTCCCGGGTCGAAGGGTTTCGTTTTGACTTATTTTAATAATAAAGGGAGAAGCCACGAAGCGAAGACGAGAAATCGGTTCGGAAGCAAATCGGTAACGTTCGGTTCTCATTCTTCGGTTTGGATAAAGCCGATGGTGTCGAATTTTTTCTTTATTGGCATTTTTGTATGGAGCATATAATGTTTTTGTCGTTTGAGGAATTGAAGAAACGGACTCGTCGCCTGACGGGAAGTATACTTTTTTCAACAAGGTTAATCACTTTAATCGAAAATCTTATGTTTGTTAATTTTTATTTAGCGAACCGGCACTTTACAACTGTGACCGGTTTATCTGCTCGTTTGCTCGGTAATATCGTCTTTCTTTTTAAGGTTCTCGATGCCGCTTGAAAACGGAGATAGCGGTGTTATCTTGCCGGGTCGGGGAATTTTATTTCGAGTTATTTTAATAATAAAAGGGGAAACTATGAAACGAGCAGAAAAAAAATCAGTTCGGAAGCAAATCGGTAATTTTCCGTTCTCATTTTTAATTTGAGAAAAAGGCGATTTTTTGTTTTCGAGTTTTCTAATATTTTCTAGAGCTTTTTTTTCGTGGAATATATAATTTTTTTTATCGTTTGAGGAATCGAAGAAATTAACCCTTCGCTTGAAGGGAAGTATACTTTTTTAAACGAGATTGATACCTTTAATCGAAAATCGTATGTTAATTCATTTTAATTTAGCGAACCGTCACGTTTTTTTTTATACGCCACAGATATCTCTCTACAACAGTGACCGGTTTATATGCTCCTTTGCTCGGTACTGTCTTCTTTTTTTTTAAGGTTCGCAATGCCGCTTAAAAACGGAGATAGCGCTGTTATCTTCCCAGGTCGAAGGATTTCATTTTGAGTTATTTTAGTAACGCCGGTCTGCTATGAAATCGGTAGAAGCATTGCCCGTCTCTTAACGATCTTATCACACGCGGTAACCGTTTTGCTAGTGCACGTCATATCATCCGTGGAAAAATAGGGCTTATCAGGACCGGGACTCGCTGCATCCTCCTGCAGCGTCTTTCTTCTTACGTCCTTTTTTTTACCGACCGAGCAAGTGCTTCAGTTTGAATGCAAAAAAAATTCCAGATCCAATGCACCGAACTGGAAGTTTATATGCAAAAACTGGTGTATTTAATCTACATTTGTCGCGAAAAATTAATAAACCTTGCGAGGGACATGAACGTAAATTACCGAAAACAAAGTCCCAATCACTTTGATAAACCAAACGTATTAATTTCTCAATTTCAATTTCCCATCAGAAATGTACACGAAATGAAATACACAATTTTTCGCATAATCTCTAAGAATCTACAGTCGTACGTCGAAATGTTTTTATTCTGACGATAAAGAAGAAAACTTTGAGATAAATTTCGATAAATTTCGTACAAATGTTTTTTTCCACAGTGAATTCGACGTGGCTACAAGCGCGGGTCTCGCTCTCTCTCCGCGTCAGCCGGAGAAAGAAAAACAAACGGACACGCTCGCTTGAAAGGCAACACGGTCGCTCGAAGGTCGTTGGTGGGGGTCGACGAGGCTTCTCGCCGGATCCCGCAAGCGTAACAGGATCGAAAGTTGTTAATCGATTCCGTCGAAGGTTGCGGATCAGCGACGAATAAAAATAAATGGGCAAAGCGTTCCGACGCTTCGGTATCGCAAGCCTCGTGTGTCTCTTATTGTCAGTATTCCTCGCAGTCTTGTTATCAGCTGAGACTTGCGCCCTATCTGGACGCTAACGGTGATTCTCTCGATCCGGTTGGGTCTCCGGCGAAACCGCACACACGCAAGTCGATCGGACAAAATAGAAGAGGTGTGTGTGTGTGCCAATTGCCAAGGACTCCGACCGGGACGGTAAATCACTGATCATCAGAGGACTCCGCGCTAACGCACGCCACGCTACTCCCCGTAATGCCATACACGCTCTTCGGATTGCCTCTTTACGTTTGTGTGTTGTGCGCGCGCTTGGCTAAAGCGAGCCAACCACTCGGAGGGCATCGGTCGTACGAAGCAGGAAGCCCCGTCTGATATTTCCAACAAATTGATAAATAGTTAATGGCCAAGGTGCTCTTCCTACTACTCGGCTTTGCAGGCAGAAGCGACGTCGGACTCGGCTCTACATATCCTCGCGATTTTACACGGCCGATTTTCTCGGTTCGCTTCCTGCGTCGGGAATTTTTTTTTTTAATTTGTATTTTTTTTTTTTTGTTATTACCGAGGGGGCGTTGTGAAAGGTCTTTTTGTGAAAATAGAAATTAATAGAGTGATCTATCATTGATATACGATGGAATGGTGCATTAACTGCTATGCAAATAAAAACTTTGTGTGATACATTTATGTTTTTATGAGTTGATACTCATAATAAAGATACGAACGTATCATGGACATTTTTTTGGAATGTTTGTAAATCATATGCGGGATGCCAATTAGCGTTACATGTGTAATCATTTTCCAGGAATCATCTGCTGCTCTTTTAAAGGCTCTATATTTTTTTGAAATCGTTATCACTTTTTTTTCTTTGATTTTTAAGGCTCACTGCGTGAAAGAACAAAACGAGAGGAATCTCCCGGATGTCATTATATTGCAGCTAGTCGATATAGGATAGCTTTAAATTAATACATCAATATTTTTTATCTCTGCAGGTGTATCAGAAAAAGCATCCTCGGCAATTTGTCCAGATTTGTTTTAATGATAAAAAAATGAACACCGGCAAAGATCCAAGTAAAAATAGGAGTACGTCGCAATGAGGCAATGTAATATAATTCACTATTAATCTTTGACGATTTTTTAATCTCTGAAGGTGATAGAAAAAAAGTTATCATCGATAAATTTACCAGATTTATTCTTAAGATGAAAAATGATTAAATAGCTGCAAAGAGAAGCAGCAACGGACGCCACTGGTCATTCTTTATTCTGAAATAGTACGAATGCCTGGGAGGAGAGCGAGAGTCAATAAAACCTCGTCGCAACTACCTCGCGCTAATTGACCGCTGCTAATTGACTGCGGCTCGGTATTTTTTTTTCTCCTGGCTTTTTATTATTCAATTGTTTTCAGATCAATTGTTATCCGCGGCTTAATAGCCGTTTGGTATTCTTCAACCTCGGCTCGCGCTTTGCCAACGTCTACCATTTCCGGTGTGTTTCCACAGACTTATATTTTTACCCTGGCGGTTGCATTGAAGTGCGCGAGCAAACTCGGTCCCTCGGGTGTTGTTCCCTTCCTGCTCGGGTGAATTTTCTTTGACGGAGATAATAACTCCTCTTTCCTTCGTGCTTCAAACCCTTTACGAGCGCGTTGCTCGTACGCTTCGACTCGGCAGCCGGGAGCTTTGTTTCCCCTAGATCGCTCGATCCAACTGAAGAAGACGACGAGAAGCCTCCGGAGTATCGTTGCCTGTATGCGGAATCCTCTTGTCGAGGATCGTCGATCGCCTCCTCGAGATCGATTATTCGACGTTACACGAGGCATCGACGCAAAAGGAAAGTACAAAATGGAAGACAGGTTCCTGAAAAGCTTTAGAAATCCTGGTTTCTAAAACTTTTCGATTTATCGTTCCGGAAAAAAAGAAACTTAACGAATATCCACAATTAAAATTTCTTGTTGACTTTAGAATTTCTTGTTGAATTTAGGATTTCCTGTGATTTTATACTTTCTTGTGGACTTTAGAATTTTCATGTTGATATTACAATTTTTGTGAAAATTGCCAACCGTTAAAAAAACAGGTCGTTAAAGCAGCGAGAAAAGGAAGATGGAATTTCGCAGTCGAGAAATATTTGTTGAATACACAAATATTTTTTACTGCGTATCCGAACACACACGTTCATCCGAAAATTGTGTGTAAACTCGCGCATGACTAAGTTTGCGACTATTTTTCTTACTGGCACTAAAACTCGAATTTTTTAACACGTCATTCACGAAAAAGCAAATAAAGGATAAATCCGTCATTCTCTAACTGTAAGTCTTATTCGCCGTTCACCGTGGACAACGTGCTATAAATAAATGTTAGGAGCGGTAAACGTGTCTTCGACACGGTGCACTGTATAAAGTGCATGACGGTAAATGCCCGGCGTGGTTCTTGCAGTAAGAGCTCGTGTAAGCGAGGCGCGCGTGTCACCCGTACGTGATTTACCATAGGCGTTCACAAATGTGTTGACCGTTAAGCAGCCAACTATCGCTGTGAGCTCGGCGACGTGTAAGAGAGAAGAGAGAAAGCCGGGATTCACTTTTGTGGATGGAAAGTGATATTTTTCACCGGCCATTCGCCGACGGTGATGCTTCTACCTCTTCGCGGAATTAATTAATTGATATTTACGATGGAACGGTTAATTACGCCGAGAATTTACACTCGGGAATACCACTCGAATACCGCGCTCGCTCCGACTCCACTCTTGACTATCTTGCGTGGATCTTCGATTCGAGAATCTCGCCTGTGATGACTAAAAAATAATAAAGAAAGACACGACCCACTTTTATTAAAAAATAAAAATAAAAAAAAACAATAAAAAGAAAATAATAATAAAATTTTTTTGGGTTGCACATGGCATGATGTATTTAACATTTTAAGTCATCGCCTTCAGATTTTTAACGCTATTGCACTTGAATAGTCAAGTGCTTTAAATTATTTTTGAGATTAAAAAATTGTATATTTTTTAAACGGGTCGTTTATGGTTCATTGTGATTAAGAAAAATAAGTAAAAAGTGCCGAGTGATTTGAAAGATGATAATTTTTCTTTAAAGCGGCACTCGGTCGTGCCGGAAGTTGACCGTTCGACGTATCGACAGTCGGCTATGAGCTTCGATCGGGGGATCGTGGAATGAAACGTTTACGATCTTCGGCATCCCGGATAACGATGTACCGTTAAATTGATACCAATTTTCGGTCATTCCGCTCTCGATTAGATGTTTATTAATGGGCCGGCCGGGGTAAACAGAATCGCTCTCTTCCGCCTGTCCGGGTCATCGAGCGCGATCATCTTCGCCGTTCTGTCGAATCCACCGCTCTCTCATTGTGACTATTATATTAACTGATAATCGAGACAATCTGGAGCATCGACGCGGAACGCGTACACGTACATGCAATTACGTTTATACTTACTCGCCAAGCTGTTCGTCACGGCCGCAAATCTTGGAATGACTTGTTCATCGATAACGGTCGGAGGGTAAAAAATGTATTTTCCACGATTCGTTAATGTTCCGCTTCGCTTTGGGACAAAAGTGGACGTAGCGGAATTGACGCACGCAGCCCGGAAAATCTTTTTTTTAAGATTCTTCCATTTTAAGGACAATGAAAAATCGAACGATATTTAGCGTTATCCATAAAAGCCGGAGGAAAAAAATTGTGGCGATTACCATATTCGAGGTGTAATTTAAGTAATCCGTTCATCCTGGTACTCGATACGATCGCCCAAGAACAAAGGCCCGTTTCGCTATCGTCTTGTCCGAGTCGCGAAAATATCACGCTCGAGGAAACAATTAAAAGCGGCAACCAGATAATAGAAAAGAATACTCTAGAATAGTTATTTGTATGGCAGGGCGTGGAAAGAGAGTTCTTGATGAGTGTGAAAATGGTGCACGAGCCAAAGTCGAGTTTCACATTCACACGAGACGAGACTCCGCTTTTTACGCTCTCGCCGTTCACATTATTTTTTCCAGCTTTACATAAATTAAGATTTTTTATTTTCAGAAACTGTGCACAGGATAAAACGACACTGGTGCGAGAAAATTTTGCCGTTGGCCGGAGGCGATTTTTGCAATCGCACGTGTTGAGAGAACGTTCTCTGCGCGAGTAACGTACAAAATTTTACGTACGCGTGCGTAAAATGCCATTTTCGCAGCGAGAACAAAAAAATATTGTATTCTCCAGTATTCATAAATATCTCTTCGCTCTAGACTAAGAATCTGTTGTGCTATGTAAATACACGCAGTCCCGGTTGGTTATTTTTTTAACCCTTTCGTTTTTAGGACAATGAACGAGTGACTAATTTCAACGTTTCCCACAGAAGCAGAATTACATTTTATGACGATTCGCACTTTGAGTATTTTTTTTATTCTTGGTACTCGATACGATCGTTTAAGAATAAAGTCCCATTGCGGCACTTCTTGTCCGAGTGGTGAAAATATCGCGCTCGAGGAAACAATTAAATGTGGTAATCAGATAATAAAGAGGTATCCTCCGGAAAATATATTCACAGCTCCGTTTTTTTTCTTCTCTCATTCCTGAGGTCCCTGCCCGGTTCGAGCGGCGTGGTTGAACGTACCGGAAGCGCCGCGGCCGGACGAGTCGACGAAACAATGTAACCGTCGAGATGATTAAAAATTCTAAAGATGTCGCCTTCTTCGCTACGAGTAGACCGCCTCGTAGACGAGTGTCTCTCGTGGACGTGAAGTATATGTCAGATGTAAAGAAGATATAAAAGTTCCACATCTCACATGTATCATCGTATAAATCTGCCGCAAAATAATTCCCACGAATTAGAGAATAAAAAGTTGTGGCTCGGGAGTTTCATGCTGGAAAAACGTATTTAGAAATCGGCAATTTTGCTTTCTCGGACAGGAATCTCGGTTTTGGCAAAAAAAAAACAAAAAAATTTTCGAGTTTTTTACGAAAACGTATTCCAAATGTTTTGCATAAAAGTTTAACATGATGTTTACGTGGAAAATAGTTGTAAATATAAATTTTTTAATGACTTACAATGTTCCTCAGTTCAAGTTGCTTCGTCTATAATGCAGCTTTACAGATAAAGAAACAGTGTGAGAAAGTGACAAGGAGATTTGAAATTCCAAATTTTATAGGAAAATTATATATAAATTTCTTTGCATGTAAAAAAAATCATATATTCCCGGTATGACACTTCCCGTCGAAGAATGAATTTTCCGGGCAGCAAGTGACATATTGAAGTTAGAAAAATGATGTTTTTTTGCCAACGACGATAATTCGGAGAACCGTTTTGCCCCTAATTATTGTACACTACATATGGAAACGTATAGAACAGAATCGCTATAGTACAATAGTCACATAATTCTTAAAACCTGAAATTGAACCCGTTTCGAAATTCTTTTGATTTTTTTTTTAAATCAGGACTAACAAACTTTCAATCTTAAAAAAAAAAAAAAAAGTATATTATTGATATATATGAATAGCGAAATCTCCAGTCTGTGACTCATACATTTCGGTAATGTACATTTGATCCACGCCGGTTTCAACATGAGGGTAACGTTTGGTACAGACGAACAGTGGAAAAAATCGAAGCCCTCTTCCGAAGAGTCTTGATCGAAACAGAGAACCGGGACCGTGGCCGAATTGGATCCCCGTAACTGGATTTAACCGGAGCTGTCTTGGCCGTGCGAGATTGGCTCGGATGAATCGCGCTTTGTAACGATGAGCGAGTCGACAAGAACGGACAGCGATAAATCTCACCGCGGGCTTCTCGAGCCAGAATCCTCGGTCTAATACGTTTTCGATCGTGCGCGGAACTTTTGCCGCGCGGGGAATTCGCCTTTCCGTACCTAATTCCTCGTTTCCAAGCACCGTTTCCAAATGCGATTCCACCGTGCAAGTACGCGAAGCGCGCGACGACACGCTCGCGAGGCTCGTCGCCCTCGCGATTCGCCACCGTGCAACGCTTCTCTTTGGCGTGCTTAAATCCGAGTCGTCCGACCGGTATGGCCATATTTGATCGGCGCACGGAAGACGTCGCAACTTTTTTTTTTTTTTTGTAGAGAAGAAAATTAATAAATTATGTACGCTTACGTACACTTATTCTATATAAATTAAACCCACTTATTTATGTAAATCGACATATTTAAAAATCTATGTATATATTAAAAGAAATGTGCTCGCGTGTTGCCATATTTAAAAATACATAAAATATATATTCATGAAATATCCATTATTATTAGATATTTATGAAAACATATAAAGCAAGCTTTCAGCATTAGTGTTTAAAAAAATGTTAGATTGAATATGCTCTTAGACTCATACTTTGTGTGTAAAACATCTGAGATCAATGTAAAATTATGATGAAAACTTTATGGACTCTCACAACGAAAGTAATGGTAATTAGTGAATCCAAAGTTCTTCCACAGTAAAATTACAATTAATAAAATTAAAAGATTTTGAAGTCGCTTATATCACACAGTTAATTTTTCATCACAATTATCCACGAGATCCAATGTAGCACTTTATGCCTTAAAACTTCCAGTCCGATAGAACGTCCCACGAATGGTAATTAGTGAATCCAAAGTTCTTCCACAGTAAAATTACAATTAATAAAATTAAAAGATTTTGAAGTCGCTTATATCACACAGTTAATTTTTCATCACAATTATACACGAGATCCAATATACCACTTTATGCCTTAAAACTTCCAGTCCGATAGAACGTCCCACGAATGGTAATTAGTGAATCCAAAGTTCTTCCACAGTAAAATTACAATCAACAAAATTAAAAGATTTTGAAGTCGCTTATATCACACAGTTAATTTTTCATCACAATTATCCACGAGATCCAATGTAGCACTTTATGCCTTAAAACTTCCAGTCCGATAGAACATCCCACGAATGGTAATTAGTGAATCCAAAGTTCTTCCACAGTAAAATTACAATCAACAAAATTAAAAGATTTTTAAGTCGCTTATATTAAACAGTTAATTTTTCATCACAATTATACACGCGATCCAATATACCACTTTATGCCTTAAAACTTCCAGTCCTATAGAACGTCCCACGAATTTTTTACGGTATTATTTATTCGTTCGGCGAAGCGACCGAGCGCGATGAAAAAAAATATCTCGACGATGGGCTGACTCAGAAGCAACATAAAAAAGGTTCGCTCAACGGCCAAGGAACGAAACGATATGTCCATGACTAATGGCCGTGTTAGAGGTCACCCGACTCCAGTTACGCTTACCACCGCTTATAGTATCGCGTATACAGAAACGACCGAAGCTACCTTTCAATCCCAAGAACCCACGGTCGGTCTTAGTCAAACGGCCCGATCGACGAGGGGCCACGCACGCCAAATTGATCGCGGTCACGAATGATCAGGAGAACGAGATACCTCTCGGTGATTATAAACATCACGCGCCGGCCATGCCGTAAAGACGCGTGTAACAGAACATGAGCTCGTTCGGACTTCGGATAACGGTTGCAGATGTGTTTTCCAAGCTTGTTTGTTCGTATCTATTTTTATTTATTTATTCATGGGAGAAGATCTTTACCGGAACGACCAATGGAGGCTGCAAAATGGTCACGGTTCGTATTCAGAATTGAGTGGAAATTAGCAATGCGCTACGCGATTCTGAAACTCCTGGAGATCTCACGCAACCATTTTTCTTGGCACAGTTTTTTTTTTGTGAATTTTATTTATTTATCCTTTAACTTGCGGAACTTTACGCTAGGTGCACGCGATCGGTTGCTTCGAATCGGACCTGGGAGAGGGGAAAAAAAAATAGTGATGCACCTACTAGCTATTGGTGAGACCGTTAAGCTGGATGCAATCATTCTCCGTATGAAACAATTCATCGACGCTCCTCCTAGGCCGTTAATTTTTTTCTCTCTCTTTTTTTTTTTTTTACAAAAAAGAATGAGTCGTTTCAACGGAAAGCCAATGGGAAAACGAGGTTCCGGCCGCGCATCCACTTTACTATACGTTAATGATGATTATGATGCAAGGCATATATACGAGATTTAAACGATACGTAGGACTTTCCAGAACTGTGGCCAACAACTGTATTTACATAAGCATTGTTCATTTAGAATATTCGGTAAAATATAAAATATTGCTCGCTGAGTTCTCCAAGAACTTTAGATACTCGGTGTAATTTTCCATGTGAGGGTTTTTTTTTTTTCATAAACCCTACCTGAAATTTCATACACATAGTCGTTAAAAAATTACTGCGAATTATTTTATTTAATCGAAATGTTTTTGAATTACCGGCAAAAAATTTACTACTTTAATGTTGAATTAATATAATATAATTAATGTAGGAAAATGGCGAGTTCCTCAACTAAATCTGCCATTTATTTTTACCAGAAACAGTGTATCAATACTCGGAAGCCATTATATATTTTCTCTTATTTTTTTTTTTTTTTTTTTTACGAAAAAAGAATGAGTCGTTTCAGCGGAAAGCCAATGGGAAAAAGCCGATCCGGCCTCACACCCACGTTAACATTCATTAATGATGATTATGGGGTAAACCATGTATGCGAGTTACGAGCGATAAACAGTATATTATGCTACAAGGGAGGGAAGTGGGCGATTTTCGTCGAGCACGAAGTTGCTACCCTAACGAAGCGACGGCAGAAATTCACGAGGCGAACATCCATTCGCCTCCCGAGTAGAATATTCAATTTTTTCCGAGTTCGTTAAAACAACCCGTTGCGTCGCAGAATGATTATATTTGCCAATGATAATTACTTAGCGGGAGTAACAGGCCCTTCAGTGTGAGTAAAGAGCCCTTGTTACTCCCCGGTGAAGAAACAGTATTGCGAATTCGCGTAGGTTAACAATGATCATTGGTCAATAATCCACAACTTTTCCCTCGTGTTGCACGCAAGGTATGTGGTTGTTTCAGCAAACTCGGAAAAAAAGTACTGTTGCTTACTCGGTGGGAAAATTGCGGTTTTGCTTCGCGTGCGCACAACCGCTATTTTCACACCTTGCAAAGTAAAATTTGTACGATAACGGTGTGAAAAACGTTTTTTTTAAGTCATCAGCAAAAAATCCCCCCCCTACCCTAATGTATTATATAACTTTTATTTATTTTGAAAATTCATGAATTATTTAAAATGACCCGATGAATTATACGCAAACCCTGAATCCTCGGTTTACGTCCGTATGTTTCTTCCTTTTTTTTTTTTTAATTTAATCCAACCGTTGAATATTCGGGCAAATCGACAACCGGTTCTTCGTCGCATTCGTCCCTCCTCTGTACCAAACTTGCTTTTCTCTCTCCCCTTCGAGCGTGAGTCTGCTTCACCGCCGTCTCAGTTACACGGAAGCTTCGACAATCCGAGAGTGAAAATTCCGTCGGGAGACACGATTTTTTATTTTCTTCGACTATCTCTACTGCCCGAAATAAATTGAAAAAAATGTGGCGCAGAAGCGAATTGAATCGTCGCCGATTGAATGTCGTTGTCGGAATCGAGGACAAGTGCGTAATCCACAGAGACCCTCATAGATACGGCACTGCCGTTTCAGTCTCAATCTTCGCCGGACGGAGGATCCTCCATACGATCGCAGCTAGTCAGTCCTTTTCTTTTTCAACTACGCGAGAAGGCGAGACCGGAGATGAGCCCAGACGAGAAACTCGCCACTCGCTTGCCGCTGATGTTTATGCGCCGATGGATTTCGCTTTCACGTAGAATATCGTGCGGTCTGCAACTCCATCCACGTTAACCGCTTCCTATGCGGCTTCTCCCCACCTCCGAATACACACGGCACGTACTTTGCCTAGGTGATTGAAAATTCTCGAGTCCTTTGCATCAAGATTGAATCATCATTTACTTCGTTTCTTTCCAAGTAAATCCCCGAGAAAGACCGAGTACGTAATACGATTTTAAAAAGTAATGACAATGATTAAAAAAAAAATACGTTAACCTAAGTATGGAATATCACCGAGGTGGAATATGGTAAAGCGCTGAAGATAATAAAGAAAATAAATGATTGTCGGGTGCGTTTCTCTGTCTCTATGGACGGAGAGGCGGGAGGGCTTATCCGATCCAACAACGGCGTAACCTAACAACCGTCTCCCTCGCTCCACCTCGGCGAAGCGTTGGCCACGTATAATTATTTGAATGCAGTGCCTTGCGTAATTGTAGGCATTCCATCCTCTCCATATTTGCAGAAAGCACGCGCTGCATTTGTACGCTGGCTACGCGTCCTCTCGCGCACTCACGAGCCATTTTGTTCTATTGTATCCGAGTATTCCGCCTCGTTTGCATCGTGTCCGTTGGGCGCGCCGCGAGCGGCGTTGGTGGCTCGATGGCGAGTTTCCGTTCGATAAGTTCGACGGTTCGACGGAATAAGGATTCGTAAAATTACCAAATTCATACTAATTTTGTAATTCTCGGATTCCTCGATCGTGGGACTTTTTATTGTTTCTCTTCTTTGAATTTGGTCGAGCGCCTTACAGCGACCAGCGGTGCTCAACATGGCGGCTGGAAGCGCATCTAGGCCGGTTCTCGATATTGAAATTCTCGCTCGAGTATTTCCAGGTTCGATGCTAATCCGTGTATGCAGACTCAAATTTTTTCTTTTATCGGTATAACATTTTTTCGCATCAATTGATAATCGTTGGGTTGAATCCCGTAACCAGATAATATTTTGCTAGAAACTTTCATTTTTTATTGCGCAGGGAATAACAAAAAAATTGCGGAATGTGCGTCCGCTTTTTGTCTGTGTTTATTGCAGCATTCAATGCCGAAAATTCTTAGCAGCATATTGCCAGCAAATGATCAGCGAGGCTTGCTTCCACGTCGCGCCTCACGACGAATTTCATTCGTTTTAATCGCGATTATTTAACGTGGAATTTTAGAAACTTTCAGGCAAACTTTGAGATAACTCATTGACTTATTAATCAGAAATTGGCTTTCGATAAAAAGGAATTTTCGTCTCTTTCACAGCTGCCAAGAATGACAAATGAGTGTTATAGCAATCGTTGCCGGATTTTTGCTATCAATATGCTGCAATCCCATGCTCGAAACCATTGCCGTAATATTGCTGACAATCAAATAGCATTTTTTGCCTAAAGTACGGTTGGCAATCTGGGTTTATGCTGCGCTTTTTTTCAATTTTTCACGTAACGTTTGTAAACGAAAAAATTTATTGGCGATTCTAATTAATCGCTATGTTTATATACTTTTCCAGTTTTGTTGAACGTCCTAGAAGGAATAGAAGTGTTTAACGTGGTTGTCAACAGAACCTGTACGGTTTGACGCTCGCCACAATGATTTTCGTTCGATCGTTCGCAGCTTTATTATTACTACATCTACGAATGGCCGGTTCTCTTTGTTATCTCTGCATTTTTTTTTAAGTTATGATGATTATTGTGCTATAATGATTTTTATTCCATCGTTCGCAGCTTTATCATTACTACATCTACGAATGGCCGGTTCTCTTTGTTATCTCTGAATTTTTTTAAAAGTTATGATGATTATTGTGCTATAATGATTTTTATTCCATCGTTCGCAGCTTTATTATTACTACATCTACGAATGGCCGGTTCTCTTTGTTATCTCTGAATTTTTTTTTAAGTTATGATGATTATTGTGCTATAATGATTTTTATTCCATCATTCGCAGCTTTATTATTACTACATCTACGAATGGCCGGTTCTCTTTGTTATCGCTGAATTTTTTTTAAAGTTATGATGATTATTGTGCTATAATGATTTTTATTCCATCATTCGCAGATTTATTATTACTTCATCTACGAATGGCCGGTTCTCTTTGTTATCGCTGAATTTTTTTTTAAGTTATGATGATTATTGTGCTATAATGATTTTTATTCCATCGTTCGCAGCTTTATCATTACTACATCTACGAATGGCCGGTTCTCTTTGTTATCTCTGAATTTTTTTAAAAGTTATGATGATTATTGTGCTATAATGATTTTTATTCCATCGTTCGCAGCTTTATTATTACTACATCTACGAATGGCCGGTTCTCTTTGTTATCTCTGAATTTTTTTTTAAGTTATGATGATTATTGTGCTATAATGATTTTTATTCCATCATTCGCAGCTTTATTATTACTACATCTACGAATGGCCGGTTCTCTTTGTTATCGCTGAATTTTTTTTAAAGTTATGATGATTATTGTGGTATAATGATTTTTATTCCATCATTCGCAGATTTATTATTACTTCATCTACGAATGGCCGGTTCTCTTTGTTATCTCTGAATTTTTTTTTAAGTTATGATGATTATTGTGCTATAATGATTTTTATTCCATCGTTCGCAGCTTTATTATTACTACTTCTACGAATGGCCGGTTCCCTTTATCGTCGCTCAATTTTTTTTAAGTCACGATGATTATTGTACTGAATCCGACTTTTTATGTTTCCGCGCGATTAATAACGCCCCATCTTCCGAACAACAAAGTCGGCAATCAGCTATAACAAGAATAATTCGGCGGACCAGCATTTCAGAGAATCCAATCTAACTCGCGGATCACAGAAAAGCACGTGAACGAGAGAGGTCGATTCGTTTGCGCACCGCCTATGATTCCACCGCCTCATCTAAGAATTTCCATCGGAAGCCGGACGCTCTTAGGGCTCGCGATACTTTCGCTTTCCTCGCTCCCACCGCGCTTCGCTCTTCGCCACTCAGTAATGGTAGCCTCGCAGTAAAAAAAACATAAAAATAGACGAGACACGAACTAGTATTGCGCAGCGCTGGTGTGCACGCGTCTCGTAGTGAAGCCATCGATCCTCGATAGACCGGATAGACTACTGTATAATTTCGAAAACCTGTTTCCTCGTGCACCGCCAGAGGCCACCAAAGTCACATTATTTCGTTGAGGCCCGCTCGGAGCGTGGACGAAACGACTCAACGCAATTTCAATCCCAGCGACGATACTTTAATTATTTCATTTAAATATTATGCATATTCATATCAATCTTGGATTACATCAAACACGATTGACCTAACGTGCGTTACACCTCTCTTTATTCTTTTAAGCCCAATGGACATTAAAAGAAACTCCTTCACTTTCTATTTATTTTTTATCGACAGCCAATCGATCACTCGACATAGAAACAGTTGTGATGCTTACCGCTGGCGAGGGAGGCGTCGCTAATACAAACTGTCAGGACTGCGAGGCCCCAGAAGCACCTGCGAGGAAACATTTTCTTATTTCTTTCTTCCTTTCTATTTCACTCGAAGCCCGCGCACAAAATACAATCTCCAGGCGAAAGGTAACTAGATTTATAAATTCGATTGTCTGTCCGTCATTTGTCACTGGACGAGATTCGGGCGGTCGCGATGAGTCGAGGCAACGACGAATCGGGTCCCGTTCGCGTACAGGGCCTTGCAGGGACGAACAATGTTGCGTCGCGACGGGCTCGGACGAGCGCGCAGGACTTGCGATGTTTAGCGTGCGAGGCCGCGGGAGACACTAGAGGCGGCCCGAGGCAGGCGCGCAGGTCCGTAACCCCCACCAGCCCCCCCACCCCTCACTGCCTACTCACCAGTCGAGAAATGGGAAAGTGGCCGTGGAGCTTGGGCTCTCTGATACACGTATCTCTCACGTTTCATTCGTTTCGTTCGTTAAAATAGCAGTTACAATGCTCCGACACGTCCCATTCGTCGAAGGTTAGTAAGCAGATTCGATTTATTATGAATGTAAGTATTTAACGTTCAATTTGACACTCGTAATCGAATCTAGAAACATTATTCGACGAATAGAAAAAAAAAGTAAAAGCTGAACTATCTTGTATTGTTACATTTCGTTGGAAAGCAAGCCGATATCTAGTGGAAAATTTTACCAACTTGAAAAAATATTTGAGTCATATTTTTTCGTGTTGGTAAAATATTTTCTTTATTACGAGAAAATATAATCGTTTGATGTCGATGGTTCAGTGCGCTCTCATTAATATTAGATTTTTAATGCTGTTCGCCGCTTCAGAAATATACCAGATGTATTGAAAAAATAAGTATATTTCTGAAACTTGAATAAATAAGAATATATTCGCAATTGGCATTCGCGTTCTCGTTCGAAATTCTATTCGAAAAATACATCGCACAGCAAATTTTGCGAACAAAAATCCGCAAATGTCATACAGTAGCCGATGGGGTTATGTTTGAATTATTTATTTTCTTTCCGCACATGGCTCCCGACACGGATGAGTCTAAACTTGTGTCACGCAACGGTTGGACAAAGTAGCTTCATAACGTCAATCTTCGGACGTATTGCCCGAACCGTTCGACAATTTACCCCCGTCCCAAGTTCGCAAATACTCTGACGTGAAATTTCTTTGACTCGTTAGTGAACGGAGACGTTACGAAAATAGATATTCGTGCATCGTCGAAAGGCTTTTGTCGCTCTCGGGGTCTCCTCACGGCCCCGTAGCTTCGGAGAGAGTGGGTGTCGATCGTCCGACCAGCGAGGCAAATGGGCCTTATACGGAGCCGTGACTCACTCGCTCCTACCGTGCGATCGAAGATTGGAACTGATGCGCGCGTAGGAATAAGTTTCTGGCAAGGGAACTTGTAACTACGAGCCGTCGAGTTTCGCGTGGTCGTCTAAATTAGCGAAACAAGTTCCCGCAAAAAATCGTTCGTTCTAGGTTAACACCAACAAAATACCCGGAAGTAACGAAAAATAAAAGTTTCCAAGAAAATATATTTTCCATGTATTAAATACAATTCTTTAAAAAAAAAAAAAAATTGAACATATGAGACGGATAGATCCAAGCATATGTAAGCAAAAGCGAGTGAAATTAATTCGCATTATATATTATTATTGAAAATATATTTTCGATAGAATAAAAAAAAAAAAAATTCTCCGCATAATCTTTCTTTAGGTGCAGCAGAGTTGAACGCCAAGAATTATTATTTCGTAACTCGGAGACCTTCGGATCGAAGGCCCGTAAACGCACGGGGAAAGGCAACCGGAGATAATTAATTTCGCATTAAACTGCTCGGAACCGTCAGATGTATTTATTTTGATAATTTAAAAAATAATTCTTTTTCCAGTCCGTGTTCTTGGGACGGCGAGTCCTCGATCGAGCCTAATCAGATCGCGTTGATTCAGCGAGCGCGTTGGGAGGGCGCGACTTCCACGATGATCCCATCCTCATTAAAGCACACAGCTCCGGGGAGTGCGGAGCGAGAAGCCGGAGATTCTAATTACAAAGAGAACAGAACGAGGAGGTAAAAGAAAGAAAAAAAAATAATTAAATAATCTCGCTTATAGGTGGAGTATACGTGGCTGCTGGTTACCACGAAGACGCCTCGAGTGCGATTTACTTCCTTGAGAATTTTTTAAGGAGCCTCTCTTCATTAAAGCGGCGCGCCGCAGTTATCCTCGCGGAGGACACTTCGTCCGGCCAAATTAGATCCGTGGGATTTACCGTGTTATACTCGCTCGCGAGAAACAAAAAAGAAAAAATCCTCTTGCCGAAAACAAAGGTATGAGAAAGCAAAAAAAAAATCCATAAGTCCGCCTTACATCCTCTTACCAGAAGAATATTGTTCGCAGGTCGAGTTACAATTTTCCTTCACGAAAATAACATGGTATGGTAAAAAATAAATATAAAATTTTTAATTGACGATAAATTCAATATACACGACGTTCAACGTCTAATCGCAATATACGAACACAGCGCAGATGTACAGTCAAGTTGGGCCCCCCCGATGGGCGCGCGGCCCTCATCGCGGGGCTTCAAGCAATTAATTTCTTTTTCTTTTTCTCGTTGCTCCTAGGCGAGAAATGTTGTCATCACACGACAAAGCTCAGGACGATCGTGACGATCGGGAGGAAGACTGCCGGTCGTGAAATGCCCGAGGCTCCGTGACCGGTCTTCAGGAGAACTTGACACTGCGAGCTCCTGAAGTGTTTGACGTTACCGATCGAGTCCCTCGCCAGCACGCACAGCTCGTACTTCGTCGCAGACTCGGGCAATCCGCTGATCGTGAACGATCTGTCCTTGTAAACGACGTCCCTCTCGATCACCGATTTGCTTCGGCCGATTTGGCGAACGACGATGTAAAAATCGCCAATGTCGCCTCGTGACGTCACGAACCACGTTACCTTCCACGAGTCTTCTTCCTCGTTGCTGGAAGAAGAGAGACAGATTTTTTTGTCACCTTTTTTTTTTTTTGGGAAAGTCAAACGAGCGTATCTTGATTTTTTTTTTACTCACTAGTCGATGCTTCGAAACTTGAGATCTGGAGTTATGGCGAATTTCTCGTCGTCCTGAATCTCACGCTCGGTGCATCCCATGAGATCCTCGCTGACGTTCGGCAGCGGTTTGCCGGTTATGTAGGTCGGACCTGCGCAAACCAGCCGGGACCATTCCTTCGGAATTTCCGTCAGTGTCGCTAGCCATCTTCTTATGGGACGAGCGTAGCAGTCGCAATTCACAGGATTTCCTATCAGAGACACATTATTTTTTTAAATGTCGTCAATAGCGTTAAGCATTTAAAAAAAAAACTATTATACAATTCGTCACCAATATTACATTAAATACTTAATTCCTTATATTTATCAATATTATGAGGGGGGTAAAAAAATATGTGCATGTGATTTTACCCGCGTATCGCAGCGTGGTTCCATTTTCTATGATCTTCATGAGCTTGTCGTCGAAGCTGCCGAATTCGTTGTTCTCGAGATCGAGAATCTTGAGATTGGGCATCGGCACGATTTTGTTCATCGGCAGTTGGGTGAAATGATTGTTGCTGAGATACATGTTCGTGAGATTCTTCGGTGGTTCGAAGATGTCCTCGTCGGAGAGGTCGCTCAGATCGTTGAACGACAAATCCAGCGTCTGCAGCGACGTCATGTTGCCGATTACGTCTGCGAATAATTTTTGTGAGTATTTTTTTTGTTTTTTTAATACCGGTCTAAAGATTCAAGACGCGATTTTTAATTCTTTTTTTCTTTTTTAGATTACTCACGTCTGCGAATTTCGCTTATGCTGTTGTGACTGAGATTCATGTGCACGACCTTTTTGGTGCCCACTGTCAGGTCGTAGGTCAACACCGGCATGGTATTGTACGAGAGATCGACCTCTTTGAGTCTGTAAGGGATCCACGGATCGTGCGGAAGCGTCTTTCGTGTAATGAACGATATTCTGTTGTGACTCAGATTAATCCTCTCGAGGGAAAGACAATCATCGAGCAGACCGTGAGTCTTGTTGTCCAATTTTTCTATCCTGTTTCGGGAGAGATCGAGAGTCCTCAGGGACACGAGGCCCTGAAACGCTCCGTTCGGAATGTAACTTATGTCGTTGTTCGTCAAGTTCAACGTGAGCAACTGCAGCAGTCCCTCGAAGGCTCTGCCGCTGATCTTTGTGATCTTGTTGCTCGCCAGATTCAACTCGAAGACTATCGGCAGTCTTCCGAAAGCCGCCTTGTTCAGACTCTCCAAGGCGTTGTTCTGAAATCCAGTGCAATCACGAATTTGTTAATTATCGTTGATTGGTCCTGGAATAACGCGTATGTCGAACGGCTTCGTCTTTCGGAGTCCAAAAAGGCTCGAGAATATTTTTTTCTTATATTTCTTCCTCGTTACTTAACTTCATTTATTAAATTCTTGCCGAAAGAGGGTAGATTCTGTCATTTTTTTTAGATTTCGCAAAAAGGAAGCTACTTTAACAAAAGGAAACTCGACCATAAATTTTGCGTGGTAAAGAGGGAAATTGTTTGCTATGCCAAGTGAAACGTCCCTGGATCGATTGTAAACGTGTTATTTTTTTTGTGCAATTGTTATTTGACAACCTGCATGTAGAACTGTCGAAGGATGCTTAATGTACTCAGCTACTTATTTTTATTGGCTTGAGTTCTTTTTCAAGAGCATGGTATTTGTATTTTTTTCTTCACTCGTAGAGGAGGTTATTAATAACATAAAAATTCAAAAATAAAATTCGTATATCGAAGGGGACCAACATTTTTCGATGTGCTAGTAAAAAAATCCCTCGAACGTGAATGCAAGATTTTATCAATTGAAATCACCTGCATTCAGAGATACTTAAAACTGCTCAATATACTCAGATACATATTTTCATTTGCTAGAGCCTTTTCTCAAAAGTGTATCATCTGCATTTTTTTTGTTTACTCATAGAGAAGGCTTCATTAAGAAAATGAAAACTCTGTTATAAAGTTTGTGTGCCAGCTGAAAATTCCTAGACTATAAACACGAGAATTTTCCAGTTAAAATTACCTGCATGTAGAGGTACTGAAGGCTGCTTAATGTACTTAGGGCTGCCCATGGTGGTTTCGTCATGTTGTTGGTACTAAGATCGAGCACTCTGAGAGTCAGAAGGCCGTCGAAGCTACCCTGTTGAAGATTGTCACCCAGGCGATTGTTCGCCAAATTGAGGGTGAGAAGAGCGTTCATCGGTGGCCACACGTCGGTCGTAGGAATTTCTTCCAATGAATTCTTCGAGAAATCCAGATGTCCCAAAGAAATCGGTAGCTGGAATATCTTGCTGAGATTGTTGTTCTTTACCGTCAAGACCCTGCAAAAGAGAATTAAATAAGCCACACATCGAAGATCGTCATGGACGAACATCATTGCCGGAAACTTGGACGGTTTACCTGCAACTGGCGAGTCTAGTCAAACTCCCTCGAGCGACGTCGTTCAATTTGTTGTAACTGAGGTCGAGATCGAGAAGCGTCGGCAGAGGACCGAATGTCGAGGGTTTTATTTTTTCCAACGAATTGTGCGAGAGATTGAGAAACCTCAGGCTGAAGAGGGTCTGAAATATCGCGTTGTAAATATCCGAGAGATTGTTGTACGACAGATCTATCGTGTGGAGCTCGTAGAGCTTCGGAAACGTCTGTCTGGGTACGGATTGTATGTTGTTGTGAGAAACGTTTAGGACTTTAAGTCCTGTCATGTTGTGCAGTGGAACCTGAAAAAATAATTGCATTATATAATCTCTTCGTGATGAGAACATGTATATGGATATCAAAATTTGCCATTTGGCTATCAGGAGGACTTTTTGAAAAGTCAATTAAAAGTAAATTTAGTACATTAATTGATTGGAAAAGAGTAAATTAATGGCATTTCCTAAATCATATACTATGCTACAAGAAAGGAAAGTGCATAAATTTCAACAAGCATAAAATCACACGAGGTGAAATCTTTTCGCTCCTGTGTATGTTATAATTTTTTCTGAATTCGTCGCAACGACGATATTTGCCAAGTTGCAAATTTTTATACCAATGACCATTACTTCCTTAAGGAGGTTCGAACTTTCTAATGATATAATTAGCGCCAATTTATTCGGAATAATGATCATTGGTCAATGATAAGCGATACAATGCTCGTCTTTCACTGAAGGAACGTTATTGTCTGAGCAAAATCGGTAGAAAGATTGCTCATATCGCTCAGTGGGAAAAATTCTCTATTGCGATGGTTTTGTGTGCGGTAAATTCTCATTTCCACATCTCGTGAAATAAAACTTTTTACGATACTGTGCGAAAAAGGTTCTCTGAATTCGTGTCATTGCAACATTTCGATTCGTTCTGCTGTCTCACACTCGTCGGAAGACGTTTTTTGGCACTCGTATGAAAATAGACTAATTATTCCATTTTTCGGGCTCTCAAAGATAGAACAATAATTTTCCTGGGAAAAAAGTCATCTATGCAGATATTGCTCGACCGATCGTTGATATTTCACTCACCTGATTCAGTGCAGTGAGGAAATTGTAGCTGAGCTGCAATTCCGTCGCGTACGTAGCACTATCGAAGGCGTATTTAGTTATATTGTCGATTTTGTTGTAGCTCAGATCGAGAATCGTTATATTGGCGCAGTTCTCGAATGCTCCGGCCTGAATGATCGATATATCGTTGTGCGATAAATTTACTTGTGCGAGAAACAGATCCTTGAAAGCGAGTTTCTCGATTATCGTCACTTGATTCTCCGACACGTCCAGTAGCTGCGGTGAGTAAAAAAAAACAAATTACTCCCACCTTAAATCTATTTATTTTAACGCAGCAAGGAAGAAAAGAAGAATTACCTCCGCGTATTGAAGCTGATGGAACATTTGGTAATCGATCTTCTTGAGCTTGTTCCTTGCCAGATCTATCGTGCCTATCCTCGTCACCGAGCCAAAAGTTCCGCGGCCGACGTCGTTTATCAGATTATCGCTCAGGAACAATCTTCTCAAAAATCTCATACCTCGAAAAGTGTTGGCGTCCAATTTTCGAATTTTATTGTGACTGAGATTCAGCACTTTGAGGACCGAATTTCTCGCAAAGGTGCCCCTGCGACAAAAGGATAAAACGTTGATCACACCATTCCGATATTCACGAAATATATTTGAGAATCAAAGAAGAGCCTCGTTACCTCTTCAATTCAGTTATCGAATTGTGGGACATGTTGCAAAAGCCCATTTTCGTTAGGTCAGCCAGGTGGGACGGATCAACTTTCGAGATCAAATTGTGCGACAGATCGAGGATCTCCGTGTCCCTCAGGCCCTTGAACTGATTCCTCTTGAGTTCAGCGATCTCGTTTCCGTGAAGATCCAGGGATTTTAGTTTCTTCAGCGGTGTCAACGCCTCGGTCGGTAAGGAGGACAAACTTCCGTTGCTCAGTTCGAATTTCTCAAGCTTCCCGGCCAGCATAGTTCCGGCGAAGCTGTTTCCGGTCAAGCCGGAAATTCTGTGACCCTTTATGCTGAGGACCGAAAGATTCCCCAGAATGGCGAACGCCTCGCGTGGGAAGTTCTCCAGTCTGCCGCCTTCGATGTGGAGCTCCTGAAGAGTCCGATTTACTCCGAGGAAGCTGTGCTCTTCAATGATCCTCAAAGGCGCATTTATGAACTTGAGGACTCGCACTTCCAGCGGATACAACGCCGGACCGTAAAAGCGCTCGATGTTGCACTTGTAGAGGGTTAATTCCTCGACGGGAACCCGCTCGTTGCCGAGATTGGCGAACGCCAGACTGAGACTCGCCAAGTTTGTGTTTTCGCAGCGCACAAACAACCCCTGGTCGCTTCCGCGCGTACAGACGCAAGGGTAGATGTAGATCGGCTCCTTCGGGCACGAGTATTTCGGTCCAGGTGGTATGTAACCTCCGATAATGGGCACCGCCAGTCCCAGCAAGATCCACAAGGTACCCGTCATTTTCACTGTGGAACATGCCAAGGGAAAGTTTCAGTTGGTTACATTGAAAAAAAAATGCCAGCATGGAAATTAATTAATCGGTATTGAAAGCTTTCATGGCTAAGCTTTTATATTCAGACAATATAAAAATGTTACGTGGATTTAATTAACTGTAAAAAAAACCAATGTTCAAAAAAATTGGTTTCGTTTTATTAAAAATCTTTTTAATAATGTTCGCATGTATTTTTAAAGTACTGTAAAAGTATTGTAATTTTACACGATATTCGTACGCCAAATTTAATTAATTGAATCTATCCATAAAAAATTCCAATACCCATTCAATAAATTTACAATTATTTTTCGCAGACGCATTGAGAGGCTAGAAAATCGTCTTTCAATGCGTCTCTCCAAAAGTTGCCGGGCCTTGAAAGTAAAAAATCGCCCGCGGAGGATCAACTGAGCTGTCTGGCTCAGACTTATTTTTACATCGATGATGAAAAATTCAATTCTCTCGAGAAGAGTCAACAAACGGCCTGACCCAAATATCCGGGTCTTGGCCGTTGCCTTTTTTACTCCGACTCGCGAAGCTCACCTACGCTCCAGGATTCACACGTAGGTGAGAATCGCTCGTCGCCATTATTAATCATTTCGCGCAGAGTTATCGAGAAGCCAAGCCATTGTTAAAGCGTATTTTCTTCTTCGATATTGATACATTGACGGATTTTTTTCTTCGTGTAATGTTTGAAAAAAAAAAAAAAAAAATAGCATTAAATGAAATAATAATGGCAGAGGAAATGTTTTACCTTCTCCGGCGTCGATCACCTATCGGTATATATTTTCTTCGCAACGAACTTATCTCCGACCAATCCATAATAAACGAAGGATACAATTATGAGAATAACAGGAATCGCGGTGTTGCGGCCTCGTCCGCGGGAGGAACAATGGAGAATCTCCAATGAGCATTAAATAGGCGAACGGGAGGTTTCCAAGTGGAAACTAGGCGAAAGTACGCACAATGAGACACGGATTCTACGGCTTAACTAGAAATCAACGGAACTGGAACTCCTCGTACATCCAAACCCTCGGCGCACTCGTCACGCAAATATAATTTATACAAACTAGCGGATAATTCACATAAATCGAGACTAATTTAATCGCGATCGGCCTTCAAGCAGATTTTTAGAAATCAGATAAGCGAGAATCGCTCGTATAATTAATATAATATTCGATAACGTTAGGATTATACGAAGTACGTGTGATTCGTATAATTTAATTTAAAAAAATTATCTAAATAACAAAATAGTTACGGTGAATATAATAATTAATATGAATTGTGCGAATTTTCTTAATAATTTTTCCATTGGCTCGTTATTGGCGTGAGCGCTCGATCGTGTCGAGAAAAAAGAAGCGTCTGAATTCGATAAGCAAGAGCCGTAAACGCAATCGACTTTTAATTGACCCCCTTAAGACGTTATCAGATATTGTCACACACGGCGTTTCCTATAACAATAACATACAATTCGTGTAATAAAAATAATTACATATATAACAAAATAATTTCCATAAATATAACAATCATCATAAATTATATGAATCATTGTTTTGTTGGCGCATTCTTCGGAAGTGCGGTCGCTCGGAAAAAAGAAGATCTCGGATTCGACAGTCAAACGCCGTAACAGCGATCGACTTTTCTCTTCGACCCCATTAATATTTAATCGGATACGGTCACACGCGGTGTTTTCTAAAATTGTAACGTAAAATTCATAACATTTATTTCTCAATTTCTTTCAATTATATAACTGAGAACAATTTTTTTTCTTTAATACAGCGTAATTTATATAATTGACGTAAATTGTACAAATTATTGTTTCAATGGCTTATGTTCCACCGAAAAAAATAAGAGGCCTCTGGACACGATAGCGGAGCTCCGTAACCGTAATCGACGCTCAACCGAGCCCGTAAAAATCCGATAAGCTACGATCACACGCGGGGCTTCGACATATTAATTGCAGCCAGAACTTTCCGCTGTCCGTCTCTTTCTTCCTCCGTCGAATTATCATACTGGCCATAGAGAAAAGAAAGGCGCAACGCGGCCCGATCGGCAATCTGGTTTTGCCGGTGGATTATGTATTAACAGTAAATGTTATACGTGGTGCGGGGGACGCGCGGGCCGCGTGTGTTCTCGGATTTGCGCAATCCGAAGCAAAGTAGCTGGAAGCGCGAAGCGTGTCGAACGTCCACGACGAAGAAAACCGTACGACACACACACACACACACGTTACAATAATCGACGAACACCAGCGAAATTCGCGCGCACACGGAGCGACAGGTAGAAAAGCGAGATACACACTAAACATGGCGGTGAGAGGTGGCTTGCACCAAGTTTTTTTTTTTTTTTTTGGCATACACGCTTGGATGAATATAATAACGTGCGAGCCGCGTTTAGTCGCTCTATGTGCCGGAGTAAATGTGCGCTTTTGTGCGTTTACAACCGACAGCCTGGCTGCTCCACAGCCAGGAAACGCAAGAGTTTCATTGGGCCGTCCGAGCTGCCAGCAACTCGCGGATAACTCGAGCACAATATTTACAATCGTAACTAGAGCAGCAGCTCGGAAAAATTAGAAATTTCAATCGACCGACGTGTGAAAATGTTTTCCACATTATTTCGTCATTTTTTTTTAATGCCGGGTGAATTTTTTTTTTTTTTTTTTTTTTTCGGAGTATTTCAATATTTTTCAGATATTTGAGATATTTATAGATATATTTATTATGTCCTATTTTTTCATGCGAGTGAAAATATAGAATGGTTATTAGAATCGCGTGCGTCACATTGGAAAGTCAGCGCACCGGACGAGAATGTCGAAGTGGCCGAGGAAAAGAATAAATAGTATCTGAGCGTAGATAATGACAGTCGCGCTAGGGAAACCGTGTTTCCGTCCGCGTCGGAAGATAAAGAAGTGAAATCCCTGTGATAATTGGAAGTTTCCGACCAGATAGTGGGATAAAAATATGTATTAAATAAATCGTCCACCGTTAAACTTTGTTCGCTGCCGAGGGACGCGCGAGAGACGCGACCGCTCGGCATTGATCGGAAAGCAGATGCAACAATCCTTGCGATCGGTCGATGAATCGCCTTCATTGATCAGTCTCGACGCGGCGAATAATCATGAAGGATTTTCTCGCGTCGACTGTGCCGGAGAATGCGGATTTTCTGCGACCCTCGCCCGTACATTTTTATCCGATATTTCTTCACCGAGTCTCTCGATCCCTTCGCCCTCCCACTCTCCCGTGACGAGGGTCGCGAGATTATTTTCTTTCAACCGGTCGACCTTGCTCGGTGCACGCTCGAATATCGAGACCGTCGTTCTCCGGTTCTCCGGATCGGGACAACTCGTCATCGGCCCGAAATGCGCGTTAATCTCACCGAGGAAACATCGCTTGTCCGCTCATCGAAGTCACCGTCCTCGCGGTCTCGCGGACGAAGCCACCCGTGTGCGCGTGCGCGTCATGCGCACGTGCGTCTTCGCGAACGAACCGATTCACACACGAACGAAACGCGACGTCAAAGTTTCACAATTTTTTTTCACGATTTTTTCCAACGATTCCCGACGCTTATTTATTTTCTCTACGGCTCTATGAAAATTCTATTTTATTTCTGAATTTTAGGATAAGAAATACCTTGTGTTTTGTGTGAATCGTGGAGATTGACATTTGTGTCGTAGAATTATAGTCCGAATGTGTGATTTGCACGAAGCTCATCGACGATCGTGATTTTTAACTCATTTTTGGAAAAATGTACGTGGGTCCGAGCGTCGGGCACATCGCACGATGGTTCGTCGATCGGGTCGCTACGAGAACTGCCGGGGCCTCCGAGTTTGTCGACGAAAGCGAGCCCGGATCGCTGCTCGGCGAGAGAAAGGCCGCTGGGTGTTGGCTTCGTTCGTTCGTCGACCGTACAATTTTACTCGGCTCCGGCACTCCGCCGGTGTGTTGTACTGCGACGATCGCCTCGATATTCTATCCGTTAAACTTTACCGGTTACCGCGTCTTTTATCTTCTTTTCGTTTCCTCCCGAAGAAATTACCTGCCTGGGCGCTGCGATTTTTTCGTCGGCGGGAAATCGCTGGGCCGTCTTCTTCGATTGTTCCGCTTCATGCTGGAGCGACCCGCGATCGTTCGATGGTTAAAAATAATCGAAGAAACGATCGTCAATTCGGCTGGAAGGTATCAACGATCGAGAAGCAATCGGGTACGAAAATTTATCCACCTTCGCGGCTCGAACGGTTTCACGGCGCTATTTTTTTTATCGGCTCAACGCTAGTGAAAGTCAATTGGACGCCGCGGAGTTGCTCAACGATACTTTAACATTGACTCGTGGCAGACTCTTGTACACAAACTAATTCAAGCGCGCGTTGAACAGTCGAGGACTTCGTTAGTCACGGAACACAGTGGATTTTCGTTGCAGGAACTGCATCGAAGCTTGCCCGGAAATTCGGTCATTGAGCGAGTTTTAGGGCGAAGAAACATTTAATAATTTTATTATTAAAAAGAATCCAGAATAGGAATAGAGCTTTGCCGAGAAACTCGGTCATTAATACCAACAGTTATTTTATTTTTTCATTTTACCAGAAAAAAATACCGGAGTAGTCTTTTTGCCTGTATAAAAAAATCGGTATTTATCTCGTTGCAGGACCAGGATGGAGCATTGGCCGGAGATTTGGTCATCGATACGAATAGACATTGCGTTCTTTATTTTACCACAAGGAGAAAAAAAAGTACAGTGCGAAAAATATTCCGCTCGTAGAAGGAATCGATAGTTGTTTACAGATTATCGGCTACCTCTATTCTATGTGATAGGGCGAGCCCAAAATTATGGGAATTAATAATGAGACTTCGATACAAGTTGAATTGACGATGTCGATTAATGAGTGTGACGTGTTTTATAAATCGCGAAGATATACGAAAAGTAATAATAATATTATTTTACCCAGCACCGTTTAAGATTCCCGTTGCAACGAAACGAGAGCGAGGCGGCTCGTGTATCCAAATTCCATCGACACAAAAATTAAATTAAAAACTACGACGATAAAACTCGACGATCAGTGACGCGATAGCTTCAATAAATATGATGGATAATTCTTCGACTGCCGGTGCGATAATGAATAAATGAAGAACGATGTGGTCGCTTCGACCCTTCAACTATCGGGCGACTTTTTCGCGATTCTCAAGAGGCAATTCAGCACAAAATCAAAATTTCATTGTGTAATTTTACGTAGACTCGATAATATTTAAATATCGCCAACTTGATACAAAAATTTAAATACTCTACATTATTTCGAAAACGATATTCCTCGATCATAACGCAACCATGGAATAGGGTAAAAGAGGGGAATATGGCTCACTTCGATTAGCAGGTGAATCAATCATATTCACCTCTTTTACCATTACTCATCGGTATAAAAATATCTTCGAATATTTTATCAAGTATGCACCTAAAAATTTTATAAACGATTCGTTTTGCCCTTCGAGAGTTCCCGATTTTTCCGAGTCACCTGGGTGTCTCCAAGAGTTGAATTTTTCGCCGATCAACCGTGATAATTGTGCTGAGGCCAGATTATACCCTGACCGGCCGCCTCGTTGTCGTAGACGTACTTTATCTTCGGCTCCGTCGATGGACCAAAGATCGACTGACGAAGCATGCTCAGCATCGCCGAGCCGAACGCGATGTTGCTCATCATTCCGGCCATCGAGGCGGCGGCTTTCGCGTGAGCCAGGGCCATCTGTATGAGGAACGAAGCTACAAAAGTTATCCCTGGCAGGAGCTGTGACATTTGCTTGTTTATCTTCCTCCCGAGATTCGCGAGACCACCAGTGATCTTCCGACTGACGAATTCCTCGTCGATCTTCGGAAGCCTTATCACCAGAGCAGACCGATTTTTTCCCTTCTCCGTTTCCTTACGGCCCTCGACATTCTGATACATCTTCTCCATCTCTGCCGCGTTCTCCATCGAGGAAACGCCTCTCGAGTCTGCGTCGTCTTCCTCGGGCGTTTTTCCATCTGCGGCGTCTTCCGAGTTTTCCTCATCGTACATCGCAAAGAGACTCTCGCCGAGATCGTCGAGACCCTCGGTCATTCTTCCGGTCAGTCGAGTGCCAAACAGCAATCCGAAAGCCTCGTACGGATTCTCCCCGTTGTGATCGGCAATCTCGCTTCCACCGCCATTGTCGCTCGGCAAGTTCGATTTTATCTTGTCCAGAAACATGGCGATTATCTCATCGTCGTTGCTCGATCTCACCGATTCCGTGCGATCGTCCCGTTCGTTCGATAATCCGTTGTGATCCTCGATCGCTCGTCCATCGAGGCTCCTGAGTCGTTTTCCGTTCGACCTCCTGCCGTTCTCCTTCTTTCGTTCCTTCTCCGGTTGCGACTCCCTCTGATTCAGAATCTCTTCCATTATGTCGCTCAAAATCGTCAGAATGCTCGGTAAACTCTTGTGATCCTTAAACTTGGCGAATCGACCCTCGCGACCGAAGCCTTGGAAGCTTATACCGATCTCGCCGTCGCCGTAGCCCTGGACTCTCACGAAACCGTAGTCGTTGTCGTATCGTTCCTCGACCACCCCGCGATACCAGTCGATCAGAAAACCCTCGGCTTCGTCCTTCTTCGCTAGAAGCTCGTCCTCGAACTCTGTCCGGCTCATTCCGAATATATCCGCGAAAGTGTCGTTGGTCACGTGGGATCTTCCGAAAGGATTGAGACTCCCGATAGTCGGTACACCTAGGAGAGAAGGAACGTTTTGTGTTATGACCGGCCAGACGAATATTCCGACGCATCTGATGAAGCTCAGACTCGCGATGCACTGGACGACCCTCGAGATGAAGCCCGCTTTAGCTGTTCCGTGGCTCATGTCCTCGACGATCTTCAATATCGCGTACTGGTCGTCCGTCAGAGAGTCCCTCGTCGTAGAATTTAATTGATCGACGTAGTAGACTTCCGGATGCCGAATTTTTTCCTTGCTCCGTTTCGTTGCGTTCAAGAGAATCCGAAGGAATTCGGATTCCGCTATGTTGGGCTGATCATCGATGTCCGGCGAGACATCTGGATGATCAGCGGTCGGTTCGACAGCGAGAGATCTTCGCTCCCGTTGTCTCCCGAATGATCGAACGGAGCGGCTCAGTAGATCGGTCGGTAAGCCCGCGTGTCCCGGTACCAGAGGTGAATCGGATGACGGGCCTCGATCGTCCCTCCTCCCTGATGAATCTACCGATAAAAGTAAAATTGTTAGGGCAATTATATTGACACGAGCTTTGGATTAATTAGTGCAGATTGCTGTTTTCTTCAAGCTTAAGATCTTTCACCTACTGACGGAGTTACGCCTTGGACGCCCTGGATGTAAACGCCACCGGGCTGGGCGACGAGCTGTTGATGTCCCGCGGCTATCAGGGAACCTTTTTTGGTCTGTCCAGGTCGAAACGGATAGCCGAATCCTTGTCCGGGAAGCCCGAAGCCCGGAAAGTTCGGGATCTGCGGTAGCTGAGTCTGGTAGTCGGGGAACTGCGGTATCTGCGGCAGTTGGGTCTGGTAGTCGGGGAACTGCGGTATCTGCGGTATCTGCGGTATCTGCGGAATCTGCGGTATCTGCGGTAGCTGACCCTGGTAATCGGGAAACTGCGGTATCTGCGGTATCTCCTGTGGTATCTGCGGAAAGTAGCTTCCAAAGTTGCTCAGATCCGGCAGATTGGGAACGCTCGGGTTAAACTGTCGCAGCATCGGCCACGCGACGTCACGAACGCAAACGGGAAAGAGGTTCTCGCGCGAGCAGTCGACCATCAGGGTGACGAAGAGGGGCTTCATAGCGCTCGGTAGCAAGCTCTCGGTCATCCTGATGACGTTCGACTGTCTCTCCGACAATAACGACACGGTCAACGGATCCTTCGCTGTCAGATAGGAGGACTCCGGTTTCGTTTGAACTTCCGACGAAGACGCGATCGTCTGACTCAGAATCGACTCGATTCGCGACTCTACGTCCTCGGGTATGATCGGTAGCAAATTCTGAGCCGGAAGAGCGATGCTCGGACCGGCCAGCACGTCCTGCGTCCGAACAGCAAGATTCGGATCATTGTTGGCGACGTGAGTCTCGGTGGGAATGTCGTGTCCCACATTCGGATCCAATTCTGGTGGCAAAAGCGTCGGTTGCTGTGGCTTCTCGATTGCGAATTCCGGAAGCGCTCCGATGTTTGGGAAATTCGGCAAACGAGGGAAAAACTGCGCGATCGTCGGCCAAGCAATGTCTCTGGTGCATGCCAGAAAGCTGTTCTCCTTCACGCACTCGGTCATTCTCTTCGTGAATACCTCGCGCACGGACTCGGGCAAGAGACTCTCCGAGACGTTCATTATGTTGCCTTGTTGATCGGTGAAACTTGCCAGGAATTCGGACGACCTGGAGACGGCTTTCGCTGAACCCTGGTTGATCAACAGGTTCGGCGATGACGACTGGACCTTCTTCAGGATTCCCAGTATCACCGATTCCGGATGCTGACTGAATATCGGAACGAATCTCGTGTCCGTTATCGTGACGACCGCGTCACCGTGCTGGCCGGTTTTCACGTTGGTCTCCGAAATCACCGTCGAAGCTCCGCCGGCACCCGGAACATTGGCTTTCGTTGATCCCGACGACCCCGATTTTAGAACCTGGCTCGAATCATCGATATTGAAGTTGGGGAAGCTCGGCAGCCTCGAATAGTATTGCGATAGCGTCGGCCAAATTATGTCTCGCGAGCAATCGATGAAGTTCGATGACTTGACACATCCCGACAACGCCTCCATGAACGTCAATCTTACCTCATCCGGCAGCAACCCTTCCGACACCTGTATTATGCTCTTTTGATCGGCGTTCAGGAGTCCGCTGAGAGACTCGAGATATTCGGGTGTTGCGAGTGGGTGAGCGGTTTCGGAAAACTTCGAGGACGATTGAATTGTCGTGAGAATCTTCAGAAGAACCGATTCCGGATGGTCGGAGAAAATCGGTGTGAATCTCGTGTCGGTAACGGAGATCAGCGGTGCCGAAGGATCGCTCGACTTGGCGAGAGGTTTCTTATGGAGCGAGTCGACGGTCGGTTCTCGGCTCTCACTGACGTTTTCGGATGTCTGAGCTTCCGGTTGAATCGGTAATTCCTCGGGTTCAGCGATTATTTGACTGACGATCGGCGATCTTCCTGTGAACTGTGGATCAATGTTTATTGTCGAACCTTCGTGTCTCGGTAGGTGCACGATCGGCTGATAAACTCCTGGCCTAACGGCGTCGAGCGTCGAACCACGGAAATCCTCTTGGAGACTCTGCTGGTCCGCTGACGCCATTATCAGTGCGTTGCGTTTGTCGTCCTCGCGCTTCGTCTCATCCAACCTGTTCCCCTGGAGAGACGGTTCTACAACTTTTTTCATACAACTCGAGAAGTCACTGCCACCTTGAATACATTCGGCGAAACTCTGGTGAAGATCTCCCTTTGCCCCATCGGGAGTTGCACTCATGGCTAGTCCCAAAATCTGCATCTCGGTGAACGTAAGAGTATTGAGAGCCGCCAAGTTTCCTTCGAATTGAGGAATCTGTGGTCGGAAGTTTCTCGCCACGACGGTCCATCCGGTATTGTAGAGACTCTGAATCACACCCTGTTCGATGGGATTCCCAGCGCCGACTGGTCCCTGATCTTCGTTCAACAGAGACGACGATTTGGTGGAGTCGCCTTGGGATTCTGACGGTGGTTTGTCAGGAATTGGTTGCGGGGCTGGTGTCGGAGCTGGCGTCGGAGCTGGCGTCGGAGCCGGAGTCGGGGCCGGGGTCGGCTCCGTCGTCGGCGAGGATCCGGGGAATCCCGGGATTGCCGGGAATCCTGGTAAGTAGCTTCCGAAGTCCGGTATGTATTGCGAAAAATCTGGCAGCTGTGGCACAGCGAAAGTTGGTATCCAGCTCGAGAAGTCCGGGAAGTTTGGGAGGGTGGGAAAGAACTGTCGTACAGTCGGCCAAGTGGAGTACTTGGTGCAAGTCAAGTAATCCCAGTCCCTTATGCATTGCAACGTCTTTGCCATGAACTCGGGACGCATGGCGACCGGTATCAACAGCTCGGCGGTGTAAAAGATCGCCATCTGATCGGCGGAAACCGAAGACAGGATTTCTCCGGGAAGTCTCGCCTCGTAGTCGACCACCGGTAGGTTGGGAGCTTGTCTCAGAGTGTTCTCCAGAATGTGAACGATGACCGCCTCTGGTCTGGGACGTCTTGTTCTCGTAGCGTCGGCCTCAACGATTTCCGGCAGTACGCCGATGCCCTCGGTATTCGGAAAAGGCAGAACCGGATAACCGGGATAGAGAGTGACGTTCGGATACCAGCTCTGATAGTCTGGGAAATCCGGTAGCGACGAGAAATGTTGCTTCACCATTGGCCAAGCGAAGTACTTTACGCAGGAGAAATACTCGAAACGGCGAACGCACGAGTACATTCGGTTCGAATACTCCTGCCGCGCTGACTCGGGAAGAAACCTTTCGGCCATCTTGAGAATGTCCAGTTGACCGGGGGTCAAGAGCTTCGAGAGAAACTCGTTGTGAGGATCGATGAAGGTCGTCGAGATGTCGGCGTTCTCCGGATGAGCGCTCAGTGCATCCCTGAGTATGCCGGAAACCACGAGTTCAGGCGTTACCAGTCTCTGCTGATGACCCGCGACTGGACTTTCCCTCGTGCTCTTCCGCTTGTCCTCCCGACTTCCGGGCAGCAGATCCAACACGTTCACCTCGATCGGAAACGTTGGCAAATATTGGTTCACGGATTGCGGTATGTTGTCGGCGATTATCGGCCAAACGAAGATTCTCATGCAGTTGAAGATGTTCCATCCTCGTATACACTCAAAAACGTTATCGGTGAAAGTTTGCCGCTGTTCGCGAACGATCAGGCTCTCGGCGCACTTCAGGATCCTCAGTTGATTCTCGGAGACCAGGCTCGTGTCGACCTTCGACAAATGGGAGTCTTCCGGTGCCTCCGGGCTCAATTTCTTCGAAGAGAATATTAGCTTCAGCGCCTCGAGTAGCTCGGGTTCGTCGAACTTTGGAATACCAGGCAGCACCTGGATCGCTTCGTCCTTCAGACGCTGCAGCAGGGTTTTGTTTTTTATGTCTTCCTGAAGAGCTATCGCTTGGAGCTTCAAGCCTTCCAGGCTCACGTTGGTTCTCACTATGTTGATCAGGGATGACGACGCGTAGTCCAGCGACTCCTCATTCTTCACCGGCTTCGCTGTTTCCTTCCGGCTTCTCGTTTCTACGTCGATCGACGACTCCGCTTTCCGATCTTCACCGGACGGCAACGACTTTACGGAATCCCCGACTCGCTCCGAACTCACGTCCGATTGCCCCGAGACTTCTCCCAGACCATCGGCTCGAACGACAATTTTTCTCGTCTCCGGTGCGAGGACCTTTGATCCTTCATCGCCACTGAGCTCCCCGGTGGTTGCTCCCTGCGCCTCAACAACTTCAGGAATTTCCTCGCTATCAGTTTTTCCCCCGGATTCGCCTTGTTCGATTTTAGCCTGATTCAGCGAATGTCCCTGCTCGTATTGCCCCACCGTCTCCGGAACGAATTGCTTCGAGAGCTTGTGGTGGGATTTCGCGTGACTGGAACCAACGGGAACGAGTACCGGTACTCGACGGGACTCGGTGGAATCGACGATGCTCCCGCTGCTCGAAACGTAAGAAGAAATATCCGATTTAACCCGCTCCGAGGACGACTCGTGATTTTCCATCGTGGCATTTTCCTTTAACGACTCCGCACTGACCCCGCTCGATCCAGCCTCGCTCGAACCCCTCTTGCGACGTCTCCCGAGCTCGGACGGTTCGACGACCCCGTGAGACTCGTAGGAATCTCTCCCGATCTCGGAATCGTCCGCCTCGTCCCTGACGATTATTCCCTTCGACACTGTCTTGCCGATTTCCGGATTTACCTCCGCGTCGTCCGGGGACTTTTCGTCCTTGACACCGGAAGTCTTGCCGACGTTGTCGTCGCTCGCGACGTTAGCGTCGAATCTCCTTATGCCCTCATGTTCGTCTCTCGACGCCCCGGAAACCCTCTTCGCGCTTCCGTATTCCTTCAACGACGGAGACTTACCGGAGATTTCCTTGGGACTCGCCGATTCCTCGTCCTTCTTGCGGAGACGAGTCTCGATTTGGGAAGACAATTTCCTATCGATTATTACCGTCTCTCGTCGCCGTGAGACGCTGCGCGCTCCGGCGGAGTCGTCTTCGCCCTCGTCGTCATTTCTTCCCGAAGATATCGAGGAGACCCGGTCGACTCGGTGGTCCTCGGAGTTCCGGCTCGTCGCGATCGCTTCTTCGGTCGAGCCGACAATCCGTGGGTAATTCAAGTCGGGAATAACGCTCGCGACACTGCGCGTACTCACAGGAATCGGTCCCAGAAGAATTATCAGTAAAACTATCGTCGAGGAAATTGCCAGGCTCGATGAACCGGGCGTTCCGAGCGAACGTCGAGAGTTTGGTGCTCTCATGGTCGCGGTCGCGAGGCGAATGTCTCGACCGTGCGGAGAACCCGAGAAACGAGACAAGTATAAAACGAAGAGGAGAACAACCACCGGGGATCGGCTGGAACTCGTCTTCTATATTATTCTCTTTCTCCCTGCTAGTCGCACTATCGTCTTCTTCTTCTTCTTCTCTTCCTCTGCATTCTTTTTTTCTCTTCCTTTACGGGGTCTTTCTACTCCGGCAATTGCTCCCTCCACCTCTGGAAACGAGTACTCGCGAGTACAAGCTTATAGAAAAAAAAAAAAAAAAAAAAAAACGGCGCGTATCGCGGACGGTTCTCAAGCCTTCTAAGAACAAGATATTAACCCACGCAGCCAATCACATCATTGCGATGATAATTGACTCAACCATTTATCACCACCGGAATAAACAAAAAAAAAACTCAAAACCCAACATAAAAAACTCAACGTTCGATTTTACCGCATTAATGTAAATAAAAATCTTACTTCACGTACATCAATTTCTAGAGCTAAGAACCCTCCGCGAATTACAGACTTAAAACACACTATTATCATTCATTATCATTAATCATTACTATTTTTTTTTTTTTTTTAAATTAAATTACTTTGATTTATGTAACTTTAATTTTTTTATGGAATATAAAAATAATAATGATGAAAATGTCCCTTAAAGTTTGTGCGTCGGGCTTGGTAATTGACTCGCTCCGTTGAGAAGTAACGATGCGAAGGAAAAGTTTGTCCCTGTGTACACACGTGCGCACACACGCTGACCGTCGGCATTTGTATTTTTCATCGGGACTCGACTTGGTTGCTTTTTCTTTCCTGGTTCGCCAGACCGGGAGGATCTCGGGTCTATTCACCCTCGAGCTTCGCGAGGTTCACGGCCTAACGCGAAATGAAAACGAGTCGAGCCTCGAACAAAGCCGATACAGCAGCAATGAAAACGGGTTTGGATTTTTATATCCTTTCGAGCGCGCAACGCTGTTTCTCTGTCGTTTCTCGTGTTTCCCGTAACGTTGCCGATATATTTTTCGCGACCTCGGAAACTCGACTGATATTAAATTATGGCTTTTACGCCCTTATGCTTTTTTTTTTAAAAACGAGCGAATATATCGTCGACGTTTTATCTCGAGCGTTCGGAGCGTTGAAAATTATATCCAGGATCCTGTTTTGCTCGTCGGCACTCGAGAGAAGGGCTTGGATTTTTAGTCCTTGGAAGAGGACTGCGCCCCCGAGGAGCGAAACTACGGCGAGGGGTGAGAACGGTGCCGAGTTCGTCGCGGATAAAAAAAAAAAACAGAATTTTATTTTTTATTTATTTATTTTTTTCATTTTTTTCTTTTATTTTTATTTCTTTTCGTTAGAGACCTTCGCGAGAACGATACTCTCCGCAAGATGCTTCTACGCCTGTACCTTATCCCGCAATTCCTCCACCACCTCTTATCGTCCCGAAGATATATCTCATGTACTAAACCAGTATTGAACTTTATTGCTTTTATCTTCGTGGGTCTTCAAAAAATCGCAGGAATTCAAGGGGTTCTCATAAAGTTTGCACAACCGGCAAATTGCAATGTCACGTCTGTGGATTTTGAGATGTTGCACTGAAGTGGTGAATACGGACCATCCCGATTTACACGTCGACTGTACGGGAATCCGTCCAGATCATAGTTCTTGAATTTTTGAATATATTTCAATATATTTTGATATATATTTTTATTTTTTTTAAATCTATTTTCATATATATATTTGTTGAAAAATTGTTTTTTTTGTCTGTCTGAATTTTGAAGAATACAAAGCTTCAGGTGAGAGTCCCTGATTATTTCAAGTCCACCCAGGAGACTCCGTGTCAGGCGCTGAAAATTATTCTGGCTCTATTCTGTGTGTCTCGGTGACTTGTCCATAATAATGTGGTTTACGATAACACTCTGGACTATCACCATGCATAAAAATATAATTTTTCGATCGGAAGTGACTCATCGAGAGCGACGTTTCTGAAAACACGTCATGTCTCATTGCAAAATTAGATTTTCAAACCAGAAGTAAAAGATTTCCGTTAATACTCCGAAAATGTAAATTCCGTAATCCGTAACGAGAATTATTATATTCTTAATATATTAATTATATTTAATATATTAATTATATTCAATATATTAAATATTTTTAATATATATTTAATAATATTTTAAATATATTAATTATATTTAATATTATTGTTATTTTATTATATTTCTTATTATAGAGTAGTAATCTGGTAGCGGTTCATCCGGCGCAGCGGTGCCGGTAACATTATCGGTAGAGCGTCATCCCAACCGAGCCGTCCGCGCTTGCCGTTACCTGTGATTTACCTTCATGAAAGTTGAGAAAAATAAACGTCATTCGTTTAGACCGAATCCAACCGCGGGCCCCACGGCGCTTGTCAACTCGCGAACGAGAGGGGACCGTCAAGTGGGGACTGCCGAACCCCGAGTCACCGCGACCGGTATACGAATGCCCGCGATCGTCCGGCACATATCCACCAAAGCCTTTCGATCCTCTTCTCTCACATTCCTCCTCCACCTCGCAAACTCAGCGCCGTTCCGCCTCTCCAAAAGTTCCGACACTCGATCCGCCTCATCACAGACCCGTTCACCTCCGACACGCACGTGTCTTCCGTCGAGTCCTCGGTTTCCGTCACACACGATCGATTTACTTACTCTTCGTCACTGTCGATTATCAGAGAATAATTATTCCAAGTTGCACAAGCATGAACCGATTTTCTCGTCTGTGTTAAATTATTCGGTTCGGAGCAGTTCGCTAAAATTTGATAAAACATCAAAATGAATCGGATCGGTATTTTCATCGTTCTCGTCGGTCTGCTCGCCGGTGGTTTTCAAAAAACGATCGAGGCCAAATCAATCGAAGAAATCGGTCCGCAGCCGAACGAAAATGCACCAGCGAGGAAGAACATCGTCGCTGAAATTGGGAACACGCCAGACGACTCTGAAACCGTGGAGGAATTCGTCGATAAATTTTCGTCGCCGCTCCATCAATTGGGAGGTAAAGTATCGACGATTTTTTTTCCCTTTCGTACGATGCCTTGAAGTAAGATCTCATCGATGTAGCTGCGTCTTTCCGTCGCGGAATGCTAACGGGCGGAGAAGAAACAATGATTTTCCGTTATGTCCGTGGGGGAACTCGCAATTTGCCTCGGAATCATCCGATCGCCAATAATTTTCTGGGGAATTCGTTTCGAAAGAACAGTCGCAAACGGGCGCCCAAAAAAAATTTCGATCGATCAGGAGAACAGTTATTTTTATATAGAACAATTCGTTTTCGACTCACCATTGTAACAGTATCGACGCGCCGTCGAGGTAGCACGTGTGACACACTTACGATCGGTAGAGCGCTAATGTTGGCACTTTAGCGAACGAGCAAAAAAAAAATTATTTCTAAAAATTGTATCGTGTGTTCAAATTTACAGAGCAAACTTCCGGGGAGGGAAGGACTTTTGGTGTGAAGAGGCTGCAATTTATGATGTTACCGATGATCTACAAAATGGGAATAATGATGACCATGATAATGGTACTTACGGTAATTTCCCTCAAAACTCTCGCAATAGGTAAGTCCATCGAATCTTATTCAGGGTTTAATTGGGTCCATCGAGTCGTTAGAAAAGCATCTCTTGTTATTTATAAAAGTGCGAACGGAAGTGACCGTCGAATTTGCCGAAATTAAAGCTAAGCTAAAAGACGGACAAAAAAATTATAATAACATGTAGCGGTGTAAGTAATTAATTTCTTTTTTTTTTTGCAATAATTATATGCCTAAGAAAAATAACAATGTAGTTTTTGTAATATTTCTTACCATTCCAAACATCGTGTTTTCGAGCTCTTGACCCGATTAATCCGCTTTTAAGAGTTAATTCAGGTCAAGCGCGCTTTCTCATAACGACCATTAACAATTTCGTTTGACTAAAATCCCTTCGATTTCATCGAGGCGACATATCAACGTCCATATCAATGTTAATTTCTCGACGTCTGTTGTGAAGTATACTGTTAAAGAAAAAAAAATAATGATTGGTATCGAGTACACTTTTTCTTGAATGTAAAACAAGCGGAACGGTTCTTCGACTGACTGACCCGATTTACCCACCCATGCGATCACGTGCGTAAAAACGAAAACATCCTGAAAAATATTTCGCGAGTCTTCGAGTATTTTCTTCGTTGGCCATTTCGGGCTAAAATAATGGCAAACAATGTTTGTAAATTCGGTACAACGCTGATAGAAACCTCGAAATTCGGCTCATTAAAATTAACTGTGCCATCGGAATATCGGTATGGAGATTAGAAAATCATCTGCTCGGCGTACCGTGAATACAAAATAGTTTGCCACTGACACACTTTACTTCGACGAGGAGGTGTTGGCCGAATAAGGTACCTTAAACGTTCATGTGTTTATGTAAATTTATACAAATTGGGCTCGGCGAGAAAGCAATGTGCCGAAAAGTAGCGAATTCTCCTAGAGATTCGCTGATGGTCCTAGAAGATAGCATATTTTTATTCGATTTTTGTTTGCCGCGCAAAACAATTAATTTTCCCTTTTCGCAGGTGTTCTCCTGCTGATCCTGAAGCTGAGCGTGATTTTTGGAAAATTGTACGCCAGTACACAGCATCCGGCTCCGATTCACGGCTGGTCCGCGCAACCCCAGCCTGTTCACGTTCACTTGCACAACAGCGGTGAAGCGAGTTACCATCAGCATCCCTCTTACAACGGCTGGGATTCTGCCGGTGGTCCTGTAGACAGTCAACATTATATTTACAAGAGATGATGTAAATATTCAAAAATTTTTGACCGCCCACAACTACGATAAGCCATTTTAATCGAGTCGTCATTACAATTCGCCATACAGAAAAGTAAATTTTTCTTTTCTTCTTTTTTTCCTGTTGAGGAAAAGATGCTTGGATTTTATAGTTTTCCGGTATCGACAGTATTAGATAATTTATTGACGCGATAGGAAGAAATGCTCGACCGTCAGATTACCTGCCGCGATCGGTTAATGCCAGCTGATTTTTTTTTTTCTTACGTCGAGGCGATGTGATTCAGAAACTCGGTCGGTAAGAAGATGTAATTAATTTTTATTCAACGGCATTCAACATTTTTTGGTTAACGACGGTCATCAGCATATTCGTCTGACGGCCGCGTAGGTTCTCGTAATTTTATTATTTTCAGAGAAGATTAGCAACATTGCAAAAAAAATTATTAAAGACGAACTACAGGTTTCGTTACCGAGCAGTCCTCTGCAGTGCAGAGGAAAGCATATTTACCTTATCTCCAAAACTTATAACGAATTAAGAACCTAACGAATGTAAAGATTTATTTTGAAGATTGATCTAGGAATCAATTTTTATCGAAGCAATTGTCCAGACAGCATTTTGTCAACAACACGTCGGCAAAGAGACAGCGAATGTACGCAAAAGTTGGTGGCAAAATTGTGACATGTTCACTCGAATCTTCCTATGTATTTACCAGTATTCAATGTCGAGATTTTTTGGGACCAATGTCGGAAAGACTTGCAGGCGCTTTTTTTTCCTTATCAAATTCAGGGGCCCCGATCAATTGTCACAAAAAATCAATCCTAACAATCGTGAGTGCTACTCTTTATTTCATATTTTAGGAAGACACATCGATGCTCAAATGGACCTGACCTTTGATGTTATTTTTATGATTTTGGTTTTTAATTTTTTTTTTTAATTAAAAATTCGAAAAAGTGAATACATTTTTGTATCGTGGTTTTCTAAAATGTAGGTATGTTTGTGCTAAAGAAATAGCGAAGCTCCGCTGCAAGCAATCGCATTTGTTTGTCTGGACAGTTGACTATGTGAATTGAAGTAATTTATAAATTTGGGGAAAATTTTTTAAATGTCTGTATCGTTGTATTCAACCAGATTGTACAAAATTAATTTTAAATCTCACAAAAAATTTTGATATCAGAACCATCGATAAATGTTCTCGTTGTTAATTTTTAACAAAAATCGGTACTTGTAATCCGAAAGAAGATTTCCAGTCGAATAATTCTGCAACTCGATTGTTTATCGTGTACAGCCTTATAATTCATGCCATTATTTGCATTAGCGTGTATGTGTGTGCGAGTTCGGGATTTCTGTGAAATTTCTGTTTGTCTATTTAGTTAAAAACATCGCGAGAACTCAGGTTTAAAAAATAGCGATACGATTAATCCGGTCTCTCGTCGCGGACAAACTACTAATCATCGAGCCAAACCGATAGACCAAATCGATAGTTCGTTAAGAAAAATAATACACCGTTCAATACCTCACTTACGATTATTTATTCTTCCATAAAAAAAAAAAATTTCTACGCGCACATTCACGGATGTAGAATACTAATAATTATTTATCGACGAATTTTTGTACAAGACTATAAAATTTTTGTTAATAAATTCAATGAAAAACTATTTTCTTTTCTCAGAAGATTCATGTTCTATATGGTACAGTTTTCATGTAACTTTTTTTTCCACCTTTCGTCTTGGTAATTCAAGGTTGGATGACCGGAGTTGCCGGCAAGTGCTCTGTCCAGAAACCGAGTCAGCTACTCTCGTTCGTGTCTAGCGGGCTTGCTTTACTGGAACAGATTTGCGGGTATGGAAGATCCAACTGTAAGTTCTTGAATCCTATGCACTTCGCGTCGCGGACACTGCAGTGTAGCGAACCGCTCGAAACTGCAATCTCCCTCGAGGTGATAGACCCAGTTAGAGGCTGAGTGGGGTGCGCAGCCACCATTGGGAATGCGTAAGAAAATGTGTTAGATGTTGGAGCAGAAGGAGAACCAGCAGAAAGTCCACTTGATCATCAATCCGGATACAGTATTGCACGGCTAGGGAAACCCAACGGATTCGAGCTGCCACGCGTAGAATCGAGAATCTCAGATAATTAAACATAAACCCTAAGATATAATAAAATAAAATGTGTGACCTTTCACGGATTGTATAACCGCAATGAGCGAGTACAAATAAGATCGACTTGATCTTCGTCTAGATGTACATTAATGGAACTTCGCCAGACTGAAAATTATAAAAAATGGAAATAGTGAAGATTATTTGGTGGAACATATTGTCCATAGTTTTGGCACGTGCGCGATGTGCGGTTGGGCTGGAGGATATCAAGAACTCGAGCTCCTCGACTAAGTATGTCGATGTCTTCCCGGGATTTCGACTGTCCGTCGAGGACGATGAGCTGCGGATCAAACTAAATGTGGAAGATATGTTTCCCGGTAAGTAGAAAGTTCCATTCGATGGGTCTATGGAATCATCGAGTGACATTGCGATTACATTTTCCACGATGATCTTCAGTAACAGCGATGCAGAGCAGATCGGACCACGGAGACGGCAATAACAAAAACGATAAGAAAAATCCAAGCGTGATGCAAAAATTCGGATCAATGATGATGATGATACCGCTCGTAATGCAGGTGAAGTGTACTCGAGAATATTTTACAAAAATTACTTCCTCATAGTAAATTCAAATTGACATCTCCTTCTTCCTCAGATGATGTCGATTCCCGCAGCTATAGCTTCGCTGAAGATATCCCTGTTAAGGTCCATATTCGTTGCAAAATTGGCCATTATAATGATGATCTACAACCTGTTGAAGAGTCAACCGCAGCCAACGAAGACTGTGGTAGTTTATGGACCACCGGCGCATCACGATCACTTTTATAATTCCCACATGGACGAGGAGCCCGAAGGGCACGACCAAGGCTGGTTCGGATGAACTCTCGACGTGGAACGATCAATTGACTCTTCATTATTTTTTAATCACATTGCGTAACTGTAATGCCGAATGTCATGTGTGAATGCTGTATCAATGAGTGATCATTCTAACATTTTGTTATTTATTTATTATTTATTTATCTATTCGTTTACCCGTCTCATCACCAAAGAATTAATAAATACGAGGAATATAAACGTTTCTGAGTCATTGTTTTTATATCGTGTGGCATAGCTTCTCCCTGGCAAAGTGTCCTGTCGACTGCAGCATCGGATTTCGAGAGACTGCCGTGTTCCACTTGGCCTCATGGACGAGCCAAGGTAACGGCATTGCGGTCCACATACACAAGTCTCGACGCTGTACAGTGGAGAAGGGGATCAATAAAACCTTTCGATCCGGATGTAAATGCAGTTGGGGCTATCGCACTCGAGTTAACGCAGGAAAGGTATGCGAAGGGTCTAATACAACCGTGAAAGTAGTTTGATTATTTTTCGACCGTTCTCCAGGTCAACACGAATCTTCGTCCACTTGACTTCTTGAACTGAATTATTATTATTATCGCCAATATACAATTAAATCTTTATAATAATATGATCAATGAGTTTTCGTGAAATCTAAATTTTTTGGTATTCTTTTTTCTAGAACCGTTCAATTGGGAATCGCTGAAGAATTAGAAAACAAAACGAGGAATCCGAAAGCTCTTTCTTTCACTAACATAACCACATAATTGACCAAATTTTTTCCTCTTCTTCAGTACTGCTTGAGAATATTCCAGAATATTTTTCAACTTCGAGGAAAAGATAAAATTGAATTTCAATCGGTTCTATGAAGCTTGCGACAATTTACGTTTCTCTCACTTTCTTCCCCTGAAGCATGAAATTTAATAGCTTGATAATGCAGCCAATGTGGGTTCCTAAAGGTGCAAAACACGCGGAAAAGCCAGAATAAATCTCTTCCCAAAATGTACATCCTCCGTAGCTGAATGATATGACTATGTTCAGGCACGTGAGATAAAAGCGGCAAATAAAGGTATTTGAGAACGGTGCTAAGAAAAAAAATTGTTATAAAAATCATAATAAGGGCCTACCTGCAGGATTAGTACGGAACAGCTGAAAAATAATAAGAAAAAAAAACCCTAATTTTTTTCTGCAAAGGTTTTTGATAGGGCCACTGGCCATACATGCTCAGCATCCGATTATCAACACAATAGTATTCAGTGTCATAAACGTCGATAGGCATTGAGCGACTATTCTTTGGATTGCTCGTCATTTCAACATCATTTTCCATTACTTCTATCGATATGTCTGCTATGTTACTCCAAAATCCTGGGTCTGAGAAGTTGATCCCACGCTCCCCACTGTTACTGACTGACGGCTGCGAGAACGGTGATTCTGGACAATGGCCAATTACCAGGTTAAAAGGCTTTTAAATTGGTAACACATAACGTCTTGATAATTTCCTTCTGGCGTGTAAGTACGGTATCGTTGCACGCACTGTTACGTGCAACTAAACACCCCGGGAATATAGTGTTGGACAATTTGCATAGTTGATGACCGCTAGCGACAGTTGGTAATGGCTAAGAGTAGTCCATCGAGTGAAACAACTGCTCGGGCAACACAATTCATATTATCAAGGCACGAAACGGGAACTCGGGAAGAAATTAGAGGCGGTACATGCAGCAGACGGAAAACATTAATGACTTAATGCTATAGGGCTATATAAATTGAACTTAAACCTGTATGCTTTAAAATTCTATATCATCCAACGATGATTCTATCGATATTAGTTATTTTCCGATGCCAACGAGGCTCTGCTTATTTTATTGAATTTCTACCGAACAGAGGAATCTTAATAATCCTGGATTAGTCGCGCAAGTAGATAAGGTAACTCATACACAGACGTGGATGATAAATTACTGAATAATTGTACTCGGCGATTTACGGAGCGACAATCTTAATAGTAAACATTTTAAACCGTGAGGGTTGTTCGAATCGCTGAAGAGGTATCGTCGCTACTCGTTGTACTTTGTCCAACGCAAAAGTAATGCGAAACTTTTGTCACAGGCACGAGAAGACGAAACGTCATCGCTTTAATACGCGACAAGGGAAACATACGCGAACTGTTGTGTAATCAGCGAAATTCTATTCCTATCTCGAGGAGGTTTATTCGGAAAGTAATCATCGGTGTCATCGAGTGCAAGACCAGAAATATTATGGAATAAAATCGTGTTCAGAATATTTTCAGGATATTTTGATCTTTAGCTCCGATTCGAATCGATAATATTTTCTATAGAAGTGGAACTAAACTTGTAGCGATTATGTGAATTTTCGTATCTTAAAACGTATTGGAAGGAAAAGAAGCCTACGAGGGTGGAGCGGAGAGCCGAGAAATGCATACGAGATGGTCGTATACCAAAATGGTAAAGTAGAGGTGTGACGAAACACTACCTCAAGTCTTTGAAGCATATTTGTTTTGCTTTACACATTCACTTCCCAGTTGGTATCCACCATTTTAAATTTATTAACTTTGAGTTCAGATTCGAATTCAGAGATCCGAAATAGCCCTGATTACGAAGTTTCGAGTGTCTCGCTTACTTATCGATATATTTTCAAAAATTCAAAGAGATGTTTCACCTGTGATAAATCACGCTCTAAAGGTGTAATTAACCAAACGATGTAGGTAAGTCGTTTACCGCCTGGATGGTGAAGCGTACAGTCTAAGCTGCGTAATATAATAATAATAATATTAATAAAGCAGAACACGGTAGATGTCCGAAAAAAAGGTAAATAAATCGAGTTCACCCAACCAGTTTGAAGCATATTTGTTTTGCTTTACACATTCACTTCCCAGTTGGTATCCACCATTTTAAATATATTAACTTTGAGTTCAGATTCGAATTCAGAGATCCAAAATAGCCCTGATTACGAAGTTTCGAGTGTCTCGCTTACTTATCAATATATTTTCAAAAATTCAAAGAGATGTTTCACCTGTGATAAATCACGCTCTAAAGGTGTAATTAACCAAACGATGTAGGTAAGTCGTTTAATTTTTAATTCAATTTTCGCATAATATAATAATCAAAATATTAATAAAGCAGAACACGGTAGACGTCCGAAACAAAGGTAAATAAATCGAGTTCACCCAACCCAAAGTTCAGAGATTCAAAATCATCATTTCGAATTTCTGAACTTTGGGTTCAGATAGAAATTCAGGGATCCAAAGTACTCCTAAGTATGAAGTTTCCAATACATTCGTCGGTTATTAATACATTTTCAAGAATTCAAAGAGTCGTTTCATCTGTGACTTACGTAAACGATGTAGGTAAGCCATTTACCGTCTGAACGGTGAAGCGTGCAGTTTCAACTGCATAATATAATAATATTAATAACGCAGAACCGTTCGACTGTGCCGGCGAAGAACACGATGGATCTCCGAAACAATTGTAAATAAATCGAGAAGAGTCCTGTTACCTGTTCCAATCGATTATCTCAGAAACGTCATCTCTTGCGAAGAGAGAAAAACGGTAAACGTGACGGTCAAACCGTTCACCTGTACCAGGGAAGATTCTACAGGCCGGATGATGTATCAAGTCGAGAATGGAGAAGTGGAAGAGGCAGCAAACCTTTACGTTTATTTGTATTTTTATCGCGACATTTGTACTCTCGAAGGTAACGATTGAATATCATTAGTTACGTGTAGAGTTAATATTCAGTCGTGCGGAATTGTCGATTAGCGCTTCTCCCAGTCGATTGAAAGCTGTTCCCGAGGCAGTATCGAATATCTTTACTCGACATGAGACAAATTACGGTGATAAAATTATGCGAAAAATAAATGAAATGCGTTGAATTGTCGCTTCCGTGGAAAATAAATTGTCAATGTTATTGTTTGTACTTTCAGATTGTCACGTTAGCTTTTTGGCTGTGCGCGTTGACGATCTGTCGGTCAATCGTAGCTGCTATCGAAGACGCAACGAGGCCTTACGAGTTTTCGTTCAACATCGCAGACTTTCAACATCGAATCGAGAAGAAAGGTATTTTTTTTTTTTTTTTTTAATCGTTATTAATTTTGACGATCATCGTTCTTTCTATCATCGCAGATAACTCGCATTGGCTATGCTGCGGAAAAAAATTGTATGAAATTTGAAGTACTGGTATTGGCAATTTTTGTGTATAAACTGGTGTTGCAAAATGTTACGTACAATTGTTAAGAGAAATAAAATGACTTTATATTTATTTTTCATCGCAATTTTACATTGAATTTAAAGTACCGATTCTTGCATAAAAATTTACAGTTCGCTATATTAAATTCACGATTTCTCTTAACATTGTTTCGTGCAAGACACTCGAATCTCTTTGAATTCAGATTCCGAGGGAATCGTGACCGGAGAGTACGGTTTCATAACCGCTGATGGAGTTTATCACGAGACGGGCTACGCCACGAACAAAAATGGCCAATTTTTAATAACGAGGATGAGAAATCGAAAGATAACGAGCCGTGAGTCCCAAAACATTTTTATATCCATCACTCTAAAAAAATCCCTGTTAAGTTCAAACTCCTCGTACCGGAAGTTTTTATGCGTAGCACCGTACATTCCATTTCATGTACAATTGTGCTTAAAATTTAACGTGCATTATATTAAAAATTTACCAAACACCTTACTTTGAATAATTTGCCTAAATTTCATTATAAAAGTGTTTTTAACCCATTAATATTTTATCACGAAAGTACACGAAATCAAATGTACCAATTCTTGCATAAGGACTTTCAGTCCGACGCGCTGAATTCACAATTTTTCAACAGCACTTGATCCGTACCGCATTGTAATAAAAATCGTGATTTTAAAACGCATGCGCAGTCAGAGTCGCCGAAGAAATATTCGAAGGCAAACCGGAAGTAGCGAAACGGATCATCCAAGTGTTGGCTAGATCGTGCGGCGGATGCGGCATTCCTGTACACGGGCGAAAGGAAGTTAATGCCAGTGATGAGCTTCCGCACGAGAAAATTACGAGCAAAGCAAACATTTCTTCCGCGGCTTTGAACACAAAGATGAGAGCAGCTGTAACGGAAGTTACGAATATTCTCTCGAGGGACGCCGGTAGATTAAAAAATGGTAATTTCACGACGGTACCAGGTCGAGAAACGATACCAGGCGAAAGAACCGGAAAGGAAGAAATAAACAACGAGGTCTACAAGGAGATTCGTAACTCCGAGACATCGCAGACGAAAAATGAAAGCGTCGGGATGGTCGAAGATGATTTTCATTATCGTTACAACTACACGATAACTTCGCACGGTCACGAGGAAACCGGATATCGAGATGGGAAGAAAGACGGTTCTTATCGAGCCCGCGGAGTAAATAAATCCGACACCAAAGTCGAATATGTGTCGAACGAGTTTGGTCATCAGCCTAATATTACATTCGTCGATCGGGTGGATCCTCACGAGGGTAAAGAAAAATTGAGAGGCTTCTCTTTCGAGTGGATCTTCCGGAAGCGTTAAGAGCATTCGAGCTACCGCGGTCGGTAACAAAATCTGTAATGAAACTTCCTCGGATTCCGGCATTGGCGATCGGAAGAAAAGTCGTGCCGAAAGCCGAAACGATATTCGATTTGAATGTGACTTTTTTTTATCGAACTTACGAGAGACCGAGAGATATGTTAATGATAGTTTTTACCGACCGAGCTCGGGTTGACTGCGCTAAGAGTTGTTTCATATAGTCTTGATACGAAAGGATTTACCACGGTCGGTATTGCAGGTCAATATTTGGCGCGAAATTCATATTAATTTAGCCATACCAGACCGTCGTCAAAACCGTTTCACGAAGTGCATTACATTACAAAGAAAAAATATACTAACCAGCACTAAAAATATTGAGGTACACAATGGGACGAATTATTCTATGCCGATATTTACATATAAATAGAAACAGGATGTCACGTAAGAAAGATCAGAGTGTGCTCAAAAAGTAATTGTACTTGGTATCTAGAATTTAAAAAAAAAAGTAATTGTACTTGATATCTAGAACTACGTGAAGTAGGAAATAAAAACTTGGAAGCTTGAATCCAGCTCAGAGTCGTACAATAAAACCATATCCTATGTCTCAATGAAAATTCTTACACACAGCACTTCCATAAAACCCATTATTAACCACAAAATATTTCGAGTCGTCATACCACCTTAAAATATATTTACCAGCATTAAAAAAAATATCGAGACACACACTGGAACGAATTATTCTATACAAATATTCGTATATAAATAGAAACACGTTTTCGAAAAGTTATTATACTTGGTAGCTGGAAAACAAAAATTCTTTACTGTACGGCCTTACCTGTAGTGGATAATAAACACTTGGTAGGTTGAACCCAGCTCAGATTTGTATGCACAATAAAACTATATCCAATGTCTTAATGAGAATTTTTGACACACAACTCTTCCATTCCACTCATTATTAGCTACTAAATGTTACTAGTAGTCTTACAAAAAGACAAATCGTCTCAAATATTACCGCGTTGATAAGGACTGATAATTCTAACCACGCTCAACGACCCTCGTAGTCGAGCTGTATGCGCGAGAGTGCCGAAACGAGTCTAGTGCGCATGATCCGACTACAGGACGGTCGGTAGTACGCGTTCCGAGCGCACTGTCTGCTTCGGGGGTCAGTCGAGTGTATTCCGGTCGCCTTACCTCACTTGACCGGCCATGATGTTGAGTGCCGTATCGAAGGCTGCCGCTGGGGCCCTGAGGGCCGTCAAACCCGCCCTCCTCCAAACCGAAGTCGCCAAAATATCGGGTGCTATCTCCGTCAACAGTGAGTAAAAATACTAAAGTCTCCCCTCGTCCACAATCTTGAAAAAAATTTCATCCGAATCGGTGTCGCGAAAAGTGTTCCGCCAGTCGCGATCTCGCCGTGATATTTAATTCAAGATTTCTCCCTCGAACCGATCATTCGAAGCTATCGTTAAATATTCGCCCGATCGATCGATGTTCTCTCATTTGTCCGCCTTTCAGTGACAAAAACCTCGTGCATTTATCCGAATTACAACTTATTCCGTACGATTATATAATCTCGGTATTATTCGACCGGACTCAATGTGAGCTGCTCGTGCCAACATGGCGGCTCCCGACTCGAGATTCCCCACCTCAAAAGTTTCGGTCGCGTAAGTCGATCAGCGTTATATCGGAACGCTCGGAATCACCGAATTCTTTACCGACAAAAGAAATAGTCGAAGTGTTATCCTTAAAAAAAATGTCTGTCGTTGCAAATGGGAAGGGCAAATTTTTTCTGGAGGTCGTGCCACTTGCCACGATCGATCGACCGGTGCTGCTTTCTGCTCCCTTTGCACGCTCCTCGTAACTCCACAACGAGCGACCGAGATCGCGTTTTCACTCGCGACAACAACGACGACAGACTTGCCGCAGATGCAAACAAAGACGATAGAAATATTCATGGAATCGTTCAATTTGTCATTCATTGATTGCGGTTTTTTAACGGTCTGTTTCGGTTCTATGACGAATATTATGTAACTGGATCACTGCAGGCCGTCCTGAGATCGTTACCTAATGATTAGTTGTCGAGATGGCCGTGTCAGGATTTTTTTAACCTCAAAAAAAAAAAAAAAAGAATCGAATTTAAATTTGGGCCAATATACGTTACTTTTCCCTTGCAATAGAGCTTTTTTACTTTGCAGACAAAGAATTGTTTGCATTATCTAAATCATTTCTTTGAGAATGTATTTTTTTTAGTGATTCGCGTACCACGTAATACCGCGATCAGTTGAGTTTTTTCCGTTTATCTAACGCGACCTCGGCTCAAACATTCTTAACATATTTTTTCTGTCCGACAGGTCGGGAATATGCCAAAGCCGCGACAGCGCCGAAAACCGGCACCGCCCAGGGACGTGTGGTGGCCGTCATCGGTGCCGTCGTCGATGTGCAGTTTGACGACGCACTGCCGCCGATATTGAACGCCCTGGAGGTGCAGAATCGCACGCCCCGTCTGGTCCTCGAGGTCGCCCAGCATCTTGGAGAGAACACCGTGCGCACCATCGCCATGGACGGTACCGAGGGTATCGTGCGCGGACAGCAGGTTCTGGACTCGGGATTCCCCATAAGAATTCCCGTCGGTGAAGCAACCCTCGGCCGGATCATAAACGTTATCGGCGAACCGATCGACGAACGTGGTCCCGTCGAGACCGACAAACTTGCGGCCATTCACGCCGACGCACCCGAATTCGTCGACATGTCCGTCGAGCAAGAGATTCTCGCGACGGGAATCAAGGTCGTCGATCTACTTGCCCCGTACGCCAAGGGAGGAAAGATCGGTCGGTGAACTACGAAAAAATATATATATACATATATATTCCAATTAGTGATGTGAGCGGTATTTTTATCGTATTTTTTTTTAACCATGATTGCTTCTAGATCGACCACATTTGTAGCAAAACCATCTAGCGATTTGTAATTTTACAACCATCTTGGCGAATTTTATCATTCGTCAATCGGTAATGTCATGTTTAAAGAGGTAGATTTCAAACTTTTCGACGGCAATTTTATCACCTTTTATGTAAACTTATGACACATTTTCGTGACTATACTTTCACAACCCAAAGAATTAAGAAAACAAAATTAAAATACCGGTATTTTCACATCTCCAATTGCGAATAGATAAGAGCGATATATCGCAGTTCAATTATCAATCATTTTATGGGCTCGTTTCACGCGTTACTCCTCAGGTCTCTTTGGCGGTGCCGGCGTAGGAAAAACGGTATTGATCATGGAGCTCATCAACAACGTTGCCAAGGCTCATGGTGGTTACTCCGTGTTCGCCGGCGTCGGCGAGCGTACTCGCGAGGGTAACGATCTTTATCATGAGATGATTGAGACTGGTGTGATTTCTCTCAAGGACAAGTCGTCCAAGGTAGCGCTCGTCTACGGACAGATGAACGAGCCTCCCGGCGCGCGTGCCCGAGTCGCTCTCACTGGTCTCACCGTCGCCGAGTACTTCCGTGACGAAGAGGGTCAGGATGTACTTCTCTTCATTGACAACATCTTCAGGTTCACTCAGGCCGGATCTGAGGTTGGTGAACATCAAGTTGCTTCGTTTCATTTTATTCCATTTTATTGTGTAACGATCGATAATTCCGTCTTTGTGCTTCAGGTATCCGCCTTGTTGGGTCGTATCCCATCCGCCGTAGGTTACCAGCCAACTCTCGCAACTGACATGGGTACCATGCAGGAGCGAATCACGACGACGAAGAAGGGCTCCATCACTTCCGTACAGGCCATCTACGTGCCCGCCGATGATCTTACGGATCCCGCACCTGCTACCACCTTCGCCCATTTGGACGCCACAACTGTCTTGTCCCGCGCCATTGCCGAGCTCGGTATGTAGACATTTTTCTTTCAATTCTCTCTTTTCGAACTTCCTTTTATTTATTTTTATTTTCTTCTCTTCATTTCGATTTATTTTTTATTTTAAAGGTATCTATCCCGCGGTGGATCCCCTCGATTCGACCTCCCGTATCATGGACCCGAACATCGTTGGTGCCGAGCACTACGGCGTCGCTCGCCGAGTACAGAAGATCCTCCAGGATTACAAGTCTCTTCAGGACATCATTGCTATCCTTGGTATGGACGAGTTGTCCGAGGAGGACAAGATTACCGTAGCCCGCGCCCGTAAGATCCAGAGGTTCCTCTCTCAGCCATTCCAGGTGAGCTTTCGTTCTAATTCGGTTGAATCGATTCGATAAATCAAATAAATTCGATTTGTATAAGTTCTCTGACTTATTGTTTCTTTTTTTTTTTCATAAAAACAAGGTCGCTGAGGTATTCACTGGCCATCCCGGTAAGCTCGTGCCTCTCTCAGAGACGATCAAGGGCTTCCAGAAGATTCTTGCCGGTGAGCTCGATCATCTCCCCGAAGTAGCGTTCTACATGGTCGGACCGATCGAGGAGGTCGTGGCCAAGGCAGAGACACTCGCCAAGTCATAAAAAGCTCACACCTCAACCTGGAGGGACCCGCAGCCCCTTGCAGCAACCATCAGTTATTATCGTTACATCGCGTGTCTCTTCAGATTTGCTTGCGTACCTTCGAAGCAACGCGGGAGTAACCTCGTTATTCTTAGTCTGCCGCGAAGAACGCCGATGAGACGGAGAAGCGAACAAGAACAAAAACACTCACAGTCAGCGCGTAATTAAGGAAAGATTTAAGAAAAAAAACGAAGAAGAAATATAGGAGCTCGCCCCAACCTCGTCGATCATGAAAGATCTTCTAAGTCATCGGGTGAGGATCGAAACGAATTTTAAAAACACACAAATATAATTACATACAGCCGTGTACGGTCGACGAGCGTAGTTCGCGTTAATAAAACTTGTAATGTTGGAAGATTGTTTTTGTTTTATTCTCTTCTCTTCCTCCATCGTTATTAATTTTCAGGGAGACAGAATAAAAGAGAAGTTGTTCGCACTATGGAAAAATGCGACAAAAGGAAAAACAATTCTTAATGGGCATTGTTATCAACGGGATTGTAATGTCCACTGCAAGGTCGTACTCTATACTAGTAATTCGTAAAAACAATTAAATAAAACGAAAAAAACAACAAAGATTTACTTATTTTGATTTCCAATTGCGAGAAACGCCGCGTGTGACTTACAAAATTTAAAAAGCGTAATCAGCTCTCGGCCTCTTATGACTCTCTTATTCCGTAACGTAGAAACATATTTTTATTAATATCATGATAATCCTTTGGAAACCCGTTCGCAGCCGGACATCTACTAGAAATTGATCATCGGTTCCCTGATTTTGTGGTGGCCAACGAGCATCTGAAAGTGGGAAAGATAATTTTATGAATCGCGTAAGCAAAATACACAATGGCGAAAAAATGACGTTAAAAGTAGGTGCACGAGACTATAGTTCATTGCGATACTGGCACCAATTAGCAAAGTCACCAATCAAGTTTCTGATAAATTTGAGTCTGCAACAAGAGCGAGCAGTTGCAATCTCCAGAGTTATGAATTTTCGTAACTCGCAAGTATTGCAACTCATTTTCCCAATTTATGAAATTTTTTTTAGAAAGGTGAAAATGGGAATGTACGAAGCGAAGCGTAGGAGCGCCACAAGACGGTTGGTGTAACACGATAAAATTTCATTGTAACACCTATTCTGTCGATAGCACAAACATCGCTCGCAAAAGTTCAATCACTGAATATGCGTTAATGGAGAAATGCCAAAGACGACTTTAGCAGACATGCAGATATCTTTGTGGCCATGAAAAAAATACACCTACCCTCCACTGATCGACATTTATTCCTACGATGCTCTGTACGCTGCCTTGTTTCCCCAATTTCTTGGCCTGAGCTCTCATTTCTTTTATAGTCGGTTCGATAACGAGATTTCCGTTGTCCTCGACCGTCATCTTCATTATACCGTCGCGGACGAGGAAAGAAACGTGCAGTATATTTTCGACGGTTTTGCCGAACCCTTGAGGATCCAGTACCAGACGAAAGTAGTCAATAGGGCCGCCTGCCTGCCTGCACTGTTCGGTAATCAAACTTCTTATCTTCTGCACAGTCTGCTCTACGCTGTGTTCTTCAGCGTCGGCGTTTACGATAGCTTCGGGCCTCCTCATCGGTCCCTGTGCTTCCTTTTTCATGGGCTGACGCCTCACTGTTACCGGCTTCTTCTCCAATGGATCGAGGCAGCCTTAAAAAATTATTGTACCAAAGTCACTTTTCCTTAAAATATCTAATTTTCCCACCGAAAGTGTGATAAATTTCTGGAAATATGAATTTCCGGATACTAACTTTCACAGTCTCTATCGGACTGTGAAAGATATATTATAGAAGTTTTAATTGATTCCAATACATTGATATTAAATTGATTCATATTGTTTCAGATCAGACTTCAGAAAAAATAAAATTATCATCTCAGCTAACAAGTGTTTGGGAATCCGATGATATCATTGGAACACAATTGCAAACGCTTGTACTATAAAAAGATGTATGTTTTCTCTCAACTCCAGTCAAACTGAATTGTAGTCATGCTTTAAAGGTTTCCATCCTTACCCGATAGAGTAGAGTAGTTGGGTGTTTTCTTGAAGAGCTTGGCCACCTCTTCCTCCAGCATCGACCAGTCAATGTCTTCGTGGGTGGCATCGGGTAGCATGTGCACATAGGACATCTTTAATTCGAATATTAAAAAAAAATTCTTTCAACAAATTTTCAAACATCAAATTAGCGTAACTTACCAACTTTTCTGCAAAGTCCTTGAAATTGTATGGACTGAGCTCTTTGGTGAGCGAGGTGCTGACCGTTTTTAGAACTCTGGAGGAAACAGTCATGACTTGCGAATCCATGACGATCTCATCCTGGCATGTCGCTGTAAGATCAAATATATTTATTACAATCATAATCATTGATACAGTCTGTGATTATCATAACATGTCAGACAACTTTTCTTTGCACCTTTGTCCTCTATGGAGGCCTCGAGATTTATTGCATCCGCTTGCTTGATCACCTCCTCGAGATTCTTCAACGTAATTTCATTGTTATTCTCTGAAACTGAACATTTGTAAACACCGTACGTGTTTTACGAAAGGTAAAGCCCATCGAGTGAGACTTACGGAGATTTTGAGCTCTCGAGAGAACCGCCCGAAGGCTCTCCTTGCGTTCCAACGGCGACCGAGACGAGGTCGACACGTTAGAACTGTTCAGCGAGCGAAGAGGAGAACTACCAGCGTTCGACATTCTGTCGATGGTTTCTCGAGCTCGGAGAAACTGACGGATGTTGTGTCTACGATCAAATGATTGTGAGAAATTATAAATTTTGTAAAAAGGTGAAGTTTTCACGTCGAAAAGTGAAGAAAACGAAATGCGTATAATGACGAACCGCTAATGTTTCTCTACAAATCTTGTCTCTGCAAGTAAGCGTCGAATTGAATCTTCTGCGAGTGGCAGGTAAATGACCGTAAGCGACTGCGCTTAGACGTGAAATTGCAACTTGCGAGAAAAAATATTCATTTGAAAAGTAAACAACCAGCAATCGAAGGTCAAGTCGCGCCGAAAACAATGAAAGGCGGACCCGCAACCATAAATGACTGCAGAGCTTAATAGATGGTGAAAGGATGTAGTGTCATGAGAACGCTACTGGTCGTCGATGTGTTCCGGCGGGAAATCTCAATCTGTCGATTACCTCGATATCGATACCTTCGTTATAATTATAACGAGCGAATGTTTTGCGATTTTTTTCCAATTGTGGACTACTAGTTAAGGTTGCCTATAACTGTGACATAAAAATGAAACGTTTTTTCATATCTAGTGATGTTAACGTTTCAATCATCTTGATATTACTACAGTCGTTTTGACTAATGCAGTGAATGGCCGCAGCATCGCAATCATCGCAATATTGGGCAAGCTTCGTCCGCCATACTTCACTGCAAGGGAGCCGATCGAACATTTCATACTCTCATTTCAATCTACGATTATCAACTGAAGTGAAGGGTTCGTGAAAAATGTTAGGCCTTCAAGCGTTGAGAAGATTCGGAACCACTGCGATCCGCCGATCCGGCCACGATCACGGCGGCATTCCCGGTGGTGTAAGTAAAAGGAAAATGTTCATTATTATAACCCTCCCGCGGACTCTTGCATAACACTTGCGACAGATCATCCCAACAATTGATTAGCATTGTCGAATCAATGTAACTCTGCAAAAGTTATTAATTGCATCCGACATAAATAACGGAATCCGTATATTCTCTATAGTAAAAAAAATTGAAAAATCGATATCAACGCATCCTACACGTTAAGCAATACACAACGAATAACGATAAAGTCAATCCTAACCGAATGTTTAAAATTTTTTTCAGAATTTGCCGTTTGACATCAACAACCGATACAAGCTGACACTGTATTTCACATTATTCCTTGGGAGTGGATTCGGCTTGCCTTTCCTTATGGTTCGTCATCAACTGCTCAAGTAAAGAACATCATCCTATCATCGACGTAGTGTGTAAGGTGCATCAGCATGCAATCGATCGAAGTGGTCAGCAATGTTTCCAGAATACGTTTCGTCTGTAAATATTGAATAAAGATGTTGAAAAAGAAAGGTACTTTTTAAAATATTTCATCGAGTTAGTAAGCAATAGCAAACTATTAAACTTTTTTTCAATTAAAAATTCTATTTTTTCTTTAATTTCTTGGATCTCTAATGTATGTACTTGGATTCGATGCTTAAGTTTATATACTTTAAATACATATTATAAATGTCTATATAATATGAATATATAGTATAAATGTTAAATTAAAAAAATAATCATTTTCAGTTTATTTCATTTCAGTCTTTCATGTAATTGGTTTTGATGCAAACGTTTATAAATCTACATATATTACAATTACCAATAGCTTACCAGACTTAAAGTTACATACCAACGGACGCTTACGATTAGTTGGGCGAGTCATGCATTGGCAGAGATTTAAAAAAAGTATATATATGTATATCTAAAGCTAATAATTCAATGTATATACGTATAAATAAGCTTAGGAACGTTGCAGGTAATCTTTGCTATACGCTTAGCGTATGTCTACGAGCGATGTGTATGTGGTTGAAGCATTTTCTTGGAGGTGAAGTTCCGTCACCTTGGAAAGTCTGGAAGTGGTACTGGAGGCTTCCCATAGTCGTATCTTTTCGGTGAATCTGAAGTGACAATTCATTTCTGCACAAGTCAAAGACCAATTGATTTTTTTTTTAAAGAAATAATTCTTACAATTTCTGTGATGATCGCCACCGTGAGAGCGGTAAGAGTCAATGCAGGATATCGGCACAGTTCTCACGCGATCAAATTTCTGATCCGTGCCAACTCTGCTGCTTCTCTGTCGACGCTGAAAAAAAAAATCGACAATATTTATTTTTCGTTTTGTTTTTGCAATGTTGATAATATGGTTCCTTCTATTGATTTGTTTCTATTTTTGTATAAAAAAGAACTAACTTCGATGGATTTGTGAGGAAGCATTTCCTGTTCCTCTTCGTCCCGAGAAATCATTTTTCTTCTCAAGAAACGTTTCTTCTTCTTTCGAACTTTCTCACAGTCGCACCAACGTTCTTCATCGTCGGTGAAATTTCTATCGACGATCGGTTGTATAGCTGAACGTTCGGTAACGCCCTGTCATTTAAGAAGTTTTTGATACATAATTTTCCACATTTCATGGGAATTTATTAAACATAAGGTATAATCACCTGCTTATATTTGTGCTCAACTTCAGTCGAACGAGCGCACGACTCTTCAACGGGGTTTTTTCTTCCCTTGCCGCAGCACAGCATCCAAACGAGGACAGTCAGTATCGTCAACACAGCACAGACGCTGGCCAGTATCGCCATGAATGCCGACGACGAATTCCACAGCTGTGAGTATACAAAAATTTCAGTGAATACAAAAAATTATGAGTAATAACAACGTTTTAAATATATGTACAAATCGTACATTTAAATATTTTTAGTCTTTGTAATTTTCAGAACTCGTTACTCTTTAGGTCTAATATTCAGGAAATTTAGGATATTATAGGATTTAGGATTCATTGTTACGTCTAATATTCGGCATTTATTATTTATTATGTTCTGATTGTGAAGAAGAAATCCGCCATATAAATGATATTGAATTATAGAATTTCAGTACCATTTCGTAACAGCCCTCTACGAAGGGATTAGTGCAATCGCGACAAGTCCTCGATCCTGTATTTGGCTGATGAGTACCCGCGGGACATGGTTTGCACCTCGAGCCAAGATTGTCGCTGTGAGATCCGGGCGAGCAAGGAACTGCGATTGAATAAATCTTCAATTTACTTTATGACAATACGTAATTCGTTCCAACACGGGCGACCTGGACGCGTACGGTAACAAAACTGTAATTGTGCATTTCCGGTTCAGAGCAAATTCTTACAAAACGCGGATATCCATTTAGTTTCATGTAAGAATGTGCATGTGACCGTTAAGGTCGGTAGCATTGGAAAAATTAATTACGGTTCTTGTGGCCCGTTGAGGCGTTTCACATGCTTCGATCTGCTTTAAAATTAGTCACAATTTATTGGGACTCACAGCAATGGCTGTCGCGAAGACCGTAACCAGCAGGACAACCAACGAGCAAACCCACTTCACCGTCGATCTCATCGATGTTGCCATTTCTTCGGCCCCGCTTTCGACTTCCGGAAGCTGTCTCGCTCGATACATCGATCGGTACGAGTTTCTCTCGCGAACGATGCGGCAATCTAAAAACAACTGTCGTTAAAGTTCTCTATAGAAATATTGTAAACCGTTTTTGTTCCAGTCGTTGAAAAAAAGAAAAAACACACTGGGATTACTAACTGGACTTTCGCAGAACGCTTCGAAGATTCTTGCTCAACAGCAGGGCAACCTTGTCCTGGACGGCTTTACGGCAACGCAGCCCGCATTGGCTCGGACCGATGGGAAACAATTTTCCTGTGCTGGAAGGCATTATCAATGTTCTGATGGAGATCTGGGAAAAACAAATTTATCAAGCCTATGAAAAATCACTAATTATCGCTAATTAAGGTGAAGCGAAGGTGATGTGATCTCCTTCTTCCTGAATCTAGACACGGACGATAGGTAATACACAAGGTAAAAAAGATCACTGCTTTTTATACGTTTTGGTGCACAAATATTCGCAGGATTGTAACTTGTGAAAATTGACTAAAAGAAATTAGTGTGAAATGAACAAAATTTTTATAAAATATCCGATATTTTTCGCAAGTGTACAACGGTTTGGTCGTGAAATCTACAGGAAAAATTAATTTTTAACGACCCTGGATTTAAAAAATCGTCGATACCACTCTTATTGTACATATACTTTTTTTTTTTTTTTTAGGTACTGAAGCTTGCGTTAGCAAGTGGTCTTTCAAATATTCTTAAGGGACTTGATCATCGATGTATTACCTGCTGATGGAAACAGTGCGGAGCGTATATGAAAGCGTCGCAGACACTTCCCTTGCACAGAATGTCGTTCAATTTTTTCGGTAAGTGAGAGGCCAAAACGTCGAGCTCGTTCTCGTTGCAACTTTCCAACGTGTAACGATTACCTCCGCGCAGTGTGTACCTCGGCAACGTAACCACTGTGTGCGTCAATGAAAATCTCAACAGTCAATAAAACAACTCGCTGTCCTGCAACACCTGGTACTTGATTAACTATCAGAATTGATGATCGATACCTTCGATCCTGTGAGGATAAATGTTTTCGACGAGTTCCTCGTTGTCGGGATCGATGTAGCTCACGAAACAGGTGTAATTGCCTGTATCCTTCGCGTCCACATCGTACATCTCCAGATTCCCGTTTTTTTGTACGAAACCTTTGCACATTTTTAAAAAAGGTAAGCTTGTAGATCTGTGATTATACGTTGGTCAACTTAATTAATCATTTATCAATTTTTCATCAGGTAACAAATGAAGCGACTTGTACCTGATAGCGGTAATCCATCCTCGCGACTCCACGTGTAATTCGGCTTGCTGATGCTCGTCAACCAGGTGATGTCTTCGCCGTCACGATTGCAAGGAACGTTCAAATCGCTACCAGGAAAAGACATAACATCGCTTTCCATTTTGGCATCGGTACCTTCGTCCTTGAGTGCGTCATCGAGATCCGCGGGCTTAACGTACTTCATGCCCTTAGCTTCGGCGAGGTCACGTCGCGACCTTGGCAAAACGTCCCCTATGACACCCGTCGAGACCAGAACTATCTCTTCGCCGATATCTCGAAACTTCTTGCACTCGTAATCGATGATCTTCACCAACGAGTCACCCTTGAGGGTCAGAATTTTTTTTAACTCCTCTACGGATTTTTCAAGGTCACATATGCAACCGTTGCACTTTGTTGAATTCGAGACTCTCGTCGGAGAAGGTTTCTGTTTCTCATGAAATTTTTTCTCTTCCTCGAAGTTGGAGAATTTTCTGGTCGCTTTCCGACGACGATGCTGAAGAGACCGCGGTGCCTTTCTGTATATGTACTTCACGCGTATTCGTCCGTTCTCCACGGGCACCAGAGTCTGCGATTCCCGTCCGTGACCCGTCTCCGAGCTCTTCCTTGAGGACTCAGCATTATTAACGGACGAATATCTCTTGGCTTCGGTTCTTTTCTTATTCTTGGTGGATTTAACTTTCGACCTCTTCTTCCCGTTTTCGGAAACCAAGTGGGGACTCGATTGAAGCTTACGCTGAATACTGAAGTGCGACGGAGGTCTATCCGGGCGGTTCCCACTTTTGGCCGTTTCTTCCATGAAGTTCACTCGTCCGGTTAGCTTCAAATTGAGAAGTTGGGGTTTCATTGGAGAATTTTTTGTGGTCGTGGTTGTGAGCTTCTTTTTGCTCTTCGGGGTCGTCGCGACTATTTTAGAGTTCTCGTGTGCACCCTTTTTTTTAGCACTCTGACGATGCTTCTTTCCTTTCTTTCGGTCCTTCCGTTTCTTCGTACGCACAACCTTATTTTTTCCTCTCTTTGGGGAGGTCGAGGCGCGAGTTCGTAAGGTAGAAACCGTCGATGACGTTGTCGCGTTAATTACAGTCGCGCTCTTCTTCATCTTCGAGTAATTTAGATTCGTGTTCGTCAGGTCGAGAAAATTCGGGAATCGCATAGATTCGATGTTCTCCAGTTGACTCCACTGGGACGCGCGGACTCTTCGACGTCGGTATCTTCCTAAACTCGCCACATTCGTGTCCTCGACGTCCCTCGAATATCTCGGATAGAACTTCCGTCCGACCGAACGTTCGCCGTCGCCACGAGGCGACCGTACGTTTCTCGACGAGTTACCGTAAAATTTCAACCTCGCGTCACTCTCCTCCGTAAGGATATCCCGTATCTCGTCGCCTACTTCGTCGAGATGGTTTTCTAGTTTTTTTTTACTCCCGGTTGACGATTTCGCCGATTTCATTTTCCGGCTCGGAACGCTCTTCTTCACCTTCTTAGACCCCTCCTTCCGGTCTTTCAACCTCTTTCGCGATTTCTTCTTTTTTTTATCCTTAACCTTGTGTTTTTTCTTCATATCCTTTTTCCCCTTTTTACTCGATTTCTTGTTCTCCGGTTTGAGCTTCGAAATCTTTTTATCCGTTTTTCTTCTCCTCTTCGACGTGCCGATCTTGTCCTTGCGCAGACCGCTTCGAATTATCTCGAGGGTTTCGTTGACGTTCTTTTGCACGTTGATTATCCCGTTGACGAGAGCCGCGAGAGATTTCCTGTCGGCATCGGAGGTCAGACCGAGCTCGTCGATTCCAAATTTCTCCACGAGTCCCTCCACGCTCGGTTTGCTCGTCTCTCGAGTTCTGTCGCTCTTCTCGCGTCTCGAATCGATGCTGCTCGCGAAGTGAAGAATCTTCTCGGCCATGTTCTTCACCTCCGAGGAAGAACGATCCTCCCTCTTGGTTTTGGTCTCCTCCGGTTTTATCGCGACGCTCGTTCCGCACCTGGCGCAGGTCTCGCAGTCGTCGAAACGCCGAAGAAGATAGTGAGTTCCCGCGTGGACGAGATTCTTCACGCGTTCGTACTTCGATCGGCAAACACCGTCGCAGTTCTTCGAGCATCGAGCGTTTCTTCCGTTCGTCGTGGGAGTCGCATCGATCACCGAGGCGTTGGATTTCTTCAGCAACCTCTTCTGAAGTTCCACCATGTGGGCGTAGAAGACGTCGTCGTTCGCCGGAAGTCTCTCGAGAGAAGGCACCGACTTTGCGTCTCCGATATCGAGACTCGACGGTCGTTTCGAGGAGAATCTCTTGGTCGAACCTTCGCTAAAATTTGCAGGCACTGTCGGCGAATTTTCCGCTGCCGAGGCTTCAGAGAGAGGCTTCAGAGAGAGGCTCTCGTAGAGATTTTCCCCGGAAGAAGGATCGTTTTCGCGCTTGGAACGATTCTTCGATATACGGCGAAACTTCCTTCTACCGGAACGTCGCAGCGGAAGTACGCTTCGCCAGTGTTTTAGCTTCTCTTCTCGAGATTTCTTGTGCCTGCCTGAAGGCTTGCCGTGCTTGTGGTGCATACCATAAATTATTCGGATCTTCTCGGCGATGTCGTCGTCGCGGTGACGACGGGGTTTCGATCTCGGTTTGTGACTTGGTTTTCGGGAAGCTCGATGCAGCTCGAGTGATCTTCGATGACGGGATTTATCCCGCAGGCGGCGCATGCGTCGCTGCTCGAGCCTCTCGCTCAACTTCCTCAACAGTTGACGGCGAATTATCGCGAGACTTCTTTCCGCGTCGCTGTTCCCACCTCGCTTTATCTTCTTCAGCCAGTTCTTACGTTTCATCTTGTTTTTGGCGTTCGGTAAATTCATTCGACGCTCCGACGACTTGGACGTCAGTCGCAACGGTCCAGAGCGATTCCTCGAGCTTCTGCGGTTTTTTAGTCTCGACGCACTCGGGAAATTCGACATCGGATTACCTGACAAGTCGAGAAGAAACTCCGTTCTCGTTTCCTCGCCCGGCAATTCCGTGCCGTTAGAAACTTCCTGTATCACCTTAAGTAAAAAACATAAAAATTCTCGAAATTTTAGAATCGTCAAAAAATGGGGAAAAAATTCATTAAAAAATCGTATTCAAAATATTTTGGGCGACGTTATTTCCGCTTTGAAAATCTTACTTTCCACCAGAATCTTGGAATACGTCCGGAAGTGACGTCACGTTGAAAATATTTTTTGCCGGTTTTTTAATCTTCGCGATGGACCAGAAATTACGTTATATGGAAAAACGTTTCCTCCAAATTCAACATTCTATTATTTGACCGGAATCGTCACTTCAGGCTTGAAAAACTCGATTTCTTCTTATTTTTTCTAAGTCGCGATTAAGAAGATCGAATTGTCTTTGATAAAATTCGATAAGCTTACTTTGACTTGAATTTTAGGATCGAGTGTTGCGATTTCCGGTTTCGAGTTGACAGCACTCTTGAGTATCTCATCTGCGATCCGAGAAACAATATCGTCCAGTGAACCTCCATCGAAAGACAATTCTCCGTTCTCCAGTCGACTGGAGATACTGTTGTCGTCTCTTTCGATGAGCAACCCAGTATCTTCGCTCGATCCTCCGGCATGCTTCTGACGACGGAAATTTCTCTTACGAGCATCTTTGGCACTTTTATGTTTCTTCAACGGTTGTTCCATCTTACGATTCTTCAGATGTTTCTTCGCAATGATTTTTCTTTCGTTAGGAAAATGACGTTTCTGTTCGTTCTTGTCAACGTAAACGATTATCTTTTCTACACTTCCAAGGTTTTGCCTCTCCACGATATCCCTGACTTTCGGTATTATCGCGCTCACGTTCAGCGCTTTTGCCTCATTCTTAAAAACGAGCTTTTGCCCTTCCGGCCCGACAAATGCAGGCATCGCAACCTCTTTTTTTCGGTGCGATTTAGGTTTGGCAATTTTTAACTTCTTCGAGGACGTCGGCTTGTTTTTTTTCCGAGTAGGCTTCGATGTCTTTGGTTTTTTCGATTTTTTTCGATGCGAACCTTTCGAACTCGGACTTCGCGCCGTGGACGCTTTGGGCACTTTTTTGTGTCTTTTTATCTTTGAGCTTTTCGAAGCCTGTGTCTTTGTTTTCTTTATTCCAGCGTGCATCGAGGCTCCGCCATTGTGCTCTTTAGGATGTGATTTTTTAATCGGATTCTGATGAAGATGTCTTATCAACTCCTCTCGATGGATTTTACGAACGGCTTTCTGAATTTCTTCGCGGGGCTTCTTCGTCCCCACAGTAGGTGTGCTCGACTTCCGGTGTATTTCCGTCCCAACGGTGTATCTCGGTGGTGTTGAAATTGTCACTTCGGCTATCGATCCGATCGTCCTGTTCTTCGTCCCGATACCAATGGCGTTCCCGATGATTTCCTTGACCTTGTCGAGAAGACTCCGAGGCTTTTCTTCCTTCGTCCGGAAATCTCTTCCGACCGGTTCGCCGCCATAATCGGTAGCTTCGCCCTTGGGATTTATCATGTTCATGACTTTGTCCAGCAGGCTCGAAGTTTCAACCGGGTTGTCGTCGTCCTCCAGAACTCCCGAGTCCAGAGCCGGACTCTTCCGGAAGTCGCTTTGCCTCCCATCGCCTCTGCGAATGTCTCTCGCTTCGCGAGATTTTTCCTTCGATTTTTTTTTACCCTTCGATTTTTTCCTACTCTTCGGTTTTTTCTTACCCTCCGATTTTTTCTTACCCTTCAATTTTTTTTTCCCATTCTTACGAGTCTTGGCGGATTTCCGCAATCCGAGAAGTGACCTGCGAGTTCCGTCTTTGCTGAGACCATCGTCGTAGGACAGATAATCGTACCAGAGGTCGTTCCTCTTGACTTCTTTTTCCCGCGAGGCAACCGCAGCGGTTTCTTTGCCTTCGAGATCGACCTCCCCTTCCCACGATTCGGTTTTATTTTTTCCCCTTGAATCCGCCGATCTGGCCGATCGTGATTTTTTCTCCCCTGTCGTCTTTCCACTTTTTTTAACCCCGGTAATTTTCCCCTCCACGTTCTTCCTCGATACACGCTTCGGCGGATCGACGAATCTCTTCCGAGCGTTCGAGTAGTCGAGGATTTTTTTTCTTCTCGAAAGACTCGAAGTCCGATTTAACGCATTCTGTAGATATCCATTGGAAGTCGTGAGATTTTTTGTCGCGCTCGTTGAAAGTTCCGCCCGATAGGAATCTTCCTTACCGACCGGAGTCGTTTTGGTAAATCCTTCGTCCATGTCGAATAGTTCGGACGATTCCCGGACCGTCCGATCGGTATTCGCGGTCAGCGATCGAGCGAACTCGTTGTCGACGACACCTCCGCAGAGCGGAACGATATCGGCGTCCACGGGGTCCCAGGTCGTGGTCTCGAGCTCGATCTCTAGGTTCGATTTTTCGTTGCCGATCCTCCTGACGAACGATATGTCGGTGGGGCGATTGTCGCGAATCGTTTGCAGACTCGCCGCCGAGTCCTGCGCTCTGTGCTTCGAGGGTGAGCTTCGTTCGGCAGTTGTCCTCGCTCTGACCGTCTTAATGTCTTCCACGTGGCTCGTCGATCTTCCGACCGATCCTGCGGTCGTGTCGTATTCGCCGATCACGACGGGCGGACCGCACTTGTAGAGCAGATAAACCTCTCGCGGCGGTTGCCGTAGATTCTTCAGCTGCAGGAATTTCTCGTCGTCCAACCGCACGAGGATCGGAAGGCTTTTCTTCGTAGTCGATTCGCTCTCGCGCCAAACGATCTTGCCGTTCAGCCTCGAGGAATTTTTCGTCATCGATCGAGGATCGAAGAACTTCCTCTCGATCAGTATTCGTTGCGGCAGCGATTTTTGCATTTCTTTGCGAATCCTCGTTGCTTCGGGTCGTTCGATGTTCTCCGAGGAAGTCACGCCGCTCGAGGCTGGTTTCTTACCGATTTTCGGATCTTGATCGTAGTCGGCGTACTCGCCGAACAGATGGTGCGAAGTGATGAGATCCTTCGCCGGTTCGCCGGTCGTCGATCGCTGAGAGTTGGTCGTCGTTGTTTCTTCGATCGTTCGCGATCGATCTGTGGTTCCTTCGATGCTCGTAGAGACCGTCTTCGTACCGGTCACTGCGGCATCGCCGGTGAGAACGTCGTAGAAAATATCGTCCTCGCTCGTGGTGCTCGTGTAAGCCGCGAAAGTTTCCTCCACACGTCCGCCGGTACTCCCAGATTTCTGACCGTATCGCGTCGAGTCTTCCCGGATGCTCGTCGGAGCGACGCTGACACCGGTGTAAGACGAAAAATCGGTAACCCGCTTAGCCTCGCCGATTCCCCATTGCTGAACCAATCTGGTCGGAGACTCTCGCGATCCGGTGCGGTCCTCGAGGACTGTCGGAGTTAAGTACGGTTCGGTCGGAGCTGAGAAATCGCCCGGATAATCGAAGGTCCGGGTCGCGGACTCGTCGACCGGGTCGTCGGAAACCTGGCCAAGAGCTTGGTGATTCTCGTCGTCGTAATCAACCTCGTCGTCCCCGTAGTAAAAATCGTTCTCTTCGCCAATCGACTTTATCGTTCTCGATCTCGGCTTAAAATTCACTGGCTGAAAATTATTCAACTTTCTCCCAAGAACGTCTCTCTTCAGGGTCTTCGACGGATGCTTCCGCCGCGACAATTTGTCCCTCTCCATGGAGCGACGTCGATTACTTCCGCCTTGGATCTCCGCAGAGTCTGCGATGTTCTCAGACTTCTTCAGTCTCTTCACTCGTTCCTCCAGATTCCTCCGAAGAGCTGCTCTCCCACTCTTGACGATAACCGTGTAGCAAGTCGTTCTCTGCACACCGCCTCTTCGCTCCCTCCGGTAGTCGTAAATCTCGTCCCCATAATCGTCGTCCTCGTTAGCTTCTCTGATTCGTCGCTGGTCCTTTGGACTTCCCGCGAGTTCCTTGTCCCACATGAGTGTTCCCCCCACGTGGTACTTCGTCGTTCTTTCCGTGGGCCACTGAGAACCCGGAGGGTGTCTTTCCTTCGGGTGTTTCTTCGAGGCTCTCGCGGTCTGCGGAACTCCGTCGATCATCGGCTCCGTCGGACCGTCGTCGAAGGCTTTTTTCCTCCCGAAGCCCGAATCATCGTCATAGCCGGAATCGTACGCGTTCCCATCGGGGGTTTCGGTATCGTCATCGGCTCTCGTTATCAGACCAAGCCTCACCACCGTTTCTTCGGGACTAGGAGGAACGCACTTCATCCGGTGATTTTCCTCCTCCTCGTCGTACTCCAGACGCAGAACGTTGACGGTGAACGCTTGCTTGTTTCGTCGGTAAGAGTCTTCGTCCTCCTCCTCCTCAGCTGTAGCCCAGCTCTCGCGTCCACCCACCTGGTAACGACCGCTCGACTCCGTCGGCCAGGATTCAGGTGTCTCGTCCGCCGACTCGAGGATTCTTCTCTTTCTGACAACGTCTACCGAATAACCCGCTCTGTGGCTCTTCAGCTTAGTTTCCGATCGCTTTAACTTGTCTTCTTTTCTCCTCAGAGCAGCCTCTTTCATGGACAACTCGCTCTCCTTGCGCTTCAGCTTTTTTTTCTCACTCCTCAGGGCGCTGAGCTCGCCGAACGCTTTTTCAATTTTCGACGACCCTGAAGTATGCCTGCGAACGCCTGCGCTTGTGCCGATCGCTTTCCCAATTTTCGAGGATCCTGAAGACTGCCTGCGAGCGCCTGCGCTCTTGCCGATCGCTTCTTTTCCACCGGTGTCGTAATCCGCCCAGGCAGGTTCGACATCATCGTCTTCGGCCTCATCTTCCGAAGTCTCGTCGTTCTCGTCCGACGAGTATTCGTCCTCGGGTTTCTCCTCCTCGACTTCCTCCTCCGTCACGTAGTCAATTTCACCGTAGTCTTCTTTAGGACTTTTGGTAGCATCAGCTTCGTCGGATTCGGTCTCTTTGCTCGTGTCTTCATCCGAAGACGACGAATCATCAACTCCCTCTTCCTCGTCAGGTTTCACGAAAATTTCCTCGATTTCTTCATCGTCATGGTTCGTCGTTTCCACAGGAGGAAGCGGTGTAGGTTCGGACGGCCCTCCCCCTTTTTTTTCGTTGACGCTTTGCAACTGAAGCTGGCAATTGTCTTGATACTCCCGTGGTGCGTCTTCAGGGTCGGAATCAGCCGCTTTATTTTTGGCGTCGCTTCTTCGCTCGCGGACGTTCTTCGTGTCATCGGCGACTCTGTTGCCCTCTTCTTCGTTCGCGTTCTCGATTATCGTCGAAGCTTTCAGACCCGAAGCCGCCGAACGCTCGGTCGGTCCTTCGGTCCACTCGAATTTGTTCAGCCTTCCGATTTCCGTTAGTTGGACGCGACTCTCGGATTTGTCGACCCGCCATTGATTTCTCAAGGTCTCGTCCAGCACAGGACCAGCAGCGGCTTCTTCCACCCCATCGTCCTCGTTACGGAAAGTCACGGCTTCGTTCGGCAGCTCGGACCAACTTTCGTAGACCCTCGTGAAACCTATCAGAGTACGAAGAGCTGGCGTTGTCTCGTCGTTTCGCCACTCGTTGCGAAGCAGATCTAGGGAATTTATCTTCTTTCGCTTGTCATCGCTCGCACGTCTTTTATCGAGCACCCCCGAAGCCTCGTCTTCGTGGTCCATTAATTTTCTTCCTCGGCGCTTTCGATGCTCCTCCGGATTGTAGGGAAGACACACCACCTCGGTTACGAAGTCCTCCGACTGTTTTCTCGAGTCCGCGAGGAAACTATCGTTCTGTAGCACGTGAAGGCAAACCTTCTTCGTCGCTTTTTCGAGATCCTCGTCACCAGCCACAGAATTCTTATCTCCTCCAGCCGATTCACCCTCTTCGTCAGCGCTCTCGAGGTCTCTCATCACGGGTGTCGTGTAATCGATTCCGGTGACTTGGGACTCGGACTCGCAACCTTCCTCGTACGCTTTGTCGCTGGTGCGCTCGTAATCGTCGGGTTGCTTTTCCTTCCAAACTTCCTCGTCTTCGTCGAAAATATAGTCTGGCTCTTCACCCGACTCCGCGTCACCCGACGCCACCTCTTCGTCTTCCTTCGCTTTGTGTTCCGGCTCTCGATTCGCCGATGTCGCCGTGGTCGTTGGTGACTTTTCTCTTGTCGAAGTTGATGTTCTCGTCGTTGTCGGAACTTCCTTCTTGATCGTCGATTCAGCGGCAGTGCTCGTCGTGGATATCGTGGTTTTCTCGACCGGAGGAATGGGCGTTTCCTCCCTCCGCGTGGGAGAAACTTTTGCTACCGTCGTTTTGGAGCGAATGGTTGTTTTTTCATCCTTCACTTGCTTCTCCAGTTCCTCAAGCTTTTTTTCTTTCTCCTCCAGTTCCTGTTCTTTTTCACCGATCTCCTGTTCTCGCTGTTTTTCCCATTCTTTCTCGAATTCCTCCTTTTCCCTCTCGTGCTCAGCCTCTTGGGACTCAAGTTCCTTCTCCTTTTCCTCGAGCTCTTTCTCTTTGCTGATTAATTCACGTTCAATTTTTTCCAAATCGTCCTCGAGCTCTTTTTGCTTCTGACGCGTTTCTTCGAGCTCCTGAAGTTTGGCGGCGTCGATCGTCGTTGTCGGCACCATTGTCGTTGACGTTGTTTTCGCTTTAGGAGTAGTTGTGTCACGCACAGTTGTCGAAGTCGTTGTCGTCTTTCTTTTACGTTTCTCCTCTTCGAGTTTCAGCCGCTCCATTTCCCGTCGAGCTTTTTCAGCTTTCCATTCTTGACGCTTTCTCTCCAATTCGGCTTCGCGATCTATCAATTCTTTCTCCTTTTTCTCCGCGTTTTTCGTGCGTTCATCTAATTTTTTTTTCTTCTCATTCTGCGATTCCTCTTTTTCATGCAATTCGTTTTCATCGATTGTCACGTTCGGCGGGGGCGAAGCGATATTTCCTGCTCCAGCGTCCACTTCCGACGTGGCCTCCGACTCTTCCGTCGACGAAAATACTTTGGTTCTCGTCTTCGTGCTTTCTTCCTCACTTTCCGGCTCGGTTGTCGTTTTTCGAATCACTTCTGTTTCAGAAACTTCGTCACTTCCGGTCTTTTCAGTTTCTTTCGGTTCGGTAGTTTGAGTTATGACGGCTACGGTGGATGACTCGTCTTCGGCAACTTCCGTAGAGCTTTCCTTCGCGTGATCATCCTCTCGACCTTCGTCCTCTATCTCGGTTGTTTTCTGATATTCCTCTTCACCCACGACCTTCGTTACTTCCGCTTCCGTCGACGCAGTCTCGGCAGATTGTTCGGGACTCGTTGTTTCCGCCATTATACTGGTATCGGCGAAACTAGTCGGAGTTTCGAGCATTTCCGACACCGTGCCGGTTGTTTCCTTGATTTCTTCACTGAAACCGGAAGTGGTTTCCAGACTACTCGTCGTAATTTCTGGCTGTTCCGGAAGTTCCGTCAGTCCCGTTGCTTCATCGGTAAACGCTGTCGATTCACCGGAAGTGCTTCGACCCTCCGTTGAATACAAAGCTTCCGTTTCTTCCCTCAATGGAGTCGCTTCCGGTAAATCCGTCTCAAGTCCCGAAAGAAGATCTGGCGAACTTCCTACGGTACTTTCCGAGAGCGACTCCTCCGCAGTGGATGCGGAAGTCTCGATCCCGTAGGTTTCCGCGACTTCCGGATATGTCGACTCTTCCCAAGGCGATAGAGGTTCCTCCTCAGGACGCTCGAGGAAATCTGGAAGAGTCACCACCAAGTTGAATTCCGTGGTCGTTTCGAATAGCGGTGCCTTCGTCTCGTAGACATAGGTCGTTTCATCTTCGAAGCCCGGAAGAGGCGACGTTTCGAATAGAAATCCGTCAGTTAATCGTGTTTCCAGCTCAGTCGTCCTTTTTATTTCCCCTGTATCTTCTTTTTCACCTAAAGTTACCGAGCTCGACTCTTCCGGGAGCTCCGAAGTCATCTCTTCAGTTTTTCCGAAGATCGAGGCGGTAGAAAAAATAGCCAAGCTGGTTCCTTCGGTTGACTGTGAAGATTCTTCTTCTTTTTCGAAGGGTGTTACCGAGACAGTCGAAAAAATATCCGGAATCGACGGCTCCGTCGATCCCGAGGACTCTTCTTCCTTTTCCAGGAGCGAAGGTGAAGTACTTAACAAAATAATCGGGCTGGACTCCTCGGTTGACCGCGGAACTTCTTCAGAAGTAGTTTCGAGACTCATGAACACAGTCGACGTATCGGTCAACAAAGACTCCTCGAAGCCCGTTGAAAATGTCGGAGGAATTATTTCGGGACTTTGCGCTTCCTCGGTCGTTGTTTCGATAGGTTTTTGAGGTTCCTTTTTTTCCGTAATGTCCCACGGTTCGGTTACACCCTCGTCGTATCCGTACCAATCTTTCGTCGAAGGTTCCTCTACTTCTTCCTCGTATTCAGCCTCGTACTCCGTCACTTCCGGTTCTTCAGTATAAAGTTCTGTCATGATTTCGTATTCTCCCTCATTTTCCTCGCCTTTTTCTGGTTCTTTTTCGGTTTTCGTTTCGGGCGTGGTGTATAAAATTGAGGAACTCTTTGAGAATGTACTGGGCGCAGTGACTTCGAGTTCTGTTTCCATTATCACAAATGTGGCTTCGGATTGGGACGAGGAACTTATCGTTGTCGTCTCGCTCGTGGATTCTTCAGTCGTTGACGGAGTTGTAGTTGGCAATTCAGTAGTTGTTTGAGTTATTTCCTCAACAGTTATCAACGACGTTTCCTCACCGGAAGTCGACGTGAATTCGGAAGTTGAGGAGGAAGCAATTGTGCTAGTTTCGGTCGTGTATTCCTCGGTCGTTGACGGAGTAGTCGTGAGCTCAGTCGTTGAGGTGGTTATTTCTTCGACCGTTATAACCGATGTTTCCTCGACGATAACTGACGTAGTTTCCACAGTTGATTCGACAGTGGAACTGCCAGTTTCTTCCGCAGACACCGTCGTCACTTCAGGCGTAACTTCCGACGTTTCCACGCTGCCTTCACTGCTGGCGGTAAACTCGACACTCGTGACGTATTCAGTGCCAATTTCTTCGGTCGAAAAAATACGAGAGCTCGCGGTAGAAAATACGCTCGACATTTGTGTCACCGTTGTCGACATTGCTCCGAAAATCGTGGCCAATAACTCACTCGCTGTTGCGATAGTTGACGTCTCCTCAGTCTCGAGTGAATAAGTCGTAGCAGTTGACTGATATGTTTCAGGGAAGCTAGTTTCCTCTTCGGTAAGTCCAGTACTTGCAAAACTAGTTTTTGATGTCGCCTCCGCTTCCGAAACTTCTTCCCTAGAACTTTCCTCTTCGGATGTTGCGAGGCCTTTGGGGGTTTCTTCGCTCTCGGAAGTTTCTAGGGAAGAAAACTCGGACGTTTCAGCGGTGCTTGATTTTTCTTCGGGAATACCTGAACTCGGAAGCAACGTTTCCGGAAGCGTCACTTCCGGTCCCGATATTTCTTCACTCGTGGTGACATAACTCGACATGGAAGTCATTTCGGAAATTCCGGAAACGCTCGTTTCTTCTTCAGATAAGCCTGAGCTTGCAAATAGGGTTTCAGGAAGCGACACTTCCATCGTAGATGTTTCTTCCCCAATACTGATGGTTCTTGAAGCAGTGAATTCTGTCGAGGTTTCTTCGCTCTCGGAACTCGAAATAGAAGTCGATTCGGACGGTTCAGAGACACTTGTTTCTTCCTCGGAAAAACCTGAACGTGGAAATGACGTTTCAGGAAGCGACACTTCCGCCGTTGATGTTTCTTCTCCTGTACTGACAATTACCGAAGCACTGAATTCTGTCGAGGTTTCTTCGCTTCCGGTACTCGAAATAGAAGTCAAGTCCGACGGTTCGGACACGCTTGTTTCTTCTTCGGAAGGACCTGAACTGAGAAACGAAGTGGCTTCCGGCCCAGTAAACGTTGTCGCCGCACTTTCAGTTTCCGCCACAGTAGAAGTGGAAAATTCTGCACGAGTCGATGTTTCATGATAGTCCTTATAATCTTCGACAACAGTCGTAGCATTGCTGATTACGGAAGTCTCGACGCTTCCAACGCTTGTCGGATATTCCGTCGTAGTCTCTTCAGTAATCTCAACGACGATTTCAGCCTGTGTGGTTGTTTCCTCCTCCGCCTTAACGCTCGTTTCGCTGGTCAGTTCCTGATCTGTCGCTTCGGCTTTCGATGTGCTTTTGATCGAAACTTCATCGGTAACTGCGGATTCAGTTGTTACAGTAAATTCTGTTGTCGTTCTCGTTAACGGACTCTCTTCGGTGACTGGACGGGAACGCGTCATTTGTGGGGTTTCCGAAACTTCTTCACCTTTCGTAACCGCCATCTTTGTTGTAACCACCTCCCCCTTCCCTTCATAGTCGAGCCACTCCGCAGGCTCAGTTTTCTCTTCGGACTCTTCGTAGTCTTCGGGTCCCTCGTATTCTTCCCCGGGCATTTCTTCCGTTTCCGCCTCTTCGTATTCTATATCTGCTGTGATCGTTTCAGCTGATTTGGACTCGGTCGTTGTTTCCACTTCCGTCTCTTCTTCAGGCTGGCTTACAGTTTCGAGTTCCAATTCCACGTCTGTCTCCGTTGTCGTGTGGACGAGTGTAAATGTGGACGCGGCCGTTGTAATCGATGTTTCTTCGGTGAATATTTTAGGTACTTCGAAGTATTGCGTGGTTGGCGTGAGAGTCGTTGAAGCGAGAGTTTCCGGCAGTGTCGATGGGACGGTTTCGAACAACAACGGTGTCGTTATTTCGACGATCAGTTCCGTAGTCGCAGCTTCGGTTGTTGGAGTTTCCTGAACGGTCTGCGTTGTTTCCTCGGTAGAAGAAATTGTCAAGGTCGACGAATATTCTTCGGTCGTTTCGCTGGTATCCGAGATCCGAAGTGTCGTTTCCGGTAATTCCGTAGCCACCGTCGTCATCTCTGTAGTTGTGCTCGTAGCTTCAGATGTTTCTTCGATCGTGCTGGAAACCATCGTAACGATTGATTCGATAACCTTCGTTGTTGTACTTGTTTCCATCGACGTTTCTTCCGTAGTGATTAGAAATTCCATTGTTTCTGGGTGAGTTTCAGAGGTCGACGCTATCGCAGTGCTGAAAATTACGGGTGTTGTCGCTGCCGTGTAAGGTTCGGGGCTTTCTATCGTGGTTCCAGTTGCCTCTGAAATTTCTGTGCTTTGCGTCGTAGTAGATTCTGCAGGGGTTTCAGGACTTCCAGTTGTGGCCGATTCCGTAGAGAATTCTAGACCTTCGGTTCCAGTTGATTCCTCGGAGGTTTCAGAACTTTCAGTTGTCATCGACTCCGTAGAGGATTCCGGACTTTCAATTGTAGTCGATTCCACAGACGTTTCAGGACTGTGAGTTGTTGTCGATTCCGTAGAAGCTTCAGGACTTTCAATTACGGTCGACGTTGTGAAAGGTTCAGGACTGGGAGTTTCAGTGGATTCTGTAGAAATTTCAGGCCTGAGTGTTGGAGTAGGTTCCGTTGAAGTTTCAGAACTTTCGGTTATCGTCGATTCTGTAAAAGTTGCGGAAATTTGAGTCACAGTAGATTCCGTCTCTATGCCAGGACTTTGCGTCGTAGTCGCTTCTGTTGATGTTTCCGAGATTTGCGTCGTAGTTGTGGATGATTCAGTAGAAGTTTCCTGTGCTGTACTTTTCGTGCCACTAGTTTCCAAACTCGTTTCTTCCATACTGATTGTTGAAATTCCAAATTCTGTAGTTTCGGTTGTAACTGATTCTGCTTCCGGTATCGTAGTCATTGTCGAAGTATCTGCCTGAAGCTCCAATGTAGCCTCCGTACTCGTCTCTATTGCCAATGTCGTGTCGGAAGCTATTTGTCCCGTTAGTTCGGTTGACTGTTCTGTGCTCAGCTCTTCTGTGGTAAACTGAAGAATTGACGATGCTGTGGACCCGGATTCTGAACTCGCTTCTGTGTATTCTATTTCTTCGGTGCTCAATACCGAAGGAAATGGCGTTTCTGTTGTTGCTTCAAGAGTCGACATTCTCCTGACTTCTTCACTCGATTCCGTTGTCAATTCCTCGGAAGTTTCCGCAGTTAATAATTTCGAAGGGCTGATTTCTTCTATTTCTTCGGTAGACACTTCAGCAGTACTTTCCGTCACTTTTTCTTCACGTTCTGTCGTAATTTCCAACTCTTTTTCCTCTTCGGTAGTTGATTCAACGGGTGTTTCCCTCGTTTCTTCTGTAGTTCCCATTGTCGAAGTCGCTGACATTTCGGAACTGGTATCGCCCGTCACTTGTATTTCAGTCGAAGTCTGCACGCCCCTTTGAGTCGTTTCAATTTCACTCTCAGTACTTTCCATACCGCTTTCAGTACCTTCAGCCTCACTTACAATACTTGAGGCCTCACTCCCAGTAGTTTGGCTCCGAGTGCTTATTATTTCAATTCCCGTGGGTTGATCTTCGGTCTTTGTAGATCCTACTTCAGACACAGTAGCTTCAATTTCGGGGGATGCACTCTCTAATTCAGCCGATGTACTTTCTACTTCAACCGATGTAATCTCTATTTCAGTCGACGTACTCTCCACTTCGGCCGATGTACTCTCCACTTCAGGTGCTGTAGTCACTACTTCGGACAATGTACTCACTACTTCGGGCGATGTACTCGCTACTTTGGCCGATGTACTCTCTACTTCGGCTGATGTACCTTCTCCTTCGGCTGATGTACCTTCTCCTTCGGCCGATGTACTCTCCACTTCAGGCGCTGTACTCTCTTCTTCGGACAATGTACTCACTACTTCGGGGGATGTACTCTCTACTTCGGCTGATGTACCTTCTCCTTCGGCCGATGTACTCTCCACTTCAGGCGCTGTACTCTCTTCTACGGACAATGTACTCACTACTTCGGGCGATGTACTCGCTACTTTGGCCGATGTACTCTCTACTTCGGCTGATGTACCTTCTCCTTCGGCCGATGTACTCTCCACTTCAGGCGCTGTACTCTCTTCTACGGACAATGTACTCACTACTTCGGGCGATGTACTCGCTACTTTGGCCGATGTACTCTCTACTTCGGCTGATGTACGTTCTCCTTCGGCCGATGTACGTTCTCCTTCGGCCGATGTACTCTCCACTTCAGGCGCTGTACTCTCCACTTCAGGCGCTGTACTCTCTTCTTCGGACAATGTACTCACTACTTCGGGCGATGTACTCTCTACTTCGGCTGATGTACCTTCTCCTTCGGCCGATGTACTCTCTACTTCCGGCGCTGTACTCTCTTCTACGGACAATGTACTCACTACTTCGCGCGATGTACTCTCTACTTCGGCTGATGTACCTTCTCCTTCGGCCGATGTACTCTCCACTTCAGGCGCTGCACTCTCTACTTCAGCCGATGTACTGTCTACTTCAGCCGATGTACTTTCTACTTCAACCGATGTAATCTCTATTTCAGTCGACGTACTCTCTACTTCAGCCGATGTACTCTCTACTTCAGCCGATGTACTCTCTACTTCAGCCGATGTACTCTCTACTTCAGCCGATGTCCTCTCTACTTCAGCCGATGTACTCTCTACTTCAGCCGATGTACTCTCTACTTCAGCCGATGTACTCTCTACTTCAGCCGATGTCCTCTCTACTTCAGCCGATGTACTCTCTACTTCGGCTGATGTACCTTCTCCTTCGGCCGATGTACTCTCCACTTCAGGCGCTGTACTCTCTTCTTCGGACAATGTACTCACTACTTCGGGCGATGTACTCTCAAGTTCCGTCGCCGTACTCTCGACTGCGGTCGTGGTACTCTCAATTTCGGTAGTGGTACTCTCAATTTCGGTAGTGGTACTCTCAATTTCGGTAGTGATACTTTCTAATTCGGTTGACGTACTTTGTATTTCGATTGGTGTACTCTCTACTTCGGTCGATGTACTCTCAAGTTCCGTCGTCGTACCCTCGACTTCGGTCGTGGTACTTTGTATTTCGATTGGTGTACTCTCTACTTCGGTCGATGTACTCTCAAGTTCCGTCGTCGTACCCTCGACTTCGGTCGTGGTACTTTGTATTTCGACTGGAGTACTCTTTCCTTCGATCGAAGTACTCTCTTCTTCGAGCGAAGTACTCTCTCCTTCGGCCGAAGTACTCTCCCCTTCGATCGAAGTGCTCTCCCCTTCAATCGAAGTACTTTCCATTCCAGTGACAGCAGTTTCCATTTCGGTCGCGATAATTTTTACTTCGCCTCCAGTAGTTCCTGTTTCACTCTCGATAGTTTCCTCGACACCTACCGTCGTTTTCGTAGTCAATTCAATTTCGTACGTCGATTCGGTCTCCCCCGTTTTTTTCGCAGTTTCAGCGCCTGATGTCGACGTTTCCGCAGAACGCATATCGGTAGCGGTTTCTTCCAGAGTCGTACTCACCATCGCTGATGTGGACAGAAAGTCTGAGGTAAACTTTTCAGATACCGTGGTAACTATCAGAGTCTCTTCCGTTTGTTTCGGTGTCACTGCAGTTACAAGTATCGAGTGACTCGTTGTAGGTTTAGTCAAGCTCGCAGTGATCAGCAAACCTTCGGGTACCGGCTCTGTTGTTTCAGGAGCAGTCACTGTTTCTATTAACGTGGTTCCCGTACTTATTTCTTCAGGCTTGGCGGACAAAGTTGACACCGCGGCTGTCTCAGGAACCGGAGTTGTAGAAACGGAAATCGATGTTGGCTCGGAGGATGGAATTGAAAATGTTTTCGACTCCGTCATCGTAACGGGTACAGTCGGTCGACTGGTAACATCGGAAGGTCGAATTTTTGCCTCAGCAGTCGTGACTGATTCAACCGTTTCGGTCGTTGACGGTGACGAAGTAGTCTGAATTTCTTCTTCCGTCGTTACCGAAGTTTCTGCAGATGGAAGGCTTGTCGGCGTTACAATTTCTTTTGTAGCTGGCTTCGTCGCGACAGTTTCAATTTCTTTGGGTGTGGACGATAAGAACGTACTCGTTTCGACAGTAATCTGAGTTACTTCCGTTCCACCTGTTTCTTCAATAGTCGTTTCGGCACTAACTGCTTCTTCGGTACTTTTTTCCGTACTAACTGTTTCCTCAATACCCGTTTCCGTTTCATCTGTTTCTTCGATACTCGTTTCCGTACTAACCGTTTCTTTAACAGTCGTTTCCGTGCCAACCATTTCTTCAATAGTCGCTCCCGTACTGATTGTTTCTTCAATACTTTTTTCCGTGCTAACAGTTTCCTTAATACTCGTTTCGGTTTCACTCGTTCCTTCAACAGTCGTTTCGCTACTAACTGTTTCCTCAATACTTGTTTCTGTACTAACTGTTTCTTTGATGCCCGTTTCAGTCACACTCTCTGTTATTTCTGTACTCTCCGCTCCCTCGAGACTCGACTCAGTTACAATCTCAGATGTTTCTGTACTATCCGTTCCTTCAAAACTTGTTGACGGCAAAACCGAGCCCGTTTCCTCAACTACCTCGGTAATCTTTTCCGTACGTCCTGAATCTTCGGGGCTCGCTTCCGTAACCATTTCTTTCATTGTAGAAATAGTCTTCACAGTGGTCGTTGCAATTTTCTGTTGGGTAAGTGACAAGAAAGTACTCGCTTCCGCTTCGGTCGTCACAATCTTTGTAGTCTGAGAAATCGTCCCTGTTTCTTTTGTGGTTCCAGCAGAAGTTGTTTCGACAGACGAAGTGAGCGTTATTGCTTTACTTCCGTGTGTCGATGGCATTTTATTAATCGTCTCTTCCTCTATTGTTGTCGTCTCAGGTGCATCAGTCACTCCCGTAAATTGTGGAGACGTCACCGTTGTTTCGCCCGATATCGTAGTTCTAGAAGTTGTGACACGAGTAGTCGAAGGAACCTCGATTTCTTCAGTCGTAATTTCTATCAAAGTAGTCGTTTTAGCGGTTGTCTCTTCCGTCGTTTCGTCACTACGTCCGATAGTTATTTCCGTTGTTTCTTCACTCGTGAAACCTTCGGAGCTTTCTTCAGTCGTCTCTGTACTTTCAGCCTCTGCGGACGTTTTTTCAAAGTCTTCGAGCGAATCTGTAAAAGCTTCGATACTCGAGGACTCAGAGTCGTCGGTGCTCGGATTTTCAGTCCTATCAGTACTTTTCTCCAATGTTTCAGGCTTTTCTGTTATTTCGCTAGATTCGGTGTCTTCTAACGTTGCGCTCGTATGCGCAGGTTCTGTCGTTACTTCCGTGGTGGAAAAAGTTGTTAACTCTTCCGTAGTACTCATGCGCTCGCTTGTCTCCGTGTTCGAAGTTTCAGGGACTTCAGCTGAAGACGATTCTTCGCCAGTTCTGCCCGTATCTGCGGCTGTTGTTTCAGTTGTTTCCGTCGTTGAAGCTGCACTTGTCAGAGTTTCCATTGTACTCGACTGTTCCGTGCCCTCAGTTGTTGAAAGTGCAGAGACTTCGGTCGAAGATGACTCTTCGGCAACTTTATCCGTCTCTCCACTCGTTGCCGTGGTTGAAAATGCCGCACTTGTCAAAGTTTCCCTTTCAGACACTTCAGTGGAAGAAATCTGTTCGGTAGCTTCATCGGTTTTTCCGGTTGTTGGTTGACTCGATTCCATGGTCGAATAAGCCGCACTTATTGAAGTTTCTGTAACGGTCGTCTGCTGGACAGTCTCGCCAGTCGACGTTTCAGATATTCCAGTGGAAGAAAACTCTTCGGTCATTTCATCAGTTTCTCTGGTTGTTGGTTGACTCGATTCCGTGGTCGAATACTCAGCAGTTGTTGAAGTTTCTGTAACGCTCGTCTGCTGAACAGTCTCGCCAGTCGACGTTTCAGATATTCCAGTGGAAGAAAACTCTTCGGTCATTTCATCAGTTTCTCTGGTTGTTGGTTGACTCGATTCCGTGGTCGAATACTCAGCAGTTGTTGAAGTTTCTGTAACGCTCGTCTGCTGAACAGTCTCGCCAGTCGACGTTTCAGACATTCCAGTGGAAGAAAACTCTTCGGTTATTTCATCGGTTTCTCCGGTTGTTGGTTGACTCGATTCCGTGGTCGAATAAGTCGTACTTGTTGGAGTTTTTGTAACGCTAGTCTGCTGAACAGTCTCGCCAGTCGACGTTTCAGACATTCCAGTGGAAGAAAACTCTTCGGTCATTTCATTAGTTTCTCCGGTTGTTGGTTGACTCGATTCCGTGGTCGAATAAGCCGTACTTGTTGAAGTTTCTGTAACGGTAGTCTGCTGAGCAGTCTCGCTAGTCGACGTTTCCGACATTCCAGTGGAGGAAAACTCTTCGGTCATTTCATTAGTTTCTCCGGTTGTTGGTTGACTCGATTCCGTGGTCGAATAAGTCGTACTTGTTGGAGTTTCTGTAACGCTAGTCTGCTGAACAGTCTCGCCAGTCGACGTTTCCGACATTCCAGTGGAAGAAAACTCTTCGGTCATTTTATCGGTTTTTCCGGTTGTTGGTTGAATCGATTCCGTGGTCGAATAAGCCGTACTTATTGAAGTTTCTGTAACGCTCGTCTGCTGGACAGGCTCTCCAGTCGACGTTTCAGACATTTCAGTGGAAGAAAACTCTTCGGTCATTCCATCGGTTTCTCCGGTTGTTGGTTGACTCGATTCCATCGTGCGAGAAACCAAAGGCGTTACAGTAGGTGTAACGGTATCAATTCCTTTCGTCAACAAACCCTTATCTTCGGTAACTTCCGTTACTGAAGTCGACGACCCCGCGCTAGTTTCAGTTTTAATTTCCATTTCTTTGACAGTACTTTTTACTAACTCGTCCGTAGCCTTCACACCTTGCGTAGTCGAAGCTTCGAACCCAGTCGTAGTCACCGGAATTTCCGTCGTAGCAATTGATTTTTCAGATGTCGTCTCGACATGCATATGCGTCGTTTCTATTTTTTCAGTAGTCAACTTTCCAGTTGTGCTCGCAACTTGATCAGTAAACATTTTCTCCGCCGTAATTTCAGTTGTCTCTATTTTTGTTGTTGTAGTTTCCTTACGCTCTCCGGTTGTACCAGTTCTCAGAGTCGTAACTTTGGTTTCCCCACCGGGAGCAACTTCAGTGGCTCGAATCGTCGTAGGAATTTTTTCTGTCTCTGTCGACTTAACGGTAGATGTTTGAAGTGACGTCACGGTCTCTATTTTTTTGAGCTCCTGGGTCATCGCTTCGACACTTACCGGTGTCGATTCTCTGACCGTTGTTTGAGTTTCGGCAATTTCGGTCGGTCGCACAGTAGTCGCTACGAAGACTTCCGTAGTACTCATAACATGCTCGGTTGATGTCATTTCTTCGATATCGGAAGTTTCTTCAACGTTCTCCGATGAACTTTCCGTCGTAACTTCCGTTTCTTTTGCGCCGGGCGACTCCGTTGTTATAGTTTCTTCGCTAGTCGCTTCAACCGTTTCCGATTCTTCTGTCGTACTTTCGGTAGTTGTTTCTCTTGACCCACTTACCGAATCGGTTGCAGTAATTTCTTCGACAGTTGACGTTCCTTCGGAAGTAACTTCAGTCGACTCCAGTTCAGTAGTCGTCGAGTCTGAAATCATTTCTTCCGTGCTTGATCTTAATTCAACCATTTCTGATGTTTCTTCCGTATCTTTCGTTTCTTCCGAATCAGACGACTCTTCAGCAGTGGAAATTTCATCGAGCGCATCAGATTTTATTGAGGTAACTTCAGTCGTTGTTTCGATTGTCGTAATTTCTTCCGTAGTTGAGCCTTCACTTGATGTCGATGTTTCCGTTACATATTCATCAGTTTCAGCGCCGGAGCTCGTTTCTTCAGGAATGGCACTGGATATCAATTGCGATACGTCTTCAGAAATTGACCACTCACTTTCGGAACCTTCGGATTGGCTTTCCAGATTGTCGCTTGTGATCGGACTCGTACCTTCGTCCTCGACAATTTGCTCGGCGTTTTCTTCAGTGCTTTCACTATAATTGACTGTTTCTCCCTCTGTCGATTCGGTCTCGTTAAGCATATGCAAAATATTGTAATAAGCCGTCCCTTGTTCTAACTCCGTAGTCGCTGCATATTTCTCCAGAGCAAAATCCACAGTCGTGGGTTCGGACAAGCTTCTAAAATCAATGAAAGGCCCCTCGTCGTTCATCGTGAAGCCTCCGAACGGTGATAACACAAATTCCCCACCCGAATCATCGTCGATATCAAAATCATCGACATCCATGCTCTCATGGTCTATGGATTGCAATTTTCTGCCGAGTCTCACGTAAGTCGGTCCGTCGGATTTCGACGACTTCTTCCCAGATTTCTTCCCGCCGAAGGAAGCCTGGCTCTTGGTACCTTCGCGAGCGTCGCCGCGATGATGACTCTGCGGTCGCTTAGGAGGACGGTAAAGTGGCGTTGACGGATCCACCGACGATTCCGTCGAGTCTAACTTGGGAAGAGATTCCTCACCGACGTGCTCGGGCCAGATGCGATTGCGCAGTTTCGACGTCTTTCCTCCATTGCTCGCACCTTGTTTAGCCTCGAGTTCGTAGACGGAATCTTCGAGGGGTTCTTCAGGCTCGTAGTCGTCCTCGTAAGCCTCGCGAGGCTCGAGAGCAGCCTCGATGTATGCGTCGGCATAAGCTTCGTCGAGAGCCCGAAGATAATCGTCATCCGACGAACGAAGATCATAATCTTCCACGTCCGAATCCTCGTCGGAGTCATCGTAAGCTTCCGATCTCTTCATCAACGATTTTTTTCCGGGGTCTTTTGGAGAAATGTTCCTAACCTCATTGATCTTCCTGGTCCGGGCGACGTGCGAGTCGCGAGAAACGATCGTCCGACGCTCGTGAGGATTGTGAATCGGGATTTTGAGTTTTATGTCAACGCGAGCGTTACTTCCGGTTCCGTCGCCGCTCACGGCGACCACAGCGTCATCCACGGGTTTCGATTTAGACGCCGGACTCGTACTGGAGAAATCATGGCGTCCTCTTAAGGACGGACTAGACGGACTAGCAGAAAGAAAACTTCCAGTCCCGAAGAGCTGCGCGGAACTCCTTGATCTTCCCTCCGATCCGTTCTTCGTTGCTGGTCCAAGCTCCAAGGTGGATAATCGACGCTGTGGCGTGGTTCGGTAACGCGTGACCAACCCGATCAGCGGAGCGGATCGCGTCGAAGTCGACCATCTTCCCGGCACTCTCACGATAACACCGTCTTTAGTCACGTTCCTTATTATTCCCGGCGCCAAGAGCTTGACGAGAAAATCTTGGACGTCGGACTGACGAGCCTTCTCGAGTTCCATGTAATTTATCGATATCAATTCCTCTCCACCCTTATCCGCAGGGTTCAGCGATACGGCGATGGTTTGCAACTCGCTCGAAGCCTTCAATGTCGCCGGGAAGAAATCAGTATTTGGTTGCTGATAGACCCTCGCCCCCAGCGGTTTCGAAGTTTGCTCTTCGTACTTGTGCTCCTGAACTGCTACCGGACTGCTTGGACGAACGTCGCTCGGCTTTCTCTGCGCCATCGTTTCCGGAAGAAGCGTCGTTGGGACCGAATCGCCGATAGCTTCCGACGACTTATCCGCGATCTTCGGACTGAATGCACTGGCTAAGACGGCATTGATTCTCTCCTTGACCTGAGGACTCGCGATCCGATCGGGGAGCCGGGAAGAGCCGTTGCTGCGCGAAGTCGTATCTTCGACCATCGTAGTCGGCGCAGCGGTAACTTTGTTCCGGTAAACTCCGTCAGTCGCTTCGGTGTCGCGAACTCGCTCTGTCGAAGCAGCTTCTCGACCAGTGCTCGGTAATTCAGTGCCCGAAGGCTCGGTTGCACTTTCGGAAGAATATTCTTCCTGTGTCGTGGACCAAGTTTCCTCGGTGCTGGTTTCCGTCGTCTCGATCTCCAGGCTCGTGGTCTCGAATACGGAAATCGTTGTCTTGTTCGTCGACCGGCTGTCATTCTGTCCGAAGCCGAACGTCTTCTCGATGAAGTCCATTATTCCAGGATTCCTCTTCCGCTTCGGATCTCGACCGTCCGCATCAACGACTCTGTCCGATCTCTTCACCTCGACAGCTTCCCGATCAACTTTCTCGTCAACGAAGTCGTGCCGATCTCTTTTTCTTCGCATTTTCTCCGAAGAAGAAATCCGCTTGTTCCTCAACTGACCATCGTCTCCGTGTTGCTCACTCGTCAGATTCTCGTTCACCAGTTTGATGGTTGAAAGAAGCTTCTGAAGCTGCGCTGTAAGCGGCTCGATGACATTGGAGAACGACTTTCCCTTTATCCTGGAGTCTCCGTTTTGCTGGAAGGTTACGTTAGCTTCACCAACCGTGGAGGAAACGGTGGTCGATTCGTCGCCGTACGGTGACGGGTTCAATATTCTCTGCGGTATGTAACTGGGATTCGGATACTCGTAAACGTTGGTGTCCCAGTCGGAAAGTGCTTTGCCAGTGTCCGAAGACGAGCCCGATTGATCCACGCTCAGGGAAGAAATATCTCGAGGATTAACGCCATTTTCTCTCTCGATGTCGTCCAAAGACTCTCGTGCTTGGCTCAGCGAGTCGTCGAGGTTCAAGCTCTCCGGTGATTCTTGGTTCTGATCATCGACCGCGAATTCCTGAGCCTCAGCATCGGAACTCGAACCCCCACCGGCATCGTCCGCGTTCATCGAGCTCAAAGCCTTGGCGTACCTGTCGAGGTACTTCAGCCGATAAGTTCCGCGGCCCTCGTCGCCGTTGTCCCGCGTTCCTCTCTCCAGACTGTTGGGGTAGTTGTAACCGAACGATGAAAAACCCGGGTCCATCGACGGACCCTGAGGACCTCGATAGAACGAACTCCTCGAGTCCGGAAGTCTCCAACTCTCGTAACCGAACTGGCTCTCCCGAGGGTTCGCGTACGGGAAACTTCCGCTCTGGTCCTGGTAGCTTTGGGGTGAGAGTTGCGGACTCCTCGGGTTCGGATTGTAGAGCAAGTTGTTGCCACCGTACATGTTGATGTTGTCGAGAACGGAGTTGCGACCCAAGTCCGCCGGCTCTTCTCCTATCTGAGAGTAACTCGAGTCCTGAAGAATATTCTTCGTGTCCTGCAGCTCGTAGCGATTGGAATCCATCGGCGAGTCGTCGAGGCCGACGATGCGATCCGACGGGTCGTCGGGAATGTCGCTCGGGACGAATCGCGCGTTCTTGCTTCCGGTCACGCCTCGACGGAAGTTGTTGCCGATATCGGCGACGTTGTGATGCATGTGGGCCTTGAAGGACAGCATGTCCGAAGTTTGGTCGCCGTTTTTCGCGAAGACATCGTCGGTCGGGTTTGATTGCCTGGGCGAGAGCCCCGAACGACCGGCGTCTTCGTAGCCACTTTTCGCGAGGGAAGAATCGTCTTCCTTCAGTAGATAAACGTCGCGCGAGACCGGAACGAGCTGAAGACCGCGCTTGAACTTTGCGCGAAGGTGAAGCGTCTCACCCGGAGCGAAGTGATCCAGAACGTAAGGTTCGTCTTGTGGTCCGTTATCGAAAATGTTCGTCTCGTCGTTCCTGCCGATTTCTCCGTCACCCGGCTCGTCTCGACGTTGCGGAATCGGCGCTGGAACTTCGGAGGGCGACGATCTCGCGGCTAAAATCGGCCGCGGCGATTCTTCGACTTGCCACACCGCTCTCTCCGGAGTTTCGACGGAACGCTTGATTCTGCGGCCGTTCGCCGCGCCGCTCGAATAATCCGCCGATCGTCCGGATCGAATTTCTTCGATCTTTGGATAATCGGCACGCGGTAGGGACGGCGCCGTTTCTCTCGCTCTGGAAATATCTGCGGAGACATGAGTAACTGAATCTCTCGAGTACTTACCCGACGAGCCTCGAGCCGCATTCACGGCGACGATACGACCTGATCCTCTTGATATGAACATCATCGTCATCGTTAAAAACACGCTGGGAAAAAATATTCGCATAGCGTCATTGTCTTTATTTTTTTTTTTTTTTTTTTTTTTTTTTGGTCGATCGAATTTAGCTGTCAAACGTTGCCGGAAAGTTCAAAGAAGTGAACAGCGTACGAATCGCCGACAACCCTTCACGTACGAAGTCTGCCATTTCTCGATTTACGAATGCTTCGAATATTAACTCAATGGGGAAAAATCGCATAGATAATTTTTTCATGTCATATTGATGTGGAAATTCGATTGATTCGAAATAATCACATCGCTTTTGTAAACTGATTTAGAAAAAAAAAAAAAAAAGCAAAACGTCTTTTCCTTCCGGAAGAAAGTTCGCCACGGTTAAAGTCGGTTTCGGCAAGAGTTAACCTCGGTACGGCGGAGGGTTAGGATTTTTCTTTTCTCGAGCTTTTATCCGTTCGCTTTTTTACCTGTAAATTACGTGATATCGCATTTGCTCGGAGGACTATCGTCAGCCGTCATAGTAGAATGTTACAGCTGATCTCTCACTTGGACGGTTTCTGTTCACGCGGAAGTCATTTGGATCCCATTAAGCAATCGAAGATATCTTCGTCTCGCGAGCAGAGACGGTCCCGCGGTTCTGAACCGTTCCAACGATAAAACATTAAGTAACAATTGTGCTGTTACTAATTTTATGTATAATGTCTATTAGAAAATCTATGACATGCGACTGAGACGCTGGTTAAAAATCACGGTTCGATAAGTGACGAGACCATTGACCGTCAGACGGCAATTGTTTTATTTTCTTCATCCGTCAACGCGGTCGATCTATCGAAGAAATAGCGGAGACCCGCCATTTTGTAATAAACATGAGGAAATAATTTATTAATCATTAACCTAAGATTCCAAATTTTTTTAGCTCAATAAAATGGCTTAAGAGGATTTCTGTCGGCGTTGACAAATATCGGTACAGCTTCCATATTAAAATCGGAAATCACGTGACGATCGACGATTTTTTTTCAGCTTCATTTTTCGTGATTGTTTTATTTTCTTCGACCGCCAACGCGATCGATTTATCAGAGAAATCACGGAGATTCGCCATTTCGTAATAAACATGAAAGCATAATTTATTTGTTATTAATCCAAGATTGCAAATTATAGAATTCCATACAACGGCTCGAGGACATTTCTGTTTTCATTAGCGAATATCGGTACAGTTTCCGTATTGAAGGCGAGAGTCGCGTAACGAGCGACGATTTTTTTTCACCTTCGCTTCTCGACATTATTTTATTTTCTTCATCCATCAACACGGTTGATCCACCGAAGAAATCACGTAGGACCGCCATTATGTGATAAATATCAGGGAATGATTTATCAATTATCGATCCAAGATTGCAAATAGTGAAATTCAATACAACGGCTTCGGAGGATTTTTGTCGTCATTGACGAAAATCGGTATAGCTTCGATATTGAAATCAAAAGTGGCGTGACGAGGGAAGTTTTTTTCTTCGGATTCATTTTTCCGTTTATCGCGAGAGTCCTTCGGCGTCGTGGCGTTCGGTCGATCCAGACGAAATGGGTGCCAAAAGAATTTTTGTATCCCGTTCAGCAGACCGGAAGTGTTGGTCTTGTTTTCTTCCTGAGGGGTTCGAAGCACTTCTTCACCCCCGGCTGAAGCTAACGCGGGATCGAAATCGTTATAGTAGTCGTAAAATTCCTCCTCGTCCGTATCTTTAGAGCCACGCTCTTCTCGTCGAGGTCTCGCCATAGCTTCTCGACGCCATTTTGGCGAACGCTCGCCCATTTTTTCTCTCCGCGATTCGTCGATTTCTTCCGTCAACTTCAGTCCTCGTTCGAAGTCGCTGCTCACAAATCGAGCCTGATCCCAAATAAAGCAGCTCAGCAGAATCAACGCGTGGAAGAAACAAATAAGCTTCGGCATTGCCAAAGATGTGTTTTTCTCAAAAAAGTGAAGCGTTTTTTTGTGCAAGAGGTTGGAACGGAGACGTAAAGAAATGAAGATCGCCGAGAGAAAGTCCGTCAGGCACGGTTCTGTGCTTTTTCTTCATCCGCAAAATGAAGAAATAAAAATTTACACCGTCGAACGGAAAATTTCTTGGCGGCTTATCTCAGCCAAGCTGTTACGATAAAGAATCGTCAAACTGAAAAGACTTTTTTTCGGGTCAGCGAATGTTTTTGTTTTCCAATTTTACACTAAAAATGAACAATGGATGTTAAATAAATAGAGTGAGTGAATTTTTTCGAAATAAGCGTAGGAGGAGCAAAAAACAGAATAATCGTACATAACCGATTACTTACGATTTATATGCAATCATAAATAATAATCCATGTTTTTGGGGGAATCGAATATGGTAATTTATTCCTGGGCTTCGAACGCTCGGGAATTCGATAGAGCTTCACAATATAACACTTAAGGGTTCTTCGGAAGGAGGGTGCGGAGTAGAAAAGAAGGGTATCAAGAAAGCAAATAAATCTTCCTTCGGTGAGAAGCGAAGCTCGTCTCATTTGTTATTCGAGTCTTTCACTATCGCAATAAAAGCCCACTGTCGTACAATTTGCTCGGATATTTCTCGCGACGCGTGACTGAAATGGGAGAAAGATAAACGCTTTCGTTGCCGTTGGTAAGCGAGATTGGAGAACGCGCGCAATCGAAAAATCGATCATCCTGAGAGATAAAAGGAGACGCTGGATGCTCCTCACCTGGCAGTTTCAATTCGGCAACGTAAACGATCGTACGAAAATTTACCCGCAACAATAATCATTGATTATAATTTTTTTTTTTAATCGAGAAAAATATTAAATCGCTGCACGGTCCGCTTCGCATGAAAATTCCTCTAACTATTAATTACAAGAAAAAAATGCACTTTTTAATATATTCGATTATCGCTGTGATAGTGAGCGGTACAATAATCGACGGTGAGTCTCTGTGCATCGAAATTAATTTATTAGTCTAAATTATCCTATATATATTTTTGAAAGGTATTTCTTTAGTGCTTTGTTCTGATTTTCAAAAGTTCAGGGACAATTATTTTAAGGGTCGCCATTTTAAACTCTGCGAACTGTTCCCTCATTTTAATATTGTGTGCGTTACCCAAGAAAGCTGTTCATTGTTATTGTGTGAAAACAAATTCTACTACAATAAGTTACTTTCGGTTCGAAAAATTTATTTAATCAACAGAAGTGACGTAATTTCGGGAATATAAATTTCCGGTCTTAAAATTCCATAGCGAAGGCGCGAAGCACTCGATTTACGACAAGCATCTTGTGTACATATATATAAACATATTTTTCAGATCAAAATTTGCATTTTCTTCTCCGCCAAATGAACGAAGAGCTCTCAAGTCTGAATCGATTGACCGCCGCGTTGGAATGGCAATCAGCGACAAATGCTTCCGAAGAAACGCTCACATTGAAAAAATCAGTTTCATCCGTTTTTGCCAACTGGAAGAATTATTGGTGCAAAAGATTCGAACATTCTCGTGGGGCCGGATCGAAGGAAGGACGAATGATTTATCTGCTGTGCAGAGGACCATCTTACACCTCGGACCAAGCTCGGTAATGTATCGAATTTATTGTCGTTATGGACATTTATTTAATTTGATTTTTTTTTCTAATTTATTATATCGAATTCTAGTTTCGAATATTATTTCAAATATGAAAAAAAATAATTTTTCAAAATTTTTCAGTTTGTGTTATTTAGGTGTTTAAAAAAGCATAAATATAGATGTATAGTTTTTTTTAAAGAATAAGCTTCATTTTTACGTATCGTTTTCTCGATCGAGTATTTCGTGAATGTCAACAGAGCCTTGACGACTGTCGTCAGCAAACTTCTCACAAATTACGAGACACTAAAAGTCTGCAGGAAAGAATCCAAAGAAATAAAATGCTACCATGGTGAACCGGATCTGAAGAGATTAATGACAACGTCACGGTACACGTATTCCATAATCGTAACAGGGCTTCATGTAAAAATAATAGAATTTTTAAATAATTTTTTAAAAATCTATTGTTAATCATTTTGAAGAAACGAAATCGAATTGCATTGGGCTTGGACCAGCTGGCATTACGCAATGAGTGGCGTTAAAGAATTATTCACAACGTCAGTTACTCTCCAGAACATTGGAGCTCGAAATAATGGTAGGTTTTGATTTTGTTTGTGCATGATTAACGCTTACCACTGCCGATTAAAAACTATTAGTACGAATAATAATAAGTTGCCAAAAGATTAAGTTTCTCATAAAAACCAGTACCTTCAATTTAATCTAAACAGAACTCCAGTACAATCTGTTCCTATACGTCGAGCATTAATTGTACTTCATACTTAGCTATTATTGTAAAAAAAAAAATTGTAGACGGTTTTTTGTTTCGGAAGGTTACGACGATATGGGCGCATGCTGGCGAGAAGAATTGGAAATTCCGAATTTGGAGAGTTACGTTGACGCTCTATACGATAAAGTTGAATATCTCTATCGTCTTCTTCACGCAGTCGTGAGATTCAGGCTCAGTCAGGTGTACCCAAAAATTGTCCTACCGGACGAACCGATACCTGCCCACTTGCTGGGTTAGTAAGTTTTAAATCAGTCAGTTCAAGCCATTCGAAACATACCAGAATTTATCGTACCTTTATTTTTTATATTCTCTTTTTGTGATTCCGAAACTGGCATTCGCTGATTCATATACAGTTAATGCGGCTTAGCGTTCTTAAAAAAAATGTATCCTTTTTGAATTTCGAAAAATATGTATTTGTAATTGTAATGTTGAAGGTGATTTGTAGATTGAGAATGAGAATTCACTGATCGACATGAAATTTAGCGCCTTCGAAAGTATAAATGTGTGTTTTTTGTTTGATTTTAACAAATATTTTTATTTTGAATATTGCAATTGAAGGTGACTTGTGGTCCCAAAATTGGGAGTCCCTGATCGACATATTGTTACCGAAATTCGACAACATCCTCGACATAACAAAATCGCTTCGCGACAAAAATTACACCGTTCGCGATATGGTTAAAAGCGCCGAAGATTATTACGTATCTCTGGGCTTTCCATCACTACCGAGAAAATTTTGGAAAAATTCTGTATTCATGAAGAGAAATTCGACTGATGGAAATTGTCACGCTGCAGCCGTTGACATGTGGAGTGACGGTGATTATCGAATGCTCGCCTGTCTCGACGTAAGCGAAGAAGATTTCTACGTTGTTCATCACGAACTCGGGCACGTTCAGTACTACATGGCCTACCGCAATCAATCATCAATTTATCGAGTAACAGTCGCACTATGCCATAAAATTGAACCTCTAAAAGGCAGCTTTATCACTATAATTGCTGGTTACAGAACGGTGCTAATTCTGGATTTCACGAAGCCATTGGTGATGCGGTGATGTTGGGAGTGATGACGACCCAGCATCTTCAGAGACTTGGACTGGCGAACGATGAAATTTTGACGGATGGTAATTCACTTGTTTCAGCAAGAATACTGGTCAAAACTTGTATGAAGATTGGCAGCTCTCGTTACTTCCAGACTCGATAGTTTTCTTCACTTAAACGCGTTGGAGCGGTTCACTCTTGTGAATCGAGTGCTCCATTTTTTAATTACTTTATACAAACTTTTTGACATATATTGATTTTAGCGGACGGACACTTGTATTAAGAGCCGAGCAAAGTACCGAAATGTACTTGGAGTACTAAACAATAGCAACCGCAAGTAGCTTAAGTACAACTTAACTTCTCTACTTAAAGTCGTGTAATGAAACACAAAGCACAAAGAACTTTTTCTTGAAAGATTATCTACAAGTTTACCGTCCAGGTGTTCGATAGTAGCTTCCATTAAAAAACCTCAGGTGTACGTTTATGAAAAAAATTTGTAGATGGATGAATGAAAGGCTGTCATTTGCAAATGGCAAATACTAACGAATATCTAAACAGTGAATTCGCAGTATCTTCCGGGGAAGATAACGAGCCGTAATACATCAAATAGAGCAGAAATTGTAAATGATTCTTTGAAAAAATTGAATGAATCTGTGGCTTCTAAAAAATTAGCCCAAATCTGGTAATATTTTTGTAAACGGAGGCTTTTCATGGCTGAATTACGTGTTCATGCAAATAACCATCCACTAGAATAATAACATGCCGAAAAATTTGTATAAGAAAATGACGAAACAAAGCACTGATTAGTCTACTATAAAACGCTTCAACACCTCTTCAACTCATCCAGCATCTGATAAAAAAAAGAAATCGCGTTAATCGATCCAATGATTTGTGTTTCCAGATTTGAATATTTTGCTTCGACAAGCATTGTCCAAATTGCCCCAACTTCCACACGCACTTGTCATCGAAAAATGGCGATGGAAAGTATTCGCCGGTGAGATCGACTCCTCGAACTACAATGCTCTATGGTGGAACTTCCATAGGCTTTACATGGGCATCCAACCACCTTCCATGAGAGATGACCGATTTTTCGATCCTGCTGCAGAGTTTCACATAATCAGCAACATTCCTTACATCAGGTATTTCTTTCAAGTCGACACTCTTACACACTAAAGAAGGCTCGTACATTTAATCAACTATTTTGTCTACAAACGTACACAATTTTTTCGTAATTAATTTTTAAACAGAATGTTTATAAACATAACAACCATTTTTTGCAATATTAGCGTGGAAAGAATTATAGACGTTTGCGGACTAGAAAAGTTCGTACCTTTTCTACTGTATATTATAAATTAACATTTTAAATGCATAACGTATTGAAATATATATATGTTTGCAGATACTTTTTTGCCAACATATTGCAGTATCAATTATTTGCGGGTATGTGCGAATCGGCGGTGACCGCAACTGTCGGCGATCCAAATTTTTATCTGAAGCTTCACAATTGCGACATATATGGATCAAAGAATGCGGGAAAAAGACTGAGGTAAACCAACACATTCGTTCTTTTAGAAAAAAAAAGTTGTAATAAATGCAGCTTATATTCTATTTACAAAAAATGGTATGAAAAACAGAATCGCTGTTTTACAGATGGAAGATTTTTCAATATAGACGTTGGTTCGAAGGAACTTGATTTGTTTGGATTGTAACAGATATGCGTTTTGTGTATATTTACGTTGGCAGGTCATTGATGAGTTTCGGAAGCGAGGTGAGTTGGCAAGATTGGCTCCGCGAAACAACCGGAACAGAGGAAATTAATATTAAAGCACTTCTTCGCTACTATGAGCCAGTGAGACAATGGCTTGAGCTTGAGATCCAACGACATCAAATTCCCGTCGGATGGAATTAACCCTTCGTAACAATAAAACAGTGAGGCATTTCGTTCGATAGTTAAGCTAAAAGTTATATCTCGATTCATCACATGGTAAGCGTTGACGTAAGGGAGCCTTTTGGCCAAAAGCAAATCTTTAAGTTATAAGAATTATTTTTGAATCATTATTTGATAGCTGAAACAACTATTCTTGAATTGTTGGAGGATCAAGCATTTTTCAAAACACTCGTATATTGTACCTGGGCAAGAAAAAAAATGCTTCAATCTTCGGAACAGTGGTGCGAGCCAAGGCCCTCGTTCGTGAATACGTCGAACTCTTCGCGATTTAGAATAGCGCCGTGAACGTCGTCCAGAGTTATTGTATCAGGGACTCTGAAAAATAAAAGTTCAGTGTTGCTCTCGATATTTTACTAGGGATAATACAAAATCAATGGAATTAATGAAAAATTATATAAAGAAAATTCACCCTCCGTCGCTGCTTCGTTCCCGAGCCTTCGCCAGCGATGATCTCAGCAGATCCTCGAGAAGACACTGCACCGCTCGAACGATCATCCGCGCCGGTGCGCAGTGTATGACACCAGGAACGATTTCTTCAGGGCCGAGCTTAACACCGATCTGCCTCGCCGTCTCGGAAACATAGGATTGAAGAGAAACTATCTTTTCTGGAATTCCGAGCGATATGATTGCTCTAGATTCAGGCTTAACACCCGTCAGTCTTGATGCCTCTCCATTCGTCGTATTGTCGGAAATGCTTTCGACATCTATTATCTCAATATCATTGCCGCGATTCGCCGTCTCGACGCCCGATGATTTTGCGTCTTTCGCCGTCTTTACGAACTCCCATAGAGCCGAGGGTTCTGTAACGGTGCAGAGACTCGTCTGCAATGAGGCCTCAGGTAGATTCTTGTCCGATGATTTTTCACCGGTTTTTCGAGAATTTATACCAATCGAAGGTATCGACCGAATCGGCGTGTGACCGTGCAAACGCGCCCATATCATTATCTCCTTTACGCTCCATTGGGCCTCGTCCGGAATGCCTTTTGCCTTCAAGAATGATTTCACGTGCCTTGCTCGATACCACTAATAATTAAATTCATATGTTATTACAAGAACAGATATGGGCATTTTTAGTTTCTTTTTGTAAGATGGTTGAGAATTTTCACCTCTAGAGCTCGTTGCTTTCCTATATTACTGTCCAAATATTCCTTCTCGCTTGAGCTAGCGTAGGGATGGAGCATACGGTATTCCGGATCTGTTGCTTTTTCCGTTACGAGGGGAAGACGTCGAATAACGAAGCGCACCAGGGCCGACACGTCAGTTATTCTAGCTTCGTCGATTGATCTGTGAGAAAAAAAAATTAATGAGTTGCAGTCTTTATAAACAATTCTGTCAAAAAAAATATCTGGTAGCGAAAAATCTACACCAGATAAATGAAAAAAACTAGAGTTATTGCATTTTTTTAAATTACCTCAGAATCGCTTCATAACTTTCTTTCTTGCTGGTGGTCCCTATCCTATCCTTGCCAAGAGTAATTCTAGGTTTACTGGTAATGACCTTAACATTGTCCAACCAACGCTCCGCCTTCGGCATTATTTTTGATTTGGTTTTTCCCTTCGTCGGTACGCCCACGATCGTTCGCTGCTGAGGTTTCTTCTCCACAAGATACGTCCTCTGTTCTCCGTTGTTGCTCCTCGTCGTCGGTTCGGCTATCTTTAACGCCGGAATATCGTCGCAGCTGTTGAGTATTAATGAATTCGTTGAATTTAATTTGACTAAAATTTTGCCACCGACTTTGCTTAATTTTTCCGCGCTATTGGCGGAAGGAGGATTCGCCGGTTTTTTCAACAGACTGACGCCTCTAGATATCTGCATCACAGGTTTCGCGATCTTTGTTGTCGTCGTAACACCGGAACCGACGAGCCTCGCCGAATTAATCGGAATCAATTTGTTGTCCTTGAGAACAAGTATGTGCCTGGACTGCTGAGAACTCTTCGAGCTTCGTCGCAGTGCCTCGAATGCCGGCGGTATAGCAATTCTAAGGGGTTGCAACATTGGCGACGAATTTCCGAGACCCGACGCCATCGTCGCAATGTCAACGCTAGCGTGAATATTCGACGAATCTATACCGTCAAATTCGGTAGTCGCACAAGTCTCGATCGTTTTTTTGGGCTCGTCGGTTTTTGATAATTTATTAAGTTCGCGACTATGAACGCAATTGCCATTGAACATTGCTCGCTGGTTAACCTGTGGCGGCGCAGAGTCGTTCTCACTCGTTACGACGACTTCCTCGACTATCGTCGAGACGGCGCAATTTTTTTGCAGACCTTTCGTAGTTTCGCCGTTCACCGATGACAAGCCAAACAACGAATCATCTTCGATGCATTCGTCAGTGCCGCGATTCGGCGAGTGGCAGATCGTTACGTTGTTTTCGTTTTCCATCGTACTTCCGGTTGGCAAATTCGCGTAATCATGCTCGAGATAAACGTGCGACGTGTAATCGTCAAGTTCGCGCGGTTCTTCTTTGATCGTTCCGCAACAGCGGCCGACGGGATCGTCGATATTGAAAGGACTTTCAGTATCTTCGGGCTCTGTTTTTATACTTTTTACGACATCGTCCGAAGCTTCAGTGAGTTTGTCGTTGTGCTTCGAGTCGCTCGATGCCGTGACATCCGAGATTTTTATCCACACGTCCACAACAGTCTCAGAACCTTTTGTAGAAATGGATGAAATTGAGAAAAAAATCATTACAAAACCTAAACCTCGAAGCATTGAAACAAATTCAATGAATCGGTTGTAATTTACCCAGCGTCTGGAGTCCGGTGTACGTTCGATCGAGTTTCAAATAGTGAATTATATCCATCGGCTTGTTGAGAGGGTTCTTGAAGTGCAGTTGCACTCTCAGAGGAAACTCACCCCAGCCTCGTCTCGATAGATGAAACGGTGGCGATCTGGAAACAATAAACAAACCATGACCTATAAAAATATATATGCGTATCAATATGATGATATGACTTTTACAATTCTTAAGAATTGGTTTATAATTCAGCTTTTAACTATTCTTATCAAGTTAATGTGAAAACATCTCTGGTGCCCCTCGGTATGCAATATGTATCGAGCATAATGAAAAATCCGATGCCGTTAATGTTTCCTGCCATGCACGATTCTACAAGTCGCCGATACTCACGTAACTTCAACGACGTCGTTCGGTCTGTAGCTCGGATGCAAGAAAAATCTAACTTTGCCGACAAAGTCTGCGATCTCGGCGCTCTCTTTGCTACCTCTGACATACATCGTCCACTTGTGGCTGGCTGCGTCCTCCCGCCAGTCCGGTGGTATCCATTTCGATATATTGCCAACGACGATTCTCTTTCGAACTTTGTGTCGGGCCCCTCGGGAGGGCACTTGTGGCTCGGGTATACCGCTTTTTGGTGGCACGTATCGGGGAATTTTTTTCGGTGGCAAATCGTCAGCGAATTCAACGATGGCGGCGTTGTCCTGCGATCTTTTACCGTTCGAATTTTTTAATGAACAATTCGGTCGTTCAGTCTCTCTGAGAAGCTGCTCTATATGGCCCAAGCGCTGCTCGACTTCCGCTGTGGATGTCTCTTCCGTCTTTATAGACGGCTCCGCGGCGTTACCGATATTCCAGCTGGACGTCGAGGCTACGGCAGGATCGTCCGATGCTCCGAATCCCTCGCGCGACGCGCGGGGGGCTTTGCCGATTATCTGCTTGATCGCCGGATGAATTCGTGTCTGTTTCGATTCGTTGCCGCTCGCGACAGCTTGGCATTGCTTACGATTGTAAAAATCTGTTATTATGACATAACGCAGGAAATGAAGAGTCTTAAGCGCTTTGTGTAAACGCTCCTCGATCAGCAAAATCTCTTTTTCCTTAGTGTCAATCTCTTTACTGAACTCCTTGTCCACAATGGCTGTTATCTTCCTTGCCACGTTCGTCCGAGCTGGAAATAAAATTGTATGTAAAGCAATTTGAATTTTCATGGTGAACAACGACTCTACCGTTCTCTTCGTAGAGTTTCTGATGAACCTCATCACTGGGCCCTGGTGTCGCATAGTCCGGATCCTGGTCATCCTGAGTATCCTTCTGATCACCCATTTGAATTGCCGTACTGAAAGTGTTGAATACATTTTTTTTTAAATCCATTAATAACATTAATTCACACAGGTAGAAATAATTATCAAGAAAATTTTGTTGACAAAACATGTTCAGTAAAAAAAAATTTCTACCACATTTGTTATCTGGGAATATTATGTGAATGTTAGCGAGCTACTGAAAAATGTGTTCAAAACGTCCTTTCGAAAGCTTATTTCAAAAAATGGCGCTTTTAGAGGTTATGTTAAAGAGACACATTTTTTAGGTTAAAACGAAGCTTCAGAACGATTCTCAAGCGGGTCCGACGATCTCATCATCATCCAAAAAATTAGGTTTTTGTTTGAGGAACAATGGATGGACGTGCCAATTGTCGTCGGGGCGATTGTCGGTCGTGCGAAAATAAAAAAGTGACAGATAAATCTGACGTTGTCTTAGAGGTTATCGTCGTAATCCGAACGAGTCACAAAAACACGATCGAATTCTACACAACGATTAGAATGTTCGAACGTTTCGCTAGACTCACGTTTGCTTTTTTTTTATCCTTCGAGACCTCTCGATTGCTTTCCCAGGAATTCGTTGAGAGTGTCATTAACAATCTTCAAACAGAACATCAACTTTTTTTCCGCCAACTTCGTTTGCCCGGTGCCCAAAGGCACCACCACGACTTAACATACAGGTTCGTAAGCAAGCCGGAGAGGGACACAGACGCACTGTGACAATATGTATATCGAAATAACTTCATGCACATAACTCTGTCGATATATTCATTGAATTCGGAAGTTATGCCATTAAGGGGAAGTGCTTGCGGGAGGGATTTTTACAATTTCCCGATTAACGGTACTAAATGGTGCTGAATAAAAAAATTAATTCGAACCGGATGCGAAGTTACCATGTGCGCCTAGTTTGAATTTGCTTTTTCCTCAAAAAAATTAACTCGATCCCTTAAAGAGAGTTCATTACCGACCGCGATATTTTATTTCCCCTTGAGAGCTTGTGTAATACTGCAGTCGATAATATAAACTGTAATAAACTTTTTCGATCGAGTCGGGCATGTACCGTAAAAAAAAAGTCTTATCGAAAGCGGAGATGATATTCCCCTTCGACAAGACTTATCGTACATTCGGGAATCAATGAGAAAAGTTTATTACATTTTTTTTACAATTTCTCAAATTATTCTGTACTCAACCTTCCTTCGGTTCGCTGTATAGGTATAACTGTTTGCTGTGTCTCTCGCCGGTTTCCGCAGATTTGCCCCAACTTGTTTAGCTATTCATGGTCCGTGTGGAAACACCGCCCAAACGAACCGCCAAAGCTCCACGAGCGGCGGCGAACTTTTGCAGACAATATTGAAACTCGCCCACGACAGATCTCGTCTTCGAAAAACGTAAACGCTAAACGAATTCGAATAATTTCATATATAAAAAACACAACAAGAAGACGAAAAAAAACAAAACGAGTGTGCAACAGTGTTGAAGATTTTTCATCGAACGGTTAAATTCGCCTCGGGACTCAAGCGGTAGCGTACAATGTCTCGATTAACGAGAGCGGCGTTCTCGTTATAACCTCAAACAACGAGATTTTTGACTTGCTACTTGCCGATGCAACCAACTTTTTTTTTCCTTCCTTTTTTCTTCGATATTCGCTCTTTACTTATTGAACGAAGTTTTTGTCTCTTAATGGTGCATTCTTAACCAACAAATCCGAGGTACAAGAAAATAATTTGAATTCTTCGTAACACATATATATGCACATATCTCGTCGATATATTTCGTCGCGATCCAACTAAATACGGAACGTGAAAGAAAAACAAAGTCGAATTGCTCGTGATAGAATTTTTTTCTTTTCTTCGATATTTTTGTTTGTTCTTCCCTCAACCCAGAAGATCAGCAAATTAATATGTGAGCACATTTTTCTCACACAAATCTCGTTTTCTTTTTTTTTTATCTATCGCACTTCCCTCGTCTTGTCTTGTATCCTGTAGGATTTAATCGATGTTGTTGATTTGCAGATGAAAAATGCCGCCGGCTAAAAAAACAGATCTGGAAAAGCTAGCGTGGGCCTGGGTAGAGACTGTCGGGCCAGATGATCTGGAGCAACAACACCTGGAGGCAGCATATCGCATTGGATTGAAAAATTGCAAGAACTGCAAGTAAGAGTCATACCGATAAGGAATAGTGAATCTAAAATCCATAGCTCAAACCATAAACGCCTCATAATGCTTTGCAGACGAAACTGCAGCAACAACCCTATGTGCCTGACAGGTTTGGGCGAGGACAAGTACATAAAGTCGCACCCAGCCGAGGTAGGCTCGTTGGAAAGTTCACTGTCTGAACTTCGAGATCCAACCCAGTACGTCGGACTTAAGAATCTCGGCGCCACATGTTACGTCAATAGTCTGATTCAAGTGTGGTTTCACAACGAGGACATGAGGTGATGAAAAAAAGAAAATGATTAATTTATTGTCAGAAAAGTTTTTTACAATGTTATGATATGTCAATATTTGAATTAGAAATTTGATATGTCTTATATTGATATATTACATAATTTGTAAAGGAATTAGTGAGTACAGGTAGAAATAGTCAGTCACTATAGAGTAGTTCTACTGATAAATACTGGCGACTAATGTCGTTTTTGTGCATGGTATACAAAATTTCCAGGCGGATAATTTACAAATGGAATATCGCGGAGGATCCAGAGGAGCGCGAAGGTCTGTTTCGATCGGAGAGCACGCGCCAGCCATACCTTCCGGTCACTGTGGTCGGGCAGCTGCAATATATATTCGCTATGATGCAATTCGGAAATCGGCAGCTTCTCGATCCAACTAATTTAGCTATTGCTCTGTCGCTTGATACGCGAACGCAGCAAGATGCGCAAGAATTCTCGAAACTACTGCTCTGCCACATAGAGGGCAAACTCCAGCAGAATATATTGCTAAAGGCGAAACTTCAGCGATTGACCCAAGGAAAATACAGCTACGTTAATTGGTAAATAATATTTTTTGAGATACTACAATTCGAACGGTAATTATTCATACGTTTGAGGCGACAAGCTGCCTTTTACATGGTTTATAGGCATTTCTATATAACATGAATTTAATATTTCATGATATTTCCTTCAGGCTAAGTGTTCAACTTATTTTTATTTATATTTATATTTTTTACGCAGTTGTTCAACTTGTGGCAGCGAGTATCCAACGTCCACGACGTTTTATGAATTGGATCTGCAGCTGGCTCCCACACTGAAGGAGGCAATCGAAAAATATTTGACGGAGGAGGAACTCGTAGGATCGAATCAGTATCACTGTGCGACGTGCAACGACAAGAAGGACGCTCGACGTTTCATCCGTCTCGATTCGTTGCCCGAGACGCTAAATATTCAGCTCTTGCGATTCGTGTTCCATCGGTAAGATCCGATCAGTCCCAATGTTTCTTTCGTCGCATCTTCCTTGTCTCGCATTCCTCCAAGCCGACCGGCTTTGAGCTATTACTTTAGTGCGGACCTCAAAAGTTCCTTCTCGCCGATCGATCCGGATAGATGCTCGATGGAGCGAGGCGCGCGAGAGAGATTAATCCTCGAACCCGAACTATCGGGCGACTCTACTTTCTTGACCGCAGAGACTCCGGACAAAAGAGGAAACTCAACTCGTTCATACAATTTCCTGAGGAACTCGATATGTCCGAGTATCTGCGATGTCCCGGGCAGACACACCTGTACAGTCTCGTCGCTGTGCTCTCTCACAAAGGATCGTCTGCTCATTCGGGACACTACATCGCAAATATATGCAACACCGTCGGCGAATGGTACCAATTCAGTGACGACAAGGTCGAAAAGATGCAGAACAAGCGCATAGAGGATGGCATAACTGGTATGTGAAATCATCCAATTTATTATTTCAATTATTATTTTAACGAGTAGGACTTTTTGAAAATCGTACTTACCGTCGCTCTGCTGATTACTGCGGACTATATATTTATTTTTCATACATCTTTATTGTTCTTGCATAAAGAAAGAAATGAGAGAATAAATATTTTAGACTTTGTGCGGTGGGAGTATAATTATTCGATGTGGCAAACGAACGGTAAGCCGTTGTACTAGTAACTTACTCGAAGCCAAGAAGTTTGACGCCACTGTCTTAAAGTTCCGAATGGTTCTTCCAAAGGATACTTCAAGGTTTAGGCCATTAGCTTTGTTCACGATACGATGAACTCCCAATGATGTTGCAACGATTATATTTATCGGAATATTGGAGAAAGATCGTAAATACATGTGCATTTTTTTCAACGGTCAGATACGACATCGAAAGTGATGAAGCGCGGCAGAGTGCCGAAGGGATTTCTTTCCTCGAACACGGCGTACATGCTGGTCTACAAGAGGCTGACGGCCGACAATAAACTGCTCTCCATGGGCAAGCGCGGCAAGACGAGAAAGTTTAATGATGGTGAGATGAACAACAGTGGCAACACGACGCAGCTTGAGAGGCTCGTCGATCTGACCTCTGAGACGCAAATATCCGACGAGGGAAAGCGAAAAAATGCCGCGACGGAACCGTCGGCTTCGGCGACGAGTGGTAACAGCTGTAATGTTGGTAGTAGCGGCAATGGCAATTCTTCGGGGTGCAGCCCGAGTTCAGGAAAAAAGACTAGACTGGAGGGTGACAGAGCGATCATGGACATAGACACGAAAGAAATCCCCCGACTGTCGCCTGAGCAGAAAAACATCATAAATGGCATCGTTGGTTATCACCCGCCGACGATATCGCCGGAGCCGGAAACTACAATTCTTAAGATCGAAGAACCACCGGGAGAACCGCTGCCGGCTACGAAAAGCGTAAAAATCGATTATCGATTGCTCAACGGAGACGCTCACAGGAATATGAGTTGCGGTGAACATGATTTTTACGAGAATGTGAGTATATGTCAATTATGGCGTGCCACATTTTTTTTTAAGATTGCATCACACATGGATACTCAGCCTAAAGTGAGATCCAGTTGGAATTTTAATACTTCCTAATGGTATGAATTTCATTAAAAAATTAACTGTATTAAAGGCTCCGATAACGTTAATTTTGCACAATAATAATAACGTGAAAAAGTTATAAACAATTTGCCATACCGTGAATACCGTGATAAACTAAAATGTCGATCGAATTTAAGTTTTAGATAAATATAAATGTGTGACGCATCCTTAATTAGCAAACAGGATAATGTATCACGATTATTATTATGTTAATGCAGATGGAATTTGAAAAATGGGAGCTCAGTGGAACGTTGCGCGATCTTGTGAGAGAGGAAAATGTTAAGCACGAACTGAGTCTACTAGCTGTTCAACAGGAGAAGGTAAAGAGAGCGGCGACAATATCTCGAGCGGGTCAACCGTTTTCATCTGTGTCCCTTGGGCAGAAATAATTTTTCTTTTCTCTCTATTTTTGATTGTAGCAAAAAGAGATCGAAGACCAAAACGCAAAACGTCAGCAGGTAATCGATTTCTACACGATAGTGGGAAACACCTCGAACGATTGGACGAATTATCAATGGATACCGAGCGATTGGCTCGTCAAATGGCTTAACAACCATTCGAACTCCGATGTCTCGCCGATCGACAATTCGACGTTGATGTGTTCGCACTATCGTCTTGATCCACTAAAAGTCAACAAAGCAAAATGCCTTCCACCGGCCGCCGCCGAATTATTGTACGAAGCATATCGAGGAGGTCCACGACTCGATCAGGACGCCCTCTGTGAAGTGTGTGTCAAAAAACGTTGCAAGATGTTGCGTTTCAAGTCGGGCCTCGAAAGGGATCACAAAGAGGTAGCCGAGATAATGCGAAACTTCAAAAAAACGTTAGTACAATTTATGACATTATTATCTCATATAACTCACATGTTTCTTAAACGAAATTTTTTTTTTTTTTTTCTCTTCAGCGAATCAACTGAACCATGCTACATTGTGGGCGTTGATTCCCTCAAGTCCTGGCGGCGTTTGGTAATGGAAAAATTTATCGAAGTTATGGAACACGAGATCGACGATCCTAGCAACAACGACTCAGCCTCGGACGAGGCCAAATCCTCGTCCTCATCGTCGGGCAAAGAACCCGTCGATCGTTCGAGTCCAAAAGACATCGAGGAGTCGGACGACAACGAGGTCGTGCTGAATTTCAACGAGGATCTCTTGTGCGAACACCACGCCCTTAAAACTCCGGATTCGAGTAGAAAATTCATACCCTCAACGGCGTGGAATATCCTCAAAAAATACTTTCCCGAAGCCAAGGAGTATCCTGTCGACACACCGTCGTGTTGTCACTGCGAAGCTAAAATGGAGACCGCCCAAAGGGTAAAGGAGGACGACAAAATACGAGCGAAATTGCAAAAGGACGAGCTCAGCGATCTTTACTATGCGAAAAACCGCAATGAAATAATGAAGTGCAAAGACCCCGAGAAGGATTTCTACATCGTTGAGAAAGGATTTCTCGACAGCTGGCGTTCCTTCATTCGGTAAGTGCGAACATGTTCTCATCGACGGTTGGTAGTTTTATTGAATCCTCTATCGATAAGAGAATCTCTGTGGATCGATCGCCGAACAGCAAGATTCCTTCGGAATACGGAATTTGAGGTTCGTGATCGATGACATTGTGATGTATTTGCTTTTTTTACGAGGTGACCGCTAATAATTCAACATCCTTAATTTCTTATATTACAAAGTCGTATTATTTTTTTTTGGTAAAAATAATCAACATCGTTAACGTCCAATGTTATTACTGAAGTTATCACAATACTGCGCGAAAAAAGCTGACATTTAAAAGTAGAGCGAGAAAAATGAGACGGTAGAGTAAAAATAATCAACCCTTAACGAAAGACAGGTTGTTTTATTGTGAGGAAACCTCGTTTCTCTCTGTAAGGCAGAACTGTTGTCGCTGCTTTTTTCATTCGTACCAACAAAAAAAATGTACTCCGAGACTCCATCTATGATATTCTTAAAAATTCGAATTTATTGATCGATCGATTATAAATTTCATGAATGCGCGTAACTTCCAAAGAGAATTTTCACTCTCGCCAAAAATTTGACTGGATCGGATTTGTGCCTTGATACCGATCCAGTTTTTTTTTTTACTTGGAAACGATAAGCTCGAGTACACCGAGGGCAAAGTTATCCCGAGCGCATTAACGACTATCGCCTAATTATATGAGGGTCGAAAAAAAACGATAGAAGGAAGCACGATTAAGGGTAGGTGAGCCGTGGGCCGAGTGGAAGGACGAGTTCGCCTCGAAGAGGGAGAACAGGGAAAACTAATTGAAACCGCCTAACGACCCAGCGGCAAATGATACATCGAGGTCCGGGTAAAAGAGATCGTCGAGCTATGGAAGCATCGCTTGTCTTAATACCGTTTTCGTCTTGTTTTCTCCCCAATGCTCCGGCGAGAAAATGGAAAGGACCAAATGCAATTTAGTGTCCAACGATTTTTTTCTCCTTCCCCCGAATTTCTTCATCGTTCGTTTGGGAAGGTAAACGCATCGTTTTCCTCGGTTCCCTCAAGGCACATCGTGTAATTAGAAAATTGTCGATTACCTCGAGACGCCGAATGATCAATCGTTCAAATATCAGTGGCTCTCTTCATTCCTACCCGATTGAGAACCCCGACGGAGTAATTCCGGCGGAGAAAATTTCTCCGTCGGAATTATCCGCGAAACGAACAGGCTCTTACCGCAAAACCGGTGATTGACGTATCTCGTGTACAACACGAGGGAAGATCCGTGACTGCAAGTATGAAATCTAATCCGTACGAGCGTTACGAGAACATGACGGACGGCTCAACTGGGATCAACTCTTTGTCCGGATTAGCGACAGTGTCACACATGATTTTCTCCGCGTATCTGGAGATTCACCCTTATGAATAGGGACTCGAATAACGCAATAGGGGTAAAATCTTTACGTTTTTGTTTTTTGTTGTTGAAATATCTTTTTCGGGTTTTTCCTGGGTGACAAATGTCTAAAATGTTTCACGGTTCTGACATTGAGATAAAATAACCAAAATTATCGTAAAGATACTTTAACGTCCGGATTCCCGGGCAGGGGAAAAATGTTAAAAGTGTTTTTGAAATACTTTACAGGCCACTATTTCTGGATAAATAATATCGGCCAAAATTATCCTCAAAATAAAAATCCTGCTTGAAAGTTATGATTTTGGGACGGGGAAAAATGGGCAAAAGTGTACTTTAAGAACGTTACAAGCCATTCTTCGATTCCCATCTAGAAGCTGGTGCCTTTATCGTATTTTTACTTAGACTTTTGAACATTTTTCCGTGTTCAAAAATCGGGACCTCATAGCGGGATAAACTTAAAATTATACTCAAAGCACTTTGCATCGGTGATTTTGTGAAGGCGCAATATCGTCCAAAATGGTTTCGTGAAGGACTCGTGATTTAGCGCTTAGATTACCATAAACTCATTGGTGACCATTGTATGACGTTTATTTTAATCCGAATCGACGGAAAAATTCGTTCCGTCCCTAAAACTATTCCAAAATGTTTCATAAAATTTATATTACATTTCGGTGTTCGTTGCAATATTTTTGAGCGCCATTTAGAAATCAGTATTTCCGAATGCGTTGATAATTATTTGATCAGCGTTCAAACCTTTTCCATTAAATTTCTCCGCTTGCGGCTTAAAAGTTTCGTAAGGCCAAATCCACGAAGGGTACACAAATATTTTTCTTGCTCAATGGTCCATTGTCTTCATAGCCTATTGTAACTCTCCCGCGGTTAGCGATTAATTTTTTCTCTTCCTCCTTCCACATTCGCACTCCTTTGTGCGTCCTCAACGTTGCGGGTGTTAAAATTTCTCCGAAAATTAAAATTGGATGACTACTGTAAGTGCTCTATGAACTTTACGCGACCATGTAGATTCCGTACATATTCCTACCAAAAACTCAACTTTCATTTGACCAAAATATTTAGTGATTATATAAGTAGAGAAAGTGATTATTTACCATCTGAGTTATTTGGTTGGAAGGGGAGGCTAAGCACGTATAAGTGCACGAAAGACAATCAATATTTTCTATGTGTTTTACTCCGAGACGATTTTATAAGATGAATTTAAAATATTACTACGACTTACCGAATGACGATACTCTAATCACTGATTATTGCAAGAATTAAAAACTTCGAGAGCTTATTTCTTCCACAAAACGGATACACGGTCTTGCAGTGTTTCAGTCAATCTACCGGCTTGTTATATCAGTGAGAGACCAATCAGAGACTGATGGACAAATGAAAGAGTAATCGCGGTTTGGCCATCGCGGAGAGGACCAGCGTTCGAGTCTCTTCGTTTCGTTAAACGACTGAAGAAGAAAAAATGCGGAAATGAGAAGAGAAGAGCGTCGAAAGCCCAGGAGAGTTTGAGCGATAGTCTATGCAAATGCCTAATCCTTTCGAAAATCCATCGGAGCGACGTTGACAGATTGGAAAAGCGCGCGAAGAGACTGCCTCGAAAGCCCAGACAAATTGCAATTCAGCACGGGAATTTGTTTTATCCTCGAGTGGAGTAGTGTTTAAGAGAACGAAAGACATGCTTCGCTCGAACCCGATGCGGGAGGATTTCCGTAATTGATTATACAGTCTATACAGTCGCATAGAGTTCATAGCGCACTCACAGTATTAGGCGTATTTTAATTCGGGAAATTTTCAATGCCTTAACGCCAAAGAGGAAAATTGATATTGGCCATGAGAACAAGTGTTTTCATTCTGTATTATTCAATTTTCGCTCGGGCGAGTCTTCCTGGTCATATTAAGGGGTAACCGCTATGGGTGGGAGAAAGATATCAGCAATTCCATAACCCAAAAATCTCCCATGCTGTGTATTAGGAAAACGATGAGAAAAATGAACTGCAGAACTATTGCGCATAGCTTACTGTTCTCGTATTTTTCTCTAAAAATTAACCGTCTCAGAGAATTTTAGATTGCGGTTTACTTTACCGTCCGAAGAGTTGCACTCTACTTTAAGGTGACGCGAAAGATTCATCGACATGTGCTTGGTCAGTAACAAATCGCTCTTTTCAGATTCTTCGACACTATAAATATTTGGGACAATAGAAGATGAGTTTTCTCGGTAGGAACATAAGGATGCGTGAAAACCTAATTATTTTGTCTACCAAAAGATTGAGTCTCAGAAAAAATCAGAGAAACGATTCGTTACCGAACGAGGTATTTCGTACGCCATTAAAAAAAGCTTAGAATATGAACAGCAGTCGAAGTATCAGCTCTGCGAATACAAGATGGCCAAAACTATATTTGTCCGTTTTTTTCGATATGAAATGAGCAGGTATTGAGTACACGATACGATGACTTTGAGACTTCGTCGAGGATATAAATAATTATTAATGACGGAAAGGCAGTAAAATGGTGAAGACGGTGATCCTGTTGACACCGCATTGTTAACGTAAGAGGACAATGGTGTTGCGGTTCATGTTCGAATTCCTACGACCTCTGCCACGACTGGCAATGGCTCCGCTGCTTCGGGCTATAATTAATAATTTGAAATTGATTAAGGTGTCAGATAAGTCTATACAGAGGCAGAGAGACAGAGAGAGAGACAGCCTCCCCATCGGTGCATCGGGCTTTCTCACTTTATGATATGATTAATAATTTTGAGATAACGCCCGAGCTCCGCGTGGACCCTCGGTCCTTCTGATAGAGAGTGAGAGACCGCACTGCGGCCCCACTTACGGTTTCATAAATGACTAATTACACTCTCCGGCCACTTACTTTCTCCTTCCACTTTTCTCTTTACCGCTGTGTCGTGCGGGAGTCCATTCATCGGAAAATCTATGGCGCTTTTTCCTGGAAAGGAAATGCTGTTTTAGGTGCAAAGTTGTCAATGGCCAAACAGGAGGTACTCGGTAATTTAAATCGTCGCGCAAAGTATAAAAAGACCCGACAAATTAGTCTATGCAATGTAAAAAAATTGTAAGTTTAATGTACCACACTGGAAGTTTCTAGAGAAAATCTGGTTGATTCAATTGAATGTGTAATTGTGATCAATAGTTAATACACTTTTCCATTGAAATTGAAAGAAATGACGAACATTAAAGTACTTTTACAGTGAGATTAAAGTTAATGATCAAAAACAACGTTTTTTCAATGCTTTCAATAGACTCAACATTTATTTTATCATCACAATTGTGCATGAAATTTATAACACCAGTTTTTGCATAAGAACTTCCAGCCTGGTACATTTCACTTCATACGAATTTTGGTTACAGTGTATTTTTATGAAACATTAGATGAGAAAGTAGAAAACTTGTACTGTCTTAGGAAGTACATGATTAATCTTGAATTCAAATAATATCAAGGTAATGAGAGTATTCTATCTGAAAAAAATATATACAGACACGTCTCACTTCAAAACATGACTTTTCGAAGAGACTTTGAATTGCAAGGAAAATGGTGAGACTTCTACATATTAAATGTAGGCACTTTAAAGTTTGCCACAAATCCATGCGCAAGTAAATTTTCTGTCGAAATTAAATTTTCTAAAAATGTACAATCTCATGAAGTTGAACCGCTTTGACAGATTCTCTGCAAAATCGACCATTGCTTCACAATCTTGGATTAATGTTTTGGAATTTTTTCAATACGTGTCCAAGAAGAATTACGTCGAAGCAGTACCAGCCAGTGCATTAGCTAAAGATATAGTTAGTATATTCAGTTAGTAGAAAAAAAACGATCATCTTTTTTAACATTAAAACAAAACCTGACACGAACTTGTGTGCCGTATGGATGGGATGGGACTTGAGTTTGCGAGCGCGGAAGGAAAACAATAAATCATTGGACGAAACTGGCGCGAGATGGCGAAGGGGGTGAGAGAGCGAGAGTCTTGGTGCATCGACTCGCGAAATCCAACTACCCTTAAATAAGTTGATTCATTGCGTCGGTTCTGGGCGCGATGCCGCCGGAACGCCGGAGTCACCCCGTCGGCCCGTGGCACGACTCTCGTCGCGTTCTCTCACTGGCGCGTTTTCCTCTCCACCCCTCTGGTCCCGTTTTGGTTGTTGATATTTTGCTAATTCGTGAGAGATTACCCGATCCTCCCTCTACGACTCCCTCTTTCGTTCCACTCCATCGAGGGGCTGAAACGTAACAGAGCACATGAAATATCGAGTCTCAATTTCCATAAGTTTCCAACCCGGACCTCGTAATTCGTAGAATAAACGTAGAAACTCATCCATTCGATACATAAACCACTTTCTTTACCTCTACGGTAAGTCACGATAGAAAGATCTGAAGTTCTGCTGTAACAATACTATTGAAATTAAAGGATGTACTCCAAAAAATTATTATAATCATGCTGAGCAAAGCTGACCCTTCATTGAACATGTTACTAATATTGTGACCAATTAACGTTTGACTCCTCATCTGAAATAATATAAATCCTTCGTACGGGAAAGGTTAACTGCATTAAAAAAATGACTTGATAGAGTATCGTTTCCATTGTAGTTTAATTCTTTTTCTTAGGTTTGACTGACTACAGTTCTGTTATTCCTACAATTATTCTACAATTGGTCAAATTATAAATGTGGGAAGTGTAATTTCTATGATGTCCTTTTACAGGGTCCATTGAAACGTAACGGATGAAATTTCGAGTTTCAATTTCCATAAATTTCCAACCCCGGTTTTGCAATGCGTGAAATTAACATTGAAACTTATACGTTCGATAAAAAAACTACTTTCTTTTTTTATAAACTGTCGGTTTCAAAAGAAAGATCTGAAACACTATCATGACGATACTTCGAAATTAAACCCTGTGATATAAACAGTTATTATATTGTTACTAGTCAAAGCCTAATTCTCCATTTGAAAAAATATTAATGCCTCATATGTGAAAAATCAAAGTAGTGTAAAAAAAAAAAATGTAAATTTGATCTACTGCAATTGGAATTCTAATAACATCACAATTCTTCAATCGAACATCAATGTTATTTTCTGTGAAATACCACATATCGAAATTGCTAATTTTTTCCCGGAAACTTACAAAAATTTTAAAGAAAAATAAATATTTTACTACAAGACCGCGACGCGCGTTTAAAAATTCGACAGTTTATGCAAAACAGTTTCCAATACCATATCGATTAGTCTTCAAACTAATTCAAACGATATTGTGTTGGTCAAATATCCTTTTCGATACAATTCAAATATTGATTTACTTTTTTCTGTTGCTTGCCTCGGGTACTCTCGATCTTAAAATTATTCTAAAATTGGTCAAATTATAGATATTGATAGTGTAACGTCCGTAATATCCCTTTACGCGCTCCGTTGCCTACGTATGATATACCGAGGGTATACAACGTAAGGAAATCTTGTACGTTCGTTCTACAACATCCCCTCCCGCCACGAATGACTGAGAAGGATGAAACGTGTATATATTCCGTCTCTCTTTCGCATTCTGCGGCTCTCACACTCTTTCTCCTTTTCGCGCTCTGGCAAGCCTCTGGCATCTACTGTCTCGGGGGGCGGTCATATATCATCCACCCCCCAGGGGTGAAAAGGCAAAAAATCTTACCGGGCAAAAACTATCATCAGTGCTCGGCAAAGCGAGCTGAACGCTCTTCGTGTGCTTTGCCCGTTGCCTCACCTCCGCCTCTTCCTACCCTACTCTCTTCTTCCCTTATTCCTCCGCTTCAACATCCACCCTCACCCGACCTTCTTCCTCTTCTTCTCCTTCGGCTTTTTCGTCTTCTTTTTTCTCATCTTTTTCTTCTTCCTCCACCTCTGTCTCGTCTCCATTTTACTTCCCTCGTTATGGGACTTTGGCGGCTGAAATTGCCACTGGATTTCTGACCGTCCTTTACTCGTAGAAGCCCCTTAAAAGTATTTACCTTCCGCGACTTGCAATTGATACTTTATTCACTAAATCGATATTGCACCTCGACAAACTTGTTGCACAAATTCTTGCGTATCGACTTCGCTTCTGACGACCCTGAAAATATTAATTACAGTTTTATTTTATGTAATACAGTGACAAAGGCAGTCGTTGCGAAAATATGTGGGCTATTCTAGGATCGCCAAGCTAACCGACAATCTTATTTAATCGTTCTCGTTCATAGAGGAACATTAATAAATACATAAAACTCGACTTACATTCGTGATCCCCTCGATCACCGCTCGTTCAGTCGATCTGTCACAGCATTGACTGCATCTTCACAGAACAAATTTTTTTTTTTTTTTTTTTTTTTTTTAAATAATATTGGAGCACGTCCAGTTGGAAGGTAATTCGATAATACCAGTGACATGAAGTAGAGGAATTGTTGCTTAAATCTCCTCGTATCGACTTCACTTCCAATGACTCCAAAAACCTAATATGACGTTTGATTTTATGGAATTTACCAATAATCCGTAATCGCAAGAACACTCATAGTTTTCGAGGATCGACCAACAGTCCAACTCAAGTCTTACCATCCCATGCAGAATAATACTAAATAAATAAAAAAACCGAACAAGGAATCTTCCATCAAATATCTCTTGGAGCGTAAAAAAAGTTTCTACGCTCTACAACTTATTGTCCACAAATTACCATAATTTTCCATTTGTTCATTTTCCAATCGCTCTGTCCGGTTAAAAAAAAAACAATCGAAAATGTTTGACGGCACGAAAAAAAAAGCACATGTTTCTATATTAAAATTTGAGCAAAAGACTCCGTTGCTTATCGACCAAAATTATTTTTTCGAAAGATCGTATACCGATTATGCGAGACGATTTTTTACTGTCTGCATCCTCGATCGATCTACCGTCCAATCGTAGTATGCAAAGAGATCGGCAGACAGACAAAGTAGCGTAGCGCAGCTCCCCGTTCCAATAACCCCCGTCTGGACTTTCCGCCGATTTTTCATCGGCCGATCGAAAGCAGCGAAAAAAAAAAAGAAAAAAAAAAAAAAAAACACCTAAGATTGAATACGAAGTCGAGGGTGTCCCGAGCGGGACGTTCGGCATCATCTCACGTATAAAGGAGGCAAAATTATATCGTACCGGGCCCGAGCGGCATACCGTCAGCTCAGTCAACGTTTACCGATTTCTTTTGGCCTCCGCCATCGCGCGCAATGGGTGTATCGGCTCTCCGCACCTACAAACCCAGCAACTCTGCCTAGCGATCGAACCGACCGGCGGATCATCGTTTTTTCATTATATTCTCGCGGTTGTTGGCTATTTGTTTAAAGCTCTGTCGCCAGGTACGATCGAACGAGAGGCTTCCTCCACTTCTCCCTCCACCCCTCGTCCCTCCTCCCCCTCCCCGCACTCCTCAACCCTGCCCCATCCCACTCTCGTCATGATCAACGAAGCGATCCCTCGTCTTCCGAGCCGTAGCCTACACCTACCGGATAACCGAACGAGATGAGATGAAAAGAGCGGAGCCTCAGCCTCGTCTCTCTCTTCATCTCCCGTTCACTTGCCCTGTTCTATCCTCGAACCGCTACAGCGCGCCTGTCCGCGTCCACTTGACTGCCGGCCACTCCGGGCAGGATGTCGATTATCGACGCTTTTTGCGATCATTCTCTCTCGAGACCGACGCGCTCGCTTCAAACATTTTTTCCCCCTCAAAGCCCCCCCCTCCCTCCCCCTTTGCCCTCTTCGAGCCCGGCCGTTCCGATCTTCCCCCCCGCCCCCCTCTGGTTGCAACCAACCGCGCCCGCGACCGTGGCGCATAATTAGCTTTCGCGTTATTGTGGAGCGCGGACCGCGAGAGAGCTTCCGCTACGGGTCGTGTCTTTATCTGGAAGAGGGAGGCTGAGAGTTTCTACGATCTTTGCGGGATGACAAGGAGAGGCGTAGGTGTGCGGAAGAGACTTGGACGGCTTGGGTGTTGCGAGTAACTTTGAGGAATATGGGTCGAGGCGATGAGCGATCGGGGGTGTGGGATATTATTATTAACCCTTAATGATCTATGCGGAAAAGGTGTAATAAAAATTATGTCACACGACCTTTCAAAATTTATGTCTGGCGGATTGGTTATTTTTAGATAATATATTAAACAAAACAAAAAAAGACAAGTCACGCAAAGGCTCCGGACGTTGCGACTAACTTTTGGGAATATGGGACGTTGGGACGATCGATCGAGGGTGTGGGAAATTATTAATAATCCTGAATGATCTATGCGGAAAAGGTGTGATAAAAATTATGTCACACGACCTTTCAAAATTTATGTCTGGCGGATTGGTCATTTTTAGATAGTCGCGGATGCTGCGAGTAACTTTTGGGAATATGGGTCGTTGGGACGATCGATCGAGGGTGTGGGAAATTATTAATAATCCTGAATGATCTATGCGGAAAAGGTGTGATAAAAATTATGTCACACGACCTTTCAAAATTTATGTCTGGCGGATTGGTCATTTTTAGATAGTCTTGGATGTTGCGAGTAACTTTTGGGAATATGGGTCGTTGGGACGATCGATCGAGGGTGTGGTAAATTATTAATAATCCTGAATGATCTATGCGGAAAAGGTGTGATAAAAATGATGTCACACGACCTTTCAAAATTTATGTCTGGCGGATTGGTCATTTTTAGATAGTCTTGGATGTTGCGAGTAACTTTTGGGAATATGGGTCGTTGGGACGATCGATCGAGGGTGTGGTAAATTATTACTAATCCTGAATGATCTATGCGGAAAAGGTGTGATAAAAATGATGTCACACGACCTTTCAAAATTTATGTCTGGCGGATTGGTCATTTTTAGATAGTCGCGGATGCTGCGAGTAACTTTTGGGAATATGGGTCGTTGGGACGATCGATCGAGGGTGTGGGAAATTATTAATAATCCTGAATGATCTATGCGGAAAAGGTGTGATAAAAATTAAGTTACACGACCTTTCAAAATTTATGTCTGGCGGATTGGTCATTTTTAGATAGTCGCGGATGCTGCGAGTAACTTTTAGGAATATGGGTCGTTGGGACGATCGATCGAGGGTGTGGGAAATTATTAATAATCCTGAATGATCTATGCGGAAAAGGTGTGATAAAAATTATGTCACACGACCTTTCAAACTTTATATCTGGCGGATTGGTCATTTTTAGATAGTCTTGGATGTTGCGAGTAACTTTTGCGAATACTTATTATTGGAACTTATCATTAACCCTAAATGATCTAGGCAAGAAATGGATGAGGAAGTCGAGAGCTGCGGTTTGCATCAGCATCTGAATCGGAGGCTTATTATTTTTTACTGGAAACCGTAACGAATTCGCACCATCGATATTAATGTTCTGCCTGATATAAGGATAATATTCGAAGTCGTACCACGGTATTTATAGTGTTAATCAATATACGAAGACTCATGCTTGACCATGGCAAGCTCCTCCCGAGGCAAACAAGGGGAAATAAGCTTATTGGAGCCGCATAGTTGGTGATTTTTAACCCCCCATTGCGGAGGACTGGGTAGGCCTGATTAGTATAAAAGACACAGTAAATTCGATCAATTAAGATCAGTTAACGTCGAACGTTGTATCGATAACACCGGGCTACACGCTTATTTGAAAAGCCGGATTCCATAGCTCGTGTTTCTTTTCGTGAACTAAAGTCGCAATATAATAAATTCTCCAAATTTCGTTTTTGTCTTTGAACTTATTATTATATTAAGTGCAGTTACATGCCATTAAAAGTAGTGAAAACTCATTTAAGGGTGGAAACAGTGTGAGTACAAACAACTCTTGTTCCTCCGTTACTATTTTAAATTGCTTTCACATAAGTTTGAATAGTCGAGCCGAGAACTGTAATTTGCGATTATCTAAAACGTTCTAAATTAGAGTGTAAATAGGCGAGGTTTCCGTCCCCCAGTGTAAAGGGCTGCCCTGCCTTGACCCGACAAGAGAAACCGATAGTGTTGCACTCCACCTCACACTCTTACGAGTTGCACCGGACGTAACCAAAAGAATTGAATAGCGTATTCTTCCAAATATTGCTATTAATTACTAGGAAAATTGCTGGAGAGTGAATGAGTGCTGAACAATATTGTCAGAATGAACAATAATTATTGAGCTTACTTCGGTCAAACACTGTTGCCGTTTGGGTTTGCATAGGTGAAAAAACCGATACGACTCATATTGTGAGGAATTAAATTGAACAATTTATTCACCACTGTCTATCATTGTCACTACTTATTTATCGTACGTTATTTACTGTTTATTAATTTTATTACTGTCATACATTAGTGAAATATCAAAGAGTGGCTGAGACTCGTGTGAAGAACGGAGAATCGTTTTCGAATCTCCTTCAGTCAAATGCCACTGCTGTTTGGGTTTGCAGGGGGTGCTAAATCAAAAAGCTGGCGTTGCTTCTCCACGCAGCAGGACCCTCAGACCTCTCTCACCCGATGTACGGTCTGAATGTGTGTGTTCTACGCCGAGAAGACAAATGTCAGAGAAACGCACCGGCAGGACGAGAGAGACCCGGGGAGCATAGATGCATGGTCCACGAGACGGTAAATCAAGTGCGGTGATATTAAAAGGCCGCTTATACGCGGAAAACATAAGATTTATTTCGGCGAGTAAAAGAGTGCGGGACATGCTGGAAGGCATGGGAGTGAAAGAAGAACGCGCGTGCGAGGGTCGTCCGCGAAACTAGGAAGGGGGAAAATAAGGGATGAAATGAGAGGATTCTGCTAATATCACCACCGAATAATGGTCGGGATGTCCGATCAGCTTTTTATTTTTATTTTTTCATTACCGAGGCAAAATGTTACGACGAGTTTTCTATGCAACCGACGGCATTGGCGTACTGAAAAATGTGAAATTTTTAATGGGTCACAATAACAATGTCTTTCAAAGATCATTGGACTTTGTATGCGTTACTCAGTTTATCATTTTTTGAAATATTCGGTGTTACTTCTTGGAGTAAAACTGCGATTTGAGGGGCAGAACTATAATACTCGGTTTATTTCTTGAACAACAATATTCTCGTGCGTTAGACGAACGGTTGTAAAATAAATATACAATTAAATAAAAACAAGGTGAAAACATACGACACAGGACGGTGAGCAACGTTCGAAAGCAATTGCAATTTTTACCAATTAAATTGCGGGGTACAAAAAAAAATATTATTTTTCATATGCATCGATAAATTTTTTCCGACTCAATGTAAAACCAACGTTCATTTATCCCTTAGTTGAACCACATTGCCTGTTAAGAAAAAATTATTTTTCGATATTTTTGTACATTCTGTACGCATTTTGATGAAAAAAATTTGTTCCCACGAAAACAAAGCTCTCTTTATGAGGAAGCAAAGCCAATGTGTTATTATTATTGTTATTATCTCCACGGCGCGAAGGCTCCTCACGAGCAGCTTCAGGTGTCGGTCTCGTATCGCAGCAAATAACCCGACGAAAAAAAAGTCGTCAATATCCTTCGATATTTCCATAACATTCACTGTATCAATTTTTTTCGTCTCGCTGATCGGAATCGACTTTGAAAAAAGGAGAAAATTTCTTCGATCAGATTACTACCAACTGACGTAATCAAAGAATAACCAACGTCTCACTCAACTGAATCGGAGAGTTCGTTCGTGCATAGAGCTCGATATTATTCTACATCAATTGCTTTCAGTCTCGGTTCGCAATAACAATAATATCTGTAACACGATGTATTCGCGACCGCAGAACACGGAGCGTTCGATCCTATTCTAAGACATATATATATATATATATATATATATATATATATTCCCTCAATCTATCCACACCGAGAATCCAGCGACTAATTTTGTTTGCTGGAACGTTCGCAAGTCTCGAACGACAAAACTCTACCGTACACCTTGTATATGTATCGTGTCCACATACGTGTTTTCCACAATTTTCTCCCCGATCTCCGGGGAGCAATATCGTCGTTACCGGAAGGGTTGCCGGAGTCGGAACCATGAAAAAAAACAAAAAAAAAAAACGGAGCGTAAAACGGAATGACGCAGAAAAATTTCGCTGCGCAAGTTAAACAAAGCAACTGGTCAAATATTCGCGTACGACTACTCTATAACTGTGTGCGGAGAGCTGGAAGCAGCTGAAAAATTAAAATCCCACCGTTCGGGAACTGTTTGTCTCGTACCTTACTCTCGTAATAAGGGGACAACTCTCTATCCGCGATATTTGAACAAGCGTCATAATTAATACTCATATTCATACCAAGAGTCGGGCTCGTATAAAATGGACATTTTTAACTCAGACATATTATTTGTATCTGTCAGGACTGCAACACATTCTACATTTTTCAGGGTAACAACGACAAAAACAATAATAATAATAATAATAATAATAGTCAATCTTTTTATTATTATTGTTATTAAATTAATTCAACAGATTTCTTCTTTTACAATCACTACAGAAATTTCCGATATTTATAATAAGATTATAAGTAAAATGCCCAATCTATGTAATACACAATTTACATTTATTTCCGATCATATAACAATTATTATTATTATTATGATATTCACGGGTTTCAGGAGAGAAAATCTAGAATATGTTTTTTGATGTTCAAATTCGTAGTGACGATGATTCCGATCGCTGTAGTTTTCATCTTTCTCTTGCGCTCTTCTGGTTTTCCTCATCTTTGAGAGATATCGTTCTTTAAGGACATTATCTGGTGGCAACGCTGAGGGGGGAGCGGGGATAGGGATGACAAAAACGTTCCGCCCCTTCGCGGATTGCGAGGTCTCTGTTTCTCTCTCTCTCTCTCTCTCTCTCTCTCTCTCTCGGTATGTGAAAAATGATGCAGAACCCCCGGATTTGGAGCGTCAGAAGCTGCGCTATAGAGGAACGATCACGTGTGTGGAGAACGCGAAGCGCGCACACACAGAGATTCATCTCTTTCGTCCCCCAAAGCAGGTCCCGGAGGAAACAACGTCGTCTCGTTTCGACGGTGACGTTGCCCAAGGCGTACACTAGGAAACGTCGTACAGTTAACGTAGTCGAGGGTATAGATATACGTCGGGTTTACGATCGAAACGATTAAGAGCCTGACAACTTCGTAAATAATCGTTTTCTTTATTTTTTTTTCGTCACGGTAACTACTGCCTTGCAGGAAATTTTTTTTTTTTTTTTTTTTGAGATTTTTTCAAGATGTTTTGAGAATTTTTGAGAGGTTGGCAATTCGATTTACAAGAATGAAACCTGTATTTAAAGAAAAAAGTAATTTTTGTATTTAATGTTACACTTAATATAACATTAAAATTATTAATTACGTTTTGAAAAAAAATTGCTTTAACCTGCAAAATATACATACGAATTTAATTTGTGCGTTGGGTTAATTTTTTCAAAATAAATTGTTCCTCATATTTTACCACAGAGGAGGCTTTTCAAGTATTGAAAAAAAAAAAAAAAATGAAAGCAACAGGGAAATTGTAATCTAGTCTCGTTTGTATCGTTAATTTCACGACATTAATGCATTATTTTATTTGTGTTTCAGATACGCCGAGACGTACAACAGAACGCCACCGGCTGGAATACAAAATGCTCTATTGCTGTGCGAGGTACATCGTGGATTCCTGTATAGTCCAGCCGCCATCAGTGACCTGTTAGTATAAATTCGTCGAATCAATCGCTATCCTACCTGTAATGGTCTAACAGAGTTTATGCGAATGAAGAGTAAATGTCGGTTCAATATTAAATGTGAACTGTTTGTTGTATGCAAGTAGTGGCGGGAGGAGAGCGAGCGACGTACAGCTTCGGGACGTCGAGGTGAACGGCAGAAAATCCATCTATCTGCTCGTCTATCTCCGCGCGTGAATATTAGTGTTGAAACCGTCGCTTCTCGCACCTAGCAAGTGCAGCTGTGAGAAATCAGATGGCCACACTGAAGGTGCTGCTCCGTATGGCGGTTAAGAATTTATACAATATGATTATAAGTGAAAGAACGAATGTTGGCGTGCGAAAGAATTTCCAACGAATTTAGTCAAGAATACTATTTTCGATACAAGTGCGTTGAAGCGAACTTTATACGCAAATTGTGAAGTGTACACGAATGCTCGTTACACCGCACTAGTACGACATGATATTTTTGGATCTAATACAAGAGATGCCTATTCCGTGCCTGCTGATTGCAAGCGCTATGCAGCAAAGCCTGCTGCGCATGCGTCGAATTTCATACCCCAAAAAAAAAAATTTCATATCGAGCTGTGACTACCAAATGTTCACGTTTCATGATATATCCATACGAATAATGCACGTATAATGCAATAATAACGCTGAGCGTGCGTGGAGTAAGGGTCTAAAAAATCAGAGATTAAAAACCTACATTATTCGTCTGGATTGAGTCGGAAATGTAGTATACTTGGCTGCACAGCCTCACTTTCGCCTCCCCCGGCAGCCACGAAAAGTAGCACTTTTCATCCATGAGTTGCAAAAAGTAATTATAGCAGTATAGGCTTTGCATTAAAAAAAATCGTGAGTGCGTAGAAAAAATAATGCGGTTAAACGGACCTCGCTCAATCCGCGGGAGATAGATCGGACGGAGACTACATTATAAAGTGAGAGTGCGTGACCTTACGGCGAGAAATCGCGGAACGCCTTTTGCACCGTGAACGAGCAAGGGAAGTTGCTCTTCTTCTCTCCCTTACTCGCTCGGTCGCAGCCACGGTGTGTGATGGATACGCGAAGATGTCAGTCGCATGCCCCGGAGCCAACTTCGCCCAGGATCCCTTGAGTTCTCTCGTTCAACGCGCTCACGACCCTCTCTGACCATTATGCTAAGCCCATTGTCCACTATCTGGACCAAGATAGCGACTGGCGCGCGACGAGCCGCGAACCATCTCGAGTCTCTCCAACTTCCCCACCTTGCCCTTACTTCGGAGACACGACACACCGTTAAAAAATCATTTTTTCCCTACAACCCCTCATTCTCACTCGATAAACTACCCTCCGACTTTTCGGCCGGACCGCTGGAAATATCAAGACGATAATATCTGGCGACAAAATATCAACAGGGGGGAAAAAAGATATCTCGGCGACAAAGTAGCTGCGACCACCGAGCGACGACGAATTTATCGACGAAATAAACGTATTAACTGAAACCAAATAATAACAAGAAGAGATGAAGAAAAAAAAGAGAATATTCACTGCACCTCGGAATGTATGTTCTTCGATGGCAGGGAAAAACATGATCAGAAAATCGTTTTTTTTACCGTAGTATCAGAAGATTGTCCTTTACTCTCGGCAAAAGAATCTTGACAGCAAACGTTTTCTTTCTTTTTTATATATTTCAAAAAAATTGCATCGCTTCGCAATACACGTTTGTTAATGGCGGGGGAAAAAATTCTTAAAAATATCTATCTTGTTACCGCAGCCTCGAGAAAATATTGTTTGCTCTAATTGAAGAAGATCGAAAATATCCCGTATGTAAAAGATTGCCTGCTCGTTTTTTTTTATAAATATATATATACATTTTTTTTTGTAAATTTTATCCTGACGATAACGAGACGCATGTGTGATATGACGGGAAATGTCAAAAGGGATGGTCGGAGTTGGAAGGGCGTTCGAACGAGGACTACTAATTCACGGTTTTTCGATACGTCCCTATTATTCGGGCGTTAGGCAAATATAGTTTCACAATGGAGCGAGCGAGAACGGGTCAGAGAGTGGTTTGGGAGGAGAGAAGAGAGAAGAGGAACGCGTACAGCGACACGCTCGTTTCGATAGTTTTTGCCCGTTTGCCAGCTAACTCACGGTAAACAGAAGGGACGTCGACGAGAGACGGAGCGAGAGAGCTTGACTCCGGGGGTCTCGCTCGGTAACAGCGGAAAATTCAAATTAGTCCAAGCGGCATATTGCACTGAATCGAAATTAATTCTCCGTCGCTAATTATCCGACGAAAGGCGTTTATCGACGTACAGAATATTTGTCGAACGCTTCATTTTTTTTGTTGTTACAAATTCAATGCACTTAAATCGTCCGGGAATTCGATTTTTATATACAGAGAAATATCCATATTTTTTTACCGTAGAATTGGAAAAAAAAATTCAATAGCGAAAAGGTATTATTAAACAACTTCCTATTATAAATTTTTAGAAACCAATTTTTTTATAAAAAAAATTTTTTAAGTAAAAAGAAAGAAAATAAATCTTGGTCTGAGTCCTAACTGAGGAAAGCTCGCCTCCGATGCACGCTGATCCCTCGTACCGACGTGTAACGCACACGCGGGCAAAAAAGCTTCGAGAGCGGCCGAAGGAGAACGAGGCGAGGAGGGGGTGGTAGAGAGAACCGCAAGAAATTTCTAATTTGCGGTATAATTAAGGGCGGCCCGACAAAAAGCATCGTGAGGGATTCAACGCGAACCGCGGCCCTGTACGGAGCCTCGGGAAGCTGCGAGAACACGCCGTAGTGTGTGTATATGCACGCTTTACCGTCCCCGACCAAATCGTGAATTCCTCGTGGCGTGGCTGCAACCGAGTAATTTTAAGCGAAACCGAACTGCACACTATTTCTTGCTCGTGAATCTCATATTTTTCAATACGATTACAGATACACGATCGTCGCCGACGAAGAGTGGAGAAAATTGTTACAATTCTACGAGGCCGATCACACGATTACCATACGGAACACTGGAACGAAGGATGCCGAGCTGATCACGAATCCTGGTGAGTGAAAGCCAGAGATTTATAAGAAAAATATCGTCTTCGGGTTTGAAAAAAAAAGAGACCACCCCTAATTTTTTACCGTCATTAATTTCATCGCAATTCCGCGATGCGCGACGTGTGCAAAATACCGGTTATCATTTTCAGGTAACATCAATCTGGCCAGAAGTAAATGTACCGGTTATAATTACGGAAAAAAAATTAATGGAAACTAAAATTAAATTTTTTTCAGGAATTAACGTCATTAAATTTAAAAAAACCTTCATATTTCGGTCATAATTAATTTTGTGATAATTTGGGAATGTGTGATTTGTGAAAGATATGAGTCGTAATTTTCAGGCAATCCAGCTAGATACAAAAATACCGAGCGTAGTTTTGCGAAAAATTACAGGAACCTTTATTACTTAGTTTTTTTGGTTTTCGTTTTTTAAAGTAGCAATTATAGAAGTGCTCACGCAATGTCGGACGTACGACGGAAGCACAGTGAAAATACCGGTAACATTTACCGCTCGCATCTCCGTTGGCAATACTTCCTCGTCGTGTACAGCAACAGCAGCCGAGCGACGAATAATGCCAGAAGACATTAGCTCCTCATTTACATAAATCCGTCGACGGTGGGGTTGCCTTTCGTTTCCCCCTGGGCTCTGCTGCACCAAAGTGTCTCATTATAATTACCAAGTATCCTGAAAATTAAGCGACGAGCTGTGTAAAAAAAAAAACAATGGAAAGAAATAAGCCACAAGGAGGGTAGGTTAATGTATCCACGACTATAGTATCGAGACCTACCAAGCACGCTGCAAATTGCAAAAAAAAAGTTTCCCAATATGTTATTTACGGCAATTCATTTCCGGTCTCAAGAATTGATTATAAAATACAACAATTGGTTCGATAATCAAATGATTATAAGTATTCGAAAAAAAAACATCAATATTTTTGAAATTCATTGTCAATTTAAAAAAAAAAAACATTTTTATGGACTGCAAGAAAAAATCTTAGACTGCTCAATGGAGCTCCGCGTACGTTCTCCATCTCCGGCGGTTTGCGCCGCAAGTTCGTCGCGTGCCTACTGTCGACGAGGCGCGGTCGCGGTTGCAAGACGTATGCGCGCTATAAAATGAGAGAATAAAGAGGATAAAGGAATCGATGAGGATAAAGAAGAAGAAGTGGACGCGCCGAGCGATAGTCCGGGCCGGAGGCGTGTATAGTACAGTGTAACGCGTCGATCCTTCTAAACATCCCATTGTCTTGTCCGTCTTGGTACACTCTATATGCCCGAACGAACGAGGAAGAACGAGCCAAGCTGAACGAACGAAATGGTTTTTTTGCAACATTTGTCAGGGCCACTTTGGTCTCCGCGGCCTATCTCTTCGACTGGACGGCGCGGGGGTTGCTGCCGGGGCTTCTCGTCGCTTCTCTCCCGCGTACGCGTGCTTCCCGGCCGACGAGATCGGCCCCAATTTGAATTGCAAAATCGCGGCTAAATCGAAACCCACGTTCGGCCATGCATCGCGCTTTCCTCCACCTACGGTTATCTATCCCACTCTTCGTGTCACCTATCGTACCCACCCGCGAGCTCGCGCGCCTCTCCGATCCCTCCCCGATATCACCGATGGAGACGTCGTTTAGGGTTAAACGGGCAACTTACAATCTCCTGAGGGGACGATTTTCGTTTCTTGATCTGCCGCTCTCTCAGAGCGGTTCAGCGCGCCGATGCATCTGGTTTCTAATACTCTGATTGGCTCGTCGAGGTAAATTAATATTCATTATGAAACGAACGAAGCAATGTAGTAATGATAGAACGAGCAAGAGAATTGGACAATTTTGATTATGGTGACGACACAACATTTTGCACGGGTTCAGAATTAAAGTGTAATTCATTTTTCCTTTCTCAAAGCAACAGACCTATCCCGACTGAGAGATCGGTTCGTGCCTTGCAACTTGAAATCTTCAGTCTACTTATTTAAAAAAATATATATCTGAGTATCTTCATACAAGAATCGTTCTCAGCCATTTTTTTAACAATACCCTCTTAATATTTTTTACTCCAAATGATTTTTCGAGTTATCGTTAAATTCGGGAATTTTTTTTTATGGACGATTCGAGCGTAATTTTAGATTCGAGTGTATGATATTATGTTCGGCCAGTCGCGCTAATGAGGTCATTTCTTTTTTATTAGCTCATCGTTACAATAATAATAAAAAGCCACGAAAGTTCCGGTGGTCGAGAGGTCCAGAACAAACAGACAATTTAGCTCGCTCGAAGGGCGCCCAGCCCGCAGAGTCGTCGGGAGTAACGCGACGGTCTGTGCGACTGGGGGTGGTCCGAACCTTCGCCGCTCGGTGACGAAAAATCAGGGGTTGTCCGCTTACGTTGACTGATACGGTGGCTCCGGTCGACTAACGAGCACAGACCGACGACGAAGACCAGGAGCTCCCGCACACGTACATTACACCAATACAATACGGCTATCGCCACTCGCACTCTTAAAGCTCACCAGGGTGGTCTTGGCTGCTGCGGCTCCGGATTGCCAGCCAGCGGGCCACATTAGGCACCGTCCGGACTCGTATCAATCACCTCCCGCTTTCTCACCCCACATGATTTTCTCTTCCACTCCTAGAACGTTGCTCCCCCCTCACCGACTACTTACACGACGTTCCCCATCGCTCCACTTTTCCGCGCAGATCTCCTCTTCACAGTTTTGTTCATGCTCGTGGAAATTTGTAGAAACGTCAAAGATGAAGATTTAGGAGAAAAAATAAACATCCATGTTTAACTCGATGCATAGAAAAAAATTCAGGGACCACTGCGCTGTGACAGTATTTTTTTTGCCACACAGTTGCAAGTTTGTCCGTGAAATGCAGTTTCATCAGATTTTTAGTTATTTTGTTTTTATATTTTTTGCCAATTTTTATTTAATATATTTTTTTTACGTTTTTAAGGTAAAAGACCGGACTGGATGGATGGATTCATTTGAAATTCGATATCAACGTTGTGATGTATATGTGGAAGACACCTCGCAATTTTCGCTGCGATTTAAAGATTTTTCGCAAAATTATTTTGTTGCCAGACGGGATAGACGGGCGGAAGTAGGAAAATGATTTTTATTATGCATTCTGGAAGATGCGAAACATGTTTCTGGACCATAATTTGAAAATCCGTTTTTCATTCATTTTTACACACGGCCATTCTCTTACGTACTTCGTATTCTGTGAGAAATTAAAAAGGAAGTAAAAAAAATGGGACATTTTGCAACACGGGGTAAAATTTATAAAAAAAATAAGCTGTTAATTTAACTTGGGTTGCCTGCGGATTAAGCGTCCAAAGATTTTTTTATCTCTGAAGGTAATTGTATCGAAAAACTGCTTTCTGATTTTTCTTTAATCCACTCGGTGCGAGACCGTTTATACCGAAGATACGTGTGTAACATCAGCTTGAAGTAGCGTTCTTCAATCGGGTCGGGGAAGCTCGTAAATATCGTTTAGCGCTCATTCTCTCCTGCCCATCCCTCTGGCTACCGCGTGCTGGACCAGTCTCCACAAATCAAACAGAGTCCGTGTACAAGATTCGAGACACTACAGGAACCTCTCCTTCTCGCGCATCGAGAACAAAACACAGTTCCAGCTAGAGAGACAGTCGGACTGCGGTGGAACGGGTGGCTAGACCAACCCGCGAGAATTAATATTCCTGCAGGGCGTTTAGATTTAGAACACGAATTTCCCGATTAGTTTGAATTCATCTCATACCCTCGGTCTCCTCCACCCGCGTCTCTTCGTCCGGCGCGTTTTGCCTAGCGGCATTGCTTACGGTCTCGCCAGAGGGGCCGCGAAACACTGAGGGAGACCGACAAAATTGAGACTTTACTTGGGGTCAGTGGACAGCGCCGCAGAGAGAAAGATATTGGTCAGCGAAGCGGCAAGTGCGCCGGACACATCCCTCTGTTTTCGAACAAATACATCCTTTACCTTAATCAGAAGTGATATACCACGCTTGGTATTGAGCAATTGCAAGTAACTTTTTTTTCCTTTTTTTTTAACATACCAACAGATCTCGGTTGAAATGATTCAAGGTGGCTCCAAAAATGATAAATGCGTGCAATTTAAAAATTTGCCGTTGTCGGAAAATCTTGAGGACTCTAAAAAAAAAAAAAAAAAACGATCGCCTTCGTGGTCTTACTTTAATTTGAGTCGATATCAAATTCCGCGGAACTCGTGCATTTGTTCATCGTCTGCAAAAGTCCAATTCTCCATTTGTCTAAAAATGTTTACGGTGCGGAGAAATAATTTGATTCAATAATATTAAATGTTTTTACAAGAGACGAACTGCACAGAGACAAGAGAGGGAAAAAATACAAATGTTCTGGAATGTAACATAGGGAATTTGGCTTTTGGAGTCTCTCTCGTCCGACTTCACACAGCAGGGTATCTAATCGTAGCGGAAGTCGCAGTTAAGTCCTCGGAGAAGAGGGAACGAATTTCGGAGCGGAGAAAATTAGCGCGTCCTCGCGGCCCGTGGGGGGTGGGGCAGAGACCCTCTACTTGGTCGCACACAGTTCTCTCGGCGTCCTTCCCTTATCCTGCGGGAGATCCCCACTTGTCCTAACGTGGACTCGCCAGGCCAAGCCACGGGGGGTTTTTCTATACGGCTTTTCTCCAGGATTAAATGGAGCGCCTGGATGACCGATGTTTCGTCGTCGGCGACGAAGAACGGGAAAACAAGATAAAACAAGGATAAAACGCGCTTAGCTTCGCAACACCCTCCTGCACCGCAAAAAAAAAAAAATCTAAAAAAGTATATGTACTTGAAACTAAGAAAAATCTCCGAAGAGTCGTTGTTCGAGACCAATGCACCTGTGAAAAATAAATTCAATACTTCCGTAAACGAGATTTCTGATGAAAGATGTAACTCTTGCGAAAGGTAAACATACTCACGTGTGCAATACCATCTCAAAACGAAAAAAAGTATCCGACTCGAAATTAAACAATATTAAAAAAAAAAAAAAAAATTCTCTGGACCAATGTTCCTGAAAAAATGCAAAAACTTTCGGATGCACAATGTCTGATAAAAGATAGATCTCTTGGGAAGCGAAGACATACGTTCGGAGAGGATCATTAATGTACCTTAGGAGTCGGCATTCGACAATCTTAATCGGCTTAAAATTTCCACTTTGTTGTGGTAAAGACGCGAAGACGTTCGTTAGTTTAACCGTCGCAGGATCCTCTTCGGGATGCCAAGGCGAATAACTTCGGGGATGCTTCGAATCTACACGAGGCCGCGTCCTCGAGATGTTTCCCACAGGGTCAAAGACTGAGATGGCATTTGCGTTAATTATTTTCTCCTCCCGCGGCCTGAGCTCCATTCTGACGGAAAGGATTTGTCATCATTCCAGGCTGTGTCTGTTAAGCTACAAGAGAATTTTATTTTAATTCCAGTAGTTCGCAAGTGTACATTTCGTACATTTCGTTTATCCCATTTCAATTTCTCGTAATATTTGTTTCAATTTTGAGAGATCGTGAAAATGCATGAAAGAAGGGATTATTTTTCTGGATCGCTTGACGATCTCCGACGATTGGGTATTCGCAAGAAAAAAAAACTTTCCAATCAATTAAAGAAACGAATTGAGATCTAAATTTTTTTCCACCTTAAGGTATCAAAATTCCGGGAGTATTAAAAAAAGTTCCATATTTCATTGTTAGAAAAAGATGTCAAAATTTTTTTTTTTATTGATTTCAGATGAAACTATCCCGTACCTACCTCCGCCAACGATAGGGAACATCAATCTTTGATATTCATCGAGTGACTTGGTAGTTATGAATGGAACTCTCTCCGCCTGGTCACGGAACGTTCGGTCTGGCCGCGCTGCTAGCTCGCTAACGCAGTTACGATTTTGATCGAAGACCTTCGAAGGACAGACCGTGACACGTGCTGTACGAACGAGTATCGAGACGTTTCGCCTCAAAGTCAAGAAACGTGAGAGCAAGTCGCGCCAAGTTCCTCCGATATTAACGAGGCGATACTGCTTCTCGGTCGTGATTTTTTTTCTTCTTCACTTAACCTTCGCCTCGGAGGATTTACGGGCGTTTGCGACCTCCGACAATTTTTTGACGGAGGCATTAATCACCGGTCCATCGGGCAATTTTTTTTTTCCCGCCTCATTGTATCGTCAACCCGACCCAAAGACAATCGAGGGAAGGCTAGAAGAAGTACGAAAAATCTGTCGCAGCCTCAGGCTCGACTATACACGATTTCCGGTCTGTCTGACCGTGACGAGATCATTTATATTTTTTTCCGTCCGTCTTCTTTCATTCCGTTCTCCCCTCGCTCGAAGTTCATTCCACTTAATATTTTCTCGAAGTTCGAACCGACGTTATTGGTACGAGCGTGCTTGCTCACTAGGGACAGACGGAAAGGAATTCATCCACCGTTTTCTAGAATTGAAGAGATTTTTTTATGTCCCCCAGGGAATTCTCTCGCGTTCCGCGGTCTGCTGGAATCCTCTCAGATTCCCTCCGACCGTGTGTGTCTCGATGTCCCGTCGCCAGGGCCCGTTTTTTTTTATTCGTCTTTCCTAATCAATCCACGGTTCTATGCAGAATCGCTAATGGCCCGCCGGCCCATTTCATCGAGCCGACATTCACTTTCGTTTTGACCTGGACAGCGCTTGGAGTCCCGGGTTCTTATTTGGTAATTCGAGTACGTACTTAAAGTACACTATTGCTTTTCGATTATACGCTCGTATTACAGAAACTCGATGAGTAACATGGCATTCCCCTTCTATTGGTTTTTAATTATCCGTATAATCTTTTAAATAAGTTCAATTTTCACGAAAATTCAGTTATTATTTATTAAACAAGAAGACAAAAACACAAGAAGACAAAAAAAGACCATCAACGAAATTTGTCAGTATTCTTTAATTGGTTTACGTTTTCTATAGAAAAAATCAACGGATTTAAAACTGCTTCAAACGATGAGTTACGAAGAATCGCAGTTAGCGATTCTTTAGGACGAGCCAGCTATGTGCAAACGGTTTTGCATTTTTCTTTTTGTTAGACTAAATAATTTTTTACCGCTGCGAACTTAATTGCAAAACGTACGTGAGAAATACTTTAAATCCAAAATATACTTCATACTTTAAGTACTGGTGATATTTCGTACATTGTACTTGAAGTATTTTTTGGTAGAAAGCCCAGTTCTGCACACCGATGCTGATGGATCCGAGGTTCTCCGTGTACCAGGATCGAGTAACAGGTGCCTAAAGCTGGAACTACCGGTCGATGATGTGTTCAGTTTTGCGCACGGATCAAGGCAATGAGAATCGTCAAGAAGGACATCCGGGAGGATGTAGAATAGACGAAACAAATTTCTGGCATTTCCCACGAGGCATTTCCCTATCGGAGTACCGCCAGTACCGGTCGGTAGATCGGAATAAAATCCAAGACGATGGCGAAACTTTCTTCACCGCACTTTGCACGATCTGGACGGTGGACAAAGTTTTCCCAACCGTTTTCTCTCTCTATCATACAATTCGAGCTAGTCGCTTTATGGTTTGACTACCCTCCGATTGCACTTTAGGGAAATACACGCACGATTTCGCCAAGGAACTTGCTGTATTATGTGTCATTCGACAATAAAACTCGGGGCTGTTTGCCCCATTCCCACTCTCAGCAGTTCGACCACAGTTCGCCGACTATTTGGAATGCTGCGATGGAGTGGAGGAAAACGGCTATCGAGAGGTATTCGAGAGCATCTCCTCGACTATTCTCTCGGTTTCGGCTTTCGAACTTTCCACGTCATTTGGATATGTTCCATCTCTGAATAAACTGATTAGCACTTTATTTCAATGTTACACATATTGTAAATTAAAAATCAAGTATTGATGAAGTGTTAATCACATTCGAACGTGCTGAGCATTTGTAGGGAGATGAACGCACGAATCCCCCAAGGAACTTCTCCTATTATGTATCTTTGCCCTCTTTCTCACACTTGGCAGTTAGACCATACATTGTACGAAAAAATTCGTTCGAAATTTACTGTATTGGACTTATCATATTTATGCAATAACTGGTCTTTTCTTCTCTTCTGTCGGGTTCGAGTTTCGAAATTCGCAAATCCTTAAAATACGTTCAATCTATTAATGAAACGATCATCTATTTATTGCAATGTCAACAATATTCCACAATATTAGTATTCCTGTCATATATAAATGATCAATTAGCCTTGGAAGTGCAGGAAGGATTTGGCCACTAGCCAATCACGCTGTATTTTGAAAACGGCGATACAAATATTTAACATCATATGTTTCGTCAAGTATTTCAGAAATGAGTAATCAAAGAATTAACTCATAGATTATCATCGCCAGAAAATTTGTTTAAAACCCAGTAAGGCAAGTTACTTCGGTCGTAGGAAGCGAAAGGGCCGAAGGACCAGAAAGGCAATCACGCGACATCCACTAGGGCCCCCATCCCCCCGATTTCCATTTCTCTAATTAGCTTAGATCTCTCGTATATTCTCGATCTTCCGATATCGCAAAGCGTTGCATTTGGTTTATCGGCTGAGAGTCCTATCGGTATAATATCTGGGAGAGAGAGGGTGGTAATTAGAGGCGTCCACGTCGGACATTCGAATTCATTTTGGGATGGGGAAGGGTAAGGTTGGGGGTGGGTCTGGGGTGAATTCCTCGACGACGACCCTTGGCCCTATCTCGCTCTCGCGCGGTCACCCTGCGACTTGCACAATCTCCCTCCACGGGCTCGACGTGCCGAGTACGTGCCGGGCAACCCCGTTGACCCTCCACCTCCCACCGTGGAGTCGACCTCTCTCGGTCAACCCTTGGAAAACTGTCTGAACATGACGTAACACTCGTGAGAATGGCCGAGACCTTTTTGCCGTGTTCACTTGATCGGTAACAATGGCGAGGCTTCTTACGGCTTCGAGTCCCTGGGCAGATTTTCACTCCGGAACCCTCTTGCCCCCCTTCGTCCCCTCCACCCTCCTGGCCCTCCGACCCCCGACCGTGGTCACCGTATATTATTAATTACCGTATTAATCACCGCGCCGTGGCTGCCCGGCGCCGATCTATCATACATGGATAAGAGTAGGCTTCTCTACCCCTGACACCGAAACCGGTAAACTTGTTGGACGATAATAACACTTGGAATTTTGTTTTCCGATCTTTCAGGTTCCTGCGAGATATGCATGCTGGCGAGGGTCGAGCAGGAGAGGTTGGAGAGCCTCAAATACGAAAAAGCCACGATCTACATTAAGTGCATCGACGAGGTCGAGGACGCGAAATCGGAAAACGACAGTGAGGTGAGTGAAGGCGTTTTAGTTGTAGATGGAAAAAAATAGTTTGAATAGTGAAGATTAAGTATGAGACTGCTTGGTCGATCACACCGGTACTTACGGAAAGATAAGAAAAAAAATTGTTGGTATTGGAGTGTCGATAATAGAGATCACAAAAAAAGGTTCGCCGAAAAATTTGTACAGATGTCTCTGAGTGTTGAAAAATAGCGAAAAAAAATTATATCAATACGAATATACATAGGAAGTTGTTGTAGAGAGAACGCTGCACCTTTTGCTCCCGGCGAGGCGTCCGACAATTAAATATACTGGAGGGATTCTTGCCGCGTCAGGGGCTCCCGAAAACCGGTCCGCGATGCTGTATCGCCACGGCATATTAGAAAATTGGCTTTCATCGTGGCCGTTTCACAATAATAATCGTAATTACCGTCTCCTACCGGTTGCGGCCTAAGTGCCTCGGTGACCGTTCACTCCACTCGTTCGCGACTGCGCCGGATACCACCTGCCCTATCAAATCATCATCGCACTAATCGATATATTAATGTTGAAATTAAAATTTGTGCTTTTTTTTGGTCGATTCGCAGATATCGGCGAAGAGGCTGAAGATGGAAACAACGAGGCGTCCGAGGACCCGACGGAAAGTCAAGGGTTCGCACGAGCTCAAGGTATCCTCGGAGATCACGCTGAAGGAGCTCAAAGTAATGGTGAGTCGTTTGAGAAGAAAAATAAAAAAATTAAGAAACAAGCCTCGAAAAATTACTGTACTCTTCGTAACTGCAAGAGCTGTGTCGATTGTTTGAAGAAAAAAAATCATTTCTGCGCTCCACCGTACGCCGCACGCTTGTGTGTGTACGCTTTGGAATATTCTCTCGTTCTCTGTGAAGTCGGCTCGGTCTCTCAGCTTCGCTTATGGATACCGGAGTAGTAAAGCATAGTTATGGCTGGTTAGCATATGCCGGAGCTCGCCAGGATTCATGTATAAAGTGGTTTCCAGGTATCGGCACAGTCATTGGCACCGCAACGGTCATCGGCAGCACGAAAAAAAATGATGTACGAAACAAGGCTGGACGACACAGGAAAGGAGAGTTGCCGATCACTGGTCGTGGCGAGGGATTCTTACGACTGCCAATAGCTGGACGGTTCTTTCGCAACTGTAATACTTGGCTCGTCCGAGCCCTCCACCTCTTTCGGAGTGTGCTTAAACTATTAAGCGTATTTATATTGCTCGCGCGCCCGCGGGATCTCCCCATCACCGGGCGTCGCGCTCAGCGCCGACCGAGGAGGGAACCCGCGGGCCAACGGCAAAAACCCGAAAGAGCATAAACCTCGGGCTAATAACAGGCCTCAACCCGAGAGAGTCCACTTCACTCCGGCACTCTGCCGCTGCGTTCCTCTCCGCTCGGATACTTCGCAGCTCTCCTCGACGCCGGATTCGCAACCGAGACTGCGCGCTTATGATTTTTCGTTCAGAGCTTCCACCGAATCGTCTTTCCGATTCATGCTTATAATACTTCGGATTTCGCACCAAGGCAAAACACTGCTAAAGGTTCCACAGGACATTTCACGCATTACTGCGGAAAAAGGAAAAACACCTGCCACGACGTTGATTTGTCCATACAATTCAGAAGCTCTTTACTACAAACGAGAGCGGAAATTATAAACGCTCCTCGGATAATAGAGACGTGATTAGAGGTCTCGCTTTCAAACTCTGGTCGTGTAGTTTTTCGGGCAAAAAAATATTGCGAGGCGACACAGCTCCTGGCATTTATCATGTGATAGTCGATATATGTGTCAGTACGCGTCCAATGTTTACATCCAGCAAATGACGTGACGCAGCTCTAGTATCGTGAAGCAAACCTAGCAGGCGACTTGTTACCGACGTCCAAAAAGTACAGTTAACGTTCACTCATATTGTGTAACCCTCAAAATGTACGACTTTGGGGGTTCTCACTAATGGAAAAAATAGCAGGTCCCACCGCTAATAACCATCCGATGCGACGTTAAGTAATAACAAATGAAAAATAAATATAGGCACAAAAACTTTAATGGCAAACGAAATTTCACGGAACTTTTAATGTGTCTGAGTTCGCTCCGGTGCAAGACACTTCCTGCCTGCCGAAGGATCCGTGAGCCGATGTTTGATCACCTACGAAAAAGATACCATGAGATTTCACGCAGATCCACGCAAGCGACTCCGGACGTGAGATGAGATCAAGAGAGAAAAAGCAGCTTATAGAAACGAGAGCGAAAAATTATAAACGCTCCTCGAAACCTTGGGACTTTTGGCGGGTTTATTGTTTGCCGAAAAAAAGAGAAAATATCTATATTTATATACGTATAAAAAAATATATAAGAAAAGATAAATGGAAAACGAGGGTAGAAGAGAACGGAGGAAGAGAGGCGAAATAAGGCGAGCGCAACATGACCGTCCGGTAATTGCTTAATTTGTGGAAGCACGGTTTGTTCGTGTGGGTTTTCACTGCGCGCCGGCCAAGAGCCGCCCGAGTGTGACTCTCTCAGCTCATACGCTACCCCTCGCTCCATCTCTTTCTCTCTGTCCCGACGGGAAGGTAAAACGGACACTCGTTCAATCCGCTCCCTCATTCGCTCGGTTACCTTCCTATGTATTCGTTGCAAAACGCATTCGGTCTCGTTTTACGAGCGAGGAGGAACGCCGAGAGGCGTAAGTAACATTACCGAGCGGGATACATGTGTGCAAACACGAACGCAGGGCGTTAACACGAACTTGCAGAAAACAACAAAGGGACGTGCCCGAGTCTCGTGAATCTTTAGAAAATTATGCTTCCGAATTATGCATATTCGAAGAGTAGAATGATTATTCTTTATATTTTTTTAGGCAGCTTCTGCGTTGCGCAATAGTCAAACGGGTGCTAAATTCTAACAATTGTTTGTCGCAAATTGTATGGACTGAGATTAAAGGAGCTCGATAATTGCATGTGTCCTCATCAAGAAAAAAATTAATCCGGCTGGTCTTGCAAGAATAACAATCGAACGACGAGCAGTGTACATATATTTTTTACCGTTTAAGACTCATTTCATTGTTCCTTTTGCACTTTCTTTATCAACTTTATTTATTTCTGCGAAGTATTCTGTCAATCTGTTACTCACAGATACGTTCACGTATCGCGCTTCTAATTCGCCCCAGCCCGTGATTATACGAACCAATACATAAATTAGTGAATGATTCGTTCGATATAAAATCGATATTTTTTAGCGATTTTGATATATCACAGCAAGTTTAGTTTCTCAAACTTTGCTCGATGAATTCACATAGTAGGTTTTTTGTAGATTTGATTATCCGACGAATACGACGAAAAAAAATCTACTCGGTAAATCCCTCGAGCAACGTTTGCGGAACAAAATGAACCGTTGAAAATTAAAATCAGTTAAAAGATAAGGAATCTTCGTCAGAAAACCTCGGCGAGACGTATCGTAAAAATTTGCATGTACCAGATGGTCTGCTTGAAAAAACATTGTTATCAATGCTTTTGGGAGCAGACCTGATCGAGGACCCACGCAATACAAATAAATTTCCATTTCTTTCGGTAAATGCACAGCACTGGATAAACAACTGTGAAAATTTGGCATTCCGTGCAGAGTAACTACCTCAATTTAACTCACTTTAATATTATTGCGATTATTGATTCAAGTGTGGTTGTGTGTGTTTTAGACGATGCCGCTTTGCGGAGCCGGTCCGTACGATCAACATCTGATGCTGGGCGAACACGAGCTAACGGATCACAGTCAGAGTCTCGCCTCCCTCGGAATAACTCCCGGTTCCCTCCTCACGCTCAAGGTAATTAGTTAATATTTCAATTATATTTTGTTACACCGATCGGCGTGGAATTTTTCGTTAAAACCGTCTCGCGATAAATACCATAGTCTGCAAAAATTGTTACATAAATCTCCGTTAATCGAGGCGCTGCGAGAACGCGACGGAGCATATCTCGCGGCTTAGTCACAGATCGCCAACAACTACCGACCGCGCTCGCGCCGATCTACTCGCTGACGGAACCTCGCCGAAGGTGTAAAAAAGAATGCACGGACAACGGACAAAAAAATGTTCGCGCGCCGCTACCGTTCGCGAGCCGACGACCGACGACGATAAGAAAACAAAAAGAAAGAATAAAAAACAAAAAAGAAAAAAAACGTTAACAATAAACGCTCAGCGATGCAGGCACGAGAGCTCGCGAACGCTCCACAGCATCGGCAAACCTTCGCACTCTTTTCTCTTCTAATTACCGTCTGTCCCGCGACATACTCCAGCGGTTCCGGCATTCGCGGCTTATTTGTCTACGTTAATTTTGTCACGGATAAAACAAAAATCGTTTGCTACATTTTTTTTGTCTCTCAGTCTTGAATGCCGAGGGTATTAATTGTGCGGAAATACGCACTCGCTCGATGCTCCTGGCGAGTATAATAGTCGATTCGGCAAGCATTGAGCTATCCGGATTTACAATCTGGCCATCGATGCCTCCGGCGTGACGGCGTATTTGTGTGCTCGAATTTTGTTACGATAAAAAAAATATTTGCGTGTATATATATGTATATATTTATAAATTTTTTTCGTGGCTCTGAGTGGGTTCCCAAGGGTATTAATTCTTCAAAAATCCATATTTGCGTCACGCTTTTCGTCACGGAATGATAGGCGAGTCGAAAAAATAGTCAATTTATAAACTGCTTACGCAATTTAGATTTACAAATTTCGTGAAGGAATTGAAGATTAACAATCGTTTAATCATTTTTTTTTCTGCTCAGACTTGGTATCAGAGATTATAAGATGTTCGGTTCAATATTAATTATTCGAAAATACGCACTTTTGTGACACTGTTTGCCACGGGATTAACAGGCGACACCGCAAGCATCGTGCAGTTTAAATTCAACAATTCACCGACAGTGTTTCCAGAATTCCTACATATCTGTCTCCATACATGTTCTCACGAATAAAAATCGAAAATCGAATAAAAATACAAAAGTCATAATTTAATGAGTTAAAAAACAAAATATCGTTTCTCAGAGTCCTCTTGAGGCTAATAATTTTCCGGAAATGAGCTCTCGCGGCGCGAAACTTAAATTAAACGTCTCACCGACGATGTTTCCGGCATACTTTTTTTAATTTGAAATAAATTTCGTCACAAATCGAAAAACGAAAATCGCTTGATATATGAACAAGAAATGAAAATTTCGTGCCTTGAAGTTTGCTCCCGAGGGTTTTAATTGTTCGGGAATGTGCACTGGCGGTGCGGAGTTTGTCACGGGAATAATAGGCGACTCGGCGCGCATTGGGCAATTTAGATTTAAGATCTGGCCGCCGGTGTGTCTTAGGCGGAGAGACAATGGGTAGAACAGGCGCGAGGAAGCTTTCTCCGAGGAGTCTGCGGGTATTACGCCCTGGCGAGATAACCGTCCGCGGGAAGATCTCGCGCGTTCACCGTCGGAGATTAGTCTCTGAAGTCGTCGGGACTCTCGGCTCGAGCCACCTTACGGCCGGAATGACTTTCAGCCCGAAGATTAGACTAGACAACCCCCTCAGCAGCAATCGCCGAAGAGGCTTCGGACTTTCGACGCTAAACTCTCTGAAATGTCCCGCAACCGCGCGGATGGAATCCTCGCTAATCGAGAACTGTTTTCTGGTCGCGATTTACAAAGGTGTTCGCCAACTCTGTCGACACACTTGGTCGCTTCACAGTCGAACGGTTTTACGGTAACGGCGTTCTATGGATCGTTGGGCGAGACTCGTGCGCCGCGCTGCGCAGCCAATTGGCTCGCGACTTTTCGCAATGAAAGCAGATTTGAGGCGCGAATAAAAAATTTACTGATAGCAAAAAAAAGACATTGTCTAGCGACCGGACCGGCGGAGGAATGCACGCGAGTAAAGCCAATTCGGTTGTTTCTACGCCAGTTTTCGGTGACCTGCAAATCGTCAGGAATAGTTGTTCGTTTATTTTTATTATTATTATTATTATTATTTAAAATGTATTTTTTTTTTCTCTTTTATTTTCCAAGGATTTCCCAAATCTTTCTCCCACTTCTTACGGATCTTTCTCTTACTCGCTCTCGTTTGTCGAGTGTACCTTTTTTATACCAACATTTTTGAAATCATTCTATAATTTTATCTTTTTTGATTATTATTAGGCCTTTTACGAACCTTCACTTACTCAAATGTATTATTAGTACATCTGAGTAAAATTTTACAGTGCATGACAACATAGTAGAAAAAGCGATACATTTTATCATTGTAAAAACGTATAATGTGGAGCGGGTTTTAAAAACATTAAAAATATTGCAAAAACTCATTTTTCTAATTCTTGGTCGCAGTTAAACTGCTCGCAATAATTCGCAACAAGAGCCAATTTGGCGTAGAAAAAAGATGAATAATAAAAAATAAAAAAATAACTACCTGAGGTGAAAAAAAAAAAATCGTCGGGCGACCGAACCGTCCGAGGAATGTACGCGAATACAACTAATTCCGACGTGGTCTACTCAACTTTTCGGCGACCGGCAAATGATCCAGAATAGTTGTCCCTTTACTTTTGTTGTTATTATTATTTTTTTTACTCTTTCTCTTTCATTCCCCGAGGAGCTCTCTCACATTTTTTTTCCACCCTTTCGTCCACCGGCCGATGGTACGATCCGTGATGTGGCTTGCTTTCTGGCTGCTTCTGCTGCTGCTGCTGCTGCTGCTGCTGCTGCTGCTGCTGCTGATCGACCGGAGTCTTTAGAGTCGGTCTCGGCCTACGAGTCTCCGACGGGCGGCAGCCGCGTTTGATGTCGTGTGACGAATGTCCGCGTTGGATGCGCCTCCTTCCTTGCCATCTCTCGCTTTCTCTCATCTATCCTCCTCTCTTCTTTTCTACAGTAGCGGAATAAGGAGAGAGCCCTTACTCGCCTTTACTTCGATCCCCCCGGGTTCGTCTGCCCTCTCCGGGAACCCAGAATTCCATATCCACGGGACGTATCTACTGCTCTCTCGAACCGTCTCGCTCTTTCGTCAAACGATAGCGACTCCGCGGACCGAATATCGTACCGCGGTGCATAGAAGAGTCGGAGAACCTTAAACGTTCCAACGCGCGCTCGGTGGCTTTTCGAATCCAAATTTTCACGCGGGGTGTGCGGGAGTAACGGCATGGATTTCTTTCTTTTTTTTTTTGGAGCATTCAAGGCATCGTACGAAAAATCCTGGTAATGTCAGAATTCAAAAATCGTTGGGGAAATGAAGAAAATAAAATCGAGGAATTTGTTGGCCGTCAGAATGAATGACGGTACGACAAGTAAAAAAATCCAAAACACTCACAATGCGGAAGAAAAATTTGAGGACGAACATTTTTTTCCTATCTCGGAAAATTTCAATGAAAAATATCAGCTATTGTAAATTTATGTAAATGCCACAAAAAAATACTTGCACATTCCATATTTTCCATATTTCCATATTTTCTCTTGAAGATCAAGAAAAAAAAAAAAAAAAAGAGGCTCAAAATTCCGCTCTCTGGGCAGTTCCGTAACGATATTCATCTCGCAGCATTTTTCGTTTCGATACCGTGAAAAGGCGAGGAATCGGTCTTGGAGGTGAAGCAAACCTCGTCATTCACCTTTGTTATTCGGTTCATTGGAAAGAAGAGCAACGAGTCAGGGCGCGAGCTCTAAGAGAGCAAGAAACGCCAGAGTGGATCGGCCACAACTCGGCGCGTTCTCTTCGAGGTTTCGCGCACCGCTATATATCTACCTATATATATATATATATATATATATATATATGTATAAATAAAGGAAGAGAGATAGAGACCCTTTCATACTCTGTTGCGTCCAGTTGGCGTGGTAAACGAGGATCCTGTTTACACGGGGTTACGGGCAAAACCGGACGCTCCGCGGTTCTCCAGCATCATCGTTCGCTCTTCCAGAGCGACGACAGAGAGAACGAGACGGAGCGAAAAACGAGGAAGAGAGAGTGCGTCCGAGGAGAGGAAACGGGCAAGGGCTTATACCTTATTCTTCGCTCCGAAGACAGTAAACGCGCCCCTCTCGTGCAGCTAATGGCAATAATTATCCTTGCGCGGCGCAGCGCAAGTATCATATTTTTCCTTCTCTTTCCTCTCTTTTTTTATTATTTTTTTATTTTCATTTTATTTCTTACTCGCGGCATTAAAATCAAATCACTCCTGCCGCGCTAAGAAACGAAACTGCGTCCGAGCTCTATCGGTCCAGTTTCGTCGCTCAACGAGTCGATTTTTAATTCCCACAGGCCGCGGGCGACTCTCCGGGCAACCCGAAAAATCAATCAATTAAAGCGATAATGCCTCGTCACTGGTTTCCCATCGTTGAGCAACGAATGAATAACGGAAAAAACAATCAACACGAAATCGGAGGTTTCGGTTCCGAGGAACTCGCCGATGCGATACCGTCAATGAGATCCTTATAGCAGGAAGGCTTTTACTGCGCGGCGAGTCGAGAAGCGTTTCGTTGCGCGGCCAAAATGCGTTTTCAGCTGCGACTATTACAATGGAAAAATTCTCTTCTATCCTCGGACGAGACGATCGCGCGTTTTCGCGGCCGTCTGTGTGTTTCCCTCTGTACGTGTTTACGACTTCTCGCATTTAATAAGACTCGGCGGCGGCGTTCCTCCTGGAATACGCAGCATTTACGAGCGCGTGTGTGACTCCTTGCATGTAGTGAGTACGTACAGAGAGTTCATTGAGTGCCATTCTCCAGCAATGACAAATTGCGCTCGCTCGACAGCCTCTCTGCGGTTGCGTCAGCGAACGGAGCATCCATTCCTACGGTGGTAGCTTGTCTTGACTTTACTCGTCGGCGTACCTGGAGCTCAACGTAAGAAAGTGTCGAGGCGCCTCATGAATTCGTTCAGCGTGATCGAATAAAATAATACATTATTTAAAAAAAAAAGAAAAAAAAACGCGATATCTAAAAAAAAATTTACAAATTAAATTTGCGCCTACTATGCGGGTAAATCTTTCGGGCGATATTGGCGTCCACGCGGAGGATAATTTTCAACGTATTAAAAATAATGTGTAAACAGTTTACGGAGTTGTGATGCAGTTTTTGATTCGCTTAAAAGTACTAAAAAAAATCCATGTCCAGACAGAAAAGATTCGAGGACCTGACATACGTTGCTCCCGACTGCGAGATCTTATTTTTTTACTGGAAGTGACGTCATATCGGAAATTCATCAGTTGCTGACCGAGAATGACTTGTTGAAGAGCAAAAAATGATTTTTTTTTCGTCAAACTGTAGAAAAAAAAGGAATAAAAATTCCACAAAATTTAAACACCTCGACCGATTTTCGCCAAATGAAAAGTCGTTTGCAATTCCAGGCCTAAAGATTGATAGTTGCGCAGGCTCGAGCGCCGACAGATGTATTTATTTTAATTTTTCTTTTCTTAAATTTGCAACTTCAAAAAATTGATGTAATGGAAAGAATGATTTTCTCAAGAACATGAAAGATTGACATGACGTTAGAAAAATCGTCATAGTCTTTAAATCAACGTAATTGTAAATCGAAGCGCAGTGATTGCAATCGAGAACGATAACGGACACATCGACGATCGGTAAGTGACGCAGTAACGAACAAGGGGAGTAAAACCGGGAGAGAGAATACCGCGATTCTCCCCCTATGAATTTTTTCGCCGGACCGTCAATTCCCAGCTGTGTCCCTATATGAGATTCGTCCCCGGCATACAAGATTTTTTTTACTCGCTCCACCGCTCCGACAACCGTTCGATCCGTATTTTTTTTATTTGTATATTCGTCCCTTCTCGGGCGGCGCCGCAGCTCCGCTGTTCTCCGAGTCTCTCGACGATTCGTCCGGGCGCGAGTCCGAGAGAGCGCCTAAGTTAATATTAATGGGAATATTTATGACCGTGGGTCAGCGGTCACTGTTCGCGACTCCGGGGCAAGCCCGGCGCTCCGTTACACCGCCGCTATAACCGAATCTCTGATAAAAGGAAAATCTGAAAATGCGATGATTTATGGGTAACGTGCGCAAACAGCGATCTTAAACGCTGAATAAGTTATGGAGCGAGCGGGTCACTGTTCGCACTTTCGACTCTATCGGCTTGCAGCAGCTTTCGTCCTTTTTCAAATTTTTATAATTCTCCGACCGAGGAGATCGCAGAAAGATCGTTCCCGCTCGAAGCCCCGTTCGACCGCGTCATCGCCGAACAAATAAGCTTCTGTGCGTGTCGCGCGCGAACCTCCGGCCAGACTAATCGCGGAACACTCTTCTACAACAGGTTGCTCGTCTCGTATTTATCCTCCGCTTCTCTCGGTCTCAATCTCTTCTCCGGGAACAAGTGGCACTCCGGCCACATGCGCTACTCGCACAGTTACTCTGCCGTACCATTCGTACGTCCGCCCACATGGCTGTAAATTCTCGCGGACACCGAGACGACTCCGGGGGAGATTCCGACAGTCGACGGACTATCTCGCGCTGGTCCCGTCACCAGAAATATCTCGTAGGTATGACGGAGGAAATCTCGTGATAAATAGATTTATTCAAAAATTTTGAAGATTATTTTCGGATTTCGGATGAGGAAAACCGGAAATCGGGGATATTTTTAACACGGAATCGGCGTACAGTTCAAGGGTGAATAAAAATGTACAAAATATTGGACTGTAAGTGTTATGATTTTCTTATTTTTATTTTTTTTTAGAAACACTTTGTTTATTTTATTTGCATTTTTTTTTAACTCTCGAGAAACTTTTTTTGACTGGTGTGAGTCAGAGCCGAGATTGCCGTTCGTCGGTAATGCTCTAAAAATACGCATTATGAATATTTCCTCCAGATTCGGCCGTAACGTATTAAGTTTCCGTTCGCTTGAGCAGAAATGTCACGAGAAAATTTCACGAAACAATTATAAAAAAAAAAAACGTCACTGAAGATGTAATTTTGTGGTTTATAATTATTTTCCTTCGGAGAAGACAGCAGCGCTTCCGGCTCCGAAATGGTAAACCGGAAATCAAGAATACTCGGCCTGTAGAATTCCCTTACCGCTCGAGTTCGAAAGAAAATTAATTATCCTTTTTGGTTTTCAATGATTTTTTTCTATTTAATATTTTTATTTCTTTCTTTCTTATCCCTCGAAGCATTTCCTCGGGCACCGTCGCAAATCGTCGTCGATGATCGTCTCTGGTGGAAAAGAAAATATAACTACACATTACGTACATTTCCTCAGCGACGAACGCCTCAAGATCGTCGATCGATCAGAATCTCTTCTTTGTTCTTGTTCGCTCGAGTATTTGGCAAAGATCAACGAGAGTAACTTGCGCGACATTGTCGCGAATCGGAGGCCCGATGAAGGGTGGCCGGACGATGAGTGGAGTTACCGTGCGATCTCTATGCTGGAACTGGCTCGCAGGACGGCGGGAAGTGGATGGAGAGAGCCCCGAAGGAGGAAGATTTGTCCCCTAATGTAGTCAGCGAGGCTCGCGGGGACTTCGGAGCTTTCTCTCGCCCGCTCTCTTGTTCCCTCCTCGTCGTGAACGGGCCGGGTCGGTGGTGGAAAGGGGCTTGCAAGTAGGCGTCTAGAAAGTGAGTAATGCTCACGACAAACGCAGGCCCCCGAGGGGAAGGATCCGGAGCGATCCGCCGGATGAGAGGAGATCCCTGCAGATAGGGTGCTAAGCGAGACACTAAGACCGATCCCGGCGGGTCTTTCGCATCGCCACGACGACCACCGTCATCATCTCGCTCTTCCCATTCCGAAAGCCCGCGCTCCACTTTCGCCATCGTGCACAGACCTCGTCGACACTATCGCGCTACTACTTTCCCGCAATTTGACACGGTATCCTGAACGAGAAAGGGTGCACCGACGGAAGGCACACGGTAGAACACCGAAACTGCCGACACATTTATCGCACGTTCTTCCAACGATCGAGTCGTCGTCAATAAATACGTTAAATTTTTTTTATATATTTACGCAATGTTCATGAATATTATTTATTCAATACGAATTAATATGTAAACGACGATGAGCATTTATATTTAAATAAATTAAAGAAAATTCATTTTTATCTACGTTATAATGAAAGTTACAGAAAGTAAAGATACAGAAACGAATTATTACAGACACTCATAGATCTATTGCGCGCGCTTCAAGCGTGCGCGCCAACATAATTGCTGGTGGTTCATCATATTATTTATATATTTCTATTTGCTCGAACCCGAGGGTAAATAAATACATAGGGTTGCGGAACAGAGTGTGTTAGACGAATCGTGAACATATCTGCGTTTGCAAAATTTAGTTTGGCAACTTATAGCGCCTAAATTATCGGTTTAAGAGAACACAGTGTAGGGACTTTTTTGTTCGTTTTTTTTATTCTTTGCCAACGGATATTCTCGGATTTTTTTTTCAATTTTTGAGCTAGTTTTTACGAATTTAATATTTATGCACACTACCACGGGTTAAAGAATCATTGAAAAAAAAAAATTATTAGAACTTTTATTTTCCACTTTTAATTCTGTAGGGACTGAAAAAAAAAAACTGTCTTTAAATTATTTAGGTGAGTTTTGATGAATTCGATATTTTAACACACTTCCATGTGTTTTAACTCGTATTTATAATAAACAAAAAAAATCTTTATGACTTTTTTTCTACTTTCAATTTTACACCAACGCATTATATGAATTTTTTTTTTTCTATTTTTCGAGCTAGTTTTGATGAAATTAATATTTTGGCAGGCTTCCACGGGTTAAATAATAAATCAAGAAAAAAAATGCACAGAACTTTTTTTTCTACGTTCAATTTTACCCCAACGCATTTTATTTTTTTTAAATATTTAAACGTGTGGGCTAGTTTTCATGAAGTTCTTATAAGAGCTAGTTTTTATAAAATTAATAAATATTAAATTCATGAAAACCGGATCAAATGTTTAAATTTTTGTTCGCGCTGGCTTCCATGAAACTAATAAAAATTGAATTCATGAAAACTAACCCAAATTTTTAATTTTTTTTTTCGGGATGGTTCTCATTAATTCAATATTTATTAGTTTCATGGAAACCAGCCCAAAAACAAAAATTAAAAATTTGGGCTAGTTCTCATGAGTTCAATATTTATTAGTTTCATGGAAACCAGCCCAAAAACAAAAATTAAAAATTTGGGCTAGTTCTCATGAGTTCAATATTTATTAGTTTCATGGAAACCAGCCCAAAAACAAAAATTAAAAATTTGGGCTAGTTCTCATGAATTCAATATTTATTAGTTTCATGGAAACCAGCCCAAAAACAAAAATTAAAAATTTGGGCTAGTTCTCATGAGTTCAATATTTATTAGTTTCATGGAAACCAGCCCAAAAACAAAAATTAAAAATTTGGGCTAGTTCTCATGAGTTCAATATTTATTAGTTTCATGGAAACCAGCCCAAAAACAAAAATTAAAAATTTGGGCTAGTTCTCATGAGTTCAATATTTATTAGTTTCATGGAAACCAGCCCAAAAACAAAAATTAAAAATTTGGGCTAGTTCTCATGAGTTCAATATTTATTAGTTTCATGGAAACCAGCCCAAAAACAAAAATTAAAAATTTGGGCTAGTTCTCATGAGTTCAATATTTATTAGTTTCATGGAAACCAGCCCAAAAACAAAAATTAAAAATTTGGGCTAGTTCTCATGAGTTCAATATTTATTAGTTTCATGGAAACCAGCCCAAAAACAAAAATTAAAAATTTGGGCTAGTTCTCATGAGTTCAATATTTATTAGTTTCATGGAAACCAGCCCAAAAACAAAAATTAAAAATTTGGGCTAGTTCTCATGAGTTCAATATTTATTAGTTTCATGGAAACCAGCCCAAAAACAAAAATTAAAAATTTGGGCTAGTTCTCATGAGTTCAATATTTATTAGTTTCATGGAAACCAGCCCAAAAACAAAAATTAAAAATTTGGGCTAGTTCTCATGAGTTCAATATTTATTAGTTTCATGGAAACCAGCCCAAAAACAAAAATTAAAAATTTGGGCTAGTTCTCATGAGTTCAATATTTATTAGTTTCATGGAAACCAGCCCAAAAACAAAAATTAAAAATTTGGGCTAGTTCTCATGAGTTCAATATTTATTAGTTTCATGGAAACCAGCCCAAAAACAAAAATTAAAAATTTGGGCTAGTTCTCATGAGTTCAATATTTATTAGTTTCATGGAAACCAGCCCAAAAACAAAAATTAAAAATTTGGGCTAGTTCTCATGAGTTCAATATTTATTAGTTTCATGGAAACCAGCCCAAAAACAAAAATTAAAAATTTGGGCTAGTTCTCATGAGTTCAATATTTATTAGTTTCATGGAAACCAGCCCAAAAACAAAAATTAAAAATTTGGGCTAGTTCTCATGAGTTCAATATTTATTAGTTTCATGGAAACCAGCCCAAAAACAAAAATTAAAAATTTGGGCTAGTTCTCATGAGTTCAATATTTATTAGTTTCATGGAAACCAGCCCAAAAACAAAAATTAAAAATTTGGGCTAGTTCTCATGAGTTCAATATTTATTAGTTTCATGGAAACCAGCCCAAAAACAAAAATTAAAAATTTGGGCTAGTTCTCATGAGTTCAATATTTATTAGTTTCATGGAAACCAGCCCAAAAACAAAAATTAAAAATTTGGGCTAGTTCTCATGAGTTCAATATTTATTAGTTTCATGGAAACCAGCCCAAAAACAAAAATTAAAAATTTGGGCTAGTTCTCATGAGTTCAATATTTATTAGTTTCATGGAAACCAGCCCAAAAACAAAAATTAAAAATTTGGGCTAGTTCTCATGAGTTCAATATTTATTAGTTTCATGGAAACCAGCCCAAAAACAAAAATTAAAAATTTGGGCTAGTTCTCATGAGTTCAATATTTATTAGTTTCATGGAAACCAGCCCAAAAACAAAAATTAAAAATTTGGGCTAGTTCTCATGAGTTCAATATTTATTAGTTTCATGGAAACCAGCCCAAAAACAAAAATTAAAAATTTGGGCTAGTTCTCATGAGTTCAATATTTATTAGTTTCATGGAAACCAGCCCAAAAACAAAAATTCAAAATTTGGGCTAGTTCTCATGAGTTCAATATTTATTAGTTTCATGGAAACCAGCCCAAAAACAAAAATTAAAAATTTGGGCTAGTTCTCATGAGTTCAATATTTATTAGTTTCATGGAAACCAGCCCAAAAACAAAAATTAAAAATTTGGGCTAGTTCTCATGAGTTCAATATTTATTAGTTTCATGGAAACCAGCCCAAAAACAAAAATTAAAAATTTGGGCTAGTTCTCATGAGTTCAATATTTATTAGTTTCATGGAAACCAGCCCAAAAACAAAAATTAAAAATTTGGGCTAGTTCTCATGAGTTCAATATTTATTAGTTTCATGGAAACCAGCCCAAAAACAAAAATTAAAAATTTGGGCTAGTTCTCACGAGTTCAATATTTATTAGTTTCATGGAAACCAGCCCAAAAACAAAAATTAAAAATTTGGGCTAGTTCTCATGAGTTCAATATTTATTAGTTTCATGGAAACCAGCCCAAAAACAAAAATTAAAAATTTGGGCTAGTTCTCATGAGTTCAATATTTATTAGTTTCATGGAAACCAGCCCAAAAACAAAAATTAAAAATTTGGGCTAGTTCTCATGAGTTCAATATTTATTAGTTTCATGGAAACCAGCCCAAAAACAAAAATTAAAAATTTGGGCTAGTTCTCATGAGTTCAATATTTATTAGTTTCATGGAAACCAGCCCAAAAACAAAAATTAAAAATTTGGGCTAGTTCTCATGAGTTCAATATTTATTAGTTTCATGGAAACCAGCCCAAAAACAAAAATTAAAAATTTGGGCTAGTTTTCATGAATTCAATATTCATTAGTTTCATGGAAACCAGCCCAAAAACAAAAATTAAAAATTTGGGCTCGTTTTCATGAATTGAATATTTGTTAAATTCATGAATTCAATAAATTATCATGAATTTAACATTTATTAAATTCATGAAAACTAGCCCAAAAATTTAAAAAAAAATCCGAAAAAATGCGCTGGTAAAGAAATAAAAAACGAACAAAAAAGTCCTCACACTTTTTTCTCTCGAACCGATAATTTAGGCGCTATAAGTTGCCAAAATGAATTTTTGCAGACCTTGATCTTTTCATCATCATTGTGGTATAAATACATTTGATTGCCCTTTTAAGCATAATTTATTGAAAGATATTTCACCCGAATAGTTTAGAATTATGATTGTTACGCAGCGCCGATAAATATCGAATTTAAGTTGAACGATGCGGCGACGAAGAAGAGGATGAAAAAATTCTAGATACATTGGTTCGTCTATCGAGGGCTTTAGCGAATTTGCAACAACATCGGGAGTGACTTCAACCTCTGTATAAGCGCGATTCTTAAAACCATGATTCACGCCTTTGCTTCGCCACGGTTAAGTCGACGACGTCGTACAAGCTTCTCAAAAGGGCACTCGAAGTGTATACGGGGGTCGCTCGAGGAAGGGAATAAGAGAATTCGAGATGCGCTGCCGCTGCTATGAAGGCAGGTCTTTGTGCTTGGCGGAAGCATGCCTCGTCTCTGATCTTCTCTGCTCTCCGACTGCTCTCCGACGGTACTTGTCTATAAAAAAAAAAAAAAATTACTGAAACTGACTTAAATAATTATTCCTAATATTCCCGCTCATCTTGCTGGCTCTCGGCTGTCCGGTGACAATTTTTTCATACTCCAATTTTCTTGAAACATTAAAATGCACACGGAAACTCCCTGTCTCTTTCCCGGAGTCACGAGGCTTCCTTTGTATTAAAGGGATGGTTTCGCCTCCTCGCCCTCTGCGGTCGCAGAGGGCGAGAGGAGGGACGCAAAACACACCGGGGAGTTTCCTTTCCTCTCTCTGGACCGCGGCCGGATGCTGTTGTGCTGCGGAATCTCCGCGCGGTGTCCCGACGACTTAAGAGAGGGGTGCGCGGGAGGGGAACGAAGAGAACCCAGTAATAACTCGCTCTCGTTGAATTAGCTCCATAAGTTTCCGAGCCGGCTGCCTCTTCTCTCGGGACAATATTAATCTACTTTGAATTTATACCACTTCTCCCGAATGCTCCTCTCCGCGCTCCACGAATTCAACCACTTTACTTTATACTTTTTTTTTTCTATATATGGGACAAAAAATTAATACTTTACGTATTATCTACATTTTTTATGCACGGGACGATGTGCAGGAAGCAAAAAAATTCAAAGTGAGTTTAGAAACCCGAAAAAATCTTAAATTATTCAGAAAAATAAAGAAGTAATTATAATAAAAAATAAAGCTCGGTTTGCGGGCGATTTGTGGAACGTTTTTTATTTTTTCGTCAATTTTTTCGTAAGACTATGAAAATATCGTTATGGAGAATTAATCTTTTCAGCACATTTAATACGTTCGATTTTATGCAATTGTGAATTGTCTGTCTTTCATTTGGCTGAATCTTATGCAATGCGAACACGGCAATTTCTTGGTCCTTCTCTTTTTCGTCGGGATGATAAACAAATTGATTTTCCAAAGATGCCCCTACGGCTTGAGCGGCGGGTGCACCGGAGGCTTTATTAAGTCTGCGGTTCGCGGTATTAAGACGCGGTCCTCGGTGGAGGGAATTTCTTGGCCTTTCCGAGTACTCCCTCCCTCTTCCCGTGCGTGTAACCACCCTCTTCGGGGCTCTTCTCACCGGGAAGATAAATATCCCAAGACGCCACGAGAATAATTTACCTAAGAACGTTAACCGAAAAGTCCTCGACAGGCCGGCCGCAAAATAACTACCCGACGCGCTCACGCGTTCTCCATTTCGCAAAGGCGACCATACTGACGCCTCCAACTCTCTAAACGGAAAAAGTTTTCTGAAAAAAGAAAAAAAAAATAATAATAACCAAAACGTCAGTAATAAAAGTGTCAATAATAATAATACTAATAAGAAGAAATATGTAGAGAGAAATATATGAATATATGTATGTCCAGATAAATGGCAAAATGAGGCTCGTTTCGGAGTCGGGTCGTTGGAGAAAATCAGACATCGCCATAGTGGGACGCAGTGGGTCTTGGGAATAAGCTGGAAGTGCACGGCTCCGAGGTACATGCATTATGGTACCGAGCGGCCTGTATTATATATTATGTGTGTATATATATATATATATATATATATACATCATGAAAAGGTTGTAAAAAAATGTATGTTGAGGCGAAGACGCGCGCGTTCACTCTTCGCTCACCGTCGGGGATTAAGACATTCTCGAACTAATAATTTTCAGCTTCGGGCTCGAATGTTTTGTCCGTTCCTGTGGACGAGCAGACCGTCAGTTTCTTCCTTGCGCGAAGCTACGATTAATTTTTTTTTTCCATCGTTGCTTCTTTTTATTTATTTATTTTTTGTTCGATTTCTTCGGCGACTGATCTAGAATTTATTTAGCGAGGTGTTCGGCGACCGATGGAAAATTTGTCGTTACCGGACTGACTGATCCACGATAATTTCGAATCACGCTGCGGAGAGATCCGTGGACAATAGGTGTCAGGCGAGAGTGGAGATTTTTCTCTCTCGATGCCCGAAGGTAGAACGAGAGAGAGATATGAAAGCGCTATCCGCGGGAGCGCGGACTCTACAATTATGAGCCATACCACGTCGGGACCGGCGCTCATAACGAACTCGGTATATTGCCCGAGCATTTCAAAACTGCGGGGCCCCGTGAGCGCCCCGTTAGTTCGTTCTCCCCGCGAAACAGCTCATTTTACGCACTTGACTCTTGGAGCGGGGAATCTCGTAACGCAAGACTGCCGTAAGTGCGCTTACGGATAGGAAAATTCATCGAAAAACTTCCCGTAGAGGCAGCAATCAAACGGCCCTGTTCAGGGCCAACAGGTCAATTTTTTTCATGACATCCAAACTCTTTCGTTCCAATCTTTGATAATAGACTGATCGACTGAACTGCGACGACTGGACCTCGATGAATTGAGTGGAGATTGACTGCAAAAAATTGACTTCAAAGGGTATGAAAAGGGAGAGGGAGAAAGGAGTTTGAAATTTTTTGACGAATTTTTCTTTTTTTTTTTTAAATTAAATTCGAAGTTTTAAAATGATTTTGACGGATTTTAACCATTCGTTATTTTTTAACAGTTAGTTTTTTTTTACGTTCGACACGATTTTCTGAATGAGAGATCACGGCGAGAGCCACGGCAAATTGCCTCAAAACGTCGGTAACAGCGAATTTTTATTTGCAGAGATTAAGAAAGAAAATCCACACGGACGAGGCTGGATTTATGAATGAATCCACTTGATAAAAACCAAACAGAAAAAAGGTGAAGAGGACAATTTACACATTGTTTTATTTTTGCATATTCGGTCTTGAAATCCTCTCGACGTAAGAACGAACTTCAACGCCTTTCCGCGCTGACAAATTTTCCTAAAATAATGTTTCCTTCCTCGTATGTTGTCTCCCATCGAGGGATAGACAGATACTTGCCGCGTATCGCATTAAGACCGAGGCTTCGAAAAATAAATAATATTGTATAAGAATTCCGCGCCGGCGTTGTCGAGGATAGCTCGAAGAAATAATATCTCGTGGATTCTCGTGCTCGAGTCTACCGACCACATGTTGGCTCGGTAAGAGAGAAACACGTGCGTCTCTCCCTGTTCAAAACCCATCGGACGACACTTGCTATATTTAGGCCTATGGGAAAAGGGGTTTGGACTGTGCGACGAGATGATTTCTGTTGCCGCTGCTGCTGTCGCTTCTGCTCTGACCCCTTCTCCCCTACCGACATTTGCAGTCATTACATACACCTACGGTTTTACGTTCCCCTCTCTGAAACCCGCGTTTTATTTTAATTCCTGTAAGGCTCCACGAACGCTTCTCTATTTTCTTGTATTTTTTTTATTCTTCGAGGTCGCGATACGCGATTAAAAAAAAAAAATGAAAAAAAAAAAATGAAGCCAACAGATTAGGCGCCTGGGCTTTCAATCATTGAACTGTCCCGACTTTCCTCCTTGATTCGTCGAGCAGAAGTTTCGAAAGTGCGAGAGCCATCACGGGTGATGACAGGATCGATACCCTGTTCTGTCATCCCTCGATTCGAATAATCCACCTCGCTTCATCAAGATTTAACAATCCAATCCCTTCGTTTTTTTCTCTCAGTCGCTTCACTTGTTCTTTCGAAACGAACTCTCTCTTTCTCTCCATCCGCGAGTATTTCGAATGAGAAGCCAGGACCGAGCTATTTTTTATTTTTATTTCATTCTGACGCCGACTTCTTCTGAAGTTGTAGCGGCGGTTTTTTTCACTTTCGCGAAAGGAAGGGGTTTTTATTTATTTTTTTGCGACGAAGTCAGGCGTCATTTAACAGCGAGGGAAGGAGAAGGGTTCGAGTGTCGTCGACCTTTTTTTTCTCTGGCCGATCTCAAAAAATGTTTCAATGAAAGTTAACCGTGTCGATTCATGCATCTCTGAAAGCCGCGAGTCTCCGCCTTGCTGATTTTTTTGAATCGAAAAAAAAATATATTTTTGCGTGCATTTTTTTTTTGTGAGTGTGTGCGTGTGTGCGAATAATAAGCTTCGAGCGAAATTGCGAGGCATTCATTTTCGAGCTGAAAACTTGGCCAATATTCGAAAGGCACGTGTGAGACTCCTCTGGAATGAGGGAGAATGAAGACTCGTGGGAAGACGATTCGGGCCCGAGCGTCGACAGCTGTTCACACATGTGCTCTTTACACGCATCTCCTGGCTCATAGAACGACCGAGGGAAGATCCGAGCGAAAGAGACAGACGTCGAACCACGTTATGTACTATATACATTACTCTTTAACGACCGCGTAATACGCTCCGGGGATGAGATAAAACAAACTCTATAGGTGACACGATGTAAATTATGTAGCGTCGGGAATGTGTCAAAATTTGTCTCTGAAGAAAAAGTTGCTAATTTTAGAGGAGGTATTTTTAATGTAAATAGTCAAACCTGGATTTCATCATGTTTGGATTATGGCCAAAAAAATTTCACGAGATGCGACGAATCGAACGGGCGTTCATTTATTTTATTTTCTTATTTATTATATTATTATTTTATTTTTTTTATTTTATAAGAAATTTTATTTTCAATTGAAACGATGGATTAGAATTTTGTAATAATTTTTATACAGAAATCAGATGTGAGAAAAAGTGAAGCTCATTGATATATTTTAATCTTTGATTATTGTACGTTCTATTGAACGACCGAGGGAACATCTAATTGAGGGTGAAAGACATGGAATCGCGTTATACACTTTATACGTTATTCCATAACGACTGCGTAATACGATCCATGGTGTATTGCGCTGAGTGGGTTTCACATCAGTAAACATTTTTTACTTTTAGTTAAATATAACCATGGATTTGTATAATAAATTTTATTCCCTACGATACTCAAAAACTATTCTTATGGTCCCTCTATTGAAATTCACTTTGCACGGAAATAATACAATTAAATTTGTTCCTCTTCCACTGTTACAGATCGATACGCCGCTCGACAGCGAAGCTGACGTGGAGTCCGACGCGACAAGCCTCGATGCTGCTCCCTCTCCCGAGAAAGGTTTCAAGGGTAAGAACAATTTTATTATCCATCTGTATATAAATGTATCCCATATATATCCAATATAAATTGAAGTGAATGTACGCACTGTCTGTTCGTCCGTCCTGACCTCCCATAATTTAAGATGCCGGTTTGCCAAACGAGGGGTGAACTCCAAAGCGAGGGCGCGAAGCACAACAACCTGCTCGTATTAAATATAACAAAGTAGAAATATTTCCGACAATTTTCTCAAGGCAAATCGACGTCGATGGCGTGAAAGAAGAACTCTTGAGATTCCGCCGCCGAATTAGACGACTACATATAAGTTACATCCCTCCCTGAATTCAGCACTATTCTCTCGCCGACGGTCCCAACGAGCGAAACCAATCCACTTAGATGGAAAGAGAGAGTTCGGTGGATCGCCGGTTTTTCCTCGCTAACAAAAATCTGACAAATATGGTACGATTTAGCCGAAGAATGGAGCCTCGCGAGTGGTCCTACGAAGGCCACCGAGTTTCCCCGTTCTCGTTCCCTTATTTATATTCCCGGTTCCGTTTTGCCGTCCCTCGCGATATCGCTCGCCCCTCGATAGGATAAGTTCTTTCTTGCATTCGGTGCTGAAGAGAAGAGAAAGGGGTACGAGAAACGGAACGCTCGCGTTACTTATCGTTACCGATTGACGCGAACGAACTGCGGTAGGAACAAAACTAATCCGAGCGTGATTTGAGAGATGAAAGAATAATTACGTTATTTTTAATTCCTGTAATATTACAATAAAATACATATTTACCGGTAATAATCATTTTTGTTACCGATTTATTTATTATGAGTCTCATGAGCCAAGTCATTTTTAATAATATTATTTCATACATACAATGAGCATTTCAGGCTGGCAAAATATGATTCCTCTTTTAACATAAAAATTACAAGTTACAGAATATTAAGGTCAGTTTGTTTTCTTTTTTTTTTTGCCATAAATAAACCTCTGGCCAGATACGATTTAGGTCCATTATAATATCAGTTACAAAAAGCGCGTGCCAGATAAACGGAGCAAAGGAATTTTTTCTCGTTACCAAAAATCTAACAAATATGGCACAACTTAGCCGAAGAATAAAACCTGGCGAGAGGTTTTGAGAACGCCGTCGAACTTATCCGTTCTCGTTTCCCTTTTTATATTCCCGTTTCCGGTTCGATGTTATTCGCGATATCGCTTCGGTCCTCGATAGTATAAATTCCTTTTTGTATTCGGTGTCGAAGAGAAGCGAAAGAGGTACGAGAAGTGGAGCGCTCGCATTATTTATCGTTACCGATTGACGCGAACGGACGGGGATAGGAACGAAACGTTAGAAACAAAATGAGCGATACGGCTCTGGTAATGCAATATTAAGTATAAGGTAAGCAGCCGATGGACCGCTTCGCCGTTGCTGCTGTTCGCTCTTCTCAAAAGAGCAGAGAAATGCGGCAGACTCGAGAGTAATCTTGAAGGTGGCTTGACCATTATGTCGTTTCGACGCGGGGCCCTCAAGCCATTTTCACCGGGAGCATCTGATGCTGAGAAACGCAGCCGCTGCGGAGATCGAGTTTCGACAGCTTACTGGGAAGAACAAAAAGTCTCTCGAAATATGTCTTACATCTATATGAAAAGTAAATCAATGTTTACGTACAATATTATCGCATTGACGTACAAAAATTGTCGGAGATAACTGTCACGGTCGTTTTGCGATTTAAAAAAATGCAATTTCATTTTAGTTCCGTTCGGTTTATACAGTTGACATGCATTTAAGAAAGTTGCTTGTTTGTCTTAATTATTACATTTCACTAAAAAAAGTTTCGAAAAAAACTCACTTTTTTTTTACCAATGTTGATAACGACATACATCATTTACAGTTTGAAAATTTTATTAATCGACCGGAAGTAACGATATACTGAAAATAGGTCACTCTCGGTAGAGAAAAATTATTTTCCCACCAGAAGCAAAGTCACAATAGCGAAAATACGTAACTACCAGTCTGATCATCTGATTCCTTTGATAAGATGTGACGTCATAGCGGAAATAAGTAACATCTGCTTTGAGAAGCTCATTTTTCAATACTTTAACTTCCTCACCATTGAGGTATATAATTGTTCACGTTAAATTGTTTATATATCCACATTACCCTCAACATCTCCAATTTCCCAGAAGTTTCGTTCGGAACGAGAACTATTATGGAAAAAAATAATTGAAGTCGCAAAGAAGAGATCTCGAAGAAGAATTCGGAATCGTTGCTTCGGAGGGGTGGCCGAAAGAGCCCCGTGCAGCGGGGCTCCGATATGTCTCGGGGATTATTTTTTGCTATTAGCTAAGTACGCCGCGGCGGTTCTGGCTTATGTTAAGCTTCAACAATTATTTGTCACAGTCAGCTCCGAGCGAAGTGACAACGGAGATCGGCCAGTTCCTGTTTGCTTCAGTTTCCTCGCCTTGGATGAGCATTGGCGAATTTTTGCCAAAATGAGTCTTCCAACATCCGCCGTCGCACTCCAGAGGCATCGAGCGTCGTATTTCGTTCGATTTTTTCCCTCTTCAATCCTTTGACGGAAACTCCTAAAAAAAAAAAGAAACCACAATTAGTGAAATTCCGTGGCGATGCTCGCGCTAATGCATTTTTAAGTGACGAATAGACAATTTTTCAAAATACTAGAACAGCGACTCAGTAAAATTAGTCTGAGGGCTTATGGAATAGAGAGCTCGCTTCACTTCCGTGAAAGGCAAGAACTTTTGGGCAGACCCTTCGGAAATGTGGGAAGGGTTGTTTGCCCGAGAGCAGCCAAGCGGGAATCTTGTATTATTAGATCCACCCGCTGCGGAAAGCGCGCTTCTTCCATCATCCGGAGAACATTGGCAGAAGGGAAAAAAATACTGTCTTGTCCGTGCGTTTCCATCGCGCTTTCTTTTGTCAGACGGATCGGAAGACCACATGAGGAAAAGAAGCCGGAGCGATCGCAGACAAGAGGGACAATGGAAAAGGATTGTTCCGTCGACTCTCTTGCAGCGATGACGCACGGAACTTTGTCATTGAAGTTGTAACTGTATCGTCGAAGGTTTCAAAGTTTTTATCTGGGTTTTTTTAAAGAGATTTTTTGAACCTATGTTCATTTTTTCTGTGTTTCTCAAACTAAATTGGGAACGAAACTGATGGATCTACGTGACAATAATCGCTGTAATTGAATAGAAATCGTTTACGCGTTGTACGTCGACACATATGATGATTCATCAATTTTTCATGTATTTACTAATTCCTCGAAAATATGGACCTTTTTTATTTTTTCAAAGAATCCTCTAAAACACACTTGGCATAACAGTTTTCTACAAACATTCTTCAAAAATTTTTATCCGACTGCAAACGTTTTTTTGGATCTCAATGAAAACGTGTTTTTAACTGAAATTTAATGAAACTTTTCAATTGAAAAAAAAAATCATTTTCCAATTTTCTGTGTTTCAGGTACGGGACTAGTGCCGAGCGGTACGGGATGAGCTGTTGGAATATTCAACGATCCGATCGGCATTATTATAAAACATTGAAAAAGTGAACAAACAAAATCAACATGAATCAACAAATGAAAAAAAAACTAGCCAATTAAACATTTGCACACGACGATTACTGATTTATTGTAAAGTATTTTTATACACAGTCATACACATACAAACACCCACGCAAACACACACACAATACACTATACACAGTACACTCAGACACAGAGCTTTCAACTCGTACTGACGATAACGTGTGAAAGACTAACGATTAAAATGTGAAAAAAGGAGGCTGACAAAGCCAGCGATATAAAATCGTACGAGTTATTCGATGCACTTGGAAAAAAATATTAACGATGAGAAAAGTTTTTCCAAGGATCGAAATGACAGAAACAGAGATTTTATCGTCTACAATTATATATATTACATATAGTATATTGAAAAAAAGATAATATAAGGATTAAAATACGTATAGAACGTCAGAGACGTGTGTATTTTCTTTTTTTTAAAGCACAAACGATTGTTGGAAAAAAGCAACAACAACGTTATAAGTGAGAAGATGAATAAAAGGAGTTTTCATACCATTGATTTTCGAGGACCTCGACGAATTTGTTTGTTCAATTGACCGTGCGCTTGCGTGAGTGCTTTGCAAATCGAGTTTGATGCGCGAAGGGTTAAACGTCCTCGGTGAGTCTGAAGAGCGTGTTAATTAGTCGATGAAGTTTAAGGCGAACACCGACGAGGAACCGAGTGGCAAGACGACGAGTTTCGCTCCCGCCTGCTGCCGGTGGTCCAAGAACGGGACGAGTCATCATTGCCTCATTTACTTCGTAAAACAATCTTGCGAGTAGAAGGATACTCCGGCTGAGTCGAGCTCACTTACGGACAAGCTCGCGGAACACTTGACTGTATTAAAGTTGGCGAAGCGTTAATTAAACTTCGCCTCACGCTAGGGTTTCAACGGATTTGAGACGCAAAAAAAATTACGGTATTTCCAATTTCCGGTAATGTTACTATAAAATACGATATTTTACCGGAAACAATCAATACAAATTTGAACTAAAGATTCATAATTGTTCATTCCATGTTTCAAAAAAAAAAGTTAGACCACATTCAAGGATTGGGGTGCTTTTTCCAAAGCAATAATTTTAGATAACGTTATAAATACCGGATACAATAATTGTGCGTCGAATATGCCGAAGTAAATAAAAGAATAATAAGGATCGGGAACTTATTTTTAAAGTAAAAAATACTGGTTACAACAACGCATTCCATATAAATGGAACGAGTAATTTTTTAAATAGGCACGACCAGGACGAGATTTTTAGCGTCAAGAGGAACGCTCATTTTTTCCTTGCGCGCACTTATTCTTCTAATCTTTACAAATGCCAGGCTCCCGTCGAGGAGAGGCTCGTTTTCTTCTTTTTTTTCCTGCGTACAATTTGTCCGGAGACCCGCATGTTCGCGTAATCCTGACGGAATGCCCGACGAGTCGGAGCGTTCGAACGGGCTAAGCGAAGCTACATCGCGGGTTCTCGTTGATGTTTGGTAAACATTAATATGCCCGGATATGTATGCGAGAGGTCGTACACATTAGCGGGATACATCGGCGCCTGGTAGATCACTCTTCGCGCACGTCGACTTCGAACGACGATACGTACATTCCTTTCTTCGTCCCCCCGTGAGGTATTGTTGTTTTCCCACGATTCTTCGTCACCGCGTTGCGAATGCTTCAAAACATACAGAAAAATTTTATTTAGAGAAACAATTATTCACAATTGCTCACATCGGATCGGTTTTTAAAACTACTTCATTTTTTAATTCAAATGAAAAGAATGTAAAAATCGTTAATCAAGCAAAGTTAAACGTTAACGAACTTCGCAGTCTATTTTCTTTTTTGTATCGAATTGAAATGAAATAAAATCAAGTTTTAAAGTAAATAAAGTGAAGAATTTTACATTTTTACGGTACATTATGTTTTTTGCCTTATCGCATGCAATAAATTTCATTCGTGCGAATCACGGCATTAAAACGCTCAACAATAAAACTTATCAATTTTTTAACAGAAATTGTACAGTGTATTTCAATAAAATTCGAGACAAAAAAGAAATATGTGAGAAGTTCGAATTATTTTACTAATAAAAAGATAAGTTAAATTTGAATTTTCGACAATCGAAATTTCGTCTCGAATAAGAACGAGAGTAAATAAAGTTTGAAAACTAAAATCAATACTGCGAAATTTTAATTTTTTTACTATACGTTATCTTTTTCGTCCCAAATGTCTCATTGCGATTCAGCGTCGGTCTGGCTTTAGACTGTATACACGCGCGGCCCATACCGCCTTTTCGCCGGTGCTTCGTTGCCGCGAGAAGATGCGACGAGAAAAAACAGTCTGAACTTTTGCAGCGAAGAAAAGCAGAAACTCGGCTCGGACGAGGGGGGGTTTAAGAAGCGACGGCGGAAGAGGAAGGCGTGATAAGAAAAAAAGTGCCGGGACGCGAGGGAGGCGTCGCGGAGTCGGTCTGAGCCAGAAAATTGTTGTCCGAACCCGGAAAAGTGCCTTCTCTTTTTATGCTTCGATTATCCGATCTCCGTATTTCTACTTGACTCATTCAAAACAACTTCGCGCTCTGACTCCTTTCGCTTCTTTGAAAGGCCGTTCCTCATTTCCCTCGACGGCGATCCCGAGCCGATGGAAACCCTCTGCAAACGAAGGGACAAAACTATTATCCATGGAGTCTATAAGCAATGTCGAAAGTCTGCCGGTAGCCAGTCAAACGCAAAGCGAGGATGACAAATGGAACGTGAAAGCTCACGACAGGAAGTCTTTTATTTGTATCCCGTTTATGTGCACGTTGGAAAACTATTCTACGGCATCCCGTCGAAGGGAAGCAATGATAAATAAGCTTGGCGAATCGGTCAACATTATAATCAATAAAGATGTTTTTTATTTTTAGAAAAGAATATATGTATATATATGTATATATAAATATTCCGTTATTCGCGACTAGCAGCAGAAATTTGAAAAAATTCTTCCGGGCTATCCGGAAGTAAAAAAATCGACACAAAACTATAATCGCTATGGCAGATCTTTCTGTAAAAAGACTTGTTCCGTTTACACAAGAAAAAAAAGATAAATATATAATATTAAAAAAAAAATACGCATCGATGTAAAATGTCGTTCGGCTTCCTCCGAGATAGTGCTTTGATCTAAAAAATAGTGTCATAGAAAAAAAAAAATCTATCGACCTAGGTTTTCGTATCTGGAAATAAAAAGGATCAACAAAAAATCAGATTTGTTACTGAAGATCTTTCTGTAAAAGGAACTTCCCTTTTTTATCAAAACAAATGTATCGATAATATTCCAAAAAATATGTATCGATCTGGACTTCTATGCGGTCTCCTTCCCCACAAAAAAGTAGGTAAAAAAATAGATGGTCTTATTTTTTAAAAATATTTATCCTTCTGGGTGTTCGTGTTTCGGAGTTGCTACCGAGGGCTAATTAGAGCCCTCGTTAATTGCACACTTACGTCTACTTCGCGGTACACGCTAGAGTACATACCTCGAGGGCAACTAGGAGGGGGGGGGGGGGGAAGAAAGAGAGAGGGGAAACCGAGTGATTGAATTAACGAGCGGCGGAGAGACCGACTGCGCGAATAAATTAATTATTATACGTTGTTCGCGGATAGCTCGCAGGTAGAGATCCGCCCGTGCGATGTCTACGATGGAAACGGATATATACCGTCTGTTAGCCTGTATTCAATGTTCTCTGTAAATAGGAGGCGTTCTACGAGGAAGCCAACTCGCACCGAACGCGGCAGCAAACATACCGGTCGACAGCTTGTGAAGCTATCAACAGTCGAAGCTCGTGGAAGGCGTACATACAATTACGACTTGCGAACAATATGACCGCGTGAACGTACTTTTAATTACTCATATAATTGCACGCACATTAGCGCCGTCCAACCGTGTTTCTGCAAAAATAACGTCTCGGAACGAAAACACGTAGTTAACTTCTTACGGTTTAAATGGTTGAAAAATTGATGCGATTCCTCGATCGGACGATTATTCAATTAAATAATTGAAATTGTAGCATCAATTATAGGTAATTGGGCCTCGCTTGATCCATCAGACCTACCCGAAGATTCCTGAGGAAGCGTTAGATACGGGCCACGCAGAATCTGAGGAAGCATTTACGAAACAATATCTAGACTAAACGGTAGTTGAGCGTGACAGATGGCCGGATGAATTTAGCTTTCAGAGTCGATAATCACCGAAGGTTCGACCAAAGCAATGTTGCGCCTTCACAGCAATGTTGGTAACATTCTGGCGTTTCCATTTCACCACAAAAAAGCCGAAAAATATTCAACATAGCCGGAGAAACGGTTCGTGGACGACGAGGGTGCTAAAATTTGCGTTTTCCAACAGAACAGGTAAACAATATATTTTCAAAAAATTGTCAATAATTTGAAAGTCAAGTAATGAACGAACCTGTAAGTTTTTATGAGCGGAGTCAAATTTAAGCGAAGTAGACAATTTTTATTGAAGATTACGGCGCATTTATAGTTAAATGGACGAAGGAACTGATCAACATCGGCAAAAAGATGATAAATGCCGAATTATTGGTCTCTTCGGGCGTGGAGAACGTGGAGAACACAGAGACCCAAGAATATTTAACCCAACCGCAGAAACAACTCCACGAAAACGGGTGTACGCGGTTCAGCGTGGTAAAAAGCAGGCTGTCAAGTAAGCTAAATACTTTCGATAAACAAAAATTCATGCACAAAACTACACAATTTTTATAAATAATGAACTGGAGATTCGATGTGCGATCAAACGCGATGTAAAATTTGCGCACGGTGCGACGCACATTCGGAAATATAATTAATCTTCCGCCTTGCAGACAAAAATATTTTATCCAAATAAATATTTAATTTAAAAAAAATGTATTCGCGTCTCGTCCGTCGAATTATTTTTCTGCGTGCAGTCGAGCACGAATCGGCTGGAATTTCCCCGTTCGACGATACAAAGTCGAGAGTTTGTCGTATTTATAGTTAAATGCGCGACGGGACCGATCGACATCGGCTGGAAGTTAACGAATGCCGAACGGTTAGCCTCCTCGGAGGTGGAGAACGTTCGCGACATAAGGGACGCGTTCGAAGCCACCGTCTCACCGCGCGCATCTCTTCGTGGAACGACGTTTCCAATTCGCGTCGCGGCGATTTTTTGTAATTAATCTTTAGACTTGCCGAGTGGAAGAGAGCGAAAGGGGGTTGGAGATACATACAGAAACACATATATATGTGAATATATATATATATACATATATATATATATATATATATATACGTATTCAGTGTCTCTCTCTCCGATTCTCGGCGAAGGGCTGCCGGTAGGGACGCCGGGATGCGAGCAGGGGGCGAGAAGGAGGATGGAAGGATGCGCGGAGAGCGAGCCGAGCCGGTAACGGGAGGGAGCGAGATGGATCGCGAGAAAGATCCTGAAGCGAGAGAAGAGACCAGTCTGCCCTGATCTCGCGCGAGCGTTCTCTCGGTGTATCTTGTTTTTGCGGGCGTCAGATGACAGTCGCTTATTTACCGGGACCCCGCGGCCATCTTGCTACACTCTGACTTAAGAAGCCCCCCTTTTCCTGCCCACCGCCGCTACTCCGCCTCGCATTCGATGATAAGAAAAACGACGAAAAAATAAAAAGTTAAAATAAACGAAAAAGAAGAAAAGAAAAAAAAAACGATGAAAACCAAAAAAAAAAGATGAAAACCCACCGGAGTGCAGCGAAAGATCGGCGAGGCGGTGAAGTGGCGGGACGATCGTCTGTGTGTGCCTTGCCGGATCCGCTGATGGAATTAATCGATCGGTTATCAATGTCATCGTTTCCGATTTAAAAAAAAATATATGTATACGAAAATAATTGAAAGAGAATAAAACGAAGTGACTTACCGTCGATAAATTTGACGATTCCCTATGAAGCTATAAACACAGCGCGCCGGGCTCATCCGCGATCGTCGGGGCCCGCCTCGCAAATGTACGTCCATCGTTCTCGAACCCCTCTCCTCGCGGTATTGTAAATTTAATGATATAATTAAAACAGAGTGGGTTTGCGAAAGAATTTCTAAGATCGAAAGATATTCCGAGGAGGGTTCTCAGATGAAAAAGTCCAAGGGGGGCAAGGTGGAGGGAACCGGGGCTGAAGGGGCGGGGGGGGGGGGGGGATGGGAAAGATCAGTGAGATTATCGGGTGGAAAAAGAATCACGTAAGGATCGAGGAGGAAAGGAGGTTTCGCGAGTCTCTCTCGCGACGGCGCGCCCCAGTTTTTCCACGAGTCCTCGAACTTCAGGGGGGCTCCCCTTGAGCCCCCCGGCCCCTCCTCCACAACCGCGCGCCCCGTGGCTTTGACATTGGGAATTGGGAGGAATTAAAAAGTAAATGAAATAAAGCAAACAGAAGCAGGGTTCGGGATAGCTTAGAGTCGGTGAAGAAGAGGTAGAAGAAGAGGTGGAAGAAGAGGGGGAGGGAAGAGAACCGCGCGGGCGCGCGCTCGGTGAGGCGCGGGTGCTCTGTGATGTTCCTTAAAGGCGGCGCGGATGCGCTACCGTCCTCGCGTTACGTTTCTCTTTCTTAGCCTCGTTCAACCTCCGCCTCTCGCGGCTCGCGAGCCGCAACCCTTTTCGGCGGCCGTTCTTCCGAGCGGATGCCTCTTTCTTCCTCGTCTTCTTCTCCCTCGCTCGCGATTCCTCTACCATCTTTTGCGGCCCGCGGAAGTTTCTTGCCTCGGCCTAGAACAAAGTTATGACGGACGGTTATCGGCGACGTCTTGCCGTTTCGGACTTTTGACGGTGGGTCGGGAAAGGGCGGCGAGCGAATCGCGCCGGACTCGAACGTGGAGTTGTGGGACTTTATGTTAAGTGCCAAATACTTTCTCATTTTTTTTTCTTTTTCATCACTATGGTTAGGTTTTAGTTGATTTTACCTGCGGGAGGATTTTCAATAGCCGCATTAATTATTACCCGTAAAAAATCGCGCTGCTGAATGTTTGTGCTAAATTGTTGCTCATGATTTTTTATTATATTATATATTAATATAGCACTAAATTTTTGTTCCTTTTGGATCGCCGATTTAGAATCGAACTTTTTTGAAACGTGCATCGAAACTATCGAACATTGTACTGCAGGACATTTTTACGAATTTTTTAATTGATATAGGGTGAAAGTGGGGAATATGGCCCAGTTCGATTAGCAAGGGAATCACTGATTTACGGACCGGGCCATGTTCACCTCTTTTAGCCTATTGATAATTTGTGCCGAAAATTTCTACCGAATTTTGACCCGATTATTGACGAATCGAAAAATGTTTAGTGTTCATGTAACTTTTAAAAAAATCTAATTTTTTGGATTACCAATTATTTTACGATTTTTTCACGTCGACTGTTAACCGAGCGCTATTAACTAGAATCTATTTTTATTTCGTTACTTTAATGCGGGAAGAGGGGAACTAAATTTAAACGAGTGTATAGGAAGGTAGAGAGAAGCGGGGATAAACGACCCGCAGGGAAGGTCCTCTTGTTCTCCGGGCTAGTGGGGGAATAAAAAACGAATCATTCGACATTAGCATTTCTAATTCTCGTCTATATCGAATTAATACTGGCGTCGAACCGGGCCGTCGACGCGACCGCAATGGGACATTATGGGCGACGAGGAGGCGGACTAAACTTTCTTTCGTCGAGAAACGCAGAACTGTCGTTCGAGTGTCTTTTCTTTCGTTCGATCGTGTGGGGGTCTTACTGTTTAATGCAGATTGTCGATGCGGCGGGCGAACGTTCCCAGGCCCTTATTTATTCTCTCTCGGATCGTCGTCGATGCAAAAAAAAAAAAAACCCAAAACCCATAAATATGGATATTTTTTTCGAACTACAATTCGCTCTCGGGAGTGAGGCAAAAATCATATTAATTATTTTAAGAAATTCCAAAGTCCAACGACAGTCGGGCATGGAATGTTTTTTGTACTCATATCTAAGAAATTAAAAGTACGATAGAAAATCATTGTTGTTTTTTTACAAGAATTACAGCATCGTAAATTAAATGGTGAAGTGAAAATATTTTTCGACAATACGCACTTTTCCTTTCTATTAACAATTACAAAACTAACTGTTGGAAATTAGTAATAGAAATAATAAGTTATACTAATCGATTATTTGAATTGATTATTATCGGTGGCGAAATATCGGATAACCAGACAACATGTCCATTGACTAATTTTAAAATAATTCAATTGGAAAATTAAAACATTTTTTCATAATGTGCAATTCTACTTTCTATTAAGAATTATAAAACTGACTATGTTAATGAATAGTGACAATAATGAATTTTAATAATTACCATAAATTTCTGCTGACATTTCCGACGATGCATATGACTGATAGGATAGCCACGATTATTCGTCTCGAATGAGCCGGAGCTCATCGACGACGGAATCGACGGCTATCGGTGACGGGCCAACGAATGATTAGACGATTAATTAAACGTGTGTCCCAGGCCAATAGTCGGGAAGATCGTTTTATTATGGTGGAAAGAAGGGCCTCCGAGTTGAACTGCTGGCCGCTGTAACGATAAATTTAGCAATTAGAGATCGCTCTCAATTGTAATTAGGCTCGAGTCGCCTCTCGGCAGTTTGCTCGAGCTTAGCCCTCTCAGACTTTGCAGTATCAACTTCGGAGGTATCTATGTGTCTACGTTTGTGGGAATGAGGAGTCTCACAAAATTAACGTCAATTGACTAATTGGATTAAAAGTACGAGATGCCTGCAATACGCTGCGACCGTGCGATTAACGATCTTAGATTCGATGGGACACACGAGACAATTGCCAATTGGATATTTTGCAGCGGATCCTCGCGTTGGTTACTAATAAAGGCGACCAATAAATTCAACGAAAATTAATGTATCCCGAAGAAAATCGCTCGATTTTAATTTCGTCAAGATTGTTTTATAATTTCGATTCCACGAAACAAACATGAAAGCCATTTTTTTGCGTTCAATCCGTTACATATTCGGAAAGAGCGTCAGAGGGTTACAAAAAATAATATTTCTTTCGCAAACAAGGAAAAGACTGGCTCGTCGAAGAATAATGTTTTCAGCAAAGATCGTCCAGTAGTTTGGTCGCCCAACGAAGATGCAGAATTCGCGAGTAAGCGAAAAAATTGATCGAGCCACCTGAATCTAGAATCTTTTAGGGTTGCAAGGAACCGAGTAAAAAAAAATGAAAATAATTGATTGAGCCACCTTAAACTACGATGTTTCGCGATAACGAGAAAACAAAACGGGACATTCTCATCGAAGTTTGTCTGACCACCTCGATTCATTGATCTCAAACGGTAATTCACGCAGTGATGACGATGAGAAAGGAGGACCGTCGAAGAGAAATATAAGACAATAAAGAGAACAGGACGAGGAGGAAGGTGCAGAGAGCCACCGAGAGAAACGTGACCGCGTAAACCTTTCAAAAGCCTATAAACCGGTGATAGCCGTGAAGTTGTTCGGTCGTGGCGCACCGGAAGACGGTGTAATCACATTTCTGTGCCTTTCTTTTCCCTTTTTTCCACTCATAGCAGTCATTCATTTTTATCTTTTCTATATACATATTTTTTTCACGGTACCATTTTTTTTTTTCTATCCGATCGTCTCGTTCTACTTATCCGGCAGAGCGTCTCCGGTCCATCGAGGGCAACGAACCGACCTCGCGGTCGACACAGGAAGAATTACATTTCTTAAGAATATTATGAAATTTGGAGCAGAAATTTTCAACAGCGTACAATGAAAGGTTAAGCATTGGTGGAAAAAAATCAGCACGATGGAGACGGAACCGGCGTTGAGCAAATCCGTATTTGCCTGACTGGAAAGCTAGTCGCGGCATGAAAAATAATACCGTGGCGTTTATTTTTCGCGAGCGGCCGTGCGCGCGGCGCCGCCGCATCTTCGATGCAGTTTCTCTCTTGCTGGCCGCAATTATCCCATTTAAATTAAGCCGCATAATTGGACGGCGTCTATTCACACTCGTAAAGTGAGCTCGGTTCTTTTATAGCCCGTAGGGGGCGAGTAGACCGACCCGGCCCATCGGCAGCGGTCAGCGCGGTAGCGAGATGAATTCAAGGAGCTCGTCTCGCATCGGCAATGATCAGTCGAGGAAACGACTCGAAAGAAATGTAAAAAAAAAAAACACACACACACACACACCCCAGAATCGCTGACACTATATGAGACGAGGGAAGAGAACCTGTGGAGTCGAAAAGAAAATAGAAAAAATAAATGTAGCGGATTAAAAAAAAGTTGGAAGAGGTGGGCGGGTCTTTCGTGCGAGGATATTGCTACTGTTCGCCGTCTCGCCTTCGCCTGTAACCTTCGCCAGCAATTCTCTCTCCTTTCACGAGTCCAACTAATTTTTCTTTCTTATGTCAGAGAAGGCTCTCCGGTACGAAAAAAATGCCGAATCATTTTCTGTATTTACAAGTGTCGACCGCACGATGGAAAGAAAAATAAATAAAATTAAATAATTCGCCACCGATTCACTCTCTCGCGAGACCGACTGATTTTTAAGAAAAACGTTTGCAAAGGGTTAGCAGTACAAAAAAATCCAAATAATTTCCCTTATACACGAGTGTTGAGCTTCCGATAAAAATTATGTGATTTGTCGACGTTATGGAACAGTCTGAAGATATTTTCATTAAGATCCGGAAAACCAAGTAACCTTGTAGGGAAAGCAAAATGTAGTGATAAAAAAAAAAAAATAGTCTTTGTAATGATTATTGGTGATAAATCAAGAATACTAAATCAATTTCAGAGCGCAACGCTGCCAGTGTTCACCCAGAAAAATAACTTATTCCCAGGACCACCTGCAAATAATGAATAAAATTCAAGTAAATACCTATTAAATTCTACCAAATATTCACTTCCGTCAAATAAATGTTGCTGAACAAAAAAAAATATACATATATTAATTTAAACAAGTCACATATTTGTTTGCGGGGCACCCGTCAAATAAATTATTTTTCTGGGACGCAAACGAGCCGTGACGATAATCCCAGATTAAAGGGATCGGAGTCGAATGACTTACCGGTCAGATGTGCCAAATCCCCGATTCCATATTCCCTTTTAAAACGAAGCACTCGACACAAACGCGCGGCTTTTGCCTCTAATCCGCCGAAAAGGTGGAAAACTCATTGCGGATACAGTAACCGTGCGGATAATTCTTTGGTCTCAATTATTCTTCGCTCGGCGTTTTCACTCCGTTGGCCGTCGAGGGTGCGGGGAGAGGCGCGAAGGAAACGTGGAAAAGGGTGCGCTGGCCGAGAGAATCTTGATCAGTCACTCGGGAGAAGGAGGGAGAAAGGAATTCTCACACCCTTCGCGCGAAAGGGCAGCTCGTACGGCAGACCACGTGAGATTACACGGCATAATCCACGGATGGACCGAACGCTCCAACTTTCCTAACGGGAAGCTTCTAATTGCGAATATGACTGTGCTTAATTCTCCCCTCTGGCTCGTAGCCCCGTTAGCCTCACGAATCTCGGGACAACGTTTTCTCTCGAGCACGCCTCGAGGCACTCGACGAAAAATTTAACGCCTGTTTTATCGTTTCCTTTTTTTTTTTTTTTTTATACGAGACGAAAATGGAACGAGGGCGACGATTTACCGTTGCGAAGAATCGCGGATCCTCGCATCGGAACAACGAGCGTCACACTCCGAGAGGAGAGACTAATCGCAAGCTCGGCACTCGAACGCACGAGGCGCGAGTTAGCGACAGTTCCAGTCTATCCCGAGCCGCTGATGAGAGATCTTTGGAAGCCATTTCTTGCCATCGCGCAGATCTTCGAGAGGAACGGAGAGTCCTGCGAAGCTATTCTTGAGGTTTTTCTTTTTCACATTCTATTTAAAAATTCTTTTTATTTCTCCGCTACACTTCGGCTTGTCGGCTGGCACGAGCTGAAGGAATTCCAGGACTTTTATCCTCCGTCTATCTTTTACAATCTTGCTGCAGCACCGGCACGAGCATCGCGGCGAATAAAGGTAACTGTAAAGGTAAACTCTCTTATTTTGTTGTCACGCCTCTCACCGTGATTATTAGTTCCGTGGCATCCGGTCATCAACCTGGAGGCTACGGACGCGGTGATCGGCCCGCGAAGAGGTCTTCGGGTTCTCGAACTTTGCGAAGTGATTGTTAAAAAAAAAAAAAAAGATTCTTATCAGCCAGTTCGGTATCGTCTGTTTAAGAGGAACGTCGCAATTTTTTCCAGTGACGTAGACCGAAAGAATCAAAGTTTCCGGAGCCAGGACTCGTAGCCAAGAGCTCTCATAAAAATCCACCCACCCAGGACGGAAGTGATTTCCTGCGCTGTTTAAAGTAGCAAATAACTTACGGAAAATTCATTTCTGGCGGAATAGTTACAGCAATAGCGACTAGCTTCAAGAATCACTGTGTACGTAAAATTAAGACATGAAAGACCGAATTAAGGTTGTGGCGAAAACATTGAAAGGCAAGAGCGCGAACAAACATTTTTTCGCGAAGAAACATTTTACAGTAAGTGACTTCTTAACGAAAATGCGGTTACTTCCGGTTCGGAAATATTTTTTTCCTACCGGAACATACGCCAAACTCCCCAACGAAGAGCGCAGTGATGTGACGTAAGTAATTTAGATAATGAGACAGACGACACAATCTAATCGTCTAAAGCTGAACCTGTTGCGGCTCTCAGTCTCCAAGTTCCTGCAAAAACGAAAGCTGCAGGCGAAAAATATGCAGTGTGAAAAGTCCGCCCGTCAAACTCCAATTGGCAGCGGATCGATGGACATTTCCGCTCACAGCTGAAAGCTGCAGACTATCGGTTTTCGTAACACCGAAATCCAAAATGAATCAGTTTCTTCTCCGTAGCTCTGGGGAAATTATTGCATAAATACGGGGAAAGGAGAGAGCCGCAAAATGGGACAATGAGGCAAAATTCTTATACCTCATTCTGCCGCACCATCCCATCAAATAATTATTGGAAAAGTGCGTTTCGAACTCGCTCCTTCATTTCGACCCGCTCTTGTCTATGCAGCTACAGAGAGAGAAAGAGCGAAGAAAAATGAGACGAGGCAAAATGCAGTTGGCGGGTAATTTTTTCGATGCCCCATTTTTGCCCATCGCCGCATCGAATAATGATCTGGAAATTATGTTTCGCACGCACTCTCCCATTTCACCAAGCTCCTGCCTATGCAGGCGGAGAGGAGAACTTAAATGCAGATTGGAAATGGACGAAGGTCAATGAAATTTTCCAATAATTTTTCGAAGCCTCATTTTGCCCCACTATCTCATCGATCAATCATTAGAAAATTGCGTTGTTCACCCACTCTCCCATTCCATCCCGCTCATCCCCTTGCACGAACCACAAGAATCCTCACACAGTTGAGGAGAACGAAATCCGCCGGGACGAAAGCGCCCGAAACCCCGAGCAGTCTTCTCTCCACGAGAATTCCCTCGACGGGGATGCGCGTACCGGCGAGGAAAGAATGCTTCGCGTGATCGCAAAATATCATCGCCGAGAACCCGCGATCCTGGATCCCGCTCTTAGCAGAACGGACAATTTTCCTGGCACGAGGGCGTGCCTCGCCGAAACCAGGATTCGCCATAGAATCCTGTCATGGCGTCTCGGGAGCCGCTCAACCCCTCGCAATTTCCGCCCGAACGAAAACGAACTTAAAGTAGATACGGTCAGTGTTGGTCCGGCGAAGTCGCGAATTGAGAATGGCGGGGGGGATTCTTCTCTCGGCGAACTCGAAGGATTCTTATTTCCCTGAGTAGCTCGATACCAGAAAATAAGAGGGCGCTGGGACGGCGGGATAGGATGGGGGGGGGGGGGGGGGGAGTTGAAAAGTGCAGGGCGCCTCGTTCGCCAGGTCTCTCCCGTTCTCCTCGTCGCCGCGCGTCTCCGCGACAGCGCACTCGGTTATTCCCGCGGCGCACGAGCTTTTGTTTTATCTTCCGTCCTCCGGCCGGTTCGCCACGTGAGTGTCCGTCTCTCTCTCTCTCTCTCTCTCTCTCTCTCTCTCCGTCGCGAGTCGCCTCCGCGAGAGTGGTTTTTTGCTTTCGGTGCGCGTGTGCGGTGGGCGAGGCCCGGAGAAACGAGACGGACCATCCAATCGGACGAAGCTCGGGCTCCGCCTCCGAGGACTGCCACCCGATGTGCTTCGCTAGCTGAAAATTTACTCTGGGATCGAGCGGGTGCTTCGCTGTGCGCGTCCGCTGCGTGCGAGCTCAAAGCGCACGAGCAGCAGTGGTCACGCCGGTAACTGAACGGACGCGCAACCTCGAGCGACCTTTCTCACTCTTGCCCCCCGCCCCGTAGTCCTCCTATTCGGCCACCTCTTTATCTCTCGCTCGTTCGCCTTCTCGGCACTTCGCGGCGCAGCCACGAGGCTCGCCGGTGCACGAACCGCAGCATCTACTTTGTTCCCTTCTCTTTTTCTCTACTCTCCTCGGCGCTCGATACCGCGAGGATCGCGAGGATGTCCTCTTAGGAGGGATTTCTCGTCGAGAGCGATCCCGAAAGGCAATCGTCGCCGAGGGTGCGATTTCGTTCTCCGCTCTATTCGGGCGCGATTCTTCGGATCATCCACGGCTATCTTGCGATCGAAAATTCCGGCCTCTCGTCTTCCAGAAGGACAGGCGGGGGTCGACGGATGAACGAGAGGCGCGAGGTAAAAAGGACAGCGCAGGAAAATAAAGGAGAGTGGGGACAAAAAGGGAGGTTTCATGATGGCTACTCGTAGCCCTGGAGTTGCGCGCCTGTTGTTGGCGGCCATGAGAGTGCTCCGGACGACTTCGCCAGTGATCGTCCTGCGGGTAAACTGCAACACCGGGCCCGAGTTCGCCGAGGCGACTCCCCGGTTGGTTAGAGCCGTGCGAACGTCCAGAATGCGCCCGGACACACCTTCCCTCCGGATCCCTCGACGTTCGTCGAGGGGTGCGGCTGAGCTATGACGATTCCAAAGAATTTATCGGAAAGAGCGAATGCGCACGGCGCGGGAACTTCCCCCGGTGTCTCCGCCGAGCCGGAGGGCTCCGCGGGCTGAATTAATTGATCAGGTGCGCCAACCTCCCCCCTTTCCTTCCCGTCCCGGCTAACTTCTCCCGACCAGGATTCCCATCCGGTCGCGGCGCGCGAGTCTTCGATAGCGAGCGAGAGGAGGCAAAAGGAGGAACGAAAGAATCCCTCCTCGACGGTGAATCCCGCCGTCCAATGACGGGAATGAAAACGAGAGGCACACCCGAGGAATCGCTCCTCGATCGCAAGAAGGGCTGAAATTCCCGAGATACGCGCAACGCGCGGAGGAGGGACGAGAAGACTCGCTAACGTCGCGGGACGGCTCAACCCATCCGCCTTTTTTTATCGACCGAGCGCCTCGCCGTACCATTCCTCCGTACGACCGTGCGTCTATCCTCGATGAAACCGGAGGAGAGAGAGGACAGCAACCGAGCGGAGATGAGCGATATTCCCTAGCGATTATAATCGAAGGGGACGAACGGGAATGGACGGTGAAGGCTAATTGCGAAGAGAAAATTTGTTGTATATTATTCATGAAAAATCTCATGAAACGCGGATGTTTCTTAGGATTGTTAGGACGCGAGGCCTCTGGGAAGAGTCGGACTATCGCACGGGAACTGCCGGCGAGACACGAAGTCGGACGAGCGGACACTTTTTCGCAATGTCGCTAATGACGAATCGCACGAAAAAAAGGGTAATCTGTAAATATTAAAATATGGGAAACGAGGCTTCGCAGGAAATTCCGAGGGAATTTATATGAATTGTTGGTCATTAATAATTTAGCCGGTAAACCGACTCCAAATGTCGACCGTTCTTGTGTTTCTTTTCTTTTTCTTTATAGTAAATCGTCGATCGTATCAGAATAGACATAAATCTGCTGTCAAATACGTGGTCGAATTTCGGTATAGTTAAGGGACAATTCATTATTTTTTGTACCATTTTGTGCAGTCGTTTTCTGAAATATTCACTTTTCTCATTTATACACGGCGTATTAATTATTCTGCACAATTTACGAACTGCAGAAAGTGATGTGGAGTGTCGGTAATTAAACATTTTCGCTGTAAATAAAATTGAACCTTTATCCCGATCTTATTCTTTCATAGACAGATAGAAACAAAATCTAAGGAAGATACTCAGTTATTTTACGTGAAATTTTTGATAGTCGCTTTCCCAAATTTGTATTTTCCCCGTTTATATATGTGGCGTGTCGAGTACTCGTTATAATTAAGAGAAAAGACACGATTTAGATCCACGGACTATTTTTGCCAACCAATTATAGAGAAGAGGGGTAAAATCGGAAAATTGAAACAAAATTCTAATAAAGATACTTAATTATATTGTCTGTTATCCTGTGCAGTCGTTTACTAAAATTTGGACTTATGTCATTCGTACGCGTTCCGTCAAAGACTGGTTCAAGCGAAGAGAAATTGAAAGATCCGAAGCTGCGCATGATTTTTGCCGCCCGACTGCAGAGGGGGAGGGGTGCGTCACGCCCTCTCTTCCTTCATAGCTGTGCAATTTAATTTTCTAACGAGAGCTCACGAAACCTCCCCTCGAAGTTTCGAGAGAGTCGTTGCACGGGGCATAACGACGCGAGCGTTTCGGTAAGGGGTGGGTAGAGCAGTTGTAGAATCGCTCGACCCCACCTTAACTGCAATCGCGAGCGCAAGCCCATTTAATTAATTATGCATGAGGTTTACACACCGAGGTGGTTGTTGCTGGCTGACTGCAACGGAGCCGGGCCACCAATCACCGTTATCGCGCACGTTATACATATTGTACAGGCACGAGACGCTCGAGAGACCAGCTCTCACCATTGCGCCCAAGTGGTGTGGTATCGAGAAAGAAAAAGAGGAAGAGAAAAAAAAAAAAGACCAAAGCATAGAGCAGTGAGGTATACGCGAGGGATTTTATGCAAAGCGATTCTCGGTGTAAAAATAGACGGGTGATATATTAAACTACAAGTGTGATGGATGCGACTATTTCCCGATGTAATTTGCGATTGCACGTAACAGTTGTACTTTCAAGCCTGAGACGAAGCGCCAATATCGTGGACCGTGGCGTTTGGCTTCTGAAGCCTACAATTTCTACACCGCGTCATAATTTCTGATCAAATATGTCGCTCGGATTCTGCCGTTCGGATTTCGGTACAATGAAGCACAAAAAATCTTCATCGTGGGGCAAATTGAAGCACTGTTAAGGAGAGTACGATTCGGGATCGAAATCTACTCGAATATTATGAATTGAATTAGGATTAGAGTGCAATATGCGAGTCTTCCGCTCGAACAGCAATCAGTTACCGGAGTCAGCGACAGCGTGACGTATCTCAAAATTTCTATCTCGACGTATCGTTCTCAAATGCCGAGGAATATCGATTTTGGAAAATTTTCATCGGCGATCTCATTTATTATCTTACACGTAGATCGTTTTCACGCGAAAAATTAAAACGCGAGCCTCTTCATTGAGAATTGATTTGCTTTCAGGATATCGCGGCGGAAAATGGTAAGTCGATCGCGACTCGCGGGGAGCGAAGAAGAAACGGAAGCGAAGAATTCCATCCCCCGGAGCGCGATGGCAGAATTGAAAAATCGTCGTGCGACGTCGCTCTTCACACTTCCGTTTCTCCCTTTCTCTCAAACCGCCCTCTCCCAGGCGGACGCTCCTCTCTGGATTCTTCCTCCCGGTGCCTCGGACAAAAACCACAAACATTGCTGAAAGGATCGAGGGCGACGAGAAGGGTATACGAGAACGCCGCCGCGTTTCTCGCGAGCTTCGCTTAACGGGGGAGGAAGAGAGCAGGGTGGCAGCGAAAAAATTATGACGGATCGCTCTGGCACCTCGGCCATTTTCTTACGTGGAAAAGTTCGGCCGTTAACCCTGACCTATGCCACAATGTGTCTACGGATATTGGATCGTGCTGCGGAAAGGCCGAGGAACACAAGCCTTCGTCCCGTTTACGATCCAAGAGGTTTACAAAATGGCCGACTGGTGGAGAACACCCGCGATCGAATTTTCGGAGCGAGGGCCGAAATAACAAGTGCTCTGTAAAGCGAAGCGTCTCAGACTCTTTGATGGAAAATAATGTGAGCGTTCGAAGTGATTTTTTTTCGGAAATTAAACTGCAAATTAGGCGTTACTGTAATTTTTTTCGATTTTTTCGGCCACGGCGAACGGACGATATTAAAAAGTTGAAGGATTTTGTACTTCTGAGGAATGCAAATAATTTTCGAAGAAAAGATAACGATGAGATTCCTCGGAATGGATATGGCGTCAAAAATGTGTTCGTCACCAAAACTTACGTGAAAGCCTCCTCGGCGAATTAAAAATTGCAGGTTCTGTTACAGATCGAGCACACGTTAAATTTTCATGAGGTTCGAGTGACGTCGACAATTGAAAAAATAAAAACACGCTATTTTTAAGTGAAATCTACCGGAAGTCACCGGAAGCTAGAAAAACAATCCGTAGGTCTTTGAAATCGTCGGTCAATGTTTCTGTGGCAGAATTTTCGTGAATTTCCCGTTTCTCCCGCGCCACGAGATAATAAAATATCCCTAGCGGACTGAAAGGACGTCGACCTGAGAATTCACTTTTCACCGGAAACTTCTTTGACGAAGTTCAAACTACAGGTTTCCTTGGAGATCGAGAGCCCATTAAATTACCACAAGGCCCCGATCGTGTGCCTCGATCCAACCAACGAAAAAGAACGGAGCTCGACATTTGCAAAAACACGCAACGGAAGTGACCGGAAGCTGGGAAAATGTCGGTCAACGTTTCTCCAGCAGAATTTCGGTGGTTCTCCCGGTTCTTTCACTCCTCGACTCTGCGGGATAATAAAACATCCCTAGCGACCGAGAAGGGGGGTTTCGTTGTCGTTGTCGGTGGCCTTGAACTTGCTGCTCGTTCCCGGTCGGCCATAGGAATTCGAAACTGCCGAGGGGACCATTGGGTACGAAAAAGCATGTCGCAGGCTTTTTCCTAGACGGGAGAACGGCCCGGAGAGCCGTACGCGCTATAGTTTCTCTCGTCGTCTCGCTTTCTCGTCTATGAGAACTGTTATAGATGAGATGGGGGGGTCGGAAGGAGGAAGAGAGCGAAGGGGCGATTCACCAGGCGAAACGGCGGCTTCTTACAGGCTACTTGTTAGGTCTCCCTGAAGAAAGGTGCCTTAAGGTCTTCGCGTTTTCTCTTCATCCCTCTTCACCCCCTGATGCACATCTATGTCCGCGTCTATATCCAGCCCCCTCCCTCTCGCTCTCTGCCGAGTGTCGTTGAACTTTTATCTCCTCCTCGGTTCGTATAGACGCAACGAGCCAGCTATAATCCAACGGGGAAACCCCCCGGCCAGTAAGATTTGTGGTTATGGCCGAGGCAAGCTCCAGTTACGTTTTCGACCCTTTCGCCCAGCGTCTCTTTCCTCCGTGCGAACTCGACCATTCACTAAATTCCTTCCCTCCGCATCGCTTCGAACTATAGCGACAACACCAACGACTGGGAATTTGTGAATGAATTTTCGTTTTTTTTAGATCAAACTCACCCCGTACAGAGATTTGGCGGGAAAGGCCTTGGATATCTGTTGCTCCCTCGGCGAGACACTATAATATCCTCGGTGTAGGGCGAAAGGGATAAAAAAAAAACGGAGCGTGAGAGTGCATTGACTTGGGGTGACTGTTTACCCCCTGTTTCCCGTTCGCGATACTCGATCTTCGCCTTCTTTACTTCGCTGGATGTTTGACGATGAAGAAAAAAAAAAATGAAAAACTAACATTTCACGCTTACCAGTCGGCAAGTGCCTCAGCTCTCGGCTTTAGGGGTGACTTTTTGCCACGTGCGAGAGGTTCGCCGTACCAGACCACCGCGACCTTGCTCAAGCCTTTGCATCTTGCGGTGATTCGAAGAGGAACACTCTCGCTCTTTCTTATTTCTTTTTTCCCTCTCTTTCGCTCACCCTTTCGGTATAGCTCGCTCGTCTCGCGGGCATTCCCACTGATGGTTTTCTTCACGCTACCATGGACTACAAAACCATCATTGACGAGGGTTATTTTATTGTTTCGGGGACCAGAACTGTGTTTTTACGCCCGTTGCTTGTTACTTTTTATTTTATTTTTTCTCCCTCTGCTGCGGCTGGTTTCTCATTTCCTGAGTACGGCTCGTAATCGTCGGCTCGTCCCGGAGATCGGTGGCGGAAGGAAAATTGTTCGCTCTTCGAAGCTTTCTATATTTCCGTTGAAAAAACATTTTTTTTTTCTTGCTTGCGAACCACGATTCGGGACGACATCGTAATTGTTCCCCAATCCACCTCTGCAGGTCGATCGGTCGGTCTGGCAATTACTGTAATTAATCCGTCTGCTTATTTATTTTATTTTTATTTTATTCAATTTAGTGCTGAAGGACTTCCGATCGGTGGCCCATTAATATCTATATGAACTTCGTAATTACAGACACATAGAGAGATGTATAAAATATTGTACAAATTATTTTTTATTTATTTAATTTATTTTTACTTCATTTATTTCGTTAAATTATCATTGTCACACACGCACCGTTTCGGCACACGATCATCTCGTCGTTTGCTGAATTTATCACAGCGAGTACACATTAATAATGTAACTCGCGATGGTCCCTTTATCTCTCCGCAGTTCGTTCGATCGATCTGGACGATCGCGAATTCTTCACATAGAGACGATAAACAATCCGTTCACGGTATGCTTACTAATTAGTCGTTAATGGGAGATCCGTACTCGTTCGGTCGCGACGATAAATCGACGCGTACGATCGTCCGTACGAAGATCGATCGTCAACGCTAACGATCTTTCGGGCGGATATCTCCTCCGCTCCAATTGCACGCTCGATCGATCGACTTATCGATCATAACTAAGAGACTCTAACCGGCATCGGGAGTTAATCGATCAACAACATTTTCCACTTAATGAAGATTGACTCGATATATATATTTTTGTGACTTTCATTGAGCGATCGTCGATCTTCATTCGTATGAAGAACCACCTAGAACAGGACTCGGTTTGGCCCTTTATGTGCAGGGAACCGTTCACGAACATCGAAATGCCTTGCCTCTTTGAATTACATTTTTTTTCCCAACAAAATACGCTTCGCGGCAGTGACAATTTTTTCAGTGTTTATCTTATTTTTCATTGATTTTTCGAACAGTTCGAAGATTAAAGATTGCCTTAACTTACGATCTCCGTATTTTCGTCTCTCCTTTATCGCGCCAATCGATTTCCTGACCTGAAATACCAAATGAGCAATAGCAAAAATACGTAAAATCCTTGCATCATACTTCAACCATAGCAGAAAATACACTTTGGGCGAGCATCAATTATTGTAGAATTAAAAAAAAATCACTTCCTCGGTTAACCTAACAGTTCGAAGAACAATGATCGCTTTGCCTGATTTTCCTTACTCCTTCATCGAGCCACTAAATTTCCCGACCGAAAGTTGCAAATGAATATCAAAAGTAGCTTTCAACGTCCGCAAAACGTCCCGTCTGAGGTCCTCGCACGGTCAACTTTGTCCGGGCCTTTTCAGAATGTTTAGTTTATTATCGAAAAGAAAAATGGCCCCGCCAGCCGCCCCCGTGGCTCGAAGCCATGGTGGAGACTCGGAGCTGAGGGTAGGGGAGAGACATCGATGGTGGTTCGGTGAGGTACGCGATACCTACAGAACGCGGGTTCGTCCTGTGCCCACCACCATCCCCTCGGCTATCCCTACTTCCAGGCTCCTCTCCGAGCTCTCTTCCTCGGCTGCACCGGCACCGGCCGCGTAACCGAGCCGAGCCCGTGGCTCTCACCGAAGAGCTCGAACACTGTGCTTGCCAATACCCACACCAGCGACCGATCCGAATGCCCCCTCCACGGGGCCGCCCGACGCAGCCTGCACAAGCCGGGACTATACGGGAGGACAAGTGGTAAAGGATCGTCATAAGCAGACACCGAGATAAACCGAGTATTCACGAGCGGCGCCGAATAGCCGTTCGAATCGAGGCGCCCGCGTCAGTATAGAAACCGCGTTCGCGGTCCACGGTTCACGATTTCCGGGCGGAGGCGTTTTTTGCCGGCGTTCTGTGCATCGACCCACAATCAATTAATCGCAACCCCCTTGTGCACAACTCGATGACATGTGTCTCGGTTAATGAAGAAAATTCAAAACAATTATAATCGCGGATACAATGTTTTTATAATTTAAAAAAAAATTAAATAGAGAATAATACATTTAGTTGTCTGATCGACGAGGAATTTACTTACTTGCCAAGTTTTTCTTTTTTCGAACCGAGGTGATATCTCTCAGCGTTGGGAAGTCTCGGGCGCGATGACTCGCGAAACCGGAGCCAGTTTCGTGTTTCACGGAAATATCGTATCGCGTCTGAGCTCGAACATAATTTTTCACTAGGTGCGCGCCGAGCGTCGAACCAACGCGGAGGGGGATTGATAAAAGTGCTCCGCGTGTACGATGACAGGGCCTGAGTGTTTATACTCCCGCCGCCGCTGGATTCTACTTCAGGTGACACTATACGAGGATAACACACGCTAATTTTTTTTACTCATAAACCAAGTGATACGTGGATCGTAGCTTCGCGGAGGAGCCAGTAGGTAGGGATAGTGAGTGATCAGACCGTCAAATCGCGACTGAATATATACGAATAAATATATATACATATATTATATACATCTATATATATATATATACGTACATATATATATTTTTTTTTCATCGTCGTTTCTACCGCAATAACTTCGTGTGTGTGCAATAATTAAAACGTCGTTGATGTGAGTGGATGCTGTTAAAAAAATTTTTTATAAATAAAAGTCGAATAAATTTAATTGGAAGAAAAAGGAATTTTCGACGAGGTGACACGATAGAGGGATTCTAGTCAAAGGCAGCGAACATCGACGACTTACGACTGAGCCGGATAGTGTGATAACGCAATATTTATCCCGATAAGGAGGACACGTGCTTTCTCGGAACTTAAAAGGACGCGATATTCTCTGCAATATCCATTCTCGTTCTCGTCGCTCACAAACGATAATATTTTGGGGCGAATGTACGCGCGCTACTGAAAATATTGCCGTAAGCGCGTGTATCGATGCAGAGGTCGCGCTTGACAACAGAGAGACACAACGACGAGGAGAGATTATCGTTCGAGGTGTGAAACGACTGTGAATTGTAGACGACACGATACTAACAGTGTCGAACGATAGTTCGAGTTTCCCGAAGTGGAACCAAACGATTCTTTAAATCAGCGAAGAATCGTTAAAGCATATGAATCGAACGTTATTTTATCGATTAAATATAATGTGAAATAAAACAAATTAGCTCCTCGCACGATATCGAATTTTTTTTTTTGCGATCGAAGCGTGCTGGACGCGCTATGAAAAAAAAATGAACTGCACCGATCGATCTGATTGGAAAAAAGTAGTCAGAGCGATGTGCAATACCGATTTTGCATGAGCGTTCGGAACAAACGTTTCGATAATTTTTAGGGACTAGATATCGTGCAATATTTTCGAGGGTGAAAGGTGATTAAATAATTGTCGCAAAGACGACGACCACAGCAAGTAGTATGTACCCTTGGTACCGGGAGAGCGTCGCCGCGGCGGCCGCTGCGGGCCTCGGCGGACCGGTAGGCGTCGTTGGATCGGGATTCTGCTCGACCGCACCGGGACAAGGTGCAACTACCATCAAAACCGAGAGCGGATACTCGGACTGCATGCTCGCCCTCGATTATGTACAGAGCAAGGTGAGTACCAATTCTTTCAGGTAAAAAAAAAGTTGTAAGAGTAAAAAAAAAAAGAAATTTTTTTGCATAACATCTCGCTTTTAAGTGGTGAAAATTTTCAACGCTCTGATTATGATTTGTTTGCCGGCCAACGGCAATAATCGTGTGCATTGCAAATGGGATTTCGCGTTCTCTCGTTTTCTAAATAGCGAAGAGTCGCGCGAGCGCGAAGCACCGTATTTCGTTTCGTTTTATTTTTATATTATTAATTCTTTAAGTCGCCTACAATTTAAGAAAATGTGAAAATAATTGGAAGGAAAAAATGAAGGAATAAAGAATTGCAGAAGCAAATATTTACACTTGGACAGTGTCGTGCTCGGGAGAGATAATTCCATAAAGCTCGAATGTGAAGAACTGTCTGATATACGTCTCCCGTTCGAGGCAATAAAAAAGCTTTGAAAGTGCAGGAGAGCAGGCGCAACACGAACGCGAGCCTCGCTGGTACTCTCGATGCAGTTACCAGTCAGTTTCCCCTTCGTCCCGTCCCACCACTTTTCCGCTCGACAACCATAAGTACACAGCCGTTCATTAACTCGCGTAAAGACCTGGACATTATCACCGTTTCAGTCACCGCGCGTACCGACACCTATGTCGCGATGAATACCGTTTTTTTGTCTACCGGCCTGTTTGTTTATTCAATTGTTATGTCGCAGGCATTGGTCAGTGTCATTGCGTCCTTTTACTCACTGTGTGGACTTTTATAATGAATTTCTTTTCTTTGCAATCGATCAAACTACTCTGAGTTACCTGTACGAATTTTCTCAGATTTCATTTGTTGCATTTCATTAAAATTTTAGCTATTAATTATCATGGAATGCAAACGTCTTCCCTCGACGAGACTATGCTCTACGAACGAAATGACTGTTTGCAATACAGTTTTTTACATCTATCAAATAAACCAAACTTTAAAGATCCTTCATGAATTTTCTCAGATTTTACTTGATACGTTTTATTAAAATTTTAACGGATCAAAAATTATGGAGCGCAAACATCCGACGACCGTCATTGATTATTCGATGAGAAAATTCTCAGTTTAATAACGGAATGATGGTTGGCAATACATTTTTTTTCCACAGTGAATGCAAACGGGAGTTTAAAGAGCCTCTATGAATTCTTTAAGATTTTTTACAACCATTTTCGTCAATAATCAAACTGCTCAAAGTTAGTTCACAGCGGTCTTCGTTTAGTCAATTTTTGTCCCACAAGCATCGGGCATGAATCATTCTCTGAACCCCATTTTACGCTTACAAAATCGATTCTTGCCTCTCCCATCAACGATACCACACATTAAGGCACCTCTGTGAATATTGCCAAATTTTTCAAATAAATTTTCATCAGTATTCAAACCACTCAAAGATTGAATTCCGTTGAGCTTTGGGTTCTTTCGTCGGACGACGGTCGCCTGACGGACCGAACACAACAACCCTACACTTCGTGTTTACATAAAGATAATAATGTTTATTTCGTTGTTGATTCTGTTAATCCTTCGGAGTAATCTTCTCCGTGCCCCGAAACCCCTGCGAGCGATCTTGTATTGACCAGGGTAACTAATAAAATCCTTTTTTTCTCTTTCTTCGTCCTCTGTTCATCTCTCCCTAACATGATCAAAATCGGCGAGTAACACACCGAGAGAAATAATTTATTTCACAGCCTCCCCGAAAACAAATATTCCTTTAAAAAATATTTGTTAGACCGAATTAAAATATTTATCTAAACCAAATAAATATTATTTTGCTGGAGCACTTCGAATTAATGATTTTTCTAGATGCAGTTTGTCTTAGTAAAACTGAATCTCCAACCGCGCATGCCGCCGTTTTAGTGCGCTGATCGATGGTATCGAGATCTTGAGATCTTCCGCGCTCGCTTAGAGATCCTCAGCTGCGAAAGAGCTGCCGTCCATGCGGTACAACATAATTAATATAGATTCATCAAACCACCCCATACCCCATGAATAATATCTCCGTACAAAAATCATTATTACACCCTAGAAAAACATCGCGATAATTTACGACACGTATAAACGGCCTCTCGTTTAATTATCGTCGGCACTTAATTAGAGTGTCCGATGCCGCGCGCGTTACCCGCTCCCGTTCGCTGCGCTTTCAGAGGTGTATTATTACAACACGTACGATTTCTCGGTGCGCCGAGGGTTAGTCGGAGGGGGGAATCGAAGGATCCGTTTCGCACAGCAAAAGGAGAGAGCACCGTTCGTATTAATATCTCGCGAATCTGAATAAAATTGTTATGCGTCCGTGTTGATTTTTCCGCTCGGAAAATCCTCCGGAGCAAGGGAGTGAAAACCGTCGGGTCAGACAAATAAACCCACGCCAATACGGACATACCCAAGCGAGCGTGACGGAGTCCGCATAATAAAGCGCCGTTTTCCACTTGAAATTTTTGCCCGATCTCGGCTCGCTCGCGAGGTCGATCTTCGGACGCGATGCTGAAGCGCGACTTTGACATTTCTCACCGGGAGCGAACTCTTTTCAAGTTTAAGGCGGCCATCAGTCGCCCGTGCCCGCTACGTAGGTGTGCGCCTGTGTCACGTATAGACCGGAGCCAGCGGCGAATCCTTAAATGGAGGCGGCCTACGAGTTTCCAAATTTGGCTCCAGCGACGGTTCTTTTTTAATCTTTCTTTTTTATCTTATTTTCGTTCCTTGCATCTCGCGTTGGCACTGCGAAAATGGCATCGACTCCTCCCCCTCCCGCGGTCCCGGCGATGTCCGATCGCCAAGAGCCGTACCTACTTAATCGTTCGATGAGTTCAAGGTGCATACCTCGGACTTGAATTATGCGGGACTGAATGGGCGCGGAGGCTATGCAGATCGTTTCTTCCGCTCGACGACGAGTGGAATGTTATTCGAGGGGCGAATCAGGAGCCTCTGACTGTCTTCAACTGTGATCTGAATATCAAGAGGTCTCGTCGATACAATTTTTTACCATCGAACGTGGTAATAACTAAGACGTAATGCGACTTCGATGACACTAGGGCTTCAGTCCTGGAGCCTTGCGGAACGGGAAGGTTTTCGCTTTGGCTCGGTTAGAGACGGGCGAATAATGGATCGAAGCTTTTGATTGTCCTGAACTGTCATCTGAATATCAAGAAATCTTATGGATACAATTTTTTACCACCGAATGTGGTAATAACTAAGACGCAATGGGACTTCGATGCCGCTAGGACTGACTCCTGCAGCCTGGAGATACGAGGAGTTTTTCGCTTTTGCTCGGTTGGTGACCGGCAAATCATGGATCGAAACTTTTTATTATGCTGAACTGTGATCAGAATATCGGGAGATTTTATGGATACAATTTTTTACCCCCGAACGTGGTAATAACTAAGACGTAGTGGGACTTCGAACGGGAAGGTTTTCGCTTTCGCTCGGTTAGAGACGAGCGAATAATGGATCGAAGCTTTTGATTGTCCCGAACTGTGATCTAAATATCGACAGATCTTATGGATACAACTTTTTACCCCCGAACGTGGTAATAACTAAGACGTAGTAGGACTTCGATGACACTAGGACTTCAGTCCTGGAGCCTTGCGGAACGGGAAGGTTTTCGCTTTCGCTCGGTTAGAGACGGGCGAATAATGGATCGAAGCTTTTGATTGTGCCGAACTGTGATCTGAATATCAAGAGATCTTATGAATATAATTTTTTACCACCGAATGTGGTAATAACTAAGACGCAATGGGACTTAGATGGCACTAGGTCTTGAACCCTCGGGTCTCAGCGTACGGAAGGGTTTTTTCTTTCTCCTAGTTACAAAAGGGCGAATGAGAGTCCGAAGACTTTGATTGTGTTGACCTGCGACCTGAATATCAAGAGATCTTGTCGATACAATTTTTTACCACTCATCGTCGCGATAAGTACGGTGTAATGGGACTTGGTAGGCAGTAGGACTTGCATCGTTGTACATGTTAGTCTTCTCGCAGTTACAAAGCAGCAAATCATCCCCTGAAGGCTTTATGTTAAACTGTGATTTGCATACCAAGAGATCTTGTCGGTACAATTTTTATCACCGAAACGTACTAATTAAGACGCAACGGAACATGGAAAAGATTGAGACTCGCGTCCTGGAGCCTTAACTCGCGCGGATGGTTTCTCAAAAATTTGTCTCCCCCTAATCGACGAGAAGGTTATCATAATTCTGTTTACACGCTTTTTTTCGTCTCGAATCGTCTGAATATTCAGAATCGGCAAACTTGTCTGGGTCCTCTCATCGAATCAAAGTTCGGTAATCAATTATTATCCTCGCTGTCGAACAGACTAGCCTAGAAGGTAACTCGATCATTTTTCCAGTAATTTTTCATTCGCACATTTAAAAAAAAACTGGAAATTCATCTCGGCGTCAGGACCCCATCGTTCGACAGAAGGTCAAAAATCCTCCACCCGATCATCCTCCTGATCGACGATCATTTACCGATAAGTGAAACATCCGAAAAGGTTGAATTTCGAAGTTCGCTCTGAATGTCGGAGAGTTGGACGCAGGTTGCTGTGGGAGAAGATCGAAGAGAGAAGAGGATCTCGAAGCCACCTTCGTAGCTATAGGACGATAAAGGTGTGCTATGTAGGTGGGTGCCTCGCAATCGTTTCTCGCGGTGGGCGTGTCGCAGGTGCGCGTGGGTGGAGGGGCGTGGTCCTCTCACCGGATTGGAGAGAAGTTCTCGTTCCCTGTTATACGGCGAGGAAAATACGAGACCGGAAGTGGGGGAGATCGAGCCGCGGTAGCACAGGCGGTTGGAGGTTCGCGGCCGCGGGTTCACCCGGTCCCCCCGTACGTTCAGCAAAAACTATATATCGTCGAGTCGTTCCTCGGCGTCGGCGTTGCTGCTACCTTCTTCCACCACCCTCCCACTCCCCTCCCCCTCTCTGGGCCCCTCGTTCCCTCTCCCCTCCGCCCCTGGCGGTCGGTACGCCGCCCCTGGGCAAAAAGCAGCCAGGTGGCATTTCAACGTGGTGCTGTGCACCACACAGGGGCTTAACGTACCATTCGTTCTATCTGCTGCTTCACTCTTCTCTGAAACTAAAGCCATGCGCTTCTGATGCGGCGCATATATAGAAACGCGGTTCCCGGGCGAGGCTGCTGGAAGCTACTGGAAAATACCAGCGGTATTCTAAGTGGAAAAGACCTTTGTTGCGTCGGACTTTGAAACAATGATGAATTTTTCGACTGGACGGAGGAGGTGAGGAAGAAGGTTTTGAGTGGAAAGGGCTTTTATTGCGTCTGGCGTTAACAACATGACAATATTATCAATAATTTGACTGGTGAGAGGAGAGTTCGCAGTGGAAATCGCGCTTATTGAGTCGAACGTTGGAAAAATTGAAAATATGAGTTATTTGACTGGTGAGAGGAGGTGAGGATTTTGAGTAGAAAAGGCTTTCATATGTCGGACTTGGGACGTGAGCTGATTTTTTGTTTGAAAGGATGGGCGGTACTCGAAGGTTTTCAGGAGAAAAGGTCCTAGCGTGGCAGACTTGAAAATGTGTCGCAATTTATTATTGACGATCCGGAGGTACTGAGCGATTTTTGGTACACTTAAAAAAAAATTTCTATAAAATTCGATGGACTGGTAATTATTAAACTTTTCATGCAATGGTATAGTGAATGTCATGCACGATTGTGACGAAAAATCAATATGTATTTGAAACATTGCAATTGCTTAACTTTAGTTTCGTTGAAAAAAAAAAATTATTTTTCATCACAATCGTTTAATAAATTGAATTTACTAGTTTCTGCACAATAACGTTCAGTCCGGTATATTTAATAAAACAAATTTTTACAGCGTGAGAAAGATTTTCCATGCGTCGGCCTAAAAAAATAATTGTAATAGTAATGAAAAAATAATAATTGACTGACGAGAAGACACACGGTGATTTTCAGTGGAAAAAAATGTAATGGGTCAGACACAAAAATGTATCATAATCGATTATTCCATTTCAGTAAAAAGTGCTCGATGACGTGCCAGACATACAATAAAGTACGTAATTCATTCTTTAAAAAAATATATCGCAGACAGTGCTCAAATTCTGTATCGGACACTTTGATGCTAGTACAATTTTCGTTAGTGTAATTTTCAGTAGAAAATTCAGTAAAAAAAGTTTTCATAGGTTAGACACAAAAATAAATCATAACCTATTATTCGACTAGTGAAAACACATCACTAGCTCTTCAGCGGACAATGCTTTGAGGTGTCAGACATGCAACAAAATAAGTATATATATAATTTCCCGTCCAAATAAAAGCTCGAGGATAATGATAAAAATTTCCTTGTCGGAGGCTTTAACGCTTTTATAATCTTCGTATCGCCGATACGCCTGCAGTTTTAAAGACGATCCGACCCGCGCACGAAGACCGTCGTAGATCGAGAGCCGGCGCGAGTCTTCGCCAAAGAAAACTTCGAAGAGAACATTTAAAAGCCGCGAGCGAAGGCAAAACGCCGAGGATGTGCATAACGTTGTCGAAGGGTCGCGTGCGAGCGAGGGGGTATTTACAATTCTCCATTCTCCCATTCCATTATGATTATCGTCAGTGGGAGTGGAAGTAGTACGGCCGGGTGCATCGGTGCATCGCATCAAGCTCGTCGGCGAGCGAAGAGAGAAGCGGCCGCCGGGGCATACGCGCATGGGAAAGACCGCCCGAAGGGGCCTCGATCTACAGATCTCTCGCGAAAGAGATCCTCTCGTGATTAGCGCCTAGACCTCTGCTCGCCGTATCCCGCATTATTTTACCTGTCACTTAGGTCTTTAAGAGAGAGGAAACCATCGCGTTGGGAGAGGGCACCGCCGGATGCGCCGACTCAACGGTCTAAAAAGGTTTTTCCACCGTCGGTTAATTACATCACGAGACGTTAAGTAGCCGTATGTAAGCTTCGCTTTATATCAACGCGGTTGAAAGTTGGGTTTTCGTGGAAATGCTCGGAGCACGTTGCCGAGGAATACGCGGTTGGATATCGGGCTCGTTGGGAAATTCTTCGGGCTACGGGGAGCTATTTACATCTTCCTCGATTGCATCTACGCGCGCATCCATGCCACCGAGTTTCGCTGCAACAAGGCGGAGAGAAGCGGTTGTGTGGGAGGACTCGGAGACGGCGGAGAGCAAACTCCCCGGCATAATGCGGATAAAGGACACACACAATTCGCCGTCGTCGCCGCGGATAGGTATAAATTAATTAGATAATTAATCGTGTAATGGAGCTTTAATTGGGAGGCTGGTTAAGTGTCAGACCGGCCGACGGTACAACCTGGAGCGTTATCTTCGTGGAGGAATCTGGTCCGGTGTATAAACAGTGTACGTGAAGAGAAACACCGATGCAAAATGTTCTCCTTCGCAGGTATACGTGCGCTCCCGGGGAGCTCATGGTTCCTCCGCGGGCCTTCGCGAACTTGTTAGATCACAGATAAGACGAGATTTAGCAGATCTGATAAACACATCGATAGAAGCCCGGGCGCACACCGCTACCCGGTACCCCCTTGTACCGACCGATGCCCTTCCGTAGTTTGTCCCGATATGCCCGGGGGCAGCCAAAGCTTGTTGCGCGATCCACGCGAAACACTGTCTGAGCTTATCTTGCTGTTTCTACTCGATACTCGTACTTCTCCGAATCGACGATAGTAATGGTAATCTCGTTTTCGAGATTCGCGAAGGTAAATGACTTTTCGAGTATGGTATTTTATTCGTGCTTTGATTTTTTCCTTTTTACTCGGAAGACATCTCTGACTTTCAGAAGACATCGCCTCCTCACGTTCCCTTATTTGCCCACGAAAATTCAATATTTTCACACGCAACAATCTCCAAAGGTTCCTTGCAACGTCACTTTCGGTTGGAAAATCTCACCTCTGTCCGGCTGTTACGTCACACGGAGAAACCTCATTTCCCTTTTGAAAATCCTATTTATTGACTGGAAGTGACGTCATATCTGAAATACTTTACGTCCGGTTTAAAGGTCAAATTTTTTTATCATTCGCGACACATTTCTGATTTGAAAATTATATTCTTCTGAACTAGGAGTGACATTTTACGATATGAATTCACCACAGCAAAATTCCATCTGGGTTCTAATTGTTGAATTTCATAAAAACAATATCCACAAACCCTGATAAATCTTCAGAATAGTCCGGATTGTCATCAAATTGAATTCTTTATATGACTTTTTTTCTATGAAGATAAACCGATCCGACGCTTTTAGAGTGCTAAAACAATGTGTTTTTTTTGCTGGTGCTTTTTTTTTTAAGAATTACAGAAAGGTGCTGATAAGCAAACGTTCGGGAATTTTTTGTACCACGCTCTTCGTCCGCTTCACCGTGTCTGTACCATCGAAGCTCGCTCGCCTTGGTATTCGTCAAAACAGTTCGGAGATTTGCCGTCGCGCGGCGTTACGAGGATCCCCAACGATTGATCATCATCAAGACGCAGTCTGGATCCACTCTAGCTGCGGAACGCTCACGAAATAGCGCTCTCGCTCTCTTCCTCCTCTTATCCCAATAACCCGGTAGCGTCATCGCGTATTTAACTCTCGAATTATTTTTTATCGCCGACACCCGAGGTATTTTGAGAATAAAATTTTCATTGAACGATAATTACCGAACCTCTCGAATATCGAAATCCAAGCCGATAATCAACGTAAATTATAAAAATTAATAACTTCCATCAATTTCTAATAAGATATTTTTTAGAAAATTCAGATACGCCTAAATATTGATTAATGATCACTGAATCTTCCGCAATCCTCCTTGACAGATCATCTCCGAAAGGTCAGTCGAATGTTGCTGAGTCTCAAAAAAAAGGAACCAATCATTATTTCATTTCCATTCTAAATTATTGTAGTCAGTTAAAAATCCGTACATACGCTTCGAAATATTCGAATGTGTAATTGTGGCACGGTAGGGGAGCGCGGGGCAAAATGACCTAGCGGAGCAAGACGAGACAATGAGACGAAAGACAATTTTCCAACAACTTTTGGATGCTGGCGATGTTTGTACGTGGGTCAAGACGAATTTGAAAATCCAAACGTATCGTCGGAATGAAATGGAGCATCCGAAAATGATCGTACAATTGAGTTTTCCTCTCGCTGTCCCGTTTTGTCCCGCTGTGCCATCTTGCCCCGGTCTCCCTTGCACCTCTCTCTCTCTCTCTCTCTCTCTTTCTCCTCCACTCTCTTCGAGGTTGGAGTTCGAGTCACGGGAGAGATTTTCTCAAATGCTACAATGTCTATTTTTGGGCCGAGTCGAGATTGTCTTCAACAAGGATGGACGCGAAGCTTCCTCTTTCGAGTTGCCTCACAGCGAGTCTCCGTCTCCGTCTCTCCGCACCTTCTCTCGGTTCCACTTCATCTTTGCCCGGCGTGCGTCTTAACGAGCCTCGGTCACGAGAGACGAAAGATCTTCTCTCGCGACTGATCCTTTTTTTTTTTTTTTTTTTTCGTATCGCCTCTCTTTGGACTCGCGATAATCGGCAACGCGTTTTCTGAGTACGAAACCGATGGAGGGGGGATTTGTTCAATCTCGCGCCATTCTATCTGAATATCTGTATACTTGTAGAGAGAATTAATAAGAAGAAGATGGCGGGGCTAAAGGAGGAGGGGGGGGGGGGGGGGCGATGGTGCGAGCTTAATGATCGCTGGCTAAACAGTGGCTGGCATTGTCAACGGGTACGAAGGGCGAAGAGGACACGAAGCGGCGGTAGGAGTTTTAGTCCGGCGGAATCAACGCCGCCGCTCTTTCCTCTCTTAATTCTCGAACGAGATGCCGGACCAGCATTTCAGAAGTTACGACTCCATTAAGGAAAGACGCTCAGCACCGTGCCGCTGATTTTTTTTCTTTTTGTTTTTTTCAAGTTCATTTTGGGTCGCATAAAACAAGCTATTTACAAGCCATTGGCGTAGGTACGCGAGAACGCGAGATGGATCGGATGGTCGTTTTTTTTTTTATTTCTTTTTTCGTCCGTAAAACCCGAGCAGATTAGCGCGGTAAATTTTTTTTTCCTTACAACCGAAGAGAGAGCATTTTTTAGATTTTTATTCGCACACTTTGTTGCCATTCGAGACTTTCAAATATCGTGGACGAGAAAAAGTCTCCGCTTCGACAACCGTGTGGCGCTCCGCGGTTCATTTCATTGAATTTTTTGTTCCCTTGCCGAAGAGACACTTTGGTTTCCGCGAATTAAAAAAAAAATTTTGTCTTTCCGTCGGAACGGTCCGAAGATCGCAGATCGGCGAACTCCCGAAGTTCGCTCTTACGTACGCCCGCATGGCGATGTGCGAAATTGATCCGCGATCGAGTGTCTAGAAGAGAAATACCTGAATGCAGAACGGAATCGGGAGGAAATTTGCGCCACTGTAGCGAGGCTATCGCAAGATAGTTATGACTCTCCTCTCTCGGAGCCGTCAGTTGTTTTGCGACCGTCCCCGTCGCTGCTCCTGTTTCGCGTCCAGCGTTCTCATCTCCGTCGGCTCTTGCTTCTGTTTTCCAGAAGGCACAGAGAGAGAGAGAGTGAGAGAAAGAGAGAGAAGGAGAGAGAAACCCGGCAGGACGAGGCGCAGCTCCGGGGACGAACGCAGTAGCGGATGCCTTATCCCTCTTTTTCTTTTTTTTTTTTGCCCTCGCCGCCAACGCGCCGCGTGGTCCCAGTTCATTTTTATTTTTTATATTTCTTTTTTCATCATCCAAAGCGAGCGGAGTGAGCAGCCAATAGAGAGGGAAGGGGGTGAGGGGTGATGGAAAAAGAGGATGAGGTCGACGCCGCCACAGAGGAGAAACCCTCTTCTCCCGGAGATTCTCTCCGGCTTCTGGTGATGCTGTGCGCTCTCCTTATCCTCCACATTCTCCTCTCTCGTACCGCTCTTCGTCTCGATTCCCTCTCCATCCGCTCCGCTCGGTTGAAAGAAGCCGACCGTACGCGGTAGCCGCTTTCAGACTGTACCCAATTATTCCACCGTGCTATACTAATGCCATGGACTCTCCCCCTCTCCTCCGCCATCCTCGCTGGACCCATAATGCGAATAGCCAACCCCCACTCTCCTCGGTGTCGAAGATCCTTTGGCGCTCGCTCTCTGACAGATCGCGACGAACACACTCGTTATTTGACGAAATGTCCGAGAGCACTTTGGATTGAGGAATTTCTTGGGTCCTTCAAGGTTCTCGCGACGAAAGCGGCCGATATGCTCGATGCTAATTTCAAAAAACGAAGATTCCTTTCGTTCAATTTCTTGAAATGTTATTTACACTATTTTCATGACATTTTTTTCTATCCACAATGTTTTTGGTGTCTCATGTGGCAAGTCTTGTTTTACCGAAATAAAAATTCAAAGGTGTTCGGAATGTGTTAAGAACGTCTGAGAATCGGATTTAGGAAAATATCCGGAAGAATTGCACACAGGATGTGTGCGAAATTTAATAGAAAATTTATCGTTGGTTTTTTGTTGGCGATTCTTTAATTCCTCTAAAATATTGTTACGCGCAGTAGCGCTCAGAACTTTCGTAGCTATCCGACTAAAAATACGTACACCAATGGAATATAAACATCCAATGCTCCTTACAAAATTTCGAAAGAATTGATGAAACATTAAAAATTCGTTGATATCTTGACTTTTTTATATTTAATGGAAAAATTGGTACTTCACTTTACACGCAATTTTCCTTATTAAAGATTTCCTTATTGAAGATATCGGTGAACGAAATAAGGCATGAACTTATCACGGTGAAAAAAAAAAAATACAAAAAACATAGGCCGAGAGCGATAATTAACAAAAAGTTTTATCAAAAATTTCTATAGTCGAATTAGGAAGAATCACAGAAAAATGCCGTCTTATAAAAAAAAAAGCTCCGCGAATGAAGGAATATCATGAGAAAGTGATATGAAAATTTCGATTTTCACCTTTTGTGACAATATGCGATATGGATGTTTCAATTTAGAACTTTCATCATTTTATTTATTTTTCGTCTGTCTTCTACTGTTAATGCAATACGAGACGAAGATAGTCGGTCACTGAAAGGAAAAAGTGTTAATTGCGTGCTGTGATAAGGAGAAGAGCCAAGACCCCGACGATGTCTGGTGACATGGTAATCGGTCGTTCGGGAACTTCGACGCGCGCGACGAAACGCCAAGAACTATCGCTGTACCGTTTTGTATTCTCGTCCTCATTCCACTTCAACGTCGCTCGGTGTATTGGCCTGATTAATTTTCGATGATAAGAATTGACTGGTAACAATTGTCAACAATTGATTAGTTCAATTTCTATAGATATACTCATTTTTTCTTTCTGTTTATTACCTCCGTCTCGCGTGTTATCTGTGTTGCCGATAGAGCAGGTATTTCATAACAAATTATTGTTGTAACATGCTTGCATCATCTCACGTTTTGATAATCCCATTGATCCTTGTGACATAAAGTCAAGACCTGTATCAATAATAATTCGGAGCGACGGGTTCGCGAGAAATCGGCTTCGAAAGCTCGTGATCCTCAGGGGCGAGGGTGGCAAAATGAGACAGTGGTGCGAAACGCAATAATGCGACAAAACACAATTTTTCAGTAACTCTCGGATGGCAGCCACGTTAGGACTAAATGGGACATCCAGAAATGAATTAAAAATTGTGTTTAGCCCCTACTGTTCCATTTTGCACCGCTCTACCTTACGCTTTTCATCTGATCGACATGCATCGCACAATGTACGAGATAAGCGGCTCTTTTTTTTTCCTTTATCGACGCGGTTATTTTTTTATCAATCCGACTATAGAGAGTAGTAATTCGAAAGCTTCGAGTTGCACAGCCGCCGGCAAGTCTGGCTCCCAGGTTTTTTTGCGTCATTTCTCGACGTCATCGGCAGAATAGCGCAGGATTCGTGACAAGCCAGAAGAGATCTCTTCTGGGTTGCTGGCTTCGGTCCCGCGCAAACTATCGGTCTCTCTTCCTCATTCCCTCGGCCGTCGGTTCCTCTCTCGTAGCCACGGTTCCAGCACACCCTTCATCTCCGGCGAAGCTTCGCAGAGCTTGAATTCGCCCCCGTGTCCTCCTCCGTCTTGTCGCGCAGCGAGACGGCGAGGAAAACGTATCAGACGATGCCTTCGCGTGACAGCGTGGCGTCCTCGGCTTGATTAATACAATCCTTAATGCGCCCTATCGTTCCCGTCGCTTCTCTGCCACGTCGACACTACTCGCTCGCTTTCTCTCTCTCTCTTGGCCCTCGACGAAAAATGAACAGAAGGATCTTACACATCAGAACTCACGAGAACGATGCATCGTGTTTCGAAGTTATATTTTTTTAGACCCTCAAACGCAATTCTTTTCATAATGATTTCAGAGGTACAACTGTTTTTTTTTTTTTTTCACGCTTCGGTCTTCCTCGCTGCTCGAATTTCACTGGTCACAATAATTTATGTGACGAGCGTCTCGCAAATAAATATTTATTCATTAAAAAAAAAAATTTATTTGCAGGGTGCCTGAAAAAATTAGTAATTTTTCTAGTTACGTCCTCTCTTTCGGTTTCGGCGGTAGCTGTCTCGAACGTGTTTCGTTAAATAGCGATTTTAGACCCGGAGAACAGCTTAACTTTTTCAACACCCTTCGGCCCTCCTCCCGGTATTTTTGGGTTTCTTTGTAAATCGACTCGCCGGGATCGCAACACGTACGCACAGATCGCTTCCCGATCATCCGATTCACTATTGAAATTACAACGCCCTAGAGATTAAATTCTCCGGTGCTCGCGCGTCCGTCTTCTTTCATGATTAAAATTGCGCGTCGAACGGAAGCGGTAGGGTTCGCCTTTAATGTTACATTCTCATTCTCCCGGGGTGGATGCATCCTCGCGATTATAATACGGGACCTAAATAGAGGCCGTGTCGAACAGCTACCAAGTATTTCCAATATCCTGCGGAGAAGAAGATTCATCTCCCGATGCCCGCTTCCTCTTCTTCGTGTTCTTCCTTCTCCTCCTCCTCCTCGCTCGTCCCGTCCGTTCATTCATGCGCTCGCGGTGCTGGTGGCGAGGACCTCATTACCAGCGGTGAATGGAGAATCCCTCCGGTCTCGTCCTTCTCCTCTCCGTTCCCTGATCCACCTTCCGCCGCTCGTTCCGCTTCCCTCCGCCACCGATGTGCGAATAGCGGTATCGGGTTATGTTACACCGATAACTGCTAAGAGAAGAAACACGTCTACATCGAGAAAAAAAAAACGGGGATGAACCGAATACACACAAGCTCTTGAGCCAACCGACCCATGGTTTGGTCCACGAGGGTTTAGGTGGTTGAACCACCGACAGTTCGAGCAGAAGCGCTTATCGCCCATTACGCCGACGAACAATTCGTTAACATAGTAAGTGCGCACTCTGACTTTCTTCAAAACTTGACCCCATATGCGCTTTTTTTTATGCAGGAAAATGCTGAGTTAAATCTCCGGGTAAATCATTTTGAGTTTCCTTTTGACCCCTCGCTTTTCGAGGTGCAGCTTTACAGTTTTTGTCTCGGTAACGTATCTGGTATGAAGAGTCGAGGACTCACCCGTAAAAATTCGATTGATACCTAATGAGGTAAATTCAATCAAGCTCAACAAATCTCGAAGCTCCATCCGAATTTCGATTATGAAACCCGTTTTAAATTTCTCTCCAGCTGTCTTTCCAATCCTGTCTAAATTCAGTCTCATTTTTAATCAAACACCCTCACTGAGGTCACCGTATTTAGCCTCGCCGCGATGTTGAGCCAACCTTGTGTTCTTAACTCAATCTGTCGGTGGTTGAACCACCTGAATTGTCCTTGTGTCATATTTATAAATCCCCGATTTTTCTATTGGTGTAGCGAAATGAGGAACGAACTTACGATGAAGAGCGGTCGGTAGGTGAAATTTCGTCGAAAGTGTCCTGCAGTAGTAATTTTGTAAAGACACTTCCGGTCACCGATGCAATACGCGCAAGAGAGTTCGGCGGTCTGGTCGCCGTCGGCGTCGTCCAGACTCGAGCCAGCTTTTATCTACGCAGAGAGAACGAACCGGCGGACCGTTTTCAGTTCGCTCGCACGCACCTGCCACACCGGAGCGGGACTTGCCGCAACTTCGATCTCGCGTTCTCCGCGCATATCGCTCGCAGACAGGTTACTCGGCTCGATAGGAGGACGAGCGACGAGTGTAAGGTCAGAAAGGAGATTGCTTAGTCGCGGGAGAAATAATTTTTTTTTTTTTTTTCACATCTACACGAGAGAAATAATAGAATCGTATCGGGAGTGAGGCGAAACGGAGGATTGTGATGAGACAGCCGTGTATAACCGCTTGCGTAAGAGTGCAACGATAAATAAATAAAGAGTCGGTGCTCGTCGACTTTCTCTGGTTTTAATCAATTCTCGCCGGTTTTAATCGCCAATGTGACTCATTTTTCCGGAGATTCTCGACGCGTTACTTTTCTCTCTTGTTCTTCTTTTATCTTTTTCTTCTTTCTCTCCTCCTCGCTTTTTTTTTTATCAGTCTTCGGTAACCGAGAGACCGGGCGAGGGTCAGGACGCGCCGACGCCTTATCGAATCTTGCTCTCGCGGCGATTACCGATTCAGTGGACACTTATCGGGTTCGGCTGACCCTCGAACGGCCGACGGCATATGCTCGAATTTTAACGGGACTCAGGAAACTTCTATTATCTACGAGACGCTCGCTCACTCTTTCGCCGCGCACGAGAATCTCCCGGCCGACTTCTCACACCAAAGAGCACCGATTTATTTCTCGAAGAGCAATGCCGAAAATCGAGAGAGCGGAGAAATGAATCCATTTTTATTATCGTAATTTTTCAATCGGAAAATCATAAAGAAACAATATTTATAGGCAGAAAAGCACCGCTCGTCTGAAAAAAAAAATAGATGAGTCTTTCTGAATCAATTGAAAAGATTCTGGTATATTTTTTTATTCGCGCGTTAATCAGGAAATAAAACAGTCACAGTTGCTTCAATTCGATTTTCGATCGTGAAAACGTTAATTGTCTTAAAAAAAATGTTTTCTTCTGAACATAAAAATTGAAAATTTTACTTTGCGGCCGGAATTGACCCAGTTTCGGTATGGAGTCGATTTCCGAATAGAACCTGCCATTTCGAAACGGGAGGTGACGACACAAACGAACGTTAAAAATTTCGTTGTCGTCGCACCGATTTTATTTATTTATTTATTTTTCAATCGAATTTATATACCTTCATTCTTGTTTCAATGCGACCGTAGTCACCAATGCGGATACAGCGTGACCGAGTCGAATTAGTGAGAGGGTCGGAAGATTCGAACGGAATCGAGGCAGGTAATGATAGCTCCGGTTTTCTGCTGGTGCTTTGGTGAGCTTCTCTCGATGAAAGAAGTCAAGAGGAGAAGGAACGAGGGCTCGTCACCTGCACCGCATCCAAGTGCCCATTATTATGGGTGCACTGGCCCCTTAGAACTCTTTGTTCTGTTCTCTCTCCTTCACTCTCACCGTCCCTCCCAAGAGATCCTCTCTGGTCGATGCAATTGTTTTTTTTTCTTTTTCGTTCCCGAGCACCTCTACGACGTCGCCAACTCTTGTGATCACGCATAGTTTGAATCGTTTGAGGAGCAGCGTTTTTTTACTATTTTGTCAATCGTATTTCGGCGGCTTATTTTTTTTTACTGAAAAAAAATACTGACAAATTAAAGTGTTTTGCTCCCGACGGTCGATTGTTGCACTTTTGCTAAAATTGTGGTAGAAAACGGTTAAATAGAGTTATTTCCGCGCCCGCTCTTTTATTTCAATAATTTTATTTTGGATGTCGAGAAAAACAACTGAAAAAATATAAAAATTATACCGGTACGGTCAATTTTATTCCAAGCTACAAGGAAAAATGAATTGCAACATTTTCCTCGACACTAGAGAATTAACAGAACGGCTTCAAGAGAGCAATAATTATAATAGCCGAGGGTCAAGGATCTACGACGCCGTCATCGAGCGGCCGGATCGGCTGCGGTCGGTAAGGCAAAATAAGTATACACGTCTTTAAGTATCTCTCCCACCCGATTCGTGTGACGCAGGTGAAAAGCTGAAATGAACATAGAGATAGAGACGGACAGTTCTCAGTTCAATGGCGTAGAGGAGAAGCCGAAACACGTCCCGTGAGAGTTCAACGAATTTTCGATGTAATTTTAGGACCGCGCGTTAGGAACTTCCGGTATGAACTGATCTCTCTGTTGCCTCTTACGGACACGCAACATACACAGTCTCTTAAATTTCGATCGACGGCTTGGGAAGAGAAGAATGTAACTCCCGCCATTTAACATTTCTGAAAAAAATGTCATATACGCCCCTCTGTTTATAAGAAGTCTGTAACTCCCTACAGGTTTCTAGCTAAAAATTGCGCTAAGTGCCGGAGACGTGAAAAAAAAAAATTAAAAGAGAAAATAAACAGTGCACAAGCTTTGATTTTTTTACCATTTCTTCTACCAAACAATTTTTAAAGTTGCCAACGATTGTTTAATTATTTCATCGATAGAACGTGTCGTTTCTCTAAAAATTTATGGATATTAGACAAACGGTTTTTTTTTCCATATGGTTAATACTCTCTCGACGTGCAAAAACTAGTGCCATTTTGCATTTGTAAAATTCTGTCATATACGCCATTCTGTTTGTCAGAATTCTGTAACTCTTGACCGGTTTCCCGCTAAAAATCGCGTTAAGTGCTGAAGACGTAAATAAACAATAAAAAAAAAAAGAAAAAGTGTACAAGCTTAACTTTTTTTAACGATTTTTTTTTCTGAGCTATATTTAACGCTAGCAACGATTGTGTGGTTATTGGGTCGATAGCATTCATAATTTATCTACAAATCGATGGATATTAGAGAACCAATTTTTTAAATGTTTATTTATCTCTCCGTTGCCGTGTGTGGACACGCATAATAGACAATCTCTTAAATTTCGACCGATCGCTTGGCATGCATGTCTAACACGCCAGCCAGTTTATCAGCAATCGGTAACTTCCTGCCGGTTTCCATCTTAAAATTACGACAAATGCCAGATATTTAAAAAAAAAAAAAGGAGACTAAAGAATGGAAAAAAATATACGAGCTTCGTACCAGAAATACTAAACTATTTTTAACTGTTGCCAAGGATTATCCGGTCGTTACAGCGACAACACTTCTCATTTATATACAGATCGATGGATATTAAGAAGCGGTTTTTTGCATATATTTATCAAAGTTGCGCGCGAAGTAACAAGTGCAACGGAGGCGGCGATCGATCGGTGGTGCAATTAGGCGCATCTAGTTTACTCTCGGAGCGCACTCGGGCACTCATCGGTATGCAAACGATACATAATCAATGTTATGCTAAAATCCATCGGGTAGATTCGATATTCAAGAAATCTTTTTAATTATCAGTATTTATAATTGCGCACTAGTTTTATTGCGGTCCCCTCTTTCGTACCTGTGCTACGCTCTGTTACTGCGAGCGATGCATCCTTGGTCGCGGCTCTTATCGTCATAACTATTCATATCTACCGCACGCCTATCGACGATGATGCCCACGATCAAATATCGAGCGAAGAATGTCTGGCGTGCGAACTATGTGATAAATCGAGCTTGTACTCAATGTACGCTTCGCGAATGTCTCAGGAATATTACGAGGCTTGCCGCAACGCCAGGGTGCAATAAACGGTTCGATAAATATTCCTATGGAGGACGACAGGGTTCGATCAATATTTAAATACATTTTTTTCGATTTTTCTATCGCATTATTGAATGACAAAAATATTTTTCCGGTAAGAAATAACGAAGAGTTCACGAAAAAATCTGGAATCACAAAATTTTCTTACACTCTTCAGAAACTTTTACGGACAAAACAATGTCAATTCTCATTTTTTTTCCCCGATATTCATTGAATGTCTTTTTTCTGAGTTTCACAAAGAAAAAATGTCACGTCGCTATTTTCCAAATTTTCGGTTGCTTTCCCTGATAAAACATTATTAAAAATAGAAGACTACACGAACCAATTTCAGTCAAAACAGCCAGGTAAAAAAATTGTGTGTTGTCTTTTCGAAATTTTCCAATTTTTTGTTTTTTTTTCCAAAAATATCCCAGGACGAGTTCGAAGTGCGGGACAATTTGGATGTCGCATACGAACGATGTGCTTGCAATCCTCCATGAGGTCTTGGACGAATTTGATGAAAAATACTTGTGGAAGTAAGGGGAACGATGACGAATTCGCGATGAGAATCGGTAAGAGAAGAAGGGGAGGAGTAGGAGATCGGAGGGTGAAGGAAGGGGGCGGAGGAGGGAAGGTGGATGAGAGGAGTGTTGGATCGTACCCTGATGGCGCCTAATGTCTTTGGGACGTGCAGTAGGATTGCGTGCACGCTCTGGGCGGGTTTCGAACCCTAAGGCGACTCCGAGGTCCAAGGACTTGGCCGTTACCGAGAAAATCTCACCGACACGCCGGTGCCGACGAGAGATAATCGGATCGCGGTCTCCGGCAGAAACCTCCGAGACACGGGACGGAGAGGGAGAAAACACGATAGATATATATATATTAAATACAGTCGAGAGAAAGAGACCTTGGGGGTTATAGGAAGCTGCTTGCTCATGATACTATAATACTGGATACAGAGTAGAGGATACTACATACTAGCTAAAGTATGTAGTTTCCGTCGCGCAGCTTCTCTCGCGCGCATCAAATTCACATTTAATCTTTTCCTATTCATCGTATCGAACCGATATCGCGCAGACAATTGTGAAATCTTCATTGTAGGCAAAGGGTGAAAAAAATGTCTTGGCTTGGGCTGAAGGGACGAGGACATTTTTAACACGCAGCAACTTTCTTATTTTTTTAGAGGATAAAAATATGTGTTTGATGATAACAAAGTGTATCTTCGTTTTCGTATTATGTCATTTGCGGATTTTTTCATCCACACTGGATACAGAGTAGAGGTAACTAAACTGTGCGGATTCCATCTCGCAGCCTCTCTCGCGTGCATGAAATTCATTGAACGATTTTCCCCCTCATCGTATCGAACTAATATTTTCCACGGATTGGGAATAATGCAATGGTTCTCGGTCTCCGGTCTTATGGTCGTAATTGTATCCGGCGAAGGGTAAGACAGAACCTGTTCGGGCTCCGGCTTAAGGGATGAGAAAATTTCATAGAATATGTAGCCGTCTTTCTATTTTTTTTTAAATAAAAATATACGCGTAATGATAATGTGTACTTCAATATTTTGTCGGCGTTATTCTCGGCTAGTTATCCTCATTTTTTATACGTACTGCATACAGAGTAAGGGAAAAATGTGAGGTGAAGTATGTATTTTTATGCACGCAGCATCTCGTGTGTGTAAAATTTATATAATGGTTTTTCACCTCATCGTATCGAACTAATATGTTACACCGGTTGAGAATTATACAATCGTTCGCAATCTCCGAACGCCCCTTAATAATTTTATCCGACAAAGTGTAAGACGGGAACGTCCAGAGTTGGGCTTCACGGATAAGAAAATTTCGCATGTGTCATACTTAGCTGCTTTTACATTTTCTAAGAATAAAAAAATATGTTTGATAGTAGTGAAGGAATTTTTTCAATTTTATATTGGCCTTATTTTTGCTCATTATTCCGTAAACATTTTCTATTTTTCTTTTCATTTTATCGTTACTCGTTTCGTATAAGCCAGTCCCTCTGTGAAATATTACTTCTCCAATTAATGATATGAAGTACAAACTTAAATGTCATAAATTTCACAATTACGAGACGTTTACAAGACGCCATTATGAATTCCGCCTCATATTTACATATCATCCTGCGAAGGTTTCCGTTAATCAGTAGATGAAATAAATGAATATATAGGTATACATAAACGAACGAAAGTACTCAATCATCTCGGATTTTTCAATGTCGTTATTTTTATCGAATTTTTGTGATCGAAAGATGTCGGAAATGGCGTCCTTCAACGAAACTGTCTTTAATATAATGACGGCTCTTGTGTATAAGTATCCATGTGACATATGCGTGACACAACATTGTACCTCTCTCAACGTGTACTTTTCTCATAAAATATATCGTCTTCGAGCGAAGATACCGGGACAATGTCTCGGAGGGGAAAAATAGCGATAGTCATCTCGTTTTGCGGTTCCGCTCGAATTTTTTTTCTTCCCTTCACCGCATAACCAGACAAGAGAGAGGAAGGTGCAGTCACCTGCAGACGAAGAAACACCGGGAACATCCTCGCATGCACGAAAATACTTCTTTGTATTTTGGAGCCACTTAATTTTTTTTTTCGCATTTATTCGAAAATGTATTCGTCGTGAAGAGATCGAATAAAGCGTTTTACGCTCGCGAGGCCTTCCGGCTCGCTCACGTGTCTTTCAATTTCATTTTCATTTTTAATTTTATTTTATTTTTTTTCAAAATCCATTATCGAATTCCCCCATTCGATAAACGATCGGGGACTCGTTATCCTTCTCATCCGCCGTCTCGCCGTATTTGCACGCCAGGATTTATCTCGCTGCGTGCCAAACGTTTATTATAATAATAAACGGGAGCTCGAACGAGTCACCGCAGATGAGGATTACATAATTGCGTCCTGCGTGACGATAAAACGCAGAAATGTTACGCTCTCGCGCAACCGATATCTGCCGGAGATTAATATCGCAATTGATTTATCATAACAATAATCAGTCGTAATCACGATTAAGGAGATCGGGCGGAAGGACGATTATCGGTGAGAGGTGTGATGCGTCAACGATCGCTACGGAAATTGAAACGTCGCTGGTAACATTATACCTTCACGAAGTTATTCGATCGAGAGTTTTAAGCTCGCCGCCTTCCAGCGCGCTCGACCTTACACGCTGGCGCAATTTTCATTCAAATTTTTCTCACCTCCGATTAACCCTTACGTCTCGTATAAACGCCGCTGAGCTTCCAGTCACCGTCTCGCAGTGACACATTACGATTGCAAAACGCAATAAAAAATGCGTTTCTGCTACGACTAAAAATTACGAAACTAAACGATTAATCCATTAAAAAAAAATATATATATTACAATCCAATTCACATTGCGCGTGTTCAAGGAAACTACATTTACAGACGTTTGCACATCTTCGGAGACATTCGGAGTCGATATACGAACCGTTAAAAATTTTGAGGATCGCTGAACTATGTAGGTATTCTGTGGGACTCCTCAAGCGCAACGGGTTGGCCATAGCAAGGTAAAAAAAAAATAGATTGGTGGATAATTATATTCTACAAAAAAAAAAATAAAATAAAAAAAAAAGAAAGGAATGCACAGTCGCGGAATTGTGAGGCAAAGTGGTGTGGGTAAGGGCGTCCCGCAGTCGCCACCCCTCCCCCTCCCCACCGCCGCCTCTGTCGCGGCCGGAAGTGACGCACATCTATCTTGCCGAGCCCCCAGCTCGCAGTCGTGCACTTCCGCCTCAGCGAGAATACACCCCAAGAGTAAAAGAGACTATAGAGAAACGCGGAGATACATCGGAGGAAATTTAGCCTGCCGAGCGACCGCGAAAGAATAAGATTTTTTTTTTTTCTTTTTTTCAACGTCAAGAGTCAGATGCATTAAACATAATGTAAGGTGAACGAGGGAAGGGGAACTCGGACGGTGTGGGGTGTAGTTATTTAAATAATTGACAATGTTTACAGGGTGATTAGACATACGGCGTATGGAATGAGAGGAATGAGAAACTCGCGGGTGGCTCGTTATGAGGAATCGAATTAAATGGCTACGTATGCTGAATAATTAATCAGCAGTCTCCGGTCCAGTGGTACGAGCACACGGTCACTTACTTAAACTCCCGGGGGCAACGAAGGGGTTCGAGAGTTCGAGGGTTGACGACGTGAGCCTCGATGAGCCCTCGCGGGTTTTACTGACCCTTTGGAGCATTCGAATGTTTCGGGAAATCTGACAGATTTCAGAGTAAGTTCCATAGCCAGAGAATTCTTCATATTCAAGGAGAATTTTTATATCTCATGAGACCGGACATGGCCCAAGAGACTTTGTCATTCTATGAATTTATTATATTTTGAGATCTGTCATATCTAAGGATTATAGCATATTATAGAATTCAGTCGTGTCTCAGGATTCTGTTGAAGCAGAAGATTCCGTTATTTCTCTGAATTATTTTACATCCGAAAATTCTGTCATGTGCAAGGAATTTATCACATAGTAGCATTTTGTGATGTTTCCACATTCTGTCATATCCCATGATTCTGTTATGTTTCAAGATTCCGTCATATCTCAGGAGCATATCGTATTCTAGATCTCACATAGCCCAAAATTCTGTTATATCCCAGGGTTTGGTCATATCCAGATATTCGTCACACCGGGGTTATCGAACGTATCTGGTACCAATTGTCTCAATCCGGAGGATCCGTCATGTGCTAGTGGATCTATCGTATTGAAGAGAATCAGTCGTGTCGCTGGGAAACTGCAGTTTTGGGTGGGTCCGAACCTTCCCAAAATTTCAAAACGCCAGGAAAAACATAAATATCGGTGAATTCTATCAATAACGATTGAGACGTCTCCGGTCTTCGCAAACCATAACCGAAAATAAGCGGAAATTGGAAATGGCAGAATGAAAAAAAAAAAAAAAAAAAAAAAAAAACGAGTGTAAAAGGATAAAGAGGGATTGAAGAAGGGTAAGATAGAAACGGGAGCGAGAGAGAGAGAGAGAGAGAGTATTCCTCACTCTCTCGTTATCGGGCTCTTTTCTCTTTCGCGTTTCTCGCTTCGCTCTAATGGTTCACCAGGAGTCGTTCCGGACATTAGCTTCTGCGTGCGCGGAAAGGAACTTCTCCTCGATCCCTCATTTCCACCGACTCGTGTCTCACTCTTCTCAACATTCTACCGTGTTACTATATCTTCCCTTCTTCACTGTCGTAGTCATCGTCGTCGTTCTCCGACGCAGCTTATATCGCTCTTTTCTACGTACTCTCCTTTACCCGATCCACTATTATTCTTATTCCACTTCTTCCTCTTATACTTGTTCCTCGTCCTCTTCATCTTCTCTCGCTCTGTCACGCGGTCGGACGAGAGTTGGTCCTTTTGAAAAATGACCCGAGCTCCTTCTCCCTCGGAGAAATAAGAGTGTCATCATCATTAGCCCGGCGCGTTACACGCGGACGACTCGGGCCGAGGGACTACTCTCGCACGGCTATTCCCACCACGATTTTTGCGTCCGATCGACGCACATACAGAAAACTCGTAGACGCGAACAGATGCAGTCGACCGTAGGGCGAGATCAATCCAAGCATAAACGCAGCCCGATATCGTGTCTCGGTAATAAAAAATAATCTTGTAGATGCATTTACATCTACGTATATATATATATGTGTCAAGAAATTATTGAAGATTTTTGAAAATCACACGACTCAGAAATGAATATTGAAATTGTCGTAATAAAAAAATCTGATGAACTGAAAAGTTGATTTTTAAATGGGATTTTGTTTCCACGCAATTTAAATGCTGCAAAAACCTTTTTTTCGTTGGAATAAAAATATATTTACTTTTTTTTTGTTATTTCGATGCAAGTTCAATCTGCGGAAAAATTAGTACGATTGAGAATCGGTAATTTGATATGACACGACTGATCATACATAGAATACTTTTTACCTACCGGTTACAATTTATAGGCCACTCACAACGAACCGTTGGTGAAAAAAAACGTATGAAAGTCGGTGGGAGGAAACAATGATTTCCTCTCGGCATTGTTTCCCTCATTCTTTATCCACACGTGAATTACATCCTAAACCATGCCAGTGCGATTCGCCTCGCTGGTTGCCGACCGCCGCATTCTCGCGACAATTTTTTATTTTTGAGGTCGCTTGGAGAAACGACGGGGGGATATAGAGATACCGAAAGATACCGGATGACTAGCCTATTCATAATTTCGGCAGGAAAAATATTTTAATCGTGTATGCGAAACGCATCAAATTTTAGCGGTAACCTTTGTGATTTTTTTTAATCGCGTTTGTGCCTCCCCACATCCAAAGTTTCGAATTTTGTTTCGACTTCAGTCGAGATTCATCACGATTGTCATCGTGGACGTGCAATTTACTAGGTCAACACACAGCTATTACAGAAATTCAAAACATGGCAGAGTCGCAGCAATTTTTTATAGAACATTTATTGTCGCTCGGGTCAGACATTTTTTTTTTCAACATTCTCGGCTAAAGAATATTGAAAAATATTTTTTTGCGGCTGCTTTTGTCCGGCCACTTTCTCAATTTCCTTCCGTAAGAAATTTCAGCGAGAGAAAAAATGTTTCTTTACGACGTTGCTCCCAACGTTAGAGCCTCGGTTATTCGCCTGAAGTAATATCGTACTTAAACATTTTCAATGATTCTTCCGAAAGAATTATGAATTCACAGTGTCGACTAATGTCCAGTTGCTTCCTATCCTGACTGAAGTTTCAGGAGCATTTTATACAAAAAAAAAAAAGACGCAGAAATTATTTTCATACGTTTTTGAAATATGAATTTCGTCATCCGCCTCGGTCAATTATTTTTCAAATGCCTCAGCGACAAAATATCAAACGACCTTTACGACACTCAACACCGAACGCAGCGAGCAAAAACCTTCCGAATTCCTGATTTACAAAAAAAAACAAAAAAAAAAAACAACAAAAAAATTGCAAAAATTCCTGGCTGCAGGAGAGAAGCGTAGTATTCTAGAATTCTCGTACGGGAGTCGCTCGGCGCGACTCCGATCGTCACGGGGCCGAAAGAAAGGGAAGGTGGATCCTCGTGGTTTGGCATTTCCTACACGCCGAACTATTCCACGTTTTGACGAGAGATTGATGCCCGCGATTCCGGCCCACGATGCCGATAGAGGCAACGTCCCGCGTTCCTCCTCGCTCCTGTGACATACGCGACGCGACGGAGAGACGACGACGGGCTTTAACAGCCGCGAAATAAGGATAAATGTATAAGGTACGGCAGCGAAGAATTAGAAACAGTGGAGAGGAGGATTCGCGAAGGCGGCTGGAAACGAAGAAGAAAGGGCTTAGGGCGGCTCGCGGCTTCCTTGCCGACCGGCGAGTGAAGAGTAACAAAAAGATAGCCAAGACCGAGAAGGAGGAAGAAGAGAAAGACCACGAAGAAGAAGCGCCTCAACAGTAGCAAAGCGGAGAAACAACGTGCTGATCCGCTGAATTTTGTCGTTGTGCTATATATATATATATATATATATATACACATATATAGTGTGTGTATGCGTCCGCGTGTGCATGTCGTATATATATGTATATATGTAGTTGATATAGTTCGGTGACTGGATAGGGAGCCCTCTCGTTGTATTTGTGATCTGTTTCTCCTCACGACAAAAGGCACCGCCCGGAATTTTGAGCGTCGGCTTCACCTCTGTCGGATATTCGACTCCTTTTCATCGTTACCCGTTTCATTTGTCTGTCCTCCTTTCCTTATAACGTGTTTTACCTTGCAGCTCTCCTTTATCCGCGACTTTGCTTCCATCGCGAGCCGCCCGGACGCTCCTCCGTAAAAAGCGAAAATATTTTTCCAACACAGGACCCTTCCAGCACCCCGACCCCTCCCCCGTCCCTCATCGGTTGCTCCTTCTACAATTTCTTTTGGTCTAAGGAACCCGTACAGAATCTAATGCCCCGAGAATTCGAGACAATTCGAACTTATAATCGATTCACTTTTGTAAATGGTAATGCCAAAAAAAAACGACCATTTCTTTATTTTCACGTTTTCGATTTACGGTGCGGACTCGTGGTCATCGGCGAGGGTCGAGGTGGCTTCGAAAGTGGAGCAGTTTGACATTTTTTTTCTCGTTCGATCGTTTCTATAAAAATTATGTGAAAACTGGAACTCTTAAAATTCGATGACGTAAAGTAATCTCGAAAAGGGAAGTACTTCGATATTTTTTTGAATTGCTAAAATTAATTGCTACCAGAGTCGGAATTCCTTTTTTCATTTTATAATAATGAATTCATATATTTAGATGGGGATTTTTTCGTCGATCAGATCAAAATCTCGAACAAAATTGGAACTCCTATAATTTATGGATATTCGGTTAAGGATTATTTTTTATTGGGTAAATCACCGTTGGGAATCGAATCGATTAAATCGATCGATCGAACGAATCAATCATCCCCTCAAGAGGATCATTTTTAATTGAACGGATCGACCGGATTTTTCGCATCCCGACACGAATAATTCGTATTGGCCGATTATAAGCAGTAAATCCAGTATAAGCTGTCGGATTTTCCGACATCCGCGGAAACGCGTCAACTGCCGGTCTCTCTCGGTCAGGAACTGAGAGTGAGAGACGAGAGTGCGAGCTAGTTGGGGAAAAAAGAGAGGTGGAGAAAGTTTCGCAACAGGGTTTATGCCGAAGGCGCCACCGAGGGACGATTAATCGCCTTACGAGTAGAGACTCACCCTAAATCTTTCGATACGTCCACTGCGCCTCGACTCCGCGAGGGAACTCGAGGAAGAGACGAGAAAAGCACCGGGCTTCGCGCGCTCTCTCGCCGAGGGTTGCTGCGGCCCGGAGGAGCTGCCGAAGAAGAAGAAAAAAAATGCCTTCCGGAAACCGGAACCGGGCGAGACTGAAAGACGCGAGTTTTTGGTATCCGCAGCGCCCGGTTGTAACGCCCTAAAATACGAGCCGAAACGTTTACGTGCTAGGCCAATATATAAATTTCCACAATTAGCCAAACAATCGTGCGATTTGACGCTGGTAGAAAAAAAAAATTCAATGTAACTAGTAAAAAAGAAAATATTATTTAAAAATATTTGTGGATGATGAGTGTCTTAATGTCGAGAAGGAGTAAAAATGTCTTTTAGAAATTAGAATCAAGCGAGACTGCAAGACGCCAAATTTTTGTCTCTGAAGCACCCGGTTGTGAACCCAGAAAAAAACTTATTTTAATAACCACCCGCAAGTAAATATTCGTTCAATTCAAATAAATATTCAAAAAAATTATTAAACAAATATTCCCCTGAGTGCACGATCCTAAAATAAGAGCTGAAAGCATTTATGAACCAGGCGAATATATCGAAATCCATTAATCGCCGAGCTGTCAGGCGCTTCGACACAAGTTGAATAAAAATTAAATATGCCTTGGGAAACAAAATTCACTGTAAATAAAAAAGAAGGAGAAAACATGTCTTTCGAATACTGAGACGAAACTAGAAGTGACGAGTTTTTGGTGTGGTCCGTACTGTTGTAAAATACGATCCCGAAACGTTTACGTACCGAGCGAATATAAAGATTTGCACGATTAGTCGAACCATCGAGCGATTCGGTGCCGGGAGAAAAAAACTTCAATGTAACTGGTACAAAAAAAAAAAGAGGAAATGTTATTTCAAAAGGTGTGCACGCACGAGTGGACAATGAGTGTCGAAGCCTCCAAGGTGCAATAAACACATTGACAAACATCACATTGCTCAGGTGTTGTTGCGGTTTCTTTTTATTATTATTTTTACTACTCTCGCCGCCATGAAATGTTTTTTGCCGGTGTCAAAGCGCGACTCGAGGGAAGTCTGAGATACGCGCGTGTCTCTCGAAGACAGAAAACTCAGGGCTACGCTTATTACGCAGTCAGACTGTTGGAAAGTCTATCAAGTCGAGTTCTAACACCGAGACGGACATGATCCGTTTCATGCAAGACAGTGCAATTTATTGATTTCAATCGCGTACGTAACTATACTTTTTTTTAAATTCAAACGAAACAAGTAGCTCGACTCCGTTTATAATTCGAGAATCTCCGTGAAATAAAATGTAGCCTAGAAAATTTTAATGTGAGCTTCTTAAGGAAATAAACAAAAGGCTCGCTGCAAATTTGAATTTGCGAATGTACGTAAGTGATTAAAAACTAAAATATTACATTTGTCTTCTTTGTCAATCTGCACTGTGAGTTACTCAAAAATTTTGGAGAACCTTTTACGATCATCATAAAGTGCACGTTAAGAGATGAATGCGAAAGAAGTTACCGTAGATCTGGTAAAATATTACAAAATTCTCAGATATATAGAAAATACTGTGTCAACCTGGCAAACATTCACATTAAATCTAACACATTCTGGTAGAGAATATCGTAATTTTTTATATTTTTTTTCTGGAATATACGTTCTTACCGGAAGTTATAGCAATATTTAGCTTTGTAATCGCGAATCATTTTTCTAAGGATCCTCGGTTCCACCTACGATAGAAAATAATCTCGATCAAATATTTTTAAAAGTATACATGAATAAAAAAAATGTATCGACTGAATTCTCAGTTTTATGCACAAAAATTTAATCTTCAATCGAAAAAACTCTATTTTAACCCCGTATTTCTTACCAAGTCGCGCGAACATTCGTCAACCCACCTTCTGAAAAAAATTACCATATGGGTCGAATAAGCATTTGTGACGACAGCCGTGACAATTTCTCACACCGCTGGTGATGACACTCGTGCATTCCAGTCGATATTTGCAGACTTGTTAGTTTCTTCCCAGATCCTTTTCTGAATCCAGAATCGAACCGCGACTCAAGGAATCGATGGTTCGACACACGGAGTAGTGTAAAAAAAAAATAGAGACTCGTCGCCGATGGGTAATTGCAGCCGTGCGAAGTATGCTCGTCGTTTCTTTGGCGCCAAAGTTGCGCGGACTTCGAAGTCGCGACTCGAGGCGGTCGCTCCGAGAGCGCAAAGTCGTCGATGTGTCAGCGAGAGTGTCGCTGGGATGTTGCGTGTAAGCAAACAGGCAGCTACTCTCGGCAGGGTTACCGGTAGGTTCAATGACAAACCAGTGATTGATAGGTAACTTCTAACCTTTGTTTGCATCCGAGATTACGAGTAAACGGCGCGCTATATTGGCTAAATATGTAAATGGAAAAGGCACGAGGTTCACCGCGCGAGAGGTGCGAGTTTCGCTTCTCTCGCGCGACACTCGTTACGGTCGTTACACGAGCGTGCACAGCTTCCCGTTCGCCGCGAATAGACTTGCAAATTAATCGTCGATATGTCGAACGGCTCCGCTTCTGAGTCGCGGGTCGTTCCTAATGTCGGTGATGATACCGGCGAGTCCTTGCACCCTACAAATCCCTGGCCCGCGGTTCAATCTCGCGAGGCGCGCAGCGGCTGTTCCATTTATGCACAACTCCTCGAGAGTCTTTCGCAATTGAGCGCCGGTGCATTGGCAGTTTGCATCTAGTACGGAGATCGTAAAGACGTTGCTACTTTTTATTATCACTGTCAGCAATTTTTTTCGTTTTTTTTTTTTTTTTTCTAAGCGGTGAAGCGAGGAACATCAGGTTGGTTTTTTACCACCGTTTTCTGCGCGGCTCTGCTCGGCTCCGGATAAATATTCTAGGGTTCCGTTGTAGGGAAATCGATACGCGAGGATGTAAGCTAGATCTCTGTCGAGATGCGGTCGTTATTTCGTTGGTACTTTGAAAAAACAGGGCTCTGGAGGGGAAATGCTTCGATTCGAACGGGCTCGTTTGTATCTTTCTTCTCTACACGAAATTGGGGATGAAGGGGGTGGATCGTCGATCAGTCGAGATTCGGATTTACCACCGAGCGGTTTGGCGGGTTTCAGCGGGGAAGGAATCCCGAAGGACCCGCGGGATATCCTGTTCCCGGGCGGAAGGAATTTACGGGAAGAAATTTTATCCCTCGCGGATAAGGCAGATCGCTACGAGGGTGACTACGGGGTTGCTACCCCTAGCTCGCCGCGGCAGAGCTCTGGCGTACCGTTTATCGGGGACTGCAGAGTTGCCTACTTGCGCGGACCGCCACGCGGAAGCAATGCTCTGCAGGACTCTATTCCACCAAAGGACGAGAAATTCAAGCTCGTCGTCACGACTTTACGTACCGTGGGATTTTTTCGCTGTTATTCACGTCAATGAGACGGACGTTTTTAATTAATATTTTTTTTTAATCCAATACACAAAACTAAACAGCACTAAAAATTTTTAAAGAATTTCCGAGGCAACCAAAATGCCATAGAATTTTTTTAGATTTTCCGCGCTACTATTTGATTATAGTCAGACGGTTCGAAAAACGATAAGTGGATGACGAGGTTAAAAAAGTATCCATCAGGGATTTTAAATGTCGGGTGAGCCAGGCTGATCTGTTCATGCGGCTGATATGGCCACGCATATTTTACTGAAAATTGTGAAATTATATGCACAAGGGTGAGAAGGATCTGTCACGTGGCCAGTTCTGACGATTTTCGGGTGAAATGGCCGGAAAAACCGTGGTCTTTTTAGTTTGGCATTCGAAACGTTTGATGTAGGTAATTATTGTTTTTCTGTAGACCGTGTAGACAACATACAATCTCCTAATGCATTTTTCGAGCAGTCCCTCTATATTTTTTTCAGGTATAATGGACCACAATTATTACTACCACAGCCATATGACCTGTTACGTCCAGGTGATACGGGCAATCGCAAATATTTATTTGCAGAGCTGCAATTAAATCATGCATCGAAAATATCGAAAATTCTAAATGAATTGCTTCGGTTCGATGTTTCCACAGTTGGTCCCGACCAAATTTGAAAGATTTTTCTGTCGCGCCAAATCTTAAATTTTCATTGTGTAAAAAATCATTTGAAAAAAGTAATGAAACGTTTTTTCTACTCACTCTACGTTGGTGGTTTTCAAGAACGCCGCGCCAACTTTGGATCCCCGTCTGAAAAAAAAAACATACCTGATGTTAGGATTAGCGAAGAAGCAACAAATTTAGTCGCACAAGTTTTACCGATGCGAATTACAGTAAACACTTACGAGAAGAGCGAGAACGAGAGAGAAAACAAAGAGAGTTTCGTGTTCTCTGCTGGAACCTTATCTGAAGCAAACCTCGACCAAACGATTGACGAGACTTCTCCGTGAGAGAAACATTTTTTTTCTCGATACCGTAATAATAATGACGACGGGTTGAACGAAAGTCGCGTTATCAGCATTTTTGTTATGACGATGTTTTGTTTTGTGGTATCGCGATTATTCACTACGGTGAATCGACTCCAACCGAGTGATAACTGCTGCCAATTAAGTTTGTCACAAATTTAAAGCTACACAAAATCATCTTTATCAAATGAGTTCATAAATTGACTTATCAGCCAGAATATATAAATTTTCATTTATTTTACTTGATACATCGAAATTCGATTTATATGTTGGATTGATCATTCGCTTTTTGTAATTTATTTAACGTCTCGTTCAATGATTTTTTTCTTTCTGAATCGAGTATGTACACACGAAACAATGAAATAATAAAAATGCATTTGATTTTTGTTCGACAAAATTGGTAAAAATTGATGGAATCAATTGGATCTCAATTGATTGAAGCGTTTTTTTTTGTTGTTTTCCGTGTGGAAGTCGACAGTCCTCGTAGACGAGAGCTCTCATAGCCGTAATGTCATTAACTTTATTGTCATGTCACAAGGCGAGGCAAAGCATCGCTCCGAGACTCGGCAGAACGGATATAGCGATACAGAAAAGCCGTGGACGCAAGTACGCAGCCCGACTGTAGCCGCGCTTTTGATATTGGACTCACGCCTTGTTTGTCTTTCCGGTCGAGGGTAGCTGTTTATCTTTCGAAATTATACCCGAGCGACCTCTCGCAAAAAAATTCAGAGAAGTAATAAAAAAAAAAAAGAGGAAGAAAGGAAGCGAAACGAAAACGAGAAAAGGAGGCGAACGAGAAAATTAAAAGAAAAAGGGAAAGATAATAAAAAAAATAACGCAGAGACTATCAGCGCACAGCGAGAGAAACACCCGGAGGTGGAGCCCACCCTTCGCAGGAACCGGTGACGTTATTTTTTCAGAAAATACAGTACACTCGCCCGCCACCGTCCACCCACTCGTTCTCTATCGTCGCGTCCACCCTCGGAAGAATGGAAAAATAATATTTTTTTTATTTCCTCCCTTTTCCCTCAGCGTCGCGAAACTGTCGAGGATTTCTCAACGTGCCCACTATACTCGACCCCATTTTTTTTTCCACCCCCCCCCCCCCCCCCATATTTCCGCTTATAATCTTTCCGATGCTTGGGGAACTTGAAAAAAAATTCAAAATACTTGTCAAAAAAAATACAAACAAACTGGCATGCGAGAGGCTCGAAAGATTCTGTGCAGTCTGGTACGCGACAATCGGAATGTCACTGGTGGTGATTTTTTTCAATGATATTAATCCGCAACGTAATTTATTTTTCCGTGAGCAACGAGAAAAAAATTGTTCACGCGAATGACGTTCATGTCCGAATGAAATTATTCAAGAAAAATAAAACACGACGTAATTAAGTATTTTCCAGAAATGAGGTGCTACAAATTTTTCGCACAATTCGGCACGTCATGACCGAAGTGTCAGAGCTAAAAGTTATTTTTTATTGACACAAATCCTCCGAGTGATTTATTTATCCGTAAGCGACAAGCAAACGGAATGTGTTAAACGAAGGCTAATGTTGATTTCCGAATGTAAAAATCCGCTCTAAAAAAAAAACGTGACACTTGACGATTCATGCACGTTGCTTATCCGCAAAGAAAATGCAGACGAGCGTCCGACGTGTGGATGTGACGCGTCGATATGTGGTTGGAAAAATGGAATGAAACGGGAGTACATAGTGTCGCCGATCCGAGGAAACATCCTCTTTAACAATGTTTTCGAGGACATCGTCTTTAAGGGATGGGCCTTTATTTAGGCTGAGGTGGTTGCGAATCGGTGGCGCGACTGGCGGAGGGTTACGCAGACGAGTCTGAATGCGTCGTCTCGCTCTCGTCCACTCGCGGGATTTTTCGCTCGTTTGTTTCTCACTTTCTCTCGGTCGCGAGGCTGCCCGCCCTCCAGTCAGCGAACTCCGCGGTCCTCCGCCGTCTGCGATAAGCGCGTAGGAGGCTCAGGGAGAGCGGAGAGCGACGTGGCGATACCGGCGAAAGAATGGTGGACGGAGGTGGGAGCCAAGGGTTTATCGATTAAAAAATGTCTGCCCTTCAAGACGTCCTAGGTCACGACCCGTTCGCGTCCCATCCATGTCCCATCCCCTCCTCGTCCGCCCCGCTGCGTAGTTACGCGTGTCTTTACGGGCCTCGCGAATCAGCTGAGCGAGCGAGCCATCGTCCAATTTGCCACGAGCATAAACGAATTTTTCGGACCCAAAGTTCAGTGAATTTAGCTTTTGAGGTGCGATTGTTGCACATCACGTCGTCACGGGTCGACGGACGCGTACGTCGCGTCCTGTCGTCTTCGTTTCACTGGGAACGAGCTTAAAAATATTGATATCTGCCGAGGTAGCTTGACGACGAAGAACGGAAGTTGCGATCACTGTACTCGTAGATTATTGCAAAGTTTACAAATACAGCGGACAAGTAGATGTTTACACATTTTCTTTATATATTGTAATAAGAATATATAAATATACAAGCATTTATTATATATCTACATAATAATAAAGCTCATGGTGATTGGACACCCTCCCCGACATTCAAATATACTCACAGATACTCACGGATACTTTTAGATACATAGAGATACTTACAGATCCGGACAGACGATCATAAAGATACTGCAAGTTCACGAGCTTACATGACCGGTAATAACCGCACTAATAATTGTTATTACTGCTGTTATTATTTTACAACTTTTGCCTCAATGCCGATGCCCTCGTTAGATTATTAACACCGAGACCTTTGTCTACACGATTCTTGGTACTCTGTCATTGGAGTGGATAATTCTGATGGAAAGATCATTATTACGGAATGCATAATCATGCGCCGTCTTCGGAATCTACCAATTTGACTCAGTCTCCCTCGCTATCCGCATTGATTGATTTATCGATGGGAAATATCGTAGCCAAAATCGGGCTATCGGCTTTTCTCCCAGGATCGAAGCCAACAGAGCTTCGGTTTTCGTATGCTCCAGAGCAGCGAAGAGTCTGGGCCGATGCGTGGATGATGTTTGCGACAGGTCAGGAGCTCGGAACAGCGAAGGAAAGGACGAATAAAAGAAGTGCTCGAGTTTTGGTGGGAGAAGGTATGGAACGACACCGACGGCGGAGAGCGCCACGAAAGCGACGGCTCTCGCACCCCACGCGCGCGAGACCTCCGAGGGCAGAGGAAAAAAGACGGAAGATTCGCGATAAGATCGACTGCGAGTCGAAACTGACGAAGCTAGAAGATAATCGATAGACCACGGCTAGACGCCGCCCCAGACAACTTTTTACCTTAGCTTTGGAGAACTCGCGCCACGAGGACCAACGTTCGGCGCACGCATCACCCTCGTTTCGCCGTAAACATACCTTCGACAATTTAGATACGCCGTTGGGTTTCCATGCCTCGCTATCGAAAGCATTCCCGGTGGCTGCGCGCGCTTTCGTGGATATACGAAGAAAATTTTAAAGGCGAAAGAGTCGTGTCCCAAAAACTGGAACATCTCGGAATGATACGACGTCTCAAAAGTTTCACGTCGTTCGTTCGCTGTTAAAAAAATTTTCTCACATTCTCGAATAATATTTCACGTTACATTTGGCAACAATCGATTTGGCCGATTGAATTTCGTCGAGTTTTCAAAATAGAAGCGACATTCGTAAACGTTCGGGCCATTCGAAGTATGCGAGTCGATACATTATATTACAGGAAAATCTACCTAGAGTCGGAATAATCAATAGAAGTAATCGTATGATGATTATGTGCGAGATAAGAAAAATAATATTAAATTTAATTCTCGGAAAAGATCGAGTTTCCGAACGTAATCGGTAACTCTATGGGTATTTTCCAACAGTCCGTAATTTCGATTTTCGAAAGTAAGACGTTTTAATATTCGAAACAATGGACAAATTCTTTATTCAGGAATAACGAACAGGAGATCGAAATTGTGAAGCTTTCTGATAACCGACATCGGATTTTTGTTACCGTGGCTATTATCTTCTCTCGGTTAATTTTTTATTTCATTTATCGGGCTTTCTGGAATTTATTTTTTCATTTTTTTAAAACTCGGAACTTTGCCTTTTTTTCAATAGGTTATTAGGATATTCCGATGATTTCCAGTAGAATTAAAAAACATCGACAATGAGGCCGGTCTGAATATCTAGCATTCAGACTTCCATCCTGCTATTTTCGACATTGAGAGCGAGGCTAAGTGGTAGATTCGTGATAATTCGGAAAAGCAAATTAAATGTAACTCCGGAGTGACGCGGAAAGACAAATTTTTCCGTGAATTTTTATGACCAATATCGGAAGAATTAGTGATTTTGTCTATTTCTGAAAACCCATTTCTTTGCTTCTCCACGAGATTGAAAAAAAAAATAAGGTCCCATCACGTTTTTCGGCAAGCGATACACGAGATGAAAAATAGACAGATTTTTTGTTTTATCCAAAGAATCGTTGCACTTTGAAGAACTCTTTAGGAATTTTAATGCCAGCACTTTTTTTTTTATCCGGTGCAAATTAAATTCGGATCCAGGTAATTATCCGAGGATAGCAGGTACGTCCAATAGACTGGAAGTTTTTGGATTTTAGGTAATGGAGCATGTAATTGTTGAATTGATTGGCGCTGACGTATGTAATTTGGACAGACGTGCGTTTCACACCGTGCCATATCAATTTCACTGCAAATAAGCTGCAAATTATTTCCTTCGGACGGAGTAAGGTAATAACGAAGACACGAGTAGGTATTTTATACAGATGTATTAAATAAGTAGGATTGATGTGGGAGCAAATTCGTCGGCGGATTCGTTACCGGAGAGGAATAAATGCATCGTGTCATAGCCACGAAACGACGCGTGACGAAATTCCGATATCCACGATATTTCAAAACTGTTCTCAATATCATTCTTTTTTCTTCGGGTAAAGAGTGGTGTAGTAAAAACAGACTCGTATGAGAATACACGAAAGATCTCCGTGGCCTCCGTAACCGGGTCATTCTTCGCGCTCGCAACCAGAATAAAATTCCAAATTTGAACTATTGCACAACTCCAGCTAACACTTTTTTTTCCTATATTTTTATCGTAGAGTTTTTGGCTTAAGAAAGCGTTGAAAAAATTTCGTCTCACTGTAATGAACAATATAAGAATGTCCAATTAGGAACATTTGTTGTTTACATCGTTGTTTTCTCGCGGTAAATAAATACCATGTCCTTTCCACAATTTTCTCCCACATCGTCCGACGTTAGCCTATTTACGAATGCCCGTTTCCCTCCCTTTTAGTCCTGTATGTGCCTAATACATAAATACATGGTACATCGTAGAACCGAGGGGAACGCATGACGTATGAATTCAAAATGGTTGCTGCATTTGCAGTTGATTCACATGGTGCATGTGCATGCTAGTAGCGGAACCCTCCCGCCTTCCTCGCCCTTTCTTCCACTACGGAACGAGAGACGCGGTAGATTCGCATTTTGCGATAAAGCTTCTCGCCGTATATAAAACGGGGGGAGGGCCCCGAGGGCCAGCGGCCAATGACGGCCCTTTCAGATTCTATCGCGGCTCCAGTTAATTTATTATTTTATATCGCGCCGGCTAAGACCACGCACTACGGAATTCACGCATTGCTAAACGTAGTATAAAAGTACGACTGCGAAACTTCGGATTGACTTCAAATTTTACTGGAATCTTTTTTCCTACTGTAAAAAAAAATTAATAAAAAAATGTTATACGCTTGTTCACGAACCGGTGAGAAGTGCGCGGATCTTACGAACGAATGACGACCGTTTCGGATTCAATCGCAGCTCCAGTTAATCAATTGTTTTGTATCCCGCCGACTAAGTTCGCGCACGGTAGAATTAACGCTTTGCCAAACGCACAGTAAAAGTACCGCGAAACTTGAGGTCAAAATAAAAATTCGGTAGGATTCTTTCGGATTGGAAAAAAAAAAAAAAAAAAAAAAAAAAAAAAAAAAAAAAACCATGAAAATAAAAATATGTAATGTGTTTGTTCACCAATGGGCCGGAGTGCGCAGGTCGTACGAGTGGGTGTAAAAACCTACCCCAAGAATACGAGCGACGGAGAATTCGCAGGGGGGAGAGGAAGCGTTTGCTTGCGGGAGAAGCGGAGCTTGCATGGCTTGCAACGCGAAAGTAAAAGAAAATAGGAGGAAAAAAAAAGATATGGAAAGAACAGGAGAAGGAGGCAGAGGAGAGACGACGAGGAGACGCGGGAGATATCTGGGTCGAGACTCGTCGTCGCCGGCGCACCGGCGCCAGGCATCCTTTTCTTCGGTTTAAAGAAGCTCTCTTCCCGTACTTTGGGAGAGGGAAAAGTACCCGAAGGATGAAAAAAAAAAAAAAAAAAAAAAAAAAAAAAAAAAAAAACATGAAGGGAGGAAAATAGGAGCGGCGAGTGAATTGCGAAAAAATCGCATTAGTTGCTCACTGCAGCTAGGACCGAGCAAACAATTTTCTTTTTTTTTTTTTTTCGATTGCTCATATATAGTCTTTATTTGAAGTTCACTTAACCGTGAAAGGGCACAAATGGACGTAAAGAATCCGGAGTATTTAACTACGAGACTCCGCAAAGTATATGCCGATTGCAACGAACGATAGTGAAATCTCGTCGGTTACTTAAGGCCCGACTCATGAATCTTAAGGCAAAAATAAAAAACATGAAAATTCCGAATTTAATTCTGGCTAAATCCGACGAAAAGAACGGTGCAAATACATGCATTATCTTCCGCCGGATTTCTGACCTATAGCTTCCAAACCCAAATTTTTATGGTATCGACTGAATCGACATTTCACCTTGACAAAAGTTCGGTTCACATTTCACTCGCATTGATCTCGCTCCCAACAACATTGCACACATTACAATGTCTTCACAAAATTTCAAAACACTAAATGTAAACCGTAGAAGAAGGCTTTTTCAGGATCTTGTCAATCCTCGACTGAAGTGTCTAAAATTTCTGCTGGGAAAGTATGAAAAAAAAAAGATCATCAGAATTTTTTATCCGAGACGTGTGGAAGTCAAACGAAAAAAAAAAAAGTAATAAAACGAGTTGCAGGTGAGCGGGAATGGATTTAATCTTCAGGTGGGTCTATATCATTCACTCTCTCTCTCACTTGAACGTCGGAGCGCGGAAGGCTGCCGGCCGTTACCGGGAAAAGTTAGAAGTTAGTTACACAGGGGGTTTTCCCTCATCTGCATATCCGTGCTCTCGCACCCCCCCAGCGTACTATCTCGTTCACTTTCCCTACAACGAGACCGTGCCGCGTTTACCTTCCCTCGCACTCGACCGAGCCGCGACACCGGCAACGCGAGAGAGAAAGATCTCCAACTGGTTCAACAAGTGGTTCTTCAGTTTAGCGCCTGGTTTAGTGCTTCTTTAATTTTCCCCCCTCAGCCCCTTTCTCTCGCCTCATCGTCCTCGTCGTAGTAGTCTCGTTCACCGGCATTTTCAAATTTTGTCCCCTCGCTCTACTCCGTTTCCATTTATTACGGTGTATCCGGTTTTTCTGCCGTACGTAACGTATTTCCGGTACGACGCCATCTTTCGATCGAAAAATTAGCGATTCCCACACCGTGTGTGACGTATCCAACGTAATTCCGGTATGACGTCACATCTGGTAAATAAATTAGGATCCCAAAACGCAAATGGCGTACGTTCGGTCGAAAAATAAGATTTCCAAATGAGAAGTGACGTACTTATAAAGTGACGTCACATCTGCCGAAAAAAAGTAAAGTTTCCAAACGGGAAACGGTGTATTTTCGGTCGAAAGATGAGATTTTCGAATCGGCAATAATTTATTTCCATTATAACGTCAGTTTCGGTGAAAAAAATGGAAATCCTTAAAACCGGAAATGCCGTTTCCGCGTTGAAAATTCCTTCCGCTATGCGTTTTTGGACAACCGGAACCGACAGAAATATCGTCCAATTTTTTTCCAACACTCCCTGACACCCGCAAGACTTCGGCTCGATTTTTCCAAAGCATCGCTCAATCTTCCACGTCTTCGAGTGTCCTTTTATCTAGGCTTTGCACGTGAAACATAGAATTACCAAGGTAGCATAGAATTTGCCGTGCACCGCTGTACTCGTCGACGACAAGCATGAGCGACGGAGCCTTTGATAGAGGGCAATGCCTGATATGCCAATGGAAGGGGTTGTTTCTCATGCGATCTCCGTCACGAGACACGCGACGGAGTCGCCCGCGATAAAGGCACAGCCGCGACTATCCCTCACTCCCCCACGAACTATACGGATATTAACAATTTTTTCGAATATATGAAATGCATTTAAGTTCCTCCGGATCGACGAATAAACGAAGAAAATACGGATGTAAATTTCATCGTAACGATACTTGCCTAAGGGGTAGAGGGGGTTGAATGGAGAGTCTCGAGTTCGGTGCCGCACATACGGCCAATTGTGCGTGCATCACGGACCTTCTTCCGGGTAACGCCCCGAAAAACCAAAACACAAATAATATATTTTGTGTACTCACCGCAGTGGTACGGCGTTGGAGGGTGCGAGACGATCTCTTTCCCTCACTCGGCTTCTATACATGAGAATGGATGCGACGATATATTATGCGGTGCATAGGTGTGGAATGGTATAGCGAAAAGAGAGAAAAAAAAAAAGAAGGAAAAAGATGCATCGAGGATAATGGTGGGACGGTGCGCGCGGCCACCGACAGGTTTGATAGGGCTGCTTAAGGCCCGGTAGGGAAAGAAATAAAATAAAATAAATAAATAAAGAATAGCGTAAGAGTGGTGGTGTAAGAAGGTACGGGCGGGCCCGGAGTGGTTACCTTACCGCAGTGTGAAGCGATATGCATGTCAATGGGATAATGGTAATTGGGGATGAACCGTTTTCGATGGGAAAAGTAAAGAGCGCAGTCATCGGCCGTGCAACAGTCGTTGGCCCACGATGGAACGGCGACGATCGGAAACTCTTTAACCACGTATAATTTTTATTATTATTGTATTTTATGCATAATTTTGTTTTAATATACACGTGACTGACGGGAATTTTAAATAATTTATCGACAAATTATCGATGAAAATTTATTGCGCGCTTGTAACCGAAAGATGGATACGAAAATTATTATGTTCGATTGCGCTTGTCATGTATTTTTATAAACGTCCATCTTCGATGAATCGATTAAAGTTTTTATAGTAAATAAACGGAAAGTCCTGTTGTAGCTGAATTTAGCGGAATAAGAAGAAAAAAAAATCAATAGCAAGCGAATTATATAGATAATATAGCATAATAAAAATTTCTGGGTCACAGGGTAACTCGAATTATGTATACAGATCTCCAATAACCAACGATCGGAATAACATTATCCGGCGAAACTTGGTCGAGAAGTTAATTCCTCGATGGACATAAGTGATCAAAATAATTAATTCTGTCCATCTTTATTTTTCTATACTCCAGTATTGAATTTAATAATCTCAAATAATTCAGCAGAATATAAAATTCAAAGCCATCACGCATCCAAAAAATCATATCGAAACTGAGCTCCGTTGCTTAAAATTTTTTAGTCGCATCGATTATAATAATTTTCTCGATTAAACCTTTCAACTCGGACGAAAAATCAAAAATTTCGATGAAAAAATTTCAAATTTCATTCCCTTTCGAATTTCAATGTTTCGTGTCTTAAACTTACCAACGAAACATTATCCAGAAATATATCTCCGGGACTCGAGACTCGTCACGTTCCCGCGTTGAAATCCACGTGTGCTGTGCTCATGTGGTTGTTGGATTAATCGCAAAGAAGGGTGTATGGCGTGAAAGGGTTCGTATGCGTAAGAGCGAACACTCTCCGAACACTCTTCTCTTTCACGTGAATCCCAAAGGCCGCTGTCCTGCTACCTGTCTCTCGTTTGCACCGAATTTTCATGGCTAATATATGACGGGCCTGAAACCAACGAGGCATAGATAATACTCGTCGTCTTTGCTCTTCGCGTGATACACAAGCTAAACGTCAGACCCTCATGTGCAAAGAAGCTGCCCGACACAAAATCATACATCGATTGTTAATTGGACATCGCTATAGCGATGCATGAACTCGAAGGCTGATGAGCTTTTATGAGCTGGAAATATCGTTTCATCGGTAATTGGCCGTTAAAATCGGCACAAAATGCGACGACTGTCACGTTCCTTGTGACATTTTCTGTTACACGGAAGCATCGATGTTCACCAACGACGATAAACGGTTTATCGATAAGTTTGCCTACTGACAATGAAAAACGGTAAAAAAAAGTGTGCCCAAATAGTACGAATAATATTTTTTTGAATATGGATGCACTGGATCTTTGATACATTAGAAAAGTATTGAAATTACATTTTAAATATGACATTTTTCGCGGGCTAATATATATATTAAATTATTTATAAATGTTTCATATAGACAAACAATTATTTGAAAAATACCAGTCGGCAGACAAACGTCACTAGGTATTTAAAAAATCCAAGAATTGTTTGCACCCTCACCTAAAAAATATATTCAACAAACCGTAAGAAAAAAATATATGAAGAATCTAACAAAAAAAATCCCGCAAATACTTTAAAGTGTTTCGTTCACGAGACAGTAAAAAAAGATAATAATAAAAACGAAAGATTGATAACTCGAGCCCATGTCTTCCTTGCGGACAGAAGAACTGAGCGTGGGCTCAGCAAAAAACTGTTTATTGTACGTGAAGGCTTTATCTATGTACCGGAACATTATTACGGTCCAAGGGTTAATTCATCGAGAATGTGGAAAGTCGTTCCGTGCGACTTGGAGTGGCCATGTTGGATTCACTGGTTGCGGGCTGTCTCTGTCGAGTTTCAACCCCACTATCAACCCCCGTTCGCCTATTCTCTACAGGCTACGTGCATTCTCTCGTGTATCTCGACCCCCCTATTTTACCTCTCCTGCTCACATATAAATATCTATATATATACATATAGACATATATATGTGCCTGTGTGTCTATAGATATATGTATTTATATACATATATATATAAAAATACATATATCGGTGCCCCGTTTCTTGCAGAGCTTTTTTCCCTCGTACGTACACGCGGTGTACACAGTCTCGGCTCCAGAGGCCGAAGAGAAAGAAAGAAGAGAAGGAACTTTCGCACACAGGTTAGTCGCGTCCGATATCGATGTGTGCGCACGTGTGCGGCTCTAGTTCGCCGTGGCTTCACCCCACTTTCGCGAGGGATGTAGGGGTGCACGTAAGGGGGTAGGGGGGGAGGGAGGGTGGCTGAGCTCTCGAAGGGGCAGTTGTCGAGCGTCGTTCCATACATGTGCGGAGAATAAACGGTCTGCGTCGATTGGTTATCAGCGTAAATTGCACACACGTCCGAGATGCGTCAAAGTCCTCGATATTTATTTTGCGAACATGGCAATAATCGTATCGGATATATATTGGTCACACGCAATTTTCAGGTACCGAGCTGAAAAAAATACGCGTTAAAAAAAAATGCCTCATCCACCAGTTTTGCGAGATATCAATTGCGACGAATTTACCGAAAATGCTTTTCGACGGACAAATAAAATTGTACGATAGAGAGAAAATTGCGAGCAGCAGGTGAGTAATTTTGGAAACTTGTTTTCCGCGCGATTCGAAAAAATAACAGAACTCGGTCCAACGCAACTCGCCAAACGTTCGAACGCTGAAGCATGCGGGATAAAAATGACGTTTCCGAATAATGTGCAGCATTTTGCAGGAGGGTGGTGGCAACAGTCGAGGAAAGGAGAAAGCACACGCGGACACGGGGAGGAAAAATAGAGCCCTCGAAAGTATAGAATCCTCGTCTCGCGTCCCTCCCGCCATCGCGGGGGGGGGGGGGGGCGCTCGAAAAATTCGCGCAGGCTGCACTGCGCAACTCGCTGTTACAGAGAAGAACCCCCCTTCTTTCCTTAGAAGTTGGTACCACCATCGGCAGCGTCAGCGAGGAGAGGAGAGGAGCGCGAGCGGCCGCGAGAGAGAGACGCGTTCCTCCGCCTCTTCGACCCCGCGCCCGCGCCCCCGGCGGCTGCAGCGCCGTTCGAGGCGTAAGAGGGTTGGAAACCACCCGCTTGCACCCCGAGAAATTCTTATTATTTCCATTTTTCCAATTCTCGCACACGACTACGGTGGCTGAAACGAAGAGAGAACGACAACGATCGGACGGACACCGAGAACGAGCGAGATGAAATAAGCGAACGGGAGAGAGTGCAACCTCCGACCCACCCCCTAAGCGGCCCCACCACGCGCCTTCGTACGCTACCCCCTTTTTTCTCGCGCCCACACCGGCTTCAACGAAAATATCTATATTTATCTGTTTCTTCGCGATGGTAGCGGAATAGCCGTTTCTCTCTCCTTCCCAATAACTCCGGCTCACTTCTTCGCCACCCCCACCCCCTCCCCCCTCGAGTCCCTCCAACAGCCCCACTCTCGCCCACTTTCTCCACCGTCTTTCGGCGATTTCTCTCCCGCTCGCACCCACTCGCCTTTCGCGAGTCTCTTCTTATCTTTTTTCTTCTTTGTTCCTTATTCTCCTTTTTCTTATATATTTTTTTCTCCTCTTTCTTATTTTCTTTTCGTTCCTTTTTTTCTTCTATCATTTCTTTTTCTTATTTTCCCTCCCGTAGCGGGCGCTCCTGCGACCCTCTCGCTCCTTCCTTGCTTCGATCTATTCGCCTCGCGGTCTATCCACCGGACGATTTTTCTCAGCGGCGAACGGGAGTGGAATAAAAAAAAAAGGAGAGTAAGGAAGACGAGGAGGAAGACGACGACAACGACGGCAGCGGCGAAGCGTGCGCGCCTCTTTCCTTGGCAGCGCTCCGGCTCGCTCTCTCCGAGCGAGACGGAGAGAGACGTAAGGGAGAGAAACGGAGAAGACGGAAGAGAGCGAAGGAGAGAAAAGCGAGAGAGAGAGAGAGAGAGAGCCGCCGGCTTCCGCTTCCTTATGCTCTGCCGCGGACTGCATCAACCAGTCGCGCGGTTCGCCCCCGGTCGCGCTCACATAAGAAACAGACTGAGATACTCCATTTCCAAAGAAATCGCCGAGCCCGATATCTCACGCACGCTTGTCGGTCACGCTGATTCTCATAATCGTTACGAAAATGACGAGCCGGAAATTCGCCGATTTTCCTCGAAATTAAAAATTGAAAAAAAAAAAAAAAAAAAAAAAACATTTCGAAAACCAACCCCCGCGACGAATCGTCGGGAGCACGTGAGTGTACTTCCGGTTCCGGACGAGAGGAAGAAGCGGGAGGCTCGATGCGTCCGTAGTGACGAATAATGTAGAGATCGATATATTTTTCGGACACAATAATGAGTATTTAATCGTCATCGATATGAAGAGGCTCGACGAGACATCGAAGATTTTTCGCGAACGCGAGCACGGGACGAGCGGCAGCCCACGATTTTTTCACTGGGATCGTCAGGATCGGGACGGTAAGGCGAGGAGATCGTGGATCACGCGGCTCCGTTTTGCCGGACGCACCGGAGGATTCTTCGAGGGTGTTTCGAGATGAGAAATCCATCTAACGACGAGGAAACGTTAGTGAGTGAAAGAGGAACGACGGTCGTCGTTATGTCACCGAACAGACATCGGCCGCGTCGAGCGTTGACGTGAAAATATATTTTTTATTTCCTCTTCGATCCCTCGAGAAAACGTCGAGCGACGATGGGGTGGAAAATCGTATGACGAGGAGGAACGAGCGGGAGGGGGGGGGGCGGGGCGAGAAGAAACGATAAACTAAAGTTCCTATTTTTCACAATTAGCAACAAGTACAGATACTAATTATTAGAACGTCGAAGAGAAGTGGGAGTTTGGAGGCGAAAAAAAAAAAACAAAAAACGAAACGAAGCAAAAAAATAATGAACGAGTAACCGAAGAGAGAAATAAAAATAAAGACGTCGAAACCTCGTGGGCCAAGCTCCCGCGTTAATTAGCCAGCCAATTAGAGGGCAGACCTGTGTAATGAGCTGCGCGCGCAAAGTTCCTAAACCAAAATACGCACCGACGATTGTTTGTCAACAAAAAAATATATATATAAATAAATGATAAACGAGAGGGGAGGAAGAAAGCTGAAGAAGATAAATTGATGAAACACTGATTACTGCGTAGAGCGTAGAGATAAAATAAATACTAATAGCTCAGTTAGGTTGATTAATTAATTGTAAGATCTTGTGAGGAGATACGAAAAACCTGTCCAATAGTGATGATAAAATACGACACTGGTCGACTAACAATCATAACGGTATAATAAACACTCGGGATGATTGTCCGAGGTGTAATTATAACGAGCGAAGTAATAAACGGAAGTGAAGTTTCATGCGATAAAGAGAAACTTCATATTTATACGTAGACTATAAGTGAATTATTTAACCGACGATTATAAAAGAAAAAGAAATATATAAATTGACATAAACGCATGCCGCTGTTGTTTATACTGGCGTTTTTAATCCAAGTGCATATATTTTAAATATTTAGTATATCGTGACTCGACATTGTATTATATCGCGGTAAAAAATAATGGGTATTCCACGGACGGAGACGAAAAAGTTTGTTAATTAAAGAGGATACAAAATCAAATCATGTCAACGGTGAGTGTCGTGTCGAACTCGTCGGTCGAGGTCGACAGCGAGTCCTCGAACGACGCGTTCTCGAGCAAGGAGGACGGTGCCGGTGATAGGGAAAAAAAATTTATTCTCCCCAACGATCTTTACAAGAGTCTGTTGGCGAGTGCTGTACTCGGTAAAACTGTGCTAAATCCAAACTTAAACTTCAAGGAGAATTTGGCGAATTTAAAGGATAACCTAAACGCCCTCGGCGCACTCAAAGATCTCAAGGATTTGAAGGGTCTCACTGTCAGCAGCGTGCCAGCTTTCCCCAGAAATTTGGCACTTCATCGCGAAGATATCGACGAGGTATCGTGTCAACGATCGACAAATCATTTTCCATTTTTCTCAAATTCTAATTACATTTTAGTTTTATTTATACTTCTGTTCCGTTTTTATTTTTAACTTATTACTATTGTATTTTTAGTTGCTTTTAGTTTTATTTACATTATTGTTGTATTGTTATTATATTTCATTTTAGGATTCGCACGTAACTTTTAAGATTCGTGAGCTATCTCATATGTGAAAATGAGAAAAGCGAACGAGTGTAAACGAAACATGTGTAAAATATTTAACGAATAAACCGCGTGAATTGTGAATTTGGCAAAAATGAGGCAACCGTGTTTATGCATACATTTAATGTTCAAATTGCTCCTGCGTGGAGGAGTTTCTTTACTCTCGAGAACACGTGACAAGTGTCCTTGGCACAGGCGAGATTATTATCATGTTGGCTCGTGACCGGACCCTTCTTATAGTACCTGTGCCAATGGGAAACAGCATCGAGAACGATAGATACGTACTATGTCGACTTTCATTCACGAGAAACTAGACCTCCCTTCCTCGCATGTGGCCAAACAAAATTTTAAAAAATTAAAAGACGTTTGAATGAAAGACAAAAAAATATTCAAATTTATAGAAATTATTTCGTAAATTCTTTCAAAGATTATGTTAGATATACCACTAGAGAGAAAATTATTTTTTAAATTTTGATCGTCAGATTTCTCTTTAACAGTCTCAGATAAAAATTATCACACCAGTATTCTGCTAAAGATTTACTTAACCATCGGAAACACGCGAACCTTGTAAGGTTTTTGAAAAAAAAAAATATATAGGCGGTATGAAGATCAGCAATAAAGAAAAACTGGGTAAAATTTCTCATCTCGATACACATTTCTCTGGACGCGTCATCGTAATTTGGTGAATATTTGACGCGTCGGAATGAAAAATAAAATCTTTGGAAAAACAAAAAAATGAATATTCAAAGAAGTAAGATTTGCAGGAAAAAAAAAGATGGTACAAATTTTCATCGCTACGTGCATTACCCCGAAATGGTTATTCCAATTTGCTAAATATTCGATGCGATGTTGAATATCCGAAAGGCCGACCAGCCCCGTGTCGTAATAAGGAACGACGAAAACAATGAGTTAGAAATTTTTTGTTTTGTCTCTGCAGTGCTTAAGAGCGAAGTTTGAACTACCGTAACAGTCGTCCCAATTTCCTAGTGCATACAGGAACGACGGCAGCGTAGAGTTATTATTATTTCGTTATGGACGTCACATATAGGAAGTCCGCCAATTATCGCCAACGATTGGCCCTCCCGTAACGATAATTGCGTAGCATTGACTCGGCGATAATTAACTCGCGTACGTCCCCGGCCACACGGCCAAAAGATCACCCCCTGCTAGCCCGAAGGGTTGTAGAGCAGAGCCGGACGACTCCTTGCTCTCGCTTCCGCGTGCAGACATCCCGGGAATTCTTAACGAAAGTTCCCACGACATTAATTTAATTCTCGCTGGTCTTCCACTCGCGGTAACGAGAAATCCACCTCGATCGTTATTTGCATCGTCGCGCCAACCAGATCATACCCAGGAAAATAATTTATTTCACCAGCACAATTATTTCAAAAATAAACGCTTGTTTGCGTTAAATAATTATAAATTAAAGTCAACTAAATATTTATTTGCGCCTCTCAAATAAATAATTTTTCTGACTGTATAATTGCACCCGCTACGCGGCTGTTCCAAAGATTTGATAAATAAATATTTATATGAAAAAAATTAATTTACGTAGCGCCAGCCATGTGAATTATTTTTCTCGGTGTACAATTACGTAATCTACTATGACCCAAATGCTTAAGAAATAAATGTTAACAAATAAATATTTATTGAAACTCAATGAATATTTGTTAGCGTAGCTCCCGTTAGATTAATTATTTTCCTGTGTGTACAATTACTTGAAGTTTTTAACCGTCGATTATCGGCAATAACAACAATACGAGGGTTAACAGACATAACAATTAATACAGTATCCTGGCAATGTGTACTTTCAGAAGGCTTCCTTCGCGTGGTCCGAAGGAGGCGAGGAGGGCGGAGGAGTTGGTATCGGGGGTGGAAACGGTCCTGGTACCGGGGGCGCCGGAAGTGCCGGTACCGGTACCGCGTCGGGCGGCGGCGGCGGGCTCGCTCATTGGGTCAGCGTCATGGCCGAACACATCCACAACCCTCACACTGCTGGAGGTGTCGGTAACGTCCACCATCAGCAGCAATCACCCCCTCAGCCCCCGTACCCTTGGAACAACGGATTGTCCAGCGACGTGAGTATTTCTTCCTTTCTAATTTCTTAAAAAAAAAAAAAAAAAAATCAACAAAAAAAAACGGCTATTTTTTTTTTAATTCTCTCTCATGTTTCTCGTGAGAAGTGAAGTAATGAAACAGTGTCCGTAAGAGAAGACAGTCCCGACGATTAAGAATGCGATAACGATATGATATTCTTCAGAAAGGGGGTTCGGCGTTGAGTCAAAGAATAGTTGCAGGCTCTTTCGTTCGCGTGGAATAAAGAAATATGCAGAAAAAAACTAAACGGTTTTTCCGTATCGTCTTAATACTTTTTTTTTAAATCTTCATTCTTCATTCACGCACTACGGTGAACAACCGATTGTCCAGCGACGCGAGTGTTCCTTTCTTTGCGATGTCTCACAAAAAAATGCATGAAAAAAAAACAAACGAATAATTTTTTTTTATATTCCCTCTCACGTATCTCGTGTGGTATGAGGAAAAAAAAAAGCGACGCAACCGTCCGCAGAAAAAACGGTTGTAGTGACGAAAAAAATGCGATTAAAATAAAACGTTCCTCGGGGGGGTTCGAAGATGAGTCTCGGAATAGCTGCTGGCGCTTCCGTTGGCATAGAACAAGGAAGTATGCAGAAAAAAAAGGAAACGGGGAAAGAAACGGGTTGTCCATGGTGTCTTGATTTTTTGTTTTGTTTTTTTTTCTTCTTTTTACTGTTCACCTTACTGCGCTGTACCGGTAACCCTTTAGGTCCGGAGACTCGGAGGCTGCCGGGGGGTTTCGCCGTGCGGAACCTGCATAATTTGAGCTTAGGGCCTTGCGGGATTAGGTGAACGAGGGAGAGGAAGCGGGCCGGCTAGTCTCCTCTATGGGTGACGCGTACCTAGAGTTGGGCGAGTAAAAAAAATTAGGGAGGGGAGGGGAGGGGGGGGGGCACAGGGCGCGAAAGGGTTGCGACGCGCGGCCCACTTTGCATAGCTCGGAGAGCGAAGTGCGACGAGAGACAAAAAAAAGACAGTAGAGTGAACGGACAAACAAACGGAAACGCGAGAGATATAAAAAGAACAGTACGGAGGTAGGGTGAGAACGTAGATGAGGGACGAGGGAAAAAAAAAAAAAATTTAGAAAAAAAGTAGGCAAAAAAAGGTTTAAAAAAACATGGACGGACGCAATGGCTGCTCATTTGAATTGCGGAGGGAGCTTCCGTTGATTATTTACCGGATAATGGCGCGGTAACACCTTCGAATCGGAGATTCGGAGACCCGTTCAGAGACTGCGAGACTAAAACTGTTTAAACAATCGGACTGGTTTCATGGAAAAAATATGTTGAGACCGTCGGACGCGTTATTTATTTTTTAAATAGGGAAATGAAAAATAGGAAAATAAAAATATTTGTTCGGTTAGAGTTGAAATTGCGCAAGTCCAAAAAGGAAATATAATTCTACGCCAATCGAACAAAGTATTAGATTTTCACGTTTTTTTCAAACTCAAAATGCCAGGTATTTGTTAACGATATCGGAAGACGATTTAAATTACGGCGGAGGTCAATCGAGGAAACTATAAATATACAACCCGATAAATGCAAATTTCAATGGCGATACATTGTCATTGAGTTTTTGCAAAGTATCTTTTTAACCTACTTTAATACAACATCGCTGATTTTGTTCGTCGAACATTATTCTACGATTTTACCAATAGGCGAAAAAATTTACCGGTTAAAAATGAACCGTTCTTGATAAACAGTCAAACCTAAAAAAAATGAACTCGGTAAATGAGTAGAGGAACGTTTGAGGAACGAAACGAGCCACTGTGCATTAAAATTGGTTTAAAAATAATCGATTTTACTTTGAAAAAAAAAAAAAAAAAAACCAACATAAACGTAATATTATGATAATTTGCATTTACCAACGAGATCAATTTTTTTTGCAAAACTATCGTGCCTAACATTTTTCCTGGTTTCACACAATTTTGGATAAACAATCGTAAAAATTAAACGCCCAGCAAGCTCTCGCGCAAATTGAAAATTTAATTTAAAGAACTTAACAAAACCGACCGACCTTTTTCATCCGATCTAAACGCGCACATCCTCTCGATTGTCAATGTTTTTCGAATCTACCCCTTCGTATTTGAATATTCTCTGCACACGTTTTTTTCTCAAATTTTTTTCCACGTCTCTTTTTTTGCCGACTCTCACCCTTTGGTTCGCTTTTTTTTTTTAAACTCCAACCCGAGCCTTTGGTTCCGGTCGGCGATGCCGTTGTTTTTTTTTTCTCTCTCCCATCCCAACTTCGGTCATTCTTTAATTTCAATCCCGAGCATATTTAATTTATGTACAAAACTAGCGGCAGATGCATGCTCGTGTGGGCATAGGATTCAGTTCTCGTTAACGACAGGAGTGACAAAAAAAAATGCTTCGGAAAAAAAAAAATGTGACGCTTACCTCGAACCAGTTCGAATCGGTCCCGTAACTTTGTGCCGGTTCTCTGCCGGTTCGCATCCGTCGCTCTCGCGACGCTGTGCCACAGGAGCGTTTGTTTTTTCAACAAGGAAATTAGGAGCACTCGTATATCACTCCAAAGCCGTTGTCTCTCTCGCGATTTTCTTCTGTCCCGCTACGCGAAGAAAGCCCGCAATTTAAATGTGAATGGAGGGACTCTCGAAATTCAGGCTCGGGAGACGCGTCTCGACAACTTTGGTGTCCATGATTCGCCGGTAGGCCAGGACACCATCCTCAAGAGCACTAGATATATCCCCATATTTATATATATATATGTATGATAGTGTGTGTGTGTGTGTGTGTGTGTATTATATGCGCCTCGGTGTCTCTGTCTCTTGGCCGCAGGCAAGCGTCAAAAACAAGGCGAGATACGACAATAAAAAATGATTTAAATAATCCGCAGTATGCAAATGGTTTGTACCGTGAGATTCTCACGCGGCCGGCATCATCGGAAGACAGAGGGTGAGAGGGAGAGATCCGGAGAGTGTAATTCTTTGTCGCTCTCTATCTCGATCCTTGGCCTCAGCGTTGTTGTTGGCGGGACCGAGGAAGATTCTCGAGAGTGCGGGCTTATTGTCGACTCGAGATGAGGGACGAAAAAGAACTCGACCACCAATGCCTGCTCTCCGGCGAGAGTCACAAGACAATCAACCAATCTGCATTTGTCTGTGGAGAACGGGGATGCTGCGGCAATACCCCCGCCCTACGCTGCTTATTCCAACGGGGCTTCACAGAGGATCCTGCATTTTAAATAGACAGTGTTCGAGACGAGGACGTGAGAGACACCTAGATATAAACCAGGTAGCAACCGAAGCGTTGGATCGTTGAATTAGGATATTAAATCATATTTTAATGTCGAAAATCACACGCACTGTCTTCGACCAACTATATTTATATTTATATTTATATTTATATTTATATTTATATTTATATTTATATTTATATTTATATTTATATTTATATTGTTTTCCTTCTTCTGTATCTTGATGGACGGTGTTCTTGGGGGGATTTGTCCTCAAAAAATGGAATAAAAAAATTACCATTGTTATATTTACAGTCAAGTCTAATTTCAACATTATTTATTATTTAACTCTAGGAGACACATTTTTTTATTCGTGTCTTCATCACGAGCTTACTCAATCTCGAGCGGAAATTTTTTTATTTATTTTTTGTCGTGAAATCGATACGCCAGGATGTAAGGAACATTTCGCATCGCAAGTACCATGTTACAACAGCGAACAGTGTAACATCACACGCTCCATGAGCAAAGTGCTCCACGAGGATAAACGCTCGTCTTCCGTGCTCAAAAAAACTGACAAAAAAAATGCTACCAAAAAAAAATCAGAGATTCCAATTAATTAGCATAATGTAGCATCTTCCGAGGGATTATGCGCGCGTCCCAGAGATAGAAGAAAAAAGCGCGGAGAGGCTGTAGCGGTGTACGAAGAAAAATCTCCCAGCGCCCGTAAACATCGTTGAAAAGGTTGTAATCTGTCGAAGGGGTTGAAGTTCATTCACTGAGTTAGATAGATACGAGACGTTTGCCCAGCGGGTGGTCAAACCCCTTTTCGGCATTTTTTTTCACGCATCCGAGAACGTAATCCCTTAAAACGCTTAGGTCGTTCCCCCCTCCTCGCTCTTATTCGCTTCGGAATAAATTGTTTTCGCGAGATGCCGTGCCCGACGCTGCATCGGCGCGCATTTTAGCTTCGGGCGTGCCTCGTCTCTCCAGGTTAACCATCCCTTAACACAAACGAGATTGTACCGCGCATCCGTACGAAAATGCAAAGGAGAGCACCGTCGCCGGTCGACGCTCGAGTCTCTCACAGTGTGAGAGAGTTCTTAGAGACCGAAGAACTATAAACCCTCCAAAGATTATGCAAAAGAGCTAACTCCTCTAGGCCTCTCCCCTCCATGCGCCGTTCGACTGGTCCACCGAGCGGAATCATCGCTCCGCTCACCCTCCCATCGCCGAGGGGGCAAATTAAAATAATGGCCCCTGGACCTAAGGGGTTCGGTGCAATAGCGACCCCTCGATATTTTTTTGCATCCGCGATCAATTTTTTTATTTTCGCGCCTCTCGCGACGATGCAAATGTCGCAACGACATTTTTTTCCTCCGATTCTTGTTCTTGTTCTTCTTCTTCTTCTTCTTCTTCTTCTTCTTCTTCTTCTTCTTGGAGCCGTGGGGTAGAAAAAAAAATTACAGAAAAAAACGAGTCGTTGTTTAGAAGGGAAAAAAAACGACGAGGCTGTCGGAGGTAAAAGGGGTGCGCGGTGGAGACGGCAGGAGCGACGGAGGAATGGTTAATGAATTTTTGTCTGGGGGTTAACTGGTCGGTGTGCATAACGTACAAGCCCGCAAGCTTCCTGGAACAATGAGAAAAGGCGATGGGAGCGGAGAGCGAGAGAAAATAGTCACTCGACTCGCTCGAATATCCATCGACGCTTTTTAAATATAAACCTGTGACACGGAACGAACGTTTTTTGGGTTCACCGTGTGGATTTGTGGCCTGACAGCTGTCCGCGGGGCATCCACGGAACACGAGACTTTATCGAGTTTTCTAAAAATCACCGCTTTTGCAGACATTTTTTTTTACACAACATTGCCTCGCTAACGTATCAATGATACTTATAACGGTTCGTGGATGAGACTTCGGCAACGAGTAGCAAATTACTTACGGAAATCCATCACTTCCGCTTCGAAAATCTTCTTTCGTCAGCAAGTATTTCGAATATGACGTCACTTCTAGGAAAAAAACTAAAATTTTCTGAACGACAAGTATTTTCGATGTCGCTCCATTTTCGATCGAAAAATAACATTTTCAAATTCAAATTTGTCGATTTCCGATAGAAAAGTTATAATTTCAAAGTCCAATTAACGTGCATCCGACTCGACGTCACTTCAGATCGAGAAATGAATTTTCAAATAATATATATCATTCGCAATAACTAACCACGATACACCTGAATATATTTTCGTGCACACTTTCTTCCGTGGCGGGAAAGAAATGAAGATATTTCTGGCAGTGTCACGAGAGTCACCGTGTAGGTTTTTTCTGTCTGCCGGCGGTTGTTCCGCTTTTCTCGACTCATCGTTGGAGAAAATAAAGGAAAACAAAGCAACGAAACATGGTACAGAGCCACGAAGAAAAAGGTCGACAACAGACATTTCGCAGTTACATCTTCGCTCGATGTCTATGGGGGGGGGGATTGGGTGTCAAAACATTTGGACCTGACAAAAGTTATGGCTCCCTTTTCCTTCGTTTCGAGGCAACCGCGTCGTCACCACTCACTTTGTCCCGACGAAGGGTGTACCGCTGATTTTTTTTTTAACCCTTCGTATGCACGCCGCCACTGGCACACTCGCTCTCGGAACGCACAGTGGGGCTCTGGGACACCGGTACGATACCGCAGCGTGTACGCGTGCACTCACGTGGAAACTATTTTATCGCTCTCCTCTTTCGCTTTATCGAAGGCCCGATACCATAATTCTTTTCCTCGCCGCAGATAGAGTGTAGCGGCATTTGCATACACGAGCATATAAAGCATCTGTGTATATAAAAAAAAAAAAAAAAAAAAAAAAATAGCAACGACAAAAAATTTACGCCGGAATATTTATCGAAACCATTGCGGAGTACTGTTGCAGATTTATTTGACCGGATATTGGCCGGTAATGCTAAAACGCCAAACTGTTTATGACACACTTCAATCGACCCGGAGAGACAAAAAAAATTAAATTGTTTTTGCTTAGCTCGAGGCGAAAACTATCGGGTTTGGCCAAGTGCTGAAAAATTCATGAAAATGAAGGGCAAGCATTTTTTTCGATGCGTTCTATCGTCCTGTAACGGACCGAAGAATTGCGTAACTTCTTTTTTTTTCATGGACATTTTTTATGGCGGAAAATCTTTACCTTCCTATCCAGCGTTCGGTGGCGAAATAATATCGACCGCGTGGATATTTTTCAACGTGTCTTTTATGTTATTACAAATCAATATCGAAGAAAAAACACCAATAATCGTAACAACAAGCACGCGATATTATGAAATACGAGAGACCGGCGAGCCGCACTGGTTAAAAACCCATCCGAACAATCGCTCAGAATCGTTTAATTTGGCTGGTTAAAAAATCCATGAAAACGAAGAGCAAGAATTTTTCAACACATTATATTTTTTGTGCTGCGGATAAAAACCTTCCGCTGTCAGCACAAATTTTTCGGCACAACTCATTAAGCTAAACACAAAAAAAGACCACCAACTTCAGTCTATCAAATAAATGACCAACATTTTTTGACCTCGAATGATTTCAAATTTTTATCCAGCTACCGATGTCAAATAATCACTTCCCGAATATTTTTTACATCTCGACCCCAAGGCATTAGAAACGAACATTGATAGCGCTACGACCGAGGGTCGCCGACAGACTCGCCGCCAAATAAAGTGAACTTCCAAAAGAAGGCCAAAAACCGCCGGAGGGGTGAGGGAACTTTTTTTTTTTTATTTCTGAGGGTGCGATGACGCCGCTAGTTGTTTCTACACTCCGTAGTTTCGGGGTGCGTATGCAGATCGTCGTAAAAAAATAGAGTATAAAGGGCCCATAGTCTCACGGTATTGTCGTGCTTCAGGTAAGATAAAGGTGCGCGCCGTCCTCGTACCACGGCCCACGAGGAAACGGGAACCCTCGTGGAGCAGAGGAAATCCCGCTAGCCCTCGTTTGGCTTCGCGTCCTGTGGACCGCGTCGGGCCTCTTCCATCCAGCACCCTTACACGTGCACACAGACCGAGGCCCGCCGAGAGACGAAGGACCAGAAAGAAAGGGTCACCCCAGAGAGCGCCAGTGATGTCTCTTTAATTTTTATTAATGACAGGGAATTTGAATTTTTGAATCAGTGATATGGGAACGAGTCTTCCTCTCGAGCTTCACAGCAAGGGAGAGAAAATGAACAGTGCGAGTACGTAAGCCGTAGTCGCGGAGAAAGATGCCTTTTTTTTTTTACCGTACGTGACGGACACCCTTCTCGTCGCGCTTAGAAGCGAAAACGCGGAAAGGAGAAACTGACGAGAGCGACTTTTACTCTCGTCCGCGATCATCGATCATAATTATCCGCTTGACGGAACGTCACGAAAGTGTGAAATCTCGCGACGACGGATCTCCATCCGAGGATCGCTATCGCAGTCGATAGCTAGTTTCCATACTCGATGGAATTCAACGTAGTTGAACGTAGCTTCAAGATATTTTTCATATTTTTAAGGAACCTCGATTTCACCTCCAAACACCGAATTTTTTTTTTTTTGCCTAATAAACTCAAGTTTACTTAATTTTCTTCTAGAAGTCGAAAAAGTACTCTCGTTTCAGGCGATCAAGGGAATTAGGTGAATCAAATGTTTCGTTCGTCGATTTAGATGTTTTATAGTCTTTGACCATTCCAGGAATTTGTCGACTGTCTTTACCAAAAATGACGAATATTCGGTCTTCCAAATTTAACTTTTGTTACAAGAAACATACATTATCAAATTCAATATTAAGTTATTTTTCCCGCCAAATTTTCACCAAATACATTTTTTAACTGTCAGCTATAATTTTCGAAAACTTTATTTTTTAATCCTTAGAAGTGAATTTTTTTTAAATAGGTGACAAAACCGTTTTTTCAGGTTTCAATATAAAAAAAATATGTTTACTTCCCTCGTAATAAATAATTTTAGTCTGTCCTTTCGTTTGTAAGACCGTCAGAAAATTACCAAAAAAAAAAGTCCGGACAGTTGTGGGGAACAAAGTTGTCGGTACAAATTTTTTTACTGCGCGCTCGGTCACAAAAACTGTAAATCTTTTATTTTATGTATGCATTTTTAAGTAATGTCGGCTTTTTTGTACGGTAGCCGATAAGAAAACAGATAAAACAGAACTTTTTTTCATGCGCGTTATTCGAATCCGCGACGGTCTTGGTGCATTGGACGAGGCATCTTGGAATTGGTCGGGACAAACAGCTGTAACTGTTACGCGCGAAGAGCGAGGAGAGAGCCGTTCGCGTGAAACAGTGAAGCCAGTGTGCGTTGCTTTCATCTTCGTTAAGGGGCCACGTGTTTCCGACGTGACGAGAAACAGAGTCTGACCGTGTATGAGCAACACCGCGGCTTCCATACGCTGTCCCATTGCAATAAAGTGACGGAATTCTTCCTTCCTCGATCGAAATGTATCCGCTCCGAGAGTCCTCTCCGCCAACCTTTCAACTCCGCCGCCAGGACGAGATAGTCTTCGAGATACGCGAAGAGAAATGTCTGTCTACGCGTGTGCATTTACCGCAGATAAAGAAAAAAAACCAAGCGCGAAGCCCTCAACTTCAAATGGAAATAAAACATGTGACTGCTTCTTTTTTTTGTTTTTTTTATTTTTATTTTTAGTAAATATGCAAAGTCACCTATTGGGAATTCCGAGCTCGGTCACCGGATCGCAGGGAAAGTGTCGAAGGGCGGGCAACGTTTTTCTCACCTCGTCTGAGATAGCTGTATTTTTTTTTTGCTCGTCTCTCATCATCTGCCGAGGGATCGAGTAACAACCTTAAACCGATGGCAAATTAGCGCCGTTTAACCGGGCGTGATCGATCTCTCCTTCGGAATATCATAACAATGATGATCGACCAATATGTGTCGGTACCGGATGGATTCGGAGGGGAGGATTTTTGGTTATACTTTTCATTCTGGACAGGTAGACGAAGATCGTCATGGGATATTGATATTGTCTGGCGGGAATGTATACCTGGTCGGCGTTGCGCTTTTTTTTCGCGGGTTGTACCAACCACAATTTTTTATCGATTTGCAGGCTGTCTAGTTTGAGCGATCTATTAATATAGATCGTATGTGACGCAGGCGCGGTGGCTCTTCGGGATCGAAAGATTGATTCGTCAAAGGAGGGCAACCGAAAAAAATGGGGGGTCCGTTCTTCGTCTTGGAGCAAATTTTATTGTGCCTTTCCGGCCTGGGTTTCACACGTCCTTCTTCGAGCCACTCTTCTTCGTCATTGCGGCTGACCAGCGCCCATAAAACGACCCGAGAATCCAGTCCATACCGAAATCCAGTGCTCCGTTTGCTGCCGATGACCGCAAACTTCGAACCCCACCTCGCACTTTTTACCCCCGGTGTCTTCCACGTGGCTGGCAGGTGACTGCACCTGCCTGGGTATCCAGAAATCTCATTTTTTATTTTCTCCGGGAGCGAGCAAAATTTCGAAATATTCCGTTTTTTGTCAGATTTTAGGTTTCGAAAGCGTTGCTTTCGATTTAGGGTTTTCACCGTTCAGCGACCCTGTTTTTATTTGCGTGTTGCTTTTCCAATGGTGTTTTTTTTTTTAATTATTATTATTCAATAGTTTTTTTAGATTCCTTTATGAGAAAGCAAAAAATCGTGAAGCTACTTACAGAGAAAAACATCATGTGAATCTAAACCGAAATAATTATTGGAAAGTATTAAGAGAATTTCCGATTGTCAAAGTACCTTGAATGAACTCTAAAAAAATCGTATGCACATCAATGTACGAGCAGCGTCAAATATTATTCATAGAGTGGTATATTGAATTTCATGTAAAATAGCGATGAAAAATTCACGTAGATGACATTTAAAACTTTAAAGCCACTTCACTTTCAATAATTAACTGTAATACTGCTATTGGAGTACAATAATGCCAATAATTCATTATTTAATTTCATTGAAATTCCGCACCCATTTTCCATGACAAATCGTACATTACATGCAATGCACCCAGGTTTGCATACAAAATTTTAATCCGATGCACTTTGCGTGGATTTTTTTTAACAAAATTTCTAAGTATTTCAAATGCCTCGTGAAGTAAGTATGTAAGACGAACAACCGCCTAAAAAAGCATCTTCGTGGAATGTGCGGAAAAAGTATAAAAATAACAGAAGTTACTTTCTAGCAAAGGCTGACTTTGTGAATCGGAAAAAAAAAGAATGAAAAATCAATACGAGTATTTCCAATTTCCAGGTTATCCCACCTGTGTTTATCTCTAAGGCTTCATTAAGTAGGAATGAATAAATAATAACCATTCACAAGGAAACATCTTCTTCGAGCAATGGCATTTTAACATTCCCTCAAAATGAAATTTAAAATTTTCAGGATTTATTGACCCTGAGAATGTAAAATTTCCGTGTTGCTTCCTCATTATTATCGTCATTATTATTATTATTATTTAATAGTTCTCAGCTTTCTCTCCGACAAAGTCTAAAAGTTACAAAAGTTATTTTCTCACGAACGAAAGCTTTGTGAATGTAAAAAAAATGATGGCGAAGCAATAGAAGTGATTTTCAATTGGTCGATTTTGCTATCAGACCTTCGAGTGTTTAGAAAGCCTTACCAAGTGGGTATCAATGACGAATAACCGCCCGGAAGGAAGCATCTTCGTCGAGCCTCCAGCAGCGTTACGGACAAGTGTCGAGCTCTTCAAGTGATATACAGCAGTAAAATTCCAATGTTTGTCGCGATACGCTGGCGAACACGTCGTTACCAGCCATTTCGATCGAAGTTTGGTAACCGCGCTAGAAACGACGATTGAGACGCTGAGAGGTCTAAGATTTTTATCGACTTGTAAAGCCGCTCTCACGCGAAGGAAATATCTCGAGTGGCGCGCCATCGAGGAAAGACGACGAGCGATGTTTCTCAGCTCGGAGCCAAAGAGCAACGAGGAAGGATCATTGAGAGGGCTCTCGGACGGCCTGCATAAGAGGTTGGAGCGTGAAGCGCCAAAGAAACTTAAAAAAAAAAAAAAAAAAAAAAAAAAAAAAAAAAAAAAAAAAAAAAAACATCTTCATCCTCAATCCACGCGACGACGTTGTTATGAAATTGAGTCGTCGACGGAAACGCGCTCGACTATGATCGAACTTGTCCTTTCCTACGTCCCGCGATGCCACTTAGGTCTTTGGCTGAACCTCCTCACCGCCGAATCTCTTTCCATAACAAAACTCGCGATATACGAGAAATTGGAAGAATTTACCGTCGAGACGGATAGTTTCGTGAGCATAAAACTCAATCCGACAAGATTCCGCAGCGGAATCGCTCGTCTGGCCTCTTCGCAACTGCATTTTGTGCATCGGTGCAAGAGATCCATCCAGCGGCGGTATCTCCGGGTTTGTTCTCTCCTTTCTCCATCACTCTATTCTCCCAGGTTGCGCGGGAGACGAACGTGGGAGGGGAAGGCGGGGGGTGGGGGCGAAACCCACCAACGCCGCCGCAGTTACCGAGTGCGCTGGTAAAACAGCCCCTTAAAACGGTTTTACTGCCCTGCACGGGGCGCGCAACGACGTCTAGACGCCAGGGCCGTAAAGTTTGACCTACTCACCCTCAACCACCCCTTTCGCGTTCTAGCGCGCGCGAGAGTCCGACCACCCATCGACGCCCGCGTTTCCCACCCACCGTCGTTTTCTACCCCTCGCTACAGCCGCTTTCATTCCCCGTTTCGCGCCCGTTTCGCGCCCGCCCCGCTGCAGCCTCCGCCGTTTCCAGCAGGCAATCCAAACCGGCAACCCTCAAAACTGCGCGCCCGGCGATGTAGAGCGAGGAAGGGAAAAGCTGGAAAACTGGGGCAAAGGGTTGGCTAGGAAACTGGCCGGAATACGGTATTGAAGAGGGAGAGCCGAGAGAAATGCTCACGGCAAAAAACCCTTCAGACCCTTCGGAGATGGAATATTTTCATTTCGAGCAACTTCAGGCTCTAGGCGACTGTGCAGCTTCGTTGCCGTCGAGTTACCTGAATTCGTCCCTTTTCCACCGGGGGTTTTTGCTCCCTTGCCCTTCCATGCGTCCTCTTCCTTCCTCGCGGCTTTCAGGACTCTCGGCCCAGTGCAAGCGTCTCCCGTACCCTTCCGCGGCAAATCTACCCTCGTTTTCACCCCAATTAACAGCTCGGGATGCATTAGTCGCAGTACAGTGATCAGTGCAGGGCTTTGAACGACTCTACGAAGACCACCGGCTTCTGGGTTTTAGTATTAGGCAAATGAAGTAGCAACGTTTTAACGCGACGAGCAGTTAAATTGCGTGGTTTTTTAATGAGGACTTTCGGTAAAGACTTTTCCTTGGCTGTGTGGGAATTCGCTACCGAGCCGGTCTTGGGCCAGTATCACCGTCCGATCTCTCATGCGGTAGGGGCTTAATCTCGACTCTCACAGCTCCGTCTTCTACAAGGTGTAATTTCACCTGAAACTGGTGTTTTCCCGCTTGGTATTATTAGTCAAATCGACGATTCACCTGACGGTGTTGGCCGACTTTGTGTGAACAATGGCCAACGCTGGGTCAATACCGGCCCTATATGGATACCTCGGACTAGTCCGATCTCGTATCCGGTGAAGCTTAACCCTTCAAGCTTTTCCGTTTGTTCGTCGTGGAATCGTCGTTGTTGACTGACATAGGGCAAACGCTGGCCAACGCCGGACCAAAACTGACCCTACGTTTCGCTCCCACGTTGGTTCGTAACTCCAGCGATGTTTCTTCACTAACTCTGTTGGTAAGCCATCGGTTACTCGCACATTTCTCGATCGAACATACCGCGGAATGTTATCAAGCATGTGGTTCGAGTTTCGATGTGGCGAGGGACGGAACCCGAACTCTCGTTATTGATGACTACCAAAAGTCTTCTTAGTCCCGGTACATTTCTCGCCCGTACTCGCTAACTCCATCTTCCTTTTTTTGGCCCACTAACTCGGACGACCTGCCCGTCTGCTTGAAACACTTGACTGTCCGCTACGGCGAGTGAATTCTCCAACTGTCCGGGCAACAAACAACCCGCGGTCACCACGTGTTGCCTGTCCCCGGAAAATTCTGGCAATGGAGGACACTCGGTCTGGAACGCCCCGACTTGCTCCGTCAAAACATCGAATCCCGCATTTTTTGTCCGTTTTTGTCCATTTTTAATTTTATTTTTTGCCAATTATTTTTATTCCTGTCAGTGGAGAGAGACGAAGCTGGTGGAATGATTTGACCGAGTCGCGAGAGTGGAAAGGAGGCGGCATGAGAAATAATAAATACCATCCGTCGCGCAAGAATCGATTTTTCTTTTCTCTATTGCGGAACGTGTTTAATCCCACAAGACAAATCTCCGTTTCAATCCGTGACAGTGGCAACTCTACGCCGGCCGGGCATCGAAAATACCGTCGTGCTAATCAAACCGCGCCAGCCCTAAATACATCGGCAACGACGTTGTCGTCCTATAATTACATGGAAACCCAGACGCGAACAACACCGACTCTATTCGAAGCCCTTTAATTATCAAGCAGACGATCGAATGATGCAATAAATGTTGAAGAGAATGCCCGACTCCGGCCGGTATTCCGTCCTATCCTCTCGCTCCCGTAGCGTCCTGAAATGCATTTTCTCGTTTAGAGTAACGGCCCGGATGGGTGGAAGAGCTCGGAGGGTGGAGGAGTGCTTTTGTCACGAGATTGGAGGTAACTCGTACGAGACTCGGCGGTGGGGGAGGAGGAGGGTAGACGTATAGGTTTATGGGTTTCGCGAGCAGGACTATTCCGTCGCGCGTCTGGCGGGCGGCTGCTCGAAGCTCGCCGCCGGCGGCGGGGGTTGTAAAAATTTTACTGCGAATTGTCTGCAGACTCCGCCGCCAGCGGGTTCTCTCGTCGTACCAACCCCCTCGCGATGTTATGACCCGGGAAAAATGGGAATTTCCACCCCCTCCCGCTCCCCTCTCCAACCCCTGATCCGCTATCCTACGTCGCCACATTCGCATGATACAAAAAAAAAAAAAAAAAAAACGACCACCAAGACGCAAAAACCCGTCTGGGTCAGAGCCGGAGGAGAAGCGGACGGTCGGATTTTCTCGTTCTCATTCGGGTCAGATACATCGATAGAGCTCTTCGCTATCGGGCGTATCGTAAAATTATTATATTTTATCATATGCGCATATTTTGCCGTAAATTTATGGGTACTTCCAACACAACCCCCCCCCCCCTCCCCCTGCCCCCCGTCGTCCACCAGGTCGAACCTCGATGCTTATCAGGCATCCGAGTAAAATCTCACGGAGAAGTCGAGTTCACTGTGGAGGAGACAGGGATTTGGTGGGGGCCAACTGTTGAGTTTTATCACCCTGTCTCTCGCACTCCGGCCTCTCGCGTTCTCCCGTTCGCATTCTGTCACGCTCTCGCCCATACCGCATGTGTTCCCCGGTCGTTGTCGACGTCGTTTCTCGGTCGGGAAAAGGCCGGGAGACGAGTCACGCGAGATAGGCCACATGTGTCTGCGACTGTCGTGTTGGGCTTCGGCTCTCGCTTTCGGTTACCCCGGGCTCTCCGTGCGCGCCTGTGCACCCTCTCTCGTACGACTGCTCCGCAGCCCCTTTCAGACTCGTGACTTTCGACTCCGCCCGAGAGTCTTGCGAGACGAGAGAAAAAAAAAAAAAACGATAGCGAGAAGCGGAGAAAATGATACCCTGAACTGCTCCTCCAGCTTTATCGGTCACATTTTCTCGCCTCTGTGGGAACACATGTGTCTCGTGTCTTGGCCGATGCGTAGATCGTTTGATGATTGTGACCGGGGATCCGAGGGAAACACTTCTGGAAGAACTTATCCGACGAGGAGGCGTCCGAGAAGGTTCGTCCAGAAGCGGTTGAATTACGGTTCGGAATGATCGACCGAGAAGTTTTACTTTTTTTTTTTCCTTCCTTATCGGCACTCTATGCTTTATTGGTCCTGGATGTGTCGGCTGGTGCTGGCCAACGTTGAACACTTGCCGACACTGCACCGATACTGAACTCGGCGCTGGCACTACGGCCGCGGCCGAAACTTGTCCGCTGCTCGAAATCATCTTGGGTGAAAAGTGAGAAAACTTTGGTGGGTTTTTGACTCGTAGGAAAATGTGTTCAGAGGTCAATGATTGTGGTTTGGGTTCCGTGCGGAAGGATTCCGGAATATCTTCTCCGCCAGGCGGCGTCCAACTAGACCAATCAAGCCAAGAACGTTTCCTCAAGAAGCACCCAAAATCTGGCTCGAGATGTGAACGAAGACATCTTGTTCTTCGTTTTCTCAACGGTACCTACGAACTTCAATTAAAAATTTTGGGAGATTCATGATCCGTAGGAAAATTGGTTCTTATCCTAAACCTTGGAACTTTACGTTGGGACATCGATAGAGTATCGCTCATTGCGCCTTTGGATCGGTTTTGTTTTTTTTTTCTTAACCCCAGGTAAACACTTTATTGGTCCTGCATCTGTTGACCGGTGCTGGTCGAGGTTGTTAATGTCGGAGGCTAAACTTGTTGACCGCTGAAAATTATCTCGGACCACATGTGAGAAAACTTTGGTTCGCAAGGAAAAATCAGCTCGAGTCCTAATCCTTCCAACTTCGCGGCGGGACGTCGATGGACCGTCGATGATTGTGGCTTCGGAATATCTTCACCACCGGGCGTCCAAGTAGATTTTCTCAAGAAGTACCCGAATTATGCCTCGGAATGTTGAATGAGGAGGGTTTGTTGTTTTTTTTTTCTACAGGCACGCATGTACTTTATTGGTCCTGCATGTGTCGACCGGCGCCGGCCAAAGTTGGGCGAACACTGGCCGTGGTTCTGCCGACTCTGGTCCTGTTATGGCGCTCCCGGTTGAAATGATTTTGGACCACGTGTAAGAAAACTTTGGGCGGTTGTTCGTCCGTAGGAAAATCGGTTCTCGTTCCAACCCTTCGAGCTTCGTGGTGGGGCGATTCGGCCAGCTGCATTCAATTTGTCAGAGAACGGTTTACGGAATGTTTGGACCTACGGCCATTCGAAGATGCGAGCTTCTCGTCTTACCACGACGTGTCGCTAGAAAGGATCGCACTCGCGATTGCCCCTGGACTCCGCCTAAACGAGACGAGCCCGCTCTTGTTATCTCTTGTTTCTTCGGCCTCTGCTTCTCGAGTTTACTCGACACGGCAGAATCGACTCGTTAGTTCGATGCTCGCAGCGGCTAAAATTTCAACCGGATTCGCTCCTTTTTTCCTCCGGCTCTCACCCGGGCGCATCTCACCGCTGTTTTTTTTTCTTTTCTTTCGTTCTTTCCTTCTCTCCGGCCTTTCCTCCCTCTGGCCATGTACGTACGTGTACGAGGACCTCCCCTATCGATCGACGTCGCGGGTATTCCCTGGCCACCCACCCTCCTACACTCTTTATATATAATGCCGTCCACCCCTTCGAATCTCTTTTCTGATATCACTAGACAAATATGAAGAAAAAAAATTTTATGGACAACCGTACGAACGTCGCGGATGAACAATCTTTGACGCTTTCCAAATCCTTTAAATTTTGCGTGGTCAGCGATACCGAAATCCGCAAAATAAGCGCCAAAGTTTCTTGTCGAGAAACATCCAAAATTCTTCTCTTGCCAATCTCGCAACCAAAAAAGTCGTTGATTTTTCGGTCATATTGCTAAGATGCGTCTCAGTGCCGAAGAACTTTGGGTCTCGAGGGTGGTGGGAGGGCCTTACACAGGGCCAGCGTCGGCCCAGTATCGGCTCTCACTCGTCGGGACATGCAGCACCAACAAACTATGTGTCGGTAAGGAAAATACGGTACTCTCAAAGTACAAAGTTTATCTGACTGTTTCGATCGAGATCCAGTTCCGACAAAGTGGGACTTGGAAAAGTGACTTCCAGATTTCTCATCACCGGACAAGCGATTAGAAGCAGAAGGAAGAAAGCGTAGGCGATCGTTTTCGGGTAACAACGAAGTTTAACGAGTTTGCAGCGTATCGTAGAGGAGCATTGTGCCAATAAGGATCCCCGTACCGCGGTCGTCGAGGAAGTTGGACACAACGTTTTTAGGTTCCCTACCCGGTCGCCAACGGCCGACTCTGGCTGACTGGCGTCCTTCCGACTCCCCGCGAAGTCGCCTTTTCGGCGATCGCCGTCAACGCCGGACCTCCTACAGTTTTCCCCCGGAGAAGGACACTTCGCCAAGTGGACGACGGACGTCTTCGCGACGCCGTTTCGCCGCGTGACGTCATGGCGTCCGTTGGGCTAGGTCGCGGTAGCCCGCAAGCGGCCACCCTCTTCCCGCCGAGTTCGCGTTCCTCGGGCCGGAGGGGGCGAACCGCGAAAGAAGGGACGCGGGCAAGAAGCGCCTAGGACACCCCAGTACGTGGCCCTCCCGATTTTTGTCTGTCTCCCTTTTATTTTTTCGTCGCGCGCTACTCGCTCGGGCGCTGCTGCCGCCGCCTGTGCGCTCCTGGCTGCTCGGCGAGCTCCGTGCCGAAAAAACCAAGGCTCGCAGAAAGGACGCCCGGCGTCGTGGCGCTCTTTGGCTGATCAATACGCCGCCGCCTCTCTCGTACGCGGACGGTCACGCATGTGCACGGTGGTGTGCTCAGGGAGTGAGGTGCTCAGGGAGCGAGGAGGCGGGTGGTTTCTCTCCTCCTACATCCTCCACCTCCTCGCTTCCTTTCCTGCTAGGCTGCCCGATTTTTCTTTTTTTTCCTCTCTCTCTCTCTCTCTCTCTGTCTCTCTCTCTCTCTCGCTCGCTCTCCTCTTCTCCTTTTTTTCTTCTTCTCTCTGCCCCCTTTTTTTTACCCCGCGCCGTTCTCTACGTTCCTGCATTTTTTACGCCTTTTTTCCTCCCACCCCCGACCCCATCGAGCTACCCCGTGTGCAGCGCCAACTTCCACCGTAGCCACCTTCCACCCTCCGGCCGACAGCAGCTCGCTCTCGCACATACTCTTTATTTCTTTCTCACTGTCTCGCTCCAACCTCCCGCGGTTCTTTCGCCAGAGGAGCTGTTATATCTTGCGCTTTTTCTATCTCGTTCCCGTCGGAGGCTGCAACGAGAAAAGCCAGGATAGAGAGAAGGCTCCTTCTTTCTCTTCTGTTTCGATTCTCCCCGCCTCCAACTTTCGTTTATCCTTTTATTTTCCTTATTTCGTTTTTTGGTTTATTTGTTTGTTTTTTTTTTTTTCCACATTTTTTTCATTTACTTTTTTCTTCTTTCGCTTTTTCTTTTTTTCTTTCCTCTCTCTCTCTATCTCCTCCTCTCTCCTTTACCGAACTCTCCCTCACATCCACCTTTTTCGCCTGCTTTCTCCTTCTTTGCTCCCTTTTTATTCCGTATTCCCTCCCCCATAGCCACCCAACCCACCCGGTCGGCGCGCCGCTTCCCTCCGTCTATACGCGATACGCTCCAGCCACCGTCGACGCCGAGCGACGGCGTCCTTTTGCTATCGGGACTCTATACCGCTTCCTCTATCGTACGTAGACACGACCCAACCCACCCCCCACCCGACTCCTCTCTATAACCCATGACGATGCCGAGAACTCCTCACATGGACACAGATCGAGCAGAGAAAAGTGAACGAGATAGCTCTCGGACCGGAGAAATACACACTTTCAACCTATATATCAATACTAATACCTTTCGCGGGAAAGAACACACCTTCGCATCTTCCACCTACTCGTCGTCCGCATTTACCCGGCTTCAACCCCTTCGACGGAATCCACCCTACCGAACTCAAACCCCCTTCCACCCGCCCACCCCCTCCCCCCTTAAACCCCCTCGGCCGACCCACCCGCCACCTCGTAGGGGTGGCGAACACCCCTTCGCAAAGAAGCGCACCGGCCTCGATTTCCCGGCACTGACGAATCACACCCCATCCCAACCCATCCTGCCCCCCCCCCCCCCCCCCCCATCAGCTCCAAAGGGAACTCGCTAATTTCGTTTTTTTTTTTTTTTCGTTCATTTTTTTTTTAATTTTTTTTTTTTTTTTACCCTCCACTCCTATTTCTCATTCTTTCCGTTCCGTGATTCCTTTTTATCTCGATTTCTCTTGCAACGGCGCAATACGCGTTAGACGGCACAGAGACCAGCGAGTGGAAACTCTCGCGACCGAGCACCTAGGCTGCTTTGCCCGCTTTCCTGTTTCCTATTTCCTATTTTTTTTTTTTTTTTTTTTTTTTTTTTTTTTTTCGTGCTGGGTTTATTTTTAGTTATTTTTTGTACCTCTTCACGGGGATTTTCTTGTCGGGCGCGAGGCTCTGAGGGTCTCGACGGTCACCGGACTCCACATCAGCCATCCAACCAGACACCAATTTTCCTTTTTTCTTATCGTTGCAATGTTTTTGGTAGTTTTTTTCTCAATTGATTGAGTAACGGAATCTTTTTGATGAGATGCAAACGAAGGTTTCTTCTTCTCAGCATCAAAGCTATGAAGTTGGTCGTTTTTTTTCACGTCTATGAATTTTTATAGATTTTTTTCTTTTGATTTGTTTCTCGAAACGTTCGACAGTTGATTTTTGGCAACTTTTAGGACGTCGTTGATAAAAGAATTCGGGACTCGAAGAGGTAATCATCATTTCGAAAGAAAGTTTGGAAGAAAATCTAACGAAAATCGGCGAATCGAGGAATTAACGAGGGAAAATTTGTTGTAAATTTGTTTATATAGAATTCGGTGCGTTTAAGGACTTGTCGCGAAGGAAAAAATATCCCTGAAAAGTATACCCAAAATCAAAAATTTCGTGTACTCGATTTTTTTTTCTGCGCCCACTCGATGACTTTCGAATCGCAACTCTCAGAATTTATTTCCTAATCGAGTCCGTGACGATCGTGTTTTGGTTCCTCCAAAAAATCCCGAGTTTCTATCAATCCTCAAAAAAACTTAGTGAAAATAGATGGAAAGGTACTTGTAGTTTCGTAAAAAAATCTTCCCCAACGCGCCGTCAATGCGTTCGGGCGTTATTTTCGAAACTTGCCGGAAGGCTTCGTCCGTTGCCCGATTTTTCTTTTTTCGTGCCATCTTCCTGTCAGATTTTCGAGGGGGAAAACTGTCGGCGTCTTCGAGAAGTGCAGTATGTTTGGCCCCATTCAAGATGAGCGAGTTGGACTGTCCAGCGGCACCCCACTTCAGATATTCCACTTCTGGGCCGAATCCACCCCTCGAGCGGAGCCCGGAGTGGAAATGCGTTACTTCCTAGAGGAGCCGGAGCCAATGCGTATGGGATCTAAATTTTTCTCACAATAAGGCTCATCCGGGGGAGAGCCCGCACCGTCTGTTCTCTCGTCTTGTAGCAGTGTACTATAGCCGTGCGGATGCCACCTGTAGCGCAGGCCCAGAGACGAGAAACTGCTGCTTCCTTTATCTCGGCATCCTCGCCCTTATGGCTTCCGCAAATTTTTCTCTCATCCTCATGATCCAAGATCCGACTTGAAAAATAAGAAAACTGTCACGGAAGTGCAACGAGAGTTACGACCTCAAAGATACGGAGTGACCGTGTTACAAAAAGTGCACCCTCGAAATCTATAAGACTGTTCCGAGTGAAGAAACGAGTGAACAACATTGTGAAAGAGCATAATCAAAAAACGGTGATAAAAAAAGTTATCAGAAAAATTATCGAAACACGATGAAAAACCTAATCAAAAGTAAAGCGGGAGCTACGTTAATGATGCGACACGCGCTATTACAGCGAACGAATCATATCCTACAAAATTTGTTCAATTTCAAGTGAAGATTTTAGGAAAATAGCGTGCTAGAGCGAGGAGGGGAAGGAGTATTAAACGTATCAAGTTTTTCTCTTGGGCGCTTCGTCCGCCTGGTCAAAATTCAAGAGCGAATCATCAGGACCCGACAAGGTCCTGACTAGGCCTAGTCAGCCTCGATGTAACAATCGATGCATCGATAATTTTGTCATTTTTTCCATCAGCACTGCGACAACGTAAAGGTCCCATGGCTACGAATAAATTTCGTGTGCACAGCAGATCCTTCTCAAACAGCCCTTAATAGAAATGCGTACGAGTGCGGAAGGAAAAAAAAAAGGTATTAAAGAATGACCTCGTTTCCCTTCTCAGGACCCCTTGGTGCGGGAGACTCGCCGGCCCAAGCTCATTTTCCCTCGACTCTCCCTCGATATATGACAAGCCGAACGACCTCCGCACACTACCTCACATCTGAAGGTTCACATTTAGAATCTAGCTGTCCGAAAGACCGCGTGTGGTCACGCTCGAGACTCTCCCATCCAAATCTTAGTTTCTTTTCGTGCCATCTTTTTCCGAAAGTCGTTTCCACAAGCACGAACACGGAAAGCTCATCGAGCGATCGATCAACCCTCTCTCCGCGAGGGATGTCATCGAGGCTATTTCTCGAAAGGCCTTCGGTAAAGCCCTGACCCGCCTCACGTTCTTTACTGACCGCAGAAAAATCCGCAACGGTATATCCGTTGCGAACTAAATCTCAAGATAAATAAATGTAGTTAAACTGATCCATTTGATCGTTTCAGACACATTGTGAGTCCGGTTCGTCAAACAGTTTGGATTATTAACAGAATAAAGCTTAAAGCTTGGTTGCTTCGAAGCTGATAAAGATAATTGCTGGCGATATTTGTATCGTTGTTTTCGCGAAAACGAACGTAGGTGAAGACTTAAGGAGGACGCGGCGTTAAGTTGGGGTTAAGAAATGGGAGGATACGAAGTTCGATACCAAGATCGAACTCAAACCCGATAAGAAACTTCCATTTACCTGAGAATTTAAGTTTGAATTAGACTTAAAAAAAGGAAGATCATTTTAGCCCCAATCGCCTCGGATACAACCAAATTGCTACGGCGTATCCATTACGAAAAGAAGAAGCTCATTTATCTCCATGGGAACGTCGCGGACTTTCACAGTCACAACGCCCCCTCCCTCGCGGCTCTGGGTCAAATGATTGTTGCCTGCGCAGTACCAAAGTTAAGCCGGAACTTAAATCCGACAATAAGTTCCATTTCATAACACAGAAAATCAAGCGAAACCACAACAAAGTTCCATTTTCGTTGGAACCAAAGTGGGAATCTTGGTCGAAAATAGGGACTAGGTGTGACGGAAGCGTGAGTCATTTCAGCCCCACAACCAAATCCCAACTTTACCCGATTCCCTCTATTCGATTCTCAATGTCACAAAAGCTGTAACGTCGAATTCGCTGTAACGTCAATCAGAGACCGTGCAAACCTCTTCGCAAGGTCAAAAAAATGTAGGTGTCCAATAAACGTCGGAAGCTCCTCGAGGTTGGATATCAAAAAAAATCCAAATATTGACCTTGCGATGAATCCATTAGAAAAATGGAGAAGCTTGTTTATCTCCATGGGAACGTCGCGGATGCCCAAGGTCACAGCCACCCCCCACCTCTGGCTCGAGTCATTGCCGTCTGTGTTGTGTCTAGACCACCGGCAAACCAACCCCTCCCCCCTCCTCGTCCCGCGACTCGCACCCTCCCATGTTGCCGTCACGAGCGGCTAACTCATCCCTCGCCACCGCCTACTCGTCAGCAGGAGCACCTACCTAACGCCCTCTCCTACACAGCGCCCTCACCTTCGCTCTTCGGCGCGGAACACCACCACTGAGAACTCTCCGGGGTTGGCGTCGCTGCTGCTAGAAATATTGTAGCATATAACCTCTAGCCCGCGTGTAACGCTCGCCAATTATTCCCTCGACATCTCTTTCATCATCCCTCGCGCATAATGCACACTCTTTCGGTTGGCTGTCTACGTACCACCGTCGAGTCTCGTAAAGTAGCGCGCACCCTCTAATAAGGCACACGGAGCCTACGGAAGCTGCCGGAGCGCTGGCTGCTTAAAAAAAGTGGAAAGGCTCTATTCTGGGATCCTGTAAGCTTATAACGCTGGGAAGCTTGTATCGTTGAAACGACTCTTTAACGGACTCGGTTGCGAGACGATAACGTTAAATCTGCAAGAGATTTATCTCGAGGATGAGAATTAGGATCGTGCGATTTCGTTGCGGGGTTGATTTTTTTTTTTTTTTTTTTTTTTTTTTTTTTTTTTTTTTTACTGGAATTCAATAATGATCTTGCAGATCTAATGAAGACGTTGCATGGTACAACAATGGGGTGGGGATATTTTATTTTTTAATTTATTGGACTTGTAGTCATTCTGACGGAACCTAGGAATTCTCAAAAACTCGCTCGCTGGATAATGATATTAAATTTGCAGGTGTTTGACGTTGGGAATAAGAATTTAGTTTATGTGATTTTAAAGTAGATTTTGGATTCGTTTCAATTGCGTTTAAATAACCAGCTGTCTGTTTATTTATTTTATTTTTATTTATTTATTGTCCGCATCATCTACAATGTTTTGTTTGTTGATTTTTTCGATTCCACCACGTAGTTTGCAGATTTACGAAAAAGTATAAATTAAAGTTGTTCAAACCTTACTGAATGAATCATTTATTTAACAAAACTTCACCCAACTGTTTTTTGCCGTTTACACGGGGGTTTGTCGACTACGTGAGAATCCGAGAATAATAAAAGGTTGAATAAAAAAAGGGGTATAACATCGGCAAACGAGAGAGCACCAGGGGAACTTTCTCGGTTATCCGTACTGTGGGGAAAGAGCATCGAGTTTGGTCGATCAAATATGCCACGACCCAAACATGTCACCGCATTCCCTTCGGTGTGATGAAGTACTATGAAGATTTTTTTTTTTTTTTCAATCAAAAACATTCCCTTCCAAAAGGATTATCGTCGTTATTTCGCAGTAACGAAAAATAAACAAAAAAATGTGTAAACAAAAAAATGAAAATCCCTTAACTGCGAAATGGGGTGGAACGGTCAAAACTGTCCCAAAATTAGTAACATCCACACATCTGACTAATTACCTTTTTTCGTCATTTTGTGTTCCAGCAATGCAACCCTCACGAGAAAGATGCGGATTACTGGGGCACGGGAAGAGGCGCGAAGCAGGGCTACGAGGTAAGCTACGCGATTCTTTAACTACGTCGATCTAAGAAGCCACTCACCAATGAGATTACGTTCTACTTTTTGAATCCCAGCATTTTCTGTTGCAGGCCAAAATGAACGCTGATCATGGACAGTTGCCAAAAGGTTTGTGTATAAATCCATGTTGCTTCATTGATTAGACTAAATTGTTGCGCAACACGCGCCTTCGCAATTTTGAATTCGAGCGCCACAGACCGGTTATTCGAGCTACAGGTTGAGGCTTCACGGATAACGGTTAGGAGCATCAGGAAACGATCGCAATTTTTCTGTGCAACCTTTACTGAACCCGCTCGATAAACCGAATCGAATCGTCACGCACATTCGTTCGCGTGGCAAAAAAGAAACGTAAGTGATAAAGTTGGGATTACAAAGGGGTAGGAGAAGTCCGGTAGTCGCGGAGTCAGGAATAACGTGAACATGAGCACGCGAGAGAGCATCTCGGGGGGCATCTGAAGGAGGGAGATCGAGTCGGACCTCGATAGTCCAGCTGTCGAGAACCGGTTGTGATTTTTGCATCCGTGACGTAAGATCGACGATTAGGAGACATGAAGAGAACGGCGCATAAATAAAAATAAAAGAATATTGGAACGTGAATAAATCGTCCGCTGGAGCTGAGAATCGAATGGCGTTCGAGTAGTGTTTGTCCCGGTCTCTTTTTTATTGAAAAAAAGAGTCGAATTTGAAGTTGAAGACGGTGAATCCTTTAATACTTGCACAGTCCAAATGACGATTGACACTCATTTATAGTTCTCTAAATATGAATTTTTACGGAATTATATTAAATGTGACATGAAGAGAATTGCTGATAATTAAGAAAAAAATATTTGAAAATGGAGGAAAAAAAATCACGACTGTGAGTAAATCAGATCGAACTTGTTCGACGTTGTTCTATTTTTTTACATGATATAAAATAGTCGAATGAAAAATTATGAATCGTTTCGAGATGAGCGTTGAATCCGTTGTTCTTTAAATATTTACACGAAGCATATATCGATTGGTCTTGATATAAATTCCTAAAAAGTATTTGTTATTATTGAATATAAACAATATGATATGAAGAGAACGTAGGGTAAAAGTGGTGAATATGGCCCGGTCCGTATATCGTTAATTCACGCGCTAATCGGACTGGGCCATATTCCCCACTTTTCCCCTAAACGAAGAAGGAATATTTGAATGTATATATATGACCCGATCGAGCTGAAAGCCGAGTAACGCTCGATGAAACTTGGGTCTGATCCTTTTCTTTTTTAGGACAAAAAAGTTCAACTAAAAATGACGAATCTCCCGAAGACGTACGCTAAAACAAGATTTGTTTTTTTTTTCAATCGTTCACAATTCATGCATCGACCGTTCGAACCACTTATTTTTTTAAATATTATTTTTCTACAATGTATAGAAAATAAGGTTGAAATCCGAAATAATTGAATAGTGAAGTAACCAATAATAAATTGTCAATTCAGTATTTACTTTTCCCAATTATAGTCTCTCTCGACTTCTTTCGTTTTTTTTTTTTTTTTTTTTTTTTTTTTTTTACGTTTTTCTATAATATAAACTGTTTGAAGGTTTGCGACAAGATTCGAATAATTTCAAGCTGAATGTATACTTGGATATTTATAAGGCAAAAGGTGTGAGAGTGATCGGACCATGCATAATTAATTTGCGTGCCAATCGAGCTGGACGATATTCGCCACTTCCATGCAATCGATATCAACGAAAATCTGGCGCATAGGAGGAATGACATTCTAGCAATCCTGCACGAATTTTGCTTATTTTGCAGTGGAAAAGTAAACGGAAACTGGAGAGAGCGAGAGAACGATTGTTAAACGCGCGACAGTTTAAAATTTCGAAAAAAAATTTAAAATATTACAAACAAAATATTTGTTAACTTGCATAGAGTAAAAGGGCCGAACTCTGTAAATTTTTCAACTGAAAGGGAAATATCTGGAGAGAGAGAGGGAGAGAGCGATCCACCCACGTGCAACGAACTCTCGAGATCGACAGTGACCCAGGCCTTTGCCATTCGCAGAAAGAGTCGTGCATAGTCTGGTCGTCTCGAAGGCTCGAAAGGGATTGAGTAATCGTCTCGTGTGTGTTATAACCGCAGTAAGCAATGCTTGAGGCTCGTAAAAGGTGAAGCACGTTTCCATAAACGCCATTTCACTGCCAATGTTGCGAGCGCACGAGTTCACCTTCTATCCACGGTAACTTTTCTATTCTCTTGGACGAAAATTTCCATGATAAAATTCAATCTGCCTTTCGCTGCTGGTACTGAGCGTCAAGGAAAGTCGAGCGAAAAAATTGAAATACTAAAGAAAATTGAACTTTTAATCGTTGATTAAATAAATGTATATTTAATTGATTTAATTCAAACGAATTTTTATTATCGTTCCATTCGTTTCCATGGTTCGAAAAGCGATTTAAAAAACACTTCATTTTTATTTCCCAGGCTATATTTTTCCCAAGTAATTATCCTCGCTGAGATATAACTGGGTATGTGGGACATTCCCGATTGCGCAAGTTCGGTTTCCGTTCACCTTTATCAAACCGTATGGAATTATACCGCCATCTCTCTCTCTCTCCGTCAGTTATTTCGTTAATGCATGGATCGCATGATGCCCAAATTTCGTGTAAGAGCCCGGACAGCGAATGAGAGGAGCGATCAAGGCCTAGGTGTATTCGAAAATCCGAACGTCCGGCAAGCCACTGTAGTCGCGTGACACACGAGGTCTTCCACGCCAAGCCAGCCAGTTAAGATGTGCTTAGGAGAGACGAGGCAAAGCCGGCAGGAGGGCCAAAGCAGGTACTGTGGTAAACAGTTCTATAGCCAACTGGCCAACTAGCCAACTAGCCAACTGATTAATTAGCCAATTAGCCAACTAGTCAACTGGGCAATTAACCAATGAGCCAATCAGCCAACTGGCTAACTAGCCAAAAATCCAACTGGCCAACTAGCCAACTAGCCAACTGATTAATTAGCCAATTAGCCAACTAGTCAACTGGGCAACTAGCCAATGAGTCAATTAGCCAATTGGCTCACTAGCCAAAAATCCAACTGGCCAACTAGCCAACAATCCAACTGGCCAACTAGGCAACAATCCAACTGGCCAACTAGCCAAAAATCCAACTGGCCAACTGGCCAACTAGCCAACTAGCCAACTTGCCAGCTTGCCAAGTAGTCAACTGGCTAAAGAGCCAACAATCCAACTGGCCAACTATCTAACTGGTGAACCGAAAAGATTTTGAGAACGAGATGTCCGAGTCGGAGTGAAAAAAACATGAATGACGTCCTTCGCCCTGCGCTTAAACTCAAAGGATACCGCGTCCACGACTCTCTTTCCGTCTCTCTCTCTCTCTCTCTCTCTCTCTCTCTCTCTCTCTCTCTCTCTCTCTCTCTCTTTATCTCCGTCTCTTTCCGTCTCCGTCTCTCTCGGGCGGTCTGTTCTACGATGATGGGCGGGTATTAAAGTCATGCACCTGTTGTGCCCGGGTAACACTGGGGGCGGTTGGCGATTCGCGAGGAAAGAGAAACGAGAGCCAGAGAGATGAGAATTCACACATGCACACGTACATTACGAGGGCAACTCGCACGCGGCAAGGGTTGGAAAGCCATCGCCAGAGAGGACATCTCTCGCATCACCGACAGCGACCGCGACAGGAGCATCATCGTCGAGATGGCGGCTCGCATCGGGCCTCTCGGTCGCCGGGATTCACCGTCTCTCGTTCGTCGTCGCAGTATTTCATGTTTTTGCGTCAACGGCAAACTTTACTGCCAATTAAAATCGTCAGAGTGCGCGCGCCGCGGAGGCCGCAGCGTCCCGAACGAACGACGCTGGACCGCGATCGACGAGCATCGGAAGCTCATAGAGTCAGCGGGACAAAAGAGAGACGAGGCATCTCTAATAGGCTAAACTGCGGATACGCGAATTCGATTAAAGAGCCAACCGAGTCTGGCGATCGTCTAGACGACATTGAAATAATGTTTCTTTTTTTGTTTTTTATTATTTATTTTTTTTTTAACGACATTCATATCTCAAGAATGGCGATCGGTATGGGAGGGAGGAAGAAATGAAATGCCGAGTCAGCTTCGCTTCACCATCCGGCGTTTCTCCCGCCATAGTGTTGGAAATCGATTAATCGACCACAGGACGCAAACCACTGACATTTCCGCGGAGCGAAGTTATATTTGTATAATTCAAAGGGCTCTTCTCCGTGCGCCGTTTCTAGATTGTCCTCTCCATCGGAAGGTGGCAATAAAGCCGAGGCGAACGGTGGCCACGGGTGTGACCTTCGAATTGTTAAAACACGAAGGCCAATGTCGGAAAGCGTATTGCGGGAACAAAGGTCAGCGTGTTTTCTGGATAATTCCAATATTTTTTTTTTAAATCTCGTATCGAATCGAAAATACGGTGAATAATATTCCGATGAGTGTAAAAGTTGAAAGATATAACCTATAAATATATTAATTCAAAATTTTCAATATTTAGTAATAGTGATAATAAGTAATCGATTCGTACACGAATTAAAAAAAATTTCTTTTTCTTCATCACCGCATCGTTGAAATACAAAAGCCAATGTCGGAATACGTATCGGAAATAAATTTAATTTTTCAAAAATTCTCGTATCGAGAAGATAATCTGTCGGATTATTATTATTAGAAACAAACATTCCAAAAAAATGTCTATATCAAGAGAAAAATGTAACTTATAAAATTATAAAGCTCAATATTATAAAAAATTGTTATTTTTCATGAGACACGACATGAAAAAATCAACGAAGTATCTAATAATCTATCGCGTGCTCGTGCTACCTTCATGATACCTTCATCTCGTTCTCACATTTTTTTTCTTCCCTAGGAAAAATCGAATGTCGTTTTACGGGAGGCAACTTACGATTCTAAAATGTACGGTTTAATTTCGCTCGGGGCGACCTTACGACTTGCATAGGCAAATTATTCACCTAATCGTAACGCGGACATTATTAGTCAAACGCGTTAGGCGCACTCGACGAATGACGCAGTTGAAAAGATGAAAAATAATTTTAAAAAACACAAACACACAATTCTATAAGTCTACTTATGCGTTGGTCGCACTTGCGTCGAACAATGAAAATAATTGCCGAGTTCCCACGGCCATCAGAGGAAGCGCGACGAGTTTGTCAGCCGGACGCGATCCTATGTGCGCGAGCCAAGGGACGTACACTGTTTTTTGGCAACAGCTAAAAAAATATTCGTCTTACGTAATTCAGATTCATTAACAACTATAGTTGAGAATTTTGTTCTCATAAATTCACATTCACTAAAAATTTTGTGCGTACGCACAGATTTTTGGGAAATTAATCTTGCACGAACGTTTCGCTCGTTCTTAAACGTTACGATAAATTAATAATACCGATATCGGAAATTCATTTTTATTAAAAAAAAAAAAAAAAATGACGATTCATAATTCCTTGGAACGTTTCAACCGATAGAACATGAAAACCTGACGAATATAATAAAAATATTCGAAAACAATTTCTTCCGCAACAAAAAATACGTCATCGGACAAAGCCGGTAGGAAGAACGGGCCTTGATTGAACCTGTTGCCAAACGAAATTCTATTCGAATGAAAAAAAAAAAAGAAAAAAAAATGAGAAGCAGAACGAGCTCGTAAATATATGAATTCACGGTGCCAGCACACGTGACGTCAGTCGTCATTAATTCTCCCGTTCTTTCGTGGAGCGGAGAGTTATCGAGAGGAGCGAACAGAGAGAGGCTGACGGCGCGTCGTGTATATGAAATTCCGCGACACGGAGTTAAGAACCGTGTGCTTGTGTATTATGCCTGAGCAGCCTCGAGAGAGAGAGAGAGAGAGAGACGATGCTGAGCACCCGAGAACACTGCTTACCAGCGGATGGATCCATCGTCTCTCGTGATACAGCAAGAGCCGATACTTTAGCGCACGTAGGCCAACCTCGAATGTATGCAAAGTCCAAGAAAACATGTATTAATATAATCACGAATACGAGAGTACGAGCACAGAGTGGCCAGTCTAAGCCAACAGTGCACGGTCAAGCGCTGCACTCTGCGCATCCTCCAGCACATTCTATAATCGCACACTGACGCCCACTGTCGCGTCGACCGAGCACGAAAACCCCGTTTTATCATAAATTTTAATAATTTTAATACAATTATTATCATCATCATTGTACGAATAATTATTTTTTCTTTATAATAATAATAATTATTATTATTTAAATATTTTATAATAGTTGCAATAAAGTTCCTAACTGATCTGGCGCTGAGTCGACGAGTAGAGAAATATGTACCGTAAGATCGATTGGGTCGAGCCGGTAAATATAGACATTATTAACGCCGCTTTCGGAGCAGGATTAAAAGAACCTCGAAGGGCAATCGGCACAAAGATTTTAATCCTAATATTATTATTACTATTACGTCAATTATAATAAAAGTTGTATAAATATACAATTTTAATATGTGATTGCTTACTAAACCCGGAAAATCTCGGGTGTGATGAAAATTTAGTTTCTGCTGGTGTAAGATGAAAATATAATTGTCAGATCGACCGGGCCATGTCGATAGACGTTGAAGTAATTATCGTCGAATTCGGAGCTCAATTAAGAAGATCTGCGCGAAAGGGGAATCGACTCAAAAAAACGTCGATAATTATATATAATTATTATTGTAATATTAAAAATAATACAATTGAAATAAAATTTAATAATTCTTGTTATTTTCGTAACTAATGTTGCAAGTATCGCGAGTGAGGGATGGATCGCCGTTGATTTCTCTGAACATTTTACAAACACTGGCGTGAGATGTAAATTCGATTGCGCGATCGATTGGCCAGAGTCTGTACATTCGAAAATCATTTTCGTCTGGTTTGGTGAGCAATTGAAAGAACCCGCGTAAGGTAACACGACTCGAAGATTCATGGAGCGTTGCGCGCCACGGCCGATCTCTCGTCGTCACGAAACGACTCGTCGGAACTGTCGAGAGATATCGCAACGTGAAGCAATAAAGTTAATAAACGACAACGTAGCGCAACACCGTGTGTGCAAAGGGCAAGGATCTTAGGCGGCAGGTTGCAAGGACGAACACGCCTTTCCACGCGCTGGCGTCGAGCATTCCGTCGCGCGAAGGCAACCGGGAAAATCACGTATCGATCTAATTATATTTTCCACCGTTTTTTTTTTTTTTTTTTAACGCGCACTCTCATTTAAATTAATGATCCATACAATTTCTACAATGGTGTCGAGCGAGCGAGTCTTCGGATCGAAATTATTTTTTTCGATGCGTTCGATTCAATTTCGTTCGCCGATTGATTGATTATTGGGAACTTTTTCTTCACGTTGGCGTTTTTTTGTTTTTTTTTTTTAGGAGAGGAACAGTATCGAGGAGCCGGAGGTAGCAGCAGTGGAAGTCCGCCGGCGAGTTTACTCGTCGTTCCGCAACCCCTCACCGTCAAACCGTCTCATCCCTCCCATCTAAATCCTCATCTCGGAGGACCTCACTCACATCCACCGAGGAAGTACCAGTGCAAGATGTGCCCTCAGGTGAGTCACGATTTTTACATTTTTTTTATATTTTTTTTTCCCACGTCGAATCGAATTTCTGAAGTGAAAGAGACTCGAATAGTTTAGTTTTAGAGGCTGAGGGGAACGTTTGGTATTAATTCCGAAAACGTCGAGCGCGAGGTCCTGGAGTTTACCTGTTGGCAATCTTTGAATACCTCGAATAATAACTGTTATAACATAATTCGTAGAGTGGATGAAAGTTCGCACAAAGTTCCGAAAAAATTCAAAAACAATTTTCGAAAAAATACTGCAGAATGTTTGGAAAAATTCGGAAAATATTCATGAAGGTACTTCGACGTGGACTTTTTTGACGCGGAAAAAAGCCTAAGTACATAAATACCGTTGTCGCAGCTGAGTGAAAACCGGCGCTGTTTGTTCTGCGAATCAAAGAAATAAGTCCTCCAATAGTCAAGGGTCGAGAGCTGCTGGCACAAGCGCGCGCAAGGTGAAATAAAAATTCTCCAAAAAAAAAAAAAAAAAAAAAAAAAAAAGCACGAACAAAAAACCTAAGCAGCAGCAGCGTTAGAGGATTAAAGAGGTACGAAGGGAGTAAATCCGCGGGCCGCGAGTCAAAGGGTTGGAAAGGCAGTAAGTTGGCCCCGCAGTAAAGGATAACAGGACATTCCAGTTCCGTCCTCTTCGGCAAACGCACTCCCTTTCTCCCGCCCAAAAAAAAAAAAAAAAAAAAAAAAAAAAAAAAAAAAAAAATATTAGAAAGAATCAACTAAGCCTCGATAATACGCCCGTGAGTTTTATAGTCCCGGTGCTCGGGCGCGGGCGTTTAACCCTTCACGGTAGTTGCGGTAATCGGGCAAAAGTCTGCGGAAGACACAGAAAACACTTCGAGGGCCGAGAAAAAAAAAATGTTTGGAAGGGTCGGAGCGAGAGATTGTAAAACATCTTCAGTCCCATTCACCGCTCGACCACTTTTCCCCATCGAGTTCCCGTAAATACACGAGGCAAGGAAACCCACCTCGAAGTCCGTCTCCTTCGTGCCGCGGCACTGCCGACTTCCCGCTCCGATCCGCCGCTCCAGGTAGCGGAAGGGTTAGGCGAAAGCTAATTTTTACCCTCGTTTACGATACAGCTTTACCCATTTTTTTTTCACACGCAAACTCTCCTCTCTCCGCGCGTCTTTTCCTCATTTCCTTTCTAATCCCTCAAGCCTTTTTGCCGTTAGAGCGTGATCAGGATCTTTGGCCCGGGCCGAAAAATTTTAACCCCTCGCCCACGGAATCCACGGCTAAATCAACGAACGATTATACGCGATTTTGTACAGAGAAATTTTTGTAAGCGGCGAGGCTGAAGGAGAGTATCGCGGATGACGAAGACGTCTCGCTAGCCGGAGGGCTGAGATTCGAGTCCGGAGGCTAGTGTACCGTGACGGCACAGCATCCTGTCTTCCTCCTGCCCCGCCGACCTCATCCCTGAACCACTCTCTTGCGGCTGAAACCCCCCTCCCCCCGCCCCTTTCGTCTTCCTCTTCTTCTGCCGTAGCTGCAGCGCTCTCGATCTTCCGTTTTCCTCCTCGCTTGCCGATCATCACCGCGCACTCGCGGGAATCATACGCGAGGGGGACGATCTTCTCTTCTCTCCTCGTTCGCTCCCGGTCTTCCGCCTTATACTTCGTCTTCATCATCATCATCATTATCATCGGCCGAGCGGCATCTCCGTTCCTTCTTTATACTCTCCCGGCGCGCACTCCGACGAAACGGGCCGAGCGCGATCACCGAGATCTCTACACTCTGACCGCTCGGATACCTCTTGGGCAACCGCACATCGGGCACAGTTACTTCCAGTCGGTTCTCGGTTTTTTTTTTTTTTCTTGTTTCGGGTTTTTTTTTTTTTTAATTTCTTGTTTATCTTGCGCGATCGAGACGCGTCGATTGTTGGGACTCGAGGCCCGATTCGCTGCTTCGAAATAATTTTTCTTTTTCACATTTTCGCGTTTCTTCTTCGGCCAAATATCGAAAAAATAAACACATAATCGTACTTTTTTTTTAGCGATTCGAAGTAATGAACAAACGTTCTTTTCGTGGAAGTTTCTTTGACAATTGTCGAACGAAGTAAATAGAACTTGATTTGCCGCCTGATTTTGATTATTTCTATTTATTTTTATTGCAGTTAAGATAATTTTTTTTTTTTTTTTTGTGATCGAAGTGAGAACTTTTAATCGCGGCGAAGGTCCAGTTGGGGCCCTTCATTCTCAAAGGGCCGAAACTACCTAATTTATAGGAGAACGCATCGGGGCAAAGGGGGGGGGGCGAGGGAGACAATCAAGTGTGCAGGGTTGTAAGCGATCACGCGCTCCGGATCCACACGAGAATCAGAAGCCGTTCAGCCCACAGGTCGCCTGTAGCGGAGCTCACCTGATCACGCGTTTCGCACGACGGTAGCAAGACCCAACGTATATATATAGATTTTTTTTTTTCACTTCACTCTCAACCAATGTTTTTTATCCCATTTGCGGCCATGCCACACCGGCAAAAGTGCCAAGAGCGTATATTTCCCCCGGTTGCTAAAACTGGACTGCTCGCGGTCCTCGCTATTGCCTTACTATGTATTTTGATACATATGTATGTGTATATATATTTAAAAAAAAAATAATAATAATAATATATATATATATAGCTATATATATGGGGGCCAATCGAGATACCGGGAGCTCTCACCGTCCCGAAAACATCGCCTTAGATGAAATTTTAATCGAAAACCGCCTATGGGTCTTCCTTTGGCCGGCCACGCAATAGCCATCATCATTCAGGCACGCACTTATTCAGCACCCCGACGGCTATTACTGCCTTGTGCGTAGATAATTTCTCGCAGCACGGCAGAAATGTCCGACAAAATTTTTACGGAAATTGAATATTACAGCGCGATAAATAGTTCTTATCCGGCGAGGTGTTTCTTATACGAGGAAAAATTGGAAATTCATTTGTTGATTCGTAATAGACTTTCTTCTGGGGTGAAGTTTCCGAGTTATTAGCTTTTTCATTTTGCGAGTTGCCGAATACAAGCACTCGGGAATTCGTCGAGAATTTATTTCCCAACAGTTTCACAAGTTTCATCGATAAGCACACAACCATCTATTCAGACATAATTTTCATTTTCCAAATTTTGATTTTTTGGACATCAGTTGGTATTTTGGGTAATACGTCTTATCGACTCGAAAATCCACAATTTTTCCTACACTTTCGGACATTCATCTATACGTATTCGATCATGAATTTGTTTTGTTGCTGAAAAAGGGCGAACTCACTTACAAACCAACGAGCAACACCGACGGTGCAAACAGCTATGAACCAAAAAATTCTGCGACGTTCACCCATCGTACCTGTAATTGGGCGATCGCCATTATTCGTAATTAAATGAAAAATAAGAATAAAAAAATACGAAAATTTTCTCGACACATTTTCAAAACACCCGAAAATCTCATTTTAACAGCGTTTTTTTTTACTCGAAGAAAGCCTCCGATGTGAGGAAACGAAAAAAAAATTCTGTCGAGTGGTAAAAGGGAATCGGAGTGGAGGAATAAAAATCGGGGGGTTAGGCTAGAATGGATCAGGTGAGCGAGAAACCCGGCAGATTCGGGACACGGCCTAAGCGGCCAGTGCAATCCTCGCGCAGCCTCCCACGCCAAACAAAAGTCCTTAAGCCTCGGAGACTGAACATGATACCCCATTTACTGTCCTATGTACGAAATTTCTAAGTCCGCCCTTCCCTGCCCCTGCTCTAAGACGAAGACACGTCGTGCGAGCGGTGCTTTATAAGCGAAAGAGCGAGCGAGCTGGAGAGCACAATGCCTGCCAGAGTTATGTAACCGTCCGTCCGAGAGCGCAGAAAGGACTCCCCTTCTTCGTGAATGGGGAACTCGCGTCGGTTCTCTGATGTACGTACGCACACGCACACGCGCGCGGATAATATTGAACGGGGACGACGGAAAGCGAGAATGAAAGAGAAAAAAAACTCCTCGAGAGATTCGATAGTCCGTCAAGATTATTCTCACACACGAGACGTTTCGTGTAGAATGATTCTGGGGGGCGCGCGGAAGAGTGTCGAAACGAGGCTCGGAAATTGCTAAAGATTTTCTCAAATTTTCTCAAAGATTTGGAGATTTTTTTTTTTTCGCCAAGTGGTTAAAAATATTTTTAATTTCATATAACAGAAATTTTAATAGGGTTTTCGGAGCAGTGCGTGGAATTGCCGGAACTATTTGGAAATTATTTTCAAATATAGTTTTTTTTTAAATATAAGATCGTTTATGCGGAAAACGAATTTAACACAAGTTAATAGGAGAAATATTTTCCATGCAAAAATCGTAGATTGTCGAAGATTCTAGAAAGAAAAAATGAATTGTCGAGTGCAAATTTAAGGTGCACCGTATGGGGATTATTATTTTTCGGGAATAATCGTGCCATTAATTCTGGCCAATGTCAGTTCGCCTGTTCCTTCGTCTCCTGTACACTATTAAAAATGTTATGAAATTTACGACACGTTCGATAGACAAAGTAACATAAAAATTAGATTCCATATACATTGTATTTGATAAATTTAATAATTTAATCTCAAATGCATTGTTCATTAAAATTGCCGCTGACGGCATTGAAATTTCAATTCACCGATGATGCAACAGTCTCACGTGGCGATAAAAATCTTTTGCTCTGTCAATGAAGACGTGTTTACAATCTTCCAAAACATCGAATGAAAATTCATATTTTCGATACACTGTATGCAAATAAAACTTCGTATTAACATTTTTAGGAGTGTAATAACTGGCGCGTATTTGCCCCTCGTCAGCAATCACGAGCAACCCCGAGGCCGGGTCGCGTGGCGCATTTCGCGAGTGCACGGCCCGTTGATCTCGCGGTACCTGTTTAGAGAAGTACAATTTTTTGTTGCCGGAATGAGTGGAGTGCTCACGGTAGTAGCCGAGGCGACGGTCGCCGAGCTACCAGGACGTTGCTTTCCCTCTGCGAGGAGAACGAGCCGAGAGGATATGGTTGAAAAAAAAAAAATTAAAAAAAAAAAATTAAAAAAAAAATTAAAAAAAATAGGAGTAAATAATCTCGCTCGAGTTGCCTCTGGTGCCGGTCGTAAATCTGTGGCGGGGCTCATCATGAACTGAATATTCTTCTCTTCTTCTTCTCCATCATCTTCTTCTTGTTCTTCCCACCGATACGCTCCTCGACGGCGAACTCATCCGCCGCTATCGTCGTCCATACAGCTTATATATTACACTCTCTCATCGTCTCGAAGAATGGAGGACCGACTTGCTCGTTCTCTCTCACGGGATCTTCGGGGGCTGCCCGCGGAGAGAGACAATCGCGCCAGGGGAGTCCTCTCTCTTCGTTCCCTTCTTATTCTTCATTCGACTCTCCGCTCGTCTTTTTTTGCCGCTGGCGCGACTAACGAAAATGGGCCCTCCCCCTCGCTCCTGGGGGGCTCCGACGGTCCCGTCTCTCCGGTAGCGGAATCCCTCGGAAATTGAGTAGCTATAAAATTAATTATCCGACGTGCTTTATCGCCTCGCCTCTCGCTTCTTCTCCCTCGATCCTCCTCACCATCCACGCCGGTTTCCGCTCTACGGGATCGTCTATGATTCGTTTTCGTCTCAAAAATATAGCCGCGGATCATCGTCGATTAACGGAATTTTTATTTTTCTCAATTTTTTTTTAATTTTTTTGTTTTTTAATTATGTTTGGCGATTACTGTCTTCGAAGTAACGCCGATGTGAAAATCGCTGGTTCAATGTTATTCAACATTTCTTGAATTTATATACGGGTATATCTTCCGCAATTTCCTCGCTGCTTTCCGCTCCACGAGTTCAGCTACGATTCCTTTTCGTTTCCAGAGAAATACCTGGCTGAATATTCGACAATCGACGGAAGTCATTTTTTTTTTTTTATATTTTTTTATCAACCACGGTCGACGATATAAAGTCAATCTGAATAATCAATTCTCAAAAGTTACTCGACGTCTTGTGACGTCGATATGAAAAATCAATTTTCGAAAATGTTGTTTGTACATATGTTATATAAGTAGAATATAAGTAAAGGATATTTATATAAGTGAAATATTGTCTCTAGAGCAAGGAGAGAAGGACGGAAAGAACCGATGAAAGACGATCCCCTATTCGGGTGTAGAAACACGAGAGGCCGGGCCATAAGTGAAGAAGCGGCAGCTTTAAAATTGTGTTTGCCAGACGTATCACACGGCCTGATGAGTCTTTGGGATGTATATATATATATATATATATATATATATATATATATATATATATTTCCTTTTTTTCTATGGATTTTTTTTTTCCGGGGCTAAGAAAAAATCTTTCGATGTCCGTTGGAGTCTAACCCACTGATGTGTGTTCAAGAGCAACACGCTGCAGTCTGGTACCCTCTTTTTACCATGAAAACCAGGGAAGCGTGGCCATCCACCGGCCACCTAACGGAAAACCTTAATATCGTTCACCGTGGACGAAATTTGGGATATCGGCTGGCAAATAATCCGCTGTACTCCGCCGTAAATCCCACCCGATTTTTTCCTAATAATAACCAAAAAAAAAAAAAAAAAAAAAAAAAACCAAAACATTTGTGAAACGAATAGAAACATCGACACTTTGAATAAAAAAAAATCTAAAAATAAAAAAATCAAAAACAATATATTTTTCAAGTCCCGTCCGACATCGACTTCTACCGATCGTCAAAATCATCAAAATCAGACTCACGAGCTCTAAATTGCCGTGCCTAAAAAGTCACATGAGTGCCGATTGGTTAAAAAAAAAAAATGCCAACCTCCTATCAGTGCCCCCTCTTTTCCTACCAGGGCCCCGGCAACGGGCAAGAAATTCGGGGGGCAGACGCTCCCGCTCTTTCGTAAAATATCCCAAAGAGCGGCGAGTAGCCGAAGGGGGGAGGGTTGGGCTAGGGGGGAATATGTCGAGAGGATAAATTTTCCCTCTCCATTGGGCTTCCTAGGGATGCTGCTGCCCCCGAAGTCAGGTTCCCATGCCCCCGGTGGAATCTGTTCGTCTCCGTCTCGCCCTCGCGCACATGTTTCTCCCTCGTGTTCCCGTCTCCTCTCGGTCTTCCCCGTCGGTGTCTCCCTTCGAGAGAGCTCGCTCGACGGTCTGCCACCTGTCCCCCGGAGCCCGAACGCCCGCGGGAACTCGCGAGAGCCGGCCGGAGAGCGGCGGAGAAAGGGAGAACAAAATTGAGCCGAAGAAGGGAAGAGATGAGCGATATAATGTGTACGCAACCATCGATGTCTTCCTGCATGTAAAACACGAGAGAAGCGCCTGCAAGAACGATCCCGGGCCGCATCGAGACCGCGAGCTTCTCGTTCTTATCTCGTTCGTCTGCGTCGCTGACGAAGAGATCGATTATCGGGAGAAGTCCATTAAGAGTCGACGAAATAATTTAAGGGCCGATGGTACGAGGGACTCTCGGGAGTCTCGTGGCTCGATAGATAATCCGCGACCATTATGCCCGATCAGCCGCTCAATAATCAACGAGACTCGGGATGAGCCGAGGAGAGACGTGGCAAGACGTATGGGGACGATGAGATTAAAATAATTCGACGGAGACCACGTGGTACGGAGATGAGAAACACGAGACCAAACTATTTTCGGGCTTAGCCTAATGACCTGAGAAAATTGTCGGGAGGACGAATCCTCGTTGACGACGCGAGAAGGAAAAACGCGAACTACCAACAAAGCGTTTGCTGACTTTGGATTTTTTCCGGATTTGAGGGTAGAATTTTTTTTTTTTTTTTTTTGGTCACTTGAAATATGTGTTTAGTCAGAAATTTCATGAAATGTGAACGTTTCAGGGTCGAGGTCGGATCTGGACAGTTTTTTTCGGAATCGACAATTTTCTGCCACTTTTTCGAGTCTGAAAATTCGAAACGCGTGTCATTCTTTCGGAAATTCCATTAAAAATTGACTTTTTATGGTCGTGCTCTAATCAGGACAGTTCTGTCGAAAACTGCAATTTCCCTTTCTCGTCACACTCGTTCTATCTCCTTACGTTTCTTGAAATCCAATAGAGTCTCGATTGAATTTCATTTAACGAATCTGCAAATTTCAGATGGAAAATTAAGTTTGAAAGATTGTGCACACGAAGCTTCGAAGAAAAATAAAATGACCTCACGAAATATGGAGTATCTCTATTGATGCTGAGCGAAAAGATTTTTTCCTGAATTCTCGAATCCGATTCTGAAATCTTAATTTTTTTCCCACGAAATTTTTTATTTTTTTTCTATAGGAGATAAATGTTGATTCTGACCCTTTAAGCATCCGGATTGTTTCTCGGTCTCGCTAGGTCGATCCGGCTACCAAGCCGGCTCTTTCCGAGATTGATTTAGCGAGAACTAATGACGAACGGGCAACCCCGTCACGAAATTACTCGGAGATCTTGGAATATAAAAAAAAGGGAAAAAAAAGCCTGGCGCGGTCCTAGATCGCTGGTAGTTCGCGTCGTGGGTGTATTTTACCTGAAGGGTCGGCCTTCGACATCTGGTCAGATTCTCTTTCACGTGGAGGGGAGATGAAAAAAAAAGTTCCACCGACACCTTATCAAATATAGTGGAGGAGAGACGAGGGAGAACGAAGAACGTTGCCCTGATGTGCTTCGGCTGCGGCCGCACAGACGGTGGCGCGTCCGGAGAGAAAGATAGCTAGACCTTCTTGGACGATCTGTGGGAAAGATTTCGAGAGCCTCAAACTTCCCTTCGCTCCTCTCTTAAGCTATATCCGCCCCCGCGTTCAGTTTATATTCTCATTTTCTCACGAGAACGAACGAGCCCTTCCGACATCGATAGCCATCGGTGACGAATCGTGTGCCTTTCGTATTTCAAACATTTTTTTATGTCCACAGGTGAAAACATCGAGATAAATAAATTGTGAACACTCCAAAATTCACAAAGCTTTTATCTCGTTTTCACTAATTTTCTCGATGCGATGAGAGCAATAAAAAGTACCAACTGTGAGAATTAAAAAATTCACTAGTTTCTTATGATTGTGTTTTTTTTTTCGCGGATCTCGAATTTAAAGGTGAAAATACCAAAAAAAAAAAAATGTGAATATTCAGACATTCAAAAATTTGTGTTCAATTTCTATTAGCAAATTTCCTGCGGGCCAGGATAATTTCGCACGTTCCTAGAACGATAGCACGTGTTTCCGCGACGTTTTCTCTCGACGAGTCTCGTTTACCAAAATCCACAGGTGCGACAGCAGCAAAAAAATCAGAAACGATTCGAGGATGGACATTTTTTTAAAATTCTATTCTTCAGCATGTTTGCCAAAGAGAGGCAGGTCGAGAGCACGTTTTTTTCCAATTTTTTCATCGTGTCTTTTAAATTCAGAGTGCACAGGTGTAAAACCCGCAACGAACAGACACAACGCAAAAAAATCCATGAGTGTTTATTAATCCAGAAACTTTTTTGCATATCCGGACGAGGGGAAAATTTTAAACGTTCCCGATGCGATCACACTGTTTTTTTTCCGCCGATGCACTCTCGTGCCGGGCAACACGCACGGCGCCTGCTGCACCCCTTTTCTTCCTCGTTTTTTGTTCGTTTCAGCACGCGCCCGTTGTTCGCTTTTTTCCCCCTATTATTTCTTTTTTTCCTCAGTTGCAACCAGTGATTTTTTGGTGGTTACGGAATTTTTTTAAAGCCCTCGGCATAGCGATACTTCTCGCGCCTCCTCAACCCCGCACCGCCGCTATAATAAGATATACCATGGATCGAGGATTAAAAAAAAAAAAAAAAAAAAACCTTCCTTTCGTCCCGTCGATCGTTGGCTCCGCACGCGCAACGGCTGTCTTTTTTTTATATCCAGACTCTCGTCAATGGCGAAGCAAATTTATGTGACACGGAGCGAGCGAGTCAGGATTTTTCGGAAATGCGGAAAAAAGGGCCCCCTCCCCCCCTTAATGCCCACGGACTTTCTGCTCTCCCCTCGTTCTCCAGGAGGGCTGCAACGATTTTTCCATTTTTTTTCCTACGATCACCTTCGTTCTCCTTCCGCTCGTAGCTTCGGTCATATTCCTCCCCTATACGTGCGCGCGGTTAAAAAAAATTTTTTTGGGGGGGCTTCGTTTCCTTTTTCCTCAAAGACCACGGCGCGTACGCCGACCACGCGCCACATGGTCGATCGCGCTCGCGGGAGCTCCGTTGTTTTTTTCGCTGTTTTTTCGCCACCCGATTTCTCGCATTGTGGACCGGGTGTTCCTCGTCCCGGAGGGAGCCGTCCGTGTCCAGCGCGCGTCCGGCGCCAACGGGGCCGCATAAAAATAAAAAAAAACCCCCCAAAAAAAATCTAACGCATGGGCCTCATTCAGGATTTGCGTAACCGACGAGGGATATTTTATATTATATGTATAGGCTCGGTAGGAGTGGTTCGATAAAAAAAAAATCTTTTCTGGCAACCTTTCGGGAATAATGCGGAACGTCCGCGGCAATCTCCGCGCGAGATGAAATTTGACCTGCGCAACCACGAGGAGTGAGTTGCGCAATATCTTTCGAAAAAAAAAAACGTTGATAAAGCTTCCGACCTTTTGCTTTTTTTTTTCTTCTTTTTCCTGTTTCGGGAAAAAACGATGCATCAAGCAAGTGCGAGCTTAGATCGAAGGTGTAGTTTGTTGGTGTAAAATATTTCATTCGATTGACAAATTTCTAATAAATTGAGGCAAATAATCGTATGAATGAAACAAGGCTTTATTTCCACCAAATAAATTACCGATTTTAATGAACGTCACAACTTTTGGTTAATAAAACCAATTTTATTCTGCATGTACACAACGAGATTCCATAGTGAAAAATTTTTTTGTTTCGTCGAACGTTTCGGTGTAATTTAATTTTTGTTGCTCCACATCAGATACGGAAATCTCCACCATTTGGAGCGAACTGTTTCGTACGTGTAAATTTAAAAACGTAAGAGTTACCTTTTTCGAGATTTTTCTTTTTTTTTTTTCTTTGCCACACATACATTAACCACCGAATTCAATAATAAACAAAACGTTTACAATTCATCGGGATTTTCTCTACAATCGAATTTTTATTAAACTTCATGTTATTTTGTATTTCCTTCCGTTTGAGCTTTATGAGAAAAAATTGTCGTCACCAAAAGCGAACAGTTTCGCACGTGTGTGTGTGTGTATGTGTGGCTCTGTTAATGAAAATAACAATAAACATCGAGAATTTCGCCTTTGTGACGCTTCAACACTCTTGGCAGATTTATTTTTTCGGTTAATCGATTCCAACGTCGGCGCTTTCTTGTCGCAGTTTGCCGCTATTTGTGAGGGTGAAATCTCAAAAGCGAGACTGTGTCGAGGCTGCCTTGGGCACGCTTCCGCGTTCCCGTACGCTTTCTTTGCCGATTATTGTCAGGAAAAAAAAAATGAAAAAAAAAAAAAAAAAAAAAAAAAAATGTGTCGATGTGTGTCAACGGTTGACGTTGAATCGTCGAGAACGCGTGTATTTTCCTTCAAATCTCTGACGTTTACGTCACGGAAATGAAGAAAAGTGAATGGGGAATTTGCACACCTAAACGGATTACAGATGTTTCTCGGGTGGTTCGAGGTTCTCTTCGGGGGATTTTTGTCGAGACCGGTGGAGTGTGCGAGGGAGAGAGGAGAGAGAGCAAGGGTCGAAACAGCGATCGCTGAAACGACTTTTCGTAGCTCACAGATTTCGTGACGGCGACGAGCGGGGCAGCATTGAGAATCGAAAACGTTTGTGTATCGGCGATGCGCGATCGCCCACGCTTATTCTTCGAACGACCGGGATCGCGGCCCGTGAATAATAACGCGCGGCTAATACCGAAGAGCCGTACAAAGGAAATGCACAATTGGCGAGCGTTCGGTGTGAACTGAAGAGGGAAAAAAGGATGCAGAAATTTCCAGCAGGGAAAAATATTTTCCATTGGTTTTCACTTATTTCTTTTCTCGCTAATAATCTTTCGGATCATTGTCGAATGTAGAAAGCGCTCGAACTGAAAATCATTTCGATCGGGGCCAAAAAGTATCTCAGGAAATGGTTCGAAGTTTCAGAGGGTTTCGTTGTGAATTTTTTTTTTTTTTATTCATGTAAGACCCGAATAAAGCGATTTCTGTGAAATTCAAGTTGATTTGTGATTTAATAATACATTTTAGCAGTAAATTTATTTGTGGGCTGATTTATTTTTTTTTATGGTAAGGTACCTTTTGAACGAAACTCTACTGAAACGCGTGCTCAACTTTTACAATTGTTTATCCAAAATAAAATAGGTTTACATTATTGCGTGGTTCCTTCATCACGCAAACGATGTTTTTGTAAATAGGTAAACTGACGAATGCGAATTTCCATAAAGATACATTTCCGTTGAGTTTCTTTCAGAATCATCGTACCTTAAAATCGTTCAAAAAATTCCAATTCTATCCGTTAAAAAAAAAATCAACAAAAACCTATTATCACGGAAATTTGAGTTTACCAGTTGCCGTGCTTCGAAGAGCATCCTGAATGATGTTTCTGTATTACGATTATGGTTAAACAATTGCAATGCAACTTCAAGTTTCTTTGCGACTTGATTCCTTTTTTCCAAAATAAATTGTAAATTCAATGCAGTGGAACTTGACATCGGCCAGCATTACTTAAATTAATTCACCATTAATGTACGTTCCCCTTTCAACAAAAAAAACCAGATGTAGAAACAGCAAATCCTTTGCTTAAAATTTACAAAAATTCTTATCGAGATTCCACTTTTTTTTACGATGTATCAAGACAAAAATTCGTGGTCTCGATAGGTGTCGGCAAAAATTGATGTAAAATGTCCCAGGTATGAAATACAGCTTCGCCGGTGAATCTGCTCGGGGTTTCTGTGTCCGACGTGTTCTTACAAAGGGGTTTGTCACAGTGGTTGGCAATCCTCTCGGAGAGAACTGCTGGTCAGTCACCCTCGGAGGAGACTCATGCGGAAAGCTTACACTTGTCGCCCGGGCCTGTTGCCGCGAAAGAGACCGACATATTTGGGACCCGTGCGGTCATCGTAGAACATTTCGGGCCACCCCCGAGTCCGGCTCCGACCCGAAACATTAAACGTGCCTTATACCCAAACCCATGTTTTCTCGTGTTTGTTTGGAGGATCCGACACAGCGTGGCGGAGGCGGCGAGACGCAAAGACAGAAAAAAAAAAAAGAAGAAGAAATATAGAGACAGTAGGTCAGTCGAGCAGACCGGATGCGTACCACGAACCCCTCGAGTGCTCTTGAGGTCAATCACCCTTACACCCGAATTTATAACCGTCTGTTTACACTTGAGATCAAACTTCGGTTCCAACATAAATTCATACTTAAGTACCAACTTCAGTTCGAACTGACTTTTCAAACCTATGAATCTTAAACCTAAACTCGTGATCTGATCGAAGATCAGTGTGATTTCCAGTTTAAAAAATCAGGTGCAATTTTTTTTCAACGGCACACGTAATGGCAAAAAAAAACCGCTAATCCTCGAGACTCGAATTTCGCTCGAAAGCAATGTCGAATAAAAAGAACGAAAAATCCACTGGGATAATCCCCGAGGACGAGTTCTAATATACCTCAATCTATGGCGCCAACAAGCCACGAGAGATCAGCCAAAAAAAAAAAGGAGTTTACGCATTGTACTGGTGCGCGAGGTAAGAGAGAGAGAGAGAGAGAGAGAGCGAGCGCTCCTTCTCGTGCCAGCGATTTCAGGAGGGATGCATTAAAAAAAAAAAAAAAAAAAAAAAAAAAAAAAAAAAAAAAAAAAAAAAAAAACACGAGATCGTCGACGTCGATCGTTGTACCCGATCGCGTGGCCTAATCGGCTGTTAAGGACCGAAGGAAGGAGCGAGAAAATAGATCGACCCAAAATCGACCCCTTCGCACGATTTTTCCATTCCATTCATTCCCGCATTCATGCCGCGGGTCGCGATCGATACAAAACACCACGATGAATCGGGTCCTCCGGCTCTTTGAGAGCTCACGCGAATCCTTTGATATTTCCCGATCTGTAACACCTTGTTTTTTTTTTTTCTTCAATCCGTCCGCGTTAGGGGGGAGGCGAAGAGGTCGCAGCACACGACCCGTTCGAAGGGTTCTTCAGGCACTTTTGTCCCCGTGTTGGAGAGGGAAAAAAAATTCACGGACGGACCAATTTGTGTATTGAACTGCGATATATCGAAAGGGTTCGGAGTCAGCGCGAGCCAACGCGAAGGAGGAGCATTTCTAAGCCATAGATTTTTTTTTTCTCCCCGATAGACATTGTCGAACCCTATTGAGCTATCAAAACATCGTGGGGATGGCTTTTTGGCCCCGTGGTCGATGAACAGGTGAAGACGTATTTTTCGGCCGCAACGGGGAGAGGGAAGGTTGTATCGGAGGCTCGACCCATTATTGCGGTCACATTGTCGAGGAAGGGGTTGACGCTTGTCTTCTTGTTAGCGCGAGGCTCCAATTCTATTGATTGCATCTATTATCGATGACTCTCATGGGATGTTTCTTCAGCCATTGAACGACGACGCATGTCGCGCGACAACGGTGCCAACAAACTTGACTCACCGCGCTATTGTGCCGTTTGATTATGAGGTAGGAAAGTCGCGTAATTGCTTTCCGTTGGAGCGTGAATCGTGAAATTAAAAGCCTTCGCGTTATTCTACGAAAAAAAAAGTGCTTATCGATTATTCAAGCGATAAATTTTCGAAGAAACAAAATTGTCAACGACGATCTCCATGTATATTTTAAAAAATCCGAATTTGAGATTGATTGCGGTACAGGAAATAAAAACCGCGGTAAATTTCATGTTTTTTTTTCCCAGCTTCGACCTAATAATTTTTAATATCGAGGAAAACGGCTGTTCCAAGACATCAAAAAAATGCACCAATTTAACTTGCGCTATTGCAGGGAAGGAAAAAGTGCAATAATTTTATATAAAAAAAAAAAAAAAGAAAAATAGAAAAATAAATTCTTTAGCACTATAAAACAACGAAACTGGCGTAAAACACACGCATGCGCACATATGTATTTGTATCTTACTTCCAGCTCACGTCAAATCGGAGCATAAAAATCATAATCACCTTAAAAAAATAATTTTTAACGATTCCGCGTCGAGATTTCGGGGGTATTTAAGAGAAGTCCCTCGGGGGTGCGTCGGAAGAGCGCCTCGTCGCCCCGTTAGGAGTGGCGAGCGCTGGCCCGGCTCCGGAGTTAGATCTTTGGGGTCCACCTGGCAGCTGACGTCACAGCGAAAACAGCGCATCATCCGGAGGGGTCCGGCTCGTTCGGAACCCGGAGGAGACCCCCACGGGTTCCCATGACCCCGGCTGACCTCGTGCCCGCTAAGGTGTCCCCCGGGTAGGAGGGAAGTAGGATTTTTCGCGGCGATCGGGTTCAAGGGTCACGATGCATATGCTTTTTCGGGAGTAACGCAGGCCCGTTGTCCGCGTGCATATAAAATCCGGTGGAATCAAATTTTTCGACCGAAAATTTTGGTAAGACCTCCCCCTTGAGGGGGCCTTCGAGAGCGGAAGAGGCCAATCCTCTCCGGCTCCGTCGTTTCTCTCACGGGTGTGAGATAATTTCTCGAGAAAAATAAACGACCGAGTTTTTCCGTCATGGGAGAGCCGCGGACCGATGCGAGTCGCCCGGACTGTTGTTGTTATTATAATCGTTGTTAGGCTCCATTGAGAGGGAAGGCGGAGCGACGAGAACGACGGAATTTCGAAGGAAATTGAAAACAGCGTGCGAGGTGATGCAAAAAAAAACTCACGGTTTTCGGTTGGCGAGCAAAATCACGTGGCGGCGTTGCGGCATTGACCGTTGGTGACCCAGCCGTGATGACCCCATCGGGACCCCGAACATTTTTTTTCGACTCTGCAAAGAAAGGGAAACGAGATTGTGAGAAACGAGCCAATTGACCTTTCTTCGTTTCGTCGGACAAAAAATTAAAATTTTTCATATCGCTTTCTCGTGACGTTGCTTTATTCGCAAAGCTTCTTCCACAATAAAGTCTATTTTATATTTTATTATTGGCTTCCTATGTAAAAAAAAAAAAAAAAAAAAAAAAAAAAAAAAAAATAGTGCAAGCAGATAGGACAATGGCTTTCGTTATCGAGCCCGAGTGTGGACTTGCGAGATCGTTGCGTGTCAAAGTTTCGAAATTTTCAAAAATATATTCTCGCCACACGAACGAAGAGAAAATTTTCAAGAATTTTTTTTGTTTTTTTTAACGCCTTCCAAAAAAATTCCTCGTTGACCGTTGACTCTCGACAACTGCCTCGAGTCGCAGAAAATTTGATTTCTTCATTGAGAGAACGAAAAGAAAAAAAAAAAAAAGAGGTTCGAAAAATTGTGCAGCACGTGTCTTCGAGGCTCCCCCCTTTTTTTTTTTTTTCTCTTCTTTTTCTATATTTTTTCCGCTCCACCCGGCAGCAACTACAAGATTATTATATCGTCGTTCGACAATGCAATTACGTTAGAACCCACCGCCGTTAAGAATACCCAATAAAATTTTATAACCCCCCTCCTTTACCGCTGCGGTGCCCCCCACTACGATCGACACGTTTCCCCCTTTTCCGGCTTACAGCGTCGACGAGGTACGAAAAACCAACGTTACAACTGGAATACAACGGCTTATGTATAATCCTTCGTCTGGCTTCGTCGACTCTCGCCGAGCTCACTTTCTTACTCCTTCGACGCTCAGCCCGAGAGGTAAAGGATTAAGCCACGAGAAACGGCTAAGGAAAACGGAATTATAAAAAAAAAAAAAAAAACAAGAAAAAAAATAGGAAAATTACTCTGTCCTGCAGGGGCGAGCGCTATAAAGAGAAATTCGGCAATAAAACAGTCCCGAGCTCTTCAACCCTTTCCATCGCGTAGCGGTTTCTCGCCCCCCCCCCCCTCTCTTCTTAACCCCGCTTACAAATCCCCTCTCGAGAGCGAAAACAACAACCCTTTCTCGACTCGGGACACTGACGAGATTTTTTTTTTCTCATCCCGTAGTCAGCAGCTCGGAGTTGGCTCGACCTTTTTTTTTTTTTTTTTTAATGGGGTAGTTTGCTAGAAAAATTATAGAGACGTTCGTCGTCCGAGAGCCTCGGAAATCACCGTTCGCAGTCCTTCGCACTTTTTTTTCTGTTATTTTTTTTTTTTTTTTTTTTTTTTTCTCCCGTGTTCAGCTAGTTGCAACAGAGAGGTTTTCGGAGACTATATATTTCCTAATAAACGTGGAAGGTGGACTGTCACGAATCGCGAAAGGAGGCGAGAGACTGCACGCTTTGACGCCCGTCCCTAATCTCGTCCGAGGGCCTCGAGTTTTTACAAAAGAAGACGAAAAAAATGAAGCGAAAAAAAAGCCGCTCGGGCTTCTCCTCGGCCCGCTGCACAGTGTGTTCTCGCCTATTCTCTGCATCTCCGTTCGCGGCGAGGAGAGCTGGAGGAGCGCGACACGATTCGAGAGAGTGTCGAGCCGTGACCGTGTAAGTCATTCATGCACGAACCAAAATCAAAGTGTGTTTTTTTTTCCAGTAGTAATAATCGAGCCTTCGAGCGTGACCACAACTATTCTCGACACCTCGCGCTGCACACCCACGTGCACACACACACACACACACACACACACACACATATAGGCACACACCTACGCGCCCGAGGAGTCGTCAATGAATATCATGAATATCGACGAATTACTAAAGTTTTTTTTTTAACGCTTTAATCAGGATATTAATTTTTTAAATTAATCGCGCGTTATTTTTATACGGAAAATTGTCGTCGTCACTGAAAAATTGAATCATGAAAATAAATTCTATGACTTTGTTTTTATCGTTTCAATTCATACGAAAAATGTACAGTTTTCGAGTAAAAGTTATTCTGAAAAAATTACCTTCGATTCGGAGGCTTGTTATTTTTTGTTTGTTTGCGCAATCAGGAAATAAATTTAGAAAATCAATCGCGCTTTTTTCGAAATCGAAGTATCGTCGCCGACGAGACAAAACGAAACCCAGAGATTTGTATCGTCGGATTTCGTTTTTTTTTCGTACCAAAGACAGTTGTCGTGTTGACTCAAAATATTCGTGTCGAAAAACTTGAACTTTTCAGCTTACATTTCTGAGCGAACACTCCAAATTTAGAAGAAAAAAAAAAAACAAAATTTTTGGCGACCGAGCAATTTTTATCGAAACAAGAGTAAAATTATTTTTCTCTTTTCGCACCGCGCCACGACAGATTCGTCTCTTCTCACGACTTCTGACGTACCCATTTGCAGTGTGTTAAAAAAAAAATGAGAAGTGAAAAATTCGCCAGAAACACGAGATGCATCGGCTGCAAAGTGGAACAGCGCGAGAGGGAGAATCCCACGAGTGGAGCGGGTAGAAAAATCGTGAATTAAATCGAGGGGTGTTAGCGGTGAAAAGCTCGGCACTTCGAGCCATATCCCCGTCATTAATCTCCCCGGAGTTAAGTAGACGACAATATTTGCATATCGGGTTGCAATGCAATTTTCATTCCGGGCATTTTTATTTTCTCCGTCGTACCTCAACCCTCCGGGCGTCGTCTTCAATCTCTCACCTTTACACTCGGCGGAATTTGATCGATCATCGTTCGGGCCGCGACGGCCCGGAGAAGCGCGAAAATCGTCTCGCATCCCTCGTCGACCCGTTAGCGAGATTCCTTCGCTCTCTTTTATTGTCATTCAAAACACGACTAAAATTGGACGGTTGAAAATTAGAGCCAGCGGAAGATGAGATTTCTCGCTCTCGTGTGTGGAACTCATTCTCGACGGAAAAAGCGGAAGAGAAGGGGGAGAAACGGGGGGGAGAAACGGGGGGGGGATTGCCTCGGCAGCGGAACAACGAATGCAGCGAGTAAAAAAAATTAGTGGAGCGCCGAGAGGGGGAAGCTGTGCGACCTGGACCATATGCAGATTAGGCACAGATGCTTATTTCGAGCGGGGCACGTCGGCGGCCCGCGTGTACCGCGTGCACCTCGTTCCGCCGGACACCATTCAAAAAATCCGGTTTTTTTTTTTCTGCGTTTTTTCTTTCAAACGTGAACTTAAAAAAAAAAAGACGAGGGGAGAATCCGACCGAGGGATGCGCGCGAGGAGGGAGATGAGGCTCGAATGGGGCTGACCGCTATTTTACGATTCAAACAACAATGCGATATAGTTGCTGTCCGATAAGTATCATTGATGAACAGTTCTCGCTGAGCGTTACCGGTTTTTTTTCTTTATTCTTCTTTTTTTTTTTACTCGGCTGATCATCGAGTGCGAATGGGAGTTCCATTGAAACATTAATCCAGAGTATCGATGATCTTGAGGGAACCAGAAAGGTTCGAGCGATTTTTTCTTCATAAATAAATCGCTAAATACAATTATTCAAAAAAAAAAATCACGAAAGTGAATAAACATCCGAATATCGGAAAAAAAAACTCTGAATGTTATTATCACGATAATTGTACTACGAATCGACAATCAACGATGACCACAAAATTTCCAATTCAACCTACTAAAAAAAAAAAGCTTAATCTGTAAACGACGAACGAAAAAATGCATTCTCGTTGCCTCGAAAAGTAACGCAACGAGACATACGTCTCGCGTTACAAACAACCAAACAAAAAACCCCCTAAACATGCCGCCACCATAAAAACACAAGCGTCAATAAAAACGATAATAGTGGGCCATTGCCAAGTGACCGAGGCGATCGAGGCCTCGATTTCACTATCGCAAAGCGCCGTGTCCCGGGGCGTTCGATTTCCGAGTGGACAAAAGATCGTCGTCCCGAGTTCTCTTTCCCTTGGCACGGTCTCGGCGTTCCGACTCTAGTTGTCCGTAGGCTGGTACGTGTTGCATCGGCGAAACCGCGCGATCTCGATGCTTCCACGCTCGAGCGGGTTTCGGTATTGGAAGTGTAGATGGCGGCAGGTCGGGAGGGGCGGGAGGAGTAAGTTAGTTGGGAAGGGGAGTGGAAGGGGGGAGGGGGGAGGGGTGTTCTGGGTGGCTCTCCGACGATATCGGGACGAGGTGTCCGGGAGTGCGCGCGATCGCCAACAGAAGCCACCGTGTAGACCGTAGCGTAGCGTAGGTCACGCTTGGTTGCGCCTAATCATAATAAACGTGCCAAGGTGCCCACTTGTGCGCGCCGCTTCAGTCAGCCAGCGAGCCAGAGAGCGCGGACACCTCTCAAAGCCGATTTCTATCTCGTGGAACGAGACGGAGGGAGGGAGAGGAGAAGAGAGAACGGACAACGACAACGACGACAACGACGACAACGACGACGACGACGACGACGACGACGACGACGTCGGGCAGAGAGAGGCAAAACGCCCGTACACTTCGCTCCACTCGACGCGCCGTTTCGGTTTCCTTTTTTCGTCGACACTTCTTTATTCTCTTCCGTCAACCGACGCCAGCCAAAGGCGACGCGAGCGCCCCTCCCGAGCGCCGCGCCGCCGAAGCGCACTTCAGCCTCAACGCCGTCCGGAACGGATATTGCGAGCTGATAGAATGTTACTACTGTTGCTTTTACATAAAAACAAAAAAATCTATAAATAAAAAGGAAAGAGGAGAATGAAAGAAAAATAGTGGAAAGATGAAACGAGAAAAACGAAGCTCGGAGGAACGACGATGGAATGGTTGTTGCGACGAGGCGAGCAACGGGACCGTAAAATCCTTTCGTATCGTCCGGAGATCTCCCCGGCGATCGCCCCGGAGCTGCCCTCGCCCGACGAGACCCGGAGATGTGCACGCGACGATGACCCCGGATATAATGCAGACCCAAATGCGGCGGAGCTCTTTCGCGAATTACGGGGAAAAACAGCTGAGGAGGACGCCCGGTGTGAAAAATTAGCCGAGCGTGAGCTGCCGGGAGAATTCGCTCAGCTTCCCCTCCCCCTTTCCACGCTTCTGACGCCTCGGGAGATGGCTTTGTACCGGCGCGAAAATTTTCGTCTAAAGGAACTTTGAAAGATTTTTCTTTTCCGATGGCGATCGCTGATAACATTTTCGAAGATTCTTTTTTTTTTTATGGTATGAGTTTTTTTTTATTTTTAAGGAATTGTTGCCTAGAATAGGACCAGGTGTTTTTTTTTTTTTTTTTTTTTTTTTTTTTTTTAAGTGAACGTCGTTTTTTTTATTATCGACTGGCGTAGTGACGAGTTCCTTGATTTTTCCCGACGACTATGCCGCGACACAGACTTGGGCGGGTCTTTTGCATGTTTCGTTTTTGCTCCCTCTACAGATGGTTTTGTACGATGAGAAAAAATAGCGTAGAGCGAATCTCTTTTTGTTTTAGTCTTGTTTTAAAATCGCGGTCCCTGATAACATTGGTATTACGGATTCTTATAGTTCACTCTTGAATTTTTTCTTTATTCAATTAAATAATACCGTGGACCTGTTTGGTGAAGGCGAATTTTTTTTTTTTTCTGCTAACTGGCGCGTCGACGACTTTCACGATTTTTCTAGACGACTGTGCTGCAAGCGGTCTCGGCCCTTCGGGCACGTCTTTGGCAAAAGTTTCGTTCGCGCTAGAGAAAAATAAAAAATAATTCACGTCGATAGAGGCGGATTAAAAAAAAAAATATATTACCGTTCATTTCTGGTGAACACGAATTTTCTATTATCGACAAGCGTGTCGACGAGTTTCACGATTTTTCTCGACGACTGTGCGGCAACACGGCCTCGGCCCTTCGGGCACGTCTTTGGCAAAAGTTTCGTTTGCGCTGGCGAGAAAAAAAAAATGTACGTCGATGGAGTCAAACGGTAGAAAAAAAAAAAAAAAAAGGATCAGAGTCGACCGCAATTGCCGCAAGCGGAGGAACAACCGGGGCGTTGAAAAAATGGTGGCAGTGGATGGTGCTGTAAGGTTCTCCCGAAGGGAGCGATGAGCGAAGGTGAAAGAACCAAGAGATTGTCTCTGCGCTTCTGGAGGGTTCTGATGATAAAAAAAAAAAAAAAAAAAAAAAAAAAAAAAAAAAAAAACGAAAGAATAAAAAAAAGATCCCTTCGAGAGTTTTTCTGACCGGCGCCAAAAACTAGTTTCCCCCTTTTTCTTCCTCTATTCCCTTCTCTCTTGTCGCTCTCTTCCGTTATGACTAGCGCGGACGTTGCGCGAGATCAGCACGCGCGGCTCCTGTCCATTCGTTCCCTTCTCTGTCCGACTCTATCGCGCCGCGCAACCGGGCAGCGTGTTTCTGTACCACGCGCAAAAACCGGTATATCCAACGCGTGACTCAGACGGTATTAGCAACGCGCGCTCGAGAGGGATAAAGAATTGAGAGTGAAAATTGCGTTAAAAAAAAAAAAAAAGATATATATATATATATACATAAATTCACACATATATGTGAATACACATGTACGTAACATGCGAGTGGGAGAAGCAGAAGAAGATACGAGAGGGTTTGCCGTTTCTCACGTGAATGAACTAACGGAAAAAAGTTAAAAAAAAAAAAAACGGATCGAGCGCGTGCCTAAACGGACAATGGAAAAAAAAAAAAAAACACGACTTCCATGAAGACGTTACACGGCTCGGTGGACATTTGACAAATTTCGCCCCCGTAACAGCGCCACGAATAAAAATAACCCAACAATAAAAAATAAAGGTGAATGTAGAGAAAAAAAAAAAAAAAAAAAAATGAAAGGTCACGAATTTCTGTGAGATCGAGCTGTTTCAGGATCTCTGGACCGGGAGATAGATCGTGCTGTTGAGCTTAGAGCGTAGACGGACTGAAGAGGGAAGGGGGGGGGGGGGGGGGGGGGGGAAGATGGGTGTCGAAAGATTTTTCTATAAAAATCGATGCGTCATTTTGTGCTCGGAACGTTGGAAAATGATTTTTCGTGGTGGGAGAGAGCACGGAGGTACGAGGCAGCGAGGATATCGCGCTCGGTTGGGCAACAGAAGGCATCCGGGTGTGACGGTGCGTTTTCGTTTCGATCGGCGGTGCAAGGTAGTCGATATCGGGAGGGGCTCTTTGGCTTCGCCATCGGAAGCTAGAGCAACGGTACGGGAGTCACGGCTGTTGCACGTCGATCGTGGCGAACCGATCTATTAACGATCTTTTTAAATCGTTCGAGATCGATTTTTCTCGGGACCGAAATTCTTCATTAAAATGCTTCGTCTCGATCGCCGGGACGTACCACATACCGGTGGTACCGTACATCGACGGAAGTTAATGTACCGGTAATTGACATCTCTGAATTTGAAAGAGTTGGAAAAAATTACTGTGAAGCTAATATTGCGATGCATCTATTCGATTGGATATTTTTTTAAATACATTCAATTTTATTCTCGTATCGAATGCTGGTGCTGCATTGAACAAAAAATCTCTAGATTTAATGGAATAAATAATAATACTGTGCAATGCTTTCATTGAAAAAAAAAAAAAAAAAAAAAAAAAAACAATAAGACTACTGTGTCATTAATAGAAATGTCTTGTCGGTTATATTCTTACATTGAAAGTGCATAAATAAAAAATATGGCAATTTTACGGTTTACGGTTTGCGGTGACGATGAAACGAGCACTTCTGACTTAATTAACGTAGGAAAATTTTGCCACATCCAACCGATCATTTTCGTACACGTGCATGTCCAAAAAACATTCGTAATTTAATACCGAAGCAAACAAAATGTTAACGTAGTCGACGCAGAGGAAGTTTCGCTGCGATCTCTTTGAAAAGATTTTTCGTTTCATAAAAAAAAAAGAAAACGTTCTACTGCATTCTGGAATATGTGAATCATGCTTCCGGAAATAATACCACAATCACATAACTTTTAATTATAAAGCGTTATTTCCTCCAAAGCTCTGCTTGTGGCAAAGAAACTAAACAGGTTCCCAAAGCTTATATTTTACATCCTTTCCTACACTAAAAACATATCAAGTAAAATTTGCTTGTGGACTGTCGGAGAAAAAAAAATATTTAAATTCTATTTTCAATTCTTAGAATTCCATACAGAATCGAAACAAGAAAATATCATCTTTGTCACCCTCTCCGTCCTTCTTTTTGCATCATACGGAATTGTAAGAATTGAACACTGAATTGAACTAAACACTTTTTTCTTCGCAGATCCCAGTAGATTTTTTTCAGTCTAGTAATATTGAAATATTTTGAAAAAAATCCTAACAATCCAATCGGCAAATGTATTTGAAAAAAAAATTTCTTTTTACGCGGCACTATTTTTTTTAATTGACACACCTTTAAGCTCCTGTAACATGGAGAAAAAAAATTACTCGAACCGCTGTCAAAAAAAATCCTTCATCTATCCCGTCTCTCTCATAGTCTATAACACTTCCGTTTTGGAGAACCAAAAGTAGAAAAGTCGCTGCGTGACCTATTCCCTTAAAACCGACCATCCGATCGCGCAATCTTCGCGATTGCCGAAACCATCCGAAGCCCCGAAGTCTCCGCACCTCGGCAAGCTCGTTAAATGAGTCCGGGCACGCGATACCGCGAATATCGTCGCGCGACTCGCCCCCTCCGCCCCTCGGCATCAGCGAGAGTCC